>JAWZSL010000044.1:0-1352500 GCA_034769285.1 Lutjanus argentimaculatus | reverse complement strand
AGGGTGGGACTGAGACAAAAAGGCACAATTACAAAGGTGTCTGCTGCTTCAGCACCACGGACAGCACCATGGATTTATCAACACACAGCACAGTCAGACAGACTGCTGATATTTCAGAGCCATGGTCGGGCCCAGAGGTGTCACCATACCACAATTTTAAACTTTAATACAATACTGACCCTGGGGGCGGCTGAGAAAGGATAACCCCCTTATGGTATATTCCTCCAAAAGTATAAAGAAAAGGCTGCCCAAAATCTGGACGGGATGGGAAAAAAAAGGAGAGGAGGGAGAACAGAGGAAAAAAGAAAAGAAGAAAAAGGAAGGACATAAAATAAATGCTTCCTCTTCTCCCTCTTTTCCTTTTCTTTTGGTCCCTATTGATTTGATTTATATCCCCACCCCCACAACAGACTGCCTTGCCCCCATCCAATACACATTTTTACTGCACTGTAAAAACAAAAGTAGTTGAGACGAATTAAAATTTCAAGGCAACGCACTGCAATAGAGGCCAACTCAAACTCTTAAGTTGTTGCTGTAATCTTTAGTTGAGATCATTTACTTAACTTCTTTTTGTAAACTTGAATCTTTGAGTTTTGGAAACTTTTTAGTGCCTGAAAAGTGTATTAAGTTTATCTAAAGAGGAAAAGTAAATTATCTCAACAAAAGATCAGTAGCTGGTAAACATAAGAATTTGACTTGGACTCAGAACTCAAAAATCTATTGTTGTCTGCTGCCATGAAATTTTGAGTTTTTGTTTTCACAGTGAATTATTGCTGTCTATGTACCCAATGCCTGTCTGTACTATCTGTATTAACCCTGTCATGTCTCCATGTTTCAGGTCTGTCCTGCTTTGTCACACCTGTTATGTCTTGTTTCACAAAAACGAACAAACAAAAACTTTAATACAATACTAGTACAAAAAACAACACTTGATACCTTTTATGATACCACCCAACTCAGGTTTGGAGTGAGGACTTACATATTTTTTTCTGTGGTACTTTCAATACTATTTTATGTTTGTATTGTATCATAAACATGGTAAACGTGGTATTAAAAAAAAGTTGAAACCATAGATTCTAACTGTCACAAACCTCAGTCAGATTAAGGAACAATGAGTCAGGCAGACTAGACCAACTTATTCAGCTACCTTTACGAGGTTAACAAAGGCATTCTGGTCATTTTGCTCAAAAAGGTGATGCTGTCCCACCTCAACCCCCCTCCAATCACCTACTGACTGTACCTCTGATGTCTGCGGGCACCCAGGCAGCAGGATGAAGGTGAAAGGCTGTTGGTATTTTACACGTTTCTCGTCAACAATCCCATGCAAAGATCCAAAGCAACAACAAATAATCCCTGTGATCGCGCGGCCTGACTCCTGTGTGTCGCAGAGCTCCGAAACGTTTTATAAAAAATACAGTGTGCAAGCTGTTTTCAGGAAATTATTTAAGAGGCCAGGGAGAGTGAGCAAACGCTGCACACAGCTTCCTTCTTCTCTCCTGCATGTCAGCCAGCACAGGACTGTCATTTCCTAATGATAATAAACACGTGTTTTGATATTCAGCGCTGCGTTCTTCTCAACAGCTGTCTGGATCTCACACAAATCAGGTTACAACGTCATCATGTTTCACAGTAGAACAAGATAAATAATATATTGTTATGGCAGAGTATGGTACATCATAATCAGGGTGCAGAGAGTTAACTTACATATGTATCTGATACAGTTACTAATTACCTGTCAGTAATCCAAGTATCACAATATTAAAGTAAGGTAACTGGATTACTTTTTGGATTACCTCAGTATAATATATGGTGAAATTATTTATTATAGTATTTTTAGGGCTGCAGCTAACAATTATTTTCATCATCAGAATTTGGACATTTTTATTAAAAAATAAGTCAAAATGATTAATTGACTTTTAAAATATATTCAGATTAATTTAATAGTTGATTAACAAGAGATTAGTCATTGCAGCTCTAAGTGTTTTATCTTTGCTGTCAGGTTTATTAGTTTGTCCGGGTGTTCCTTCCTTTTTTGTGCATCTGTAACTAATGGAATACAGCTACCTTTTTTTATATCCAGATTACGTAATCCTGTTACATGTAATCCATTACTTCCCAAGCTTGCTTATAATAAAATAAAAATATGTTGTTATAATTTGAAGCATGTGTTTTGACATTATTATGACATACAAACTTACACATTATGACAAGAAACCTCTCTTGCTATAAAATTATATCTTGTTATAATGTTAAATGACTTATGTTATAACATCATGTTATGACATGTTATAACATTCAATCAGTAACAATAATTGAGGCAGCAGCTGATAAAAAAGGATTCAAGTTGAATATTAGTTAATAAAGGTCAGCGTAATGGCATCAGCAAACTCTTGTATGTTCATTTCCTCCTCATAAATCATATTAATATAATTTAGTTTTACTTCATATTTCTCTCCTGGTCATCCACGTCCTCCATGCAGTGGCTTTGCACCACCCCAGGGGCAGTTTGGAAACCACTGCGTTATAACGATAGCAGTTGTCGTGTAACATGATAACAAGATAAATACTTTTCGTTATAACCTGTATCATAGTAACGTGAAAATATCTTGTTCTAATGTGAAAAACATATTATGACAATAAACGTTTCGTGTTATAACATGACAGTTGCTAATTCCACCTCTAATAAGAGCTGTAGTTTTCTGTAGTCGAATCAGACTTGGACGTCCTATACGAATATTTGACTTTTTTTTTTTTTTCTTTTTTTTACAGTGCAGTGTACCACATTAAATTCCTATATGAACCTATATGATTGTCATCAGTCAGAAAAATTAAAAGTGTGCATCCTCCTATAGTTCAGTTATTAAATCAGGAGACCAGCAGAGTTTCTCTCCCGAGACTGCGGTCGCTGTCCAGCTTTACCTTTGCTGCACGCTCCTTTATGCCATGAATTAAAGCTTTATTTTGACCAAACCAGAGTCTGTGATTGTTGGGACAATGGAAAGACAAACCAACATGTTTTGGTGAGTTTTATTTAGTGAAATCTGATGATGATCTTACTCTTTAAAATAAGGCGTTCGACTGTCGTGATTCTTTCCATAATGTTGTCAGACACTAACAATAACACTCTGAGCCTGTTGGTGACAAAAACAAGCACAAACAACAAGCAAACAAGCAGGCGTCACCTGCTCTGTGCGCTCTGCGGGTGCGCCTGGATGGATGAGGTGTCTGACAGCACGTCACGCTGCTCTGCGTTTCTATCACTCCTCTCTGCTTCCACCACAGTTAGTTTTGTGGTTTGCGGTGATTTAGAGGCTCAGTTTGTAACGTTTACAGCCTGTCATGCTGTTGCATTGCTCTGTGTACAATGACGCAGGTAAAAAAAAACACAAGCTGAAACTTGCTTAACAACCTCTGCTTTCACCTTCTCTCATCAGTCAACCGACAGCGCATGTGGTCCTGAGGATATTTTTTAGTAAGCGCACCAGCTAATATAAAAATATATTTATGATTCCCTTTAATTCCTCACTGAAGTGTTCACCTTGTGCATTTTTGACGATGACGGGGGCTCCAACTGATGATTCAAATCGTCGTATCAGGCAGCAGCTCTACTTCTAAAAGTGGCTGTTGTAAAAATGATCATTCCATTAACATTTAAACACTTTAATGAGGGTACACCATTTTAAAGTTTTGTCTGGAAAACAAACAGTGCATACTGGCACTGGTTGAGACTGGTATTTTCTTGCAAGAACTAGTTCTTGTTCTACATTGAATGAAACGCTGATGGGATTTTTTTGTACGGGAAAATGTGAAATGGCATGTTGCCATTTTATATTTAATTAGGGATTTATTCCTCCAAATGAAATTGTGTAGCAATTACTGCGTGTGTGTGTATGTGTCACTGATATGGCTGAGTGAGTGTGTATGTCCTGTTCTGAGGTGCTGTGTCATTTGCTGAACATTGTACATGCCCATTTCATCTCTCGCTCTCACTCTCACACACACACACACACACACACACTGTCACACACAGTCCATGGTTGTGTTCATGTAACGACACGGCAGCGCTGCACGGATGAATGGAGTGGAAGATGGAAAGAGAGAGAGTGGGGGGGAGGAGAGCGATGAAAAGAGAGGATGAAGGAAGAAAGCGGATTAGAAAGGAGAGAGAATGGAGAAGTAGGCCAAAGGCAACCAACTTCAGGCTTCTGTGTTCACAAATACATTTACACGTTCTGTTTAAAGAGGCAGGTAGAGTCTGTGGAGAGTGACGAGGCCACGGGAACATAAATACATACACTCAAACACACTCTACATGGAAAATGACACAAAATCAATCAAACAGTTGTCAGTATCAGTCTGCAGCAGATGATCTGACATCCTAAATACACTAATGCGAAAACATAAAACACTACTGGGATCATTACAACCTCGGTGCAAGGACCCTAAAAATTTCTTTGCTATTATTCCTCCAAATAAATCACGTTTTTGGAGGCTTAAACATTTTCAGAAACTCACCAAATTTGGCACACGTCTCAGTCCTGGTGAAAATTCACGTGTGATATGGTTTTAGCAATGGGCCTGGCAAAATGGCTCCAAACAGCAGCCCCCGTGGCACGATATGCATGAAAATTGGCACACGCATATATCATTCTCATACACACAAAAAAGTGTCTTGGAGCCATAGCCTAAATCCAACAGGAAGTCAGCCATTTTGAATTTCATGGTCATTGTTGGCGTTTTCCACATGTTGTATTTTAATGAACTCCTCCTACAAAATTCATCATAACAGCTCCAAAATTGGTGTGGAACATGTAGATTACTTTGTGATCAAAAGTTATTAAAAGATTTAGCTATAGTTGAAGGGTGTGGCCATGGTTGGCATCAAATTTTGATGTTTCGCCATGAAACACGAAATTGCGATAACTTTGGTGTAAATGATCCGATCTGCACCAAACTTGACAAGTTTGATAATAATCCTGCCCTGAATTGATCTACATGACATGATAGTCATAGCGTCCACCTGCTGGAAAGAGGAAATTACATGTTCTAGAATTTGATTTGCTCCGTCAAGCAGGTTGACCATATCTAACTCAAATCTGGTCAGAAAGGTCTTTAGACCTCGGTAACGCTATATTATGAGGATCATGACAGATCGTTAAACGGCTTTGTCCTGACGGTGCGGTGAAGATCACGAAATTCAGCGCCTCGCTGACCAGTCAGCGTCTGGCAACATGGTCGCGGCCGCAGCACACCGAAACAGGTGCCGGGGCGTGAGAGCCCGTCCAGTGCTGCTTCCAGCTTTAATTATCTATTAAGATTCAATCACAAGATTGTGCCGCCTTACAGTCAGTCAGTGGTTTATTTATTTTTTTATGTTTTGTTCAACCACAATCAGAAAACCGACTCATGAGCTGCTCCTTTGGTTCTGTGTTTTTTAATACCACCGTTCAGCACCATGGACAGCAACATGGCTTTATCAATACAAGAGAAACCAAAGCACACAAACACAACTTCAGTTACTGTATTCTAACATGTCAAATATCTGTAAGAAGACAAAGAATATGTAACTATGTGTATTACAACATATATATAACAACAGTATAGAGAAATATTAAAATAAGACCACAGACTCTTAACTCTCAGACTCGCCACTACTAGATCTGAAAATGCATTGCATTAAAATTGAGCAATCAGTGTCGTATTTTATTGGAAAAGGTTTGATGGTATTTGATATTTTTTTCTGTTGCAGCAAACTGCCTTTTATATTTAAAATTCCACTTTTATTTTATTAGAATATAAATAGTGAAGCTTCAGATGCTCAGAAACATCCCAAAACCACTGAAATCATTTCATTTTAAAAGTTACTTGGAACATCACAAGTGTACCATAATATAATAATAGATACTGCAAGGACTTTATCATATTTGTCATTATTCTGCTTTTTAAAGCTAAAGTGATCAGATAAAATTTAAGTTACTGCCTTTTGCTTCGGTATGATCCAATATTTTTGACAAAGAAATTTCAAAGGCAGAATACAGGAACTTCCAAATAAAGTCAAAGGTCAAATCAGGTGTCAGGATTAATTTGTAGAAAGAATAATATAAAATGAAGGTAGAAAATTGCCACATATCCAATTATCTGCCTGCAGCTATTTTGGCTCGACAACAAGAAAACTTCTCTCAGTTCTGTTGTCTTCCTTTGTAGGGCAGAATACACAGCACACTATAAAGGGATAGTACACCCAAAAATGAAAATTCTGTCATTATCTACTCACCCTCATCCCGATTGAAGGTCGGGTTTAGTTTTTTTAGTCCACAAAACACCACTGGAGTTTCACAGGAAAACAGCGCGGCAGAATCTCCCAAACAATGGAAGTGAATGGTGACCAGTTTTCAAACAGAAAAAATGTGTAATGTTTTTGTTGTTGTTATCGTCTTTTTTTTTTTTTTTTTTTTTTTTTTTTTTAATGTTTGAAAACTGTTACTCATCTGGTAGATGTGAGTAACACATTCAACTAAACAGCCCCTCTGCCCTGCAGTCTCTCTGCTACCCAGAGATGGAGAAAGGTTGATGGAAGGTTAACAAGCAGGATGCATTTTGGTCGGGGGGACGGCATCCCTCTCAAATTACTACTCCCTACAGCATTTGTCATCATACTTGACAACCTTAAGACCTCAAAAATAGGGACCATTTAATACCAAAAAGACTGAATTTCAGAGACTTTGTTTCCAGTGACTTTCAAAGAATACAAATAACAAAAAATAGGCACACAGCAACACCTTTTTTTTTTATGTTGAATACTTTTCAATTTTCAGAAAGAATACAGAATTATTCATCCCTCCAGTGTGAACTTGTGTAAATCTCTGGAATAAACTAATATTCATCAGTTTTCTTTCATTGATTTACCTCTAAAAGAAAATTGACAAAATTCATTTCTGTTTCTTATAAAATGTTCCTCTAGAAGCAGGGATTCTTCTTAGGAAGGTTGGTATTGTCGTCTGGAGGGAAACTGCACAGGGTCAGAAGGAGGAGGATTGTGATTCCAGGTTGAAATGGGGAGAAGACAATGAAAAACTGGAGTCTCCTGGAAAAATTGTGAGCGTTGGCAAGAACGTTTGCGACTGAATTTAATGAGCAGGCTTTATTTTCCTGAACTAAATTAATGCAACACACAACCTGTCTACATTCACCAGACATACATGTATAGGATAGATACAAATACAGACATACACCAGTGCTGTATATAGACAAATTAACCTTCTCATCCATATCACACACTCTAAAACCAAACGCTCACATTAATGCTGAAAACTGCATTCAGTAGATTTTAGACTTTTGATTCGAGCTCAGACTCTCACTAAACAAAGCTCTGCCGACCTGTAATCATTGGAGATTGAGATAATTCACTTTTCTTCTTTAAATAAAACTAAATTTTTGTATTTCAAAAACTGTTCACAGTGAATTTTGAACCTGATTTGTCATTTGAAAATTAGTTTAAGCATTATTCACATTCACCTCAAAGAGTTTACTCAACAGTTTTTGAAATGCACATTTTCTAAAATTCAAAGATTCAAGTTTGTCCAAAGGAGAAAAGTAAATGATGTCAACAAAACATTATTAGTTGGTAAAAACGTTTTCAAAACCAAAAAGAGTTTGGGTGGGCTCAAAACTCTAAATCTAATGAAGTAAACTGCCTTGAAATGTTGAGTTTTCTCACCTTTTTCATTTTTATAGCGCTTGTTGCAATGAGAGGTGTGAATGAAAAAGCGTTTGATTGACTGAAAATATTTGAGAAGCCTTAATCAATCATTTTGATTTAACTGTAATCATGTCACACTAACTATAGTTAAGCTCTGATAACCTCCAACTTTTACAATTATCAACTCAAAAAATTATGGCAACAGATTGCTTCAATTTATTGCTCATTTATTTGGGTTGACAGTGCACCTCATCTCCTTCTGTCCTCTCTTTTGTATCAGCTGCAGCCTCCAAAATAATCACACAGTTGAATCAACACTATCAGTTTCAACACATGAAAACATCTGACCTGCATGGAGGGAGGATTTACTGCAGGACAACATGTCGTATCCAACTGCATTAGCTTTAGCTTTGTGCACATAATAAGTGTAATGACACTGTGTGCTGTGCCGTGCCCCGAGCTGGCCCGTACACGTCTGTCTGGGTTTTGTTAGGTTTGGTTTTTTTGGGGATGTGGACATTAGCTGATTTGGGCTGAGAATCAGGTTAGAGACACGGCTTCGGGCTGGCGTCTGCGCCCGGAATTGGGCCAGTGTACCTGGGATGAATCACATGAATCTGGAATGGGTCACGCAGGCAGGTGTGCTGGACTCATCCTGCTGGGCCAACACAAGCAAACACACACTGTGTGTGTTTGAGTTTTATTTCACACCTCTGGTACAATTCTATTATTGCATTGTATGTTTCCGTGTGTGTGTGTGTGTGTGTGTGTGCACTCGACTGTATTATTTTTGGTTGAGTGCCTAACATTCAGCTACCTGCATTTATAAAATATGATGCCTGCACATCCCCCAACCCCCACCGTCCTCTGGGGTCTCCTAATATGTGGGTCAGAGTTAAAAAGCATATGCACACACACAAGCACACACACACACACACACACACACACACACACACAGAAACATAGGGAGATTTGCAATCCTGACAACTGAAAAAAAGAATAATGTCAAGTGTGTGTGCTGGTGTGTGTGTTTAAATGTGTGTTTTTGTGTGTGTGAGGGGGTTTTCCTCCTGATGCGACAGAACATCTCCTGTGTTCTGCATTTTGTGTGTGTGTGTGTGTGTGTGTGTGTGTGTGTGTGTGTGTGTGTGTGTGTGTACACCCTGTGACTTTGCTGTGTTTCCTTCCTGTACTGACAGTTAAACAGATTGAAACTGAATTGAAAGAGACGTTGCGGAAATTAAATACTGCGTTGTAACATTTTGATGACTCATAAATGCCTGATGTAGTTTACTGTCCATATTATGCATTTTAAAGTTTGAAATTAAAATATATTACTTTCATCTATTCATTCAGACTGGGATTCAGATTCAGGTAAACTTTATTATCCCACACAGGTTAATTGTTTGGGCATCAAGACAATGAATGAAAAACAATGACATGAAGAATATAATCATATTAAAACAAATCTGATCACAGAATACAACAATAAAGTGTTGTTGGGTTTTTTCCTTGTTGGGTTTTTTGTACAGGTCTCTTTCCTCGGGTCAGGTTGCTGCTGTGATGAGGAAAAATACAGGAAACACACATATGATTGAAAAATCAGATAATGTGTAGAACATCATTTTAAAGCAACTTTATGTGTGTTTAAACTGTGCTGTAGCAAAAATAGAACTCTATTCTATATTTGCCGCATGCTGCAAGCCTGCTGCAGCCGCAGTGTGCTGCATTTACATCTGGTGTAAATACACAATCTGCTATCATTCTGATCAATGTATTTTGGCTGCTGCGGATGCTGCGCAGCAGACGTACAGCAGCTTTGCTGCATATGTGCTGCATAAAATGGCAGTGACAGTGTGTGTGTGTGTGTGTGTGTGTGTGTGCTTCACAACTACTGGCAACTGCTGGTAACTTTGACTCTTATAATGTACTTATTGTGTATTTCTTATGGTAATTTGTACTGTGTAGTGTGTATCTACCATTTGTATCATGTAAGACAAACATAAACTAACTTGGTCAATTAAAAAATGTAGTCATTGTATATTTCATATTTCATAGTGTATTTTGACCATGCAGTGTGTGCTTTTTTTTATTATGTGAGGCACCTGCACTGGTGAACTGGTCACTTTATAAGGTAGTTATTGTGTATTTCATACTGTATTTTGTGCTGTGTGCTTACAGTAAGGCGTCTGTATTTCCTGCAGTCTATATTGCACTTTAAATTTTATTTATTGTGTCTGCTTGTTACGTGTAGGACTACAGATGCAAATTAGTGTCTCGCTAAATCTGGTGCAGCCATATTTTCATTTCTTGTAAAAGATCAGTGTCACGTGTGCACTGGGACCCATCATAACTACCTTACACCACTAGTTTGAGCCGGGTAGTCACAGCTACTGGTGTCCAGTCTGGTCAGGAGCTGGAAGGTTAAAATCATGCGAACATGCTCTTATTCTTTTAGCAGCGCCCTTTAAAGACTGAGATTTGTAGAAGCAAGATACAATGTGTGAATCACTGAGCATTAGAGGTATTTTTGAACTTTGGACAGAGACAGCATAAAAGACCCTTTCTGTCTCACAAACATATATGTACTATACACACACACACACAGTGAAAAACCCATTTCTGTCACACACACACCTTCAGTTGTAATTACTTTTCACTCCCTCTTATTCTCTCACCCACAAATGCACGCACACGCACACACACACACACACACACACACACACACACACACACACACACACACACACACGGTTTGATAAACTAATTTCTCTCACACATACTTTCACATGTAATTACCTCTAACTCTCTCCTTCTTACACACACACATACACACACCTGCTGTTCTGCTCTCGCTGACCTTATTATCTTGTTTCTTGCTGAAGAAAAAAGGATTTTGCTACTTGAGAGCAGACAGAAAGGTGGAGTCAGAGAACAGCAGCAGGTGGTGTCCTACGTTCACGGAAGGAGAGAAAAGAAAAGAGCATCTTGCTCATCCTGAGGTCTCCCCCTATTTTTTTGTTTTGTTAAAGGTTTTTTGTTAATCAAACGGAGGCTCAGAGGAGAGAGGCTGTCACGTGTAGTACTGTAGAGCTGCTGTCTGAGGGGACTGCGAGATCTCCTTGGCTGTACAGATAAAACTGACCTGACTTGTTCTTGTCTGTGAATAGACGGAGCACAAAACAACACATGTTCAAACAGGAGTTTGTTTCATTGCTGCTCTTTACCTCCTGTAAACGGAGCTCGTATGCATCGTTGCATTTGCTGCAGTGTTCAGTACTGCTGACACTGAAGTGTTTTCATCGTCTCAGTTATTACTGTACAAAGAGGTTTAATAACTCTTTCTCAATAACTCTCTATGTTCTTACCCTGCCGTATGGTCCAGTTCCCTCTGTGTGTTTCTGATAAATCAGTGCTGTATACTTATTCCAACATGTTCACTTTCAGACACAGTTGTCTTTGCCGCAGAGTTCGCCTGCAGTGATAAATCAGGTGCAACGGTTAAAAATGTCCAATCTGTTCTCTTATGTTTGGGACCTCTGAATAGAAATAAATCCTGCAAAGAGATGAACACAACATACAAACTCTGAGACAATTAAAGAGAAGAGCATTAGGACCTTTTTTTTTTTCTTCCTTCTTCTTTGCATTTCAACAATATAGTTGACATGCACTCTGAAAAATGTTTTGGCTCAAATGCTTTCAAATGAAATTATTTTCCACCAACAAACTACACCGAGTTAGTGGAATTCATTTTCCCTCAATTGATAACATGCCCAAATTCATTGCTGTGGTAGAATTTATTTGTAAATGAAATGATACTCACCTTTTATCATATTTGTTCAGCCTCGAGTCCTCTAACACAGTCATTCCCAGGGACTGGGTCGGGACCCACAGGTGGGTCGCAGGAGATTTTATTATCATTTCAGACTTTATTCTCAAAATCTTCAAATAAATAAATAAATAATATTCTTTCTCTGATTTATGCTCTCCTGTCTTTATGACTGGCACTAAAACTCATGCATACATTTACAATCATTTTAAGGTGGGTGCATGTGTTTCTTTCTTTCTTTCTTTCTTTCTTTCTTTCTTTCTTTCTTTCTTTTTTCTTTCTTTCTGTCTTTTAATTAAATAAAAACTGAATTACCCCAAACAATGCACTGCTTAGTGGTGCAAAACCTGTCCCTTTAATAAATTACACATTTTGACTGTAGCAGTGCAATTCCTTCAGTTTCGCTTACTTTAAAAAAAGAAAAAGGCTCAGTAATTTTTAAATTGAAGCAGCTGGCCACTGCCAAACATTACTCCAACAGGAGGAAATTGTGTATTTGTTGGGGACTATTTTCGGCAGCAGATTAATCCACACAAATTAGTGTTTGAGGCAGCAGGATGGTGTGTGTGTGTGATCCATTTTGGGTATATTATTTTTTTCACCTGGCTCTTGTGAGTCCCTCAGTTTCATAATACGAACATAATACTAATATTTGACACATGGGGTACCCCTGTAATAGACTTTGCTCGACACTGGGGCTCTATATCAGGCTTTTATATACACACAACACTTGTTAGGAGGACACATTCATTGTTACTTTGGGTTTGCACATGGGATTTGCTTAAAAACAAGGGAAAATGTAGAAAATCCTCAGACTTAAACTTAAACCTTCTGCACCACCTACCACTGAAAGAGGGAATGCATGAAGAGGAAGAGAGTCGGAAAGCGGGAGCAGAGGAGTGGAGCGGGATAGAGATGAAGAAAAGGGGGGGTGGGGGTGGGGGAGTGGTAGACTCCACAACCTCATTATGTCTGTTGGCATTTTAACTCCTTTTGATGATTTAGTAAGAAGAGAGGATGGAGGAGGAGGGGAGGAGGAGACGTGTTCTCTCCTCCGTCCATGACACCATTTCAATCCTCCACTCACACATCCCTTCGCCCTGCTCTCCCCATGACGGAGAGGAGAGAGAAGAAAGAGAAGTGAGTGTCTTTAATTTAGAGGGATCCCGAATGCGTGAAATCCTTTATGCTATCTGGGTCACAGTGTGCCTTACAGGCTGAAGAAACACACACACATACACACGAACACTGGCAGCCTGCTGGTTTGTTCGCTCATTCGTTGTGTGAACGTTTCTCTCTGTTACGTGCGGACTGTGTTTTGTGTAGGTAGCGGTGTTGCAGTATGCTACAAGTCAGCCCGAGCACTCAGCTCTGCAGCCGAGTGTTGAAGCAACTTCCCAGTGCCAGCCCCTTAACATTCAGTTTGTCCCCTTAAGTATCTTTAAGCTCACAGAAACTCTGCGCTGTCTGACAGCATTGTATACACTGCATGGCCGGAAGCACGTGAGCGCCGGAAGAAAGTATGTGGACGCCCACGCTTTTTCAACATGCCATTCCAGAACCACCGGCGATACTCCGCTGCCAGAACGGCCTCCGCTCAGCTGGTGAGGTTTTCCACATGACTCTCAAACATGGCTGCGGGGATTCGCCGCCATTGAGAAATTCAGACAAGAGTGTTGATTTCTTTTTTTCTGATTCCCGCACCCCAGATCTATGCGGTGTTTCATGTTATTTTGAGCTTTCAATCTATAAAGCATACATAATTCAACAATACGCAGACCAACACATTCTCACTCTCGACTGTCAAATACAGCAGCTCGGTCAGTGCCACTGTACTTCAAACTATGATGCTGTAGGTACCCCTTCAGTATTAGTTTTACATGTGCAGGGCGGTCAAGTTTACCAATAATAATTATGCCTTGTCCACACAGACTTAAAAAATAAAGGCACAAAAACAATTTGGTTAGGTTTGGGAGAAGGTCTTACCTTGTGAGGCAGCTGGATTCATGAGATCAGGCTAGATAGGGTTAGGGCTAGGGTCGGGGTTGGGTTAGGGTTGGGGTCCAGGGTTCCCTCTAGGATTCAGTTGCACTGACCTACAGACTTTAAAGTTTTTTTTGGCCATTTTTGCTTTTATTTGATAGTACAGCTGAAGTGGAGACAGGAAAGGGGGCAGAGAGAGAGGGGATGACACACAGCAAAGGGCCGAAGGCAGGAATCGAACCAGCGGCTGCTGCAGAGGACTAACAGCCTCTATACATGGGTCGGACGCTCTACCCACTGAGCTAAACGTCCGCCCCACTGACCTACAGACTTTGATGCCCTGTGGGGGAGTCGGGTAAGGTGGGAATGGGATGGGTGGGAGGAAAGGTTTGTTGGGGTGGAAGTAGGGACATAGCATTATTAGTGATTGGTGACTGTTCCCCATCACTCTTTGTGGCTAGGTGGCTAGATGGACCTGCCTTCCTGTGTGGGAGACCGGGGTTTGAATCCCAGCCCCAGCCACTTGTAAAGACATGTTGGCATGTTGTCCTTTTGGTAATAACATGACCACTTTGCAAGTGACCGCATGGACCAGGGAGCAGAGTGGCACAGGGTTGTCAAGGAGTAGATTTTTGGCTGCCACCTGGGTGGGACAGTGTCAGGTACCAAGTTAATTAGGGTTAGGGCTCGGTTAGGGTTTTCCCACCCTTTCCCGCCAGCAGGCCACCGTGTTTAAGATTCTGAGCATCACATGTCATTTGGATGTTTCTTTTGTGGACTTTTACCTTTTGAGGAAGGCCAACAGATGTGGAGATGGTGCCCTGATGTTCACATAAGAACAACTGGTTAATCTGGTAGCGCTTTGTTTACCTTGCGAGGCAGCTGGATTCACAAGATCAACTGAGAATCCATCTTACCAGGCTTCAAGTGATCTGTCTGTGTCTGCACCAAAAGGTATGGTAGTGCTAATGCTTGGACTTCAGTCAGTGTAGAAGTCCTTCTCCAGCTGACTTTTTAGTGTTTCCATCCGACATGAACCCTGTGAGTAAGTGTCTTAAATATGTAAAGTTACTTAACAGCTGTGTACCTCATGTAATTCTAATGGCTAAAGCTGCACTCCAGCAAACACTGGTTGATGGTGACCTGGGAATAATTGCTGAGTTTGTCAAATGCAGTGGTAGCTAACACAAGTTTGATGATGTTACACAAGTAACATTACTGCAGCTAGTATGCTAGTGTTTGTTAGCCGGACATGCTAACATCGGTAGCTTACATGTGTGCTCTTGTGCTTTGCATTTTTGAAAGAGGGCAAAAAAAAAACGCCACTGTCCAAACTCATGAAACATGGAGTACGCGCAAATGCAACAGTGGTACAACAGTTGAGTAAAACATCCAGTACACTTTCTTCTGTCTTAAATGTTCAATGTGAACACACTTACGCAATCAAAACAGGAAGTGCCTAAATTGAGACTCAGCTATAGTTATAGTTTGAAGCATAGCTGCCATATTTGATGAGTTGGGAGTGAGAAAGTGTTGACCTGACAGCCACAGATGGGACAAATCAGGTATTGCATACTGACAGTGCTGGTCATCTAGAATTCATAGAACTGCAGTTATGTGTGTCATTTTCAGTTGGAGTTCATTTATTAGACACTATGAAAACTTTCATTAAAAATTGTCACTAAAATAGCAAATTTTCTCTTGATTGCAGTAACACAGTACTCAATAATGTCTCCCAACACTGTAAAGGAGAGAGGGGAAAAAAAAAAAAGACTTTCCTCCACTAATGGAGAGAAAATTGAATCAGTCAGGCTCTCTCTTTTTCTGACTCTGTCATTTTTCCCTGACTCACACATAGAAACACACACACACTCAGATAGGCACCAGTGTTGTCGTCTCCACCCTCTTTGATCAGATTATTTTTGCAGTTGTGGTCACACCATGTAAATCTGCTCCGCTTTTTGATCAACTCGTACACTTTACATCACTGTGAGTCAATCAACCGCTGGTGCTTTTCAGCTGTAACGATCCTCTCCGAATCCATACTGTGTAAACTAAAGTGCTCTGGTCTCTTTAGTGCGCAGAGGGCGCTTTCACAAAGATATTTTAGACTTGTCTCTAAGGTTAGACTAGTCTTGATTTTGCTCATAGATTAGTCTATTGCAAGTTAACCATTTGACAAAAATACAGACTGATTAACTGTATGCCCAACACCTTACCCCCAGACTAACTCAGGCTGAATTCCCACATTACTATGGTAACAATCAGTAGCACCCATCAACAAAAAAGAAGAAAACGTGGCTCATAATTTGTTATAGAGAGAGCAATGAGGAGGCAGAGTATTAGAGACTGTAAATGTACAGCAGCGAGGATGACGTCAGTACGGTGATTTGCTCGGATTGTTATTTTATTTCTTCTTCTTTTTCTCTTTCTTTTTCTACCTCTTCAAATGCCTTTTTGAGGGGCTAAACATGCTCAGTAGCGCATGAAACTATATTTATAGATATAGCTTTTGGCGGTGGGCGTGGCCAAATGGCTTGGCCAGGCCCATTAAACAGCAGCCCCCACAGCACATTTAATCAATATGCACAAAAATCAGTACACACATATTTCACACCGAAACGCGCAAAAAAATCTCTTGGACCCATCACCTAAACCCAACAGGAAGTCCACCATTTTGAATTTAGTGGTCAATTTTTCCACGCGTTGTATTTTAACGAACTCCTACAGAATTCATCACAACAACTTCGAAATTGGTACGTGCCATCTAGGCTACTTTGTGATCAAAAGTTCTTAAAAGATTTTGCGCTCGTTGAAGGGCGTTGCCTTGGCGTGGCGTCAAATTTTGATGTCTCGCCATGAAACACGAAAGTGCTATAACTTTAGTATAAATGATCCGATCTGCACCAAACTTCACATGATTGATCACAGTCTCGGCCTGAACACACTAGGATGAGGTCATGGTCACAGCACGCCCTGACAGACGTGAGGGTGCGGGGGCCTGTCCAATGCTGCTGGCAGCTTTAATTTGATATCTTTTTTGAATATCTTTGATGCTCCTCTCAGTGGTGGGATTAACACTGTTTACTGTTGCTGAAAATCAGATTTTTTATCACACCCTTTGCTAAACTTGTAATTGTTGAATTCCTCCAAAAGACACATATTTTCTGCTGCTGTAGACAGACCTGAGCGGTTGGATGGGGTCAGTTGGACTATCTGTTATATCTGAGCCATAGTCCAAGTCTGTCTTTGTGAAACCAGCACATTTTCCTCGTCTTTCAAAAGGTTTTTCAGGTATATTTCTGTGGTAAGTGCAGAGTGCATGGGTCAAAAGTAAGAGGAGGTTTTATTCAAATCTGGCAGCGTACAGTGGTTAATTTGGAAAGGACTGTCTGCTGGGAGAATGCATACATTTATCGAGGGTACACTCAGTTTTAGCTTACTTTGACCCTTTGTACCCCCAAACATTGAGTTCTAGCCTTAGAGCAGAAAGCTCACTTAACCTGTACAATCTGATCCAATAATCTAGTGTGTATCTGTGCGTCTAGAATAAACAAGGTTTATTTTCTATCTTGTTTTCCTTTTCTTGTTTTCTTTTGCAATTATCATTCAACTCTAGTAACTGATTTTAATGGGAGGAAACAAAAAGAAAATAAAGTCTCTATAACAAAAGTTTAGAAAGTTATTCACAAAAAACTCAAAAAAACACAAAAAAAAATTTTTCTGCATATTAGGGTGTAATCCCGGGAAACAGGATTCCCGGGAAATCTAATCAAGACCATTTCCAGTTTCCCGGGAAATGTAATGACGGTAAAAGGGAAAAAATGTTTTATTTATTTATCTTTTTAAAACGCAGGGCATTCCAAATAAAGGCCTGGTTAACTCTGCCATTGAAGTAAATATTTGGCTATTTTTGAGTATTTTTACAGTATATTCTTTACATTTCAGCAAAGGAAGAGATCAAATAGCAAAAGAAAAAGAAATATTACACCACAAATCGGATGTTGCTCACATTCATGCAGAGCACATTATCTGATCATACAGTCATACCGTATTGAATTACATCCCTCGTGAAACTCATCTGTGCGTTGGCTCAGCCTCGATGTTGAACACCCCTCCTGCTTCAGGGTGCTGTTTTAAAGCTCGGCGTGACCTTTGACCTCCCTGTGAAGAGAGAAAAATAAAAATCAATGCGGCATCACATCATTCCTTGATTTTATTTAAAGGAATTCAGAGCTCTGAAGCATGCTTTCAATTGAATTCCTGTGTTTCAAAATCGATCAACGCACAAGCAGCAGTTCCACTCATCCCTCACTCACACACACACACACACCCTGCAGCAGGGATGCATGCAGACTGTGTGCGCGTATGTCGGGTGACACTCGATACTTGACATTCAGTGATGGAAGAGCACTTAAAGCAATAATTGGAAATGTTCTTAGAGACAGAGGAGAGTAGTTGTAATGTGATTTGAGGGTATGGTGTGTGTGTGTGTGTGTCTCCATCCATGAGAGAGAGACAGTGTGATATCTACAGAGTGAGAACTGTGAGTGAGATGATCCACACACACACACACACACACACACACACACACACACACTGGGGGAAATCACAGAGACGGATGACCCTCATGGGTGTATTGACATCTCTCACGGCTGAACAAATGGCGCAGTTGAGTTGCGTTCACTGACATCGATCTGAAAACTGTTTAACATTCCATCTGTGGCCTCACCTGGGTTAGCCATAGAGCAGAGATATTCTCTGTCTCTCACACACACGCAAGACGCACACACACCGCACACACACCCCCCACACTGTGCTTTATTACATTTCAGCTGTTAACAGTGTGCTGCAGCTCTGCTGATGTTTTTGTTGACAGTGTTCGGTGATGTTGGTGACAGTGGTAGATGAAGTTGTTAATGTGTAGTTGATGATGTTTATGTTGAGATGATAATGATAATGCTGATCTCTCTGTTGGTGCCTCTGATGAATGTGATGCCGCTGATGATGAGGGAGTCTGTCAGACATGGACAGCATCACACTGATCCCACAGGGCTGGAAAACAAAACAGAGATTGTGGCTGTCACATATTTTGTGTGTATCAAAGCCACGGTTCCATAGAGATCTAAAACACGTCAGTGTGCATATATTTGGTCAACTTTCAACTGAACAAATCGTTAGATAACAGCGCTCACATCATCAGCTGATTAAAAAGAGTCTGTGCAAATATGAGCAAAAGTGTCCATGTGATATAAAAACTTTATTTGATCACAAACCTCATGTTTGTCTATAATTCTGTGGTTTATCAGTGAAGTGTATGAACTACACTGCAGGCTGGATCCACGTTATACACTCATCTGCAAACATCTGTATCTATGGAAGCACATTTCTGACAATATGATGGAAAAAAGAAAATCCAGACGTTAAAATGAGAAACTTTGTGAAATAATGACTTCAAACCTCTAAATGATGATTTAGTATTTCAAGATGTTGACTATATATCAAAATGACTCACAAACTAAGTCATTATTTTAAAATATTAAGTCAACATTTTCAGTAAAGTTTTCTTATTTTGCAATCCTAACTCAGTATTTTAAGACAGGGGACACTGGGGGCAATTGTAACTTTTTTTTTCTTTATAACTCACAGACTACTTTTACACTAGTCATCTTTTGATACGAGAAGCATAAATATGTGCACCAATTAATAATACAGTTGATATATTTTCACCAATAGAGACAAGACTGTAATATTAAATTTCATGCAAGAAGAGTGTTACGCTGCCCTTGGTGGTATTACAGTGGTTGGGGGCAGTTAGAACACTGAACAAATTATTCATATTAACCAACTGTTTCTTATATACTAAATCTCAGCATAATCACATTACTGCTGTAGTGTCTAAAAATGTTACACACGTTTTTTTTTTTTTTGTATGTGGTTTGACTCTTTTAGATGTTTTGCAGAAGATTGGGCTACTACTATTATAAAAAATGAATTATTTAGATAGAATCAAAAGTAATTTTACAATTACAAATAAAATATATACAAAAACATGTACACTACTGATATAACACCACCATGTAGACTCCACTGTTCTTGGTAGGAGGAACTTCTATTTCCAATGAAGTTAAAAAAAAGAAAAAAAAACAAATCAAACTGTGAACTTAGTTCAAAATTATAAAAAGCAAACTATGAATGTGAACTAGTTCATTTTAATCTTTGTGAACTGGGTGTGAACTTGCACAGCACTGGTCACACTGTTGCACTGGCTGACATGTTCCTTCATTACCATGAACACACACACTTTAGTTTACTTTGACTCACACACACCATCCTGCTGCCCGAAATACTCACCTCATCAACAGTAAGCATGGCCGGATTGATACCAAAATATCAATATCATAGATTCCACGTCTCTTTTTTGAAGATGGATTTGAGCGTCACAAGGATCGATACCAAAAATCAGCTGCTCTCTTTCTTCCTCTCAGCTTCGTACTGTTCGTATTTCGTAATCAAAGCATAGAACTGTCTGTGCAAACGCTTGATGCCATGAACACATCTCGGCGTATGTGCTCTTTGCTTCCCCACTGCTGCTGTGTGTTGTGTGCAGCACACCGTGGTGTGCACCCCGACTAGTTTAATCTGACACATCATTGCAAAAGAGGAGCATCGTTTGGAGCTTTTTCACAGCTGTGAGTGAAGACGTGTGTGGGACAGCTGTTCACTACTGTGGCAACAACACAAATTTGTTTAAACGCATGACAAACTATACAAGGCCACTCAGATCTCCACCAGGCAACCTGGAAAGAATATCTGGATGTACTCCCTTTGTAATCACCAACATTTTGA
This sequence comes from Lutjanus argentimaculatus, assembly GCA_034769285.1. Classification (NCBI taxonomy): domain Eukaryota; kingdom Metazoa; phylum Chordata; class Actinopteri; order Lutjaniformes; family Lutjanidae; genus Lutjanus; species Lutjanus argentimaculatus. The sequence goes on along the minus strand of JAWZSL010000044.1, from coordinate 1,332,140 downwards.
TTAGTAACTGCAGTTTAAATACATATGTTTTCTCAGTAACCGTAACAGCTCCCAATTAAATTAATTTCATAATTTAATCACACATTGACAAGTACCAGTCAGACACTTCTCATTAAATGTTTTTCTTATTATATTTTTTGTATAAGTATGATAATGTGTCATCTGAAATGGATCAGATTATGCCAACAGTGTGCAGAGCTGTCATCAAAGCAAAATTTGGCTACTTTGAAGAATCAAAAATATTGATTTAATAACAACAATGCTATTAAATCTTTGATTAAAACGCAGAAGACAGCATGCAGGAGCCTTCTATATTTTAGATTCTTAAAAAAACAAAAACATATTTTGCATTGTTTTCACATGTTTTGCTTACTGCATAATTCCATATAATGATAATAATAATAATGATGATGATTATAATAAATTTCATTTATATGGTGCCTTTCCAAAATAGGATTTACAAGACAAACAGCAGATTGACAGGAATCATGTAGGTGCTATTAATAAAACAATAAGAACAATGACACCATCAATGAACAAGATATATGCAATAGACATCAACAAACAAACAACAAACAATAAAAGAATGAATAAAAACAAGATAAAACAATAAAACAATCGGTGTAGAGAAGGTGGGGCAGAGCAGGAAGGCTAGAAAAGTGTTTAAATAAGGATTTAAAGGAGGAGATAGATTTGGCCATCCTAATCTCCTCTGGAATTCCATTTTTCATAGAAAAACAATAATAATTTTGTAGAAATTATATATAAGTTCTAGCTAGTTATATATAATAGAAGTATGTAGGAGAATTTAAGTTATATAGATATTTCACGTTTTTTCAAAATCTGAAACCATGACAGGTCCTTGAGCATACAGTCATAATATATGTATATATCAAACCATGGAATGAATTATCTTTATATTTTGTTCTTTATATATGTATGTATATATATATATATATTATATATATATATGTACTCATTCAATTTGATTTTAATCCTATATGCATATATTAAATCATTGACTATCTCGTGTAAACATATATTACTCATGAACAAATTATATTATACTGTGTTCATAAATATTTTTAAAATGCATAGTTCTATATAAAAATCCTTAATTTAGTCATTAATGCTGTCTTGTATCCATGTTAAACTGAGTCATGGTGAGACTTTGGGAGTTCCACATAAAACACAGAGACGTACACACTCTTCATAGATGTTTGAACGCTGCATAGAATAAAAGAATAGAAGCAGGTTGTAATAAACAGCATCATAGTCAAAATCAGTCTGAAACCAAAAATATTCATCACCATCAGCAGGCAGTTTCCAAACTGCAGGCCTCCGTTCAGCTGTAAAGTGAAGTGGAAATACAGCATGAGGAAGGTGGAAGCTAATGACTCCAAGGTCACTAAATATATTTTATCCCCATTCATCTGCTTTTGTGTTTTTTCCCTCGATTCCTCTCTCCTACGCACACGCACACACACACACACACAACACACACACACACACACACACACACACACACACACAAACATACCAGCAGGCAATTACCAATATCTTCCAAATCTGCTGACATGACAGAATGCAAATGTGATGTTGTTATGGTCTTTGAATAATGGCTGTGAGGCTGCCATACATCCACTGCTGCTCTCCCACCGCTTCCTTTCATTTTAGTTCTCTTCTTTACTTATGCTTTTATTTCCTTTGTTTATTTTCATCATTATTAATAATCCTTCTTTTGTTTCCTGTTGTTGTTTCCCTTTCTTTCCATTTCTTTACCTTACCTTTGCTTCCATTTACTTTGGCCTTTACACAAATATGAAACAAATGATTATTTTAGCAGATTAGTAATTAACGCTTGAAGGGGCAGAATTCCATAAATACTAGAGCAGACATAAGTGCGACTTCCAAACTCTATTATCTCTCATGATAAATACCAGACTAAGAGATTAATGCATTCTGTTAGTTTATCTTTTTGAAAATGAAATAACATGAAAATGTACATTTTGTAAAATGTATTTATATATTTATAATTTAATTACATATACATATATAATTTATATATGTATGCAGATATCAATATGCATGCCATCGCGTGTAGTAAACTGTAATGATTGCATATATTCACAGCTGTATTTTTCTGTACAATAACCAGTGATCTGATTCAAATTTTAGATGAATCTAGAATTACTCAGAGTGAGAAACAATTAAATTTATTTTCTGAGATTATAAACATGTTATTTTAACATTAATAATAACAAATTTCCACCTGCGGCCATCACAAAAAAATAATCATAGCCTACGTGAAAAGGCTGGAAACGAGTACAAAAATCAAATCAAAAAAAGTTGTAAACATTGCTGTTTGTAATAAGTAAGGGTACTTGGATTCAAAATTTGAGAGCTTTAACACAAAAAATCAGTGCTGAGACAAAAAGTGTTACAACTGTCCCTGGTCTCCCCTACTTTATTTTAATTGAGCCTAATTAATTAATTTTTATATGAACAATTTCTGTGTGGTCAGTGTGATCGCCTGTGGCCCAAATAAGTAAAAATGATCAGATTTTCTTTGCCTTTTGTGTAATTTATATATTTAAAAAAAAAACATTTTAAATGAAAATACAGACACTTCTAGAAAAAGTCAGGTACCTGCAGCATTGATTTTTTTAATTCAACAAAATTATTGAACATATAAATTTGAAAACAGTCAAAATGACCACCTTGGCAGTGTTAAATGAAATCCTATAAAGGCCCCCCCCCCGGCGATGGAGGGATCAGTACTTCTCCGTCTACTTTCTGACTCTGTGTCAAAGCACATTGATTTTGATCTACTCCTTTACCTAACTGTGTGGTGGACAAACATACATACACAAACACATAAGCTGTGTGTGTGTGTGTGTGTGTGTGTGTGTGTTCTGTCATATTATGCGGCAGCTGATATAGATTTGCTGCTTCGTCTCTGTCTACCCAAGCTACACACACACGCATACATACATACACATAAACACGCAAGACAGATGTATGTGTGATAGCAGCAGAAGTATCGTCTGGATTTAGTCTAAACTGTACCAGATTTGGGTTTACAGAGGCTTTAAAGATGAGCTGTTGGGCTGAGGACGTCCAGTATGACCACCACAAGGAGGGACACAAGAGGCAGACAGAGAGACCTTTAATGGACTCTGTAGCTGGGAATTAAATAACAATTGATTTGTAGCAATGTTCTGCTTATTACTGTGCAGACAGTGAAGCTGCTCTGACCACAGCTCACACATACACGCATACATATTCCAACAGTGGACTATCATTCTGTGCTGACCAAATGTGGACCACTATTTCTATGTTGGAAAAAAAGTAATTATTATTACTTTTTTAATTGGCATTTGAAAGGACCACTAATAAAGTCATAACATATGCTTTATCAATTTTCATATTTAATTTACATGATGAGGCGTAGTGTGCATCTTGTGTGTCGCTGGCTGAGCACACTGAGTGCTTTAATTAATTAGTTAACAAACACAAAATGGCATGAATTCAAACACTTCTGACTATTAATGCAGTTAGTACAGTAACTTGTGGCTCTGCTCTCTAAATTAGACCAACATGACATGGTATCTGCCACAAGATCTGCGTGGAAATACTTTGAAGATAAACAATGAGAGTACAAAGTGTGCGCTGCGCTCTAACAAGGGATAAAATGCGCTGAACTGAAGTTTGCCGCGACATTTGGAATATCAGACAGAATTCAGAGTGAAAGCCCAAAGCTTCAAGAGCACTGGATTCAAACTTCATCCAAAAACACTTCGGAGTGAAATACTGGCAGAGGCGGCAGCATATAATGGATTTACCTCCAACAGTTGGCTGTGGTAAAATGCGCCCCTCGCTGCAGAAAGATGGCCAAAAATTCCTGAAAAATCTGTCCAAAATCTCGCTCCAAGTGAGTCAGAGCTTTTTTTTAAAGTTTTGCTTTTTAGTTTTGAGTGATTCAATTTATTAGGCCGACTGTTTCTAACATAGTGGCGCGCATGGTGCCAGCAGCCGCCGAACGTGAGCAGAATATTGAATCTGTCTTAGCTCGATAGAATGACTTCAAAAACAATCAATGATTTGTTTTAACAAATTTTATTTGTTTATAATATGAATAATTGTAAAATACCACTTCCACGAAGCTGTTCAGTCAGATAGTGACAGCACACAGGCAGTAAACTTGGCATTTCATCCTCACAGCTGCATGCAGCATGTGCGCTTTATATTGTGTTCGTATAATAATGCTGATTAATGTTGAAATGGAGTTCTTCTGCCTCAGTAATTATTAATACTAATAATAGTAGTCATTTAAACATCTTCCTGTGACAAATATTTTCAAAATAATAACATCCACTTTAATTTGGAATTAGACTTTTTTCTTTAGCTTAATTTAGTTTAATTGTTTTGCTAAATTTATTTTACTTTTATTATTATTCGACAAGGCAATAGTTTTTGCATCTACTCCTCATACACTATATTTATTATTACTGTATTATTGTTATTATTATTATTATATTATATTTGTTTCTGTAATTTTTAATCTCTGGCACAAGTATTGCCTTCGGGATTAATAAAGTTCTATCTTATCTTAGTTACTTGGTTACATGCACTAATAACATACACTTCAAGAACTTCAGTATCAGAAAAATACAACCCTGATCCAAAAAAGTTGGGACCATCCAGAGGAATCCACTGTTTTCTGTCAGAGAACCATGGCCCTCTCATTAAACAATAAAGCCTAGTGTTCTTTGTGGTAAATACGCAAATGCAACAACTTCACATTGTCATTGATATTTGTCTCTCGTCTGTCTGTCTGTCTGTCTGTCCGTCCGTCTGTCTGTATGGAGCAGCTGGGACAGACAACAGCGTTGCCAACAACCTCCGTGCTGCTCCTCCAGTAGCTGCCCATGTGGCTTTAGATGTGCTAAAATTCAACTTACCCCATTTGTCTGGCTAAAATATGGAATATTCACCTCTCACTGGACACAGATGCCCTCTCTAAGGCTCCCTTCTGTCTGTGTCCTTGTGTGTGTTGTGTGTGTGAGTGTGTGTCTGAGTGTGAGTGTGTGTTTCAAAGGCGACTGAGGTGAAGACAGATGGGGAGCAGAGCCAAGCCACTCCAGCTCTTTCATCCCTCATCAAACTATTAATTCATCCTCACTCAGTCCATAGCTACACACACACACACACTCTCTCTCACACACACACACACACACTTCCAGATGAATATTAATTGGGATTGTGCTGGATCTACACATTCTCCTTCCCCGCTAACTTGCTACATGGCTGAGCCTGATTAAAGCCAATCATTTACATAATTAACATATGGTTCTGGCCCTTCCTTTAATGTGCTGATCATCCTGCCACACACACACACGCACACACACACACATATACATACACACACACGAGGGGGAATGAATGAGAAGAGAAGTAGTATAGTTTCCAGCCAACAGCAGTGTCGTTACTCTACATTATTACCTCATATGATCATTTATAACCAACTATTACTGAACTATTACCAGTACATCATCTCTGTACTACTTCTGCACACATCTGTGCAATGAGAGTTCATGTTTGGTCTAAAAACTGGGAACCCACTATACTTATTGGGTCCGACAGCTCTGTGCAGACCGAAATGCTGGACAACACGAGTTTTAAGAGCTGTTAGTTAAGGCTTGGTAAGACTCGGGTAAGGCACTCAGTTGTGATAGGGTTAGGTGGGTCACAGGAGATTTTATTTGTGTCAACAAATAAACAAAATTATGCAAATTTATGACTTACATCTGCAGTACACCCTTTATAAAACATTTAAAATGTGTATATTGATTTACCGATGTGAGGAAAAGATGAGAGCCTGTTAATTCCCACCTTGTCTCATTTATAAAGAAGGCAAAAATGTCCTATACTGTAGAAACTCTAAGTAAATTATGTGATAAAGTCATAATTAAGATATAAAGTCAAGAAAAAGGCCATAATAATGAGGTAAAGTTGTTATCTCAAAATTTTGACTTTTCATCTCATATTTATGACTTTTTATGTCATAATTTTGATTTTTAATCTCATTATTTTTTAGTTTTTGTCTAATACAGCTACACAGCTGCACCAGAGTTAGCTATAAGCTTATTTTCATCTGTAGTCCCCGGGCAGGAAACAGAGAATAATTTCTCTCCTGTCGTCTCCGCTGCTATCTCATTATTACAAGTTTTTATCTCATGATTTCCACTTTTATTTTATCTCATAATTATAACTTGGGGATATTTTTTTTTCTTTCACTGGTGGAAATGGGTTTCTATACCTTTTGTAACTTGCAGTGGGTGAATATAATGCGTCACAGTTTCTGAGCTTGTCAACCAAAACCACGTTACAACCATATTACTGGGCCACTCCATTGTTTTAGCACTGGGACTTACAGTGAGGTGGTGACAGATTAAAAAAAGAACTGATGAAGCCGAAGCAGCAGAGGTCGAGATATGCTGACCTACTGTGGTTATAAATCCAAGCTGAGATCCCCCTGATGACATCACTATGATATAGGGATCTCGCAAATGTACAGTTGGACAGAACTCTTGTTTATGTTTCAGTGCAAACAGTGAATCTTTCTTTGGAGTAACACCTTCACAAATACAGTTTGGAGTGATTATGTAGCTCGGGATAAAACACAAAGCTCCTGCTGGCCTGCAGTTCCAGTCATTACTGCATCTGATTGAAAAGAAAACACCTCTCCAAAATATTAATATTTCTGATTCAGAAAGTGATTCAGAGTTGCATCACTTCCCATTAGGAGAAATTTCACAGATTATCTGCAGTGTAATTGCAATCATCCTCACATTACAAGATCAGAAAGTAACAATAATCATTACGACTACACGCTGTTATCATTTATTAGCTCCACTAGCTTTCCCTCTGACACACTTCTGTCTCGCTGCATTATGGTAAATGGGCTGCATTTATATGTCTTCCACCACTCAAAGCGCTTTACAACACATGTCACATTCACCCGTTCACACACATGCGAGTGTGTGCAGAAGTGTTGCAGAAGCTGACATGCCTCTACTCAGAAACTAAATATTCACACACACACACACACAAAATATGCCTTCAGGGGCAATTTGGGGTTCAGTGTCTTGCCTAAGGATGCTTCAACATGCAGACTCAAGGGAGCCGGGCATCGAACTGCTGATCTTTTCACAATAAAAAAAAAATAAATAAATAAAGAGAGCAAATGTTATATATACAATAGAGGTTTTGTTTATATGAAAATTACCAGCAGGTGCGTTTACATAACCCAACTATCACTACCGATGAGTGATGGCATGTTGAGAGAACTACCAGAGTATTTGGACTCACACAAACCTCAAAAACATGACGGTAAACCTGATACAGATCCCAGCTATTAGCTTTTCTCCACAGATGAGCCCGCAGACGCATTGACAGCAGTCATCAAAGTAACCCTTCATTTTTCTGTCTTCCTCTCACATATATGCACACACAAATGATTCATCCTTCACATCTTACCAGTGAATTCGACAGAACAGCAGTCCACTTGTGCAGGTCTGTGCTCGTGTTTGGCTGCACTGTGTAGAAAAACCTGTCCACAGTTCCAGGATTTTAACCTGTTTAGATGCGCTCTGAGCACCAATCAGCTGAGCTGAGAGCACACTGGATGCGCTGGTTGCTGTGTGCACTTGTCTTTGTAAGTTGGTAATAACTTACTCGGACTGCTGCATTGTTTCTTGATCTTCCCGCATAAACCCGTAGTATTTTCTAGTAAGTTGACCCACAGCATGCTAGTCCATTGACCTGTGCATCACTACTGGCTATCATAATTAGACCAGAATCAATGCTCCACTAGGGGGGTTGAGTGAGCTCCTTAAACCAATGCAGACTTCAAGACTACAACTGTGTGTACACTCTGTTTCAGAAATCTCAGTCATTGTCAAACTGGGCCCATGGGCATGTGTGAATTCATCACCTTTACCTGTAAACTGTCATCACATTAACATCTTAGTCATCAGTATATAAACTTTAAAAGGATGATCAATGATAAATGCATGGAGCTCATATTGAAACAGACTTAACAAAGTGATGTAACCCTGGAGAAGATCACATGATAGGTTGTGTGTGCGTGTGAGCTACCAACAGGGGGGAGCTACCACCCATTCTGTCTGCAGCTAATCTCTCACACTACTGGACCCATCACCCTGATATTTTTTGTGCACATTTATGACTGGATGTTCAAGGACCTCTCGTGGTTGCGGCGATTCACAATTTTAAAAAAAACCTTGAAAAATCTATTTTATCTCCTGCTCTGTTTTACAGCGACTGCTGACTTCACTTACCTAGCCAGTAGGGGCTGCAAGTCATCAACAACTGCTAGGCTAAAAACAAGGCTTACATAGGTTGTGGCAGGCTACATTTTGGCCTCTATCGTGGCTCAGAAACTGACATCCATAGGAAAGTTAGGTCTTATGTTAAACTGGAGTATCTGTAGATTAATACCCATTATGTTATTACCCACTAAAGTCAGGCAGGATACGAGGTGAACAAACCCTTGTGTTAGCTTGACCATCATTGTCATAATGCATCTGTATGGTTGCCATACTGGAGCGTTCAATGTCCATTAATGAACAAATGACAGATGCAGACTAGACCACAAAATGAACTGCTTTGAAGAGATAAGCATGAAAAATTGAACAGGACAGCAGTTATTTGTTGAAATTAAATTCAGTTACTGGGGGTGATCTAATCATCTATGCCAGAACATGAACCTTTTGAACAGCCACAACTTCCACTGGGACATGCAGGCTCTGACCCATGAATAGACAGCATCAAGTGTCACTTATTTAGAAGTTTTTGTGAGTTTCTCAAAAAATGTAGATTTCTACATCTATTATACTGATGTAAAGCCACCTGTTTGTTGTTTCCTTATTAAGTTACTGCAGTCAGGAGAATCCAAAACACCTGGTTATAATACAATTACACTATTCTATGTATCTTAACTTGACTATACTTTATACTATACTTTATTAAAAACTTCCCATACATCTATATAAGAATATTATATATATAAGACATTATGCTATATTATACGAAAAAAAAAAGAAAAAAGGACCCTTTATTCAAACATTTCCAAATCTCCTCTGATCATGAGTACAGGGAAATAAAATAAAATAAAATAAAATAAAAATAAAATAAAATAAAATAAAATAATAAAATAAAATAAAATAAATAAAATAAAATAAATAAAATAAATTGAGTTCATAAATGTGCCTAATAAATGTGTAATAACATAATCAGTGACATTGGAAACAACCCAAACAAAGTAGATGTTTGCATTGAATAAGGTGGATTTAAACATCCTACACCCTACATAGTGCCTACATCCCATAATGTACTCATACAGGGGTGGTGACATGTGATGTCACAGGGGTGGGGTGAGGTCTCGCGGAGGCTGTCATGCGTTATGGCCGCAAAACATCCTCATAAAGACTGAATGACCGTTCATAAAAACACAATTCTAATAAATCTGACACAGCTGCTTGATTTATCGTCCTGACACAGTTAACATCTGAGACCCAGTGAGATGGTCCATAGCGAAAATACATTATGACCACACAGATCTCCATATAACATTTCCACATGTGCTCTACTGCTTGGTCTCTGGTGCTGCTGCTTGCAGTTCTGGTGAAATGATCGACCTGAGGAGCCTGAGATGCAGTTCAAGACCCACAGTTTTAGGCATATACATGCATCGCCAGTTTTTATTTCTTTTTTTTTTTTTTTTAAACCTTATTCTACTAATTTATTCCTGCTTGATGCATGGTCTGAAGCAGTGTGAACAGATTAAGGTAAAAAAAATATATATATATTGAGATTTGTGCGTTAAATGTTCATACGCACTAATTTGTGCGTACGCAGTGTTTGTGAATGAGGCCCAGTGAGAGGGAGCCTCTGTCCATGGTGCTGACCTGTGTCACTGTTTGTAGTGTAAGAGGCAGCTCAGCGCTCCTTGATGTCTTATCTGCTCAGTCATACGGTGTAGTGTACATGTGTGCATGTTTTCCTCCGGGCCCCCTGGCTCTCTGCGTCTGTTTCTGTACATTCATGAAGTGAGCTCCGGTTGTATAACTGTACAAACATTTAGCTCCACGTTGCGTAATGTGACTGAAAGGCAGCATTCAGCGGATTTGCTGTGGAGTGGAACTGAGCAGAAGGGTATTGTGTCAGCGTGAGTGGAGAGTGAGCGAGGACCGGAAACAGAAAACGCAGAGCGCAGTGACGACTGCATTTCTGACTTGATCATTTGACAAAAAAAAACAAAACAAAACAAAACACCACACCTTAATGCACCATTAGTTTTGGTCTATTTAAAGACAGGAACAGGACATAGTGTGGTGGCACTATGGTGAATTCTGTGCAGAATACCTCATTTGTGAAGGAGACACAGGTTCGGCTCTCAGTCTTCACAAGGCTGCACCTTTTGACTGGAGCCACGGCTTATGGCTCCCTTTACACTGCCAGAAAAATAATGACACAGTTCATCATTTTTGGCTCGTATGTGTAAAGGGATGAGGAAAAAAAAGTGTTATTTCCATTTTATATTTTAGGCAAAGGTAAAACTTGGATTTTAGTGGAATAACTTTTTGTCCCTAAGGGGAAATTGGTGCCACAGTCCATTGCTTCACATAAAAACATAAGACATAAAGTTAAAAAAAAAAAAAAAAAAAAAGCACAATGCTAGACGCCACATTGCATAAAAGCATCAAGGCTATTTTACACCACATGCAGCACGTCAAGCTGGAAGCTGGATGTCATTTTACACCGACTTCATCATTCAGAGCCCACAAAACCAACTCCGTTCATGTTTTGATGTTTGGAAAATGTTCAAACAAATACTACCAGAAGCTCCAGCAGCGACGGCAACAGCACATCAAATGGCATCTTTTTTATGGTTGTCCTTATAAAGCCGGTTCTGCGGGTCATAGAGCTCTTTATGTTTCTCCATCTCGACAATCAGTCTTTCCTCGTCCTGAATTAACTCAACTTTGGGATGATGACAAATGGGATGTGCTGTGAGTAGGGCTCACTTGGTTGCTAGGGCGTTTGTGTGTGGTTGCTAAGCAGCGAAAATGGGGGAGAAGCTGAAGAGAGATTCCTAAAGTCTTGTCTGAAAACAGGTGACTGATATCACACACCCAAATTCAACCAGTGCTTCCACAAAATGAGGCAAGAAAGGCGCATATTCATGATAATTTATGGACAGGAAAAATACAGGAAACACACATATGATTAAAAAAATCAGATGATATGTAGGACAGAATTTAAAAGCATTTTTACATGTGTTTAAACACTTTCGTGTGTGCTGCAGTGGATTTGCAGCACACAGCAAAAATAGAACTCAGTTCTTTATTTGCTGCATGCTGCAAGCCTGCTGCAGCTGCAATGTGCTGCATTCACATCTGCTGTAAACATGCAGTTTGCTACCATTCCAATGAACATATTTTGACTGCTGCAGATGCTGAGTGTATTTCTGTCATAGGTTGTACAGTATGTGTTCCAGGTCTTTTTCTGCCAGGAAAACCATCATGAACACTTTTTAAATTCCGTCATTCCTAACAATTCCTACCGCCTGCTTTATTTTCTGGCTGTAACGAGCTTCCATACGACTGACTCACATATCTGCCAAAGCGACTGTGATGTGAACACACACGAGAATTTTCAGGTCATTTGCATTCATTAGCTGGATACAGCAGAGAAGAGGAGAGTGCAGGTGTGCACCACTTTAACTGTGTGTGTGTGCGTGTGTGTGTGTGTGTGTGTGTAGGCATGTGGGTGTGTGCACATACGGAGTGATCATTTTTCTGCAGTTGAATATTGACTGCCTCATAAGGATCTGTGTGTGTGTGTGTGCGCGTGCGCGTGTGTGTGTGTGTGTGTGGTGCGGCTGTTGCAAAAGTGCTTGCATCGGCAGGTTCATCCTGAGAGCCTCTCAAATCAAATGACCAAGAATAATGTGGAGAAAAATGCTGAGGTCGGCAAGACTGCGAGCGCACGCCACACACACACACACACACACACACACACACACGTTCATGCAGTTGCACAGTGGGGCCTGTTTGTATTTCTATATGAATATGTTTCAGTCATTTTTTGTCTTTCCTTTGTTCCTTTTGTCCTCTTCCTTTCTTTCTTTCTGTCTTTCTTTCTTTCTTTCTCTTTTCCCTCCCCCTTTCTTTCCAGCCTTCCTCTCTGTCTCTGCAGTGTGTGCAGTTTATAATCTCCATCTCTCTGTAAGATCTACTTGTCGACTCATTCATTTAACCATGAAATCTATCACTGCTCCTGTACTCCTGCATCAGAGCTGGTACTTATGAAAAAAGAGATATAGATTTGGAAACAATGAAAAAATCATTTTTAAAAGGTATTTTTAGCATTTTGCTAAAATGCCAGCATGTTTTGCTTACTGCAGCTCCAGTCACTTGTGTATCAAAGTTTTAGAGATCTCGCACAACAACAACAACTACTGAGCTGCTGAAGCTCAAACAAAAATTGTTACTACCATCCCAGGTCTCCCCTATAAGTCATTATTGATGCCTCATTATTGGTTATCAGACATGATCATGTTTATTACCTGGTAAAACAGACTTTATTATATATCTTACTGAGGTCTTCTGCTAAATTCAGTGTCATGTTTCACTCAGGTGAACTCTGCGGTAAAAATGTGAAAACATCATGTTTTTTCACTCCACATGGAGCTAAAACTGAATTATGTTAAATGTTCGCAGAATGAGTTAGTGTCGTAAGAAATCATAGATTAACTTTTAGAAGGAGGAGATGTTTTACTGTGAGTTCGGCTCTGTTAAATTTAACAGAATGTTAACGGAGCTCGGCAACGCGCCCTGAATCCACACAGAACTTGAGCTACACTAACATCAGCTGATTTTTAGTTCTAAAAGGGAACTGGCATACACATTATTGAATCAAACAATTTATGTAACTGATATTTACTTTGACAGACATTGAGGACGGTGTGTTTTCAGGTGTCTGTGACGCACGTCTTTAATCCACAAGGTGCTCGTCTTAATTGGGAACGATACACTCAGTCTGACTTGCCGAGTCCAAGAGACAAGTGTCCACAGACAGGTCGTCTCTCCTTTTTCTTTTCTTTTCTTCCCACCTGACAGGCCACTGGTGGAGATGAGGCCCTTTGCCAGATTTATTGGCGCTTTGAGTTGCTGATTACTGTGATCCAATTAGGTTGTCGGCCTGAAGAGAGCCAACTATTTCATCTCGTCTTTATTCGTCAGGGCAGAATGAACAGAGATTAATTTTTGTTGTCAATATTTTTTTTGTTTATGTTCTTGTTACAATTTAGTGATGAAATAAAAGGTCATCAACAAATACTTATTGTCAGAATTTTCATTGACAAAGAGTGAAGCTGTAGGAAACGGAATCAGGTTCTCATACCAGTCAAATCTTCAGTATCTCCACTGAATGAAGAGTATGAGTCTTAACAGGAAGAACACACACTTTGTGTGCCTCCTTCTCTGCTGTTCAGTGTATTTTTCTTTAAATTCTGCAGGTAACTGGCCAACAGAAACACAGATTGCAAGTATTTCCTTAAGTATGCCTTTTCTTTTTTTTTAAACCAGAGGTTCCTGAACTTTTTCAGAACCCAGAACTTGAGACCCAAAAGAGAAAATTGGTGTCTCCTCAGTACTTTCATATTTCATAATAAAAGTAAGGAACTTGCACTGTTCACTGAAACGCTAGAGAGCTTTTAATTTGAAACAGATACAGGAAGTGTTAAGGAAGTTTGTATTCACATCATAATGCTAACAGGAGCAGATCAAAACAAGGCTTCATAATATTATAGTGTGAGCCTACATTTCCCATCATGCCAAGTGCTGACTGAGTAGTTATGCTGTTTTATGTTTCAAAATGTTTTACTGTACCTTGGGAGGCAGAGAGATCACACAAGAATCCATCTTACCAAGCTTCAAGTTATCTGTTTGTGTCAGCATCACAAGTGGTGCAGCCAATCAGCATCCTAGGAGGGACTACTGGCAGCTTCAGGCGTGGTTTTAGGTGTGACGATAGCGAGAAGAGTCCATGGAAGCAACTCATCTCAAACAAACAACAGCAGCTCCTGAAGAAGTTTGCGTAGACACTGATAGCATCAGTTATATCAGAACTGGTGAGTATTTCTTCATTGAAAGAAGAGCAAAGAATGATACTAGTTTTTGAAAGTGCCTGCCCTTTTCCCAAATCATTTCTAAAGTGGTTCTGTGTAACAAACCATCTGGCGTGTCAGGTTAGCTAATGTTACTTTTTGTTAGTGTTTGTAATGTGTCTGTTCAGAGCACAGTGGGTTATGTTCTCAGAAATAAATTTCTACCATTAATGCCAGTCTGCTTCAGCTAAAGACGTGTTACCTTCTGCAGTTGAGGTAAATAAAGGTTGAGGTCACTATTTGAGGAAATATGGTGTGCATTTTACTCTGCCAACTGGTCAGTGACCCTTTTTGAGTCGTGACCCTAACTCCGAAAAATGCTGTATTGAACTGCTGTCAGTGACACTCAGCGCCTGCAGATTCACAGCCACATAAACGTCCTCCCATGAAAGGCAGGAATTTTGCCCGTTTGAGCCACTGAAAGCTTTTTAATGTGAAACCTGTCTGTGACAGCAGCTGAACAGCGATTTTAAAAAACAAACAAACAAAAAAAACAAAGCAACATAATGAGTGAATGAAAACAGTGTTTCTGTTTGAGAGGAGAAGGTGAGAGCAGCAGAGTAGTGAGGAGGCAACGACACGACTGCTGTAGTGATGGAATTAGTGTGGAAATGTACATTATACTGACTTTATCAGGGCACCAGGTGAGCATGGAAGAAATTAAAACACGAGCAAGTCAGAAAACAATAGTACCCTAGATATTGTAGAAAAACAGTCTGTAACAGTTTCTATGAAGATCATGTCTATAATGTATTATAGGCACATTAATAAGGCATTATAATGTATTTATAAGGCTTTGTAAAACTCTTTATAATCATGCATGACAGCTTTTAACAAGATTTATAAAGTATTATAATTGTGAGTTGTTGTAAAGTAAGTTGTTAGTTGTCATGTATGATTATAAACATTTACACATATTATATTTATTAAGCCTTATAAATGTATTATGATATCTTATGAGTAGGATTGGGTATTGTTTGGGTTTTTTTCTGATGCTGGTGCTGAAAAGATACTTTTAAAACCAGTACTAGTGCCTAAACAGTGCCTGAACATATACTTTTTTTAAAAAGAAACACAAAATGACGGTCACCAACATGAAAGAACAGCTTTTTTCATTGCTAAGACAAATTTGAAGTTGAAATTTAACAACTGTCAACCGTATAAAGTATATAAAACCTAACCCAAGTGCAAGACCTGAGCACTAAATAATATTTACAGTACTAACGCTTGTGAAATGTTAGATGATGTGATGTGATGAGGAGTAGGGATTAATATTCTTCCAGAAAATTAGACACTTTTTATCCTGAATGAGGCTCGCTATCCCTGGAAATGCACTTGTTTTTAAGGTACAATTTCAGCTATACTGTCAAAACACATTGGTCATAAGCTAATTCAGGCAAATATTTAATAAGGAGAATTGTGGGTTCAAAACCTGACCAATTTGGTGTATTATCTGGTGGTATTAATAATTATTGAGGCATTAGAAATGGCATTTTGCCATTAATCAACATTGGAGTAAACATAATATAAACTGCGCATGCTGCATGCAGCCTGACCTTTGTCACAGCTGTGTGGCTCAAAGTATATCGCCTGTGATCTGTCACTGTCTGACTGAACAGCCTCATGGAACTGATATTCACTTCCTCATATTATAAACAAAGAAACAACATTAGTTAAAGCAGGTTATTTGGTGTTTCCTACTGAGCTGAGATGGATTCCATATTCTGTTGGCGCTCAGAGGCTGCTCCAGCAGAACACTGCTATGTTAGAAACAGTCAGACTAATAAATTGAATGATCACTCAAAATTAAAAAGCAAAACTCTAAAAAAAAAAAAGCTCACACTCACTTGGTGTGAGATTTTGGATGGATTCTTCAGGAACTTTTGGTCGTCTTTCTACCGTGAGGGGCGCATTTTGCTGCAGCCAACTGTTGCAAGTAAATTCATCATATGTTGCCGTCTCTGCCAGTATTTCACCCAGAAGTGTTTTGGATGAAGTTTGAATCCAGTGCTCTTGAAGCTTTGGGCTTTCACTTGGAATTTTGTCTGATATTCCAAATGTCGCAGCAAACCTCAGTCCAGCACATTTTATCCCCCGTTAGATTATAGCACACTACTATTTGATGCATTTCACAAGTTACTGTACTAACTGCATTAATGGTCAGGGTCAGTCTGAAGTAATGGCACTTAAAGTGCTCCATGTGCTCGGCTGGCTGGTAACACACAAGACGCACACTAAGCCTCATCATGTCAATTAAATATGAAGAATATTATAGCATATGCTATGACTTTATTAGTGGTCATGTCAAACGGCAATAAAATTTAAAAGTCTATGGCAATTTTACAGCTGCTTTTTCCTGCTTTGCCTCAGGACTCGGGGGTCATTGCACCCCTATCTTGAACTCTAACCCCAAACCCACCCCCCCAGATGGTGCCTGTGGCTATGTCCACAGTTAAACAGCATGTATATGTCCAGTAAAAAATATGAAGAAACATTGCAAAGGATAAATAAGCAGCGAGATGAAATAAATGTAAATCTATATAAAATGAGGATAAATGATGATGATGATGATGATGACGGTCCAAATGCAATAACGCATCTGCAGAAGGAAATGCCACGCCCAGATAATTAGCTAATTAGGTCTGACTCTGTATGCAAATGAGTGTATGCTAATTTACATGGAGGCATGGCAGATGGAAAAAAGTTGGATTCTGTGTCTGTAGTTCCTCTTCTTTCATTTTTGTGACTTTTTTTTTTTTACACCATAGTTCGTGTTAAAAAACAGTGTTCTTTGCCTCGTGTTTGTGTGTGCGCATAATTGTGTGTGTTTTAGTAATGTATTGGCCAACGAATAGTTGACTTTGTGCAAGCCAATCAACCAGAATAAGGAAAGTAAATACACAGACACACACACACACACACTTACACACACACACTTGATGAGAGAAATCAATCAGTGAAGGAGATAGTCTGAGTCCGTCACTCTCTCTTGTTGTGTGTGTGTGTGTCTGTCTATGTCTCTCGCTCTCTGCTCGCTGTGATAAGTGGGTTAAGCTCCTCTGGGTTAATTAGACTGTTTCAGATGTGACTAATTTGCTGGCTGCAGGCACCACAATATGCTAAATACCCTGCAAGTGTGTGTGCGTGTGTGTGTGCGTGTGTGTGTGTGGTATGTGTATGTAGGCAGGGCAGGGCATCCTTCATAACAGATACTTTGACATGTGTATATAAGATAACACATTATTAAGCTGTAAGCGCGACATTGTTAAATGTTCACTATGTCTGTCTCCTCATCCATCTTATTTCTGTTTATTATTGTGTCACTGTAGTATTTTAGTTCTATTTTGACATCACACGCTGTAACTATTTTATTATTTATCTATTCATGTTCAGTGTCTGCCCTCAGAGTGGAGCTCACTGCTTCTACATGTCTCAAATGTTGTCAATAGGATCCAGCAGATGTCTGATCTCATAAGTCATTTATATAAAAATACAAGTAAAGTAAGACATTTTTGTTCTGTATCCAAATATAATTCTACTCCAATACATCTACCTCACAGCTTAATAGTTACTCGACTTCAACCGTCTACACTATAAAAACAAAAAAGTGGAGAAAACTCATTTCAAGGCAATGGACTGGAATAGATTTTTGAGTTTTAAGCTCAACTCAAACTCTTAAGTGTTGAAAAAGTTTAACCAATAACTGACCTTTTGTTGAGTAATTTTCTTTTCCTCTTTAGATAAACTTAAAGCTTTGAAACTCAAAACACTGTATTTAAAAAAAAAAAAATTGAGTAAATTAATTGAAGTGAAAGTAAATGTTAAATTGTCTATATTTTCAATTAAAATGAGATAAATCAGGTTCGCAGCGCATAGTGACCTTTTTTTTAAGTGTCTAAAACTCAAAAGATTTTGAAAGTTTATTTCAAAACTTCAGAGTCTGAGTTGGGCTTCAAAATGCCCAACAAAATCCATAGCAGTGCATTACCTTGAAATTTAAGTTTAAAGTTGCAACTATTTTTTTTTTACAATGCAAAAAATGAAAATGCTGCTTACATTATACTTCATCAGTAATATCCCTCTGACAGGGAAGCTATTAAGTAAAAGTACTTTTAATTTTGGAAGTAGCTCACATTTCACTAGCATACATAATACCTATGTACTTATATCTTAGTAAAATTGTGAATGCTGGACTTTTTCCGTGGAAAAAAACGTTTGAAAGAGGGAAACTTTTGATCCTCTACAATGTGCAAATAAGATTTTTATCATTTCTTTGGAGCCTGTTTTAAAAAGTACATTCAAATTTCCCAGTTGAAAGCCAGAGAGAGAAGAGAAAAAAAAAAACTTTCCTCACACAGAACTCAGTGCCCTGTGTCCTGTTTGAAAAGGCATGATTGTTTTTGCCCATATGGACTTTGTTGCTCTTTATACTACAACACCTGACTTCCTAAAGACTTTCTGCCAGAAAGCTTTCTGGCGCTTTGGGCAGAAAAGCCTGAAAGCTAACTTCTCCCAGTGCTACAAGCGCTGATGCATAAACCTTAATGTATATTAGTAGTCAACGCTGTAAACAATCCGTCTAATAAATTCATGCATGTTAGGCTACAGCAGTTCGTGTAATTTCTTAGTTTACATTAATGTACAGAACCAATATGACATCCTGAAGCTTCTTGTTGGCAGCACACAGCCTCTGTAGTTCATACTTATGACGTTTTATATAAAACATTGAATGTATTGAAATAACGTCTCTGTGCAGACTGTATTTTATACCAGTGACATGACTGTGGAGAAGTGCCCTCACACTAATCAATATGGTCTCTCTTTCAACCTACAACTGAACAAATGATCAGAATCATTGAACAAATTTGTGTTTTTGTGACACATTGATGTTGTAACCACATTTCAGCTGGTTGAAAAGAGGGTGTAAAGAGGTCTTAGATGAATTCAGAATGAATTTCACCACCCAGTTTTCAACTACAGATCAATGCTGATATATATATATATATATATGTATGTATGTATGTATATATATATATATATAATTTTTTTTTTTTTTTTTTTTTTTTTTTTGAGTTATGGAGTTTTGGAGATATCCTAGTTGTCTCCCTTCTCTTCAGTATCATAAGACTAAATGGCACTCAGCTTGTGGTGCTCACCAAAAAAATATATTTGAAAAATTCAAAACCAGCATCTCTTTCCAAAAATCATGGCCCAGTTACTGAGGATAATCCACAGACCTTGTTGCGAGCAGTTTCATGTAGGAACTACTTTTTTCTTCTGTAGAATCTGACAGAACTATTTCAGAATCTACTGGAACTTCTTCCTTTTCTACTAGAAAGAAAGTGGTTCCTACATCAAACTGCTCACAGCAAGTTGTGTGGATTATCTCGAGTAACTGGGTCATGAGTTTTTGGAAACAGACACTGAGACATTTTTTGGTGCATTGAGCACCACATGCTGAGTGCCGTTTAGTCCTATAATACTGGAGAGAAGGCAGCCATCTCTCCAGTCAGTATCTCCAAAACTCTGCAACTCACACTGAAAAAATCTAGATGGATAAACAGCACTACAGGTTAAGGGGAAAAAGCGTGTATTTTTTATTTTAGGGTGAACTGTCCCTTTAAGGAACATATTCAGAGACTCCTCAGTACAGTATGAGGTACCACTGAAGATTTCTTCTCCTTGAAGCAGCAGTTTTTTAGGACATTTCCACCACTCCAGTGTGTTTGCAAGGCTTAGCTCCTTAACGTCAAACCATGTTACATTTTCTGCTGAGTATTTCCCAATGCTGGCATTTTAGATTTTTTAAATGTAATTCAGTTATTTCTTGTCTTCTCATTCTCTATGTCTCTGTGTCTCCTTCATCTTCTGCCTCTCTCTTTCTCTCTCTGGGTGAATGCCAATAGAGGAGGCTGAGGTTAACAGTCTTGAGCAATGAGCAATGTGTGCACTCTATCATGTGTCATTTTGAAAGCTCTGACACACACACACACACACACACACACACAGAGAGAGAGAGAGGTGGGGCTTTGATCACACAGCTGTAGATTTAGTATGACAGGGTCACTGCATCACTCAGGACGTTAATACACACCAACACAGAGAGGGAGAGAGAGAGGCCTTACATGCAGTCATATTAGACTGATTTCAGTTGATTTTAATCCACTTCATGCTTTACACTCACAGCAACCTACAGACGGAGCTGACATCTACATTTAATAAAAGAACCTAAGTGTTCCGTGATGTGATTTTCAGTCATCTGAAAGGCACAGACAAATGATGTGAGCTGATAGGAGTGTCAGATCATAAAATGTGTGTGTCGTTTTAGCGGTATGGACAACACTACGAATTTGGAAAACTTGTTTGGTGTTAAAGGAAGAGTTGAGGGATCAGCAGCAGTCAGTAGGATTCACCTGCTGGGGACCAACTGACCAACCAACCTCATTAAAAATTTCGATACCAAAAAAAAGTATGACAACAAAGTCACATACAGTCAATGCCAGTATAAATATGAATGAAGGAATGAATGAATATTTTATTTCTGCGTCTGGTCATTCTCATGACCCACCTCATATGTAATTATTCAGACACATTAACTACAAACAAAACATTCTGGCATGTAGTCCATCATCATCACACAACACATCAGCATCATCCAGGCATAAACATCATTCCAATAGAAATTATAATCTCACTCAAATACCACTCAAGGAGCTATTCCACAATACAAACTCAGTACAAACACACAAGCACAGCCCAATAAGCACAAAAAACAAAACAAAACAAAAACAAACACTCTATATTTGATCCAGTTCATGAACCAATAATCTATAGTCCATATTTGTATACATTAAATTTTGAGGAATTTATCGGTTTTATGTTACTTTTCTCAGAAAATGCAAAAACATGATCAAAAAGATATTCAAATAAAACTCCAATCTCCATATCTATCAAGTCAAAATAAGGAGCATGGATGTTTTCAAACAAATATTTGTCTCAAATCATGATATAACGGACAAAACAGTAAAAATGAATTTCATCCTCCACCTCATTTTGCTCACAATAGTAACAAATTCTTTCTTCTTCACTTACCCCTCTGTATCTCCCTGTTTCAACATGTAATGGTAAATATACCGCATCTTAACTGTGCACACTGTGATCTCCGATTTTTGGGAAAATTATACTTTACATATTTTTCACACTTGTAGACTTTCTTGAATAAACAATAAGATCTCAGTTTAGGCTTTTGCCAGATTTCATCTGACCATGATTGTGCACATTTAGCCCGAGCTTGATCTATCAGAATATATTTTCACCAAAAAACTGGAATTAGAGTGTTAATAATTTTTAAAGTTTAGGGCCACATTGAGAGAAAAATGTTTTTTTGTTTAATCTTTTTTTTATTTCATCTTTCATTTTAGTTTTGCAAGTCAAAATGAGAAGAATATTTTCACTCAAAATGTCACTTCAACGTACTTTTCAAAATCTTTTTTCCCCTTACGACTGTCCTTAATACTCCGTCTTTGATATTATCCATTTGTTGTGAAGCTCTTTCCCGTTGTTGTTCAGTTTAAGGTCACATCTAAAGTTTGTGATTCTTTTAGTGGAAAACACAGTGACTATGAAAACTTATGGATTATTAACTTTTTTTCCTCTCTTTTTCTTCTCTCTGCTGGACGTGATGAATGCATTTGTCTTCATAAAGGTAAGACCAAAACATTTTCTACTTCACTTTTCCAACTGTCTGTCTCGCATCATGTCACCCCTGACTTATTCACTGACTGACTGGTTAATGATTAGGTGGTTTTAATGGTAGCAAACAGCTTGGATGGCAAATGGTGGACTGATACACAATCAGACTTTGAGAGATGTAGCATGTCTTGAAGTTAGAAGATTTTTACCTGGCCTGTAGTGCTGTTTATCATCTACATTTTTTTCGGTGTGACAGTGTTGGACTCTTTCACAGTTTGTTCAAACTGCCAGTTCACACAGTTGGCCAGCAGAAACAGTGATGCATTGTGTTGGAAATAGAGAAGTCATTATTCTAGCGATGTGTCATCACTTTGGTTAGTACATCATGACATTACAAGACTACAGACTGCTCTCATGGGCTGTTTACAGCCTGTGTTTGCTCTGCTCATTAGTTCTTTATTACCCACATCTGAAGCGTGACATCACACCCTTTCTGTGACTGTATCCTCGCCTGTGTCAGCCTCAGCCAGACGTTTCTGATTGAAACTCAATGCAGACATTCTTCTGGAGATTGACAGTAGTAATCTACTGGAAATTTCTTGGACCCTGTAGTGGTGTTTCCTATGAACTTTTATGACTGAAATGTCATCTACAGGCCAAGTGGATTAAAATTCAGCTTGGTTGCTGAGAGCTGCATGTTGGGTAGTTTACACAATGAGCATAATTAGCTCATTATCAGGTAAAATAAAGGATAAAATCAAAAATTGTTGCAGACTTCCCAGAGTAAGTTTATTTTATTTTATTATTGAATTAACTGCATAGTGGGTATAAAATACGAGAAAACATTTCTAGCTACAATGCAACAGTCATAACAAGTTATTAATGAAAAACAGATGAAAAAAATTTATGACACCTTTTTTTAAGGAGTATATTGTTACTATTATGTTACTGTTCAAGCAGTAATAGATGTTTGTGTGAATCTAACAGAAACAGTGCCATAAGAACGTTCTGGGTGTGCACAAATATCCTGTACACCAAAGTTAGCTGTAGTGGGGGACATGTGAAGGTCACTAGAAGGTATGTGTAGCCCTGCGCAACCTCTGTTCAGTAATATAACATGTATTCATCTTGTAGATATGAATGATGCACAAAGACTTTGCTGTTCATACATGAAACTTTTAGATGAGCTTGTTACTTGGAAAAAGCCCTGGATATACGGAAAAATGTCGTTACCATCATTAACTCTAAGTTTGTAATAGTTCTTTTTAGTGTACCGTTTATATGAAATCTATTTGAAAAGTTTGTGAGATTATGGTGGTTATTATAGTGGTTTGTTTTGTTTAGTTGTTTTTTTTTTTTTTCTTGCTCCAATATACAGTATGTTACGGAAAGATGTACGTTTTGAAATTGCTGGCATTTTTTAAATTCCATGTGGGATGGGTAAGAAAGGCATGACACAGAAATAAAAAAAACTAACTAACTAATAATAGTGAAAAACAAAACAAACAAACAAAATAAATAAAACTAGATTGCATCAAGGAGGTTAAATGATGCTTGCAGTTGCAATCATACTTGATCTATACATGTTGGCTAACCAACTACTGACAGAACACAAGAAACACAATCTTGTTCTAAAAAGTATCAGCTAGCTAATGTTAGCTAGTGGCAGATACAGTTTCATAACAGTTACATCCTGCACTCTTTTTTTTCCTACTGTAGTTTTATTTATTTTTTTATCTTTTCACGCCAGTCAGCTTCAGCTGGACATTTCATTTTTGGAGGTATAATAATTAATATCATTTGTGGGAGTCGAGTGGAGAGTAGCCAAGAAGGTGACACAGGTTATGAAACACTCTGACATCACAAACATGGACTAAGCCTCTGAGATCACCTTTCTAAGCTCCATGGGACTAACGGGAATTATTTTTCCATTTTAACTGTGCTAAGATTCACACATATGTTGTTTGTAAATTTAAAATATAATTTTATAAGTCAAGAAAGACAAAACAAACTGTCTTGGCTTGAAAAATGATCTTTTAACCCATGGTGGTCCACAGGAAGAGGCGTGACTTAGGCTCTCTATAGAGACTCTGTGTGAGAGTAATGCCCATGTTGCACTGATGTCACCACACACAGTGGAGTGGTACCTCTGTCTCAACAGATGATCTTTTCTCTTATTTCACCAAGTGACAGAGCATGAAGAGGACTGAGAGTAAATCATGCAGCATGAGGGGAGCACACTAATGCTAACTAATGCTGCACATTTAACACACCTCTGCTGCAGGAACAGACCGACTTCCGCTTGATCAGTCATTCTCCGACCATTGTGTGTGCATGTTAGTGTGCATTGTGTGTGTGTGTGTGTGTGTGAGCCCTCCTCAGCATCATGTTAAACAAAATGGGAAGTGACAGATTCTCTACAGGATAATGTGACCATTGCAGAGGCTGGTATTACTACACATACACACAAACACACACTCACACACACACCGTCTTTTACAGAGCGGGTGATCCATTTCCAACATAGCAGGTCTTTATATTGATCTGTGTCGCTTTCATTTGATCAAATCAGACTCCCGTGTTATCAAGCTGTGACTGCTGTGTGTGTGTGTGTGTGTGTGTGTGATTGCGTGGAGTGGTGGAACTTCATTAGGTGGTACCTTACTGTTAGGCACTGCTCAGTATTTAGCATGTAGTCATGACTATAAAGCCGTTATGATATAGCATTATTATCTCTCCAGGCATGAGATCATACAATTGGTTGTGTGTGCGTGTGAGACTGCCTTTGTGATCCTTTGTCCTCAGCTAATCTCTCAGACTACTGGACCCATCAGCCTGATATTTTTTGTGCACGTTTATGACTGTATGCTGCAGGACCTCTCGTGGTTGCCATGATTCACAATTTTTGAAAGATCTTGAAAACCTCTTTTATCTCAATTTATAGCTATTATTTATAGCAACTGCTGGTTCCTCCCACCTCTTAGCCGGTCCATAGGGGCTGCAAAACATCTGCTAGGCTGAGAACAAGGCTTACTTAGTCTTTTGCAGGAGAGATTTTGGCCTTTGTCGTGGCTTAAAAAGTGAAAAGTCTCTTGTTGCTTGTAATGTTTTACATCAGTAACAGAATGTTTAAATGCAGAAGTTTGTATTTATTGTTCCATTTATAGTGAAATAAGTTTTTATAGTTAAATGAACACAGAACACTTTGCAAATCTCCACATTGCATCTTGGTGTGCAGTTGTGGTGACTTTGCAGTAGGTGCTTCACCAACTGTTTCTTGGTGGAAATTTGCACTTTTTTCATTATTTCTGTCTCAACTCAAGCATGCAATGGGAAGTCTTAAACACAGATAAATTTACATGTGGGTGGGAGGAGAAGTGCAGCTGTGGCTGTGTTTATGCTGATTAGGTGGCGCAGTGCGATTCAGGTTCACTTTTTGGCATCAAACTGCAGTAAAACTCGCTCAGTTTTCATGGATTCCATTGGTATCACAAAACGCCTATCATATAGGTTTTGCCCGGTGTTCTGATGTCTTATAAAACGTTTGGTCTACTCCATGCAGCTGATGAAACACTTGAAGGTAGTCATCACACTGCAGCAGGAATCATACGTGTTTCATTGACAGTCACTGATTTAAGAGGGGCTGGGCCTGATTTTACACAGGCATTACACAGCAGCAGCCACTTCATTAATTATGAATATCTCCCAACACAGCCACAGGACCGATCTGGATGTAAAAGTAATTAATGTTCTGTGTCAGACTGGAAAGCTTTTACTCAGATTTTAAGTTTAACAGTCAAATCATTTGGAGTGATACGGCTCAGGGTGCACGATGCTGTCAGGGCGCACAGCCGTGAGCAAAAATAAAAGGAAAAAAAAAAAAAAAAACTGATACAACCACCTCCATTTTTTAGTGGATTCTGTTCACTTGTGTTTTCCTCTGCTCAGCTGCAAGACAGAAAAAAAAAAAAAATCCTCCACAGCTTCACTCACAGCTGCCAAACTGGGGAAACACTGACCAGAAACTCCCCAAACCACAGTCTCCTTTATTTGATTTAAGGTGTGAGGACTGTTCTTTTTTTTTTCTTATTGCATCATCAAATAAGCTCTGATACTGCTGATAGAAGCACTGACTTTTTTATGATCAGTGGACTTTAAAGGCAAAAAAAAAAAATCATGCTTTCAAATATTTAAAGGAGAAGAACCACAGAGTTCAAATGTATTTATAGACCTTCGTCATGAGAGCCGTAGTGATGCATGGGGTAATGTTCCATTCCACGTGTAGTCCTTTCCAGTGAGCCAACGTGCACAATAGCAGCACCCAGGATAATGGGTGACAGTAGTTCTGAATTTTTAGGGGCGCAGCAACTCAGCAACTATTGCGAGTAACATCACAAACTGCAGTTACATGGTGGAGGGTCTTCCATTAAGTCAGCTATCAAAAATACATTGGTGCTGTTGCAGCTGTGATTCGAGGTTAATAATTACCATGCCTCATAAGCAGTGTTGGGCAGATTACTCAGGAAGAGTAATAAGTTACTTTTTATTTATTACTCCTTTAAGAAATAGTAATTGTACTTTACTTGTTACTATATCACTTTCATACGCTGTTCTTCTCCGGAGTTGAGCTGCTGATCCAGTGAACTGTTAACATTCAGAAAGCTTTTGTCGTTTTCTGTCCAGCTATGGTGGAAACAAAGTGTTATCCTCCATCCTTTGTTTAGCTTTTTAGCTAGCATGTGACGACCTGCCCTGACCTGCCGCAAATACACCTCGTCATAAGATAGCCTACCTGGATCAAAAAGTAACTCAGAGTTACTTGGACTAGGAACCATAGGCGCCAACTAAGAGGGGATATGCGTCCCTCACTGAAGGACAGCCATAATCTCCCGAAGAATCCATCGGGAATCTCACACTGAGTGAGACTGTAACTTGCTTAATTCTGAAGCAATTTTCATGAAGTTTGGTTTGTTACAAGCGTGAGAAATTGAACATAACAGTGGTTACTTGTTAATTCCAGTTACTGGGGGAAATCTAATCAGCTCTATGCCAAAACACAAACCTTCTGAATAGCTGAAGAAAGACGGCCAGAATCTCCCCAAAAAATCAGTTGGAAATGTCACTCCAGGTGAGTAAGATCAGCCCTCTGATGCGCACAGCAGCAGCAGCAGCAGCCTCCAAACGTGAAGAGAATATCGACTCTGTCTCAGCTTAAAAAACACCAAATGACTTGCTTTAACAAATTTTGTTTGTTTATAATATAGAGAATATCACTGTAGCAAAGTTCAAGCAGCATGCGCAGTTTATATTACGTTCATTATATTGTAGATAAATGTTGAAATACATCAATGATTATTAATATGATCAGATGATGCACTAAAGCGGTCAGGTCTGTAACCCATGTCTCCTTGTTAAATGAGACGTGGGTGCCTGAAATTTTAATTTTGATGGTAGCCAAGATTATACCTTAAAAAACAGTGCATTTCATGGCTTTCACTGGGATTTAGTGCTTCTTTTTCCAGGAAAGAAAATGTCTAATTTTTTGGAAAAATATTAATCCTTACTCCTCATCAGATCACACCATTTAACATTCAAGCTCACCCATGTTATTAACTATAAAATAATTGCTGTTTTGGAAGTTGTAATCCCTTACACTACTCTTTACTGGGTAGAGTAATAATATTACAGTAATATATTACTGAGTAGTGCATTGCTGCTCAACACTGGTGAAGAGCAGTAATGATTCGGGGCTATTCTGAAAACGATTGGCCCTGTAAGCCAACCACTGGTGGACCCATGGTGTGTGTCAGCGCAGGCGTACCATACTGTACTACAGAGTGGAACTACTAATAATAATCCTCATGTAGACTCTATCTGTCTGTGTATGTTTGCTTGCTTGCCTGCTTGGAGGCAGCCAACCTGACCCTAGTTCAGTGGATCAAATGAGAAGTAAGCTCCAATAAAGATAAGACTGAAGAGATGAGAGAGCAGTCCTGACACACACACACACTCACACACAGAATGCTTGTGTCTTCAGAGGAATGTAAAGCTCTTTGTGCTGCCAGACATACTGAACCCTCTCTGTTTTCGTGATGTATTCTTCTGCTATTTCGTCTCTTTTTGTAGGCCTGTGTCTGACACGTTGGTGTAAATGTTTTGAAGACAGTACAGTCTTTAATTTTGACTGTTTTGGAGGGCGATGACAAACAGTTCTCTCATTTAATTTATTGAGGACATGTTGATTTACTAATGCACCCATCAACTTGGACCTTTATTCAGTGCTGAATAAGTTGATTAATTGATTAGTTTGATCAGCAGAAAATTAATCTATTTTATAATGAATTAATCATTCATTACCAAGCATTCCCCTTTTGTACATCCCAGTCTATGTGCCGTGTATACAGTGTCTCCATACTGGGAAGCTGTCTGATCCTAGGTGCTCTGTGTAGTATTCTGATTAACACAAATTCATTTAGGCCTGGCCATCTTCACAGTAGGGGACCGTAAAGGGAAAATTCATTATTTGCCATGTGGACATCCAATCAGTGTCTATGGTAAATGCAGTCATTTCAAGTAATGAGTTGTATTTTTTTTTTTTCCTTTAAGGCCCTTAGTTTATAGCCAGAGAAAGCTCCAAATTGGGCTAATAATTACATGATCGCTGGAATATTAGCAGTAGGGTCACTAACATAAAGCAAAAGGTCATCAGCATAAAGAGATACATGGTATTTCTTGCCCTGTCTCCTAATGCCTTGTATTAAATGGTTGAATTTAGTAGAATGAGGCTTAATCGCAATAGAAAGAAGAAGCGGGGACAACGAGCAGCCTTCATGAGCGCCATGTTTAATGGAAAATAACTGAGAATAATGTGTCTGAACTGAATCTGATATAAAGCTTAACTCTTAACTCATGTTCGTTAATTGCAAACTGATTCATTCAGTTCACCGTTCACCAAAAATATGAGCACATTCAATGAACGTTGCACTTTTAGCATGTTCATGCACAACGTCGTCCGTCAAATTCATTGTTTTCATTGGTTTGTAGATTGAAAAAACTGAATTTTGCTTGCAAATCATTAAGGCTCTTATGATACCGTGTGATTCATGCTTTAGTGTTTCATATTCTGAACAAAATTTTTATTTAATTAACACAAACCAGTTGTGATGCACAGTAAACAAAAAGTTAACATGTGACTTTTGGAACTCCAGGGACGTGGGTCACTTGCAAATTCTGCCCAGTTGGTAATTCAGCCTTGTTCCTGCTTTAAAAATTTGGCAATTTGCTGCCAGTTCCCCAAATGTATGTGTGTATATGTGTGTGTGTGTGAGGCTGATTGCACTGGGACGCTGGACTTAATGATGGCTAATTGGAGCAGCCGGAGAGTTCTTGTTGTTGTTGTTGTTTTTGGCCGCTTGCTTACATTGATGACTGGCTCTAATGATGATAATGACATTTGCATTGTAAATGTGCCTCTTCAGCAACAACAGCACAGAAATCATGGGGATAATAGTAGTGCTAATATGAGGGTCTTATTTAGCCTGCTGGGGTAAATAGACCACCAGTCTACACAACACACACACACACTGTTTATTGGTTGGCTTAATTCAGTGATTCATTACATATATTTTAATGTAATTTCATTGTAGAATGTGGACAAATTCATTTTAATAATTGCTGAAAGTCACAATATAAAATAAACTTATAATATATGCACATTGAATAGATAAGAATTTAACTAAATTAGCCCCTGAATCCCACAAAGAATGTAGAATACATATCAGTAACCATCTGTAAATGGGAATAATCAATTTTTGTAGCTCTGACAATCAGTTTTACATTGATTGTCTGGCTTCACAGCATTTTTAGTCGTATCAGCTTGTTCCTTATTTCACTCCACACAGAATCACACAATCTGGATCTGCTTTTTCCAACTTCCTACAGTATGTTTACACTGAGTGAAATAATTAAACCCAAAAGGTTTAAACATCACATCAGATGGATGCATTCCAGATGTCTTGTGCATCATTTTGTACAACTTCATTCCTGCAAAAAATTCAGTTTGGCATACAATAGACCCAAGTCAAGACTGACCAGTATTAACTCAAGTCCCAAGTCCTAAAGTTTGAGTTTTGAGTCCTAAACAAGTCATGATGCGCTCTTCACCAAATGTAATGACATTTTAACAACAGAGTCTCGACTTGCTGGTCTTTGTGCAACTTCAAATGTTACCATGTGTTTCCATCTGTAATTTCACCCTACGTGTTTTGCATGCTGCAGTTGTTTTTTGCTGGCGACCTTGACTCCTTCAGACAAAATGATGATTTAACAATCATTAACAATAATTGAGGATGCATCTGTTGTTGAATTTTAGTAAACTAAATGTCAGAATAACAACATCAACAAACTCTTGTTTTATTTATTCTGCTTAGTTTCACTCCATATGTTCCCCCTCTGCAGTGGCTTTATGTCCCGAGCATTTTTAACCTGCCTTCACCGTGGTTAAGATTTACTTAGGGCATGCAAGAAAAAGTTTGAGAACCCCCGATTTAGCTCAATGAGCATTTGTACCATTTGGTATTCCCACAACCAATCGTCATCTCTTCCTCCATGTAGGAGTCTCTCCAACAGCACTGCCACCCGGCCATTCTGCTAATGTTATGCTAATTGTATGCTGATCACCCATAGTCAATATTATCAGCAGCTAATGCTAGGTGAATTACATAATGAGACACTATCTGAATTACTCAACAGACACTACTGAATCACAGGCAGACTCGTGTGTGGCTTGAACCACGTTCATGCGGCACCCCGTTCTGTTTTCTCCTGCTTTGCTTGAAAAGGCTGTTCTCAGAAAACTCCAACTTTCCATACTTGATGCCTGGCTGATGAACAGCTGCATTTTAAATGGAGGAAGCTGCCAAGTTCTCGCCATCCTCCTGAAGATGACTATGTTTTGTTTGTTTTCCTGGTCAGAATTTGTGAGCTTGTTAGTTTGTGAATGTTAATGTCCGGCAGCTGACACTAGAGTTTCAGATGTCCAGATATTCATAGCAGCACATGAACGCACCTCAGACAGAAAGAAGTTTAAAGCTGCAGATGTTTATATCATTAAATTCTTTTCTTTTGTTTATTTGTTTGACTCAGACAAGTACAAGCATGACTCACTTTGCTCGGGTCTACTAATCTGCTGTACAGTGTGTAGAAAATTAGACCAGTCACAAAGGAGTGCTTGAATATTGAGCTCTGTACTTGTCATCTTAGTTTTATAAGCTGGTACATTTAAGGTTTTACCTGCAGACTGCTTTGCACATTTGTGCTCTCAGTTTTAAAAGCTTAACTAGAGTAACATTTCCATAAATCAGTTTACAAATCATCCAAAAGGCGCTCCTGAAACTTCATTAGATCTTGTCTCATAAATCATCAGATTGAGGGTTCAGGATCAGAGTAATCAGGTGACTGGTGTCTTCACAGTGCAAACAAGACTTCATGATGCACGTGTGCCAGAATATAAACAAAAAGCCCGTTAGCCCGTGTTAGACGTGATGGACAAATAGTTAATCCAATTACCTGCCAAGTGTTTTCTGAAAGTACCTGCCCTTTTCCAAACATTTTCTAAGGACAACTGCCCAGGCGCTTCTATGTAGCAAACCATATGGTGTGTCAGCTTGGCAATGGTAAGCGTTTTCAATATAACTTTTGTTTTATGAGTTGATACTGTGTACAATGTCTGTGGATTTGTTTTAAAAATGCAATGATTCAAAAGTGTAACCATTAAAAAAAACATTGTCAATAGATAATTAAGAAACATACAGAAACACCCATCTACAAACAGTTATGCAGAATATGACACAAGAGTTGTTTGTGTAGCATAAGAACTCTAAATAAGATTGTGACAGCTGAAATTGTGATATGTACCTTTATGACACACTGTGTTGGCGAGAAGCATCATTATGAGACAGCACTTTGTTTTTCTTAAGTTTTTCTTAAGTTTTCTGGGCGGCGGAAGTGTCATGGATGCCTGTTGCTGAGCTCCCATTCCCATTTTCTTTTGCTTCTCTCAACTAGAGTGTAACGTTGAGGTAACATGTAGCCTCTGTTTTGTTCATGTTTGCTATTCTAGCACCTGTTTAACCTTGGCTTGGTAAGGTTGACCAGTAGCCTGTGTTAACAGTAAAGATCAAGCATTGTAAAAACGCCAGTGCCAGTATGGATGTGAGTTTTTGTGTAGCGTTAAAGGCATAGTTCAACCCAAAATGTTCAGTCATTATCTACTCATCCTTATGCTGACTGAAGGCCGGGTTTAGTCCTCAAAACACTGCTGGAGTTTCACAGGACAACAGAATCTCCCAAAACAACGTAAACAAATGGTGACCCATTTTCAAATGTAAGAGACGACAGGAAAAAAAACAAACAAAAATGAACACATAAAATGCCTCCTTACTGTTCGTCTGGCATAACCCAAGTCTCCTAAAGCCCCAACATGCCATTCAGTTGTGCGCACACACCGTCACACCACACATGCCCAGTTCAGACAGTGTGCACGCGCATGTGATGGAGGCTCCAAGCGAAGGATCTACAGAGAAGATTTAGGCTAAAAACATGGTGTAAATGACATCTTTTAAGTCAATTTTGCATGTTGGGGCTTTAGGAGACTTGGATTCCAGCAGATGAGCAGTATGCAGGCATTTTAACATTTTGGGAGATTCTGCAGCACTGTTTTCCTGTGAAACTCCATCTCCAACTCTAACTAAACTGGACTTTCAGTCGGCATGAGGGTGAGTAGATAACGACAGACTGATCACTTTGTACAAACTATCCCTTTAGCATCTTCTTCTACATACGCCAAACTACCTCAACCAAGAAATTCAAACCCAAACTGCTATAAGATGCAAATCAAAAGTGCCTTTAATATATTCCTGAAATTTATATATTCTTTCAGTGATATCTTATTATACATGCACATTTTAAGAAAATGCGAGAAAGTATGCGTGTATCATTATCTAAGTGATAATATCTGAATTGGACTGCATTCTTCTTAAATGCGTAAGGGTCACGTGTGCATTTGGATGGTGGAAGATTTTAGGACTACAAAAATAATGTTTGCCTGGAGTCTGCCTGTCAGAGAAGCTGCTAGAACATTCTACACACATTCTCTGAGTCTGTTTGAAGCACTGTATCCCAAATTATATGGTTTTGTTTCCAAGACGACTCATTTTAAAAAAGCAGGGAGGCTTTTGTGTGTGTGTGTGTGTGTGTGTGCGTGCGTGCGTTCCAGTCCTGACATGCATTATTTACAGGCTGCCTGCGCTGCTTGGGAACCCTGCTATTTTCCGTGGGTGTTAAGCGTGCACAGAGGGCGCAGCTCGGCTCTGTTCATCACAGCCGTTGCATAACGTTTCCAGTCCCGTGTGACTTTGGGGCTGTGGCTGTGTGGAGCTAACACTGCTGGCTCTCTGCTGCAACACAAATCCTCCTGATGTCTGCTCATGCATTGTGGCTATGAGATGTGCACTCTGTGTGTGTGTGTGTGTGTGTGTGTGTGTTATTATTTAAAGCAGCGTTCCTCAAGACTTTATTGTAAAACCACAGTGGCGGAGTGGTGATGCAAGACAAGCTGTGTTCATAATAGTTTATTTCTTGGCGGAGATTTGTAGAATCATCACTGTGGGCTGTGTTTCCCTGACTGACAGTGCAGTGGTTGTTGCGCTGTCTCAGCTCCACCTTTCAGCCGAGCATCACCCCCTTTGCCCATATTTGGATATTCTGGTACCCAAATTTGCAGCAAGCAGAAAACCGAAATACCAGCTTCAAACCAATCATTGAAAAATATGGAGGTGATGTCACATTCGCTGTCTTGTTATTCTGCAGTGTGTGGTGCACATGCATGCTAGAGTTTGAGCTTACACATACACACAGAAGCTTTCATACAGCAGTAATTTATAATAAAGTGATCATTTAAGTTCTTGCCCAAAGGAATTTCCAACCCATAAAGCTTCTGATCTGTTCATTTTTAATGAGTAACATGGATTTTACTGTGTTGCCATAGTTACCAGGGCTGTACAAAGCGTTTATTCGTTTTGTCCTGTTTCCCAGTGAGATTAGCCAATTGAAGCCTTTAGTGCAGGTTCTGCTGTAATGTGTTGCCATAATGTACAAATGAGCATATAGTTTGTGCAGTGCTATGGAGGTGTTTTAAGTTATGAACAGTTCAAGAGCGAACCTTTTAGCCCTGCCTCTTTATATGAGACTAACATTCGAAAACAAACATTAGTTCATGAGGCCATAAGGAAAATTAATTAATTAATTAATTAATTATTGATTTAAAGATACAAAATAATGAAATTTTCACCCAGTGAAGCATTTTTTCACTAGAGACCATGATAATGATATGAACTGGCAACTGTGTGTGCACTGTACATGCATAGTATATCGTAATCCTACTGATAATAACTGTTTTTATGTCTTTTTTATCTGTAACTGTGATGGAATACAGTTACCTTTTTTGTATCCAGATTACATTACATGTAATCATCTGAAATGTAAAGACATGACCGCCGTTGAGGAATAGTGTGCCGTGTTGTCCACACTTGCTTGATTCATTGACCTGATAAGACCTTTTTCACAATGCATATTTTTAGCTCAGAGCTATCCTTAAACCAGGGCTACGAGTTAAGGCTGTGATAATTTACCCTCTGTTCACACATACACATTGTTAACCCAGGGTTAACCTATAAGCCCGGTGCTATATGATTGACACTGCACTCCTGGGTTAAATGTCTGTTGGGACATGCCTCCAATGTTTACATTTTACATTGACGCGTGACTACCCTTTAACAGCCTTTAGCCCTGTTTCACA
Source organism: Lutjanus argentimaculatus (assembly GCA_034769285.1). Classification (NCBI taxonomy): domain Eukaryota; kingdom Metazoa; phylum Chordata; class Actinopteri; order Lutjaniformes; family Lutjanidae; genus Lutjanus; species Lutjanus argentimaculatus. Next base: position 1,297,332 of record JAWZSL010000044.1, on the reverse strand, counting down.
GTGGCGCTTTTTAGCCCTGTGTTTAGTCGATTTTCAGAGGATAACACTGCAAACTTGGAGCTAACTCTGCTCCGGAGCAGGTCCAGCAAGCCCCAGGCTATAGTTTTGGTTAGCCCAATTTGGCATGTGCCAGGATTGCGCCAGTGTGAAAGCTTTCTTAGCCTGGGGCTGAAGGGAGTTCTACAAATGCTATCAGCTCTGGGCTTGTCTCGCAATACCAGACAATCAAGAGATCTCGCTGCCTGCTAAACATCTGGAGATTTCTCAATGCAAGGCAGCTGCTTGAAGAGTGACGAGTGCAGCCGCTAACAAACATGCTCCTTACATTTTTTCAAGGACACACCTTACCAGTAATGATGCTCTCTCCCCATTCTACTCAGTAGTAGGCACATGACATCTGCATGTCAGTGCCCGAAAGACTTTGGATTGGTTCAGCAGTGCAGGTTGTTTTTAAACTATCTGTTTCCACCCAGTTTTAAAAATGAAAGAGGGGCGACTGTTCTCAGAGACCGACCTGTGTGCCCTTATTATATTAATGTCATACAACCTACTTTGTTTGAAGCATACTGAGGTCTTAGCACTATAAATGTGACCTTAGTGACACACTAACACATATTGTATCCACATGTGCATGTCTCATGGCAAGTAACCGTGCACTGTAATCATGTTATGTCACTAACAGGCCTTAAACCTGATTTCACACCAGATGCAAAACATCAGTGGCTCATAAGACTTGAAATGTTCTAAATCCCAAAGACTCCTGAGTGATCAAAGAGGTATCACAGTTGATAGTATCACATTTGAGGCACCAGTGTTAAGAATACTGAATAGGGACTGTTTTCAGTTTTGGGTCTCTGTTTTATGTGGAGTTGATCACATCTGGACTTATTTTTGACTGGATCTTGAAAGTGCTTGGACTTCGACTCAACTTAACTGGTTTTGACAACAGCCCTGATATAAAAATGCTGCCAGTAAACATAATACTCAAAGCAAATGAATTCTGTCACTTGGTCAGAATCTAAAGGCCAACCATGGAATGGACAACCACGGTGCCCAAAGGATGGTTCCTCGTGGTTTTGGTGACCCACTGACCTTTCCTCGCAAAGGTCTGCTGGGGTCCATGACACATACATTTCGTCATCAAAGGGTGCATGCGTGGGCTCTGTGCGGACATCCACACACCTGCCCATTTGTTGTGACCATGCAGACTGGTCTATGGACCTTTCCATGCGACCACTACAGACACCAATGTGTCTGTGCATGTGTTACGTGTTTAACTTACATACTTCCTTGCAACTTATGTACCTTATCTAACTTATGGAACATACGTATGCAAGTGACTTTAATGTAGCGACACCTGCAAGCTAGTTCAGCCAGTCAACTCAAGCTGCACCGCAATCATACATGACATGCCTCACATGCTGGAGTACATACCAAACGCACCCTTCCAATCTGCCACTCTATTTAAACTGCTAAAACCTCCCATCTCTCCCTTTGCCTGTCAGTGCCATTGCTGCTTTGCATCAGTGTCACTGCCTGTTTCTTCAGCCCCACCACCACCCCGGGGGGTCCAGGATATTTGTTCATCACTCCTCAATATCTCTATTTAAACATAATCTGTGAGGAGTGATGAGGTCGGAGCCTAGACACCAAACTCTAACTATGTTCTGCTGCTCCAATAAACATTCTAAAACATTATGTAATTAAATTCCTAAACCAGGGTTTGGCAACCTTTACTAGCGAAAGAACCATTTTTGTCTGAAAAAAGAAAAAAAAAAAAAAAAAGTCTTGCTGATCTTTCTAAGAGTCGCAACTATTTTCATTAGAGACTCTTATTTTGGTGGGGCAGGAAGGTGGGATTTAGCATCCATAGCTAGCCTAGGGTGACTTAAGACTGACCAATTTAGAGGAAAATGTGCTGAGCCATACTGCAGGCTATGATGCACATTTTAGGTGACAAAACGTTAAAACTTTTTTTTAATCCCATGTATAGCTACAGACTTTAACAACTGGACAATGTGCATAAGAATGACTTTAGACCTACAACAATGATAAGTGAAAATGTTAACCAAAAAGACTTGTTATTCATCTTCATTTAATTTTTGTCAAAGCCACCGGGAGTCACATGTGGCTCCGGAGCCGCATGTTGCATACCTCTGTCCTAACCCTGTCCAGGTAGTTTTTGTGCCTTTATTTTGAAAGTCTGTGTGGATGTAGCATATTGCTAACTTGACTACGGAGCCGTACATGTCCAGAACTGACGGCAGAGGTATACCTACAGCATCATGGTTTTAAGTGGAAGTCTACTGGGAAAGCTGTCGTATTTGACGAGTTGGGAATGAGAATGTGTTTGCCAGGCTGAGTGTGACACTGGTGTGAAACAGGAGACACTGGGGAGGTAGAAATGTACATCAAGTGTGGGTTAAGTCCTCTGTGTGTTGACATATTTGAGGCACACTTGCCTACTATTGTACCTGCCATCATGTAAATGCTCGAGACCGCAAGCGTGGATCTTGGGACAGACCCAGAGAATGCCCGATGAACGCACACATACACGCATGTTGTAAACATGACTAAAGGGTATGCACTACAAAGACCACAGCACCCAGTAAACACACACACACGCGCACACACACTGTGTTTCAGTGAAGGAATATCCCTCGTTTGCATGCGAGAGCTGCTGCAGTGGAGAGAAAAGCCTTGTTTTTGTAGATTATGGAAATTACTGCATGGAGATGAAGTCTCCGTGTGTGTGTGTGTGTGTGTGTGTGTGTGTGTGTGTGTGTGTGTTGTGTGTGTGTGTGTGCGTGCATTTGTGTGTGTCTCTGCTGCAGACAAGCTGTGGTGTGTTGACAAAGCAGTTCCCAATGAACCAAGTCCCTGGTTACACAGTGGCTAGCTGACTGTGTGCCAGAATGTCAGCTTTCTTTGTGCGTGCGTGTTTATTTTAGCACAAAAAAGCCAGAGTGTGTGTCAGTGTGTGTATGTGTGTGTGTGTGTGTGTGTGTGTGAACAAATATACTGTATATGTTTCTTGTTGCTTGTGTATGTATCCTCACCTGTTTGTGTGACTGTGTACATTGTGTGGCATGGATTATGTATAACGGAGAAAAATGCAAATCATGCAATTACAAGCCCCAAAGCCAAGTATTAGAATTAATGCCTGCAGCAGATGTGATGGAAATGAAGTAAATTTCTGATGTGGAATTAGCATACTGTACTGTAGGACAACCCCCACCAGGCACACACACACACACAGTCATGTATCCATCACTTCACTCCAATGACTTCCATTAATTTCCTGGACACTTACCCTAACCCTACCCATAACAAATACTGGCCTAACCCTAACCCTAACAAATATAATAATTAGAATTATTTATAGGAACTGCCTATGGACAGGGCTCCTTTTAGTGTGATTTACTGTGATATACAAAATGTTTTATGACTCTTTATTGTATTGTCTTAATTGTATTGTCTTAATTTTGTGAATTCTATTTATTAATTTAAGGGATGTATTTTTTATATACACCTACAGTATATCAATTAATTTATTTTATATTTCTTGTAATTTACATACTGAATTGATTGGCCTCATAGAAATAAAGATATACATATATGAATACACTTCTTTCTTTTTACCTTACTAATCTATGTGTGTTTCATGTTGAATTTTATTTTATACCTAACACTTATCTGTCTTTTCACAGCACTTACCCATAAAGTTTTTAAGCACATTTCTCACCCACAGTGTGTAAACATATGTATATGTGAGTATGTGAGACATAACACACAAAAAAACACCTTTTATTTTAAGCCATCTTATGTGATTATTTTATTCTTATTTCTACCATAATTGGTCATTTCAACAGACTTCATTTTATTTAATTTAACAGCCAGGGGAGAGACTGTGGAAGGAGATTTTTTTTTTTTTATAAAACGATGCCCCCACCAGTGCATGTGGCTTTTTAAACCTTTTATTTATTTTAATTCTTTTATTTATTTAATTTCTCAATGGTGGGAATTTAACCATTAATAATGGTTCAATAAGGGACATTTTTAAAGTATTTCTAACACTTACAGTCCCCCTGTGCCTGTGTCCCTCTTAGCATTTAATTAGCGTGTTATGTTTTAACCCCTACCTAACCCTAACCCAAATCTTCCCCACCTAAATTTAATGATTTGCATTATGGAGAGAGATTACAAACACTATCTCTTTTATGGTCTGGACCCCTGCCAGTGGCCTCAAAAGAATATAATGTTCGCTTTACCACAAACTACTGAAGTGTGAGGGGGCCCAGGCTGTAGAGGGGGTAAAATGTCAAGTTAATCCAGATGGTGGCAGTAGGGGAAAAGCAGAAGTGGTCATTACAGTGATTCATCCTGTGGGAACCCTGAGCATGAATGTGTGAAGCTCATATTTATCGCACAAGTTTAGATATTTCTGTTGTACATATCTGACCAAATTATTAGCCCGTCCTCACCAGAAAACCAGGCATCCAGGTCGTCTGTGAGGGTTATCACCAACCAGATATAGGGTTGTTGTTAGGCAGCGACCTCTAGTGGTGATAGCAATTATGACAGGAGCAGGAATGGATAGTTGTCGCCAAACAAACATAGGACTTTCCAGGGATTGAGTCATGTGTGAAACTCAGCGTGGACTTATTTAAAATTTTAAGTAACATGTAACTTCCTCAGGTCAACTCCATCACCTGACATACCATACATACCTATTTTAACCCAAACCACAATATTTTCTCAGCCTGACCAAGTATTTGCAGAGGTTCAGGTTAGACTTAAGTAGTTTTTGTTCCTATAAACATAACGTGAAAATATAATGCTGACGTTCTTAACATTTCTGTTTCCCTGAATCAAAGCAGTCAAATAGGAGGATGAAAGACTAATTAACAAGGTTGAGAAGCGGCACCTTTTATACAACTGTAAAACTGGGCAGTGCTGATCAAATATGGATCACAATTCTTTCACTACACTGCATATTCCTAAAATGTTGTCAGAAACATATTTTAGGGGATTTTGTAGCTGTAATATAAGAAGCTTGTAACCAGCTGCCATTTTGTGCACTGGTTGGACACAGACCACACATCACACATTTTCTTGCTCTCATTAACTGTAGGTCACGTTTCATTGGACTGATTGTTTGTAGGTCTGTCCAGTTGCGTGTAGAGATTTTGCTCTGCGTGTCTTGATAGAGCCCCTTGGAAATCATAATTGAACTGAGAGGTTCCAGACTGGTGATGCCAGGCTTCCACTTAGGTCCTAACTTCTATAAACAGATATCTACATATGAATATAAGAGTGGGCTTTGGTTGCATGCAGGTAAACAGTCCTCGTGCAAAGGAAAAGAGGCCGAACACATTGACTAAATGCAATCTCCAGCGACTGTCGTCTGATGGTGATTTAGCTTCTCATTAGCTTTTCTTTAATTTATCTGCATTCATATGCAGACATTTGTTTATAAAGATTAGCCTCCAACTCCATTATCATGTTTCAAATTGCAAATCGGACTTTAAACAGTAACCAGCTATGGAGGAGGAAGTCCCAGATATCTGTTATCTAGATGTCCACTGGCTTCACGAAAGACCCCAAAACCACTGAAGGCTAAATCGTTGTCAAATGATAGCTGATGGGTTCCCAGATTGCTTTGGTCCAGACTGAAATATCTTGATAAATATTGGATAATTAGCATGATATTTTATCAAAAATGGTACACACAGAGCTTGGGTTGTCCTTCACAGGATTGGTGAAACTGTATTTCTGATTTATTGTTGACTGAAACTTGGTGCCGTTATGTGCCATTGCACAGGTACAGGCCTGTCCAGGACCAAGTTCAGTAGAATTCTTGTCTCTCAAAGTCAGCTTGATAAAATAAGGTAGAGAAAGGCAATCAAAGAAGCAGCATGAGAATAAATACACACAACACAAAAAATACACACCGTGAATTATATAAAATACACACTAGGAATTATTGCACAATGAGTTATTTCACTATTAATTATGGCACAAAACAATGGACTGGGGAAAGACTCTGTTTGGCAGAGATAAAGGTAGTCCAGGAAAGTCGAAGGTTGCGAGGGTTGTGTCCATAGTGTGAATGAGGTGGAGAGTGTGGTGTTTCCTTACAGCCCCCCCTCACTGTTCTTTGCAATCAGTCTGTCAGAGGCTGGGAAAAAAAGCATGCCTTGTGAGTGGTGATGCTGTCTGGCCTGTGGTGTCTCAGGTTGTATCCTGAGTTCCTCCACCTGAGCAGAGAGTGAACTGGGTGGTGTTGGTCAGTGAGGATGCTCTCTGTGCTTTCCTCCTGCGGTGTTGTTGTGTGTGGAGTGTGTCCACGGAGGAGGAGGAGGGGGAGGTCAGAGTCGGTGATTCTCTCTGCAGTTTTGATGACTCATTGAAGAGGCTTCCCTTCAGCCGGGGTGGTGTTTCCAAACCACACAGTGATGCTGCTGGTGAGAATGCTCTCAATTAGGTTTTTTCCACCAACATGGTCCTGTTCTAGTTTGTGCACCTAATTTTGAACCATTTGGAGCATTTCCACCAAAAATAAATTGGTTGAAAAGTTGATGACGGTGATCCACTCGAAACTGGTGGGATGGTTTGCAAGTTAGTACCAAGATTTCAAGATGTTAAATAGAACTGGTTCAAGAATTAGCTGATTTGGTAGAAAAGAGACTCACAGTCCACAGAGTCCACAATAGGCCTGGGGCTCACTTACGTATGAGGTTGTTGTCTTTGCCCTCAAGTCTCCAGTTAAGTTCCAAGTAAAGACTAACCAGCTCCAAGTCCTAAACTTAGAGTTTCAAGTCCTAAACAAATCACAATATAACAGCGCGTTTCCAGTCTCGTAGATTTACAAAGTTACTTAGATATTGAGCTAATGTTAGCAAAGAATTAACTCACTTACTATGTTAAAGTTAGCCTTGACGTAGGGTTCTTTTTTCACCTGTACTTTTTGCAAACTGCAATGTCTTCTTTGTTGACCACCTCATTGTTTTTGTACACAAACGTAAAGATCTTTGGCATTGTGTTTTTTCCAACTGGAGCTCAGTATTATAACTTTAGTTCTTCATGGCTCTCCCTACAGTGTTGACTTGCTGAGTATGAATACTGTGAACGTTAGTTGATTAAGGAAAAGAGGGGAAATGAATTCATTCATGGATTCACATTTTTTAAATAACAGACCTTTTCATCTTAGGCTTGGGGGAAGATATCAAGTATGTTCAAATAGCGAAGTGAAGTCATGAGTCATTGATATTAAAGACCAAGTTGAGTGGCAAGTCTTCCTTGATTTTTCAAGTCGAGTCTGAAGTAATCGGATTTGTGACTTGAGCCTGACTGGAGTGCAAGTCATGTGACTCTAGTCCACACCTCTGGTGGAAACCAGACTGCATGGTCCTAAAGGTACAGAACGTAAAGTTTGGGGCTGAGAAAAGAGAAACAGTCAGGTAAAGCTTTACAGTTGTTTTCAGCGAGGGCTCATCTGGACTCAGTCCAGCTGCAGACCTGGAGAAACTCCTGGTGTGATGGATGGAAATGACAAACTATTTTATTTTATTTTTTAATGTAAAACATAAACAGAAAACCGACTATGTAACACCAATTACTAAAATTTTCATAAAATTCCAATAAAATCTCTTAAATATGTTTTTTTAATTTTTAAATAACAACTTAAATGGTGCTATATTGATTACATTTACCTAGTGTAGTTTGCCTTAGCTTAGTGTGGATGAAAAAAATTACTTCTTTACATCTTACTTTATTTCTTTAAAATTTAGTTTTTACAGTTTGGTTTAGAATAGTGTGTATGAATTGTCCTGTATAACCTAAAAAAAATTGCCTTTGAACCATTTTTTCATGTTAATATAATTTTGATGAACTGTTGTACAGTAAAATTGACATAACAGTATCTTCTTCAACATAAAGTCTACCATTAAACCATCAAACAGATGAACATTTCCCCTTTTTGTAGGTTATATGAAGAGATGAAAGAGAGGTGGATCTTGTACACAGGTTTGCTTGATTAAGATGTGGAATTGCAGTATGCAGTATTCTTGATTTTTACTTGCACAAAATACACAGAAAAAATTAATTCTAAATGAAGTTTCTTCAACCTGTTTTCTCTCCCATATACTTGTACTTATTTGAACAAAGTTTATTCCTGAATTTCTATTAATAAAACCTTGACAATTCACTGTATAGGCACATTTTGATGAATGGAAATCCCTCCACCCATGATAACATTAAGAAAGTATACAACTTAACTATACAATAAATATAAACTAATAAAAAAAACTATACAAGTCCTATAGAATAATCATAGTTAAAATAAATAAGTAAATATTCTAAAAAGGTAATAATAAAGATAGTGAACAATAAATAAATAAATGAGGGAAATAGGGCATCTTAGGGATCTTTCCAGCCTTTTGTTTCTAATGTTCCTATAGCTTCATACCTACATACTATAAAACTCATCATCCATAAAGTTATCAGAACCTAAAACACTAACTTGACTCAGGAAGGGCTGCCATATCAGAGTAATACTTGTACATTTTTATGTGGGAGGAAAACTTTGTGCCTGCACAAGCAGTTTTATAAGTTCATGCTGTATTTCAGTGGCAGAGAAATTGCACATTTTGCTGCTCCATTGTTCTCCAGACAGGCTGTAGATCTCTCACCTCTTGAGTGGTAGCTTTAATAAACTTTATTTGCTGATAACACAAAGTATTTCTGTCCTTTCTCTGCGTCGTTTCCTACATTTTGATATACTTTTTGTTTAAGCAGTTAAATTATCTAGTTTAAGGCGCTATTTATGTTGGACTTTGTCCTGACATAAGCTTTAAACACGTCCTGTCAAATGTTTGTTGTTTTCAGTAAAATAATTCTATTAAATTAGCACTTGACAATTTTAAACTGGGCATAGGAGTGAATACCTCCATAAAATGTTTTTTCATCTGCCTCTAGTATCAGTGGGGATACATAAGTTCTAAAAGAGCCTGATATCATGTATCAGGATGAAATAGAAATGGTTAATTTAGCCAGTGTTTCTTCTGCTATTCTGTTACATGAAAAAAGAACATGAACTGTTGTGTAGTGCTGCATGTTTTCTGTTTTATTATCTTTTGCATTTGAAAATCACTCAAGGTAATGAAAATGTAAAGCACATACATAAATATATTCAGCTGTGTTCCTGTAAAAATCCCCACATTGGTTATTAGATTCCGTGATCTTCCAGAAATTCATGTTCAAGTATCTGCAGCAATTCCTTCTGCTCAACTCCTCCTCTCATAGTGTGTGGATTTGTCTATTTTTATTCTCCTGCTCTCCCTCACCCACTCGCACACTGGCACACGCACACAACACACACACACACACACACAACAGCAGACACACACAGAAGAATTGGGTTTTGGATCAGTTTAAAGCGTTGGCCATGATGCTTTTGAGCAAAGCAAGTGGAAGCTCATCTCCATGTTGCCTTGGAAACGTAGGAAAAAAATGTTTGATATGTCCTTGGAGGACCTGTAATGTGTGTGTGTGGTGTGTGTGTGGGGGGAGGGGGGAGGTATAGTTCTGGTTGTGTACAGTAGATTTATTCTGTTATATATTTTGTTCATCCTGTAACAGGATTTTACATGATAACTGATTACATTTTCAGCTCCACTCATAATGCAACATAACGAGAGTTCAGTGAATGGAGAGACAGCACGGTCACCAGAGGTTCGGTTCAAACGTCTTCTTTCAGTGGCCTTCAGTTTTTACAGATTTTATTTTGTTTTATTTTTTTTTTTATTCAGCGTTAATGTAAGGTTTCTTATCAGGCTACTGCCAGTCCTAAAAATAAGTCAAATATTGTTTCTTGGAAAGTCTCACATATGAAAGATGGCGCATCATACCTTCATGAAACAAAAAAAATCTTAGCAGCAATTTACATACAGTACGTTTAAGGTTTGCATTGAGGTGGATGTTGTACTCAACTCGTCAAATACAGCAGCTTGATCAGTGGCCCTGTACCACGTGGGGAGTGACTTCAGGCTGATTTTTTTTTTTTTGACACCTCTAAATTGTTCAAATTAGTTGCAGTGACAGTAATAATTAATTAATTACACTTTCTCTTTGTGTTTTAAACATGGTATTTTACTTCACATAAAGAATTTTGTATATTTTACATAGAAGATTAATTACTTGTATTTTCTTGTCCTAAAAATGTGATTTAAATGCTGTGAAAACAAACGACTTTGCTTTTCTTCTTCTGTGGTAGCAAAAAAAATGCATGCACCTCAGGCCTGGGGACCATACCCTCTTCCCATTGGCTTGCAGACCTGGGCTCCCCAGACGTGAAGTCTACAGATAGCCCCTTCTTGGTAGCATTTTATTTTAAGTGGTGTGCATAAGACTGTCATGACACTGTCATAACCATGTCATGACACCTGTCAACGTGAAGGTGCCTTATGACTCTGTCATTCAGTCAAAGTTGTCATTGTTTGACTTGCTTTTGCTATGACAATTTACAGAGTGACCTGATGGACAAATAACTGTTAGCTAGTTGCTACTTAAGCGGGCTAAATGCTTAAGTGTTAGCCAGTTAGCTTGGTTAGCTGTGGATCTATCCACCTTATTCTTGATTCTTTTGTTGTCTTGGTTAATCCTGTAAAGCCTGACACATGAAATGACTGCTGAAAATTCCTTTTTTTAAATTTAAGTGTTTATTGGACATTTTGACAAAATAAAAATATTGAAAATATAGATATTTTGTTCATATCATATTTGATACATCAGGTATTTATGAAAAATAATTTATCACAATGATTTTGATTTTAGAAACAATACCAAGTATTGTACATTGCTTTTGGAAAAAAAAAAAAATTGGCACATTTCAATTTGTTTGGTTTTGTTTTTTTCTCAAACAGAAACCTTTTTATTTTGCATTTTGGTTGTCAAAAACAGCTTGGTCAGTGTAAAATGAATTGGTCAGTATAACATACTATGATAGCTCAGGAATTGTTTTACTGAAAATCAATCAAAAAGACAATTATTAGCAAGTGCTCGCTTGCTCATAACTGTTTACAATTACAATGGGAGCAGGTTGCACATGTAAAAAATGCATAGATACCTAAATTTCAACTCTAAATTTATCTTAAGATGACATTTCAGTCTCAAATTAGTTTGTTTTAGAGTGTGTTTGTGATGGAATAATGCAGATTGCGTCATAAAAGTCAATAGAAACACAACATACTGGCTGTATCATATAAAATAAGTTACACGATATCAAGTAATTATAGGTTGTTTCACTGAACTAAATATTCATATTGAAATATAAGTAACAATATAACTGCTATTCTTACTATACCTTTTTCAAAATTAGCAAAGATTTTCCTCCAAAAAAGGTGCAACGCACTATGTCAATGGAAGCCATGTTGGACTTTGCACTCAGACTCCATTATAGGGCAGAAGACATGTCTCAGATTACATACGGGGAAGTATTAAAAATATTGATGTAGTAGAGGTCTCTGACATTCATGTATCAAGTATGATGTCAAATTGCCATAACAATGACACCTCAAACAATGTCAGCTTTGCATTGAAAATGATATAATTGATTGAACGCACTTGATATTAATTCAACAAGACTCCTTCATGTTCATGACAGGTTTAATGACATGGTTTTGACAGTGTCCTGACAAGCTTATGCACACCCCTTCAAACAAAGTGTTACCCCCTCTTGTTTTATGAGCTGCACTGCTAGCGCCAGATAAAATGTACCTGCACATGTCAACATCAGTCAGTTTAGATGCCAAACAGTGTGATCTTTATTCTTTTACAGCACTGCTAATTAAACAGTCTATCACTGGATTTAAAGTTATAGTTAGCAGTGTCCGATGAGCTGTCAATCAAACACAGGCACGCAGGAACGCCCGCTCTGAGGGTCGGCGATTAAAAGGTTTTAGCATCCACAGTATAATGATAAAGACTTTTGTATGAATCTCTAAAGAGCTTCTTTTTTTCCTTCCAGTAATAGAAAACTAATAACATAAAGTCTTTTTGACATCAGTTTGACTGCAATAGAGAATGACAAACTGTGATTTCAGCTGGACTTTAATGACATACAACAAGCACTTGCTCACTCTCACACAGAGTGACAGTGTGATGTCCCTGGTCGGGACTGTGTGACTTGAGAATGAATTAGTGAATAGATGAAGTACTTGTGAAAACCCTCAAATAACCTCAGCAAAATACCCTCTTAAACACGCATAACACAGCCCATAGATTCTATTGTACAACGAGTGTGTGTGTGTGTCAGTGTGTGTGTATGTGTGTGTGTGTGTGGGCGTGTTTGGGCTCATCTGCATGGCGGTTGTTGCAGTCAGCCAAGGTCACGTCACACTTTATGGCAGGGCTCTCTGTCAGAAATCAAATTTTAAATGGGTGAAATGAACCTTGAAAACATGCCCACACATTCTGAACAGACTGAGAGGAACTTCTGCCACGTCCTGAGGTATCACTGAAAAACATGTCGACCATGGAGCACACAACACTGACTGACTTGTTCTGTATAAGCCTATAACTGATACTGCACTATGGGAATGCCTCTATATAACTTATCTATAGACCAGTCATTTTTAAAAGCCTTGTTACTCAGAGAGGTTTAAGACAGACCACTCGGACCTACTTCATATACCAAAGCAGGAAGTGGTGTAACATTTGTGGTGCTTTTAGATTCAATAAGGTGTGTCTGTCGCTGAGAACATGGTGCTGATAACAAGCTAAAAATGAAGGATGTTCATTGGCGCACCTTTCACACCTCTGTGTTGCTATGTTTCTAGACCTTATGTACATGATGTAAGATAAGTATGTTATATAGTAGGTAGGTGCATTATGTAGTTAATGCTGTGAAATGGTTGCAGTTTGGTTAGGCTCAGGCACCAAAAATTCATAGTTCCAGCCTGGGAACCAGACAAATGTGCTGAGCCCATGTTTTATTTGCTCTGGCTGATACGTCTAACCTGACACACCAGATGGTTTGTTACACAGAACCATCTGGGAAGTCGTCCTTAGAAACTGTTTGGAAAAGGGCAGGCACCATGGCAGGTGATTGAGTGAACCATCTGTCTAGCACGTCTAACATGGGCAAATTCTTGCCGAAGACAGTCGGTAAAAGAGCAAAAACATCTTTTCCATGGATAAAAGCCTTCAGTGTCGTTCTTTGCTCTTCTTTCAATGAAGAAATACTCTCCAGTTCTGATATGACTGATGCCATGACAGTATCTATGGTAACCTCTTCAGGAGCCGTTGTTTGTTTGAGATAAGTCGCTTCCTAAAAACTAAAACCACGGCTGTAGTTCCAGTCGTTACTCCTAGGACACTGATTGGCTGCACCACTTATGGTACGGACACAAATGTATAACTTGAAGCCTCACAAGATGGATTCTTTTGTAATCTTGTGATCTCATGAAACCAGATACAGTACCTCGCAGTGTGAAGATACATCTGGCTGGCCCCCCTTCCAGTCAGACAGAATTCCACCAGCCATGGATCCAGTTGGGCCAGTCACAACAGTTTATTTAATATGTAATGGGTTCAATATAATAATTGACAGAGGAGCATCACTGGATCAGGTTTGAAAAGTCATATGTCACACATTTCTCTGCTCTGATTAGTTATAAGCCTATCTAATTGCGTTCAGTCGGGAGGTTTATCCAGCGCAACATCTCAGACTCCTGAAACTCAGATAAAACTGTCAAACGAGGCAGCGCTGATCAAATATTTCCTATTTCTAAATATTTCCTATTTAACACCTGAAACATTTTAAACATATTTTAGAGTACTGTGTAGCTGTAAGTCTATAAGAGAAAGGCTGTGACCAGGCAGCTGCCATTTTGTGTCGGGCTTTCCATTATTTGTTATTCTGATTGGTTGTAGGTCATGTTTCGTTTTGTTCGGAGACATTTTGGCCTGCGCATGTTGATAATACCCCTTGGAAATTGATAATGAATGAGGAAGTTCCAGACTAATACATGCTTGTGAGTTATTCTGGGATACCAGGCTATTTTATTTAGGTTTAGGCACTGAAACTACTTGGTTCAGTTTAGAAAAAGATGATAACTTGGGTTAAAATAAGTATATTACTTACATAATTTAAGTTACGTATGTAAGTACCTGAGCAAAGTAGAACAAACACAGTATAAAGAGAGGCAAATTTCGCATAGACAGGGGGTTGGGCTGATGGACGGTCAAACACTGTCACACAGGAGATGGTGTTTTTTTTCTTTCCACCATTCTCAAATGTCTTGTGATTGCCACAGGAAACTAAAATACAAATCTGCCATGTGTAGAACCAATAATATCATACCTGTACCAATACCTAATACCAGTTAGGTAGCATTAAGATGTTCTCACCCAGGAACATGGCCACAACCATAACTCGACGAAGGAGGGCATCTTTTTCCCAGTGCCTCTGAAAAACATTACAGTTATTACAAATAATACTATTACAAATGTAAATATTTTCTGATCAGTTTCTGCTGTGGTTATGAATTGGTTGGGTTTAGGCACAGAACTACTTGGTTAAAGTCCGTGTAAATGGAAAAGGGAGTTATTCTTCTAAACACATTTTATATGTGAGAAAATAGTTGCTGAAAAGACTTGAAAGACTGTGACCTATGTAGCACTTAATTGTAGAGTTACACCGATAGACTTTTGGTCAGATTTCTGTGTTCAGGACTCTTTGGACGGACCTGAAACATGGTCCCCCAACAGTACGTAAGCCCTACGAACCAACACATGAACAACACCACCTCCCCCTCCCTAACGTCAGTTATGAAGGTATCTTCAGTGTCTCTCTGAGTCCAAATCAGCCCAGCAGTTCTCTTTAGCTCACATCAGTTCCAACAACCTGACACAGCAGAAAAACAATACCATCCTGTCACCGTCTTCTGGCTCTGGTGGCTCAAACATGTCTGGACATGTCCAATAAAGCTGCTAGACGGAGCGTCCATGTTTCAGGTCATCTTCAGGTCGTCGTAGTGTTTGACACTGAGACAGCGGAGCGGACAAGCTCCCAGCATTTCAGAGCAGAGAAAACTGGTAATTTTTTCATGATTTTGAGAACCAACTTTACATACGTGGGTGGTTACTAACACATGTTTCTGTTGTGTGGCCAACCCAGAACACACATATGTGGTTGCTTTCCAATCTTTAAGGTCAGACTCTTGGTACTGTAGCATGCCAGAAGCTCTCCTATGACAGTCACAGTCAAACAATAATAATTATTTTCCGTATTTTCTGAGCCTTTTCACATTGATTATGCATCATCTAAAATGGTACATAGATAAAGTTGACTTGACCTGTTTGACCAGTCTACATCGCAATATAATGCACGGCAAAGTCTTTCCATGTTCCAGGGTATAAACGAAATGTCATTTGGAATAAAGTTCCCATCAACCAGAATCTCCCTTGAAATGTCAGCTGCCACTGTGTAACTCTTCATTAATCCGGTCGTGTTTTCTACAAGAACTGCAGGCTATAATTAATGCTTTACGAGTGTGTTAATGTGAGGTGTGTCAGAAGAAGGTGTGTGTATTTTACTCGTACATACATTGCTTTGTCCACGTATGTGTTTGTGTGTATAGCTATGTAACTTTGGACGACTGTCATCTGTCACTGTTGCAGCAGAGTCTCTTTTCTGCTGTTTAACACTTGTTCATTTGCCTAACAAGCCCACAGATGTTGTTCTGTTGTCAGGATCAATGTTTGCACTTTGTAGTAACTGAAAGCCATTACACTGGCACATACAGCGAGCTGAGAGAGAGTGAGTGAGTAGTTGTGAAAACACAGATGATGGCTGGGTAATATAGACCCATCTGTTGGCTGTTGTCACTGGGAGAGAAGTATTTATATCTACACAGTTTAGTGTGTGTGATGTGCAAAGTTTGTTTTTAACATTTTATGGCCAGGCAATATGTTTATGTAACACTTTCTAACTATTTTATGATTCAACATTACTTTGAAGTAATGCATGTATAGCACAGCAGTATTACAGAAAGAAATGTGCACTTCTCTCGTGGGTTCTGAAACTAGAATTTAAATTCTCTTGAATTTAAAAACACTGCATCATTCAGAGGTGTACTGTATAATTATATTTGCTGTGGTTCCCTCCATGGAAAAGTTGATTTCGCTCTCTTTGATCTGACTTGTTGAAGTTCACCCATGTTAGACATGGGTGACAAATGGATGAATGTAAACTCAGAATTGTGAATTACAACATTGTGATTGTAACATGCATTCATGTATGATGTAGCGACATTCCTGCAGCATTACACTTAAACTTTATAAAGCACACAAAATCCCCCAAAACTGGTGGAGATGTTGGGACAGCTACTGTAGCAACAACACTTCACTTGGTACAACGTTACATATTCTTGCGCTGTCACAAGTCGCAAAAGTTATGTCGCAACGATGTGCCTGCAACATATTTATGTTGATAGTTTACCTTTCAAAAGAGAACAAAACCAGGTTGCTACAACATGAGGACAACGTACCTGCAATTCCTAAAATGACGGCTGGCAATATCACAAATTTCACTTTGAAGATCACTACAACATTACATATGGTGTTCCTGCAAGGTCACAAGTTGCAAAAGCTACGTTGCAACAACATGCTTGCAGTGTCTCTGTTTTCTGTGCAATCTCCTTGCAATATAGTCCCCAAAAAGTGGTGGAGACATCGGGACAACTTACCTGTGACATCTGAAATAACGTGCTGGCAAAGACACTTTGGAATTTACCTTGGCAGATTGCTACAACAGTACGTACAGTATGGTGTTCCTGCCATGTCACAAATTGCAAAAGTAACGTTGCAACAGCAGGCCAGCAACATATTTGTAGGGTACCTTTCAAAAGAGAGCAAAACCAGGGCGCTACAACTTTATATATGAAATTCCTGTAATGTCACATTTGACATATTTGCAACATCCCCAAAAAGTATTGGAGACATTAGGACAACATACCTGCAATGTCTGAAATGACAGGCTAGTAACGTCACTTTGGAATTTCATTTGGCAGGTCACTACAACCTTACATATGGTGTTCCTGCAGCATCACAAGTCGCAAAAGTCACATTGCACCGACGTGCCTGCAGTGTCTCTGTCTTGTAGGGTACGTGCATTATCCTGGCAATATGATCCCCAAAAAGTGGTGGAGACATTGAGACAACTTACCTGCAACATCTAAAATAACGTTTGCAACAACACTTTGGAATTTAACTTGGTAGGTCGCTACAGCATTGCATATGGTGTTCCTGCAACGTCACAAATCGCAAAAGTAACATTGCAGTGACATGCCGGCAACATTTTTTATGTTAGTAGGGTACCTTTCAAAAGAGAACAAACCAGGGGGTTGCAACGTTATGTATGATGTTCCTGTAGTGCCACATGTGACATTGTTGCAACATCCCCAGAAAGTAGTGGAGACATTAGGACAACATACCTGCGAGGTCTAAAATAACGTCATGACCACAGTTTGGACTATCACTAATAGCCTAATTCTTTTTTTCCCCATGTTTATGTATATGGTTTTACACAGAATATTTACACCAACAAGATGGTTGTAACAATCAGTGTACTAACATAAACAAGTGAAAAAAAAGAAAATAAAGCCTGAAATGTCAAAAATGTCATGCTGGCAATGACACTTGGCATAACCTGACATGTCTGTGAAGGTTCTTAGTCATCCAGGTCATGGTACTCGTAGCAAGGTTTGTCGTAGGCAACTGGACCTGATAGAGTTCTTGAAGACGTTTCGCCTCTCATCCAAGAAGCTTCTTCAGTTCTGACTGACTGGTTTGGGAGTTCAGGTATTAAACTTCTGTGTGGTCGTTAACACCTAGAGGGGCACGTGACTCATGTGCCCACCCTTCCATTGTGTGGACCTTGGGTTTCACCTGGGGGGAGGTGTGAATGAGAGTCGTTAAGGTACCTGCCATCATGTGACATGTTGGAGTCACATGATTTCAGGTGTGTATCCAACTGCCTAGGGAGTGATCTTAAGACTGCATTGTATGTGGCATACAATGCACTCCCCAGTCCAGTTGCCTACGACAAACCTTGCTACGCATAACATGACATATAACATTCCTGTGATGTCACCAGTTGCAGAAGCTACATTGCAACAACATTTCTGCAATATACTTTTTTTCTCCAAATAGTTCAAAAACAGCAGTATGTGCAGTATGTGTGCTGAAATACACAGTTTACAAGTCAAACATATACAAACCCAGTTAGGATCATGATAGTTAGCATCAGATCACTAAAATCTGCAGCTAGCAGCCAGAAACCTGACTTTATCTCAGATTTCTAAAGGTATCTCTTAAAACATGGAACCCCTGGCTGTGATTAATGTTTTGACTCTACAGCGGTGCCTGCTCTCTGCAAAATGTCAACCAAAAATATGGTACTTGAAATGCAAATATCCGAAGGATTAACAGCAGGACTCCAGCTGTGTAGACCTTAAAAACAGTTTTCACTATTGCTTTCTTACTCCAAGATATAGACAGACTCTATGATGAATACAGTGCACTGCAATAATCACAAATAACTACATGTTATGAGTGATAGTGAGAGCCTAGCTGACTCATGACTGAGATGAAGTTCTGTCTCAATGAATGAATGAACGAACAACCGAACGAACGTCTGGCCTCGAATGATTGAGCAGGACTGCCAGCCAACCCAGCAGTGCTCCCTGTGTGTCTGTGTGTGTGTGTGTGTGTGTGTTCATCCTGCCTCAGTGGTGTTGCTTCGGTCACACCCCGCCTCACATTGCCCCAAACCATCTGTCAACTACATGACCAGGACACACACATGCACACACACGTACACACATCTGGCCAGAACTAGCCCTTCCACATCCTGTCATCCAGCTTCTCCCTCCTCACACACTCCCCGACTGTCTGTGTGTGTGTGTGTGTGTCTGGGCAATCAAACAGTTAGAAGGCCATGGCTGCTTAGCAAACTATTGATCTGTAGATGATACACTGTGTGTGTCTGTGCGTGTGTGCATGTGTGTGTCTGTCATTGCTCTCTTTCTGTGCTCTGTGATTCATTGTTGACTGATGGGCTTTCCTGTGAAAGCCACAGAGCCACAGAGAGGCTGAGACAGATGTATTTCACAAAGAGAGACCCTAGCGTTATATAAGAGGGAGGCCATGGGGACCAGCCACTAAAAGGATTATCATTATTAATAGAGACAGAAAATGAAGCAAAAATGATGTTACTTTGTTTACTAGTTTATAATGACTTTTAAAGAATGAAAATAACAAAATAATGAGTAACTGCAACAGCATTTTCATTAAATACTTTTAATTTCTTTTTTAATTCTCAGTAAAGAATACAGAATAATTAACCCTACTGGCATGAACTCTTTCTCTCCATTGGGGACAAGTCACTACAAAGATAATTATTATGATTATTATCAACAGAGACAGAAAATGAAGCAAAAATTATGTTAGTTTGTTTGATGAGAAAAGTAAAAGGCTCTCTTTATTGCTTTGGATAGAACGTTTTGCAAATCACAAGTATTTTTGCTCATTTACTGTGTGTTACTTGTGGTGGCAAATTAGAAAAACATAGGTAGAATCTTGTGAATGTTGCAATTTTTTGACACAATATTTGTAATATTAACATTTATCAACATAAATGTAATAAGAAAAATCATCTTCTTCAATTACGGTCCTACCTTTTTTTGGAGCTTTTGCACAGTCTGAATCACCGTGTTTGCCAGCCTTGAGACCTCAAAAGTAGGGAGGATTTCAAAACCAAAAATTCGACATTTCAGAGACTTGGTTTCCTGCATGTTGGTGACTTTTAAAGAAAGAAAATAACAAAATAATAAGTACACTGCAAGAGCATTTTCAGGTCAAATACTTTTGTTTGTTTTAAAAAAAAAAATCTTATTAAAGAATACAGAATATGTCACCTCTCTGGCATAAACTCAGTTGTCTTTCATGCATTTATTCTTTGCCCTTGCCCCTAAAAGAAATTTAACGCAGTTGATTTTACTAATTGCATGCTCCTTTCCTTTAAATCTTTCCTTAAGAAATGGGAATTCTTTTTATTCTGGTTTGGTGTATCTGAATTTTTGTGCTAGAAACTGTAGACTTTTAGACTTGTAGGGCTGATGCACACTGTACAATGCCAGAAACAGGTTGTGGAGAAAAAAACGTGTGAAAATTTGTCATAAATTGGGAGAAATACAGGAGAATTGTGACCCCGGGAGGAAATGAAATTAGAGGACAATGAAAAAGGGGAGTCTCCTGGGAAAAACGGGAGGGTTGACAAGTATGTTCATCCATAATGGATGGCTCACCTGATAGCAGGTGGTTCTCCATATATATGGGGGGTAGACGGTAACCCAAGTGTGTGTTCAAACAGGGTCTCTGGGGTCGGATGTGGATATCCTCCTTGATCTTTCTCCAGAGAGACTGTTGGTCAAAAACACAGTGAGGCCTCCATGTACTGCAGACACCTGACACAAACATGGACACAGTAAAAAGAAGAGGCCAGTTGCTGTAGCACACTTGGATAAAGACTAAGGGCCCTATCTTACACCCGGCGCAATGCCTTTGCGCCGCCAGCGCAAGTGACTTTGCTATCTTACACCCAGCGCAAGTGCCGTTTTTGCCATGTCTGCAAGATAGCAAACTCACTTGCGCCGGGTCTGATCCGCCGTGGGCGGGAGGTCTAAACATGAAGGCAAAACGAAGGCGTGGCCCGGCGCGTTTGCTATCTTGTGCTCGGCGCACTGGAGTAAAAACCACTTGGGCCTTAGAGCCCTATCTTACGCCGGTCTGAAGCGCAATGGATTTAATTTATTCAAGGTGTGTCCAAATCCTCCTTTGCTGTCTCCTCCCAAGAGTACGAGTGATATTTTGTCCTGCCCCGCCCACTGCGCCACCAGCGCAAAGCAGCATACACCTATCAGGTGTGCCCAAGTGCCCTCATTAATTCACCAGCGAGTTTAGGCCGAACAAGCAATAAACCAATCAGAAAGTCAGCTCTCATCGCCTGTAAGAGGTAGGTGCGCCGGAGGCGCAAGCATGACGGCGGATTCATAAGGAGGAAACAAAGAGAAAAGATTTGCAAAGCGAGGAGACAGATCTTCTGGTTCGAGAAGTGGAAGCGCGAGAGCGCGCAATATATGGAGACACGTCTTCAAAGCAGCTACATGTGTAAATAGTTTATTTTACATCAACACCTGCAAAAACCATTACAATAAATGAACCGCAAATGTCATGCAGACTGGTCATGTTTTACACTGAAGCACCTTGAAATTGTGTTGTATTTTATAATTAATCATTACCTCCTACCTGCACCTGAAGTGCGCAAAATTACGCACTGATATATCCAACCAGCTCCGTTTAAAGCACACATACCCTTTTCTCTCCGGTTGGGCAGGACTGTGCACTCAAATATTGTATTTTGTATGTTACAGATCATAAGTGTTTAATCCTTGTTTTTCTGGATCACAACAAACAGGCAGACACAAACAGCTGTCATGCTGACTCATCTGATAAAGATGATCTGACAGCTGTGATCCCGTGCACACTTTACAGGTCTGTTTAGACTTATTAGGCTTTATAATTATAAATAATTTCTTTTTCCTTATTAGTGAGTTTATCTTACAAGACACACTCGCGCACGGCTGTTTAACACTTATGAAAGGTGTTCTGTGATTGTGGAGACGTGTGTGCGCCTCAGCCAAATGCGAGACACACGCACGCCTTTAACTTCAATATTTACACTTTATTGCTGATAGAAAATATGTTTAAATGACACTTTACTAATCCACACTCTAAAATCAAGGTGTTTTGTAATTGTGAAGACGCGTGTGTGTGTCGGCCAAACACGCCGGGCGCTTTAGACCAGCTTTTAGCTGGTCTAAAGCGCAATGCGCAATTACTCCAATGCGCCGAGCACAAGATAGCAAACGCGCCGGGCCACGCCTTCGTTTTGCCTTCATGTTTACACCTCCCGCCCACGGCGGATCAGACCCGGCGCAAGTGAGTTTGCTATCTTGCAGACATGGCAAAAACGGCACTTACGCTGGGTGTAAGTCACCTGCGCAACGGCTCCACAGTCACAAAACACCTTGATTAACGTTCAGTCTTTTTTTACACAGGAGTGTCGATTGTTAAGGTGTCCTTTGAACATATTATCCATCAGCAATAAAGTGTAAATATTAATGTTAACAGCGTGCGCGTGTGTCTCGCGTTTGGCTGAGGCGCATACACGTCTCCAGAATCACAGAACACCTTTCATTAATGTTAAATAGCCATGCGCGCGCGTGTGTTTCTTTAAAGCTAAACTAACTAATAAGGAAAAACAAAGTAATTTATGAGTATAAAGCCTAATAAATCTAAACAGACCTGTAAAGTGCGCACGGGAGGTGATCACAGCTGTCAGATCGTCTTTATCAGATGAGTCAGCATAACAGCTGTTTGTCTGCATGTTTGTTGTGATCCAGAAAAACAAGGATTAAACAATTATGATCTGTAACATACAAAATGTACAATTCACGATCATATATTAGTGTCTAATTTTTTGTCTAATTATAAAATACAACACAATTTCAAGGTGCTTTAGTGTAAAACTAACCAGTTACATATTAGCATGACATTTGTGGTTCATTTATTGAAATAGTTTTGCAGGTGTAAAATAAACTATGTACAAATGAAGCTGCTTTGGAGACGTGTCTCCATATATTGCGCGCTCTCACGCTTTCACTTCTCGAACCAGGAGATCTGTCTCCTCGCTTTGTCAATCTTTTCTCTTTATTTCCTCCTTGTAAATCCGCCGTCATGCTTGCAGTGCTTGCGCCGCTGGTGCGCCT
The DNA here is from genome assembly GCA_034769285.1 of Lutjanus argentimaculatus. Taxonomy (NCBI): domain Eukaryota; kingdom Metazoa; phylum Chordata; class Actinopteri; order Lutjaniformes; family Lutjanidae; genus Lutjanus; species Lutjanus argentimaculatus. The sequence goes on along the minus strand of JAWZSL010000044.1, from coordinate 1,274,437 downwards.
ACCTCTTACACGTGATGAGAGCTGGCTTTCTGATTGGTTTATTGCATGTTCAGCCTAAACTTGCTGGTGAATTAATGAGGGCACTTGGGCACACCTGATAGGTGTATGCTGCTTTGAGCCGGTGGCGCAGTGGGCGGGGCAGGACAAAATATCACTCGCATCTCCGGGGGGAGACAGCAAAAGAGGATTTGGACACTCCTTGAATATATTAAATCCATTGCGCTGGCGGCTTGCGCCTTGCGCCTTGCGCAGGGTGTAAGATAGGGCCCTAAGAGTTTTAAGTTTTATTAGCTATTTATCATTTCAAATAAAATATTACTGTAACTCCTGTTTTTCACTGCTACTTTTCTTACATGCAACACAAAGCAAGCACAGGCAGCTAAAATGCATTACCACAAGGTGCTAACACACACAGCAAACTTTAGCTTAGATGCTATGTTAATTTGGCTAAGAATGACTACAACTCAGCAATTCAATTTACGTTACAGACTTGTACACTAACCCTGACACACCAGATGGTTTGTTACACAGAACCATCCAGGCTGTCCTTAGAAACTCTTTGGAAAAGGGCAGGCACTCTCAAAAAACACTTGGCAGGTGATTGGATGAACCATCTGCCATGTCTACCATGAGCTAACTTCAACCAATCAGATCAAACTCTTGCCAAAAATGGTCGGCAGAAAATGTATTTTCCATGGAGAAAAGCCTTCAGGGTCAATCTTTGCTCTTCTTTCAATGAGGAAATACCCTCCAGTTCTGATAGAACTGATGCTATCACAGTATCTATACGCTAACCTCTTCAGGAGCTGCCCTAGTTTTTTCAAGACAAATCACCTTCATGGACGCTTCTCGTTGTTGTCACACCTAAAACCACGCCCATAGTTGTCAGTAGTCCCTCCTAAGATGCTGATTGACTGCACCACTTTTCATGTGGGGGGAAAAAAGAATAAGTAGAAGCCTGGCTAGATGGATTCTCGCGTGATCTACGGAACTAACCCCAGTGAGCACCAGCCGGAATTTTAATGTTGAGTTCACATGACTTGGACTCAAGTCAGACTCAGGTCACAAATTTTAGACTTTGGACTTAACTTGACAAACTCAAGAAAGACTTACAGCCCGACTTAGACTTCAACACCAAAGACTTTGATTTAAAATTACTTGATACCTTTCTAAAATCCAAAGATTAAAATGTCTGTTATTTAAAAAGTGTGAGCCCACAAGTCAGTTTCCCTTTATTTCCTGAAGTGGTCGACTAAAAACGAATTGCAGTATGCAGAATGTGGAGGTCAAAAATTACAGATGGAGACGCAACAACCTCCAACTTTGTCTGTTATATGAAGTTGCACAAAGAACAGTAACTCAAGGCTTTGTTGTTAACACGACAGTACAATTGCTGAAGAGTGCATCATGACTTGTTTAGGACTTAAAACTCAGAATTCAAGACTTGGGACTTGCAATATTGTGACTTGGTCCCACCTCTGGTATTTACCATGGTGTTCAGACACTGTTCACTTTTATTGATGGTGGACAGTGACGATGCTGGGCAGTAAGCCCTGGCTCACAGACCTGTTCATCCAAAAGGTGTTGAATGTGGCTCTGTGCATTTCTTTCACACCAAACTGGGAAACCATTTCTTCAAACTATGACTATGGAGCTGGCTTTGTGCCTGAGGGCATTGTCATGTTGAAACAGGGAAGGGTCAAACACAAACTGCTGCCACAATGCAGGAGGCACACTGTAGACTAAAATATCATTATATGCTCTAGTGTTGCAGTTTCTCTTCACGTTGCTTCTTGCCCTAACCCTAACTCTCACCAACGGCCTGCAAAAGGTCTCATGAGAGTGATCATTTTCAACCCAAAGCATGATCCTCCCCTAACTCTAACCAAGTGTTTTTTGTTCCTACTCCTACCCAGATCTCAACCACATAATTGTCTTATTATAAAATATAATGAGTTTATACAACATGCACATTCAGAAAGTAATACATAGCCTACAAATCTTGTCAGAGTTTTGCAGATCTTTGGTTCCCTACTCAACACAACCAACTATTTGGCCTAAACTACAGAAAACAGACCCAGACTAAAGGCAGTGAAAAGTATGTGAAGAGGGCTGTCCGTATACTTTTGGCCATACAGTTTAATAGAGCAAATGAAATAAAAGAAAATAAAAAATGAGAGGAAGAGGAAGGTTAGTAGAGATAAAGGAAAAGAGAAGGACTGTGGAAAAGGAAAGAGAAGAAAGTGGTGAAAACATTTTGGGGGAATGCTGCTTTCATTCACAGTGGCACCTCCTCCTCCTCCTCCTCCTCCTCCTCCTCCTCCTTCTGCTCATTCCCCCACTACACACACACACACGCACACACACACAAAGCCATCCATAATTGATGCTAGCTGTAGGCAGACACTAGCGGGCTGGACTTTATAGCGCAGCTGGATGTGCATGGAGGAAGGCTGAGGCAAGATGGTCGAGCAGGTACTTCTGACAATATACACTCTGTTTCTCCTCCATCTCTCTCTCTCTCTCTCTCCCTCTCTCTCCTCACTGTCACTCCTGCACTCGCTCTCTCGCTCCATGTGTTTGTGCTGTGACTGCAGAAGGCAGCATGCTGCATGCTCCTTTTGTGGATTGTGTGGGTATTTATGAGTGTGTGTCTATATGCAGTGCATGTGGGTTTGCAGGGCTGCTTGCTCTGTTTACGTGTGTGTGTGCGTGTGTGTGCGTGCTTGCATCTCTTTCTTTCATCCTATACTAGCAGCTAGCACGAGTCGATGAATTTACGCATTAGAGAGAGGGGGAGAGGGGCTGCAGCTCTGTTGGAAATGAAAGCAGGAAACCCTGTGAGCTGAGCGAAGGTTTGTTGTGTTTGTTCAGCAGGAAGAGGAAGAGAGGGGTAAGGAAATGTGAAGGAAGGAGGAAGAGAGAGGGAATTACTGCTCATTTGATTTGATTTGTAGAGGAAATACAAATATGATATGCAACATAAATGTCATGTGGTGTATTGTACTGGGTTGTGAGTTAGCTTAATAAATTCTGTAGGTTTTGATTTGTTCAAGTCTTTTATTTGAATATCCAAATTTAAGCTGAGAGCGTTCCATCGATGCTGTCAGCTCGACGGACAAGTCAAATGTCTTAACTGAAGCATTTTCACACACTAATGTTTACACATTTAGATGTCACAGTATGTGTGTAGCCTTTTCCGATGTGAGTCTGTAGTGTGAGAAAGTGTCAGACATGTTTGTGGTAAGTGCTTAACTGGATGGCTGCCTCACCACAAACATGTCCATTTGCACCTGGGTGACTATAGTCACGTGGCAGTTAGTTGGCTATTTACATCTGGCCCCCTAGTTTAGCTACAATGAGGGATTACATCTATCCAAAAATAAGAGATTTTGATGGATGCCTCTGTGTATTATTCACATATTATTTGCGTTTTCTTTTCAGTTTTTAGTCATATTTTGGTTAGATTTAAGAAACAAAACTATTTGGTTAGGATTAGGAAAGATCATGTTTTGTCTCTTGCGTGTGATTGGAAATAGCATTCTTGACTATGGACATCTGGGCACTTGTCTCTGTCATGCTAGACTACATACACCTGGGTGTAAATAGCCACATTGGCTATTACACTGCGAGTGCAAGTACCATAGTTGGCTGCTGACACTTGGGTGCTACTTGCATTTGTCTTGCATTAATCCCAGTCTGTCTTTATTTTTGAGATCTCAGAACAGACAGGAAGGCAGACTGGAATATTGTGAATGAAGTCAATGGATGAATAAGGTTTTCACTGGCAGTCAGTGGATTGCAGGTTTACAGACAATGTGTTAAATGGGCGCAAAAGGAAAACGTAGTTGTTTTTGCTCATGGAGTCCATACGATTTCCTGTTCATATTGGCCATGGGCAGGTTTAGGTAGACTTTCAAAGTAAAGACACACAAAGTGCTTGGGTAGGTTTTGGCAAAAAAACCTACTTAGTATTATGAAAAGATCATCGTTTTAGTAAAAAAAAAAAAAAAGTACACTAGTTACATAAGTTGCCATACATAAGTGACGTAACTTACGCACAACAGTCAATGTTAACTATTGGTTTCACACAGGACACAAATCCAATACTTCTGGGTTAAAATCCTGTATTTGTTTGGCCCATTCCGTACAACCCACCTAATCCGCTAATTGGTTGATTTTAGAAAGTAATCATGCTTTGAGTTAAAATAGGTATGTAAGTTATGTATCTTAACGTACATTAAGTTAGAAGGAAGTCAACGTTGAGTATTGGCCTCACACAGGACATGAAACCCAATCTCTGACCAATGAAGGTCCTGCGTTTGTTTGACCCACCCTCCACCCAGACCTCCTCCATGTGTGGACTTTCTCGCTCTTTATACAACATCATCCGACTTTGACGGCACCTCAGAAAAGAATACTGATGGAGTGCCAACAATAGTGACACTAGAAAGGTAAATTCATCGTCATAGTTTGAAACAAAGGGATACTGCATTAGACGTTTGCAGGCCATGCGTGAGTTGTCTAGGGTGCTAGCTCAGACATGTCTGTAATGACAGCAGGACAGGCAGGACGGAGCATTGTCAAAGTTCTTAGATAGCAGAATTTACAACTAAAAAATTGAAAAAGAGTTTTATGGATATGGATGTAACCAAGTTAACCTTGCGAGGCAGCTGGATATGCAAGATAACAAGATCATTCAAGAATCCATCTTGCCAGGATTCAAGTCATCCGTTTGTGTCAGCACAAAAAGTGATGCAGCCAATCAGCATCCTAGGAGGGACTACTGACAGCTACAGGCATGGTTTTAGGTGTGCATCATAAAACAGCGTCCATGGAAGCGACTTGTCTCAAACAAACAATGGCGGCTCCTGAAGAGGTTAGCATAGCTACTGTGATAGCATCAGGTATATCAGAACTAGAGAGTATTTCTTCATTGAAAGAAGAACAAAGAACGACACTGAAGGCTTGTTTTTCGCTCTTCTCCTGCCAGCTTGGGCAAGAGTTTGATTTATCAACTGGCTCCATTGTTTGATCTACATCTTACATTGGTGGTACATCGTGTCTGTCACTCTCAGTGTCTGCTGGTCATTTCAAGAGGGGAACCTAAAATTTGCAAGACTCTTGTGAGATTTTTCATGGTTTCTGTTAAAATGTTGTTGTTAAAAGTGACTTAAAAAAAAAGGTAAAAAGGTAAAAGCATGCATACTGTAGGGAGACACTACTGCAGCAATGGTGGCTTGTTAACTTCTAGCACTTTGCTGGATTCGTCCATACTGGAAAGTTAGCAGTTGGTCGCGTACTGCTCAGACATAAACAAGCCAGCAGATGTTCCCTTTTCTTTTGCTGGGATTTATACAGGTTAATCCCACAGCTCACCTCCCCACGTGCACCAAAGTAAGTCAAAGTCAGGTCAGATAAATATGACCTTTCTGAACGTCTTACAGCTCGAGTGTCTTGCCAAGTTGGACCTTGCTTTTGTGATGTTTCTGGTTTCCAAGTTCATAGTAATTACTTTAGTGACTGCAATCTTATCTTAACTGATGGGACCGATGGCCGGAGCTATGAAAATAAGACCAAAGTTGTTCTAAGCCGTTGAATTTGTTTGCAGGTAAGGATAGACCTGCAACTCTTTCTGTCTTCTGGTAAAGCTTTCACAGAGAATTCTGATCAAGAGCAGTGCAACAAACCACTACAGTATAATCTGCAATGGAAGTCGAGTCAGTCTAAGAGTTTATGTTATGAGCTGTCAGAACTAAAATACAGAGTGAATCAAGGAAGAGCATTGAGGCATTTTAAACGCAAATGTGAGTCGAATCGAGAACCATCTTTTGAGATTGAGTGAGATTGTTCTAGGGTGTAGTAACACACGGGGACGTATATGGAGAGACGTTTTTACTCTGAAAGAGAGAAATTCCTCCTCTCTCTCACTCTGCACTTATTCAGAATTTTAATTGTATTCCTTCAGTCGCTTCTGAGTGTGTGTGTGTGTGTGTGTGTGTGGTGTGTGTGTGTGTGGCATGGGTGTGTGTGTGCAGTGCTCTGCCACGTAAAGCATATTTCAGCCTTCTAAATGTGGTTCTCATTACACAGCAGAGCGTTTAGCCAAGACTTACTGTCTGCATCCCTCTACCTCTCTATGTCTCTCGCTCAGCCTCGCTTTCTTTTTCCTCTCTCTCTCTTCCCCCCTCTCTCTCTCTCTCTCTCTCTTTGTCTCTCTCTGTAATGGCTGAGATATAAATGTCCCATAGGAGTAACCTCACTCTCCCCATACACACAGACACACATACCAGCAGTATTTGGGGGAACGTTTGCTTTCTTTCCTTCAGTGTTTCCACTATTTTTTTGTGAATTGCAGCCACAGCCAGCTGAAACCACATTTCTAAAACTCATAATTCTCACTGACACTCTTTATTTTGTTTATTTGGAGCTGAACTAGTCATTGCTGAGGTATTTTAAAGATCGTGTCTGTGTTCGTCACTGGAATTCCACATCTCTGATGTTGGTTATTAAAAGTCTGGGTACATCCTCACACTACAAATATGGGATAAATGGAATACACAGCATATTGGATTAATTCCCTGTTGTGTATATCAATGTGTTTGGTAAATTCCTTCCTTTAGTCCAGAGATTTTGTATCTGACATGGTGTCTTAACTGAATCTGATGTGATCAGGTGTCAGTCACTGAATGCATTGTTTTATAGACACCCTTTTTTTTATCTATTCTGTAGCTTGCGTTGGAAAGCACTGCAAAAATGGTTCGTGAAGCTGAAAAGAGAAGTCATCTATACAATACATGATAGTTGGACAATCGTGTTGAGTCAGTGCACAGTGTAAAAAGAGAAACATCCTACATAGTAGGACTGGGCAACAGGACAATATACTATGCGAGAGTAGAAATGTGTCCACCCGTAGAGTTTTGGCAATACTGTTTCCACTGTGGGAGCCATTTGTAATGCTGGCCACACGCTGCAGGAGCTTCAGGCTGATTTTCTTCCGATTCACCACTCCTAAGAACTGGAGGAGAAATCTAGGCTGGGCCTCAGTTGGTACCAAAGTTCGGCCCAGATAATCCAGTAATGTAATGCAACTCTTCCAAACTACTCCTAGAATTATAGGGCCACCCCAATATTTACAAGTTAAAATCTGGATGATTGTGTCAGAACAGAAGTGAAAGAGAGCAGGGGCATTTCCAGACTTTATTGACTGGGGTAACACAAGCAGGGCACTGACTTATGCAGGGGTGGCACGAAGTATGTGCATGCATATGCCCGTACACACACTAGCGTATATATATATATATATATATATATATTATATATATGTATATATATAAAGATATATTTATATATACACACACACACACACGTGTTGGATTAGCATTAATTTCTAACCCTAAGCCTAACACATATAGTCCCTCACTTGTGTTCTCAACTGGTGCAGGGTCTGCGCTCCTGCAGCTGTCGATGTGTTTCCATAGTGACGATGAGCCTAGCATGCTACTATCAAAAGCTAAGCTTTGAACTCACTGAAACTTTTTACAAGCGGCATTCTCACAGTATTTCAGCAAACCAAAATCCTCCCAAACACCTGACTTGGCCTTCGACTATATATTGTTCATAATTTGACCTCCTCTACTGGCTATTTTTGGCTTTATGTCATCTCTTTTAGTCAGCAGCTAGCTTACATTGCCATGGTTGGCTTACCATTGTTTGGCATGATGTAGGGTCAAAGGTTGTATTGTAGCCTTCCACAATAAAAACCTGTCTGTTAAACAAATCTTGGTACCTGATTCAGTGCAGGTCTCTAAGGTATCAGCCAAATTAATTAGTATCAGAACTTCTCCATTCAAACAATACCTTCAACCGATCCTTTTTTTTAACCCAGATCTAGAAAAAAAAGACTATTTATACTGGTTGTGCTTGCAGCCCATCACTGCTTCATAAAAATAACCTTTGAAAAAAGGTATCAAATAAAGTACTTCCATTGGTATCTGTATCAGTTTTAGCCTACTGGTAACGATACCCGGCCCTAATCGTCATATAAAAACACATATACCGTGACTTAGCCTTAGACTATTGCCCGTCCTACATCTTGTACAGTTGAAAAGCATTATTGCACTGAAGCCGTCACAGACAGTCACCAGTATTAACCTGTATGTGGTTAATGACATCTGATCACTGATCTGTGCATTAGTTCTGTGAGCGGGTGGACTTCCCAGGTGCAGGCAAGTGATGTTGCTGTATGGGCTCAACTTATTTTTTTCTTTCTGAGATAGAACAAGGCAGAGTTACAATGTGGTGGGACTGTACAGATGTGATCAGATCACAGTGTGAGACAGATGTGCTCAGTCCTATGTAATTGCAATACATTTCAAACCTAGTATTAACCACAAAGATATCCAACAAATCCTCACAGTGCACCACCACAATTACCCTCCTAAATCGAGCCATATGACCCATGTGATGTTGACCCGTTTTCCTCTGTATATACGTTTATTAGTGCATGCGTCATATGGTCGGTGCGTCTGCGATGTAGAGTTCCCTTTATAATCAAGTGGATAACCCTGCTCTCTCAGTGATGGATAAATTGGTTCTTACTACACGGAACAGCTCTTCAAGTATGTTTCCTCCATATGAAGTAGACTAATGTCTGTGTGTGGTGGTGGTGATGCAATGGAGTGCAGTTCAGTCAACTCAGAGTCTCATTACAGTCAGATGCTGGGGACGTTGATTGAAGAACAGATAATCTATGACAACAAATCTGCTCTTTGACACTGAACACAACAAGACTATCAAAGGTTACAATGAACTAACATTTTAATAACATAAAACAGCTTTTTAGTAAATAGGCCTATTATGTATGGTTGATGTATCTATTTACATGGAGTGTGCTTAAAACAACAGATGATTGCCCATCATCTTTGTTCTAGTTTGATTCAGTGAAAATGATTTAACAAGATAACTGACTGAAGTTCCACTAGCAGTCATTAAAGGAACGAAAAGAAGGGAAGGGTGTAAGGGTTGAGCCATAGGAAAGCTCACTCTCAGGGCAGCATGGATGTGCTCAGTGAGTTCCATGACATTATTAGATTGTGATGTTTCTTTCACTGGCAAAAAGAAAAGTATTCATCCCCAGGGGACTGTTAATATCCCCAGCCAATGTCACAGAAATATAGGCAATGGTTTTTGGGATACAGTAAGTTATCATCAAGCAAATTTTGGTCAATTAGAAATTTTTGCCTGATCATGCAGGTGGTCAAATACCCACAAATTTGTCACCACCCTTTGGCATCTCGTACTGAAGCACAAGGTACCCTTTACCTTTTGTACAAGATTCTGCCAGATAGCCTTTTTAACATGCGGTTTATGTTGTGAAATGGCTGCAGCTTGTTAAGAGACGGCCACCAAAACTACTTTGTTAGGTTTGGGCAACACTTACTGGACTTTAACTACATTTTATAGGCCACATGACTTAACTCACATGACATGACACACGTGGTATATGTTGTAAAACAGTCACAGTTAGGTTATATACAAAAACTACTTAGTTAGATTTAAGCAATACAACTACTTGGTTAGAGTTGGGAAAAGTTTGTGGTTTGGGTTAAAATAACTACGTCATGCATATCCCATGGCGAAAGTGATGTCACTCACGTAGTTCACATCGTAAAATGGTTGCAGTGTGGTTAGGTTTGGCACAGAAACTTCTTGGTTAGGTTTAGGAAAAGATCATGATTTGGGTTAAAATAAAAATCTTATGTACATCACGTAACTGAAATGATGTCCCCTGTGCGATGGCAGTGACGTTACAGACATTACATCCATAACAACATTTTAAGTTACTCAAAACTTTACAAAACTCCACATTTACTTTATGTTCCGCACAGGACTCAAACCCTGGTGTTGTGGGTGAAAGTCCTGTGAATGTTTGAGCCATACATCCACCCCACTTCCTTATACTTCTCAGCAGCACCTAACAATATATATATATACATATCTGACCAACAGGTGCCTTTTTTCTGGTGTGAATGAGCTGATTTAGGGAAAGATCACAGTTTGGGTTCAAATGTACTCTAGCGGGTGAAAGTCCTTTGTTTGGCCGATCCAGCCACCCCACCTCCTCATCTACATATGGGCTTCTTTGCTCTTTATACTACATCACCTGACGTTTGAAGTTGAATGAAAGCCTGGTGCAATGCCAAGGGGCACGACAAAGCATCAGTGGTTGATTACCTAGGAATGAGAATGTGCTGCATAACACTAAAAGACTATCTTCTGGAGACCAATAATATTCCTCCCAAATCCATTACAATCTAGCCAGAAGGACAGGTATGAAGTGTTATATAGACAGACCAACCAACATCAACTTCCATAGGCCTGCAGCTTACAGTCACACTAACAGCTTTGAGAGGTTGTACTGTACAACACTAATGTTAATATGCTCATGTTTAGCTGATAATGTTTTGCCAGATTTACCATATTGGTTTAGCATGCTAAATAAAAGTTGTAATCACTTTCGGCTACCTTGTGATGCAGCTGGATTACAAGATCACGCAAGAATCCATCTTGCCAGGCTTCAAGTTATCCGTTTGTGTCCACACCAAAAGTGGTGCAGCCAGTCAGTATCCTAGGAGGGACTACTGGCAGCTACAGGCGTGGTTTTAGGTGTGATGACAGCTAGAAGCATCTGTGGAAGTGACTTGTCTGGAGTTATATCAGAACTAGAGAGTATTTTTCATTGAAAGAAGAGCAAAGAACAGCACTGAAGGCTTTTCACAGTGTAAAAGATATTTTCACTCTGCTTCGGCAAGAGTTTGATCTGACTGCTTGAAGTCAGCCCGTATTAGACATGATAGACAGATGGTTCATCCAATCACCTGCCAAGTGTATTTTGAAGTGCTTCCCCTTTTCCAAAGAGTTCCTAAAGACAACTTCCCAGATGGTTCTGTGTAACAAACCATCTGGCCTGTCAGGTTGCACTTTTGATGGTATTTAGTCATGAACTAAAGTAGGGAAAATACAGTATATTTTGACCTAAAAAGTCCCAGGAGAGGAACATAAATGTGTGAACCAAATTTCAAGATAAGCCATTCAATAGTTGTGTCTGAATGAAAAATGTCAAGAGGTGTTAAGTAAGGGAATACGGAAAGTGGGGAAAATCTCCAGTGACTGAATTTTGAACTGTCCTCTGAATTAAAACGTGAATCTCTTTGTCCATGCAGGGTAACCAGGACACACCGGCACCCCCGGATCCATCCATGGCCCAGGCTTACCCTTCAGCCCAGTTTGCCCCCCCTCCCAGAACGGCATTCCTGCTGAGTTCACAGCTTCACACCCCCATCCGCATCCACACTCTCACCCACATCCACACCAGCACCCAGCAGCACCGCAGGACTACACCGGGATCCAGGCATCCGTCAGCGAGCATCCTCTCAACATGTACCAGTCCTCACAGAGCCACAGCGAGCAGAGCGGGTCAGACTCCGGCAGTCAGACAGTCACCGGCACAGCCACAGTAAGGCATCATGGGAGAAGCTGATGTTTAAATTGTTGATAACTGGGTTTTACAGTTTAGTGTTTTTGTATTGCACTAATATTGTGTGCAGCTACAATTTTTCATACTCTCCACACAGGGGCTTAAAGGTCTCGTTGAGATGTTTATATGGGTTTTGCCCTGCTTCTACTCTTTATGCTAAACTAAGGTCATCTTCCCCATACCCATGGTATTTGTGTACAGAACACAGATTCATCTTTTTATCTATGTGTGGGTTTGATGAGCACATTCTCCTGAAGATCAGGATGTTCCTTTGGGAAGCTTGTAGAAATTTGGTTCTTACGAATAGACTTCAAACTTGTGATGTGTTTGAAAAGCAAGCAAATGTGGGTAAAAGACTGTGGCCTGAAAACATGGACTAGATCCAGGACTACATTAGTATAATATTATATAGTATGGGTGTAATATTACCTTCTTGGCAGCCGGATATGCAAGATCACAAGAGAATCCATCTTGCCAGGCTTCAACTTAACCAGTTGTGTCAATCAACCAAGCAGTGTCCTATAGGGACTACTGGCAGCTACGGGTCTGGTTTTCGGTGTGATGACAGGAGGAAGCGTTCATGGAAGCATTGATCTGACTGGATAAAGTTAGCCTGTGTTAGACGTTATGGACAGATGGTTCATCCAATCACCTGTCACGTGTATTTTGAAAGTACCTGCCCTTTTCCAAACAGTTTCTAAGGACAACTTCCCAGATGGTTCTATGTAACAAACCATCATGCCATGAAGACTTTTCTTCCTCTTCAGAAGGGCATTGATCCCCTTCAATCCATGTTTTGTTGTTTGGGAAACAGCTGACTTTTTTAGAGTACAATGTTATCCTCAGAAATTGATGTACTTGTCATGTCATGCAATGAAAAGAGACCCTCAGTATCATCCCTGTAGTCCACCTGGAACACTTCCCAGTCTCTGACATAGAAACACTCCTTGAGGGACTCCTCAGCATTCTTAGACCAGACCTTTGCAGTCCCTGTGCCGGCCATCTGTTCCTCACCAGTGTCTTGTGGGTGGATTCAACATGTATCAGGTCTGCATCTGGTCTGATTCTACGGAAGGTACAAAGGTCATTTGTTTTATGAATTTGCATCTGGGGGAATGTAAACAGCAGCAACAAAAACACTGGTGAATTCTGTGGGTCTGCTGCTCTTAATCACACCCCTGTGCTTCCTTTTCTGACATTGATGAGTGTATTACTGTCACAAGAAGAGGTGGGAAGTGACTAAGTACAAATACTTTATTATACTTTATTGTACAGGTATTTTACTTTACTTAAGTATTAACAACTTTTCACTTTTACTGCCTAGATTTGAACACAAATATCTTCTATTTTTTACTCCTTACATTTTCAAAATAGACTTGTTACTTTAGTTTTAATGCATTTTAGGGGAATTATTGATTATTTATATTCTGCACCTTTGCACACCACCTTTCCAACATCAAGAATGATTTTAACCTAAATAGATGGGGCAAGTGGTGGTACGGTGGTGCAGTGGTTAGCACTGCTGCCTCACAGCAAGAAGGTCCTGAGTTCGAATCCCCCAGGGCAGGGTCTTTCTGCACGGAGTTTGCATGTTTGTGTTCTCTCTGGGTTCTCCGGCTTCCTCCCACAGTCCAAAGACATGCAGTGTGATAGTATAGTAGTGTGTTAATTGGTGACTCTAAATTGCCCGTAGGTGTGAATGGTTGTGTGTCTCTATGTGTCAGCCCTGCGATGAACTGGCGACTTGTCCAGGGTGTACCCCGCCTCTTGCCCAATGTCAGCTGGGATAGGCTCCAGCTTTACTTACTTACTTACTTTGATACTTTGAGTACATTTAAGAGCCTGTATTTATCCACCTTTACTTGAGTAAAGAAGTCGAATCAGTATTTCTACTTTTACCAGAGTTTTTTTACACAAGTATCTGTACTTGTGCTTGAGTAAAGAATGCTAGGACTTCTGCCATCTCTGGTCATAAGTAATACATGCTTTAATAGTACAGACTAAACCATCGCCATCACCTTGGAAGAAGAGCTTTCCTGCCATAGCAACACTATCTCCTCTTGTACGTGTGCAGTGGAACTCCAGCTCCACGGCAGTGTTACAGGAGCATCTCCAAAAAGATGCAAATAAATAGATACAATCCAAACAAGCCTGCATAGCATGTTTATAATAGAGAGAGCAAAAGTAAGAAAAATAAGAAAAACAAGGAAAGTAGTGAGAGAGCTGCTTACAAGGTGCCTACTGGAACACACCCTCAAGTAGACTGGGAGTAGGTACAGGTGAGGTGAGCTCCACTCCGAGGCCATTGCTATCCACTAGATTGTGTATTCGTTCAGCTGTATAGTTCGACTAGAAAACAAACTCTGCATTGTTATCTGATTATCACTCCAACACTCCAGCTCCCCGCAGACAATTGCCGATGATCTCTGGGGGGCATTTTCGAGTCACTGTTCTAATAGAATTCATACGATTTTTAATGCCGTATACATGAGTGCAGCCTCGCAGGCAACAAAACTCCTGCTAGTCATTTGTTCTCTGGATTTATAACTCAGTTCATTTCCATAAATATTTATGACACCATTGGCCTTAAGTGTCATAAAGATGGGTGTTATTTTGCATAGTAATAATGTGTTTCCTCACCACTGCAAAAAAAAAAAGGCTTAGTTTTCTTTTTCTTTTCTCAGTTGGACTTTGAAACTTAATTCACACAACAATATTTGTCTGAAGATCCACGGACAAATGTGTGGTTACACCCAAGGTATAACTGCACAAATATTAAGACCGTATATATTCCAAACAGCAATCTGATTACACATCTCCTTGCAAGAAAAACGGTTATTACTAATTAACAGCATGTCTTAAGTGAGAAAGACGTACAGAGTAGACTGTGATATGACAACTCGACCCAAGTTGGTTTGTGACGACCTGGAAATGAGATTCAGCGATCAACTATCTTTCTCCAGAAGCGCCTACAGCACCTTTAAATCAATCTAGCACTTACAGAAAACAGAAAACAGAAATTCTTTATAGACTTCCACTATATTGTTGATGCAGTTAATTGAAATCATGTTTAGCTTCCTTGATAGAAATGACAACTAAAGCTATATGTTGCTGTCATGTTTACAACAAGCAACTCTGTCCTTTACTGCCTTATTTTGTGGATTGATATTTTATTCAGGTGTCTTTTGACGAAAATATTACCCGTGAATAAAAACAGATGCAGGTTTTTATTCCAGGCTGCACACAGCCCTAACGCCATTCACTAACAAGTTAGGGCAGCCTGTGTGTAGCCTAGAGGCAAAACCCAGGGCAAGAAAACTCTGCAATGAACTCGCAGCACCACTCACTCCCACCGGTTAAGCTCATTGCCGTGGGCGCACGGTAATAACTGAAGGCACCTCAGATGAAAATTTCAAAATTTTTATCACCTCCTCTTCACTCTTATTTGCACTATCATGGCTCGACAGTAATAGGACAATGTTTAGAGAGATTCTAGACAGAAAATCAAAGTGGAGGTTTTTAAGTGAGGGGGACAAAAACAAGATTTTGATAAATGACAGGGACATGTTCCCCAAATCTCTAGTGACAAGAACACCTTGGGTATTATTACAGTAAGTAAACTGTCTGCTGAAAATAGTCTTTACAGTGTACAAACCCATTAACCTATTGTACGTGCACATGGAAAGTTTTCTTGGAAAACAGAGTACCAGCTCCAAATGAAAAGGTTTTAAGGATGCTTTCAACATAAAACAGCAAACTATTGTTGCGCTTCGGCCATTCGTTCACACCACAACAGTGTTTTGGGAGCCTGAAAACGCAAAACTTTTGAAACCAGGTTCCAGAGTGTAGTCTTTTGAAAACACCACACTGAAAATTGCTTTGTAAACTGGCAATATGTGTTTCCTGTGACGTCAGCAGTCACATCATGCACATGCATGTTACGTTTTCAGTCATATGTAACTAGGTGGACAAGAAAAATAACAGCAGACTACTGAGCTATGTTTGGGCTGTTGACTCTACTGATCATGCACCAAACACTCTCCTCCGCTCTGCAGAAGTGTTTGTGCGCAGGCGCATGGTGTTATTGTGTGGTGTTTCATCACAGAGTTACACTGCCAACTACTGACCTGGCATGCATACTACAGTGTTTTCAGTTGTTTTTTCAGCTCTGTGTACACAGGGGTCGTCTTCGCAACACTGTCATCTGAATGCAGAACTTTTTTTAAAATGCAAAGGAAAAACATTTCCATGTTTAGCGAGACCGTTGTACTTGAACGTGGCCTTCAATGATCTGAATGAACTCTTACAACCTGTCTCATCATTTCACTGCTTGTCTTTCTTGTTGGCAGAGGTGGGGGGCTTGAGACTAATTTATTGCAAATTTGAGACTTTCTTGACTTCTTGACTTGAGTTTGACTTGATATTTATGACGCGAGACTGACCTTAACCATGAGAAGGATGACTCAAAAGGACTTTTTTGATAAAACATTTGCATTTTTTCAGGAAGGTTTTGTATGATTGGGTGATTTCTTGTGCAAAGCTGGCAACCCACTAGGATGCAGCAGACCAGCCGAGGCCAACGCACGAGACAGCTGTCATTGAGGGGCCGATGTAGTTCAAAAATAATAAAATTCAAGGATTACATTGTCAGTGACAGTAGTAAGAAGAGAACAGCGGTATGCAATGTCTGCAGCTCAAAATTCAGTGACACAACCATGTATACATCACAACTCAGTCATAATTTACATTATGACTGGGCTAAGTTTGAACTTGCACACAGCTGGTGCACCAGGCTGCTGGGGTGTCTTCCAAAAAGCAGGATGAGTGAGTTCACAGAATGTGTTGAATCTAGACTCAGAGGCCTCCTTATTTACATGTTCAACAATCTGAGAGTTCAAACCCTCCCTTGATTTCATACAGAAGTAGAAAAGAAAATCACAAGAATCACAACAGATAACTTCACAGGATAACAAGAAGAGCTACTACACCTGAAAGCACCACAGCCCCGCTGCTGAGTATTATGTTAGTGGCTAAAGTTGGAAATCAGTTGTCGATAAAGGGTTGCAAGTAGGGCTTTGATGCTATGGATTTTTTCTTTCCACAGTGACAAAGCGACATATTACCTCGGGACTCCAGCTGCCTTAATAATTATGCTTTATTGGACTTGGGAGAACAAGCAGCAGGCAAATGATGTTGCTGCTCATAGCAGAGCGGAAACTTAACCTTAACACTAAGATGTCAGTCTGGCAGTAAATGTACTGTTCAGGTTACAGTGTGTCAGTTAATAAACACTGCAGCTTCTCAGCACCAAGAAAGGTCTTGTCTGTAGTTTCCCAACTGCTGAAACAGTGACGAGGTTACCCTGAAGCAAGCTAAGCAGGAAAGTCTAATGTTAAGCTAATGCTAATGCTAGCATTGTACTGTACTTTTACAACTTTGGCTCTTGTGTGCAACTTTCAGAAGCTTTTTCCAGGTTGAAAACTTGTTAGTTGTTGTTGTTAGCATGTTTGCAATCCCAAAGTTTCTCCGGTTGAGTCTGTTGACCAATTGTGAACCAGGCAGAGCCTGCGTTCCTGACCTGTGTGTGACAGCGCTGATCCATAGATGTATTAAAAGATCGATGCGCCGATCAAAATAATCAAAATAAAATTTGCAGTGATGATGGCAGTGAGTTCAACCCCGCGGTAGGCATCGTGTGATCGCAGTAATGCGGTTATCGTCACAGCAAAAGTTGCAAGGTTGCTTTAATTTTTTCTGCTCTCCTTTAATCTTTCAGAACTTTCATCAGAGGTACAGCTTTTGTTAATGTGCTGACAGAGTTGTTGATGTCTTTGCTGCGACCCGCAAGTTATTCTAGCAGAAGAAAGAATGAGAGAAAGAAAGCATGTTGGCAGCAGGAAGACGGTATACTGTACATCTGGAAGTCTCATCAGCTCTCCGTCTTAGACGGCCTGTCTGCTGCACTCCTCCCCCCCGGCTCACTCTCACTGCTTTATTTCTCTCTTCTTTTCAGCCACGTCTGCCCTGTCTGTCTGTGTCTGGGTCTCAGTGTGTCTCGCGCTCCTGCATGCTTCAGCTGTTTACCCCAACAGTGGATTTTATCCCCAAAATACCATGACAGCAACAATAACAAGAGATACTGACAACAGCTATCAGATTTGGTGACTTTCTGCACAACATACTTATTTGACATCTTTCACGGGACACAGCTGTTTTTTAATGTATTACAGTATATGCCTACATTGCATTATGTAAGGCTGCATAATATGACAAAAATATCAGTTTTCAGTTCTTCAGAAAATCAGTTCAGAAGTAAACAAGTTAAAGTGGATTTGTAGTGAAGTCTGCATCTCTCAATACTCATTTTATTTGTTTACTAGTTGGATCTTGAGCATGGCCACCACACAGACACACATCACAACATACAGCAGCAGCCAATGAGGAACAGTACAGTCAATATGGCAGCAGAGCTAACAAAACAGGAATTTATTCATCTTGTATGATGCCTACCCAGAGAAAAATTTTGTTTCACGCAATAGTCTTTTCTTAGTCTTATGAAAAATAAATGAGATTGTTATTTTGAGCTTACTGAACTGTCATCTGTTTCTGAGAAAAAAAAATATAAGCAAAAGAAAAGCTGGAAATCGTTTGCTGTCCTCATAGGTGTCTCAGAGGTGTATGTGTAGGTGGAGCAGCAACACTTTAACTTGACCACTGAGACGTATCTAAGATCTCATTTAAGACAACCAGATTTTCTTTTAGATCTCACTGTTATCTCAAGAGCTGATTATTTAAGACAAATTTTAGATCTGTGCAGTGAGTCAAAAAAAAAAACACAACATTTTAAGATCTTCAGTTGGGCTCAAATTAGTCTTGGGCTGAGACGAGACAAAGGTTATTTCTCAGGAGCTGAGTTTAAGAAGTAAATGGACTCATACTGGTCTTAAATTGAGCTCAGGAGACATGGGCCAGACAAAGTTGACATCTTATTTGAACTTTTCCTTTCCTGTGGGTAACTTCAGTATGTCATAACATGTCGGGTATGGAATTAGTCTGCAGGTGCTCCAGTTTAAGATGAAATGAAACTTTTCGATGGATGTCAGCTTTTAGAGCCACAACAAAGGCCAAAATGTGGCATGCAGCAGAGTAGGTGAGACTTGTTTTCAGCCTAGCAGTTGTTGATGACTTATAGCCGGAGACAAAGAGAGCAGGAGATAAAAGAAATTTTTTGAGGTTTTTCAAAAATTGTGAAGGATTGTAAACACTGGGTCTTTGGGCATTAAGTCATAAAAGTGCACAAAAAAATTACCTGCATTAACGTACATCATTCTATCACCTAAACATGGAATTATACTGATTCATCTGATTAAGTACAGTATGATTGGAATCAGCCTGCAACTGAGATTTGTTGCTTCTGGAAAAGTGACTGCAACAGTTTTGGACATGAATGTCAGAGATTATTAAAAAAAAAAAAAAAAAAAACATTTAGCAATGTTGCACAGCAAGCATGTTTTACTGTTAAAATAATGAAATGTAGTAAGAAAAAGTGAACCCAGTGTTGGAAAAAGCCTTTAAAAAATGTAAAAGCCTGCAAGTGGATGGACTCACAGTATTTGCGTAATGTTTTGTGGCTGGAAATCAGCCTCTCTCTGGTAGTAGTGTGTGTGTGTTGTGTGTGTCCGTGTGTGTGTGTGTGCGTGTGTGTTGTGTGCTGTGTATGTATCGTGGAAGAATGACCTCATCTGGTCGGAGTGTTTATAGAGCAACGTCAGCCTCCTCGCTGTGAGCCCCACAGTGTGCGCAGTGAAAGAAAGAGGGGAAATGAAGACTTGGAGAAAATGGACTTTTTAAAAATAAACTTGCTCATTATGTATGTACATGGAAAAGTACATGATATATTTTACACTGTATGTTTAACACACTGAATTGGTGACATTTGGAAACAAAAGTGACATGAGTAAACAAAGTGCGGGCAAGAAAAAGGTTATGAGAACATGATGTCATTCTTCTGTGAAGACTGAAAATCTCACACACATCCGTAGAGGATTTACCTTTCAAGGCAGCTGGATTCATGAGATCATACGAGAATCCATGTTGCCAGGCTTCAAGTTATCCGTTTGTGTCCGGCTAAAAGTGGGGCATCCAGTCAGCATCCTAGAAGGGACTACTGGCAGCTACAGGTGTGGTTTTAGGAGTGACGACAGCGAGAAGCATCTGTGGAAGCGATAACCTGAAGAGTCTACTGAAATGCTAACTACAAATGTCAGACTGCAGCTTGTTGTTGTGTTTCCTCCTTGGCGCTCTTCTAGTCCGTCATATGGTTTGTTGATCTGATCTGGTTGAAGTTAGCCCGTGTTATATAGACAGATTGTTCCTCCAATCAGGTGCCAAGTGTTTTTGAAAGTGCCTGCCCTTTTCCAAACAGTTCTGACAGTGACTGTCAAGTTAGTAAAAAATGGCTCCTCTTGACTTTGGTGCTGTTTTTATCTGGCACCTCAACAGATCCAAACTTGATTGTTGAACAAATGGCATTCCCATCAGCCTCGGGTGTGACATTTGTTTAGTTCAATTAGCAAATGTTAGCAGGCTAATGCTAAACTTAATCGAGGACCATAGTCAATATAAGTGGTGAACATCAGCAAGTAGAGCCTCACAAAGCCATGTTGTTGCAGGCTCTTGCACTGCTTCCTTTGAGCAAACTCAAGTGGACGGAGTGTTTCTCAGATTTTTTACATCAGGTACCACCTCTGAAAATATCTGCCTCTCCAAGTGCCACCATTATGACTTACAAAAATATGTTAGCCTAGGCCTTCCCTTTTCAGCTTCAGAAAGTTTACGCATGAAGCAGATTTATTTCTAATATATTTCTTATTAATTTCTAATTTCTAAGATTATACATTGTTGATTGTTGCCACAGCTACACAGTTCAGCTTGTAACTAATCATGGATATCATATGCATGTCATATGTGCATAAATGTGACTATGTATCAGGCTGAAATTTTAGGTTCTTCCTCAGTGTACCACTAGAGAGAGCTTGAACCATAGTTTGAGAATCTACGCCTAATCTAGATCCAATTGTGTAAACCCATAACATGTAATCCATTACTCCCCAAGTCTGGTAGAACATGTTGTAGGGTAAAGAATTACTTTGTGTTTAACAGCTAGACTTCTGGCTGCGCTATTTCTCCAGGTTAGGCTACATTTTATTGTCTCTTCTCTAAGAACCTGATTTCAGCCATCGTCTCTGCTCGATATCGCCAATATGTCTGAAACGGCTCTACATTCAGCCTGGCCTGGCCTCACAGTTTATCATGCCAAAAGAGGGATGAGATGAGATGAGATGCTTTGTCTCCCAGTTTGTTTGTTTTATTTCTTCACTGCGGGTGTAGGCGGATGTCGCCACCGATGAGGAGCTCTGCACAGATGGCAGTCGCTGCTGTGTGTGTACGCTCCTTTCCATATGTGTCGGTATATACCTAGGCGTTGCGTGGAAGACTTGCAGTCTGCTGGCCTTATGCTGCTTCTTTTCAAGCTCACACACCCACACGAGCACGCACACACACACACACACACACACACACACCACACAGGGTGTATTTTTAGCTGGCCTGGGACTGTTTGTGAAAGAGAAAGGAGGAATGCAAAACATTGTCTTTCTTGTTGGATCATGATTTTAGGATGTTACACGTGGCTATGACAGCATTCTTCGTGCTTGGCGCATTTATTACTCAACCTAAGATCCCAAATAATGTCACATTTATATCACACAGTCTGGATTGAATCATTAACACCTCTTTGGACGACACCTTTTTGATGTGTCAGAGAAGTGTTGCTTTAATGAATTTGAGGTCAGTTTTCCTCCCTTGTCTCTAGATGGCGTTCGACACGCCCCCATGGGCCTTTTCCACTGGCACTTTTGGCCGTACCGAGCCAAACCGTACTGCGCCAAATTGCATTTCCATGATCGCTTTCAGTGCGCCGAGTTGCGCCAAGCCACGCCCAAGATGGACCTACTCTGGAGTAGGGCCAAAGCGAGCCCAGCCCACCTCCAAGCAGGCTGCAGTCACATCTCGCCGTCTCCCACAGCTAACCCGTGACAAGCCTGCTTTCTCCCCCTCCAACAAGTGTCTGTTGTGATAATGAGCTCGTGTGTGCAGGAGAGCAGAGAGAAAGACATTTCTAAAAGCCCCTTTATGTTCAGCTCTCGGTACTTTTGTAGAGTTTAACAGAGTCTTTATGTTTTGAAATGTAGTTTCTCTCCTCTGTCGCTGTTTGTACTTTCAGGTATATGCATTAGTTTACTGTTTCATATTCACTTACAGCTGTGTCGGAGTTGCATTAAGTCACTGCTGATGAAACCTATGGTCAGGATCAGCAACAAAACAGAGTTTAGACACCTAAAAAAATCAATATAAGTTTAAGTGTATGATATATTTAGAATATTTTATGATATTACATATCATCAGGACAACAGAAAGGAAGTAGCCGCATTACATAAGTCAACCCATTATCCTCAAATATGACTGGTTAACAGTCCAGTGAGAGGTGAGACCTCAGTTTGAACCATCTGTTTGATGAGTACTTTTAAATGTGCATTGCATTTGCAATGCATTTTTGCAGGGTTAATTTAGCCTCCTTAATAAGTTAACAAATCGTCAAAATAAAAGTGTTTTTCTTGATGGAGTGTAGAGCAGTGATTCCCAAAGTGTTAGTTGGGTAAGCTGTGAAGGCCCTGCAGGTGGACCTTGAGAGGTCTTGAAAAATAAATAAATAATAAATAAAATGTTTTAAAGTTTCAATTTTATAAATTTGAAATTATGGTTAAATATTTATGATTTGTTTTAAAAAGTAAACAGAACTAATAAAAGAAAGCTGGGGGATTTAAGTTCTGTCTTTATGTTCTCTTTTTACCTGATCTGGTTTAACAGGTGTTAAACCATGTTTGGTCACCTGTCACATTAATGCCAGGATGTGTCTTTTATCTCATCATTGGTACAATTAGTCTTGTGCCTTGATCAGACTTGTGGTTAAAGGTTTGGGTGGGGCCCAAAAGATTTTCAGATTTCAAATTGGGCCATGGCATTCTTAAGTTTGGGAATGGCTGGTGTAGGATAAAAGGATAAAAGGTAAGATAAAGGATAAAACTTAAAAAATATAGTATTAAAGCTTTATATTATATTTGTATGGTGTCACTCTGTGCTGTGCTGTTAGAAGGACTATTTAGCTTTGAAATACTCATTTTAAACACGGGAATAAGAAACTGTAAGACACAGTAATGTTAGTAATTAAAGTAGATATGAGAAATGGTACAATTATGTATGTGCATAGCATGCTGCCCCTGCATAAGTCACTGCCCCAGTTGGGCTTCAAACACCCCTCCACAGAAGTCACACAATAACTCAGAGAGTAACGGTATGTGTATTCGTCCCGTTCATGCAGTGTCATTGTTTCTGGTTAGTTCCACTGAAAATGGACAAAGATTAGAGCCTGCATGTTAAAATGTGTGCCGACATTGTTCAGCTGAAGTCAGGATTGTCTGTGGAAACACAACTGCACATTCAGGTGTTGACACAGCGTTCAGGCAGCCTCTCACTGCAGAATCAGACCAAAGCAATAACTAATGTTATCAGAATGTTTATCTCTGTGGATATATGACCATGCCCAGTCTAAGAAGTTTTAGCTCTGCTTCAGTGTGCCTTCACATGTACAAGTTAGGCAGCAGGGCCAGGAAGGTTATTTTAAAAATGTATTCTGTTACAGTTACTAATTACTCTGTTTCTCCATTAATCAATCATTCGTTATTTGGTCCATAAAATGTTTAAAAAAAAAAAAAAGTGAACAATGTTGATCAAAGCTCAAGATGACGTCCTCAAATGTCTTGTTTTGCCCACAACTCAAACATATTCAGTTTAGTGTCAGGGAGGAGTAAAGAAACCAGAAAATATTCACATTTAAGAAGCTGAAATCTGAAAAAGTGACTCAGAACAATTGAACAGTTATCAAAATAGATGCAGATTAATTTAAAACTCAGTTACTAATAGATTAATTGTTGCAGCTCCAAGTGTTTTATGTTCATTGTTGGATTTATTCGTTTGTCCAGCTGTTTCTCCCCTTTGTTTTGTGCAATTTATTGCTTGATTGGTTGATTTAAAGACAAAAAAAATTCCACCCAGTGAAGCATTTTTTCACTAGAGGCCATGATAATGAATTTGCAGCTGTGTGCACTGTGCATGGTAGAATAACGTTCTTTATTTTAAAATCTGATTATGACTTTCTATCTGTAAGCGTAATGGAAAACCATGATCCTAAAACAGAGGTAAGTACCAAACTGTGAATTTTGTGTACCGTTACACATCTCCTGTAGGTAATACACTGACTACAGAGAAGTAGCTCATATAACCCCACTTCAGATAACCTGAACTATCCCTGTAATTCATGAGCAAGTCTTACTCATAAATGAATGAACTCCAAAGCCAGCAAAGAGACACACCAACAGTTTTTGTAACACACGCTTGCAGAGTAACAGGAGACTGTGGAGTCCTCTCTTGTGTTTAACAGCCATTGATCTCACTCACACTGAGAGCTAAAGGACAAACACAGACTGCTGCTGGTGCTCTGTATGTGCATAAGCATCTATTATGTCTCTGTGTTTGAATATTTTAACTCTTTGCGGTTTCCTTTTTTTTTCTCATGCACCATTTATGGACCCCTGTCTAATTCATGGGCTCTGATCTGTGGATCTGTGGCCTGAGGTGTGATAATATGTTCTCACAATGTGAGTCATTAATGTGAGGACTAACCTGACATTAGAGAGCAACTAAACAGCCCATTTTTGATTGGTTCAAAGTTTCATCTTTTGGGAATCTTGAATACCAGTTTGAGGTGCGTTGGCAGTGCATATTTCCAGGGTTTGGTTCCTGGTGTAGTCTGTGGCTTGGTTGTGCATTACAATGAACACAGCTGATCACTGAGTGTGACAGTCTTGCCCTCAAGAGTTGTAATTTTTTTTTGTGGAGTTGTTTGGTAAAATAATCCTATCTTAGTTGCCAGCCCTGTCTAGTGTCAACACCGGCATCTCAATGCCATTGTCAGCAGAGATGGAGAGTAACTAAGTACAAGTACTTTGTGACTGTACTTAAATAGAATTTTCAGGTATCTGTACTTTACTTTAGTATTTCTTTTCCTGAAAACTTTTTACTTTTACTCACAACATTTTAACACAAATATCTGTACTTACTACTCCTTACCTTTCCAAAATAGTCTTTTTACTTTAGTTTTAATCCAAGATGAAAAACAATGTAAAAAGACATAATAAGAAAAGTAGCATTAAAAAAAAACAACAAGACAAAAAGAGCATAAACTACAGAACAAAATGAAAAACACATCAGATGAAAATGACTAAAAGAAGTTACAAGGCAAAATTGATGTTGAATGTCACAAGACGAAAATGACTTGAAAAATGAAACAAGACAAAAATGACGTAAAAGACGTAACAAGATGAAAATGATGTAACAAGACATAAAAAGACTAAATTGACATAAAACAAGACAAAAGTGACATAATAAGAACAGCATAACAATACAAACATTACAAAAATGATGTGAAAAGTGAAACAAGACAAAAGGGACTTAACAAGATAATACAAAAATGATGTAGGAAGAAGTAACAATACAACATATTTTAAATAATACCAGATACAAAAAACACACAGATAATTTTGTTGTCAAGCAAACTTTTATGTTACAGAATGCATTAAACGTTGAAAAATTGCATTCGTGGTTGCTGCAAGTGTCGTTGTACGTCTTTAATTCGAGTCCTTTATTCTGTGTTTTCCAGCAGACAGATGATGCCGCCCAGACGGACAGTCAGGCACCAACACAGACTGTACCTGAAAGCACAGACAGCAAGGCCCAACCCAAGAGACTTCACGTCTCCAACATCCCCTTCAGGTTTAGAGATCCAGACCTCAGGCAAATGTTTGGCGTAAGTACGACAGAGTCTGACATGTGCATGTGACTCTTCTGAAATCTGAGACGACGCAGCTTGATTTTTTTTAATTGGACATTTTGGCAAAAATCCAGAAATGAGGAGAGAAAAACAGTTCGGTGTTAATTTTCTGGGAAGCACTTTAGATTGCAGCCTGTTTACAGCATAATTACTACAGAGTTTTGGTGTAATTTTTTAAATAATGCTATACCAGCACAGTACCTTCCTATACATATATATAGGTACTGTCTAATAAAATGGAATAAGGATAACAATTCTGGAATTTACAAAGAAATTATACTGTAGTTATTTTTTTAACTACTGGGTATCTATTCTATTATTATAGGGTAAATATGAGACTATGATAATAGCTCAGTATATCATATTTACCCTGTAATAATAGAATAGGTACCCAATAGTTAAAAATAACTGCAGTATAATTTCTTTGTAGAATCTCAAATTTTAACCCCCTTCTTGTTACCTATATATACCTATATGGTACCTATATATATGTATTAGTAGGGACTGTGCTATTACAGTGTTATTAGAAAAAAAAATTACACTGTAACCCTGGAATAATTTCACAGTATGTTACAGGATGTAATCTAAAGCGTTACCATTCTCTGTTGCATATATGACAAAGAAAATATGTCAAGAGATTTAAAAATTAATCACTCAGTGTTTCCCTTATTTGTTTGTTTCTTTACAGCAATTTGGCAAAATCTTAGATGTGGAAATCATCTTCAACGAGCGCGGCTCTAAGGTACATTGGGTTTTCTGTTTGTTTTTTTTCAGAGTGTGTCTCCAAATAATTCTTATTTTATTGTACTGTTGCAATAACTGTTGCAGACACTTCTGGTCCAGAAGAATCAATCAGCACACAAGTTTATGTTCAAGGAACACAGTTGGTCCCACTTCTTTGTGTTTGGTCTTTGACCTGTCAGTGTGCTGGTTATACAGTGATGAAAACAGACCTTTTTCACAGCAGCCATCTTGACAAGAAATAGTCGGGTAAACATGGGCGTTAAAGGTGATACTAATTAAAGTTCTGTTCCATTCAGGTCAAACAGAGCCAGGGTGCTAATGTGCACGTTGGCTCACTGAAAGGGCTCTGCTACAGTAAATAGAACAGGACCTTAATTACTATCATTGGTAGCACCTCTGTTTACCCTTCTATTTCATATCAATATGGTTGCTGTGAATAAAGGACTATTGATATATAAATGTAAATGTATATAGTCTATGATATTCTTTGTACTTTTAATAAGACAGGAGAAACTAAACAGATTTTTATAAGATTTTGCCTCTTATCACTCCATCCACAAACACATTAGACCTTTCTCAATGCAATTTTTCCAAAGTTTGAAGTCTGAAGAGCATTCTTGCTGACATCACAAGCTCAGCTAGCCTCAGGTGATTACATTTCACTATAAATGTACAGCCGTTATCCTCACTGTAATGTATATTTACAGCAAACCCAAAGTTAATACTGTACATTCATCTAGAAAACAAGCTCCTGAAAGTCAGGACTGGAACATCAGCTGCATGGTAGCTGGTCCTGGATGCTGCTATATCAGAGTACAGGCTAGCTTTAGCAGCAGCACTCCAGCCAAACTCCAGCCAACTCAATGTTTTGCCTGGAACATGCATCATTAGCTTCAGTCTTTTAGCATGCAGTCATGTACGTACCCAGGTGCATATTGAGGACCCATTAGCGGTTAGTTCCCATTTCAAAAGGAGTCAGGGGAAGACAGTTTTCAACCAGCTCACAGAGTTAAATATCAGCCATAAAAATCAACCAACCAAGAATTAGAAACCTGCTTTTGCCTTCCTCTGTCTGAAATCTGTAGGCACCCAGTGTAGTACAAACAGAAATGTGCAAGCATCCAGTTTAGTTGTGAATGTGTATACAGTCCTTAAATTGCAACCAAACACTGTATGTGCCATGCTAGAATGCTAGTGGTTTCCACTTATCAATGAATTTGCTCTTTTTTCCAGACCTGTGTAAAACTATTGGATATTGGTTAACAGAGAATACTGAAGCAGAAGCTGAACACTGTGTTATCTACTGTGCTCCTATTAAAATCAATGTAATGTTGAGTATAACATGTAAAAAATAATGTGCATGTTGTTCTTGCCTCTTTCCGTCCTGCATGCAGGGTTTTGGGTTCGTAACGTTCGAGCATAGCGTGGACGCCGACAGGGCCAGAGAGAAATTACACGGCACCGTGGTAGAAGGCCGTAAAATAGAGGTGCATGTTCTCAAATATTTCTTTCAACCTCTTCCCTCTCCCTGTCCTCCTGTTCCTCTTTGTTTGTGTGTGTTTGTATATTTGTGTGTGTTTGTGCGTGTGAGCATCTGACAGTCTACCGCCACATCCCACCTTGCCATCTTTCACATGACATCAAACTGTCCGTTCGTCCAAACCTCATCATTTCCTTTTCCTTGTGCAGTTTTATTAACACAAATAAATGTCAACATATAAGTAGTCCAACATTATTGTTTGTGAGAGAGTTCGCTTGTTTTATTTTTTATTTGTTTACTTTACTGTTCCTTTTTTCCTGTTTTACTTGATTTTGTACTGTCAAGGAAATTGACCTTACCAAAGGTTTAAAAGTGAAAATCACTTTTCACATTCTCCTGTGTTTAAGAAGGTGCAAATATTGCTTTGGAGTTTGGCCATAAATGTTCAAAAAAATTAAAAAGATGTTCTTAAGTATGTTCAATGAAGAGAGGAGCTTTCCCCCAGAAAAAGTCCTAAAATCTTTCCTATCCATGGACAGAGGAAGTACTTAGGAATTTGATGACATCTGGAGAGCGAAATGCAAGGTTCACAACTATCCTGATTCAGTAGCATGACGATACCTAAGTGATATTTCAATGTCTTGTGTCCACTTAGAGGAACAACAGCTAGACACCACCAGCCTTGAAGCATAACTCTGTCCATTTTTGACCCGACTATCAACATGATGATGTTAATGCCTTTAATCAGAACTTGTGTACAGAGCTTTTTCCACCAAACACCCAACAGAATCCTTATCATCCTTTCCAACTGTGGGCCATATTGTAGAGTCTGCACAGTCCATACTGAAGTCTGGACTATGTAGAATACATGGGCTGCACTTTGGAAGGGACTGTGGCATGGGCAGGGCAGAACTGGCACTGTGCAGTAGTTACAGGTTGGGGCTTTAAGGGGCAATTTAACCTTAAAGTGTTTTTTGGACCACTTTTGGTTTTGTTCCAGTGTATAGCATTGCAGTTGCAATTGTCCATTGCTACTCCCACATACTAGGCCTGTTGTACCTAGAATATTTGAAATAATTTCTATGATTGTACCCTAGCAAAGGCTATGATACCTGTCACCACAGCAAGTCTCCTCCATTGATAGATCCATCCATCCACTTTCAATCATTTATCTGGGTCATGGTGGCAGCAGGCTAAACAAGGGAGCTCAGAAGCCCTTCTCACTAGCCGCATCCCCCAGCTCTTCCTGATTAATCCTGTGGCAGTTCCATGCCAGATGAGATACACAATCCCCCCGGCGTATTCTGGGTCTTCCCTTTGGTCTCCTCCCATTTGGACATCCCAAGGATACCTACACGGGAAGCAACTACTCCTACTCCAAACTTCATGCCAAGTTCCTCATTTCATGTCTAAGGGTGAGCACAGCCACCCTGCAAAGGAAACTCATTTGTTTGGTCATCACCCAAAGCTCATGAACACAAGTGAGGTTTGGGATCTAGAATGAGTGGTAAATTGAGAGCTTTACCTTCAGGCTCAGCTTCTTTTTCACCATGAGAGCTTGCACAGCTCTCTACATTTGCAGATGCAGAATCAATCCATCAGTTGGAGTTGTGTTTCATCTTAGATTCCCTCACTGACAAGTGCATGGGATGCTTGAACTTAAGTCATATAGATCTAGCCAAGAAGTAGCAGTCGAAGTTTCTACCAGGCCTTCCTTCACTATGACCAGGAAGGTCTGCTTGGAAGGTCTTTTAGTCACTCCTCAATGCTTATGACCACAGGTGAGGGTTGGAATGTAAATTGATGGCAAATTGAAGGCATTACCTTCTTGGCCAGCTCCCTTCTCACCATAACAGTGCCTGCCTTACTGCTGATGCCGCACCAGTCCACCTGTCTATCTCATACTCCATCCTACCATCACTCGTAAACAAGACCCCAAGATACTGCATACTGCTGTGCATGTTGAGGGTCACAGTCTTGATGAAACCAGCAGAACCAGCTTGAGATCCTGTCCATGGAAATCGCAAACAGGATCCAAAACAAGGGGCAACCTTGGCCAACACGCACTGAGGTCCTTCTCTAAATCTGCAAAACACATGTAGACTGAATGGTTAAACTTCCATGACCCCCACAGCAATCCTGAAATGGTAAAGAGCCGGTCCACTATCCCATAGCCAGGATGTTCCTCCTGAATCTGGGGTTTGACAGTCGGTCAGAGCCTCTTTACAGCACCGCAACAGTACTGGTTCTAGACCTCAAGACTCTCTGAGAACACCATCCATTTTAAGGCCACAAACAACCACATGAGCCCAAACAGGGACCATGTTGTCACCTCTGTGCCTACTCTCCCACTACTTTCTATATTTATTTCTGAACAACCCTCTGAGCACAGGTATATAAACATCTGTGTTCCCAAAATACACACAATCCCCATGGCGACGACTTTGCTTTGCTCCAGTCTTTACCTCCATTCCTTTTTTGAGTCATTTATGACAAATAGGTTTGGGACATTGTTTCTTCTGTTCCCTCAAATCAATGCAAAAATGTCATCAACATCCAGCTAGCACAGTTTGTCCCAACTTATTAATATCCTACATGCTGGATCTTTTTTCCTTCCCTCAATCCTTTTCCTATTCGATCCTAGTTTATTGTGCAGCTCTGGCAGCTCATGGCCCTTATTTTTTACCCACAATAGTCCAGCTATGGCAGTACAACGTGTGTTTTTGCAGTTGACCAAACCTCATTTTTTGCCTGCACCGTGAGAATTTTTGACAGAACCTTTTTTTTAGGTTATTATACAGATTATGTAGTAAAGCCATTGCATTCATACCCTTGTTGCATGTTATCCAAGTGCAGACCAGCTAAAGCTTAATTCAGCACTACCATAATTTACTGCCAAGAGTCAGAGAACTCGCATCAGCAGGATTCACTTTCACAACCCCAATGTGACACTGTGCACTCAGTATA
Source organism: Lutjanus argentimaculatus (assembly GCA_034769285.1). Taxonomy (NCBI): domain Eukaryota; kingdom Metazoa; phylum Chordata; class Actinopteri; order Lutjaniformes; family Lutjanidae; genus Lutjanus; species Lutjanus argentimaculatus. Next base: position 1,243,699 of record JAWZSL010000044.1, on the reverse strand, counting down.
TCTAGACCCACTAAAGAGCCAAAAGCTGAACTGGGCAATTATCTCTCCATCAAGCTTGACAATTCAAAAGTAAAGGCTTCTACTCTGACCATATTCTGCAGTGGTAAGCTTCTACTAGAGCAAAGAACATACTGTATTCCATGGTCTTATGGCACCGCCAATGTCACACTTTCACAGCTCTCCACATTAAAACTCCTGTTACATTCTCACAAAGGCAGCTGCACTTCCTTCCCTACATAGTGGTCGTAATAGTCGTTATTGTCATAAACCCTGCGCCCTCCATATTAGCAGGTGGGACATGAGCCAAACTAAACAATAAAAGTACACATCAAAAGAATTTTTCTAATCAGTTTGGTTTTAATTGGTTACATAATGCTATAAAACAGCTGAGCTTCACTCGCCATTGAGTCAGCTGGGTGTATGGGTGGGACCTCGATACCATGGCCCCAAACCCTGATGCCTACTGCACAGACTCTGGCTCCAAATGACGTCACCAGTGCAAGATGACAGCAATCGTAACTGCAATATTTTGGCTTCGTTTTTGCACAGTAGGAGGAAGTCATCAATCAAAAGTCATCAATCTTTATTTACAGTCAGCTCTCTGAACCTTGATCTCAAGCTATTTGCACCCGTTTATATCTGGTATTAATAGGAGATCTGTGTCTGGATCAGGAAAAAAAGCAAGCTGTATAGCACATTTCAAATGCAATGTTTCTGAATCAAATAGACCACATCTGCAACAGCCATCTCCACATTTTGGTGCTGTCTCAAGCTGCCAGTCAAATATAGATGAGCTTGTCCGCTGCAAAAGAAAAATATCTAGAGCCCTTACAGCAGCATCACTTAGCAGGCGTTCAGATCAAAAACAGCCCTGTGTTAAAACAGAGCAAGGGTCTGTCTTGGTGGGGGTGTGTTGCTTTGACTACCAGTGAGACGTGAAATAAAATGAAATATGATCCAGGAGGCCGGTTTGAGAAACACATCCATGGAATCAGAGGTTTATCAGACCCCCAAAACATTGCACAACGGTTTATATAACTCAGAGACAGGATTTTGCAGCTCTGTAAACTTATCACAGTGGCAATCATCTTATTTTTCATCACTACAATCCCAGGCTAGACAGCACAAATACTGTGTTCTTGTTACAGAGTAATCCACAAGGAATGTGCACAGATGTTGATTGACCACAGCAGCACCTTGCAGGATGACGTCACATTACATCTGTAAAACTTGAGCCAGGTTCAACATTTTTGCCTGACAACCCTGCTCTTTTCCCCCCCCCCCAAAGCCCTTTGCATCGGCACCCCCCGCTGTGCTGTCTGACTGACCTCATTCAAATGTATGAGGAGGCTGCATTTTTTCCCCGCAGGGCTGAAGTCGGTCTGAACGCACTTTGACCTGCGACGCACCATGTTTGTTGACAGCTCTGCCAGCTCTGCTTACCTAATTTGCATATTGAGATTCAGTCAGATGTCATTATTTAGATTCAGACCACATGTTCATACCGAGGGAAAATGTGGTCTTAGCCAAACTATGAGCTCAAGGTATTCCCTCAAAGCCCCATTGCAAGATCCTCTCTTTGGAAGTGAGACATGGAGAAGCCCTCCAGCCTTCTCTCTGGATTGCTGTTGCTGCCTCAGCTGCCATACTAGGATTCAGATACAGAAAGCCATCCCATTTGAATTCCGCCCTGCTTTTTATGACAGGCTTTGTGTCCTTACATTTGTAACACAAAAAAATTCCTTCCAGATCAATAAAGTTTAAACAAAGTATCAAATCTAACATAGCTCACTTTTTCAGTCTTGACTTTTTTGGCTAGCTCAAAGCTGAAAACTTCAATGTAGTGAAGTACTGTGTCACTGCCACATAAGCCTGTCCTTGTTCCCAACTTGTTTAATACAGACGTTTTGTCACCGCCCATTGGCGATTCATACAGATACACGGTACCTGTTGGCATCTGAAAAAGTTTCAAGTGACTTAAATGTAAACCCATCTGTGGCTCTAAGAGAGACACTGGGCTTTCTGGTAGTATAAAGAGCAAGAAAGGATGGCTCAAACAAACACAGGACTTTCACCCAGGGTTCATACCCCATGTGCAAACCAAGACGATTTATTAAAAGTTTTAAGGTGCATAACATTACACGCATGACTTGGTGAAATACGTAACGTAACATACTCAGTGTTTGTATCTTAAATCTACCCAAGTAATTTTTATGCTTAGACCCGGGATTTGCAACCTTTACTATCAAAAGAGGACAAATTTTGTTTTTCTAAATCTGTCTGGAGCTGCAGCTATTGAATTCTGTTATCTTCTTCTGAACTGTTTTTTTTTTTTTTGTTTGTTTGTTTGTTTTTTTTTAGCATCCCTAGCTAACTTTGGGTGAAAAATTTAGAGGAAAAGGCACTGAGCCATAGATACATGCCAGGGGTCTGCAACCTTTTCTATCAAAAGAGCTGTTTTTGGCCACAAAAGATTTTTAAAAATTCTGTCTGGAGCTGTAACTATTGAATTCTACATTTTCCTCAGAGATTTTTTGGGGGTTTTGCATTCGTAGATATTTTAGGATGACCAAGACTCGCCACCAGAAAAATTTAGAGGAAACAGCACTGAGCCACAGACATAGGCTATGATGCATATTTTACTTGATGAGCCGGCACGACTAAACATTTTCCCAGTTGTCCAGTGGACATCAGTTCAAGCCGTTAGTCGACTAGTCATCGCCTATTTATGACAGGCCCCCAGGTCCAACAACAAGCTCCCGAATGGAGATTGAGGGGGGGGGGGGTTTCTGCGATTAACAAATAAATGAAAACATGTTCAACTAAGACTTTTCTCAACAACTAACGGTCAAGTCCAAGACTTTTTTTTTTTCATTCAGTGTTTAGGCTACCCATTTTTACTGTAGGAAAATATCAGAATCACTTTAGGCCAAATGATAAATGAGAGCCACATATGTCTCCAAAGCCGCAGTTTACTGATCCCTGGCCTAGACCTACCCAAACTTTGACGATTTCGCAACGCTGACCACGTGTTTATAAAGCTGGCAAAACATTGATATGTGACAAGGTAGGATGAGAATGGGGTGGCCACAGTGCTTCAACAAAGGCGTGCTAAAGCAATGGCCCAGGTCATATCATGAATATGATTTAGATGACACATTTTTTCTTGTATTTTATTCCAGATCAGTGACACTATGTGTTGAAAAAAACAATTCTCTGGGTGCCAGAGTGTTCACTAGTTCTTTAGGACTCCATTTGAGAGCTGAGCCAATATGTAATTATCCCTGCAGTTAAGCAAATGAGATGTTTTTGGTCCAAAACAGTATGATGGATGAAGACAGCTTGTTTGGACGGAATGGTCGGAGTTATGCTTCAAGAAGCCAGCTAGCTGCTTGTATAGAGAGAGCTGAAAGAGAGAGTTTGTGCAGTGGAATGATTGCAAAGTTTTCTTGGCCACCTGAGTAAGATGCTGCTTATTCCTCTCTCATCCCCTCCTCCCCCACCATCCTTCCAATGGTAGCTTGTTTAGGGCCCCCATCCAACACAGTTACAGCGGTAACAGTACACAAACAAGTGGGCGGGGCCAAAAGGTTTGGGAATGGTAAGTGTGGGCGAGCAAGCCATTCTGCCAGCATTTCCTCTCTCTCTTCCTCTCTCTTTGGAACGTTTGCAACGCTAAAACTCACGTGACATTTCTTTTTGAATTGTGGTTGAGTTGATGCTGTATATTGACATACATATTTTCTTGCGTGTCGGCGTGCGTGTCCATTCACTAAGTGTTCTCCTGAAGCTGCGTGTGCGAGCGATACTGACTGAGATATGAATTCGTTTGCACATCTATCTGAGATTGTTGGAAACCCATTTATTAATTTATTTCATTTTATAAGACAATGCACCCTTATTTTAATTTACCCTGTTAGCTGTTGTTTGAATTTGGAATGATTTGATTGGTTGATTGACTGACTTGGTTGGTTTATTTGAGTACATCTATTTTCTTTGGTTGTTTTTTGATCTTAATAATTTCTCTTGCAATGAATTAGAGAGGCTGTTGTCTGAGTGTGAATGCTTTGTGTTGCTTTCATCACAACAGTTCTCCTCACGTTTTAAGGTTGACTTGATGTTGCATAATGCTCCCAACATATTCTCTTCTCTTCTTTCCCCCAATGACATTTTCTTTGTGTTTTTTTTCTCCCCCTCCTCCTCCCCACCGCATGCATCTATACATTTACAAAACATAATTTTGCCAAGTGCATCTGTTGTTTCTTTACTTTCGTCTGTATGTTATTGAAATGTCACCATAATTGGGGAGAGCATGCTGGAAAACGTCATAAGATAGAAAATATGCAAATGAGAAAGAAAACCGATTTGTTTTGGATGTGTTTTTAAGTGTTTCTGAATGCAATTTCGAAAACACACAAATGACATGGGTGTTTGCCATGATACAGTGTACTGCTTTCTTTGTTTATCACATTAGGAACCTATGCATGCAGATTTACTCTGACAAGGGCAGCACCTCCTGCTAACATGTAAGTGTCATAACTCATGGAGCTCTCTTCATCTGCTGTAGGTCAACAATGCAACAGCCCGAGTAATGACAAATAAGAAGACTGTCAACCCTTATGCAAATGGTAAGACCAAGTCAGTGTTTACAGTTCATATGAAAAGTATTCACCTTTGTAATATTTGCAAAACATCCTTATATCTAAGCAACGGAACAGTTGATTGCAAATGATTCCCAGTTAGAGAGTGCCAGTGTGATGCTCATAGTTTGGTACTTCCTCCTACATGGACTTTCTCACTCTTTATACCGCTCCCTCATAATTACTACTGTCACTAGAGGGCGCCACCTAACAACATACATAGCTGCTCCCACAGATGAAGCACAGATGACCTATTAGGCTGTTTTTCTGGCAAAGATGGGCTGAACCTTTCATGTTTTATTGCTTTTTTAAATTCAATTTAATGTGCCTTTTTTATTAACAGCAGAAAAAGGTCCTTAATGTCAATGTGAAAACAGATCGCCACCAAGTGATCTAAATTAGTTACAAATGTAAATGACAAAATACATTTTTGGATAAGTATTCAGCCCCATAGCAGGACACCTGGAAATCACCAAAAGTGATGCAGCCAGTCGGTGTCCTAGGTGGGACTACTGACAGCTACAGGCGTTGTTTAAGGTGTGACATCAGCGAGAAGCAACTCGTCTCAAACAAACAATGTTGACTTCCTGAGTTGTTGTTCTGACTTGAGGGGGCATTCACATGAATTTTCCCAGTTGGGAAATCATTTTTCCCATTATTCCAACACCACATGAATGTGCTATAATTCAATACCTGCAAAACTACTGATATTCCCATTAGCCTCAGCTATACTTTGTTTTCACTGCTAATTAGTAAATGTTAGTAAGCTAACATGCTACACTAAGATAGTGAACATTATATCTATTTAATGTTTAAATGTTAGCATTGTTATTGTGAGTTTGTTGCCTTGCTATATTAGCATTTAGCTCAAAGTACTGCTGTACCTACAGTCATACAGCACAGCTGTTGACTCTTAGTCCTGTTGAAACTTAACTCAGAATACTATTCTGCCAATTCAATTTTCTTGAATTTTTTCCCCCAATTTTATGGAATTCACCTGCATCTCAACAGAGTTTGCAGTACAGGGACGCTCAAAGCTGACAGCACAATAAATTCACATGTATCTCAGCAACACAGGTTCTTTAGGTACACTCAATTAATATCAAGCCAATTTACATCATATTTGATACATGAGTTTCTGAGACCGCTATAACGTCAATATGATGTAATGTTTTCTTGAAAAACCTGTTTTATTGGGCGGATGTTTAGCTCAGTCGGTAGAGCGTCCGACCCATGTATGGAGGCTGTTAGTCCACTGCAGCGGCTGCTGGTTTGGCTCCCGCCTGCGGCCCTTTGCTGCGTGTCATCCCCTCTCTCTGCCCCGTTTCCTGTCTACTCTCTAGCTGTCCTGTCAAATAAAGGCAAAAATGACCAAAAAAATAACTTTAAAAAACAAAACAAAACAAAAAAAAACAAAAAAAAAACAAACAACCTGTTTTATTAAAGGCTTCTGCCCTCCTGTGGATTATTAGTGCACTGCAGGCAGCAGCAAAATCCAACATGGCTACCTTCATCTAGTTAGCCGCACGTTTTTGGCAATGAAATCTTTGCTAATTTTGAAAAAAATACACAGAAAGAATTAAAGTTAAATTGTTACTGATATTTCAATATTATTTTAGCTTAACAACTTGTAATTTCTTATTATTTTGCACCATACTCTATAGTAAAATTATGTTAAGAATGCGTATCATACATATACATACAATATCATACAGCCATTACATGAGATCATTTATTTGTGAATTATTCAGTCATTATTCTATTGGCTTTCATGATGCAATCTGCACTATTCCACCACAATCACAAATTCACTCTAAAACAAACTAATTCAAGACTGAAATGTTATCTAAAGTAAATTTAGATATTTAAATATGTTTTTACATATGCAACCTGTTCTCATTATAATAAGTTGTGTGTTGCAAACAGTTATGAGCAAGCGAGCACTTGCTAATAATTGTCTTTTTAATGTTTTTTTTGCCACTAAAACAATTCCTGGGCGATCATAATTGTATTATTTATTGACCAATTCAGTTTACATTGACTGAGCTGTTTTTGTCGACCAAAATGCAAAATTGAAATGTTCCTGTTCGAGAAAGAAAAAAACAGAATCAAACCAACTGAAATTTTAAAAAGTTCCAAAAGCAATGAACAACACTCGTTATTGTTTCTAAAATGAAAATTATTGTGAGCAATGAGTTTTCATAAATGCCTGACATATCAAATATGACACAAACAAAAAATCATATATATGTGATGTCATATGTCATATATGTGAGTGCTATAGTTTTTTGTTTTGTTTTTTGTGAAAGAGTCCAATAAACACTTCACTTTCAAAAAATTTGAATTTTCTGGCAGTTATTTCTCATGTCAGGCTTTACAGGTTTAAACCAAAAGCTCATTAACAAAATATATATAAAATGTATACAGTTATATGTTCCATATTACTGTGTCATTGTTATGTCTTGAAAATGTAATCCAGGCAAACATATTAGCATTTGAAAGTGAGCTGTGTATGAATGTCATTTGTATCAGGCACTATGTTATGTCTTGGCAGCGGACATGTCAAGAGGTTTACACAGTCAGTCTGTGGATTAAAAGTTCATGTGTCCTAAATATCTGAACACATTCCCAGAGAGGTGACTGAAGTTTAGTCAGAACAACCAGGGCGTAAAGACTAACCACAGTAAAACACTGTTCTCTGTTCTGTCTCTTTGTCTTCGTCTGTCTTGTTTCAGGCTGGAAGCTAAATCCAGTGGTCAGCGCTGTCTACAGCCCAGAATTCTATGCAGGTAGGAGGACGTGCCCTTCTCCATCTGTCACCATCTCCTTTGTCGTTATCTTCCTCCTCCTCATCCGTTTTGCTCTTCAGTTTCTTCGACATCTTCATTTTCTCCTTCTCCTCACTCCCCCCGCCGCCCCCCCTTTCATTTTAACCTTCGTCACCTCTCCCTTTCCCTCCTCTTCCTTCCGAGCAACATGCAACCAGGCAAAGTCTGTTTATAGCCTGAGAACTATGCTGAGTCGCACAAATGCAACAACAGACTGTCATCTCTGCTGCAAAACAAACACACATTCTGCATCCCCCACCGCCACCCGCGAGCCATCTTCAGCGTTCCCCTCCCCCCAACTCTTAACCACCGCACAGCCCCCCGTCCTGTCATTAACCATGGCCATTAAGGTGAAAAAATACCTGGATTTTGTGATAAGAGGAACAGAGACAGATAAAAGAGTGTGGCAGAAGAGAGGAGGAGTGAAGGAAAGCAAAGGACAAGAGAGAAGGAAATCTAATTGTCCATTTCTGCAAGGACATTAAAAGGTATGAAATATATTTTGTAAATTAAAATCAATATTTTCAATTTCTCCAGACAGTCGTTTGCCTAATTCACCCCCACGTTCTTTTAATTACAAAATGGCTCTGTATTGATTTACCTTTGTTTCACCTTTCAAGTATCCAAAATGCCATTGGGGCATGTGTGTATGTTTTGCCTGTATGCGCACATTTGTACAAGTGTACAAGCTTTTCAGGCTTTGTCCGTATTAGTTAATTTGTGCTATTATATGCGATTAATAGCTTATGATTGCAGCCATTCACTATAGAGGCCAGGACCTGTTCTTGTGGTAATTGGTTCAGATGTTTTGATAGCAGAGCAGATTAAGATTCAGAGGGCGGTGTTAAAGATTCACCAAATTATCACAGCAAATGTCTTTGACTACTGTCAAAACTTTCATAACAGTAATAAAAAAAAAGATTGATTTTGTTTGCAGACTTTTATAAACCGTACTCCTGAAAATATGCTGCTTCTTTGGATTTAGAGTTGCACTTTGGCTGGAAACACAGCTCAAGTCTGGTTGCAGAAATCTCAAATCAAGTTTCAAGTCCATTAGGACAAGTCTACTGGCCCTTTTCCATACACGGAGCTGGCCTGGCTCGACTCAGTTTGACTCAGCCCATCAGCTCAGCACAACAGGGGTTTGTATTTCTATTACAACAGGGCTACCTACTTGAAGGTGTGTCTTTTACCTGAAGATGAGCTCAAGGAGGCTTGAGCTCCTCCTAAAGTCCTGTGTTGTTTCATTATTTAAACATTTTTATTATTAAGCAGCATAAACAGGAAACATTTTCATTGAGGGGGTGGGGGGTTTGATAACTTACCAGTAACTTAATTCGACTCTGACACAGCTGAAAACAAAATTGAAAAGGTAAAATATTGCAGAAACCTGAAAGTAAAAACCATCAAAACATAAAGATTCTGTCAGAAGCTACAAATGTACTGAGAGCTGAACATAAAGAGACTTTAAGAAACTTCTTTCTGTCTTCTTAGGTCCATCTCGGGTGCGGTTAAGCGCAGCTCGGCGCACTGAAAGGGATAATGGGAATGCAATTTGGCATGATGCAGTTTGGCTCGGCATGGCCAAAAGTGCTGGTAGAAAAGGCCCATATGTCAAGTCTCAAGACTTTATACATTAGCAGCCTTATTTGCCTAGTCTTCATGGTTTTTTAGACAGTGGTGGAAAGGCAAATAGGCTGAAGGAACATTTTAGTTCCTTGAAAAAGTAGTTCCTGGGGCTAAAAGTTCCTGTTACTTTGGGTGGAAGTCTGTTTGCACAAATGGCAAGTCAAGTCACAAGGCTTCATAAGCAAATTGTTGAACAAAATGCAAAATGCAAAATGCAAATACAAATGCTAACCATCTGAACATTTTTCTCTGAAACCCAGACTATTCTTATCACAAAACAACAGTACTTTCTTCAAGGAACTTAATATGTTAGTAAGTGTCTGTCAAATCATCCAATAATCAATCACACCATCTTTACGCACCAGGAATGCATTGAAGTCAAAGTGGGCCAGGTTTGAACTACACCGTGAATGCCACTGAGGAGTGACTGTCTGAATGTGTCTGCCACATTCGTAGTGTTCATCGTGTCTTCATCCAGAGCTGTCCGGAGCAGCTATGAACACTTTCACCTTCAGACATGGTCAGAAGATGCCTTTGTCTGAAGCATACTGAGACCTTTAAGCAATCTCTTGTGGTTGTGCAAATAATGACCATCCTTTTGCAGAAGTAAAGCCAGAAGTAGTGCAAGGTGAGAGATCACCTAACTTTGACAGTACAGACTACAGTTCACACCTTTCTACTACAAAGAGGAGCATCCAAGATAGTTTTGTCTGTGACCATTAGTTCCCTAACATTGACCAGGAAATTGGAAGCAGTTTTTTGTGATGAGAATAATCCAGGTTAGAAACAAAAATGTTCATAAGGTCAGCAGTCACACTTATGACTTGACATAGAGTTGTCCTAATGAACTTGACGCTTAACTTGGGATTCTTACAAACAGACTCAAGATGTGACATTTCAACCCAAAGTACCTGGAACTTTTAGTCATAAGAGCTACTTTTCAAAGAACTAAAAGGTTCTTTCAGCACATTGTTGTATGCCTTTCTAAAGGGTTGCAAAGATTAGGCAAGTCACTGTATACATCTGATGTATGAAAAACATCATTTTTGCACACAACTGTACAACAACCATGATGTCTCATTTAATGCGGGACAGGCATCATTATTTGTGTGATTTGTGCAACAACAGTAAGCATTTCAAGCAAGCAATTCACACTTGACAAGGCCTAGACTTCGCTGTTGGTCGTTCTGTCATAAGTTTTCCTTCGTAACACAATGAACAAAAAACAAACTGGTCTGCAGCTGCAGATTTTTAAAAATGGTGGCAGTATATAAAATACTGTGAGTATTCAACCAATCAGAAATGTTTGCAAGCCCCACCCCCAAAGTTCCTGTAATTTTGGAAAGTACTATCCCCTGAGCAGGAACTTTGGTCAGCATATGGTCATATGGTCATATGGTCAGCATTTAGACTTGCATTTTGTCCTACAATTTGTTTATGAAGCCTTGTAACTTGACTTGGACTTGCTCTACTGTACTTGAGACTTGACTTGACTTGACTTGTTCTTTCTGCCTGCTGTTGTCTGCCTTTCCACCACTGTCTCAAGACCCGCAAAGTTTAGGCAAATTAGGCTGCTAATGTATAAGGTTTTGTGACTTGACAGACTTGTCCTAGCGGACTTGAGACTTGACTTGGTATTTGTACAAACAGACTTAAGACATAACTTGAGCCATGTTTCAACCCAAAGTACCTGAAACTTTTAGTCCCAGTTGTTACTTTTCAAGGAACTTAAAGGTTCCTTCAGCACACTGCCCACAGAAATTAATGTAGACCCTGGTCCTTGCAGTGGAAACCCAGAGTCTTTAAAAAGTTCCTAGTCCTTGACTTGATTTATTCCTGTAGGCTCCAAGGCGGGGCATAGGGTCACAATCACACTACACCTTGGGGCAGTGATTTTGCGGTTTCTGTAGCCAGTGGGTTTTACAGAGGTGGAGTTGCTAGCTCCACTCCCAACCCTCCTTCTTTATCCAAGCTTGGGAATGGCAAGTTGGCCCATAAAGAACACCTTGGTGAAGTTTTCCTAGTCCCTGGGGGAGTCCTTTCATAGTGGAAACGCAGCTTTGGAGCTGCCCTGCAGCTTCGGTAATTGGCAGTAGTGGTAAATATGGACAGTCCCTTTTTGACTGTTGTTCTCTATCTGTATATGGCAAGCACTCCTTTTCATATAAGCCTTATCAACAGCAGAGTGGAGTAGTGTCGTGAAGAGTCATCAGTGTGACTTTAAGGGTAGCCAGGCCACTCGGTCCTAAAATCAAGGTGACAAAAGATGAATAGGAACAATTACCAGCCCCACTCCTCTCCTTGTCTCTCTTTGAGAAACTCTTATCCTTTGGCTCAAACCTTCCATTTTTCATCAGGTCAATGAATGATTCACTGTTTCTATTAGCATTTTATTAGATCTCCTTTTTGAAGAGATGTATAATTAGGGTTGGAAATGGCACCTCGATCTCCTTCTCAACCTTCACTCACCCCAGCTCTCAAATTAAGCTTTGTGTCAGTCGTCCTCCATTAAGATTAATGATAAGTTAATAACAATACCACTGCAATAGCTCCACTCCACTGCCACTCTCTCACTCTCTTTATTCTTTCTTTCTCCTCACACTTTTTTTTTTCACAACTAGAAATAAGGGGAATACTTTACACATTCTCTCCAGGATTCATATGCTAATGTTAACTACAGGTGTACAGCTCTTTATGCTATATCTTGCATTGAACATGACTTAATTAACCTGGTATAAGTGGAAATTGTACATTGTCTTCTTGGGGACATTGCGATATCAGGGAAGGTGGCCATTTTTTTCTGTCTTCTGTCTCCAGTACCAGGTTTTCCCTATCCAGCAGCCAGTGCAGCAGCAGCGTACAGAGGAGCCCACCTACGAGGTCGAGGACGGACCGTGTACAACACATTCAGGGCAGCTGCTCCGCCTCCCCACATTCCAGCTTACGGAGGGTGAGCATCCTTTCTTGCTCTTGTCCTGTTGTCATTTCTCCTTCCTTCTTTGGTCTCTCTTTCCCTTTATTCCAATGGCAAGTCCTGAATCTCTGTGCTCAGAGTCAGCGGAGCGGTGCATGCCAGCCTCGCCTCACACGATAACACACTCCCCCACTTCCACAGCATGCTGAATCAACCAACAGGCATGCTCCAAGACATGTGCCTTTTGCACGGACTCATGGGAAATGACTGTCAATTTGGCCTTGTACTGTGGTGTCATTGAGCGAGGCTGTGTTCATGGTGGAATGGGAGGTCCTCCACTTAAACCTAAACTGGAATTTACCCAGTTACCAAAAAAAAAAAAAAAAGAAAAGAAAAAGGAAAGAAAAAAAAAAGAAAATCTTCCCAGCCCCGGCAGCAGCTCTGGCTGAGCCTCCATGGTTGAGTGATCTGGAGACGGGCCAAGCAGAGCTGTGTATTGTGGGCAGTCAGATCTGATTTGCCATTATTCTCTTGGTTCTTTTTATTTATTTTGCTCTTTACGACTGCAAGCAAATGGACACCAAGGAGGCTGGCTGGGAGTCTGTTCAGCGATTTAAGATTTTTTCTACCACTCACACTAGTCAGGTTTCCATCCAACATAGGGCAAATTCTAACCTAATTTCCAAGAAGACTGTAAAAGAAAATGGATATTTTTAAATCCACAACTGTTCTATATTTAAAATGATAATATTAGGAGTTGGGTGCATCACATTAAACAGTTGGTGGTGCTAATTCTCCAGTCAGTGACCATTAAACCATTCCAGAAGAGGGCGCAACAGGATGACAAAATTAAAACAGCGCCAGTCAAAACTCAAGTTGTGAAAAATCATGTGGCAATAATGACGGAAATATGACATTTCTCTCATGTATTAATAGTAACAACAGTGTCAACAGTCCACACCGATCAGATGTTTTCATCTGCCACTGTTTCTCATATGTTCAGTGGAGCAGAGACTTGTGTTACGTTGAAGCCACATGCTTCGTTTATTTGTTTCCATTGCAGCTGCACTTTATTTCATTCATACACCAACATTTCCACCTTCCACTCCAGCCAAGCATAAAAAATGATGCACATACAAATAGGTGGATGAAAACACACATACTGTACTGCTGGTAACTTGGGACAATAGTCCAAAGTGAAATGCATTTCTTATTTCTAATTATGCAATACAGATTTTGACTGCAAATGTGTATTAATACCATTTGTTTAGCTAGCTGACCTAAAGTAATCAAGATTTTATTTCAATATTTAATTTATTGGAAACAATTTACAACCAGTTTCCCTCATCACCCACATGTGCTTTGTGCTTTATTGTTCCAAAGTAAAAAAAAACAAAAACAAAAACCATACACAGTCTGAAAGAATATTGTTTATTGTTTTTTGTTTCATTATATTAATAAATATATTATTAAATATATATGTATATATGTGTGTGTGTATACAGTATATATATATGTGTGTGTGTGTGTGTGTATATATATATATACTTTTTTGGCAATGTGCAAATGCAAATGGCTATGCATTAATTGTCTTGTCTGAAAGATAAGAATCTTTGTTGTACCAATTGTTTTATGCACAACATTTGCATTTCACATGTCAATATTTGAAGTTTAGGGTAAATTATCAAATAATAGCTGTTATTGAAATAATGCTGTAGTTTTAAATCATAATGATGAACAGCAACAACTAAAAGCACATAAAAACTACAACAAGGAGGAAGTGTTGAGTTTGTATTAACATCAAACACTATCAACATAAAACGAAAATGCCAAGATATAAAATATAACATTTCAAAATAAAAGCCTGCTCCAGTGTAAGCCTGTATTAAATAAAGGCCTGCCTCTCTGTTCAGTAGAGGCTAATCAATCAACACGTTCTCACGCCCAACACATCAAATATAGCAGCCTAGTCAGTGGCCCTACACTTTAAACTATGACACTGGTAACACTCAAGCATCTGTTTTGCAAGCTAGCAATGATAAATGTGCAATGTTCAGGTACACAAAACTACTTGGTTAGGTTTAGGAAAAGATCATGGTTTGGGCAGGGCAGGGAGGGTTACTTTCAAAATATATTCTGATACAACCACTAATTACCTGTTAAAAAATGTAGTCAGTAACATAATCCAAGTATCACAATGTAACTTGATTACTTTGTGTAATTGTTTAGCCCAATATAGTGTTTTTAAGGCATAGGTCCAAACATATAGACGTACGTCCATGTGCTCCAAGTTTGGACCTATTTTTCAAACATTTCCTATAATTTACTGTAGATTATTGTCACTATTGATTAATCTGTTGACCATTTTCTCCATTAATCAATTAGTGTTTTGGTCCATAAAATGTCAGAAAATGGTGAAAAATGTTGATCGTGTTTCCCAAAATCCAAGATGACGTCCTCAAATGTCTTATTCTGTCCACAACTCAAAGATATTCAGTTTACTGTCAGAGAGGAGTTTTAAAAAAAAAACAGAATTTGGACAGTTTTTCTTTAAAAAATGACTCAAATCGATTATCAAAATAGATGCAGATTAATTTAATAGTCTTTTAAAAGTAGATTAATCATTGCAGCTCTAAGTATTTTATGTTCATTGTTAGGTTGATTAGTTTGACCAGCTGTTCCTTCCTTTGCTGTGCGCAATTTAGTGATTGAACTAACTTGTGTAACTTCACTTATGTAAAATAACATACGTAACATTAAGTTAAAAATAAGCTGACTTTAGATGAGATGAACAGTGGTCTCCTGGGTGAAAGTTCTGTTTGTTCACCTCCACATGTGGATTCTTCACTACTTAACCTGACTTTGACAGCACATAAAACCATAATGACACAAGAGGAGCCTTCAGAAATGACAGCAGAGCGGTACCCATAGCATCATAGTTTGAAGCACAGGGTCACTGACCAAACTGCTGTATGTTGCGTGAGAATGGGCTGTGAGAATGATATGTCATTATACCAGTGTATGAAATCTCAATAACCCAATACGATTCATGCTCCATCCAAAACAGGTACTTCTGAGAACAAGTGCTTTCTGAGTAGTACCTTCATGCAAGAACGCTGTCGCTGTGAGCATCTCTAGCAGCATAGAAACCATCACATAGGATGAGGGAGATAGGTGTTTGGGTGAACACTCGGGCATGGTATTGACAAAGAGATATGTGCTACAGATTGTACTTTCATTAACGCTGCTGCACCGCTTAATTGCCCTGGTGGCAGTCGCATGGTGAATTATTAATGTGGACCGTGATGTATTTTTATTAAAACTGTCTCGAGTGGCGACGAGCCGACTCCAAATCAATCCTGTGACACAGCTAGAATAACCAAGTTTGTGTGTGTTCATAAAGTGTTCCTTCATGACTGCAAGGCCGCCTGACATGACAGCCTACACTCTTAGAAATAAAGGTGCTAACTAGAACCGTAAAGGGTTCTTCAGCTTGTCCTCATAGGAGAACCCTTTTTGATTCCATTTAGAACCTTTTATAAAGGTGTTGCTTGGAATCCTTTCAGAGAGTTCTACCTAGAACCCAACATATACGGTTATACCTAGAACCATCTGTGAAAGGTTGCACCCAAAGCCCTCTGTAAGAGATTCATGTTCCACCCTGAGCCCTCTCCAGGGGTTCTATCCAGAAACCACTTTCTCAGGGTGCCAAGAACCTATCCAGGGGTTTCTACTGAGAACCTTTTTATATTCCATTAATTTTATCTAGAACACACTCAGGGGATTCTACACAGAACCTTTTTTATATTCCAAGGATTTTATCTAGAACTCACCCAGGGGTTCTACTGAGAATCTCGTCATATTCCAAGAATTTTATCTTGAACACACTCAAGAGGGTACTATCCAGAATCTTTTTATATTCCAAGGGTTTTATCTAGAACTCACCCGGAGGTTCTATCGAGAATCTTCTCATATTCCAAGAATTTTATCTAGAACACACACAGGGGGTTCTAACAAGAGCCTTTTTATATTCCAAGGGTTTTATCTAGAATCCACTCAGGGGGTTCTACAGAGATTCTTTTTATATTCCAAGAATTTTATCTACAACACACTCAAGAGGGTACTACCCAGAATCTTTTTATATCCCAAGGGTTTTATCTAGAACCCACCCTGGGTGTTCTACCAAGAACTTTTTATATTATGGTACAAAAAACCCTTGACAAAAGAGTTCTTCAAGGATTTCATCAATCCTTGAAGAACTCATTCTTTCAAAAAGGGTTCTTTGGATGAAAATGGTTCCTAATGGAACCTTTAGTCTTAAACAGAACCATTGACAAACCCATTGACAAAGATTCTCAGCCCTTCAAGAAGAACCTCTTTGGAACCTTTATTTCTAAGATCAATAAGCCGATACGTGAACGTAGCTTTGCTGCAGTCCTACAGAACATGTTCTAATGAGTAGAGCGGCTCTCTGGGCCACCTTGACATTTGTCAAGTTACTGATTAGCAGAGATAACATAAACGGCGTGAAACCGGTCTATTGGCTGCTGAAACTGGAAGCCTGGACCTCTAAGGAAATTTTCATGTTAAATGGAACTCCATCATAATGCAGGGCTGACAGCCGCATCCTGCTCGTTTTATTGGAAGCTAGATGAGGGTCGCTTTCCCTCATGCACACACACAAACATGGACACACTGCGCAGAGAGGGAGGTTTTTAATCTCAGCACTAATGGTCATACAGCGCGCTCCTGTCATCAGACAAGGAATTCCACTGCAGATCAGGACAGTGAAGTGGAAACTGCAGAAACACTCGCAGTCGTGAAATTATGATCAGATGTCTTTGTCCTGCGTTGTTTCAGAAACCTTATCTCTAACAGTAAGTATGGTAACACTTTATCTGAAGGGGTGTGCATAAGATTGTCATGGCATTGTCATCATTCAGTATCATTCAGTCAGTAATGTCATTTTTAATGCAAAGATGACATTGTTTGAGATGTCTTTAATGATGAACATGACTTTAATCAAGCCAACAGTGTCTTTATTATGGCAACTTGACATTATCAAACTGTTGAACTTTGTGTTTTAGCATGACATTATACTGTCATATGTGGTTGTTTTGACACTGGTCATCATGAGACCTTTATAAGGGTGTATAAGATGACATAATTGACTAAATAACACATTCGTTAATATAAAGACTTGTTTACAACAGGTGATAGTTATGGCAGTGTCATGACAGTCTCATGCACACCTCTTCAAATAAAGGGTTACTGTCAGTATTAAAGTGAGCTACCATGGGTTTAAAGATACACTCCTGGATTTTCTTTAAGTGTTGTCAGCTAACTGTTGATGTTTTGAAACATTTTTCAAAGTTGTAAAAAGCAACATTAAATGTGTGTTCTGAGTTTGTCACATCACGGAAACATGTGTTATTAATCACCCAGCCAAATTTGAATGAGTAAAAAAATCTCTAGGTATATTAAATTAGGTCTTAATATCATGAAAAAATTGAATTGAAAAATGCATTTTTCTCTGGAGCGTGTCCGCACCACTACAGCCTGAGACTTCTGTGTCAGCTTGTTGGAAATGAAGTGAGCTGAAGTGAAATGCTGGGCTGATTTGGACTGAGAGAGTTGCTGAAAGTACATTCATAACTATCCATTGGGGGGGACAGGTGAAGGGGAGGCAGTGTCGTTTCTGAGTTGGTTTGTGGGGCTTATACAGTGTTGGGGGACCATGGCTCCGGCAAGTCACCAAGCCATGTCTTTGATCCACCCAAAAAATCCTGAAGGCAAAAAGTTTAGTTTTCAGTTTAGTTTGTTTAGAAGAAAAACTCACTTTTTCTTTTACACTGACTTTAAAAAATGAAGGTCATGGTACAAATGGTGGCAAGGTGGTGTAGTGGTTAAGCTAGGCCCCGGTTTAGGCTGGGCCATACAGTGTGGAGTTTGCATGTTACTGTGATACATAAACAGTTATATAATAATCTTCTGTAGTTCTGGAGGCTCTTGTCAAGTCAGAGAGAATAAAACTATGTGTTATTTTAATGATGTCATAGTGATGTCATCAGGTTTATCACAGCTTGGGCGTGGAGAGTACAAATTTGTGACAGAAAGTGTTACAAAGAGTTACAAATGGGAGGAGGGGAATTTAAACAACATGGGCGCTTACCATGCAAGCAGGGTCTGACAAAAGACTCTATCAAGTTGCATCATGGGAATTGTAGGATCCAGTGTTTTTTGGAGTTTGAAACATACAGGAGGATAAAAATCAGGATGCCTGGCCTCTATTGCTTCAACGTAGCCCTTTTCCCAACAACATGGAAAGGGTTCAGTTGCAGTTCGCACACCTAATTTTGAACCCATCAGAGCCTTCAGACCAAAAATAAATTGGTTTGGAAGCCAAAACATTGGCCCCCAGCTGGAACCAAAATTATCTACTTATAGGTTTTCCTGAAGTGTGACCCAAAGTGGCCGTGTCTGCAATGACCTCTGTTGATGACACATCCGTTGGAGCTGACTTGGGTTAAACACTGTGAGGACAAAAAATGTAGAACTATGTAATGTTAGATTATGTTACACTCTGTGTGCTGCACCCAGGTTTGGGCAGTTATCTCTTCTGCAGGCGCAGGGAAAGGTGCCAGTTTCTATGATCCATCATCCACTTACTGAACTAAGATTATGCAGTTGTTGGTGTTGCTGCAATTGTTACTCGCCCGATTCAGTGTTAACCTGATTGCACATTACATTTCCAGATCCGCAGCTCCGAACCGTCATTGGGAGTCCTCTGGTTTTAGGCTGTTTTAACTGACTTTAGCCCGGCTCACAGCTGCTAACTAGCTGTTCACAGTCCAGATCAACTCAGCTGTGAAGGATGCAGAAAGATGCCATAGTAACTTTTTGCTTCTCCTCTGCTGTGCGCAAACACATCACACAATCTTTCAGCTACTATACTGCAACTTGAGCTGAGCTACACAATTTACAGCTGAATAAAGTAATGTAACTACCCTAAATAGCATAAAGCTATTAGGTGCATTAAAGGGGTTTCAGCTAGTATTACATAAGACTAACAAAATAAACTCTTTGCTTCATCATGTAAATTAAATAAACAATAATACAGCATATGCTACCACTTTATTTGTGGTCCTTTCTAACCACTGACATTTTAAATCTATTGCAATTTAACAACAGTGTTTTTCCTGCTTTTCCTCAAGATAGGGCAGCATTGCATCCCCATCTTTAACTTTGGAAGGGTGTAACACCTAATGCCCCCCATAGATGCCACCTGTGGACACATCCTTGCTTCCACTCAAAAAACTGGCAGCAGAATGGTTCTTAGCACCAAGGTTTCAAGAATCTTGAGAGGAACTGGTTCAAGAACCATAGCTAATTTGGAAAAAGGGTAACACAATCACAGCTCTCTGTCTGAGCTTGTCCATACACAGAATCTATATAACAATACATTTCTTTCTGGTGTCTGTACTTTGCTTGAGTATTTCTTTTTCTTTTACTTTTACTCCCTACATCTGAGCACAAATATCTGTACTTTCTACACCTTACATTTTCAAAACAGGCTTGTTACTTTAGTTTTAATGCAACATGAAAACAACATAAAAAGCTGTAACACGACGAAAACGACAAAAAACATAATGAGACGAAAACACCGAAAAAGACGTAATCATGATGAAAACAATGTAAAAGACGTAACAAGACAAAAGCAACATAAAAGATGTAACAAGCAAAAGACAAATTAACAACACGTAACAGTAGTAAAACAATGTAACAGGACATAACAAGACAAAAACAACAAGAGAGGGAGACTCAGACTCCGGTGAGATTAAGTTAGCTTTGCACAGAAACAGCTGGCAGAAATGTTTTTCAGAGGACTACTTTTATACTTTGAGTACATTTCAGAGCCTGTACTTTTTCACTTTTACTTGAGTAAAGAAGTTGAATCAGTACTTCTACTTTTACCAGAGCATTTTTTACACAAGTATCTGTACTTCTACTTGAATACAGAATGTGTGTACTTTTGCCATCTCACTTGGCATATGCTGAAGATAAGAAAGGCCAATGCTCTCTGTTTCCTCTTTTCAAATGTTCTGCACTCTATATAATCCCCAAAATATTAATTTAGCATATGAGGTGAAAAATTGTACATTTTTAGCAACAAATAAATAAAATACCATGTTATTAAAATATAAATAGATACATGGTGAGAAAATTATTTTTCCTACTTCTCTCCAGTCATGCTAGAAGAAACAGTGAATGCTTTATTTTCTACTTTAGCTACAAACCCAAACCTCAATGCAATGCTGCTGATTGGACTTGTAGCTGCATAATAATCATAAACATGCAAACATACCAAGTGAGACTGTTTTTGGACCTTCCCAGCCTCCTTACCCAGCCATTAGAGAGCAGAGGGGGGTTGCCTGCTGTATTCCCTCTCTGCCTCTCTTACGTCTTCTTTTTTTTGTTGGGTTGTTCTTTGGATTGTGGAGATGGGGGTTGATTGGTAGCTAGCCCAGTGCCTGCATGTCAACATGCACTAATATGGATGTTTTTGTTTTATTGTGTGTTTGTTTGTCTGTTTGTTTGTGTTTGCATCCTCTGCAGTGTTGTTTACCAGGATGGATTTTATGGTGCAGATATTTATGTAAGTATTATTTACTGGTATGACATTGCATGCTACACCGCCATCTCCGTGGTTTCTGCCCTGTTGCTACGCACATGCAAGCCCCCGCCCCCTCCGACCGTCCATACTCATACATGGCTTCACATTGAGCTGGGGGGAGCAGATAGCTGCTCGTGTCACAGCCTGCAGGTCAGATTATGGCCCCAGCAAAGAGACCACAGGCTACAAACAATAACAGGCACTGCCAGCAAGTCACGACCTGCACGAGGCGAGACACACAAAACTGCTTTTTACAGGTTCAAAAACTACTAACACAGGGATAAGACAACGATGAGTCTTTAAAAGTGCAAAAATGATTTATTTAGGAATCTCTTGATTATTGATGTCAGGATTTAATTCAGTATCAACTGATTCAATAACTGGAAAGAGGCACTATTTTTAGGCTCAGGCTGCAGTGGACTGTGTGCCAAACAGCTCGCACGTGTTGTTAGTCTACTGAATATTTGCAAACATTGTTTACTGCAAAAATGTGGAAGCTACAATCTCCTGCCTGTGTAATAATAATGAAATGATGTGGAAAAATAATTACAGCAATGCAGCTCTCTTATTACAGTGCATCCCTGGTAACATTTCCTGATACAGAAATATAATTATTTCATACAAAAAGAAAAACTAGTAGCAGCTTTTTAAAAAATGATAATCCAAATGAATACCGCAGGGGCTTCCCTAAGGAGGGGCCAGGGGATTGGGGGGTTGGGGTGGAGGGTGATGCATTAAGGGACAGCTGGCTGGCTATATTATTTTTTGTCACAAGAACAATTATGAAAACTATACATTATTGATTTAAATGAATGATAACTAAATTAATGATTTTACTATGTAAAAAATCAGAAGCATATTACTTACTCATTAGGTGATTTTCATTTAAATTAGTAATGTCTATTTGTAATAATAGCTCACATGAATGAAATTAACAAAGCAAAGCCAGCCATCTGATGCCCCGCCCCCAGGTTTTTGGTTTTGGTGTGCCACCCTGTGCCATCTCTATGAAAAATGTTTGGTGGGGTGCCACTGGAATATGGAAATAAAATAGTTCTGGAAAGGTAAAATTGGTGGCATTCCTTTAAGGGTAACTGACCTTTTGCTGAGCACCGCCCTCCTTAGTTACTGTTGCTACGCCTGTCAAGCTTTCCATTCTCGCACTGCATATTTGCAGTTTACGGTTCTAACGGTGGCAGATTTAAAATTGAAATCGTGAGTAATTGTTGAAACATGAGGTCTTTGGTTCCTTAGAGAGGTAAACAAAAGAAGCTTCTCATTTCTAGCCGATGATTGTAGATGATCGTTTTGTCGGCTAAAATCATGACCCTCACTGTGTAGCTGGCTAATGTTAGCTAGTGCTAAATCCTTGAGTCAACTGAGAAGTCTTGCTCCAGCTGTTGCTTTAACGTTTCCATCTGTTTAAATACATGTAAATGAACCTCACAACTGTGTACATGATATAACATTAATGCTAATAGACTAAAGCTAGCTTACATCTCAGCAAACACTGGTCAGATGGTGAAATACAGTGGGCAGGCTATATCTATAAGTATATCTAAAATGCACTTAATAAAATAAATGTGGGAAAAGGAAGCGCAGCGATCAGATTAGTGCAGCGGACCTTGAGACGATCACTCAGCCAGACCAGCCAGACCAGCCAGACCGCCATCACCCTAGGAAGAGAGCCAGGACAAGAGCAAAGCCAAACTAGCTTAGACCTCAGAGAACGAGCCAAAGAGAGATGAATCGTCATTGGCCCACTTTGATTCTGCACCAGCCCACATCCTCCACCTCAAACCCCCCACATAAAAACAGCAGATGCAGTGGTATCTAACCAAAGTTTGGCTGGATGTAACATTACTACTGTTAGTAGGCTAGCATTAGTTAGCTGGACATGCTAACATACCTGGCTTACGTTAGAGAAGATAAAGACAAAGATTAATCCAGCCCTCACGGGTTTGCTCCTGTGTTTCACATTTTTGACAGATTACAAAAAAGACACCACCATCCAGACTCATGAGACACAGCACATCACTCTTCTTAAGGCCCGACGCACACACCACTTCAACATGCAGAGAAATGCAAAGCTTGATAGGCTTGGTGGCGCCCTAGTTACGGTTTCTAATCTATGATTGGACAGTTGCTGTTTGGAGGCAGGGCTGAGCGAAGGGTCAATTTAACAGTTATTTCATAAATAAATTAACAAAAACAAGGACTGCATTTTGAGCAAAACATAATGATGCAAGGTCACCTAGCTTTACGAGCAAGAATTATAATTCCCTGCTTTTATTCTGAAAGTCAGATGCACAGTCTGGAGCCTGGACAGTTTAATTATCTATGCACACAGTTTATGAATTTGTGTGCTTGGATTTATAAACTGTGGAACTGTGTGATTGTGATGAATTATAAACCATATGCTGTATACTAAACTGAGCACATACATACTGTAGTTATCCATGAACATAGAGTACCACACACACACTATTTTTTCTTATTATTTGACCCCTATAATTATATTGATTAATTATCATATGATGAACTAATTATATAAAATGTAGGCTTTTAATGAATGTGTTTGGTATATTTAAAAATATGAACGGTTAAATGTATAAATATATGTTTTAAAAATAGTGAAATAGGTCATTTAATCTTTTCTACAACCTCATGCTCTTTGACAAGGAAAATAAAAGTAAACTATATCACTTAATCTTTACTCAATTCATGAAAATATTCAGTTTTTGGTTCAAACATTCTTCTCAAATCTGAATTAGAGCAACATTATCTTATCTGCATATTGACATTCAAACCTCTGTGGCCACATCTTTCATTTCCATGAATGTATTCATTCTCACATCATTAGATCTCTTGTAAAAGAGATCGTGATCTCAGTTACACTTATTAAATAACACTTAAGTAACATCAGCGGTTTGAACCCAGTGACACGAGGACTTAAAAAGCTAATAAGATGCATGAATATGTCCTGAAATCTTTTACATTTTAAAAATGTTAGTCCGTTCAACAAAAATCATAAACATTTAACTGCTTCAGGTTTGAGAAACATGACTGTCCTGACTCTTTTTGTGGTTACTGGGGTTGTAAATTTCCATAATCGATCATTGGTAATATTAACAATCAATTAATCATTATATAATTTAAAAAAATTAAAAATAGCTTATAGCTATATATATATAGCTTATACCAAATGCATTTTCCCCCTCAATCAGAGCTTTATTTCCACAACAACATATTGCATATTCTCTGACAGCATTATAGCCTATGACACATATAAAGATATAAAGGCCTACATATTAAACACATATTCTTAAATATCAGATAACATGTGGTACATGCTCATTGACATAATTTCAGCTATATTTCATATCTTTATTTGATATTAGTAGATCAATAAAATTGTACTTGATCAGCCAAATTCTTAAAGGCTGATTAATCGATCAGCAATTGATCATTATCATTCCTAGTGGTTACATAGCTTAAACAAAGGCAAGAGTTTAAAATAATAATTATAATAAAAATAGGCTGTGAAGGCATCAGTGATTTGGAAGACTAAAATTTACACCAGTTTTCGCAAAAATCAAGGTTTTCCTGTTGTTATAGGCATAAAATTATAGTTTTCACAAAGATCTGTGACCTGCTGACTCGAGTCCATTCAGGATGGTGTCATGATAGAGAAATAAGCCAAACATTTCTCCTGAGCTCACTTTGTGAAACACACTCATTATGTTCTCTGTAATGGGCCGCTCTCTAAATGTTCATTTTCAAACCATTGCTGCCTAGAAGGTTGAATAAATGAGAAATCTCAGCATGTTTTAAAAACCGAACAGCATTAGTGTTTTAAGAAAATCATTCAAAAACACTGGTTTGGTAATTCTAACCGCAATGGTGAACAATAGAACCACAAGCACACACATGGTGGAGGCTTCGGGGAGATGCAGACTAATGATGCTCTGTGTGTGTGTGTGTGTATGTGTATGTGTGTGTGGAGGAGGTGCTGCGATAGCTCCCATAACATTCAACCTCCTTGCCTCCCCATTAGCCCCATGCCCCTGCCACAGGGATTGATTGCCATGCTGCAGTCAGAACATTTAATATTCATTAGCAAAGGGATCAAGAGCCCCTGATGCTGTGTTTATGTTTGCTGAAAAAGCCGTACTTTAGAAGTGTGTTCAGTCAATTCAAATAGCCTTAGTAATAAGATAGAAAAAGGTTCAGCCATACCAGAGAGGTTCGTGCTTTTGGAAAATGTGAATAATAAAAGGAAACATGACAGCTTGATCAGTGGCCCTACACTCCAAACTATGACGCTATATGTACACTTCTAGCGTCAGTTTTGTACGTGCAGGGCTCTGCGGTAAAGTTAGCAATAACAAATACGCAACACGCGGGTTGACTTTGAAAATAAAGGCAGAGAAACTACTTTGGTAGGTTCAGGAAAAGATCATGGTTTGGGTTAAAATAAGTGCGTTACTTACCTAAGTTCACATATGTAACGTAACATACGTACTTACATATGTTAGGTATGTAGGTAAATAACGTTACGTAACTTGCGGCACAAGGAAATAAACATGACATGAACCCTGGTCCCGTAGGTGAAAGTGCTTTGTTTCTTTGACTCGCTCATTCACCCCTACTCATCCATATGTGGACTGTCTTGGTCTTTATGTTACGTCACCTGACTTCAACAGCACATGAAAACATTATGTTAAAGAGGTGCCTTGAGAAATTACACTACAGGGGTCCCTACAGCATCATAATTTAATGCATAGGGGTACTGACCAAGCTGCCGCATTTGACGCACTGGGAGTGAGAATAGGCTGCATATATTCCCTAATGTCTAGTGGCCAGAGCCATTATTTGAAACAGGCTTATACTGGAGACAGGCCTTTATTTAAATTCCTGTAGGTCTATATGCTATTTCTCTATACCTGGTATTTGGCTACACGGTGTAGAAAAAGAACAGTCCACAGTTTCAAGATTTAACCTATTCTGTCGTGCTTTGAGCACCAATCAGCTGAGCTGACGGAGCACACTGGATGCACTGCAGCCAGAATGTGTGTATTTGACTGAGAGGGCAACGCAGAGAGGCAAAGGAAGGTAGAAGGAGGACTAGTGCACACAATGTTTCGGGGAGTCAATTGCTGCTTTGTCACTTGACCCGCCTGTCATAACCCGTGGTATTTTCTAGAAAGTCAATCCGAACCTGCCCGCCCTGTGGTCCTCCTTTGGACAAGTCGAAGCCGAGCTGTTGCTGCAGCTGTACATTTTGCTGTCTTACACGTGCAGTTGTTGTTGTTCAGTGCTGGTAGACGTTCGTCTTCTTCCTCTGGCATTTAACAGCAGACTACAGCACTTGCAATGCTGTCCCCAGTCATGTCCAGAAGAACTGCATCTCTGGTACCTTTGGCACCTACAGTACTGTAAAAAAAAAAACATGCACCAACATGTTTTCAAAATTGTGTTATCAACTTGGTACTGAAGTATCGGATTTCGAGACAGCCCTAGTCGTAACAGGTCTTAATTTGTTCATGGTAGCTACGAGTCTCAGCCATTATATTATAATAGTAGCTTTTATTTAAGATTTTACTCTATTAAGAAGGATGTGAACACGGTATGTTAAAGTTAAAAATGTTGTCTCTTGAGCATTTTAGTTTTGGCAGTGCTGTAGCATGAGTGTACGCCTGGAGCCTTGTTGCTGAAAATCCTGAAAGTCAGTAAGAATGGATGGACGGACAGGAAGAGGAGTCCGGCTCAGCCCTGCTTTTCCCCAGTGAATCAGCAAATGTGATGGATTGGAAAGTTCCCTGTGTGAGATGGTGTGTGTGGAGTGGCCAGACCTTGACCATATGCACACACACACCAACTATTAGTCTCCTCTCCAAACACAATCTACACACACACACACACACACACACACACACGCCTGCGAACAGATCTGCAGGGTTGCCATTAGTCACTCAGTCAGGAGTGACAGTCCACAGTGGCTGGTGACTAACACAGGCCAACCTGTTCATCTTCCTGCCACGGCCCATCATCACATGCACTAAGTATCACTTACTCGCCTCCACAGTTTATAGTGGTAATAATACATTGCTCATGTCAGGACAGACACACTGTCTCAGTCATAGAGCGTGGAAGGGTGGAAGGTGAAATGATGTGAGGAGTGCTGGAGTTGTCACTGAGCCTGGAGGAGAGAAAAATGGCTTTTGTTTTATGATAAATTAAAGCAGGGCCTCTCAGCCATGTGCCTTAGAGCCAACAGTCTCCTGGCTTACAACGAAAACAGACTCAGACTACCAAACTGTAATAATACTGCTTATATATTAATGGAAAAAAGTAAAACAAGACTTAAACTCAGCCACAACAAATACAACAGTGGTGGGTGGAATACATAAGCAGATGTAGATATTCTTAAAGTCTTACCCACGGTGGCAGAGAGAGCTCAGCGCACTGCAGGTGACACATATACAGCATAAAGAAAAACACTGCACATAGAAAAATATATGCAGCAAGTCGTACACAGCAACACAACTTTTCACTGAGGACCAAAGGTGGGACAAAGTGGCAAGCAGGGTTGGGAGGGTTACTTTAAAATGTATTCCGATACAATTACTAATTGCCTGTTAAAAAATGTAGTCAGTAACCTAATCCAAGTATCGCAGTATTCAAGTAATGTAACTTGATTACTTTCCGTTACTTTTTGATTGCCTCAATATAAAATATGGTGTAATTCTTTAGCCTAATATAGTGTTTTATGGCTGCAGCGATAAAATGGCCGATTTTCAGCAGATTTTCTCAATTAATCATTTAGTTGTTTGGTCCATAAAATGTCAGAAAATAAAATAAAAAATGTTGATCAAAGTCCAACATAGTGTCCTCAAATGTCTTGATTTGTCCACAACTCAAAAATACTCACTTTACTGTCAGAGAGCAGTAAAGAAACCAGAAAATATTCACATTTAAGAGGCTGAAATCAGAGTTTAAATTTTTTTTTTAATTAAAAAATGACTAAAAACGATTAACCGATTAATTAATGCTGTCACAATCTTGGCATTTGAAAAAAGTTCTAAGTCTTTCCTTTCTAGTCATTATCGATTAGTCTGTTGACCATTTTCTCCAATGATCAATTAGTCATTTGGTCCCTAAAATGTCCACACCATAAAATGGTGAGAGATGTTGATCAGTGTTTCCCAGAGTCCAGGATGATGTCCTCAAATGTTGTTTTTTTTTTGTCCACACCCCGAGGCTATTCAGTTTACTGTCAGAGAGGAGTAAATCAGGAAAATATTCACATTTAAGAACCTGAGATCTGCAAATTTTGACTTTTTTAATTAAGAACTTATTCAAAATGATAAAAATCGATTATCAAAATAGGTGCACATTAATTTAATAGTGGATTAATAATCAATTATTCATTGCAGCTCTAAGTGTTTTATGTTATGTTTGTTTTATGTTTGCGTCACTGTGTTGACGCAAAGTTTCAGAGCAACAGAGACACAGAGCGTCCCCGTAACCATATTAAGTCATGATGCAAGAGGAGCTTGATAGATGCTGTGCTGCCAGAGGATGTGCTGACTGAGATTACTCTGAGCAGCATGCATGGGAATGAATAACAAGATAATAGATTTCTGTATATGTTTTACTTTCCCCATGATGGTCAGAATAACTGTCAAGAAATCCTGCCAGTTGCTTTTTATAAATAAAGTCACTAAGAGGGTCCCAAGTCCCAAAGTTGGTAATACTGGGGCTCCAGTGTGTGACTGAGAGGGCAGAGATAGTTATGTACATTTTCCACAAACTATTAGTGGTTGTGAGCTAATAATTCATTTTCATAATAAATATCTTGGCTTCTTTCAAAACTTAAAACAAATTGTTTGTGTCTATAATTGATCAAAATTATTGCTAGAGACTATTCAGTAGTCAGTAGATATTAAGGACATGTCCCTACTGTCCTTACCAAATTCTACACCCATGCATACCCCCAAGTCAAGACAAACAAGGGCCAAGTTCAAGTCCTTAACATGTCATGTCATCCTCATTTTTAGAACAAAGACAGACAGAAAATTTACTGCGGTATCTTATTCCAGTGATGCATTTCAATTTGGTTTCTAAATACTGACATTCTATCACCCTAACCCTCTGGTGATCATATGGATGCACCAAGCGTTCGACCTAGTATAAAGACAGAGAAAGTCTTAACTTGGAGGAGGTGGGTGGATGGATGGCCCAAACAAACAAACACAGGACTTTCACCCAGGAGCACAGGGTTCGTGTCCCATGTGAAAACTAAAAAGCTGTTAAAAGTTGTAAGATACATAATGTTATGTATGTCATGTGACTTGTGGCATTTGACTTCTTGCAAGTTGCTTCAGTGACGTCATGTAGCGGACATTATGTAACATACTTATTGCACCCCCAAACATTGTTTTATCCCAAACCTATGCAAACTGCGACCATTTCACAGTGTTAACGAAATCTAAAAAGGGCTTTCTGCCAGCATCTCACACAGCCACTGAAGGGTACCCTCTGCATCAGTATGAGACACTGAATGGTGTGACAAAACAGTGTCGGTAGTTGTTGAGCTGTGATGAGAATGGGTTGGATGCTCACAGTGTCTTATAGAGACAGAGACGCATCATACTTGATGAAAACTACGCCCATCAGGCGGGAAAATATGAAACCAAGCGTTTAAACGCAAACAAAGTGACTGTAGCTCGCTAAAACCATTAGATCTCAGCACGTTAACAGATTATTTTAGCACCATAGAGAGCAAAAGTTAAACTGACAAACTCAATATTTCTGGTAAATCTTCTCCTTACTGTTAAATGACAACTATTTGATTGCATCACAGTAAGAATCATTTAATTTACCAGGCTGACCAGAGCTAATGAAGATAGCCGATCTATCTTCAATTTCTACAGTTCGTCTGGTCAAATTAACAAATGTAATCAGCTTTTAGACATTTTTCTGTTGTTTGTTAGCAGACGAAAACAAGAGGCACCATCATACAATGTGAGTCAATGGAAAACTATGGATATTTTCCCTCCGGTGTGGGCAGGGCTTAAATGCACTCTGTCTCTATAGCAATGCTCAAGGACGGAAATCCGAGGAGGGAAGGGGGGGTCCAGACCCCTGCTTTCTGAGAAGAGGAGAGGGTTGTCCCCCTCAATAAATCATAGTGTGCATAACTATATAATTTTAAATATTATAGTAATATGCATTGGAAGCACTTGTTTTAATTGTAGATGCAAAACAGTGCATTTTTAAGTTTAGAAAGATTGCATGCCCCCCTTTTTTACCACACAGTGGTTCGGTCCACTACCTGCTCTTCCCACATACATTCGTGTCAGGACGAAACGGTGTCTGTGGAACAAACTCTAGAAGGTGTGGTGGTGACCTCCACTAGCGGAGTTTCCCACACATAGACTTCATTTGGACGAGTGCCAAAGTGCATTTTGTGACCCATCTTAGCAGTTTTTATTTTTTTTTTATCCATCCGATAAAGGGAAACCATCCGTGATTAGTTAATGGACAATCTGTCTTCCATTCAGTATATGCCGCGTGCTGGTCACCTGTTTGCTCTGCTGTGTTTTTATCACACAAACTCTGCAGAGAAACATAGAGTCTCCTGTTTAATGTAGGCCTACTTCTGCGGTTGTTGTGTAAAAGCTTGTACATGCACCTGGTTGGTGCCGATGTCATTCAGAGTCAGTTTGTTTCGATCGTTTTAATTGGCTCCATCATTAAGAACGAGCCTCCTCCTCATGCAGCTCTGCTGCTGCTGTGAAAACAAAAGCATAGGTTAAAAAAAAAAATCCAAAATGTTAGTTGTGTTTTTTTGGGGAGACTTGATAAAACATCTTGCTGAAGAAGAAAGTCAACAAATCAGACAAACAGGACAGGGAGACAGAAACAGAGAGAAAAAGAGAGACCGGTGTGTGCGCAGTAACAGACCAGAGGTGTGTGTGTGTGTGTGTGTGTGTGTGGTGAGAAGAGAGAAGTGAAGAGAAAAGCAAGGTGTGCAGATTCAAGTAGATTGTGACTAAACACTAGAATAAGGTGGGGAATTATGCAGAAATAAAATGCTGAAATACCAAATAAACTAGGAATAGGTTAATATTTTCTTTAAAATATTTTTCACAGATTTGACACAGACTTGTAAAAAGTGAAGACAATAATCTAATCTGTTGTGTTGAATTGTGTTTTGGGTAATTATGAGTATGGAAACACTATATTGCTATTTTATTCCTAATATTGTTACTATTAAAACATTTGGATATGCCAGTGCAACCCTTAAAACTATCCAGTATATAGTAGTAATAAGAGTTTCCTGTTATTGACTTGAGTCTGACTGAAGTCTGCTTAGAACTGAAAGACACTCCAGTGATCAGCAAAATACTACACTTGCTGTATGACCAATATTTCCAGTGGTATTAGAATCTTGTAATGGGATGTTTAAACTATGATAAATATAGCATCTTGGTGACCCAGGGGTTTGGTTTAACTTGGGACCTTTGTTGCCTTCCATTCCCCCACCTCTCTCTTTTCTCGTTTCCTGTCTGGCGCTCCTGTCTACACAGTACGCGAACAGCCATCTTTACCCTCTGATATTTCGGACTTGCAGCTTTTCTGCATTTGCTTGTGTTTCCTGTATTTGCAGTGTGTTTCTGTATGTCACATACTGTATGTGTTGCTAGAATGGTGAATGTATTTGTAATGTTTTATTCATTTGCTTGCTTCTGTCCAGTTGCAGCTTGTTGAGCTGTCTCAGTCACTACACTTGCCAGTGGTATAGCCAAAGTGTAAAATTGTGTCCTCTTGAACTGAAACATATGGGAGGCTCGAGGGCTCCACTGCAGTGCTGTTGAACTCTTATTCCTGATATTAAAGCTGCATTAATAGGCTTTCCTGCCCAGTTGGTGGCAGCAAAACCTGATTTATTACATGATAATATGTAAATTTTGTGTTTAAATCTTAACACACCATACCAACATACCATCACTTCCCGGCTGCTATTGTGCACTTGCACCTCTTAGCAGAGACGGGAAGGAACGGGAAGATGGCTCACTCTGTACTTCAGTCAGCTCCAGAAAAATTATGTTTAGTTCAGCTCCACGTTTTTGCTGCTGGAGACAACGTAAGGAGAATTAAAAACAATAAAGTTGTCCATAAAACAATGAACTAAAAGAGGCTAAAAAGAGGGAATGGGTTGGTGATCCTGTGGATTGGTCACAAATTTGGGGGGAGCGGGTTATTTCTACATAAATTATGTAACTGAAAATATATATTTGATAGAGGCCAACTCCATTTTTGGTCTGAACCACACACTTCTCTGTTGCCTGGTAAGTTCAGGGCTGTACTTGAACGCTGTTCCCCCCAGAGTTGTAATGACATCTGCACCCTTGGTCACAAAGAGTTACACCCTTCACATTACAGATAATCATTTGATCCATATGAAAAAAATGATCAGCGCAGCTTTAATGTTTGCTGTTTGCCTCTGATGAAGCTTCTCTTGTGCGTTCATATGTGTATGCTGTAATTTGGCTGAACATGGAACCGCTGTGTGCTGGCATGTCGTGTGTGTGCATGCGTCCATGTGAGCTGGTGCGTTTTAATTAGTACTTGTGATGTGTAGAGGAGGGAACTGATCTGGCAGGTCTGGAGACAGGGCAGGATTCACTGAGTATATTAGATGACACTGTGATGCTGACACTAAACAATACCGTCGTGCAGTATGCAGCACTATGTCAGCACTACAGTGTGACATAGTGCTGACAAACACTACTACAGCTAGCTTCCCACATACACAAAGAAAACTGGCAACAGTATGACTTACTCCCTTATGAAGCATTCTGTCAAACAAAAACAAATGGTAACACTTTATTTGAGCGGGTTTGCATAAGCCTGACATGACACTGTCATAACCACGATATGACGCGTCATGAACACAGAGGATTCTTGATTCTTTATCACTGTTGTAATTAAGTGTCATTAGGTCAGTTATGTCATTTTTAATGTGAAGTTGACTTGATCTCAAACATGTCATAAACATGCCATAGCCTAATGATCAAACTTTATATGTCAACTTTATGTTAAACTGACATATGTGGTTAGTTTTGACATTGTCTGTCAGCAGAGCATTATGATAATGTTTTTCTAAATAGTTTCTTTAAGGTTGATAATTAGGCCTGCTATGGCATGTTTATAACAGGTTATGTTGGTTTGGTTAATGTCAAGATGCCATAACAAAGATATCTCAAACTATGCCAACTTGGCATTTGCAAAATGACATAACTGACCAAAAGACACTTAATGACATCAGTCATAAACATTTATAAAGACTCTTTTATGTTCATGACGGGTGTCATGTCATGGTTATGACAGTGACATGGCAGTCTTATGCACCCTCCTTCAGATAAAATGTTACCAAACAATTTCACATAAAAAATAAAACAAGCAGGAAATGATTAGTTTTCAGGTTGCTCTCAAAAGCAGATAGAATTAAACATAGTACAGAGCAAATATCATTTCCACCAGAAAAAACAAAAGATCTCTGGTCATCCTACTTTCACAAATGATTTCCTACAAACTTATTTAGAAAGTTTATTGGTGACAAAGGATTGCATTTCTTTATTCTCCTGAAAGCCTACAAATTCACATATTAACCTGAATTTGAAGTTGATTGTGATTTGAATGTCATGAATATTAAATTAATGGACAACACACAAAGAGCAGTTGAAGCAAAGTAATGCAGGTCCTTTGAAATAAATAACGAATAAATATTTTCCTGAATGACTTCAGTTACATTACCTTCATCTGAGTTCGTTAGTCATGTGACATTTGAGTCAAAACTTTAAATATTGATTGATGATTTTCACAACCATTTCATCAAAACATAATGAGTAAAAGTGGTATAGTGCACTTATTTTCAATATGACTAAATCTTAACCAAGAAGATATTAAAAGATAATAGCCAAAAAACTACACTTTCATAAACAGTAGGAGCAGACCAGAGGTGGGGAAAGTACACACATTCTGTTTTTCATCTTATGTGTTTTCATTCTTGTTGCATCTTTTATGTCGTTTTTTGTCTTGTTCCATCTTTTTCGGCATGTTATGTTGTTTTTTAGTCTTGGTTTTATTTTTTGCATCAAATTATGCTGAGTAGTAAAAACAACAGTCTTTTTTGTTCCGCCGTTTGTTATGTTACGTCGTTTTTATTTTTTGATCTTTTCCAGCATGTTATATCGTTTTTAGGCTTGATTTCATTTTTTGCATCTAAGTATGCTGACTAGTAACAACAACAAAGCCTTTTTTTGTTCCGTCGTTTGTTATGTTACGTCGTTTTTAGTTGTCGCATATTTTTCATCTTGTTAAGTCTTTTTTGTCTTCTTACATCTTTTTTGTCTTGTAACGTATTTTTTGTCTTGTTACATCCTTTTCATCTGTTACGTCCTTCTCGTTTTGTTATGCCTTTTATATTCTTTTATATTTTTATTTGTCACGTTACGTCTTTTTTGTCTTAGGTCTTTTACATCGTTCTTTTGTCCTGTTACTTCTTTTTCATCTTGTTGCATCATTTTTGTTTGGTTACGTCTTTTTGATGTGCACCGATGGATACACCAAAAAATCTCCTTTTCTATGTGTTACTGTTCCATCCATAGTATTTAGTTACTCTCCACCTCTGGAACCAACATTAATACTGTGCACATCATATTTGATCAATTTCTAACTGACACAGTAAACATCAATAGACACATGGATTGTCCTCCCTCAGTCCCTTTTGCCCATTACTTTTAGTCCAATTAAATATTATTGTTGCTGCCAATTTTTGTAAAAAATAAATATATAAAGCTATTAAAATAATTAGGACAAAAAATCAATTTGAAAATCTAACAGCCTCAGTTTTTGTTTAGCTGTTTAATCTCACAGATGCGTGAACAGGTTACATAAACCTTTAAATACATACGAACACCATCACAGAGCTGTAGGACCACAACCCCGGTGGCTTTTGGCGTAGCTGTGCATGAAACAAAGAAAAAGTAAAGCAGGTTTCAAACTTCTATGCTCTGTGTACGGACAGTGACTCAAACAATATTTGCAACTGAATTGCGGTGGAAGCCTGCGGGTCTTTCAGCTTTGCCAGCAGCTGATTTCACTGCCAACCACAACCACAGTTTGTCTCCATCCGTGTGTTCACCTCCAGCTTCAGGAGATTATACAGCAGTACAAAACAAAGTAACACAGTCAGAGAGTAGAATCATCACCCTCACATTCAGATTTAGACTCACCACATTTACAAAGGTGAGATTTCTTGTGGAGTTGTTGTGCTGGATTGGATTAGTTCTTTTTTTTTATGTCCGTTCACTGAGTCTGCTGCTTGTTGTTGCACCTGCTTTAGTCTTCCTTTTCTTTACAGCTTTCTGCTATAATATCACACACTCTGACAACATCTTGTCTTGAAGTCCTGTTACTGCCGCCAACATCATTCTTTAGTTTCTTATCAGACTGACCAGCAGATCAGTCAGTAAGCTCAGCAGCTCAGCAGTGAAGCACAGGTTCATTTACAGAATTCCAAGAGCTAATTGGTTGCTTCCACCAGGGCTGTAGCTACATTGAGAACACTGAGGTCATGTCCTCAGTATTTTTTCTGGACATTTAGTTGGTAGTAAAAGACTGATTCTGATATTTTTATACTTAATGTAGTATATTTAGTCTCACTGAAAAAGTACGTGTGAATAATCATATCATGTGGAACACATTTTAAACTTGCACAGAAAAAAAACAGATTTTTCACATGTGGTTTATGACATTTTTCCACATAAGAAACATGCTGGTTGGACAATTCACATGTGAAATATATATTTTGCATATGAAATGTGGGCTATGTGAAATGTGTGATATATTTACATGTACTACTTTTGGAAGGATAAATCTGACTACTTCTAGGCAACAAAATAACTTTTAGATTTATATGTCAACATGTTCTCACTCCGAATCATCAAATACAGCAGTTTGGTTGGTGTCCTATGTTTCAAAATGTGAGCTGTAGGTAGCCCTCTAGTGTCAGTTTTGCATGTGAAAGGCTTAGCAATAATAAATATACAATATCTGGGTAGACTTTCAAAATAAAGGGACAGAAACTACTTGGTTAAGTTCAGGAAAAGATCATAGTTTGGTTAAAATAGTATACTGGTTATGTAAATAATATACACAAATTGACATAACTTGCGTGTATTACATAACCTAACGTAACATGCATTTTATGTAACTTATGTAGGTAACATGAATTAACCTCTGTGGTTAAGTACTCTGATTACTGTAATAATGTAAGATAACTCTGCAATGCTGCATGCTAGCAACTACTTTAAAAAGATCAATGCTGCGCCGTTTCACTGAGCTTTGTAATCCAGCGTCTGACTTCAGTGTGTTTTCGGAGCCTTTGCACAATAAATCCATCATGATATTGAGCGTCTTTTGTGATAATTTACCATGTTTCCGTGTTAAACAGTCCGTAGGGT
This sequence comes from Lutjanus argentimaculatus, assembly GCA_034769285.1. NCBI lineage: Eukaryota > Metazoa > Chordata > Actinopteri > Lutjaniformes > Lutjanidae > Lutjanus > Lutjanus argentimaculatus. The sequence continues at coordinate 1,207,475 of JAWZSL010000044.1, read as the reverse complement.
CCTTTGCTCCGCTGTTGCCATCATATCTAACCCATGATGCTTTGCGTTGAGTCTGTCGACCAATCAGAGTGGCTATACGAGGCTGGGTATTTGCATAACAAGAGACTCACCCTATCATTGTATCTATAGATCTACACTATCAGTGAAGCACTCAAATTAAGAATAGAATCACGTATATCTTATGAATAATGTGTGGATTCTCATTTTCGCATTTGGATAGCATGGATAGGCGTGCGCCCAGGACATGGAATATACATGAATTTACAGTCGGGTATTCTTTTTAACATTTCTACACATTGTATTTGCCTTCATGTACTGGAAGTGATGCCACATGAAAGTCAGCTGTGGCGAATCACTGCTTAGAGTCAGAGGGTCACCTCGTTCAGACAGGAACTTCTTGAGGCATGGCGCTCATAACTTGATGAACAAATACAGAGGACTTATCTTGTCGGATATGTAAATAGTATTTGCTGTGTGTTGACTAGAGTGTCATTTTTTTCCCCCTGATTGCCAAGACTTGGCAGAACAAAATGCCAAAAATCTTATTCTAATAATTATATATATATAACTATTTATATATTCATTTGTCATCACTGCAGCATACATATCCTGATAGCTCAGGTTGTCCTGAAAAAAAAAAAAAAGATGTTTATAATTTGACTGTGCATTACAGGGTTGAGGTTTTACAAGCACTTTTACATCAGGAGAACAGGCAAACTGAAAAAAAAAAAAAAAAACTGAAAAAATGGCTCAGAAGCCCTTAAACAGAAGCCAAAGTTGACTTTTGGCTTCACACAGGACACAAACTAGCTGGGTTTCTTTGACCCATCCATCCACCCACCTCGTCCAGATGTGGACTTTGTTGCCAGGTCACCTCGCTTTAAGGGCACATGAAAACATAACATTAGAGGGACACCTAGAGCATCCTAGCTTTAAGCAGAGCGCTGACCGGGCTGCTGTATTTGATATGTTAGGAGCGAGAACGAGAAGACAGTTTATAGAAAATATAAATGAACCAAAATCAGGAGGGACTTGGACACATGGACCTTTGTATTTCAAAATTCTATGCTACAGCCCTGATTTTGTGAAATTATGTTGTAGTTATATGTAGGATAAAACCATGTTCATGAAGTTTTTTTTATGTTGGTATGTCTGTCTCATTGTTTGTAGCAAACTGCTAAATTCCCAGTCTTTTCTCTCATGTGTATTCTGGTGTGTGTGCTTCCAGGGTGGTTACGCTGCCTACAGATATGCCCAGCCTACTGCTGCCACAGCTGCTGCATACAGTGACAGGTAAGATATAAACTCTCAGTGACACATTAGGAGATTGATTATGATTATATTTTATGTTCAAGACAGGATGTAATGACCTATAGATAGTAAAATAATCAAAGTGTCATTTAAGCAAGGCTGCACTGGCTTTATTTACACAGCGGTGAGTCTCGAGCTGCATTCACAAGGACAATCAGCTGCAGAGCAAAATGTGTGTGTGTGCTCAAACTGAAGGGCCTCTATGATTCATTTTGTGTTTGCTCTCCAAGATATATTGAAAAGAGGTTAGTTAAATTCAACTTATGGTCCCACAGCCACTATGCAACTATTGAATTCAGTCAACTACCGCCAGATACAGCAACAACTATTTAATGACATGAAATGAAAATACTCTGAACTACCCCCAACTTTAACCCACGTTTACATGACAATGGTCTAAATTTTTTCTTGTGCGTTTTAAAAAGTCCACATTCAGACGACAACATTGTGAAGATGATGCCCACACATATGGATCAGCAAAAACGATTGAAAACGTTGTAGTATCCATGCCAGGCCAGTAGTTTTAAATGAACAAAGAAATCAGAATCAGAATTTCAGATCTCATTTAAAACTGCTGAGTTTTCTTTTAGATCTCACTGTTCTCTCAAGAGCTGATTATTTAAGACAGGCCAGTGCAGTGAGACAAAAAAAAGAACATTTTAAGATCTTCATCTGGGCTCAAATTAGTCTCAGGCTGAGACGAGACAAAGGCTATTTCTCAGGAGCCAAATTTAAGAAGTATGAGAGAATGATCAAAGTGTCACAATGATCGTAAATTGCTCTCATTGATGACTAGGAGACACAGGCTAGACAAAGACAGGATCTTATTTTGAATTTTTCTTTTCCGCTGAGAAAGAACATGAAGTTGGACACAAGCACAGCAGTTTGAACCACTCTGGACATTTTAGAACCCAAATGTTAATTCTCTTGTGTGTCTAGGACTTCAGATGTGATATGGGAGGACTTAATGTCCATTAGAAGGAAAGCTAATGTTAGCTGGGGTTGACTGCCACTCTGTGCGTGTGCTCAGCCTACCTTGGTTCTTCGTGGCTCACTCACCCAGCTGTGGCGTCAACCCGCTGAGTCTGCACCGTCCGCTTCACTGCTTGGGGGCGCTGGGTTTTGGACCAGCTCACTCCTGAGATCCGGCCGTCAACCTCGTGCTGGACGGGCCCATCGTCTTTCATGCGCCGCCTCTCATTCAGTGGTCTGTTCAGTTTTGATAGACAAAGACATTAACTCAAATACGAAATAACTCTTTGGGGAGGTGAAGACTTCCGCAGTCCTCCTCTGGGTGTCTTTACTTTCAGAAAGAGGAGCGAGGCCATGACACAGTATACAACTCCGAGTGGTGTCCTCTCACCAAACAACACATTACGAAAATGTTGTTATGAAATGATTTGCGTGAATAATACATGTTTTTTACAGATCAGTTATATGATAAAACGCTTCCTGAAAAGATTTCACCATCAACAGATGGATTTATTGGCAGTTCAGCTTTTGAAATCATGATGAAAGTCAGATATCTGCTGTCATAAAATCCTGCGGTTTGTGCATTTGCTTTCAAACCACAAACAAACTGCACCACCCCCTTGGAAGCAGATCAGGTCCTACCTCTTCAAGCGGTCTCAGCTCATTTGTTTCGTCCACATCTCAAAAGTATGAACATCAACATTCAGTGCGTTAAAAGGAGCAAGCTGAATTTAGTCTGCAGGCAGTTTTGTGGATTCCTCTGAATAACTGAAGGAGAGCTCTACTGCGGTAACATGTTGACCTACACAAAGTAGCTAGCAAGCTAACGTTAGTGTGCAGGAATGTGCTTATGTGTTGCTAAGCCCAGCCCAATCCTAGTCTAGCTGCAGCACTACTTGTGTTGGAAAAGTCAAACAATTGAGTGAATAAAAGAAGAAATCATAATCTCTTGTCGCTCATTATTGTTAACTAATAAATGGCCCTAGTTTAACTGTTGTGTAAAGACAATATCACACTTGAGGTTGTGCTGTTGGACTGAATATCAGCACGGCTGTGATTATTGACCGAATCACAGCCGTGATGATACTCAGTCCAACAGCAACTGCTTAACTGATAACGTTCTATTAATCGTAATCCAGAATTCTCATTAGCCATGTCAATTATTAGTAATTAATAAACAAAACACACAACATCATCAAAGCATAAAGAGGGAAACAGGTTTGTATAAACAGCAGCAACAGCAAATTAAAACAGGAGCACATCAGAAATATGAGAAATATTTCCAAGAATATATTAAAATGTACATATAAAATATAAAGTATAATATGACTTTGACATTGAAGGTAAAAATTATGAATTTACAGATTCAACTCAACGTTTTTTATTTCTGGTGATAGGGTTGAGTACTAACACTGGTTGTTTAGTGAGCACAATAACCCAGATCCATATCCGCTTGTATTGTCTCCCTATACCCGACCCCCATCCCATACATTTAATGTAACAATAGTATCCATAGCAACAGCACCACAATGTACAGGCTTAATACTCCGAGAGACAATGTGGTTGAACCATTGAACCAATACCTCGCTGAGATATCCTCAGCAAAAACTCAACGTTAGCAGCTTCACCAGGTTTATTACAGGTTTATTACTATTACACTGTCTTGCACTGCAGGTTACAGTTGTTAAAGTCTCTTGAGACTTCGCCGTGTGATAATAGAAGTACAACAGAGTCATAGATCTGGTTAATTAGTGAAAATAATATGCTCCATGAATATTAGAAAAGCGCTCAGAGTTGAAATAGTGGTTTCTAGGGCTGAAATGATATTTGAGGGTGTTTTATCTCCCATATGCCCCTCACCATTTTTATTAATAATGGATGTATTCATAACACAATGAATAATTTGTGTTAAATTAGTAAGCACTGCTGTGTAATTTTAGTTTGTAATTGCATGGAACTTGCAGATGTCTGTCCTTTTTGATTCATTATTCATCCTCTGCCTCACTTTCCCCCAGTTTTCAGTTTTTGTGTGAGCTTGGTTTGAATTAAAAATCTTGGATGACAGAAATACCATCCGTCTAGTTCAGCATGTGAAATGATCACAGAGAGGGCTGTGGCTCTAGACAATAGAGCAGCTAATATTTTAGCAGACAAAGTAGATACACAGTAGTTTCACTTGAAAATAAGCTATCATGCTTATGAATTATGACACTGGCTGTATTTGCCAAAAAAAAAAAAAAAAAAAAAAGAACTGAGGGAGACCTTGAAGATTTATTCCACTGCTTCAGTACTTTACTGAGAAAAAAGAAGAAAATGAAGACATTAAGGAAAAAGAAAAAGAGGTGAAACCAGTGGTCCTCACCTTATTAAAACCCCTAAATGTGTGAAGATTCGTAATGCACTGTGTTGGCTGTATTGGCTTTAAATGCATTTATATTTACATGCATTGTGTGATTTGCAATAATTTATAAACTGTAAACTGTTTGGTCTGCACCAAAAGCTGTGCAGCCAATCAGCATCCTTGGAGGGATTACTGGCAGCTACGGGTGTGGTTTTAGGTGTGACGAATGCGAGAACAAACAGTGGCAATGGCTCAAATTTTGTGCAAACTCTGCTATTTTTTTTTTTAGAGAAGAACCTCTGATAAACCTGCAGATTACCTGTCCAGCAGGCAGCCACAGTTAGAAACTACGCTGTAAAAATGCAAAAGTTGGGAAAACTCAAAATTTCAAGGCAACACACTGCAACAGATTTTTGAGTTTTGACCCCAACTCAATTCTTAAGTTTTGAAAAAGTTTCACCAACTACAGACTTTTATTGAGATAATTTTTAGTTAAAAATTAGTTAAAGCTTTAAACTCAAAACAGTGTATTTAAAAAAAAATCACTGAAGTGAAATTGAACATTAGAATTTTAAGATTTTCAACTAAAACTATTTAATTTTTCCGGCACTAAAAAATCAAAAAATCAGGTCCATAGCTCACTGTGACCAATTTTTGGCTTTTTAAATGTCTAAACCTCAAAGATTCAAGTTAATCTAAAAAAGAAAAGTAAACTAAAGATCATAGGTCAGTAAAACTTTTTAAAGTTTTGAGTCTCAACATTTTTTTTTTTATTTTTTTTTTTACAGTGTAGCTGGTGAACATGGTTGAGCATTTAGCAGCTAAAGAGACAGATATTTTTCTCAGGCGTTAAAAGGACCAGTGCTAAAAAGAGAAGTGAATATCTGACTTACATTCATCAGACCTACACAAACATAACTCCAAATTAATGTGTTGCTCTGTGTTGTCTCCTGGTTTTGTAAATAGGCAACTGTTGCCAACACAATCACTGATACCTGTACTTCAAGGTTCTTCTTTATGAGGAATGCCTGCAATGATTGTGAATAGTCATTTTTTCCCTAAATCTGTGTACTAAAAAGATTGGTTGCAGGTATGAACTGACTGGAGGAGTTTCGATACAACTTACTGGGTTATTTTGATTGATACCTTAAAGATATTGAGCCCTGCTGCCCCCCAAGCCAAATAATCAGTGACTGGAGCTCTAAATAAACCCTGAGTGAAGGCTTACAGGGCTGTTTGGAGGTTTCACAGGTCTGGAGTGCTATTGAAGGCTTGCTTGCGTACCTGTGTAGCCTTGATGCGCCCATCTGTGCGGGGCCACACTGGCACCATGTGGGTCATGTTCATGCCACGAGGGTCACAGATGGGAACAGCTGCTTTCATGAGGCCTGACCAGACTCAGTCTGGCTCATGTGGCATGCAAACCAATACAAATGCAATGCAGTCACTCATGCAGATAATGCTCACGCAAGCACATTATGAGCATTCACAAATTACTACACACATGCACATGGGCGAGCACAGGCTTTTTCTGGCCCTTCACCAGGGCAGGAACTTTTCCAGAATCCAGGAATTATGTACTACTTCCCTGTCGACGTTCAAGGTAATTTATTTGGCTTACATAATTTAATTTGCTTTTAATAGGAATGCCCCTGCCATCAGAAACATGCACTACATGTGTTCTGGCTTTGTGACTCAAAATGTTACCTCAGATCAGATCACAGTTACATTTAGTAAAAACTGGGATTATTAGTAGGAATACAATTTTAAAATAACACACACACACATCTGCCAATTCATTATCATGGCCTTTAGTGACAAAATGCTTCACTGGGTGGAAATGTCACCATTTTTTGTCTTTAAATCAATCAGTCAATCGATAAATTGCGCACAACAAAGGAAGGAACAGCTGGACAAACCAATAAACCCAACAAGAAACATAAAACACTTAGAGCTGCAACCATTAATTTATTGTTAATGAACTATTAAATTAATCTGCATCTATTTTGATAATTGATTAAATGTTTTAAGTCATTTTTTAATTTAAAAAAAGTCCAAATTCTCTGTTTCATTTCTTAAATGTGAATATTTTCTGCTTTCTTTACTCCTCTCTGACAGTAAACTGAATATCTTTTAGTTGTGGACAAAACAAGACATTTGAGGACGTCAGCTTGAGCTTTGATCAACATTTTCACCATTTTCTGACATTTCATGGACCAAACAACTGATCAACTAATTGATGTTGATGAATAATGGACCAATTAATCAATGGTGAAAATAATCATTAGTTGCAGCCCTAAAAACACATTACTGGGCTGAACAATTTCAGCATATTTATATTACATGATATTAATATATTGTTTATATAATATCATTATTTATATTATATATTATACATTTTTAAAGTAACCCCCCAACCTTCTCATCTTTAATGAACTACAGAATTATTTCCTGTATACATTGATTTATTGATTTATATATGGTTGTAGCATGAAGTGACTGTAACTTTCATTTTACTGTGCAACCGTGTGTTGTATAATGATAAATAAATTACCTTGATGACTTTATCTTTCTCTCAGAAAGAAGGTAATTAGTTGACTAAAACAGATAATAAGAAATAGGGTATTATTCTACCAAATGACCAAGAAAAATGCATTTTTACTCCGTCAGACTGCAGTTCTTTAGAGAGTTGAAGGACAATCTTGGAAAGATTTCTTTCTTCACTAAATGTTCACTCTATCAAAAACCTTGTGCATTTGACCAAGCTCCCAACCATTTTGTAGAGCTGTTGAAAATGTTGTTTCCATGTTTATCTTTTCACCTCAGGGTCATTTTAAAAATGCATTTGACTCAAATTGCATTTGAATTTGTGTTGTAGTTGCAGCTTACCACACACTCTCTCACATACACACTGTCTCACACACATACACACACACACACTGATGATGGGTTAGGGCTCTGCGCTGTGAGATAAGATAGGTCAAATGCAGTGCTGGGCTGAGTGTGGGTGTTGAGGGGCTGCATGGTGAATAGCAATGTCCAAAACTAATCGGGATTAACTTCTAATCGCTTCAACCACTGGGCCGCTATGCAAATCAGCTCAATTATGGGCACAGGCCCTGGCCCCTGATTGGCCCTTATCATGACTGAGCTAGGACATGGAGGGGGGGATGGACTGGTTGGCCACGGCACGGCTGCTCCTTTGGAATAAACACTGCTGCTGTCTAGTTCTTGCTAAAAATAGAAAGCTCATTGATTCTCCATTTTTTTTTGTTTGTTTGTATATTTAGTCTATTTTCACCAGGCTTTGTGGTTTGTTTTTCTGTCTCTGTATCGTTCGAACTGGGCTTCTTTCTTGGCTAATTTCCTTTGATTTTTTTCCCGGACTATTCAATCACAACCCTTGAGATTATTAAACTGAATGGCTCTGTACACAGGAGGTTGACTCAAGACAAATAAAATGTTGGTTCACTCAGTAGTTTTTCTTCCAAACACATTATACATGTTAGAACATAGCTGCTAAAAACATATTAAAACACTGAGAACTGTGTGGTACTGAATTCTGGTGTTAGACTGGTAAACTGTTGTTCACAATCGTCTGGGCATGTCCTGCTCGATGGAGCGTCCATATTTCTGGTGGTTTTCAGGTCACAGTGGTGTTTGACACTGAGCAAGCAGAGCGGACATACCCCCAGCGTTTCAGAGCAGAGAAAATTGCAATTTTTTTCATGATTTTAAGACCTAATTTTATATACTTTGTGATTTTTTTTTTATCATTCACATTTGGCTGGGTGGGTGAGATCTTTAACTAGAGCACCGATCCACTTTTTTTCACTTCCGGTCCAATTTCCATCCCTGAATTTGGTACTGACTGAGTTGTGAAGTTTGCCAAAGTGTTACTTTTTGTTAGTGTTTGCAATGTGTCTGATCAGAACATGGTGGTTTATGTTGGTAAATGTCATTTTTGTGCTGGTTTGTACCTTTAGTGAAGGTAGCTGTTCCATTTCTTCTTCTGGTGATCAGACTCCATCGTGATGTCGTGGTGTATGAGGGGGTAGTGAAGCTGTGATTGATGCAGGAAAATCCCCCAACAGAGTCTAGACACTGGTGGTAAAATATAATGTTGCCCTCGTCTTGTGCTCATGTAGATTCTGTGTCCCTGCAGCCTGCAGGTAACCTGCAGGTAAGCTTCAAGCCTGGGGAGGAGGTGGAGGGGAAAATGACTTGCTTCAGCCATAGACCATATATTAAGTAGGGATTCAACCTATTTAATAAACAGTTTATTTCACAATCTGGGCTGCTGTACTGTAGGGTTGGGTGATTGGACATATTGTCTATCAATGATGGGCTGAATCCATCGCTAGTCACTTTTTTTGGCCAACTTTTGGGGTGATATTTGTCATTTTATTTTGCTAAAGTAACGTTCTGCAGAGTGACAGGCACTGCTCCATGCCGCACTCTCATTCAGCAGCACAGCACACACCCACTCAGCCAAAGCCGAGTGCACTGAGCTGGGTGAGCAGTGAGAGGAAAGAAGCCTGCAGAGTCAGACTCTTTACTCTCTTTTCACTCAGTGAATTAAGGATTTAATTTGAACAAACCAGAGTTGCTGATTGTTGGAAGAGTGGACAGACCAACAAAGACAGTTTAGGTGAGTTTTTCTGTCGTGTTTGAATGAAGTGTGTTTTCCGAGGAGTTAACAAGCTAATTAAGCTCTTCTTAGTTCAGTAGAAGAGAGAAACTTGAATTCAGAAGGTGTACGGTTGTATTTCTCTGTTTACAAGGGAAAATAGGTGTGAGAATATTTAATTTCTTGACACTTTGTGAGTTTATTCAAACTCGAGACTCGAGAGGACAGGACGAGGTAGAAGGTGGGGATGAAGACATCTGGTATCAAAGATTAATGGACCAACGACTAACACTACTGTACTGTGTATTTTTGAGTACTAGGGTCTTACATATTTCTCTTTTAAGATAACTATCTCAACATTAAGGTACAGTAGTCTCATCTCATTATTTTGATTGAAGTGTCTTTATGTTGATGTATGTAATATACAGTCTGTTCTAACTCCCAGTGCATCAAATATGACAGCTTGGTCATTGTCCCCTATGCTTCAACCTGTGATGATGTACATACCCCTCTTGTGTTATGTTTTATTGTGCCATCAAAATCAGGTGACAGAGCATAAAAAGTGAGAAAGTCCTCAGATGGAGCAATGACAGCCTCTGTACATAGGGCACATTAAGCTACCAGGGAGCCCCACGTTAATTTCTTTTTAAGTTATGTAATTAATGTAAGTTATGTTACTTTAGTTATGTAACTTACATTAATTAACTTATGTACCTCAACATAACTAGTGTACTTTAAATGCAAACCATGATTTTGTTCTTAAACCTATCCAAGTAGTTTTGATGCCTAAACCAGTTTTGGTAACCAGATGGAAGTCATCCTTAGAAACTGGTTGGAATGGGGCAGGCACTTTAAAAAAAAAAAAAAAACTTGGCAGATGATTGGATGAACCTGAATCAGTCTAGCACATCTAACACAGGGTAACTAAGATCAACCAGTGGAGCCAGTTGGTAAATCAAACTCTTGCTGAAGCCGGTCAGGAGAAGAGCAACAACATCTTTTCCATCTAGTCTCCAGTGCCGTTCTTTGCTCTTTTTTCAAGGAAGAAATATTCCCCAGTTCTGATGTAACTGATGCTATAGCAGTATCAACACTAATTTAGCTTCCATGGAAACTTAGCGCACTTGTAGCTGCCACTAGTCCCTCCTAGGACGCTGATCGCTGCACCACTTTTGGTGCAGACACAAACGGATAACTTGATGCCTAGCAACATGGATTCTTATGTGATCTTGTGATCTTGTAAATCCAGCTGCCTTGCAAGGTAAAGCTTTGTGCCTCACTCTAACCAAGTAGTTTTTGTGACTGTGCTCTCACAGTCTACCTGGACATTGCATAAATTGCCTGTGCATCCCTGCATATGCAAAATTGCCACTAGAGGACCACCAACAGTGTCACAGTTGTACTACACATTGTGTTACATGTTGCAATAACCATTCTTTATTATTTTATTTACTTTTCCCCGTAGTTCATTCCAACACCTTTGTGTTGTGTGGTATGATTAACATTGTCGCCTCAGAGGATCATGAGTGAGACTTTATCATGAGTCTCAGTGAGCCTCAATGAACAATCAGTTAAAACAGGCTATAAAGCAGTGACCATGACACTGTTATGATGAATTTGATATTCAGAATGACTTTTTGCTGACATGATGTTATTGTATTGTTATTTCATGTGTTTGTACAGTTACGGACGAGTATATGCTGCCGACCCCTACAACCACACACTCACTCCAGCAGCCACATACAGCGTTGGTGCCATGGTAAGACTATCCTTCCTGCCACGCATCTCTGTTCTCCATTCCTGGTCCACTTCCCATCAGGCATCATCCCACCTCTCATTTGTACCTCTCCAAAGTATGGATCCCCTCTCATGGTTCGGCACACACGTGATCCACAGACTAAATGTAACCATCATGGTGTGAAACACAGTTTTATTGTCGCTGTTACTTTTATACAAGTAATAAAACCCAACATCTCAGTGCAGAGTTGCAGTGAAACACAGGACAGATGTGCGCTGTTTTACTCTGCAGCTCATCTCTGTGAAGAGCGACTTAAGCCATCACATCTCCTCGAGTGAAATCTCGAACATTTTCACTGGTGTAACTATGCTGTCGTCAAAGAAACAGAGCATAAGATCGCTGGTCTGTGACACAGTGCGTCTGTGTTGATTGGCTATTTCTCATTACATCTAACCAATCAGATAGTGCTGTGGGCAGGACATTGAACCAGTCTACAGAGTGTAGTAGTGTATTATACTGTACAATGTATAATTATCTATTATATGTACTATAGTATATACATAGTACAGTACTGTATAATCATAGTAATATACTGTATTGTATTATTGTTATTACAGTGTAATTAATTATCATTACTATTATCAGATCAAAACAAAGTGCATTTTTAAAATAATTTAACCCTCATCCCACCTCTTTTTTCTTTTTTGCTGTTCCAAAAAACGATCCGATTCATGACTCAAAACTGTGTTACAGTCTGATCCATGAATTTTGTGATCCGTTACATCCCTACTTGTGTTTAAGACGGACTTGCAAAAACTTACCCTTTAACAATAGAGGCCATAATCTCCTCACGCAAGTCTTTTTACCATTTGGATTACTTGCAAACAACTGAAATTTGAACACTTGGTCTTTGATTCCACAGAGAAGTAAACAGCAGCTTCTCATTTCTGGCTGACGACCGTGGGTTTTGTTGGCTAAAATGATTACTCTCGCTAGCAGATTTCTTAAGTGCAACTAGCTAATATAAGCTCATGCTAATGCTTCATTAACATAACAAAAAGAAGTGCAGGGACTAAGTTAGTTAGTTAGCGGACCTTGATACAGTCACACAGACAGACCAGCTGGGCCAGGAAGACAGCCTAGATAAGAGCTAAGCTAACTCAGCTTAGACCTAAGAGAGCCAGACAGATGCAACGTCGTCTGTCCACTTTGATTCTGCACCAGCCCACATCCTCCTCCCCAAACCCCCACATAACAAATGCAGTGGTATCTAACACAAGATTGGCTGGAGGAAACATTGCTGCAGCTAGTAATCTAGCATTAGTTAGCTGGACATGCTAATGTTCATAGTGTATGGTAGAGCAGATAAAGACAATGTTTAATCCATTCCCCACGTGTGCTTCCATATGCAGAGAAATGCAAAGATGATATGATAGGACAGTTGCTGTTTGCAGGAATTAGACGCAGAACATGCTCGCTAACCATGACATCATCAGCATTATAAATGAAAGAATTTGATGCAATTTATATTTGGTTGCTAACTGACTATATTATGCAGTCTTTGTATACAAGTGTGTCCAATGAATCGTCCCTCCCTAATGTCACTTTTCTTAAAATTATTCTAGCGGTCCATACATTAAACTACACTCCAAAATCTCCACACACCCTCCATCCCCTTCAAACTGTCCCCATCCCCCATCCCATTCTTTTCTTCAGTCGCTGCTGTGCATGAGCTTTTCTCCAGCGCTGACATCTCCTCACTTAAACTTAATTGAATTTGTCTGTGCTGCTAACGGCAGTCCAAATGACACATTAATCCCGCCTGTAAAAGGTGATGAATGTCTTCATGCCTTGGCAGCCCAGTCCATGTTAGTTATTATATTTCTAATTTGGTGGATACCACCTCACCCCGCACTCCCTGGTAATGAAATAATTAGTCATTTTGATAATTAAATCCCTTGTGGTGCCACAGCTGCAGGGAGGAGGCGAGGGAGGAAAGAAGTGACTAAGAAAGCTGGGCGGACTGGAGGGGAAGATTGTTGGAACTTAACTGGTTAGATGCAAACAACGGCATCCACAGTGAGCAGAGATCCAAGCTCAGCTGCTGTGTAATTAATCACCAAACTGTGTTATGAATGTTTGCACACAAAAGAAAATGACTTGCTTCAAATAACATTCAAAGTGTCAGTCAATACACTGATCAGTCTTGGTGCCACGCCTAGCACTGGAAACACTCTTTCTACTACCATGTCCTGCTGCTACAAACCAAGAGTTTTATTTCAACTTAGTCAGTTGTGATATTATTGTACATGGCTAACATTTATCACTACACATGGTGAAATATGCCACTAATTGGTTGAGCATTTCTATGGAAGCCTATTACTAATGTTAAATGATTTTTGAGCTGGCATTTGGCCCTGCAGTGGGTATAAGCTGTGCCTTTCCCAGTTCCCTTATTGACCTGGTAACTGTTCCAGTCCACCATCATGAAGGACGTTCTAGTTCTCTTATTTCTTCTCTGAGCGAGTGAGAAGCATCATGAACGAGGATACACGAGAGAGCAGCGTTTGTGGAAGCCGTCTCTCAGACCGTCACCGTCCTTTATTAGAAACTCTTGGTGACTGGATGCTGTTGCTCGTCAGGATGCTTTCAAACTGCAGCACAGCATCTTTGCGGTTTTCTACCGAAGTGAACGGACAAACTGCAAAACGACTTCAACTTTTAAGGCAACGCACTGCAATAGATTTTTGAGTTTTGAACCCAAATTAAAAAGTTTTGCTGACTTATAATCTTGAGTTGCGTATAATTTTCTTATTTAGATAAACTTGAATCTTTGAGTTTTAGAAACTGAAAAAAAAAAAAAAAATACAAAAATAAAAAGGTCACAGTGAGCTGTGAACTTGATTTGCATTATTTTTAGTGCCTGAAAAGTTAAATAGTTTTTACTAATACTTAAATTTACTTTTCACTTCAATGAATTTACTCAATATTTTTTTGAATACAATGTTTTGAGTTTCTAGAATTTAAAGCTTTAAATTTAAGGTTAAAGAAGAAAAGTAAATTATCTCAAAATTTCAGTCAGTTGGTAAAACATTTTTCAAAACTTAACAATCTATTGCAGTCTGTTGCCTGAAATTTTGAGTTTTCTCAACTTTTTAATTTTTATACCCACTTTGAAAGGTTGTCACTGTTTTTATTTTTTATCTTTGCAATAAATTAATTTATATCAATTTCAGTATTCCAGGAATTCCCCAATTAACTATTTTTAAGCATCACAAATCTTTATTTTAATTTTTTTTTCTTCTTGCTTTTTGAATAAAGGTAACATTAACATTTTTATATCACTACTGTTCTAATACACAACATGGGTCTAAATGACCAGTATTCATTTCCTATGTGATGTAACACGTGGCTGAGTGTTTCTTTGTTATATCTTTGAAATAGATGTATTTTATCATTTAATATTCTGGTATTCATTAAGCATCTGTGTTTTTGTTAGAAATCTTTGATAATAGATGTTATTATCAATCGGTATCCATTAAGCAATCTGTTTGCTATTTGCAACATGAGTGGAATTGTCATGTGGCTATTTACACCCACATGACAGAGACAAACCGTGATCTTTACCTAAACTTAACCAAGTAGTTTTGGTACCTAAACCTAAACCTAAACCTATATGAGAGCGTGATTGAAGTATGACCCCACTCCTGAAATTAGCTTCAAATTGTCTGGTCCAAATCACTGCTAAAATAATTATTTTATCAAAATCATTATTATAGTTTTTACCTATGCGTGTAAATTTTATGCATGTGTTATTTTACGTAACAGACATTTATTTGTTCATAAAGTAAGAGCAAAAAATAAAATAATGTTTTTTAGTACTTGGGATAATAAATGATGAGTGAAACTGATTCAAAAGATACAGCAAAGAAATACTCAGCCATGCATGAAAACACATAGGAAATGAATACGAGTCATTTTAGACTGTGTCATGCATTAGAAGGGATTTGGAGAGCTTGTGTGCCAAAGGGTTAAAAGTTGTTTGTTTTTTATCAGGAATCAGGAAATGTTGGGTTTTAATCAGCACAAACTTAACATGAGTTCTATCGTGCTGAAAGCGAACACAAAACTGTAAAATTAGCAGATACCTCAAAGTACAAACAAAGATGCAGGAGAGAAACTAACTTTCAAAGCACAGAGATTCAGTTAGAAGCTACAGAAGTGCTGAACACAGAGACTCTTAAAAATGTCTTGCTTTCTGATCTTCTGCACAGATGAGTTAAGTCTTGCTCTTGTTTGAGGGGAAGAAGAGGGGTTGTCACGGGTTAGTAAGATGTCCCAGCAACCTATTTGGAGGTGGGTCAGGTGCGGCTTCGGCCCTGCTCCACTCAGACACGACTCGGCACAGCTCAGCACGTTTTAACGGCAATAGAAATGCAAATCAACGTGGCATGGTTTGACTCAGTGTGGCCAAAAGTTACAATAGAAAAACCTTTGCAAAAAGCCTCAATTGTGTGCTCCAGCATCCCAGACCCACCTGCACCCACATTCTGCAACCATCTTGTCCTGGCAAAAGGTCTCTCCTTGTTAATCATCACTGCACCATCAAATAAAGAAGACACAGCCAACTTCAATGTCCCAAGAGCAATCAAAGTCTGGTCTAGTCTGGGCCTGAAACAGTAGTCATTTTCTAGATGAATAAAGTCAATAAAATGTTTTTACTCCCAAGTCTAAAAGTAGGAGCAAACATGTATCACTGAGAATGTTTGGCCAGTTTGAACCGAGCTGCTCTGAAAAGCTTGATAAATCACTGTCCCATCAAGCTTTTCAGCTTGATAAAAAGCTTGAGTAAAAATATTGATAAATGCAGTCTCGTCTGGACACACACAGACAAAACTGTAAAAACGAAACAAAGCACACTTTTAAGCTATCTAAAATGACTGGCTGCTAAAAGCTGCAACTGCCTCAATCTCCATCACCCCCTCCCAGCGAAAGCCAGCATGATCCATCCAAAAGATTCAGCCTGCGTGTCCTGGTTCACATTCTGCTCAACATCACCTTTGGACTTGATTTTTTTTTTATTCATCTCTTTTCCTCCACTTGGTCATGGTTGTATTAACTGGATTTCTTTCACGTAGCTGTTGGCATGTACCCCTGGCATGAAGCGTCTCGCTGTGCTTGCTGCATGACGGTTGCTCCGGTCATTGGTCTTTTCATCCCCCATGGGTTTGCACTGGAATAACGGTAACGTAATGGTGGAACTTTAGTTGTAGTTTGTGCAAGGACTGAGGGAGGCTAACAAGGTCTGTGTGTGTGTGTGTGTGTTGTGTGTGTGTGTGTTTCAATGAATATGTGTCTGTCTGTGTGTGTATTTTTGCATTCTCTCGTGGGTGTTGTGTTTGTCCATGCACGTATGTGTGTGTTTCAGAACGCGTTCACCCCGCTGACAGATGCCAAAACTCGGAGCCATGCCGACGACGTGGGGCTAGTGCTGTCCTCTCTCCAAGCTAGTATATACCGGGGAGGCTACAGCCGCTTCGCACCCTATTAGCAACACCTCCAACCTATTACTCAACCTTCCAACAGGAGAGAGAGAAAGTGTGTGTGCGAGCGAGTGTGTGAGCGAATGAGAACGAGTTCTCAGAGGAGAGATGTTACTGAGGCCTGGGTATTGCAATACATGCAGTTTGTGCATCATTTCAGCATCTCCTAAGAGAGAAGTACAAAAAAAAAAAAGAATAAGAATAAAATGACAGCTGATATTTTTCATCTTATACCTCAGATATTTTGTGCTGTGTATTTTGATATTGTGGGTTTTTAATTTCTAAAGATTTAAACATAGATTATCAGCTGTAGAGGTTTTTCCATGGTACTAATAGAGAGCTGCTAGAGTAATGATTAGGACACAAAGGAAATATTTATCGGATTCAAATTGTTAGGGCTTGTATAGAACTCCAACCCTGTAAGATAGGTCATAGTCACACTGGGGTTTTTATGTTTTGTAAGAGTGTTAAAGTGACTATGCTAGTCAAGTGTTGTTGTTTTACTTCTCTCAGCTTCCATTGGCACTTCCTCTGTCAGTTTAGCAATGATAGTTTGTTTTCCTTTGCTTTAGGAGGAAGTGAAGAAGCCTCGGGAAAAAAAAAAAAGGAAATAGACAAAAAAAGTTCTTCTGCAAACTTTTCAGGGCAGGGTGGGTGTGTTTGAGCAGCCTGTTCTCACTCCTGACGTGTCAAAAATGGCAGCATGGTCAGTGCCCTTATGCTTCAAAGTGTGACACTGTGGGTGGTGTCACTTCTGGAGGTGTCATGGTTTGATGTGCTGATAAAGTGTGTATATGGAGGGGGTGGATGGATTTCAGCCAGGAGACAGAGGTTTGTATCCTTTATGAAAACAACAGTCGACATTGACCTTTGGTAACACTTTATTTGAAGGAGTGTGCATAAGACTGTTATTACACTGTAACAACCATGTCATGACATCTGTAATGAACATGAAGGAGTTGTTATTAATGTTTATGACTGGTGTCATCAGGTGTCGTAAATTTCTGATGTTGTTTGAGATGCCTGTGTTATAACAACTTGACATTAACCAAGACAAAATGCCTGGGTTATTACAACTTGACATTGACCAAGACAAAAAATGTTTGTTATGACAACTTGACATTAACCAAGACAACATAACTTGTCAGTGTCTTTGTCATGGCAACTTGATTGTCAGACTTGAAAAAACTGCAGCTTTGTAGCAGTTTAGCTGACATTGCACTGTCATATGTGGTTGGTTATGACACTGACTGTCATGAGACCATTATAAGTGTGTTGTGAATATTTAGTTTACAGTTTTATTACACTATCAAATGCTTTTGTCACACTGTCATGAACAATTTCCTGAACTTCAAGTATAATGGTACCATTCTGACTTGTCATAAATATTAAATTAAATAAACATTAAATTTTATAAGGCCAGTTTCATGACTGTGTAGAGTACCAAGGTGATTTACAGATTTAGCTGATAGCCAGATAGCGGTTAGCTAGTTTATTATTGCTAAAGTAGGCTTATTGCTGAGTACATTGGTACTGTACTCTGTTGTCAAACTGGCCATATAACATTTAATAACATCTTTATGACAAGTCAAAATGGTACCACTTGAAGTTCAAGAAATTATTCCTGAGACCATTATTTGACAGTGTAATAAAACTTAATGACATCTTTATGACAAGTCCAAAATGTACCACTTTCCTTGAGGTCAAGAAAAATATTCATGACACACTTATAATAGTCTCTTGAGGGCCAGAATCAAAACCAACTACATGACAGTATAATGTCATGTTAAATGTGATGTTAAAGCAAAACAGTTTCTTCAGTTTGATAAAGTCAAGTTGTCATAACAAAGACATGTCAAAACAATGTCAACTTTGCATGAAAAATGATATAATTGACCTGAATGACACTGACAGTTTTCATAAACATTCAAAAAGACTCCTTCATGTTCATTGAAGGTGTCATGACATGGTTATGACAGTGTAATGACAGTCTCATGCACACCCTTTCAAATGAAGTGTTACTGCCTTTTTATAACAGGTTACATAAGTGACGTAAATCTGTGTTCTTACAACTTAACGTACGTGAACTTATGTATGTAACATACTTATTTTAACCCAAAGCATGATGTTTTCCTGAAACATACGTATGTGACGTAAAATACGCTCTTACATTATGTTCTGTACATGAACTTTCCTTACATTATGTTACATACCTGAGCTAGTTTTGTTGCCTAAACCAATCTACGTCATTTTAAATCCTACGTGGATGTTACATATTTATTAGCGGCAACCCTGCATACTGAAAACTGACACTCGTGGGGTATCTACAGCGCCATAGGTTAAAGCATAAGGCCACTGACCAAGCTGCCATTGTTGATGAGTTGGGTCTGTGTTGGTTTGAGAAGCTGAGGGCAGCCATGATTTCTATTTTTGAAGTCCTTCATCTTGAGATCAAAACTTCTTTTTAACTACTGACCTTGACAACAAACTGTTCACTTGCAACTTTACTATCACATAATTATTTTCCCAAACCAGCACAACAATCTCTTCCCTCTGCAAAATTCTAGTTGTTAAACCTTCAACATGAGGTTTTCTGATTTTTACCATATGAAACTGCATTGCATTCACAAACAAAGAAGATGTATGTTAACCTATGTAAGTTATGTACAATAATGTATGTAAATTGGGTACTTATTTTAGAATAGAATTGAAAGCCTTCATTGTACAGAATAAAACAAAATTAGGAGTGCTACTCCTGATCAGTGCATGTATACAAAAATATACAAAAATACACAGGAACAAGCCTAATCTACAGCCAAATAATAGTTAAAAAAGAATAGAGTAATAAAGTAGAATAACAAGTGTAATACTAGGATAAAACTAGTAATCTAGAATAGAAAAATGAATAATTACAATGCACTATGCATTATATGAGTATTATGCATTTAACCCAAATTATTGGCCTAGTTTTGCTGCCCAAACTTAGTCTAATGTTACGGTACGTTATGCTATGTTATGTTACGTCACGTCACATCACATCACGTCATGTAGTGTCATGTTATGTACATGGACTTATGTAGTAATAACATACTTATTTTAACCCACACCATGATCTTTTCTAAACCTATTTTAGTAGTTTTTGCGCTTTTACTTTGAAAGTCTGCCTATGTTTCATATTCATTATTGCTAACATACTCGTGAAGCCCTTCACGTGCAAAACTGATGCGAGAGGGGTACCTAGTGTAGGCTAGCTGCCATATTTGACCAGGTGGGAGTGAGAATATGTTGCAAAAATGCAAAAATTGTTCCTCTAATAATTCTGTATCTGCTCTTTCATAGGTTATCTCGAGATAGCGAGGTAATCATGAGCTCTAAATAAAATAACAGGACTGCAAAATTAGCAATCACAGCTGCTCCCAGCGTTCATAGATGATAGAAAATAGAAGTGTAGTTTAGTTTTCTTTTTAACGAGAGAATGGGTCGGGTCAGCGCGTTATTCAGGCTGCAGATTTATTGACTAAATAATGTGGTTATATCTCACATCACTTCAAGCCAAAGGTTCTGGTGGACATATCTGGCGTGTTTATGTGTATAGTCAGGATTTTACATAGATATGAATTATGAGATAAGGGGGGAAAAAAAGGATTACCATGGCAACTAAACTGTTCAACCATTTAATTGCTTAGTCCACAGCTTGTAGAAAAGCTAGGCCACGTGAATTTAAAAAAAAAAATAGATTTAATAAGATAAATTAGATTAATTTCAGAATTGTAAGGAAAAAGTCAGGATCCTGGGGAAGAAAACTTTAATCGCAGAATTCTGACTCAGAATTTGAAGGTTAAATGTTTTATGGCACTATATCCTCTTCCATACTGAGTTGTCTTTTGTGGCACTAATCTTCTTCCGTACTGAGTAGTGTTGGCCATCCAGACGTAGATGTCTTTTATATAAACTTCCAATATATTCATTGGTATAACTGATGATTTTTATATTAAAGGAGAGATTTAAAAAATATATATAGCAGTGGCCAATGCCAGCTGTGTCTATTTTATCTTTTTGTTCATTTTGTTTTGCCTTGTTTTTTTTTAATTTTCTTTCATAATTAAAATTGAAGGGGGGTAAAGTATAATAATCCAACAATGTATTATATTTGAAATGTGCAGTGAAGATGTTCTCTTATATGAAATACACAATGGTATAATGTTTTAGATTTAGACGAGTAGATCAGTTGTTAGGGCGAACTATCTCATTTTCTATCAAATCATATTCAGATTTTTATTAACTCTTTAATAATGTAATCACTATGTAGATACTCTCATTCATCTTTTTTTTGTCAACTGTACCATTTTGCACATGCAACTTGTAATTTTCACATAAACCTGAGACATATCAGTGCTGTAGTTGTAATTTTTCTCAGCTTTTTTTTTTTTTTTTTTAATCAGTTCTGTAATTTTCTGATTCTCTTTCCTCTCATGTTATAATGTGACATCCTTTCTGTTATTTTCTAGAACTCAACCTTTACTCTTTGAGAATTAACTGTTTGAATATTACAATACTAAATAAATATGAGAAATAAATGATTTGTGAACAGGCTAATCTATGATGTAAATAGAAGTTAATGGAATAAATCTGTAGTGTATTTGAAAAGCGCTACATGGGCGACAGGAGCTCTGCTACGGCTGCACTGCAAGCCAGCCTACAGGCCGCCTCCTGCGCCACATTCTGTTTACAACTATCCCCAATTAGTGGTGTTGTTAAATATCTCCCTTTTTGTATTTATAACAAATTAGATAGGAAAAACTCTCAGATGCATCACATTATAAAAAAGGCAGCAGTAAGAGCCTCGGGGGGCCGCTGGGCCCCGCTGGTTCAAACCTTCGTCTGTGTGCTGTGTGTGACGACCGTCGGTCAGAACTCGGACGACTCGTAGTCCTCACTATGCTGAATGTCTGACTCCGCAACTACTTTATACAAGCTCTGCTTCCAGTAGGTGTTGTGGTTCAAAACAAGGCTTCCTACCCAGTCATTGTATGTGCATGTACTATGGTTCTTCCACTAATCAATAACCATCAATAAAGTTTTGTTTTCTCAACATGTTCTCATCTGTTTCCTCTTTTAAACACACTGGAGAGAAGAGATCCTGAGAGAGGACGAGCAGGCTGGACAGACTGCAAACAGTTTTCTGCATGTCCTGACCTGACTATTATTATTATTTTTGTACTGTGTATTATTCTATACTTTTCTTATTGTCAACAAATCCCACAAGAAGACCAAAAACAAAAATGTCTTTGTGCAGTTATTCCCAAAGCATGGGCTGTGAAGGCCCTGCAGGTGGGTCATGCAAAATTAAGCATTTTAAGTTTCAGATTTTATAAGTTTGACATTCCCATCAAATATTTATGATTGATTTTTCAATAAGTAATCAGAACTAAAAAAAAAACAAAAAACCCCCCACAGGATATAAATTCCGTGTTATTCTTCATTTATCTGACCTTAACAGGTGTTACACTGTATTTGACGACCTGTCACATTAACACAGGAACATATCTTATATCTATATTTGGCCTGATGTTGTTGAAAGCAAGGTAAGAAACATGACGTGTGTCTGAAGACACACTCCTACACAGAGCTGCCTCTGCCTGCCACTGCGACACAGCTCTGCCCCAAGACAAGTGCCAAATCCAACATCCACCACCAGATTAGTTTGAAAGAAAACGCTACATTATCTTTGAATTGTAAAAGTACAGGGGATCACAAATAACCAAATACAAAGCTTGTCTGAACATTTATGAGTTATGCAGTCGTGTAGTTATCAGAAATATCTTTTCTGCTGAAACAAACCATCCTTTATGTCTGTGTTTATCATCATTTCCATGGATTTTCCCAAAAGACTTTTAGTTTTTTGGGGGGAAAATGATAATATAACATTTGTTCAATATGTTAAGAGACAGGGGTGTTTTTTAGATGGGAGGCACACCCCTGAAATCTCACTGGCAACCCCCTACTTTTATCTTTTTTGCAGTGGTAATTTAATTTATGAATTGTTTTACAACACGGGGTTGTTTCATGAGATGTTAGTTGTAGTTCCCTTTATGCTCCTCACAAAAACAAAAACCATGCACAAAAATCTATACACAGAAAATGTGGGAATAAATAATAAATCATAAAAATAAAACTATTTTTCATGGTGGAATTTCAGACTCTCACAGCCTGAGGAGGTGCAGCACACTTTCTTTTTGAGGACTTAAAAAACACTCTACTGTATTATTTAACTTTTAAATAATTATTAACACGGGAAAGTAATAAACTGTTAAATATAAAATGTTAGTAATTAGAGTAGATAAGAGAAATGGTACATTAATGCACATGGATGCATGTATTTCATTCCCCCCCACTTGGGCCACCTGAGTCCAACAAGAAGCCTGCACAGAACCCTGCTGAGGGAAAATATTACAAATATAGCTCGAATGAAATGAGTCTGGAAATATGAGTCTGCAAAAGTCTGACATTTTGAAAAGGAAAATCTTTAGGGATCCTGTGTTTGGGTCTCAGCTCCAACTCCAGAACTCAACTGAAGATGTAAATCTGTAAAAGCTGATCACAATTATATAGTTTAATTAAAAAATTTAAAAAAAGCCTCAGTCTCATAAAAAATCCAGCCACATTTACACTTTATTAAATCTTTTAATTCTAAGCAAATACATGCAACAACAAATACAAACAACCTAACAATAGGTAATGAGACGAAAATGAGGAAAAAGATATATCAAGAAAAAATGACGTAACGAACAAAAATAAGTAAAAGATTTGCACAGAAACAAATAGAAATGTCCTTCAGAGGGCGACTCTTTACTTTTATACTCTGAGCACATTTCAGAGCCTGAACTTTGTCACTTTTACTTGAGTAAAGAAGTTGAATCAGTGCTTCTACTTTTGCCAGAGATTTTTTTTTACACAAGTATCTGTACTTCTGCTTGAGTAAAAAATGCATGTACTCTTACCTCTGTTGTCTTCAGTCATGTGTATGTGGGACCGAGTCAAATTGATGATAACGATTAATCGATGATCGATTCATCAGTTGTTGATCAAGTAAAATTTAATCGATCTACTAACATCAAATGAAGGTATGGAATGTAACAGATTATTTTAATGAGCGCGCTCTGCATGTTATCTGAAATTCAAGAATATGTGTTTAATGTGTCGGCCTTTATACATTTCATAGGCTGTAATGCTGTCAGAGAATATGCAATATGTTGCTGTGGAAATAAATATTTCTAAATATTGTTTGGTGTAAGCGAGTTTAATTACTAATTGATTAATTGATCATTAATATTAGAAACGATTGCTGACAATTTGCAGCTCTAGTGCAGAGATGTGCACTCAGCTATGAATGCGTTGGGTTTTTTATAATTAAATGCTAGAAGTCCTCTTCAATGTGGATTTTTCTCTGTGATGATGTTAAGATCAATATTTTCCTTTGTTTTGAAACGCCTCGGGTCGTAACTGAAATTCATTGATTTAGTTTTGATGTCAGTTTGTTTGCAAACCGCAGATTCATTAGACTTCATGAATCATTTTGCTCATGTTAAATGTTTTCACATCTTTGAAGGTTAGACTCACAATGCTTTAAATGCGTTTAGCTGTCGTTTTCAATAAATCTATCGAGAAAATGCTTCCCCAACCTGCCCGCAGTACACCATCAGACAGAACGAAGGAGGGACGTCAGCCATTATTCATCATTTCACCTTGTTGGAAGTGAAGTACTTTGGGATCAAGTGAAGTATGCATGTCATCCCTGCTTTCTAATTGAAGCAAAGAGAAGAATTACTCTCCAGCTCAGTTTGATTGGTGTAATTAGAAAAATTTAGCCAAGGGGTTAGGCAGAAAGATAAGCAATATAAATGTTTAAATTTGATGAAGGGTTCACATTACAGAAGGTAATTATGTCTCGCTAGCGCAGAAACAGGTGATCAATAATTAATGCATAGCAGGTCACATGTGATGGAGATAATAATTCAAGCTGCTTATTAATTCTGCAATTCAGGATAAAAATGTTGAGAGAGAAAGAAGCTTTCTTCTCTGATAAGAGACACACTGAGCTGCTGTGGGATTAAACTTTATTATAGTTTCTCATACATGTACACACTACACAATATATCAGCTCTGTAATGAGTGTGTGTGCGTGCGCACAAAGCCTTGCATATAATCATAAGCCTGAAGTGTGGATTGTTATTACACGGCAGCATTCTCACTGGTCTTTCTGTCGTCACGCCTCAGCCACAACAATGTGGTGCACAGACTTTATGAAAAGATCAAACTCAACATTTTTTATTTTGTATAGGAATGTTTCATGTTCTCTCTTATGATGCCCTTGTCTATAATCAATCAGTCAGACTTCACAGAATGCAACACAAAGTGCTTCACTCATTAAAACAACACCCCACCACCGCCACCCGCCCACACATGCCCACAGCAGTGACTCTGCAATAGATAAATAATTAAAATAAGAACGCTGTCAGAAGTGAGGAAACACCAGAGGCAGGATAAAAACTCAAAATAGAAAAACAAATTAAAATCAATCGATAAATATGTGAAAACTCCAGACAGTGGATAATTAAGAACACAAAATAATAAAATACTGAAAGAGAGAATATGTATAGAAATTAGCAAAACAAAGAACCAAATGGTAGGGTATTAAAAAGAAAACAATCCAGAGAATGAATGACAAATAAATAAGTTCATATTTAATACATAGATAAGATAAAAAGATATGCCAACTACACTTAATGAATATACAATAAATAAATAAATAGGTAAAGTTCAATTAAAAGAGACTAAAGGCAGGTCTTTACTTTGCTTTTAAAAATATCATGAATTAAAAACACTTATATGTTATATTGCTTATTATAGTGCTTACAGCAGTGTATAGTTATAGTTTTAAGCACTTATAAATATATATATACATATATAATTGTTGTAATTTATAATGAATTACAACTATGATTATTGGGGGGGCATTGTGCTTATAGCGATGTATAATTATAGTTAAAAGGGCTTAAATATTAATAAAAACAGTTTCAAACGATGTGACATTACTGCCATGTCTAGACTATTGATTAAATATCCATCCATGCACTTTTAATTGGTTAAATTCTCAATGGTGATTAATTGATTAATGATTAATCATTTACATCCCATCTCCAAAGCTATGCTGCAACAGAGTTTAATTTTTCGTCCATATGTCATTGTTTTTATTGGCCTGTTTGTGATCCAAAAGCCTTATTGGCTACAAAAATTCAGGTGAATAATTTGGATATTAATTCAGATTGTACTTGGTACTCAATTATGATTTAAAAGTAACTAAGTAGATTACATAGTGTACTAGTAATACTAACAAGAAGAAGGCATTCTTTATTCATCCTTGAGGGGAAATTACCTTTTTCACTCTGTTGTAATTTTTGTACATACATGGGCCCGAAATACACACACATGCACAAACATGACATAGACATGCATCTGAGAGAGGTGTCAGAGTGAGCGGGCTGCACACATACACATATATATACATATATATATATATATAACACACACACATATATATATACATACATATATATATATAATATATATATATATATAAAATAAATATAATATACATAATACATATACATATAATATATATATACACACACACACACACACATATATATATATATACACACACACACACACACATATATATATATATACACACACACACACACACATATATATATATATATATACACACACACACACACACATATATATATATATATAACACACACACACACACACATATATATATATACAATACACACACACACACACACATATATATATATACATAACACACACACACACATATATATATATAATACACACACACACACACATATATAATATATATATATATATATTATATATATATATAGTCAGGCACCCTGAGCAGTTAGGGGTTCGGTGCCTTGCTCAAGGGCACCTCGACAGTGCCCAGGAGGTGAACTGGCACCTCTCCAGCTACCAGTGCACACTCTGTACTTTGGTCCATGCAGAACTTGAACTGGCAACCCTTTGGTTTCCAAGCCAAGTCCTTACAGACTGAGCTACTTCCACCACTAAATAATGCATACTTGAGGTGCAGTAATGCATCCTTAAGTAAAAGTAAAAGTACAGACTAAAAATTCTACTCAGAAGAGTACAAGTACCAAAAAAACTACTTAATTACAGTATACAGTAGAGTGTTTGTAATTAGTTACTTCCACCCTTTGGCTGGGCTATGTGGGCACTGCAGCAGTGTGTGCGTGTGTGCGTGTGCGTGGTGTGTGTGTGTGAATTTGCTACTAGAGAGAAAAGAGTGAGAAAGTGCAGCTTGTACTGCTATACTGATGCTGACAAAAAGCATTTCAAAATATTCATTGAAGATATTTATTGATATATCGTTATTTTTGACAACACTCATATGTAGTTTATGCACCAACTGGAATTTTTTTAAAAAGCAGTCAACTACTATGTGCATCAAGGCCAGTGTCTACACCTCAGCGCCTTTTCCACAAAATCTTGTTGCAGGTTAGTCTTGAGCCTTCATAGGCTGGTTATGGATGACAAATCCAACAAAAGACAAGTCTCAAAGGAATATCATAGTTGCAGTCTGGTGCATTGTATTATATTATTATATTATCATCATATCATGATGAAATAAACAATGATTATATATCAGCAAACAGCACTGATAGTGGAGAGAAATAATTATAACAGAGTGAGATGTAAATACAGTCGGAACGATGACTGTCAGGTTATTGAGGCTCATTGACTACAATGCAGTAGTTTACTAATTACCTGCAAATGACTTAGGAAACATATCATAAATTATTGTAGCAGTGATCACATGTCACAGTGGGTACGACAAAAGCTGAACAGAGTTAAAAATGAAATGAAAATTCATGGCAGAGAGAAACAGGAGGAGGCCAGGCAGATTTGAACCAGAGACCTTGTGTTTGTCATCAACCACGAGGCTGAAAAAATACACAAATGCATCCAAATATCAGCACACAAAAGTGACCAAATCACTAAAATGACTCCGTAGCTTCTGGAGCACAAAGTCAAACTGGTGAAATCCACTTCACCTGAATAGAGCACAACAAGTCATAAAAACTGTCCCAGCTTTTAATAATGATTTATTTTACAGGTCTTGTAATTTGCCAATAATTTCCAAGGATAACAATAAAATAAATACACAAAGGCTTCAACATTTCTGTCCGTGAGTTTTATTCCTCACAAAGTGGGTTTTCAAACAGCAGTTAGTCTTTCGTGTCGGGAAATAAAATTTGCACAAGGAAGCAGAAACTGAATAAAATCTTTCATTTTGGTAACTACAAAACTCAACACAACTAAATGCAAATACCTCAGAACTACTCTTGATTTTCTCTGAATTACATGTTTCTTTCTAAGTTATCAGAGTTTTAAATCCCATAAAAAAAAAAAGCAGCACTAAACATACCCACTTCTTATGCTGAAGAAAACAACGCTGTTGTGCCAGAGATGCGTCATCGAGTTTTTGTTTTGTTGCTGCCTTAGCTTCTGTTCAAACACTTCCAACACATTACATATTTGTTTTCAATGTTTCACTCATCCTACCAGCATATTTAAAGGGATAGTTCACCCAAAAAAGAAAATTTAGTCATTATCTACTCACCCTCATGCCGAATGAAGGCTGGGTTACGTTTTTTTAGTCCACAAAACTCTGCTAAAGTTTCACAGGAAAATAGCACTGCAGAATCTCCCAAACAATAGAAGTGAATGGTGACCAGTTTTCAAATGTACAACAGGAAAAAAAAAAAAAAAAAAAAAAAAAACAAAGAAAAAAAAATAAAAATGCCTCCATACTGTCTGTCTGGTGTTATCTAAGTCTGCTAAAGCCCTAAAGGAGCTGATAATGATTGAACTGTTATTTTTGAGTGAACTGTCCCTTTATGGTTAATATCTCTAATTCATTCCAAATCTTTTGTCAGCACTTTTTCTACCAGCCATCATAATAAAACAAGCAAGAAGTCAGCAGTTAGATCTTTGCACTGTTGAACTGGAACACAGGACACAGTGACCTGGCAGAACATTTGGGACTTTCGTATCATTATTTAGCGCTCTAACAAAATCAGACAGCGTGTGTTGCAGCAAGGCCAGAGTGCACATAATGGTTTAGTGCTGTTTTACTTCAAACCAAAGAGTTTCTGAGACCTCTACAACATCAGTATGATCAATACTCTGCTGAGAAAAATCTAAATGCAATCTGAGACACGTCTTCTGTCCTCTGGTGGATTATCGGTGTAGGCAGGCAGCAGCCTGTGTCTGAGAGCAAAATCCAACATGGCTGCCTTCATGTAGTGACTCACATGTTTTTGGCACTAACAACTTTGCTAATTTTGAGAATAAGAGTTATATTGTTTCTAATATTTCAATATGAATATTAACTTTAGTTAACAACCCATAATTATTGTTGTTGAAAATGTGTGTATCAAATATGATTCAGCTGGTACATAAGATCATTTATTTGTGAAGTCATTATTCTATTGAATTTCATGATGCAGTCTGCATTATTCCACCAAGAAGGCACTCAAACAAACTAACGTACATTTAGATACAAGATACATTTAAACTGGACATTTAGATATTTTTGTGTTTTTGACATATGCAGCCTACTCTCTTATAATCACTTGCGTTTTGCAAACAGTTATGAGCAAGTGAGCACTGGCTAATAATTGTCTTTTTAAGTGATTTTCACTAAAACAATTCCCAGGCTATCATAATTATGTTATATTGAAATAAGTGAACCAAAAAAGGTTCCTGTATAAAAGAAAAAGAAACAAACCGACTGAAATGTGTCAAATCTTTCAAAAGCAATAAACAATACTTGCTATGTTTTCTAAAATCTAAATTATTGTGATCAGTGAGTTTTCGTGAATGCCTGACGCATCAGATATGATATCTCATCAAACTCCAGCACACTGATCATTCTGGTGCAGCAGTCAGAGCCACATGGAGCCTCATGGTTGGCACTGTTTGTGTGATACTGAGTGTTGTAGCTCCATCCTGTGGTCAAAATGGTTCATTACAAACACTGACCCTTAAACTAGAAGTATTATGTAACACTGCCATTTGGTTAAATTCCAAAACTGTTCTGTTTTCAGTGAACTCTTGCCTTGTTTCAAGTCCATTATGAGCTAGATGATCATGTCACATCATGGCCTGGCCTGAGATTTATTTGATAAAGTGTCTGCATACATTCAGCGTGTCCATGCAGTGTCTGTCTTTAAATGGTGATTGTGCACCATCTTGTGGACGCAGAGGGACATTACATGAGAAGTGATTTGTCTCTCATTGACTTGCAATCTGACCATAGATTCAACATGTCTTGTGTCAATAATAAATGCGTGATCTGTGTCGTTAGTGTGTCGGTTCATACTTACATAGTGTTGGGGGACATGATTTCACCGGCACATCACCAAGTCATGTTTCAGTTCTGCCCAAAAAATCCTGGACACAGAAATTGTGAAAACTTCACAACAAGTCAACAGTTCAGTGCTACATAGTTCTTCACATTTTCAGCAGCTATGTTCTAACATGTATAATGTGTTTAGAGGAAAAACTTTACAGAGACTTGAAATATGTGAACTGGCTTGTGACACCTGCAAATGTAATAACGGCCCACAAACATAATACAAATCTGCAGCTTAATGTAATAATAATGTAATCCCACAAATATAATAAATTTCCCCAAAACGTAATAGCAGTTGCCTACTACAAACATAATCCGATATTTGGGATTTGTTACATTTATGGGGAGGTGAAAATTGTCAGCTTTCAAAATTGTAAGAACTGTTTTGTTTTCACGATGCATTTACAGAAGCTTGTAAGTCTCTGAAACCACCTAATGATGCACTGACTTGCTTGTAGAACCACGATGCTACACAAAGCCTATAGAAACACCTATAAAAATTTCAGTATAGAAATGTAATCATAAACAAAAAGGACAGTTATTGTCATTTTCTGACGTAACTGTATTACAATCACCACATAAAATTAGAACTGTAAGGAGTTCTCCAAGTCTGTTAAATAACTGAGATTTCTTTCTGTCTTCAGGGGCAGTCTATTAATTATGTGGTATTTTTCACCCCGATAAAAATAATCCAACATTAAAAGCCCACCTGGAATCATTTCTCTTTTTCTAATCATAATAACATCTTGAGATTTAATTTTGTCCATTACCGAGTTTTGTTTGAATGAAAGAGGGAGAGCTTGCTTGTTCTTGTTACAGAGCGCGCCTGGATGATGTATTTCTGCTTTTACATCAATCACAGTTGAGAGCAGGTACTGTGATTGGTTTTCCTCTGTGAGGAACACAGCATGTGGCCAATTGCATTTTAGAAAAGAAAAAACAAACAGCTGACTTCAAAGTTATGCTTAGACTAAAAGTAACAAGTAACAACAACCTTCCTAGAAATGTAGTGGAGTCAAAAGTACAATATTTGTCTTTGAAATGTAGTGAAGTGAAAGTCTGAAGTTTCCAAAAAAAACAAATACTCAAGAAAAGTACAGATAGTCAAAAAATGTACTTAAGTACAGTACTCAAATAAATGTACTTTGTTACTGTCCACCACCGCTTCCCACAAATTTATTATTGATTGTTGATTAGAGCCTGAGCAACAAATGGTGTGAGGATCATATCGGATTTGCTGGGATTCTTCCTTTTTTTCATCCTCTTCAGTTGCATTTTTGAAGGGCTAAACGTAGTGGATGGCGCATGAAACTTGGCACACACGTTAGTCGTGGTGAAAGACTATAACTTTTGTCTGATATAAGAGGAGGCTAAACAATCTCACCATATTTTATATTGAGGCAATCC
This sequence comes from Lutjanus argentimaculatus, assembly GCA_034769285.1. Lineage (NCBI taxonomy): Eukaryota > Metazoa > Chordata > Actinopteri > Lutjaniformes > Lutjanidae > Lutjanus > Lutjanus argentimaculatus. The sequence continues at coordinate 1,176,002 of JAWZSL010000044.1, read as the reverse complement.
AAAAGTAATGGAAAGTAATCAAATTGCATTGCTTTAATATTGTGATACTTACTGATATTGATTAGGTTAATAACTACATTTTTTTAAACTAGCGTAATAAGTAACTTTAAGAATTAGTAAGAATGAGTAATTCTTAAAGTAACCCTCCCAAAACCTGTAGATACAACTGCAGAAAGAAAACAGTTCCTACATGAAACTGGAGAAAGAGACGTTGCTGTTAAAAATTTTTTTTTTTTTTTAACCACAAGTTGAGTGTCATTTAGTTCCATTAGATTCGAGAGAAGACAGACATTTTCAAAACTCTGCAACTCACCAAAACTCTAGATGGATAAACAGATGAGAGGAAAAAATGGATTTGGGGATGAAAGTCCCTTTAAACATTTTAACTCCAGTAGTTTTACCGTTTTTGGTTCATTTCTGTGCACGTTTGGAGATGCAGAGAATATTTTGCTGCTCTGTATGAGTGGTGTCTTTAAAAAGACTGCTAAATGTTTGATGACCAAAACTAAAAATGTTAACAGCTATGCTAACAGCCACATGTGCTAACAGCCAAACAAGCTAACAGCCACACATGCCAACAGCCATCCTAACAGCCATGCTAGCAGCCATACATGCTAACAGCCACACAAGGCAAAAGCCATGCTAACAGCCATGCTAACAGCCATGCCAACAAAAATTGCTAACATCCATGCTAACAGCCACACATGCTAACAGCCATTCATACTCGCACTCAAACCATTAACATGACACAGTTTGTTTGATGTGAATCTTGTTCATTAGCTTGTATCCTCACACTGTTTAAATGGAGTGAACACATTCTCACACTGTTTAAATGGAGTGAACACATTCTCACACTGTTTAAATGGAGTGAACACATTCTCACTCTGTGGGGTTAAACAAGCTCTTTTCTGTTATATTAACCATGTGTTTCTTTGTCTTTGACTTACTGTGGTTGTTGGGGCCGATTCCCTTCCTGGTTGAGCAAAAGGTGTGTCTGAGGGGTGGAGCCTCTTAAATCTGAAAACCAGCTCACTGGACCAAACCAAGTGCTGCCAAGTCAGGGGGGAGGGGGTTGGGTTCGGGCTGGGGGGGGGTCGGCCTTTAGTTAGTTTTTGCTTTGTATTAGTTGTAGTTGGCGTCCATCTTGTTTCCCCTTGTGTGTTATTTGGTTTGACTTGGTCACTATATATGTTCACTGCTGCCTCTACAACAGTTTCTTCCTTCCTCGGCCACAGAGACAGCTGCTCCATGAAAGAGGCTTTTTATGAACTCACAGGTACGTTCAGAATTAATTAATTGTATGAAATGTTTATGAGTGTTAATGTTAGAGGAGATAAATGGAGGAAAACCTCTTTTACTTTTGCGGCTTTCCCAAATGTTATTGTGACTCTGGCCTGAACTCACATGTGTGTTTAAACCTTTTGTCCAGTCTGCACAAGACAGACTTCATCAGACTCTAATGTCTCGTGTCATTTAGTTTATTTAAATTGTAGTTTTAAGTGTCTCATGTTTGTCTCAGACAATAAAATCACATGTTCCACCATTTCCTGTAGTCCACAATGTCCACATCACCTGTAGCAGGTTTCTACATTAATGTCCTGTTGAAACCAGTGAGACCAAATGTCCTCCTCTCTACTTCTACTGATTTCTCTCATTTCTCCCACTTTCCTCTGAATGCTGTAGTAACTTAGGTCAACTGAGGTAAATGTCTGAGGCAGATTCAGCAAATTTAACTGTTTTTAAAGATGCTGCTGTGAAAATAAAATTGTCAATATTTTACTCTAAACACTGTAAATTTATCTTCAGCAAATAAACTCAAATTTCTAACTTCACTTCTGGGTCTTGAATCATTTATAATTAAACAAAATTGAGGGAAAGTGAGAAAAAAGACAGATTTGAAGCCTTCACATAACAATTGGAATAGAACTGTAATCAAAATGATTTGCATCAGTGTCTCTAACACTGCCTGTTTCACTGACATCAAAAATATCACCTAACTTGTGTCAGTTGCTGTGAAAGAGGTCTGAAAGATTCTGGAGTGAAGAACTGAGTCTGGCCGTCACATTGGAAGGATCCAAACAAGTAGCCAATGAAGTAGCTCGAGGGTGGCGACTGCCAGGGGGTGGGTGTCCCCCCTGCTGTGGGTTTTTTATTTATCTTTATCCAAAAGGTCAAAGGTCAACTTCGCTGTGTGATCATAATGTTCAGCTCTCTATCAGTCACTGTATTCTGTAAAAAGTTGTTTAAGGATTTAGCTATCATTGAAGGACGTCACTGTGGCGTGGCGTTAATTTTTAACGTTTCACAACTAAACAGGAAGTTGTTGTAACTTTGCACTTCATGGACGAATCTGCCCCAAATACATCTACAGGACAGTAGTTAGCCAGTGTTGCAAAATGGCTCCATCACGCTCCCTACAATATTTCAATGGAGTCGCCCCCGTGGTACATTTTATCAACATGTACAAAAATCAGTAGGCACATGTTTCATGTCCAGGTGTACAAAAAAGCCTCTTGGAGCCACAACGTAAACCCAACAGGAAGTCGGACATTTTTTGAATTTCAAGGTCAATTTTGACACTTTCCACACACTGTATTTTAACAAACTCCTCCATGAGAATTGATCAGATTGATTTCAAAGTTTTTGTGTAACATCTAGTTTGTGATGTTGCACTGTCCAAAACACTCGACAATTCAGAGCCTTTGTTGAACAGTCCGGTCCGGTGATGGGGTCGCGGCAGCCGCACATTCCAATCAATCAATCAGACTTTATTTATATAGCACTTTTCATACAAACGAGTGCAACGCAAAGTGCTTCACACAATAAAAACAATAAAACACACAAACACACACACACACGTAAAGCCACACACATGTAAAGACTTTGTAAACTGAGGGAGGTGGGAACTGAGGAAACTGAGGAAACACTATCTTAAGTGAGAAAACACCAGAGGCATGATAAAAACTCAAAATAGAAAACAATTTTAAATCAATCAATAAATACGTAAATAAATAAGTTAAAATTAGATAAAATAAATAACAAAATTGAAGAATATGCCAGCTAGAAAAACAGATTAATAAAAGTAAATGAATAGATAAATATACAATAATAATAAATAAAAAATAAAGAGATACAGTTCAATTAAAAGCCAGGCTAAAAAGGTAGGTCTTGAGTTTGCTTCTAAAAACATCAACACTCTCTGCGGCCCTCAGGTCTTCAGGCAGGCTGCTCCACAGACGTGGACCACAGTGATGAAAAGAAGCCTCACCGTGGGTTTTTGTTCTAAATTTGGGGATGATTAAAAGGCTGCTACCTGAAGACCTGAGGGTTCTAGAGGGTTAATACAATAAAAGCAAATCTGATAAGTAGGACTAACACCATTAAGAGCTATAAGCCAATAAAAGGATCTTAAAATTGATTCTGAAGCACACAGGAAGCCAATGCAGAGACTTTAAAATTGGTGTAATGTGTGATCTCTTTCTAGTCCTTGTCAGTACATGTGCAGCTGAGTTTTGTAAAAACTGTAACTGAGCAATATTTTTCTTAGGAAGACCAGAAAGCAGAGCATTACAGTAATCAATTCTGCAGGTAATAAAAGCATCAGTGTCTCTGTGTTGGCTTGGGAGAGAAACGGTTGCACTCAGCGGATGTTCTTAAAATGATGAAATCCACTTCTAATATGTGGTTCAAAACTAAGATTTGAATCAAAGATAACTCCAAGGTTTTTCACTTGTTGACAGGGTTTTAGTGACAGTTCTTGCAGTTTTGCGTTAAGTTTCTCTCTCTGAGCCTCAGGACCAATAATTAAGACCTCAGTTTTGTCCTGGTTGAGCTGAAGAAAGTTTTGTGCCATCCAGGACTTGATGTCTAAAATACAGTTTCCGATGGGTGCAAGGGCCTGTTGAATGCTTATTTTTTTACTTTTTCTTCGTCTCTGCAATCTTCAATCGCATTTGAGGGGCTAAACGTGCTTGATGGTGCATGAAACTTGGCACAAGAATTAGTTGGAGTGAACAATTTTGTCTGATACAGCTTGTGGTGGTAGGCATGGCCAAAGGGTTTGGTCATGGTCTCTAAACAGCAGCCCCCAAGGCACATTTCACCGACATGCACGAAAATTGGTACACGAATATATCACACAAAAAAGTCTCTTGGACCCATTGCCTAAACCCAATCCAATTGGGTCTTCGCACCATTCGGTGCTGTGGCCCTAATAAACAATCAACAATGACCACAAGATCATTTTTAATTTTTCAATTTTAATTTTGAATAAGCTGAAGATTTTCACCTTCACGCAAATGTAACAAATCCCTGTAAAAGTAATAGTTATTACATTTTGCGGGAAAAGTTTCGTATTATGTTTGTAGTAGTCAACTGCTATTATGTTTGTGGGAAATTTATTACATTTGTAGGATTAATACATTAAAAGCTGCAGATTTGTATTATGTTTGTGGTTTATTGCGTTTGGGCTGTTATTCAACTGTGGGTGTTACAGGAAAATTTTACCTACATGGTTAAATGTCAGTCAGTAGACATTGACTGAATGGGTTGTTATCTTGGTACTGCTAGCTTTGTGATCATAGTATCTTTCAAAATGTTTTAAAGAGGTAATCAAGATTTTTTTTTTAAAAATACAGTGTAATTGTTGTCCATGACCCCCTCTCTTCCTGGTTTTAACCTGCTCAATATGATGTTTGTGAAATAGTCAGGAAATGTAATATATAATCATGCACATCATCAGGAATTGTCAGTGCTTTTCATTACAGTCTGCATGACTTTAAAATTAAAACTTTCATGGTTTAAAGAGTGACAAAATCCCAAAGAGTGACGGTAGAGAGTGAGTCAAACACCAGACTGTCACAGGGACAAGTTTAACAACCACAATCTTAATGCAAGTTCTCAAGAGGCCCTTGCCTTTTGCCAGGCCACCATTGTAAATAAGATTTGTTCTTAATGACTTGCCTGGTTAAATAAAGGTTAAATAAAATAAAATAAAGTAATTTTATTGTCTAAACCTATCACCTCATGCTCAAACGTGGTGTTTGTTATGGCTAATCCATGACTAGCACAGAAGTTCAATAACAAAACAAAACACCACTCCAGTTCAGATTACATGCAGTGCCAGGAGTCGGTACACCTTCATACAAAGCATGTGTCCCCAACGCTTACCCCCTCAGGTGGTGGAACCACAGGGTGGTGGCTCCATGTCGTTCTTGTCATGGTCGTTGGCCGAGTCCCATGGGTCAAAGCCTCACCGGACGCCTCTCTCCCATGTCTGGCTTGAGGAGAAGACCCTATCAGGTGCTGCTGCCCCTGACAGCACAGCTCCAAGGATCACGGGGACACACAAAACCCCTCCATCGCATTAAGATGGCAATTCTTTGAGTGGATGGTTGAAGGCCATCACTTCTCTGGAAAGTAGTGGCTGAGATCTGGAAACATGGAAACATCTCAATGGGGAAAGAAACACAAGCAATCAGATGATACTACATGTTTAAAACCAGCAGTCTCATCATCTGACTGCTCGTGTTTTTGCCCCATGTTTGCCCACATTGCATTCCCATATTGCAGATATAATTAGCATTTGTGTTATCATACACAAAAGAACCAAGGTCCTGAGCTGAGAAAATAAAACCAAAGTTGTAATAAAATGTGGGAATGGGGGCGGACGTTTAGCTCAGTTGGTAGAGCGTCCGACCCATGTATGGAGGCTGTTAGTCCTCTGCAGCGGCCACTGGTTCGACTCCCACCTTCAGCCCTTTGCTGCATGTCATCCCCCCTCTCTCTCTGCCCAGTTTCCTATCTACTCTCTGGCTGTCCTATCTAATAAAGGCAAAAATGCCCCCCCAAAAAATAAGTTTAAAATGTGGGAATGGGTGGGATACTGTAGAAGATTTAAAATGCCTAAATACTTACAAATCAAACAAAGTAATAGAGTCAACTTTGCTATATATATTTTCCTTTATCTTTTTGTTTTTATAAATTAATGAATTACTTTTGATTGACATGAATTGTCCATGTCAAATTAAAATCAAATCACAGCACAAAAAACAAAGAGGTGTATTGCATTCCAGTGTTGTCCAGCAGAGAGCAGCACAGACCTGACAACAACACTGTCTCCATGATGAGGTGCAGCAGAACATTTCCTTTTTTTGAAAGACAAATTGCACTTTCCAATCAACAATCAACAATGAACCGTTGATAGAAAGGTAACTAGTTGTTATTTTCACTTACTATTTCTTTGTTTGATTTGTCTGAATGTGGGCAATTTTAAATCTTCCTCAGTGCTGGATAGTCGTCCATGCAAACAGAATGATGCACACCAGTAGTAGTTATAACAAAATTTAATGATGTTCAGATTCAGGAACATTATAACTGTGGTAGATTGCCTCAGCAATTGATAAGTCATTGTAGTTGTGCTTTCTTAACATTGCAGGCTAAGGCTGCTGCAGCCTTGTATTGTACAAGCACAGTTGCCCCTGGTGCCCCAACGGTCCACGATGTCCACATTCCACTGCAGCCACACTACAATGCAGACAAGGTGGACTGTACTATGATGTGATGGTAGAAAAGGTGGTGCACACCAATCAAAGACTGAATCTTTAATACATGCTGTGAGCAGCAGCAAGTATTAGTATATTGTTAGAGTTTGCAGCCCCCCACCCCCACCCCTCTATTGACAGTGACATACAGTTGGTGACAGATTTCTATGATCGACACACCTCTGGTACAAAAGTCAGTATGGCAAAGCACAATGTAAGTACTGTAGTAAATGTACTCTGCAGTGTACTCCATGGCGCCCGCAAAGGCTGATCACAGAGCTGTGGTCCGTTTCCACTGGAGATGCGTGGGTCTAATCGGGTATGACTGGAAAATGGTGGGATCTGTGGTCTGATGCGTAGGGATTCATAGTCCATTTCCTGTGGACATTTGAACAGAATATCCGCTCGGTGAAAGTGAGGCTGGGACATGGTGGGATTTGTAGTCCACACTGAGGTTTTCCGAATGGCCGGCAGGTATCCAAAATGGCTTGCAAAAACCAGGATGTCCCTTTTTTTCATTTTCTCAGTATGTAAAGGTGAAGAATATCTCGATGAGTACACGATATACTACCATGCAACGACCACACATGGACACCCTGGGACATGTGCACTGTTCAAATACACAGAGGAGACATCTAAAAGACAGCAGCTACAGGCTGGGTACACGGGTAGCATTTGGTAGCAATGGTGATTGGCAGTAATTATTACCAGGGAGAAAATCTACTCCTGTTCAATGCTGCTTTTTTGCAGACAGTTGATAATAGTTTTCATAGTGAGATGTCAGTAACAAAAATGGCTAAACTGGGGGTTATAATTAAATATAATGTAACGAAACTGATTAATATGGGTGTTTCCAGTGAGATATCCACATGTGAGGAAAAAAAGACTCATAGCTAATATCACAGGCTTTGCATCACTGACATTACAATGATGTAACATTTCAGCAAATTCAAACTTATGAATCCTTTACAGATGAAATGCTAAAACGTTTGGTGAGGATTATCAGCTCAGTTTGGTTACGTCCCTCCTGCATGTCATTGTAAAGCTTTCTTGCCTAACTTGATTGCTTCAAAAAGTTACCCGTGTAACAATGCCTCAAAAGACACCCCCCACACTTTCAGCCCACAGTAAAACATTATAACAAAGTTACATTTTTTTTTCATTTACAGCAACAATAAACCTCTTTTAATAAGCAACCTTTTTTTGATAGTTCTTGATTGCCAAATGGGAGTTTTTTTCCACCTGTTGGACAGGGCTGATTCCCCCTTTGTGATTAAAATCTCCAATCTCCTCCGTCCTCCATCCATTCCTCCAGTCTTTCTTCTTGTGATTTGGTCATTCTCTTGTTTTCTTTCCGCATTTATGTTTGATTCTCCTGCAACAAAAAATAGCAAATATTCACTGTATGATCATCAGCTAAACTGGGGTCAAAAAGGTTAGAAGAAATATAAATAGCTGCCTTAACAATTGATTAGTGAGGCTGAAAATATACTGTAATTATACAGCCTAATAAAATTACACACCCAATTTCCTGGTAGCAAGTTTTTAACTGCAAAACCAAAATCTTAATCCTTTAAGATTGTTTAACATTTTTGGAAGGAGGCATATTTACCCTCCTTTTTGGCTCTTCCACAGTGGGAGGAGAACACTGATATATGTTTGTCAGATCCATAATGCTATTGGATAGGGTTAGAGATTTGCATATAACATAGGATCCTGTGAACATAGGACCTTGGGAAAACAGGACTCTTGGAAGACATGACACTAAGAACTCAGGACTCTGGGAATGTAGGACACTAGGCACTAAGGACTCTGGTAGCATAGAACTCTGGGAACATAGGATACTAGGAATTCAGGACTCTGGGAACATAGGACCTTGGGAACATAGGACTCTGGGAATAGAGGACAGTAGGCACTTAGGACTCTGGTAACATAGGACCATGGGAACTTAGGAACCTGGGAACATAAGACCTCCGGGAACAAAGGACCTTGGGAACACACGACCTTGGGAACATAGGACTCTGGAAACATAGGAACCTGAGAACCTAAGACTCTAGCAACATAGGACCCCGGGGAACATAGTACTTTGGAATATAGGCCTATGACAACATAGGACCTTGAGAACATAGGACCTTGGGAGCATATGACCTTTGGAACCTAAGACTCTAGGAACATATGACATTGGGAACATACAACACTGGGAACATGTGACCTTGAGAACATACAGTAGATACACTCTTGCATCAAGTATAGAGCTGACATCAGGAAGTGGTTAGCCTAGCTTAGTAATAGGACTGAAAATGGTAAAAACACCCAGCAACTCTAAAGCTTACCAATGAAAATGTTGTATCTTATTTGTTTTATCTGTACGCAAACAGAAATGTCAAAATCACAATTTATGTTTTTGTGTGTGATGGGGGGGGGGGGGGGGGGGGGGGTGGGTTGATATTTTCTTTAAGCACAGGTTTTATACTTTCATCATAAAGGCAAAGCATATGTCTGTGAATATTCCCAATCATCCAGAACATAGGATGTCTTGACATCTTGACATGCCATGTCAAAGGCAACTAGTCTTGCTGAAGATTTCTTAAAAAAAAACATTTCACTTTTCAGACAAAAAGCTTCGTCAGCTCTTGGGGACTGGTGAAGGGGTGTAGGGTGGCTGAGCTCACATATGGGTCATCAGGCCACATGGCTGTTATATCAGAGTTGTTAGTGGCATTCAGAGGTTAAATGCCTGGGACTCCCCACTAGTCTGTCGGAGCTGACACAGCTGACTTAGCCAGGGGCCAGATATATACACAGGGATAATCCCAACACTGTACAGCAGTACAGCTGGAGTCCACACACTCCACTGCCAACTGCAAAAAACTGACATGGCTGACTGGAGTCCCACTGTGAAGGTGCCACTCTAGGCATATTACCCACACATTAGCTAAGTATTCTGTCAGCATGTTCCTGGTATGTGTGTTAGCACTTTATTTATTCAAATGAACATTCTGACATTTGGAAAATATGCTTATATGCTGTTTTAACCAGACTGCTGTGAAATGATCATTACAACCAAAATGCTACTGCCACCCCTGAGATAAATTTAAGACTTGGTGCTATACAAATAAAATTGAGTTGAACCCCTGATGCTAGTGTGGATGCATCTGTACACTGGACAAGAGATCAGTGTTCTCCAGGAGAAATCTAGCTGTGCACATCAGTTTTCTCTAATCCTCTACCTTGACTACAGAAACCAGGGTTCTCATTTACATGATATTTAGGCAGTCAAGGCATGTTCAATAATCCGTCTAAAATTTTTAATGATTTTTTGCGGGAAAACAACTTGTATCCCTACTAGTATTTTGAGGTTGTTTTGAGACATCTGACAGTGAAAGACCTTAACAACACAGCAGTTGAATCTCTTCTTCTTTACTCTCTTTTCACTTGGCAAACAACTAAACTGCATCATAGTCTAGTCAACATCTCGCAAGGAGCAGGACAGCCCAGCTGACCAAATCAATATTTTATGGTCACGTCCTCTGATGAAATTAACATGAATGCAGGTTAGTGACAACGACTGTGCCGAATCACTGGCTACATCAATGTTTCAAATGCACACACACACACACACAGCTGGTTATTCTGCCGAGTGGCCGACTTTGTGTGGACATGCTCTAAGGTTCCTGCAGAAATCCTGTTACTGAAAGCCTTGTTACTGAAGTGCACATAAACACAAATTGTGAGGCTGTCAAGTCAGCACAATGTTGTACCTCTAATCCAGGTGACTTTGGGATAGATTAGTGACTAGCTAGATAGAAAGCAACATATACATTACTGTGTAAATAAGTCCAGTTTTCTAAAATGTTTTTTATTTATTTAGTTTTGTTACTTTGGCCAAGAAATCTAACAATCCACAAATTTTGGCTTGGCACATTTTTTGGTACAACACAGCAATGATTCTCAAAGTGAGGTTTGTGGCACATGGGAGGTTTGTAACACACCAGAGGGTTTGTTTCACAGAAGCATCTGGGAGGTGGTCCTTGGAAACTGTTTGGAAAAGGGCAGGTACTTTCAAAAAACTTGGACGAACCGTCTGTCCGTAACGTCAAACACGGGCTAACTTCAACCAATCAGATCAAACTCTTGCTGAAAGGTGAAAACATCTTTTCCATGGAGAAAAGCCTTCACTGTCATTCTCTGCTCCTTTTTCAATGAAGAAATACTCTCCAGTTCTGATATAACTGATGCTATCACAGTATCTATGCTAACCTCTTCAGGAGCCGCAAATTTTTGTTTGAGACGAGTCACTTCCATGGATGCTTTTCACTGTCATCACATCTAAAACCACGCCTGTAGCTGCCAGTAGTCATTCCTAGGACCCTGATTGGCTGCACCACACAAACATATTACTTGTAGCCTGGCAAGATAAATTCTGAATTCTGAAATTCTGGAATTTGACAACACAGTTGGTTTGCTGTTGTGTGTGTTTTACCTGTTAGAGTGGTTCGGGGTAGGCCTGTCTGGGGTCGTAGGTCATGTCGGGGATGTAGGGCTCGTGGAGGTCCGGGTCTAGGGGAGGGTGTCCAGAGGCAGATCAGCGTAGCCATAGGGAGGGTAAGAGGCATCTAACTCTGAGACACAGAGGAGCGGAGACAGAGATAACATCATCAACCAGATACACTGATGATATCAACTGCTTTGGTTTGTGTATGGGTTAAAGGTATAATTCACCCCAGAATCAAAAATACATATTCTTCTTCTGGCATTAGTGCTGTTTAGCCACCTAAACATTTTTGGTGTGAGTTGCAGAGTTCTGGAGATATCAGCCGTAAAGATGTCTGCCTTTTCTCCAATATAATGGAACTAAATAGCACTCAGCTTGTGGTGCTTAAAGCACCAAAAAGATCAGTGTCTCTTTCCAGAAATCATGACCAGGTTACTCCAGATAATCCACAGACCTTGTTGTGAGCAGTTTCATGTCAGAACGATTTTCTCTTTTAGTAGAAAGAAAGTAGTTTCTACAACAGGGAGAAAGTACTTCCTACATGAAACTACAGCTGATATCTCCAAAACTCTGCAACTCACCACAAAAATATTTAGGTGGATAGATAGCACTAAAAGTCAAAGGAAAAATATGTATTTTTGATTTTGGGGTGAACTGTTCCTTTAAACAAATGAGATTTGGAAATGGAGATTGCTGATTTACACATGGCTCTTTTTTCTTTTCTGATAACCCCATAAGGCTTATAGGTATCTGTTTCAATGCCATATTTGAAAACAATAAATGTTAAATTATTTTATGTTTGTTGTACTTTTTTTTTGCAAGTTAGGGAGCCTTAGATCATTTTTATCTACTTAAGGCCTCAATAGAGTTGTCAACGCCCTCGCCTCCGTCTCGTTTCGATTACTGCAATGCCCTTTACGTCCAAAATGTGGCTGCTAGACTGATCACTGGTGCGAGGAGATTTGAGCATATCACTCCGGTTTTAGCTGCACCTCACTGGCTGCCTGTCAAATACAGAATTGATTTTTAAGATATTATTGTTAGCTTTTAAAGCTCTGCATGGTTTGGCACCAAGCTGCCTCACTGAGCTCCTTATTCCCTACGTGCCATCTTGTAACCTGAGGTCCTTTGACATGGCATTGTTGGCTGTACCGAGGTCGAGGCTGGTCACTACGAGAAACAGAGCCCTTCACTCTTTTGGTTTGTTTTTGTTATAACTTTATTTTTGATACCATTGCTTACAGGTATTTAGTATCCTCATTAACGTTGTTTTAATGTTTTTTTCTTGTTGTTTTTCATTATGTCGCTCAGCTGATTGCTTCGGTTTTCCAAAATCAGGATGTCCTAACCTGCTGAGTGTTGTTTCACGCACCTCCACCCTGTTTCATCTGGTTAAAATCGATGCGACATCCTTGATGTTTGTGTTTCTCCTCATCAAAGCAGTCAACGGGAGGATGAGAGACTAATTAACGAGACTGAGAAGTAGCGGCACCTTTTATATGATCCACAGCGGCCTTTTTATAAGAATATCCTCAAAAAGGACAGGTTTTGAAAGGAAAAAAAGAGAACTTTTGGGAGTTAAAAGTAAATAAACTGTCCCCCAACTATACAGAAACAAGATCTGATTTAAGAAAATGGTGCTAGTTATGAATAAATAACCTAATTTACTCATCTACAGAGGGAGGGATCTCAAGTACCCCGTTGCGACATTGCTCGTATATGTGGACAGTTGTTTGCTCACATCGCTTTAGTTAGGAAGCAGTGTTGCTCATTATCAACTGTAGGCAAGACAGATAAATTTGATTGTAAAATGGACTAGAATTATTCCTTGTCCTGACAACAGTAAGCTTTTGCTTCATGAATTTGAATTTGAGTGCAAAACTTTCACCAAAACATTTGTGAATGCTTTAATGTCATATTGTTGGTAAATGACGTGGTATAATCAGGATAATCACACTAGTAGGTGTGCGTTAAATGGTTTGAAGTGAGTTGTATAAGCATATAATATGCTTCTAACTGATATTTTACACACTTTATATTAATGTGCGTTTTCCAGAATAGTTTGTGTGAATGACAATAACAAATGCATAGCAAGACGGCCACTTTCGACCATCCAACGCTGCGTCACATTCCGCTGCATAAGCTTAATGATGAATGTGTGCAGGTTGACTGACTGTATAGAAGGTGTAACCGAGAGACACTAGATACTGAATAAATGAGTTCATTTCGCTCCGACAACTGCGCTATGAAATCAGCACCTTCAATTGACCTCCATTACAACTACTGACAGCTCTGTATGCATGCGCGCGTGCGTGCACGACTGCAGTGGATTAAGCGTCTAGGAAAAAAAAAAATGACGGAGATCCTGGCTTTAAATAAGAACCAATACTCTCCTCAATCACACACACTCGCGGGGATACACTCGGGATGAAGACTAACACATTAATTAAAGATGGTGAGATGGAGGGATTTACACAGAATGTGTATACAGAGGAAATGAGAGAAGAACGATTTAGTGAAGGAGAGAAAACTGACGGAGGGGAGAGGGGAGAGGGGGAGAGCTGTCTTCTGTTTTTTAGCTTTGTTCAAACACATTTCTCTCCTTCACTTCCTCATCCTTCTTCTCCCTTTCCCTCCACACTCACGTCCTGTTTCAGTTCTCTCCTCCGCTCCTTCATGATCTCCTCCCTCTCTTCTCTTTCACTCCTTGCTTGCGTACTTGTTTGGTAGTTTACAGCCTGTTCTAAACAGATGTAGGTCTAATTTATGAGTCACCGTGCACACTGCAGTTTGATATATTTACACATATGTTGTTATTTTCTGTAGTGCCGTTTTGTATTGATAAAACACGATATGGATGCATTTCATTGTATAGTAAGTACATAAAAGCTTTATATTTAGAAGTTTAAACACTCACTATCCACAAGACTGTGAATATCACATAAACTATTAATTTACTTGACTTATTCATTAATTATAATTCCTCTGAGGCTTGCATGTTGACATGAGTTTTCCAAGTCAGATCCTCTTAACTGCAGAAAGATGTCTGAAATTGCTTTTTATTATGTATGTATTTATTATTATTTAACATTTATCTTTCAATACACAAGAACTATAAAAGATCCCCCCAAAAAATGACAATGTCAAATCATTATTACAGTTATCAAGGCTGTTTGTATGGACTATGTAAAGTTTTGCACTCATTATTTATTATTCATTATTTATTATCGTCTCAGTTGTTGTTGTATCTGTAGTCACTATTGTATTGTATTTGCACCAATACAAAAAAGAAGAGACAGAAAAGACTAATTTGTGTAATTAATGTAAATGCAAATACAAGTCTTTTTTGGCAGAGATTCTAATCCAAGTGGGGCCCCAGGCCCACTTAGGGGCCACCAGAGGGTCGCAGAATGCTGAAAAAGAATTTAAAAAATAAAATAAAGTTATTTAGGATTCCCATCCTTCTAACTGCCTGCCAGTCAAAACAATTCACATCACATCATTAGCTGCCAGCGTCGACCTGACACGAAGCTGCTCTGCTCCTGAAATGTAGCCAGCAGCTAGCCAGATTTCAGCTAGCTCTGAAGAAATCCTGGCCAAGTAAAACTTGCAATTATGATGCAGCATACAAACAGGATTGATTCCTGCTGCACAACTCACTGACATCGGGACCACTCATCTTAGTGTGGACGTTACACTTCACTTTATATGATGATGTTGTTGTTGTTGTATAGTCGTGGAAACAGTCATTGTAAAATTCATACGTCAGGGGACTAATTTGCCTAATCTTCACAGGTCTTTCGACCGCAACAGAAACGCAGATAACAACGGGCTGACGGAACCTTTAAGTTCCTTGAAAAGTAGTTCCTAGGACTAGAAGTTCCAGGCACTTTTGGGTGTCACATGCACACACATGCACATATGGTACAGCAGCTTCATGGCCCGTGTCTATTCTGCCAACAGCAGGGATCCTACCTGCGTGATTACATCATGACGTGTGCGTGTGTGGTCCTGCTGTTGAGGAGGTGTATGACAGGAATACTAATGTGATCTGCGTGTGTGTGTGTCTGTGTGTGTGTTGTATAGGTGGGCTGATTGCTGTGCATGTAGATGTCCAGCTTTATTTGGACATGGAGTCAGTGTGTTTGCCGTGTGTTGAGCGTCTGCTGCTGTGGTGACAGCTCACTTTCCCTCTGGGATTCTGTCTAATGAGGCTGCGTAGTTTGTTTGAGGCTACCTCCACCTGTTGTGAAGTTTGGAGAAGTGTGAGGAGAGAAGAAGCAGGGGGCCTTGTGTTTGATGGAGAACAATAAAGGGAACAAAAATAGTGTGTGTGTTCAGAGTCTAGAAGGGTGGAAGGCAGCAGCTGCGGCAGGTAGCAAGATAAGCTTTAATCATATGTTTTAGATCTCCACTTTTATGGCCAAGAGTGACATTTATAGTATTATATTAGTAGGTAGCAGGCATCTTATTTTTAGCTGTTAGTTCCATGAAAAAATTTGTGTTTATTTTGTGGTTAATGCACTTTCTCACCAGAAAAACGGGCGCAAAAGTCATTTGTACAAGCAGACGAGCCATGAATTTAATAACGTTTATTGTTCGGTGGGACCTCTAAAGGCCATATTAATTATGACTGGGGAAGTAAAAATACGAAGAAAATATTATATTGAGAGAATATCAATCTGTCCCCCCAATATACAACAGAAAATATATTGAATATGTCATCCTTTTATAGCCCTCTCGATGGATCTGTCCCTCGTTTCCTTTTCATTTTCAATAAAACATTAGTTTGTGAACTCTTCTCCCAACTGTACACTTGGTTGCACCTATGCCTTGGCCAATCAGAATGCAGGCCCACAGATCGCAGGTTTTGAGCGACACTGTAGGGAGAGGAGCTGTTGTTTAACAGTAAAAATATAACTCAAAACAGCAAAAACACAAAATAAGTTGTCAAATCAGAACTTCAACTGTCTGTACTCTGTTGTAAGCTCATAGATGTGTGTGTGTGTGTGTGTGTGTGTTACCAGAAAAAATAAAGCAATTTCTTTGTTCTTGCTTCTTGTTACGATAATGAGAGATCAAATTTTTTGAGTGTCAGTGAATGTCTCAAACATGCCAGATTGTGATGGCCTCTCTTTCACTCAGTGTACAGCCTGGCATTGCACAGAGGAACAGAAGTCTACGTCCTGCTAGCTCACTGCTTTTTCCCCCGTTATTTACGAGACGTCATTTAAGACACAACGCTTCCCCACCAATGCCGAGATTTTCTGTCAATTGCTGTGAAGGATCATCATCAAAAATTTGTCACTCGGAGAAGAAGAGAACCACCGAAACTCAGCAGAAGAAGAGAAAGATGATGTTATGTGGCATGAAAACATCGGTGCTCAGCTGTGGATCCGCGGGACCGCAACCTGGGCACACAGCGAGGCTGCCTACATCACAGCCCCTGGGACTCAGCCGGGGCAATCAGCACTCCAGCCCCCGGGCCTCTTAGACAGTGTTTCGGCCAGATGCCAGGGGACACACACAGCTAACGTTCGCCACACTGGTGGCGAACTGGTCTCTTGAAAACATAATTTTCTCAGTTTTTTGACAACAAAGGAACACTTCACACATCTATTACATGAGACGGATGAAGAGGAGAGGGGCAAGTAGATCAAGAAGTTGCAAAAGGACTCTGCACGCTGTCTAGCTTGCAATAAACAATTTATTTGTAATGTTTCAGTACTAGACCGTCTCAAGTTTTGCCTGATGAAGGTCTGTTAGCCTCAGTTTTTTGTCTGAAAGGTCGATTTTTTATTTGAACCGACCAACATTCAAGTGCTTATAAAAAAAGAATGAATGAAGCTTGAATAAAACTTTTTTGTGTGAGTGTCTGAAACTATCAGATCTGTTCTTTCATTTGATTATTCCATGTTAACATATTCATAGAACTGAATATTTTGTGGGTGTTGAAAAATAGGTGAATTTTGTCAAAAATGCTGATGGGAAAAGAGTTCAAGTAAAACCACAGCGAAACAAAGCCATTTGCTTCAGTTTGTCACAAGAAGAGGATCTGAGGAGCAGGAGGAAGTTAAGCCATCATTATCAGCCCAGACACCAACTCCTGCACCAGTTTCTCCTCAAAAAGTTGCACTTGTTCGGGATTATTAGAGCTCCTGCCTGCCTCAGTCAATTTTTGGTGGCTGCGGTTGTCTTAGTGCCATGATGCATAAAGCTTGTATGACTGAACTGTGGTGCATTGCTGTGAGGACCTATTATTTTTAACATATGCGTTTCAGAACCTGTTAAGTATGATTTGTTGTGGACGGGTCTGTGTGCATTTGTATACAATTAAGAGCTAGTACCGGGGCAAGGTAGTGGTCAAGTCTGATTGACCGTTACACCCATGTGACTAATATCACACACTTAACAGTCTGGTCTGCTTGTTGATGGCACTGTCCAGCGGTCATATATGTCATTTTGAGAGTCACTGGCAGTGGACCTGTGCTGTTGTTTGGGTATGAGGACGTGTTTGTTTAGTATGTCGTCTACAAGCCAGTATCTGAACAAAAGATGAGTACTGAAGGGAAAATAAGCATCACTCTGTCACACCCCTCTAAAGCTCCATTTGGACTGGTTTTGTTTTTGTCTCAATGGGAAATGGGATGATTTTTACATCACCTGCTCTGGTCAGTGATTTTAATCCTGTCTAAAGCACGTACATGGGTAATTTTTTACCCCCCACCCAATAATTATAGCTGCTACCATTTTTCATCAAACTCACTGGTCCTCCTGTAATTGAAATCCCATTCAGAGTGACATGCTCGTGTTTTAAAATGGATATCTGTGTTTTTCCACAGGAAGAGCAGCTTGTCTACTAGTCCATTGATTTTTTTTTTTTTTTTTTTTTTTTTTTTTTGTAAATCAGCCCCAACCCATTTTCATTCCAGGTTGTCAAACACTGATGTATTTTCCCTCCCTCCCTTTGTCTCATACCACTATTAGAAGCACAAGGTACCTTTTAGCATCAGTGTGACGCTGCCAAAAAGCCCTTTTAACACCTGCTTAACGTTGTGAAGCGGTCACAGTTTGGTTAGGCTTTGGCACCAAAAATACTTTGTTAGGTTTTGCAAAAGACATGTAGGTTGCGTTATGGATGTTATGGAACTTAAAACTTGAGATAACTTTGACTTTTTGGTTTCACATGGGACATGAACCCTGTCCTCCTGGGTGTAAGTCCTATGTTTCTTTGACCCACCACACCTCACCCATACACTTTCTCGCTTTTCATACTTCACCTGACAAGAATGGGTTTACATTGAGGCTACCTGAAAGCCAAGTACGTCTGAAGGGTGGGCAGAACAGACTGTCAACTCAGTATGAAATTCGACTGAAACTGGAGGAAGTCAAAAGTGCTTTTGTGATCTGAAAGGTGGAAACATGTTAACACCAACATCCAAGGCTATTCCTGTATTGGCATGTAGGTGTTTGCAATGGTGGTGCATGTAAAATGCTGAGTCAGGTCAAGTCAAGTTGCATTTTAGGAGCTAGAACAGCAAAAGCACAGCCACCTCTAAGCTTAAGGTTAGATTGCAGGAGAGAAGCCCAAAGTCAGCCCACCTGAGGGACCTGGAGGTAGAGTAGAGAGTTAGAAGGTCCAGGATGTAGAGGAATGCCAGGTGAATTCAACTCTGTAGTGTACAGGCAGCTAGTGAAAAGAGGCCAGGATGGGGGATGATATGGTCACACTTATGGGTACCCATAAGAAGCCTGGCCACGACATTCTGGACCAGTTGGAGTCAGGAGAGGGTTTGCAGTGCAGTGGTCAGTGGAAAAACTGGCTTTCACTACTGCATTAACTTGCTTGTCAAACTCAAAGGCAGATTCAAAAATCACACCAATGTTATTGGCAGGGAGTTTGACAAGGGTGGACAGGCTGCCAATACTGTTGAAGATCAGTTTGATGGAATCAGAGGGGCCATATAGGATCATTTCAGACTTGCTTCATTCAGCTGAAGGAAGTTTTGTGAAGTTTTTTATGTCATCAAGGCAGTTCAAGATGCTGGTCAGTTTGGATTTGGATTTTGTGGTTTCAGGGGAAAATAAAGCTGAGTGTCATTAACATAACAACAGAAGGAAATGCTATTTTTTTTAAATGATTTGACTGAACGGGAACATGTGTAAAGAGAACAGAATGGGACCTAGGATGGAACCTTGTGGGATGCCAGAGGAGAGGCTAGCTAGGGAGAGGAAAGTTACCTTTGTTAACAAAGAAGCTTCTATTTTTTAGGTAGAATGTGAACCAGTTTAGGGCGGTGCCATTAAGTCCAACCCCATGGTAGAGAGTCCAGTAGTTGCTTCAGACTTTTCTACATTTTTGTTTTAATCTGTATTTTTTCATCTTTATTGCTGAAACACGTTATCACCTTCGACAGAAATACACGTGTAGACATCGGAAAAGGAATTGTGGGGTTTGGATTAAAGTGGATCTTGAGATGATCAGCAATGCACACAGCATTATTCAACCACAAATTTATATTTTATTCAATTCTGAATTTAATTATCTGTGTATATGCTCTATGTGTGTGCAGCATGAAGTGACCACAGCTGTGATTTTGTTGTGCATGTTACGTTGTTATGATGTCAGCTCCAGGTTGATACTTGTATTCTCTTCTGAGCTCTGTTTTTACTCCATTCGTTTACATTTCTGGCAAACTGACATCAGTTAAAGTTTTCAGAATTAGCAATTAGCAGTTCCTGTTTGAAATGTACCCATGGATATAAACAGACAAACACTTCCTCGATATTGTAGGAAATGTAAAAATGTCATGATGCACACATTTTTTATTCTGTAGCATCTTTTTTCTATGATTTCTCTATGATTTCTATGAAAGATAATTATACTCTTGGGATGTGTCACACTGACTGATATTATGTGTTTCATTTCCCTGTGTTAAGTTTGACTCTCCCCATCAGGGGACCCTATTAAAGACCTTATTCTGTAATTTCCCAGTGGTTACAGTGCTGTCAGAATGGAGTGTGAAGAAAGCAGGTAAACCCTGGATTTTTGTAGTTCAAAAAGACCAAGACCACAACTTATGTTCCTTCCCACACTGAAACTGGACATCAGTTCCAGTGACGTTTGAGTGCTTTCAGATGTCAAATTCCTTTACTGAATACCATGAAAATAAATATAATGATGAGACATAATAAACAATTCTTAATTCACTGCTTAAGAAATACTACAATTAAGTTGGCATTGTGGATTACATAACTGTCAGTAAGAGGTCAACACACCGGTCAGTGTCCCGTTAAAGTGTGTAAGACACTAAAACCATACTGAATGACAAAAATGCAAAATCTGTGTATTTGCATTAAAACAATGTTGTGGGAGTTTTCCCCTGTAAATCATAGTACTCACCATCAGCTAGGTATGTAGGCTCTAATGGAACTGCAGTATGGGCCTGGAGAGAAACAGACAGACACAGAGATGAACAAAACATGCAATGATTTTGTACACAGTTATGCCAACACTGTTTCTGTCTAAGGCAGACACTTCAATAAAGTGTTTCTCACAGGGAACAAGGTGGAGGTGGAGACACACACACACACAGAAATATGGGACAGTTTGGTACTAATTTGTCTGTTTTTTGCCACATAACACCTTTGTGGTCTAGTAGCCAGCAGTGCACAGACTGGTACTGTGTCATTGCTTAACACAAAACTTGATTTCTTCAGATTATTAAAATGATATTTTTTCACAAAAACAAACATATTAAATTATTTGATTTTCTGTGTATAAATGAGTTTGGGCTTATATGATTATAATTCAGATTTTTTTAAAGACACGTCGGAGGCCTGTTGAGCTACGTATTAGTATTCAGACCTCATCTGTGTAGTCTGAAGGAACACTTGTAGTATGCATAAGAAAGGATGCACAACAGATGGGTGAGGCGGTATGTCAAAGAGTGTGAGTGTGTGTCCCTTTGTGTGTGAAGAGAAAAAGAGAGAAAGACCAAATAGGGAGCAAGATTAAGATACAGGGAGTGGGATGAAAGTGTGAGTGATGTAGAACCACATCAGTCTTTTGGAATATACATCATCAGTGACATCACACATCAGCACATGTTGATGATGTGGTGGTCACAAAGACAATTAAATCATTCATCATCCAGGAAGCCTAGATTAATGGAGAGTGAGGGCTTTATCCAGAGCCAAAAAAAGCTGCCTTTAAATCAGGTGATAAGGAAACTTACAGATCCGCCAGAGCAAATGTGAAAGCTGGCATCAAGGAGGCAAAGTGGAGGTATGAGCATGAAGAGAGAGCTCAACATCAGCAGCACCAAAGATGCATGGCAAGTGATCCAGACCATCACAGGCTACAAAAGCAGGAGACTCTCCATCACATCGCAAGATGAACTAAATACATTTTATGTTCGATTTGATGTCTTCAACAAAGAGTCAGCTGTGAAGTCTTCTTGCCTTTCGGTCAGTAGCGACAGATGATGCAAGAAGAAATCCTGCTGAGAGTGAATATGAGTAAAGCTGCTTGGCCTGTTAACACCTCTGGCTGTGTACTAAAAACATGCCAACCAGCTAGTGGATGTCATTACTGGCATCTTTAATGTATCACTGTCACAGGCGAGTGTTGCTACCTGCTTCTTCTTGACGCCAAAAAGTCTGCAGTGTGTAGTCTAAATGACTGCCACCCTCTGGTACTCACCTCCTGATACTGGTTCTACATTACATACTGTAAAAAAAACAGCGTCCCAGCCAGCCTGGACTCTCGCCAGATTGCATTCAGAACCAACAGATCCACTGCCCTCCACACACCTTGAGGAGAACAACACCTACATTGTAATGCTGTTTGTTGCTTTCAGGTCAGCATTCAACACAATCTCCCCCAGGAAGCTGAAACTTAACACTGGCCTGAGTACCACAATCTGCAACTGGATATCGGGCTTTCTCACAAACAGACCCCAGACAGTTCGGATTAGCGTGTCAACTGCTCCCCTGTAGTGCTCTGGTGCCCCCTAGGGCTATGTGCTCAGCCTCTTCCTTTTCAAACTGTACACCCATGACTGCAGCCCCCAACATGGGGAGAGCTCTATTGGGAAGTTCACAGATGACACCACCCTCACCAGCCGGATTTCAAATAATGATGAGACTTAATATCAGGAGGAAATAAACAATCCTGCAGAATGTTGCCCAGAAAACAACCTACTGCTCGCTGTCAGCAAAACCAAAGAGCAGATTGTTCATTTTTTAAAGTTTTTTTTTTTTTTTTTGCGGGGGGGGCATTTTTGCCTTTATTGACAGGACAGCTAGCACGTAGACAGGAAACGGGGCAGAGAGAGACGGGATGACACGCAGCAAAGGGTCACAGGCGGGAATCGAACCAGCAGCCGCTGCAGAGGACTAGCAGCCTCCATATATGGGTCGGACGTCCGACGGACGCTCAACCAACTGAGCTAAACGTCCGGCCCCAGATTGTTCATTTTTGAAGAAAGGAGGCAAAGACATCAGCGGAGCTGAGGTGGAGCAGGTGAACAGTTCCTAGTTATCTGCATCACAGAGAACCTGCCCACCCTGTAAAGAAGGCTCAGAAAGGGCTATATTTCTGAAGAGAACTCCAGAAGGAAAAATTCCTGCACCAAGTTTACCAAGTTTGTGTTAACTTTTACAGAGGACCAATTGAAAGCATCCAGTCTGCCATCTGGTAAGAGATACAGAAGTATCACAGTCACACCACAAGACTACACAGCAGCTTATTCGCTCAGGTAGTGAGACTCAACATTCCACCATAAATATTTTTTTAAGTATTACATTAAGAGACTAGATTTTCTCTGATTTTTCTAAGGAACAGCAGTTTGGAAATTGGTTGTAGTTTAGAGTACATGTCTGGTACACTCTTGTAAGACATTTTATTGTGATCTACACTGTCTAGTACTTAAAAGTGTCTTGTAAGGTTGATGCTGAAGTTAAAGTTTTGTGTCAGGACAGCACCTCTACATCCATACATGCAGGGTTCTTACCATTTCCCAGGCGGCGGGGTCGTGTTTGAAGAGCGAGTGTGTGAGCTCCACTGAAACTCTCTTCCTGTAGTCTGAACTCTTGTCCTCTGAAATTCGGAACAGCACTGCTGCAGCGTAGGTGGCTGCAGGGATAGAGCAACATCACAGTCATTTATAAACAGACTTAAGGGAAAAAGACAGAAACTCATTTGTACTCTTTGAAGAACTAAAGGTCGTTTCACTCAAAACTCCCAACTCCTCCAAGAATTTGCAAATGTGTGATCAGAAGAATTAACACAAATTTAACCAGTCATCACAGTTTTCAAATAAACTTTTTTCTTCCAAAAACAAGCAGAGTAATGAAATGTTTGCCAATTTTGCTGTGCAAAAATAATCCAATTCAGAATTATATTCATGACCAAAATTAAAATTAAGCTGCCAATGCTGTAAAGTAGGACACTAACTTGGCCCTCCCTCATCACACCAGTGGAGCTGCTCAGTGGCTGGCAGATGAGACTGTGGTTGTACTGGGCAGCTTCTAGGTGCAGCCACATGTCACTTCCCTCAAACATGCAGCATTTTGGGTGAAAACAAGCGCTGTTAAAGTTCCACCGCTTCACCTCTTCAAATAGAGAAGACTAGTGTCATTTATATGCATGTTAATGTTGGGAATGTAATTAGTTTAAAGGCGGACAGATGACTAAAAAAAACAAAATAGCTCCTTAAAAAGTGACAGAT
This sequence comes from Lutjanus argentimaculatus, assembly GCA_034769285.1. Taxonomy (NCBI): domain Eukaryota; kingdom Metazoa; phylum Chordata; class Actinopteri; order Lutjaniformes; family Lutjanidae; genus Lutjanus; species Lutjanus argentimaculatus. The sequence continues at coordinate 1,152,231 of JAWZSL010000044.1, read as the reverse complement.
GTCAGAAGTACATCACATGGAGGTACTTGTATATCCCACCTCCGGCTACTAGATAGATTCGTTGTTCCAGATGCTTCCTGACGCTAATCTTTGATCGGCAAAGACACAGCATTTGAGATCAAAGGATTCGAGATCCTAACAGCTCAACATTGATGCGGTTTTCTTATTTTATGCATTTTAACAGGCAAAGACCTCAGAGTTTATATTGACCGCCAGTCAAGTTAGAGTGGTTGTTTTCACCAAAAAAACAGGGACGGAATCATGACGCGGGAGCAAAATACCCAGATTTGTTCCTCTGATCTATAATAAAGGTGAAAACAAAAAGGACGTGCACTTGGACAACAGCAATAGCTGAAAACGTCCTCACATGTATTGCACAGTAGTCAAGCTTCAGTCCAAATTTAATGCAAATTTTAACCAATTTCCAGTAAATCAGCAATTAAAGGGATAGTTCGGATTTTTTGAAGTGGGGATGTATGAGGTACTTATCCATAGTCGGTGTATTACCCAGTTTGGAGAAGCAGCAGGAGTGCCTGTGTAGGAAGCTGTATTTTAGACGCTTAAAAGTCTCTATCAGTTTAAAGGAGAAACCTGTAATATATTTAATTTAATTTATCAAAAATGACCATGATATGCAATCAGAGATTAATGAAACATGCTGAGTTGAAATACTTGCTACCCTGACAACAAGACTACAGCCGCAGTGTCCTCCTTCGAAATTTCTATTGCAGGACGGAATAACTGTTATTGTTTGCCTGTTTCACGTTAATTAGAGTTCAAATTAATGCCGAATGTTGCCAAATGAGGAAATATCTGTTTAGAAGTCATGAGAAAATAATTTTGTAGAAGGCACACATGTTTATAACAGTTAAACTGATAAATATGTTCATGGAGTTTGGCAGGCAGTGAGACAGGCAGCCACTTAACTCCAGCTCCAGTATGTATTTTCAGAGCAGTGTTTTCAGGATAATGGGCTGAACTTTACATTGACAGACAGTTTATCAGCTAACAGTGGTGCAGTCATCGTCGCTTGTTGTTGTCAAATTACAATTTTGCACTCGTCTTGCACTCCTGCTGTGCTTCTGCAGCCTGCCTGACCTTCTTTGCATCTAGAGAGGAGGGGGCAGAGGGAAGCAACCCTTTTCAACCATAGATCATATATTAAATAGGGATTTATCCTATTTAAACACTGTCTGTGGCTCCAACTTGCTATTTGAACTGCAATATTTTTTGGATGCACAATTGTGACATATTGCTCTTTCAAGTGTATACTATATTTGTAATATTTTCATCACTTCACCTTGCAGTCAGTTTTCTTGACAGGAAACCAGCATTACAGTGCCTCAATCAGTTAGTTTATTTGTGTTATTGTGTAATATCGGTGAATCTGAACAAGCCCTTTAAAAACCCACTTCAAAAAATCCACACTATTCCTTAAATTTAATACATGTTTCCACCCACTACCATGATGTAAATAACAGGAACTTGTTTACCAAGAAAAATAGCAGGTATTGCTATTTTTTCCAAAGATGTCACAGGAAGAAGGAAGGAGAGGACACAATGAGATGTGGTAACTTCAAAAGCGCCAGTCAAAGGCCAAACCATGTAGAAAATATAATGGAAATATAACTTTTCTGTTTGTTTCATGTGTTAATTTGAGGAAGGTTACAGTCTCCTCATCGCTGCACACAGATTGATATCTGATGTTTAAGTCAGATGCTTCATGTATATCATGATTTGTTTCCACATCCACCTTTCCATAAAAACAATGCATAAAATCAAGTGGATGGAAATGTACTCAGTGGAAGTGAGACAAGACTTTAGCTGATGGCCTTACCCTTTTCTGAAATGCACTGCTTCAGAAAAGGTTAACCCCATCAGGTAAAGTCACATCAGCTCACCGTAGATATTAGCTCACAGTAGGTATTAGCATATGTTGGTCTGAAACATCTTTGCATAAAACGGTTCATACTGGGCAAAATCTAGCCGTTAGTTCAGATGTGCCTGTGAAGCAGAAGTGGAGAGAAACGTACCGATTCCCTCGTTGTTGGAGTGCAGCAGCTCCATGAGTGGTGCTGACGCTCCCTCTGCATCGATGAGCTCTGCAGACTGTTTGTCCAGGGCCAGCTCGCACAGGACGCCCGCTGATACTCGCTTCACGTTCTCCACATACGAGTACAGCAGCTGCACACACACACACACACAAACCAGTGATCTTAACACTAGAACAGCCAAGGTAGTCATTTTGACCATTTTAAAATTTATATGTGAGAAATAACTTTGTTGAATTAAAAAATGCTACGCTGCTGGTACCTGACTTCTGTCATTTAAAATGCTTCTTCTTCTTTCTAAATTGCACAAAAGGCAAAGAAAATGTGTTCATTTTTTACCTATTTCTGCCATAAATGGTCAACCTCAATGCATAGAAATTGCCACTGTTGCTTAGCAAGTCACTGTCTCCATCAATAAAGCTTCACAAGTGGATGGTTTAAATTGTTTACGTTTAAAATGGTTTAAATCGGTAAAATAATCATAAAAGATCTGGGGATCATAAAATGGGGGAGACTGGGGATGGTTGTAACACTTTTTGTCGTAGTGCCTATAGTTTGCTGAATTTTTTGGATTCATACTTTGAGACAAAATATCCTTATGTATGACAAATAGCAATGTTTTCAATTTTTATGAGTAATTTGAAATTTATCCAAAACTTAAATGGGATCACTGATGGTTATCACCTTACAGAAAAAATACTGCTGTGTACATACACAATAAATAAAGTTTAATAAATGTGATGGCACGCATACAAAATTTACATTTACATTTTGGGGTTATTTCAATTTTTAAAATAAATCAGAATAACACGAATGGAACAGGAACAGAAATGGATTCATTTCTTAATTCGGTTTTCATTATGAGGGATTAAAGTTTAGAGTTCAAAGGTCAAAATGGCCGCTGACAGCAGTTCTAGTAGTTTTGGAATTCTGGCACTTCTAATGTTAAAGTTTGGGATGTATTTATAACAGCACAGGAGACCAACTTTGGTACCAACAGTCTTCATTTTCAGATTTGTCGGGCTGGTGTGTTCTCAATACCATTTGTTCTTTTTGTTGGACAAGGGGATATAGATGGATAATAGATGGACGGGACAGGCAGTACTGTCTCCCTCCAATTCCCATGAGTGGTTCAGGAGTTATTTTTTTATGGATCATTATGGCACTTTACATATAGGGTAAATTATCCACAGCACGTCTCACTGATGAGTTGATTTATGACTCTATGCATCATTTTATCAGTAAAATCCTTGCAGCAGCAGCAGCAGCAACAGCAGTCTGATCAGCACAGACACTCAGTGGAAGGCGAGCTGCTGCTCTCAGATGATACCTGATATCACCATGAAATGTAATATAGATGATCACAAAGCATAATACAAGGGTCATGTTCATTAGATTTATATTTTAAAAAATGAAACATCCATTTTTTTAAATCCATTTTTTGATATTGTACAATCCTATCCATTTAAAGTGTCTGTCATTTTCATGCATGAAAGAAACTTGTTCCACACATCAGTTTTGCTATTTGGAGTGCAAAAACATATGTTGAATTAAGTAAACATTTTGCAAAGACGAGCTATTCATGCTCACATGTGCACACATACACAACTGTGCATATCGGTTGCCTGTCAAAAAATGCCCCCAACAAACTTAAAACCAAAACTAATGTGTGTGGTTGCAGGTAGAGTGACCAGATCCCAACAAACTGAATGTGGGACAAAGACTATGTTTGTGTGGGACAGTGTGGGACAGTGCGGGACAGTGCGGGACACGTTACAAATGCTGAGAGGTTGATTCAGTGGCAGATACAAGACAATAGATAAGTAGTTTCCCGGTCTTTGCTGTAGTTGGATTTCCTTTTCATTGTGGTGGTTTCCAACATACTCTGCCCAAATCTGCATAGTTTGGGACTTTTTACAGTTTTTGCCATTGGGTGTAGAGTAGCGAATGTGCGTGTGTGCCCAGTTGCACACAGTTATTGTGATGGTGCCCTTCCCTGCTTTCTTCACAACTATTAGACAAAAGCAAGATTTGAGAAAAGTATCTGTCCTGTATGAGTTTGACTTTTTAGAGCCAATCAAAATGTGGGACATGGTCTCAATACGTGGGATATAATGTGCAGTCCCAAGTAAAGTGGGACACCTGGTCATCCTAGTTGTCTTTGCCAAATAGTTGTCCTGGAATAGTCAATAGTCAAATGTCTTCCAGCTAGAAGTAGAATTCCACTGAAAGCTTCTATCTCCACTTTCTCCTCCATCAAATAAATTTCAGTGTCCACTGCAAACTCTTCAGGACACAGAAGTGAAAACAACCTGATGTAATCTGTTACTCCTAAAGGTATGGTCATATGCATATCATATGCATGTCATATGCATGTCATATGCATACATGTGAGCGTACCTGTACAAACAGTGGTATGGTTTGCATGCTGGCGATCTCTCCTCTGTTTATGGGGTCTCTGGCCAGGATGTGAAGTGCTCCTGTGCAGCCTTCTACTATTTCCTCCATACGAACACCATCCTGAGAACAGAGAAAGACAAAAGGACGGAGGCAGAGACACGTCAAAAAAGAGATAAACCAGCTAACCTAACATCACCGCTGACACCACCAAACATGTTCTGTTTTTGTCTGCTCAGTTCTGACAGCAGGTCTTGAAGCTCTGCAGTTTCAAAAACATCTTTTTACTCTTTGGTAACATTTGAACATTTTTGTAAAGGAAACTCGCCACCAAATGTGGCAGAAGAGGTAGCCTTATATACATATATATCCTCATAAATATGTGGCATTCTTCAACTTCAAACAAGCAATTTAAGACATCTTTGTGAGGGTTTGTAGAATCTCACTTGAAAAACTCACGTAAACATGCAAACCGTAGTGGAAAGTAGTAGTAACAATAATAATAATAATGATGAAAAAAAGAATAGAATTAATTTAGGGAATATTTTTTCATTTTGTCAAAGCTCAGACATTTTTATGACTCAGCCTCTAGTAATATCAGGGCTTATAGCTCTAGACAGTTGAATTGTTACACAACAGCCTTTTCTGACAGGAAACTGTCATTTTATAAGTCAAATATCGCTGTCTCCAAACAAACCAGCATCTCATAGAACATGGGAGTTGTTTGGTCTGTTGCTGCCTCGGTTGGTTGGTTTGTTTGTGTTTGTCTTAAGATTAGTTAATAATTATTTTAATAATTATTTTCTAAGCTAAGCGACTGGATCACCAAACACAGAGCCCCTTCAGTCTGTTTCTGGTGCTCTCGAGCCTCTCCAATATAATGGAACAAGGCACTCTTTTGGTGCCAAAAAATACATTTGAAAAAGCAACATCTCTTTCCAGAAATCATGACCTGGTTACTCAAGATATTCCATAGATCTTGTTGTGAGCAGTTTCATGTAGGAGCTATTTTCTTTCTACTAAACTAAACCCACCAACCGTTTCTAGCTAGCTCAGTGGTGCTAACAGCTGAGGACGATGCCATTAATGTTTACATCCTGCACTGTCATGAGCACAACCCTCTCATCCATGAGTAGATGCGCACTTCCTTCTATGTGGGGATATGATTTCTGGATAGAGACATTGATGTTGAGTTTCTCAAAGTGTATTTTTGGTGCTTTGAGTGCCACAAGCCGAGTGCGGTAGCCATTATGTTGGAGAGAAGGCAGACATTTCTACAGCTGATATCTTCAAAACTCTGCAACTCACACTAGAACTATCTAAATGGATAAATAGTCCTACAGATTAGAGGAAATGTATTTTTGATTTTGGGAACTGTCCCTTTAGACAGTGATAAGAAGTCAGTGGCTAATGAAGATTTATTGTTGTAAGAGTGTGCATTGTCCAGACCTGGTATGTCTGCTGTGCAGAGGACGCATGTCTCTGTGTGTCCTGGTGAGCCTTCAGAAGCAGGTTGACCAATCGTGGAATAGCACCCGCCTCCCTGAGCGGCGCCTGATTGGCCGGGCACAGTGCCAGGTTCCGGATCAGACCAACCGTAGCCTGAGGAGAGGACAGAGATCAAAGACCGGTCTCTATTTGGGTCAGCTTTAAAGAAAACTTTACATGCGGTGCCTCCAAATGGCAGCGCCAGTTACTGTTTGGAACTTCAGCAAAGTGCATGCTCTGCCCTCATGTTTACCAACCAGTGTGTGATGCTTCATATCAAAGGAAACCACGGGGATGAGAGGAAAGAGATCTAACAGTTTTCCATGGATGGAGCGCTCGCTCACTGCTGAGGAGACAGCTGGGCCGACTGCCTGCATCCGGACATCCACAAGGACTCAGCGCCGTCTCTCTGCTATACCAGCAAAGCGCTCAGAAAAGCTCTGATTTTATTTTTAAAGCACGACATTCATAGTCTGTAACCCTACAGGCATTTCTGAGGGAACAGCATCAGTGGAAAGCATGTTGGGAAAGATCCCCAAAAATGTAAACACATTACAAATTCAGGGAAATGCAGAAATCATGGTGAGGAGATGTTTATGTGAAGTTCTTTTTTTTTAAAAAGTTTCTGGTCAATGACCCACATCCTGACAGCAACCAGCACAGCACTGCCACTGAAGTGTTGCAAACTGTTAAGAACTGAGAGCTGGCATTGTGTGTCTGGCTCAAAACACTTTTTACTTTGTTTAGTGCTAATTAGCCACTTTGTTACTTACACTTTTATCAGAACATGACATTTTACGACCTTTTAAGACCTGTTGTCACAGGCTGGAACCAGTGGGCCAGACCTGTGACACACAAATAAATGTAACAGGATATTAGGAAAAATATTATTTGAAAAAAGTTCAGTATCTTCACATTAAAAGCATTTAAGTGCAGACACATGAGTTGACTTCTATCATGAAGTAGTCACAGGAGATAGAACGTGTTTGTGAGTCAGCTTAGCTTTGCCATTATTGTTAATCAAACGTGCGTCTAGAGAACAAGACAGCATTTGTTGGCAGCAGATCGGTTTGAAATATTGCACGACATAATGGAACAGTCAGGAGCAGCCACAGTGAGCTGTTAGATGAAAGGCTGCAGGCGACAGGCTGCATACTACCGACTTCTTAGCATGGTAAACTGCTTTCTCTTTCACTGCGTGTGAAGCATAAAATCAGATCATCTGCAGACCGTGATCAACCAAGGCATCTCTGTTTCAACTGTCAGTTCAAATGTGTTTATTCCTACTCTGCCACTACAGTAATGGTGTCATTATAGTTCAACACATAAATCAGTTAAAAAAAAAAAACAGACAAAAGATATCTGGTCCTGGTGCTGAGCAAGTTTAGATTTAAATCAGATACATCGACAGCCAGTGGGCAGAAAATGCAATGCTAGTTTTATGATATATGTGAGAACATTTTAAACATTTAGAAGTAGCACAACTTTTCCTGTTTGCTCTACTGCTTCTCTCTCCCTCATCCTCTTCCCTCCCCTTCTCTCTCTCTCTCTCTCTCTCCCTCCTCTCTCCCTCACCCACTCTGACTCTGTAAAGCTTCCTTTAAAGTCACATTGTCCATTTCTCCATTCCACATCATTAAACTCCAATACCTCAGTTCATTAATATAATCTGCCTGAGTTGGCAGGGCTGTCTGACTGAGAGAGAGAGAGAAGTGTGTGTGTGTGTGTGTGTGTGTGTGTGTGTGTGTGTGTGTGTGTGTGTGTGTGTGTGTGTGTGTGTGAGCGAGTGAGTGTGTGTTCAAATGAGACAGGTATTGCGTGTGTATTCAAAGCCTTGAATATCTTCTTCCCCCGTGCTATAGAGCTCCATTGTTGTCCAAAAAACTATTAAAAACACATCAGTGAGCCACACTGTTGCACGGGGTGACATGTTCCTTCATTACCATGAACACACACACACTTGTGAGCTGATTTTTTTTTGTTTTGTTTTTAGATTTACATCTTCAGTTGGAACCAACAGGAGAGGGAAGCTCTGTGAGGTTGTACGTATAGGGACTTATAGCCACCGCAGTGATTTGAGCTAAATGCTAATATCAGCACGCTAACCTGCTCACAATGACAATGCTAACATACTGAGGTTCATCATTTCTGTTTAGCCCATTAGCATGTCTTTGCAATGGATAGCACCAAGAAAAAGCACCGTTGAAGTTGATGGTAGTTTGCTTTGATCAGCGTAGCCTGGGAACCAGATGAATATACAAGCTCAAGTTTCATTTGCTATGGCAGATATGTCTGACAACCCTCTGGCTCAGAGAGATTTCCACCTGTCCTGGCTCTCGTAGGGCCAATCACAGCCATTTATTTAATATGGGGCAGGTTTGATTTGATGACTGATGGAGGAGCATCTCCAACTAGTCACACATTTGGCTGTGACAGACAGACTGATCAAAATCACATTTATTTAGCCGTTCTTCATTATGCTTGCTTTTGTCCAAGGCAGCTTAAAATAAGTTTTTAAGTGCATATGTCCCAAGTACACCAACCTCACAGAGCAAAGACCAGCTGCCCGAGCCAGGGACACCACAGAGTGTGGGCTATGGTAGAAAAAAGAAAGAAAAGTGAAGGGGACCCAGAACGGAGCCCTGAGGGACTCCGGTAGTGAAGCTACAAGGTTAAGGCACACACAAGTCTGTAAGTGTGGTCCTTGTGGTTAGATGTGAACAGGGAGAGTGCAGAGCCTGAGACTCCCAGATCTTGGAAGGTGGAGAAGAGGACCTGGTGGTTCATGGTGTCAAATGCTGATGAATTGTTCAGCAGGATTACAGCAAAGGAGAAGGAGGCTGCTTGAGCAGTGTGGAGGACAGTCTCAGCTGTGTGTGAAGGCTCTCCTGGTGGAGACATGTCAAAGAGGTATTGATGAGGATATAGACTGAAGAAGGTGAGAAAAGGTCAAGCAGACAGGTGGTTGGGTGGTGGGAGGTAACCAGGATAAGTGCCTCAATGGGAAAGAGGGGTGAAAAAGAAGTTAGAATAAGACATGAAGAGGTGGATATAAGACAGGTGCTGTCAGCAGGTGGGTGGGGGAATGAGAGACGTATGTCATCTATCTTTTTACAAAGTAGTTAGCAAAGTCACTCAGTAGAAGGAGACTGAAAGAGAGCTTTTAGCTGCAGATAAAGAGGCAGAGAAAGAGGAGAGAAGAGAGTGATAGGCAAGGAGGGATAGGGTCAGTTGAGTGGGGGAGGGGAGTAGGACATGAAGAAAGTGGTAAGAGACACGAAGAGGAGTTATAGAGAGGTTATTAGTAGATCAGGAGACTGACAGAGTGAAACAAGATAGTAAAAGTAATAAGTCAGATGTGAACTTCTTTGTCTGGATGTTGAAGTCACTGGGAAGTACAAGCGAGGACATCTAAGTCCTCAAAGAATTCCAAGAGAGGACTTGTTTAATTTCACTGGGTAAATATGGGACACTGTGAAATTCAAGAAAGATGAAAAAGTGAAGAACGGAAGCAGGAAGAGAGAAAATCTCCATTTGGGGAAGATGAGAAAAAACCAGTGCAACCACTTCTTCTGGCGGATCTCGGTATGTGGGCGAACAGGTAGGCTGAGGAGAGGGCTGCAGGGGTGGAAGTCTTCTCAGGTGTGAAGTAAGTGGGATAAATAAGATTCACTTTCAGAGTGAGTTGCCAGAGGTGGCAAAAGTACACACAGTCTTTACTCAAGTGGAAGTACAGATACTGGCATAAAAAAAAGTAGAAGTACTGATTCAACTTCTTTACTCAAGTAAAAGTGACAAAGTACAGGTTCTGAAATGTACTCAGAGTACAAAAGTAAAAAAGTAGCCCTCTGAAGGACATTTCTACAGGCTCTTTCTGTGCAAAGCTAAGTGAAAGCTTTCAGCTCTCCCTCGTGGTCTGTTTCAGCTTCTTATGCGTTTCACAACATATATGTCTTGATGCGTCTTTTGTGTTGTCTTTTACATCAGTTTCACCTTGTTGCATCATTTATGTTGTTGTCATCTTGTTATCTTTTATGTAGTTTTTGTTCTTTAATGTCTTTTGTGTCGTTATGTCTTTAAGGTCATTTTCATGTTGTTATGTCTTTTACATCATTTTCATCTTCTATTTTTACATCATACACATCTTGTTATGTCTTTTACATTGTTTTTCTGTTGTTATCACGTCGTTTTCAACTTGTTACAGCTTTTACATGGCTTTTGTCTTGTTACGTCTGTCGTGCATAATATACACTGACGGATACACAAAGGAGTCATCTTTTCTATATGTTACCGACCATCTATTTAGCTTGAAATCAGTCTTGATGTTGGAAAGGTGGTGCTCTATGATGTAAAATATAAATAATCAATAATTCCCCCGAAATGTATGAAAACTACAGTATTGAGTCTGTTTTGAAAGTGCGTTAAAATGGAGGGAGTAAAAGCAAACAGTTTACAGAAAAATAAATACTTAAGTAAAGTACAAAAACCTGATAATTCCACCACTTACTAGTAAAGTAATGAAGTAATGAAGTATTTGCACCTCTGTGTCTCGCCTTGTATACCATCAGGTAAAGAAAAGAGCAACAGTTGCTGACAATTGATTCATTCATTTGGGAGTCTGCTGACTCATCTGACTATCTCACGACTTAAACTCAGAGATTCACTTATACATCACCAATAAATACAATGATTATTAATCTAAAATGTCCATTTAACACAAGCATCTATGAGAAAAGTGGGGTACAGAAATGGAAAGAATACACGTAATTGGGATCGGAAATCAGGTGTAGAGACAAAACAGCAGGTAGGGCTCTTGCACTCTGTATGGTGCTTTGCTCTATGCTCTATTCTTGAAGGAGTCTGAGTGTCTTTAATTTAATATCTCATCTGATCAAAGTTCCGCAAGTTTCAAGTGTGCCACTTATATCAGAGGAGGATGGTGGCAACAGATCACACAGACACAAGTGGAGAAGATGCGTGCTAATGTGGTAAGAAGGACTGATGGCTTTGGTCTTTTCATGGCATTTGTTGCCAGCAAAAGAATCAGTTTGCTCCAAACAAAGTGCTTATCTGATCCTCAAACAGTATCTGAAACTCCCACCCCCCCACTCCCCTCACACCCCACACCCCGCTTTGACATGTGCCATTCGGGGGAATTTTCGTAATCTTCCAAAATCATCATACACACCCACTCCATACGGTGATTTGCTAGGTGTGTGTGTGTGTGTGTGTGTGGATGAGTGAAATGTGAGTGGGTAGGGTTTGAACTTCCCTCTGAGGCTGTTTACACACAACTACTGACACTTTTCGTGCGCACATCCAAGCGCAACACCATGAATGCCTTGGAGCAGAGACTGTCTGACAGTCAGCACTGGCATTCCTATTTTAAAGATCATTGAGTTGTGCACGCTACATGACGCCTGGCTTGTCACCCCACACAAGCGTGTTTCATTCTGAACAGCTATAAACACAGTGCTAAGCTTACCCTGATAAAATATACCAACTGCTCTATGCATCAGCGCCCTATAGATTCAGTATGTAGCATTTCCTGCAGCTCTGCCTGTTATTTTGTTGACCTTTCCAGCAGGGGGCAGCAGTGCACAGAGCAGATGCAATGTGAACGTTGACATTTTAACTAAAACATTAAGTTTAATTTGCACATCTGAATGCCAAAATCTGAGTCATGCTAGACTGAGAGTGAAGAGGCTTTTAGTGTCTTCTGGATCAGCAGATCTGAAACTGACACACACACAGTGACAAAGCGAAGTGTCCTAATGCAACTGGAATGAATTTGGGCAATAGGAGCAAATTGGATTGCATGTGGATCTGTGTGTGTCTGTGTGTGTGTGTCAAGAGACTGGGTGGAGGGGTTATCTAAGAGAAAATGACTAGTGCCTGATTTAGCTCCAAGAACAATTACACACACATGCACACGCAAACACACACAAACACAATTATGTTTATATGCCACACAAGCAAAGTAACCGCGATGATGCCTGTGAGGGTCTCAGTTTGGGCATGGAGAGTACAAATTTATTACAGAAAGCATTTATCATAAATTAGGGGTGTGCAGTTCAAAAGAATTGGGCTGGGAGGAGACACTGAGTTGCATTATGGTAAGTGTATGATCCAGCACTTTTGTAGTTTGACTCATACGAGGTGATAAAAGTCAGGACATAACTGTCTCCTAGAAATTATGTTACAACTAATTTGCAACAGCCATTCGGAAGGAAACCTAACTGCTGACTGGGCTACGTTTTCTATTAACATAATGATAAAAACATCATAAATTAACGTTCTGATACTGAACTTTGTAAATCAAGTGGTCTGAGAGAAAGCTAGACTTCCACACCTCCTCTTGTCTCTGTCGTCGGGCTTTAGGAAGTGTGGCTCACGACAGAAGACTTTGAACAATCACAGGCCATCTCAGAGACTGGGCGTTCCTATTGGCTGTTCTAGTGCTGCTTCATGTGCAAGACCCTTCAGTGGAAAGCCTGAATCAATGACGGAAAGTCCTGCAGGAAAAATCGCTATTCCAGCATTGGCAACTACTGGCTAAACTACAGCAACTCAAAAAAAGGAAGACGTAATTATCAGTAATAGAATCGTAACTATCGTAACTAGAGTCCAGCTAATGAGCAACATGCTCAGCCCAGGAGTATGTCAGCTCACCTTCAGTTGCATTCATTCGCATCTATTGCGGGGCTTTTGCCCTGGAGAGGACCGGGGTGCAGCTGATGCACAGAGGTAACATACAGCTGCTGAGAGCTTTTGGGGAGAGAGAGCCAAGGGCAGACGGGAGCTTCAGGCTAAAGAAACAGCAGAGTCACGCTGATTTTGCTCTGATGTTGACTCCTTTACCGGCAGGAGGAAAGCTCAAAGTTTATGTCTCAAACTTCTGGGATGAAAAAGCAGATTTCTCTTCACGATCGCTTCTCAACCTGTCTGCAGCAGTGACCCACAGAGGAGCCGACCTCACTCGACCGTTTACTGTACACTTATTCAGTGACTCTGTCCATGCTCATTGTTGACTGGAGGAGGAATGTATTTTTATAGTGACTTTGTGAACGTACAGAGCATGTAGGAGAAACTACAGTGACTGCAAAACTTCAAAAAGGCATCTCTAGAGCCAGTGTTTGGTTTGTTCGTTCTGAGCTACTGTAGAAACATGGCTGCATATGTATGTATGTATATCTGTAGATATGAGGAGCTCATTCTAAGGTCACAAAAACAAAACAATCTTTCTTGAACAAAAGTGCTCTTGCTGCCTAAACCTCACCCTGGTCTCTGGTGTTGAAGTTGTGTGCTTGATGGGAATCTCTGGGAACCTCACGATTCGATACGATTCTGATTCAGAGGGCTACAATGCAATAATAAAACGATTCTCGATGTATCTTGATGCATCAAATTTTAAACTTTCAAGTAACGGGGTGCGGATTGTATCCACATGCAGTTGCTCAAGTTCAGCCATCCTCACCAAAACTCAACAAATAGTCTGGTTTAGAAATAAACATGATGCACGTTACATTTGGGGGGCGGAACCTTTTTGTCTCATTTGATTCACAGTCTATTCTTGACTGAATGAAAAGAGGGCACAATTTTAAGTCTCTTGTTCCAGTTTCCCTGTAATACAATATGAAACCTAACTGGCAATTAAATGGTCTGCAGCCTTTTCATTTTAAAAACTTAACTTCACTAATTAATGAATTAATCATTTTGAAAGCATCATGCAGTCTTCTGCCTGTATGAGAATTGAAAAAAATGAAGGGGAGGCGGAGAACTCCACTAATATTTCTCCCACCCCTTGTGCTTTGTACACCCAACATCCATCTTGACCATCTCCCTGTGACTCCAGTACAATACATAAATGTAGCACTTCATTCACTCAAAATTCAATCAAGCCAGCGGTTTTATTTGTCAAGACAATGGAACTGGGCAAACAACTTAGTACTGTATGAGACAGTTTGATATCTCAACCCGTGCTGCCTTGAGTTTGACAATTCATTATTGCTGGAGGGGCAGCATCAAATCTCTGCTGGATCCCTTCAACATAAACGATAATCCAGTTTTTACTGTGGTTTTTGTAGTTTCGGTGAACATTTCTATCAGTCATGATAAAATCTTCAGTCACAATCAGTTATGAAATGTGGGAGCACAGTGACATCACAAAGTCCAATGGGAGGAAAAAGAAACACTAGCTGTCAGGTTGTAATTGAGCCAACAGTTTTTCCAGATTAATTGGAGGAAAAACTTTAAGTAAACACCCCCTAAGTATTGGCAGTAATCCCTCATTGCATAGGAAAAGTGTGCACAACACATTCTCACTCCAAACTCACCAACTGCAGCAGCTTTGTCAGCGGCTCTACACTTCAAACTATGATGCAGCGGTCAAGTTAGCAAAAAATAAATAAGCAATGTCCATGTAAACTAGAAAATAAAGGCACACAACTACTTGGGTAGGTTTAAGTAAGTAGGTTACTTAAGGAAGTTCACATACGTAATGTAAGGTTATGTAAGTTACCTAAGGTAGCATACATAAGGTATGTAAAGTTATGTAATGTACATAAGGTGCGCAACATTACAAAAGTTATGCATGTAGGTTACAGAATTCATGTATGTAACTTTTCCACTGTTTTAAAAAGAAGTAATCGTTGACTATTGGTTTCACACAGGACACAAACAAACAGTCTCCTGGGTTAAAGTCCTAATGTAACATTACGTAACTTCCATACATAACTTATATGTGTATGTAAGTTCCATAACTTATATACGTAGCTTCTGTAACATCTTAAGGCTCATTTAAGCTCTCCTTACGTACAGAAATAGATACGTACCGTTTAAATGGCACTAGAGGGTGCTGCTCAGAGTCAACCCCGAAGAAGAAGAGGAAGTAGGAGAGTAAAAAAAACGTCATTTACAAGATTTTTAAAACTTCTTCACTGTGTCCTGTGGTTTCTCTGTTTCGTTCGCACCCATAAGCTTTCAGAAAATGTACCGAAATACAGAGGAAATGAATGCAGAGTACAGACAGAAGGCTTATCATTGCCAACACACACAAAAAACTGCTAATGCAAGTCATCAGTAGTGGCCAAGCATGCTTTAAATGCTTTGACCATAAGCAAATAGCAAATAGCTATGAGACGTAAACCACAGTATCCTCTTGTTTTTCAGATCACAGGACCCCACACTACCACAGAAGAAGCACAGAGAACTGTTCTGTCGTATTTCCTTCACAATACAGTAAGTCATTACAATTTTCTGCTGCTATTCCATTCTTGTAATGTTTTCCTACTGTAAATAGGAAGATGGAAATGGCTTTGTTGAATAAATGATGGCTTTAAGCAGTCTGCCTACCGCAGCTTTCTAAATGTGTCCTACATGCTGTCCCTGCTGTTTGTTAGTCTCTGTTGTGGTTGTGAAGCTATTAGTTGGTGCATTAAATGTAGCCACAAGCATTTCTTTGTTTTTCTTCTTCCACCAGTGTGAAGTATGACCAACATTAGCTGATATCAAAAAGCAATTTGTCTCATTTACATGGTTGCAAGTTTTGATTTACGCTCTGCAACGACCTGCACAGCAGGAAGAAACCATGTCAAACACACCACACAACAATAACTGTAAAATCTGTCTTTGGACACTGTTGACTGATGACCACAGCTGCTGGTCAAATTCAATGTCTTCTATTAGAAACGGACAGGATCGCAGCTGCTACAAAGTGAAGCCAAAGCATCTCTTTAAAAAGAAGATTAAAGTGTCTGAAAAATGTTGTCTAACAGACTCAGGGACGAGTATAATTTCAGTCTCCAAAGTAGCACAGTCCTTTGTAGATGCTCCGCTATGCTGCGAAAGTCCGCCTTGAAAAAGGCAGCGCTGTCAAGTTAGCCACCTTGCAACAGTGTCAGTCTTGACTGCCTCATCTCAAGTAAGGTATCACTGGCCTTTGAGAAAGCCTAAAGGGGATGATTTTTGGTCCCACCCACTGTAAATCAAAATGTGATTGGTTAATTCACCTGTCACTTTCTAAACAAACACAGGGTATGGCCTTCTGTCCCAGTAATGAAGTCCTAACCAATGCATGAACCAGCTCTAACCTTTCCTGATATATTAGGCCTTTTCTGAAGGCCTAGAGGGCCCTCAAGGATCCCCTCTGGCATCTGGCATATTTTAGCTTCAGTTTTGTACAGTAGAAGGAAGTGGAGAGCTGTTGTCCATCTTTATTAACCACCATTGATCAAATCATTCAGTAACCTACAAAATGTCAATGAGCTCCCTCCTGTTTCGCAACAGTAATGTTCTGAACATTGGTTGTTGATTTATGTTAGAAAGGGTGCGATTCAAAAACTGTTAGACCAGTCAGAAAAAGCAGCAGGTCAAAGTGTTAAATTATCCCGTTAAATGTCAACATCTATTTGATGGATTGGCGCAAAACTCTGTACACATTCACAGTTCCTAGACGATGCATCCTAATGCCTTTGGTGATCCTCTGACTTCTCCTCTAGTACCATCATCAAGCAAATTTGTCCCATACTTTAGTTTATGAATAAATTCAAAGCTAAAGAAATGACCATCAGTCTAAACTGTACTTTGTTTTAATTTTGTTTGTTAATTAACAATTTTTAGCACACTAAACTGAGATGATGAACAATGTAAACATTATACCTACTACAAATCGGCATGGGACTTTACTGTACAAAAACTACAACAAAAAATAGTTGTAGTATGCAAAATGTGTGGCTCAAAAAATTACAGATGGAAGTGCAAAAACTTTCAACTTCATTCACATTTGAAGTTACACAAAGAACAATAAGTCGTGGCTTTGTTGTTAAAATCACATTACATCCCAAGTTTAGCACTTGGGACTTGACTTGGGACTTGAGTACAGACTTGAAACTTACTTGTGACTTGCAAAATAATGACTTGGTCCCTTCCCCTGGCTGGGTAAAGCAAAGAATCATTAGGTTGTGTATTGTTCTGTGTGAGATGGACAGCTGAAGAATGCGACAGAAACATTAATTAAATTATCATAATGCAAATGTAATTACGATAGTTTTGTCAAATTTCTTAACTCATTAAAATTAAAAACTGTTAAAGTCTGTTGCTACAATCCAGGCTCGGCAGCAGGGCTCCAGAAATAGCCACATTGTCAGAAAGTTGTTCATTTCCTCCAGCACTTTTGTTTTGTACATTAATGAACCTCCAGGGAACGCTTCCAGGCTTTAGACGCTAAGTTTTGCTCATTTTGCTTGGTCTGAAACCCATTTACTGTCAGTCCTGTCTCTCTCTCTTGCTGTCTCTGAGTGTCGCTCAGTATCTGTCTCTCTCCCTCGTGGAGAAACAAAACAAGCAGCTCTGTCTCTGGAGCTCTCAGTGTCTCTCTCTTTATCTATCTGTCTGTCTGTCTGTCTCTCCCTCCTGGGACACGGCGCGCCAGCGGGTGTTGTCACAGCTGAAGTGTTTTGGGAGGGAGGCATGATGGGAGATGTGTGTTACGGTGTGTGTATTATCTTGTCTGTGGGTGCTGTTCTGGCTGTTCTTTCTATGTATGTGTGTGTGCATGTCTTGTATTTTTGTCTCAGTGCAACAGCGCTAAATCTCCCCACACTACTGACATCATATAAACACCAGTGTTTTTAACATCCTCTCCTGTTCCTTTCCTTTCCTGAACGTTCCTTTCCTTTTCTTTCTTCCTGTTCCTCTCCTTTCATTTCCTTTTTTCCAAACTTTCCTTTCCTTAACATTCATTTCCTTTCCCCCATGCTTTCCACACCTTTCCTTTCATTTCTCCCTATCCTTTCCTTTCCTCCATCCTTTCCTTTCCTGTCCTTTCCTTTCCTTTCCCCATCCCTTCCTTAACGTTCCTTTTCTTTACTCCTTTCCTTTCCTTTCCTTTCCTTTCCTTTCCTTTCCTTTCCTTTCCTTTCCTTTCCGCCATGCTTTGCTTACCTTTCCTTTCATTTCTCCCCATCCTTTCCTTTCCTTTCCTCTATCATTTCCTTAACGTTCCTTTTCTTTACCCATCCTTTCCTTTCCTTTACCCATGTCCTTTCCTTTCCAGCCCTCTGTGGCTGATTCAGTTACCATTTCCATTTCATGCCACCAACACAGACCACAGCCCCTCCTCACCTTTACTACAGGCCAGTAGTGCGGCTGCCCGAGCAGCTTGACGACAGCTGGGATACCATAGTGCAGCCTCACAGCATTCTGGGCCAGTTCGGCGTCCTGGTGGCGGGAGGTGAGGTGACGCAGGGCACAGACCGCCGGCTCAGCAACATCCTCCTTCTCCCCTGCACGGAGCACGGCGTGGATTAACGCCTCCACACCGCCATACTGAGTCACCAGAGTCTGAGGGATAGCAGATTCAGAGAACAGAATAGAATTACTCATCTCGAGCGCAGGTGTGGAGTAGAGCTTCATTTCCGCTATGAAAACCACTAAGTGTAACACAAAAATTCATTTTTAAAACATAGAGGGGAGAGAAAACATCAATAAATAAATGGCAAGTGTGAACACTGTGTGTGTGTCTCCAAGCTTGAAAGCAAAGTCAATAGCAATATTATATATTGCTTTTGTAAATTGATTTTCCTCAGGAGTGCAGAATGCAGATTGTCGGAGGTGAAGAGCTGCAGAGAAACTGGAATCTTTCATTAACTAAATACTGAAGCACAAACAAACAAATACACCAGACTTTTTCCACCTTTTTTTTATCAGTTTACAGAGGAATAATCAAGACCCACAAGAAGACATCAAATTGTGACAGCTTTTACAGTTTTTATCATTCACCTTGGCCCTATTCCCAAACGATAATTACATTTTTCAAAGCATTAAGTGCAGGTTTCTGAACAACTAATATGCTGTTCACAACAGATGTCTCATTCATTCAAATTTGCACAGATTTGAGCATGTGAGCAAAAGTAAGTACTTGCACAGTAACCACTTGCACATGTCTGGCTGATCAAACCTGATGAACTGATTCTCAGTGAAACTGTCGTCACAACTTCTGAACGCGTTTTCGTCATTTGAGCCATCACCTGCAAAATGATCCATTCGACTATCAAAATATGTCAGACATGCATGTATTTTCTATAAATATTTAAGACATGGAAAGTTTGTTCTGTCTGCTAAGTTGGCAAATGAGCCGTCAGGTGACAGAAATGAATCACGAATAATGCCAAAACTAATAAAATACACGAGTTTCCATGAAAGATCAAAGATGAATTTTCTCTTTACAGCACATGTTACCAGGAGTGTGTTGCGCCAACTGGTCTTTATTCAGCCTGGTCCTAACTGCTAAGTCGGTCTTAGTTAAGACCAGTCTTTAGAGTAGACTTAAGATTGGCTGCACCAACTAGACTTAAGCCTTGTCTTAACTACACCCAGTCTTCGGCTTAGCAATGTGAATGCCAACAAGACTGGATACATCGTTAGCAATATTTGGCTGTATTGCTGATTAGTAGCTAATCATGTTTAATTTGCAGCAGCGTTATGGAGGATCAAAGATGAAGAAAAGGCAATTTCATCTTGCACTGAAGTAAGAAAATGACCAGAGCTGTACAGCCAGCACAAGAAAACAGCCAAGCTGTTCAACATAGGCCAATGTTGGTCCAATAATAAATACGAAACAGTCGACTTGGAGAGAAATAACAAAGAACATAAATTGTTGTTTAGATAAAACAGATGTTCAGAACCGCAACAGTGACGGCAATATCACCTCTTAAAAACTTTGTAATTTTGAGAGTTGATGAGCGAGGAGAAACTTAATAAATTTTGTCTTCATATACTTACTGTGACAAATTCTTAATTAGTTGGGTCTTCTTGTAAATTCTGCAAGTGGTATTTAGTAACACTTATGTATGATGTTCTGTCTGACTGAATATATTCATTTCCCACCTGTATTACTTTAATTTTCCACACATTTCTGTTGAATAACTCATCTCTTTTAGCGCTCATGGCACAGAATAGAAGGCATCTGTGACTGGAGGCTGTATATCTGTACTAATCAGCCTTGATTTTAACTTTACATCTGCTCCTGAGTAGGTGTAAGATTTACACACTTAGTAGAAGAAGAAATAAAAAGAAGGTTTAAGCCCAGATGGTGAAAATGTTTTAATTATTAGGTTGGGCTTAGAATGCCAAGGTAAGACTGACTTATGAGACTGTAAATTCAGATTCTCACTTATTTCAAATGAGGCTGTATTATTTAATTAGCGGGTAAAGCTGTATTTACCACCACACCCCTGTACATGACACATTACTACACAAATAAATTTACAGTATACACATTTGCAGATCCTTTTTCTGTGTACAGTATTGACTTTTCCCAGCAAAATTTTACCGTAACTATTGTTGAAATATTCCTGCCCTCTGGTGGATTATCAGTGCACTGCAGGCAGCAGCCCGCATCTGAATGAAAAATCCAACATGGCTGCCTGTTTTTGGCATTGAAGTCTTTGCTGATTTTGAAAGTTACTGTAAGAATAATAATTATGTTATTACTAATATTTTAATATGTAGAGTTACGCTAGTGAAACAACCTATAATTACTTAATATCTTGTACCTTATTTTATGGTAAAATTGTGTTTAAAATTTGTATATCAACTATAATACAACTGGTACATTTGTTTGATTATTTATTTGTGAATCCCTCAGTCATTATTTTATTGAATTTCATGATGTGATCTGCATTATTCCACCACAATCACAAATATGCTCATTTGGTGATCTCATCGTGGTTACCTTGTTGCGGGAGTTATTACAGGTGAGGTTTGACAGGATGCCAGTTGCGCAGGTCAACATGTTGACATCATCTGAGCCCAGCTGGGTGACCAGTATCTGCAGCAGACCGTCTAACCCCTCCTGCAGAGAGACCGATGGAGACAGGCTGAGAGAGAATCAAATCCTGGCAATGATAGCGTGGCTTAAGTACAGCCTCTGCACAGCAGGGTTAGTAGTGACACAGTCTTACAACAATGCAACTTATTGTAAAAAAAAAAAACATATATATATATATATATAGTTATTTCCATCTCATATTCAATAAGTGTGAATTTCTTCTCATGTTTACAGGAGAAACACTGAAAATAGGCTGTTAGCAGGCCTGCAAACTTTACAGAGCTGAAAGATATGAGTTGTGAAACCTGCAGTGAAGTCTGGAAGAAACTTTTTACAATTTAAAAATGGGCGGATGTGGCTCAGTTAGATAGTGGGTTGTGGTTCAAACCCCAGCCATTTAACATTTAAACCACTGTGCTGCTTTTTCTAAAAGATAAAAATTGATATATGGCTTCTGTGTATTTTCAGTCTTACTCAGTTTAAAACAAACAAACAAAAACATTGCCCCTGCCCACACATCCACTTGTTATGTCCAAAGCTGCTCTGCATGCTGTATTTTCCAAGTAACCTCTGTACGCGATCCCTTGCTTTCTGGCACAAACAGGGAAGTTGTTGCAGAGATTGTTTTATTTCTTTACTTATTTTTGTCATTTTTGCAACATACACACTGCCCAAGTCCTATCATACAATATGAGAACTTTTGCACATTATATCATTGGTGGACACTTCTTCACCCAATCAGCTAACAATAGGGAAATACCTGTTGCTTCACCTTGAATGCAGTGGAGACAAAGGAAACAATGGTTGCCAGCTTGGGTCCTGGAGCAGGGTGGCTTTTAACAGGACACTAAGAACATTATGTTTTC
Source organism: Lutjanus argentimaculatus (assembly GCA_034769285.1). Classification (NCBI taxonomy): domain Eukaryota; kingdom Metazoa; phylum Chordata; class Actinopteri; order Lutjaniformes; family Lutjanidae; genus Lutjanus; species Lutjanus argentimaculatus. Next base: position 1,130,599 of record JAWZSL010000044.1, on the reverse strand, counting down.
ATGGAAACCAGTGGCTCTCAGATGTGGAGTTCATTTCTACTGGCTGTTCTCCCCATGCCGTGCCTATTATCTCATTCTCATTCTCACAGTGGTGTCCATTTAACTCACATGCCCACACCAACCAAGCCCCTAATGAGCTGTACAAAGTTATTGACAGAACACAGACCTCATGGCCGGAAATGCTTTTATTGTGGTTGTGGATTTTAACAACAGCAAACTGAGGACAGTCTTGCTGAGATAAGCAGCACATCAGCTGTCCTGAGTGTAATGGCAACACTCTACCATGTTTAATCCATGAACATACAGCACAACTCCTACAGGCTTCCATAATATCACGCACTGATTACTGCAAGTCCTTTCTGGCATGCCTCCTCACATTCAAAACTCTATGGCTGATCCAGAATGCAGAAGCACGACTGGTATTGAACCAGCCCAAAACAGCACGTCACCTTGCTGTTCAGATCGCTCCACTGGCTTCCAGTTGCTGCCCGCATCAAATTAAAAACCCAGACACTCTCCTACAAAACAGCAAGTACACTAGCTCCCGCCTACCTGAACTTCCTCATTCAGGTCTACGATCCCTCCCACTCACTGATTTCTGCCAATGAAAGACACCTGATTCAACCGCATCAGGTGTACCGCAACAGGACCCAAAGTTGCTGGATAGATTCTTCCAGTTTGTGGCTCCCTGATGGCGAAACAAGCTACCTAACTCTGCTCGATTGGCAGAGTCCCTATCGGTATTTATGAAAAGACTGAAGAACCAGCTCTTTCATGAACACCTTTGCACTTGACTGACTGCACAAGACATCCACAATAAAGAAAATCCAATGAATCTTATGCACTCTATGCACGTTGCCACTGGCACTGCCTGTAGGCACCTATGTCCTAATAGACTTGAACTTTGCTCCTTGGCGCTTACTCAAGTTGTTCTCTCCTGATTAGATCCTTGCTTGTGTTGTATCAGATCTCAGATGAAAGTGTTTGCTAAATGAAATTGTAAATTTTAAGTCCCTTCCAAAAGATATAAGGCACTCCTTCTTACCATTTTGGCAAATTAGATCGCATCTCAGTTCAGTTTATGTCTGCCAACAGGCACAAACTCAGGCAAGACAGACCAATGATGTGGACCAATTCAGATGATTTAGCAAAATACAAGGAATCCAGGTACGCACTATAGACAGCCAGTGCAGGGACAGAGTGAAGTCTAACCACCAGGGATCCAACTCAAGGAACATGTGGTCTGGACTAAGTTTGCTTGTAATGTCCAGAACAGATGTGTGCTTGTCTTTCAAAAGGATGTGACACATCTGGACATGATGGCATCCCTGGTCAAGCTCTCAAGATGTGTTCATAACAACTTCCAGGTGTCTGTACAGACGATTCCTATCTTTCACTGCTAAAGACTGCAGTCACCACATGTTCCAAACAGTCTATCATTGTCCAAGCCGCCCAGTAGCACCTACCTCAACCATCATGCCTTGAGCAGTTAGTCAAAACATTCATCACTTCCTCTTTTCCCGATTCACTGGATCCACCAGAGGAATGCATATGTGGGAATGCTGCTCATTGGCTACCACTGTGCCACCCAAGCTCATCATCAAGCTCAGAGACCTAGGGCTCAACACCACCAACTGTGATTGGATCCTCAACTGAATCAATACGTACCTGTTTGGTTGCAGCATCTGACAGATTGCGGAGCGTCCACAGGCAGTTCTGGATGAGACGCTGACTGGAACCTGTAAGATGTTGGCCCAAAGCCTGCATACCACCTGGACACACGTAACAATACAGTTAAATACTATACAAACACTGAATGTTCTACATTCATGTGCATGTGGACATACCAGCCTCGACTATTGCTGGCTTGTTGCTGGGACAAACAGACAGCACTTTGAGAACGCGGCTGGTGGTCCACAGTAGCTTCTCATAGTTGTAGTTCCTCATGATGAACACTAGACCTTCTGGTCCCCCATTGGCTAAGATGATCAGCTGACAAGAAACAGGAAGTAGGACGTGTAATTCCTTATTAAATATGAGGACACAACAAAGATCTCCTACCTAATATCATGGTCCTTTTCTTACCTTGCTCTCCTGGTTGCCGTAGGACAAAAGCTGCAGACAGTCTGTGGTGATGGCCAGGAACTTGGGGTTACTCTTTTTCAGTAAGGGAACCATCCTCTGCAGGCCGTCAGCAAGACGTACCGCCATCTTGGCCCCCTCTTGGTGCAGCAGCAGGTTGTGCAGGGTGGTGATAGCGTAAAATAAGACTGATTCCACTGGCGAACTGTAAGATAAACAGAAGAAGAGAAAAAGAAAAGAATATAGATATTTCATTGAATGAAGTAATTTCAAGGGGCATTAAACAATGTATGACCTTTACCGACCTCTGTCAGGCACCAGTCTCATTCTACACAAGTTTGTAGCACATCGGGTGAAGAGGCTTTTGCACTTATATCCATCGCCATCCATCCAAGTGAAGCAATCACTCAGATATTTGTATGGATCAGCAAACATTTCGCAACAAACCAACCTCATGAGCAAAACCAACTTTTGTGAACGTAACTGTAATGACTGTAAGTCATGCAGGTTGTCATCCAGGGGTCAGTGGATGGCTAAGAGAAAGATCAAGGATGAGATTGGCATCGGACACCAGAGGTCATCTTTGAATAAAGGTTACCATCTCCATCCATATTCAACCACCTGCTATTATGTGACTGTAGTTCCACACTACAGTCACTTGAATACAACAAGTCTAGTCAACAACTCTACTCCTCGATGACAACATTACACTAGGGTTTGTTCTTTGTAAGAGTAAGGGTTCCATTAAGAACATTTTTCATCCAAAGAAAACTTTTTAGAAGAAAGAGTTCTTTGAGAGTCCTTGACAAACTCTTTCATCTAGGGTGTGCCAGGGTTTTTTGTAACATAATATAAAAGGGGTCTCAGTGGAACCCCCTGAGTGTGTTCTAGATAAAATCCTTGTACTATAAAACGGTTTGTGGTTGAAAACCCGTGTGTGTACTATATAAATCCTATGGAATACAAAAAAAGTATTCTTAGTAGGACCCCGTAAGTGGGTTCTTGTTTGAACCCTAAGAAGTTGGAAAGCTTCTGGATTGAACCTCCAGAGAGGGTTCTTGGTGGAACCATTACACCATAGAAGGGTTCTCTGTAGAATCTCTAATATGGGGTTCTGGGTGGAACCTTTCAGTGACGGTTCTTGGTAAAACCCATTATGTTGGGTTTTAGGTAGAACTCTCTGAAAGGGTTCAGGGTGGTCTCCTATGGAGACAAGCTGAAGAACCCTTTATGGTTCTAGTAAGCACATTTAATTCTAAGAGTGTAGAAGCAGTTGAAACTTCTAGAAACAAGGGAGTACATGGACCTTCAGTTCACAAAACCAAGAGTGAACTTTCAGTTAACAAAGTAGTTTTTGTTGTCTAATGTGCAACACACATCAGAAGTATCACAGGTTATTTTCAAAAGCAAAATAATCTTGACTTAAATTCCACTGAATAGCTGTTTTTGGGTGTTCTCAGCATGATCTTGCAGGACTCCTTAGGAAATGGATTTTGTCCAAACTTGCCAAACCTTAACCAAAGGTAAACACTCTGATGGGAAATGATGGGAAGGAAAATGCTGAAATGTGAAAACGCTCTTGAAATAGTCTGAAATGGGAAATTGCTCATATGAGTTGGAAGGTGATGTCGACCTGTTTGGTTGCTGAGGTTGGAAGATCTGATAAGTAGAGGGCAGGGATATATTTGGACTTTTGTTTTGGTTCCAAACTTGCCTTTTTGTCAAAGCATACATGCTAAATTCAGTTTACTCTGGCATATACTGCTACCATACATTTGTGTACATGTATACATATAAATGAGTTCGGAAAGACAATGTAAAAAGACAGCATCTGAAATGTTTAAATAAGAAGACTGTTAGAGGACTGTCAGCTCTGAGATAGAAGAGCAGTCATGAAGGATAGAGTAGTTATTTAAATATATTACTGTAACAATAAAACTTATTTGAATTGATATTCATTTTATTTCCATGGATCGTATATGAACTAAATGAAAGTAGGAGTAGGTTGCAGAAAAAAAAAATTATTGGAGAAGATATTAATGCTTGTCTAACCAGATTACCACCCATTACCACACACACACAACCAAACCTCACACACCACACACACTACACACCACACACACACACACACAACCACACACAAAGACTTTATTATGCAGGAGGCTGCAGAGAGTGACAGTGGCAAAGAACAAAACCAGACCTCCTGAAAACATAAAAGACAGGGAGAGCGAGGCTGGGAGAGAGTGTGTTAATAGGCAGAGGTGAAAAGGGACAGAGAGGGAGAATCTGCATGTTGATAACGTAAATGGAAGTCAACACACACACACAACACACACACACACACACACACACACACACACACACACACACACACACTGCTCTGTGAAGCTCTTTTAGTTTAGATTTTTTTATTCAATTTTCTTTCATTTTCTGTGTGAATTAAGCTCCCAAATCAATTATGAGTGTGAATTATCCTCCTCTGTTAAGCCTCAGTGTAAGGGATTAACTCTGCAGCCCTGCCTGGGGTTTTGGAAAGGCCCCAAATTTGGTGCTGAATTGAAGGCTAGCCTATTAGCGTCATTTGCAGTTTTCCACTGACCTCTTGTTGTGGAAATCTTTCAATCTGTCACCACATGACAATCTGAAAAATGTTAAATTCTGTTTACTTTCTTTAATTTGTTTTTTTTTTTTTCTTCAAATCAGTGTAATAAACTGTTGATATTACATATTTGCAAGCTTGTACACCTTTTCTTTGTTTGTCAAACAAAATCTTGGCTAAAGTGGCTATATTCAATACTTCTGAATGAACTAATGAGTTAATGATGAACCTACAGAATTAGAACCTAAATTCCCAGCGAGTTTCTGTATGACAAGCCCTTTTAATATTTAATTAGTAGGGCTGACTAGTAGTGATTTAGTTGATGTAAAAATGTCTTTGAATGAATTAGTCAAAACTACATTGAAGATGACTTGAATTTGACTGATAATTTGAATTTTGACTAGCCATGATTTATGAGACATCTGCACTTCAGCATATTGAATTTCAGTGGTTAATTCAGAGCATAATAAGAGAAATCTCAAATTTTAATTTTGACTATTTATAAGAGTTTTATTTTGTATTTTAGGGTTAAATGGTTTTAACAAAGATACAACCAGAGATGGGAAGTAATGAAGTACAAACACTTTGTTACTGTACTTAAACTAAATTTTCAGATATCTGCATGTTACTTCAGTATTTATTTTTCTGGCAATTTATTACTTTTACTTCCTAAATTTGAACATAAATATCTGCACTTTATACTCCTCACACTTTCAAAACAAGGTTATTATTTTCGCTTTCAAGTGGTATTATTGATTATCTTTATTTTGCATCATTAGGTGGCACCTTCCCAACTTCAAGATTGATTTCAACCGACATGGAAGGAACAGTAACACATAGAAAAGACAATTCCTTGGTGTATCCATCAGTGCATATCACACATGACAGATGTAACAAGACAAAAATGATGCATGAAGACAAAAATCAACGTAAAAAGAGGTAACAAGATGTAACAAAATGTAAAAAATGTAAAAAGATGTAAAAGACATAAGACAACAAAGACATGGTAATATGCAAAAGATGTAACAAGGCAAAAAATAAGTAGCAAAAGGTAAAAGACAAACAAAGACTTAAAAGACATAACAAGACGCACATAAAATGTAACAAGATGAAAAATACGTAACAAGACGCTAAAGACCTAACATATAAAACGTAACAAGATGAAAAATTATGTAAAAGATGAAAGAGATGCAACAACACAAAAAAGCCATAAAATACATAACGGGATGTAACAAAGAGGAATACTTTTTACTCTGTACTTTGAGCCTGTATGTTTTCACTTTTACTTGAGTAAAGAAGTTGAATCAGTACTTCTGCTTTTACCAGTCATTGTTTATTCAGTACTGGTTGGTTTCAAACCCCTTTTGGAATTGAACAAGAAAACAGTATGTAATATCTCCCATTTCATCTGCAGTCTATATGACATGGCCATATGCAGTTAAGTCGTGAAGTCCATGGAGGCAGAGTTTAGTATTCTGTTGTATGCTGATGATGTTGTCCTATCATTAGTAAACATGACATGTAAAACAGTGTATTGGATATAAGGCTGGTGTGAGAAATGAAGGTGGCTAATAAATGAAAATAAAACTTTATTTATTTATTATTATTATTATCATCATTAGTGGTAGTAGTAGTAGTAGTAGCAGTAGTAATAGTAGTATTATACTACCATTCCTACAGTGCCATTTACAGTCTGCTCCACACACTCCTGTCCTTTCATTATGCAGCAGTCAGTTTTCTGTTGTCAGAACTGAAGAGTCAATTTTCCATATGACCTTGTTTCTGCCATCTGCTTTTCTAAATATCATCGTGCAACTGACTCGGCAAATATCCATAAACATGAAGATCATCTTAGCTGTGATTCTGAGAGCTTATCAAACATTGTGCATGTGTGTACAGCTCAAAACCCACTGACATCTTCTTACATGTAGCCACACATTTGATATTATCTTCTGGGACAGAGTGTAGACAGCAGGGGCATAAACATGCTACATATATTTACAAGTATTAATAGTAAGTATTAAATACAAGTATTTAATAAATAATACAAGGTTTAATTATGCGACTAATTGCTGAATAAATAATCCCCATATAAAGTTATTAACCTGTTCTGGCCTGTTATTCCTGTTTAACACTAGAAGTGCCAGAATTCCATAAATACTAGAACAGCCACAAGTGTCATTTTGACCTTTGACTTCCAAACTCTATTATCTCTCATGATGAATACCAGACTAAGAGATTAATGCATTTATCCTCTTAGTTTATCTTTTTAAAAATCAAATAACACCAAAATATACATTTTGTAAAAAAAAAATATTTATGGATTTATCAATATGCATGCCATTGTGTGTAGTGATTGCAGATATTGACTGCAGTACTCTTCTGTAGGATAATAACCATCAGTGATCTGATTTAAATTTTAGATGAATCTAGAATTACTCAGAGCAAAAAACAGTTAAATGCATTTTGTAAGATTATAAACATGTTATTTTAACATGAATAATAACAAATTTCCACACAGAAGTATCAATTATTAATTAATTAATTAATTAATTTTCAAAATAAATAAAAATCATAGCCTATGGGAAAAGGCTGGAAATAAGTACAAAAATAGTTAGTAGGAGTTGGAAACATTGCTGTTTGTAATCAGTAAGGGTAATTAGCTTCAAAATTGTAGAGCTTTAACACAAAAATTCAATGTAGTTTATTTTTAATTGAGTCAAATTAATCGATTATTTTTATTTTAATGGTGGGGAATTATAAATCCAGACCACTTGTGAGGTGTTTTTGATAGAGACGATGATAGTTGCTAAGCAACCAAGATGCATCTCTAACTGTGCAAAAAGTACATATATATATACTGTGTATATATATATATATATATATATATATTATACATACATATATATGTTACAATATAACAGTGGCAATTTCTGTGTGGTCAATATGACCACCTATGGCCAAAACAAGTAAAACTGAGCACATTTTCTTTGGATTTTGTGTGATTTATATATTTAAAAAAAAAAAAAAAAACATTTTAAATGAAAATGCAGACATTTTCAGAAAAGTCCAGTGGCATTGTATATTTTAATTCAACAAAGTTATTGCACATATAAATTCGAAAATGGTCAGAATGACTGCCTTGGCTGTTCTAGTGTTAAGGTGAATCAAAATTACACACAAAATTTTGGGGCTTTTTTTTTAAAGCAGCTATACTCAATTATTTTAAAAGAACAATGTACCAAATGATGATCTGGAAACTAGGTGACAAACGATGAACCTACAGAGAATTATCACCCGAATCTGTAGCGCCTCTCAGTTTTATAGCACTAGTGAGTTTCAGTTTACTACTTGGCTGTCCAGCCCAAAACTCTACTGGTTTTGTTCACTCTCACCCGTCTCATAAGGTCGGGCACTTCATCGTTCTGAAAAAGCTCTTAAAAACCCACCTGCTCAGCACCAAACTACCAGACAGACACAGTCAATGACTAGCTGGTGAACACATCATCTTGAGCTTGGATCAACATTTTTCATCGTTTTCTGACATTTTATGGCCCACACAACTAATCAATAAATTGAGAAAATAATCTAAGGATTAATCGATGATGAAAGTAATCATTAGTTGCATCCATAAAAGCACTATATTGGGCTAAACAATCATATTTAATATTAAGGTATTCCAAAATTAACAGAAAGTAATCAAGTTACATTAATTTAATATTGTGATACTTGGATTATATGACAAACTACAGGTAATTAGTCACTGTATTGGAATACATTTTTAAAGTAACCCTCCTAACCTTGTTTATTGTACTGAATGTTGTAAATACACTACCTCAGCATGCGGACCAGTGCTGGTATCCCTCCGGACTTGAATATGGCCAGCAGTCCCTCCCTCTGGTGTGACAGGCTGTGGAGCACGCTAGCTGCGCAGCGGGCCGTCTCCATGTCAACTGCCGTCGTCATGGCACGCACTACGGCGCCCACCACGGTTGGAGACTGCACCAAGACCCGACGACTGGCCTCCTTACGGGTCAGCTGGTTGACTATCATGGCCGCCTTGTTCACCACAACCTAGAGAGCAGAGCGTACAATAAAACACGTGTGTGTCCGAAAGCTCAGTCAGCAAATTCTCAGTGATTCAGAAAGACAGCGTACCGGATCTTCGTCCGCCAGCAGCTTGGTGAGCTCTGGCACCGCCCTGGTGGCCAGCTCGGCATCGTCCTGGTAGTTTATCAGGTGGACGATCGCCGTCTTTAGCAGCTGGGAGGGTTCAGCCAGTCGCTGCACGTTGCTCTGCTGCGTAGGGTCTGATTGGACTGGCATGGCCGCTTCTCCCTCCACCAGGGTCTCTGGGAACATGGCGGCCCTGACACGCTGAGCCCGGGTTAGTGAGTACTGAGCATCTAAATCTGTCAGAGGGAGACAGAGAAAGAAAGGGAGAATATGAGACTGCTAGTGTGTGTGTAGGGGTTTACACAGACAGAAATCTCTAGACTATTAAATATAAAAACAAAGAAACGGAGTAAAACCAGGGTCATGCCGTATGTGGGCCGATGTATGTGTGTGTGTGTCTGTAAGCACGACCGATCAAGAGACGCCACAACAAGATTAAATGAATTGGTTAAATAACACTTAAATTTGTAATTAAAGTTGGGAGATGATTTTGATTGTGTGACTCACTATTCAACACTCAGCTAATATGTTAATGAGTTTTATCTGAATGTATTATTGTGTCCAATTTCAATAAAGTCTTTTGCATTAGCTCCCCGAAGGGCAAACATTGAGTTGAAATGGGCCTCATTAAATGTGATCCAATTTGACTTAATATGGCTAAATCTGGTTTAATCTGCCTGCCTCAGGACCAACAGCATATACAGTACACTGACACACTAGTTTACACACTGGGGGGTTGGGAGGGGTGATTACAGTCTGCAGCCATGCTAGCAGTTTTGAGTTTAGTTTTTAGCCGGAGCGCAGGGGCCAGCCATATGGTTTGCTGGGTGGCTGAGTAAGTAGATAAGTAGCTGAGTGATGAAGATACACCGCTGGTCAGTCGAGGGTACGATATGGCGTCACTGACAACGGCACGTCGCCAACACACGAAGCTGTGCCTGGTCGGCACACAAGCTGCAGCTAAAACACCTCACTCAAGATCATCTTAAGTGTTTCAGACAGAGTTTTGTGTTTTAGACCCGATGTGGCTCTTTGTAAGCTCTACACATCGGACATGGCTCATCGGGACAGTAGTTTCTAGGTGGCCGTGCCCGTTCAGTTTGGCCTCATGCCCCACAAACAAATCATATTCCCTGCTGCCACAGCGGTGCTGATGCTCCACCTGCGCTGTATGAACAGCTGGAAAACCACCAGGCTGTTCAGTTTGATGACTCCCAGCAGACAGAGAGAGAGAGAGAGAGAGAGAGAGAGAGAGAGCACTAAGAACGAGCATGAGAGTGTGTGAATATGGACCGAAGTGTCGACATGATATAAACTCTGTTTGATCATAAAGCCTAATGTTACTCTACAATTGTGTGGCTGAAGACTGGAGTCTGTCAACAGCGGCAAACAGGTAGATTCTTGTTATATACACCTCTATGAAACATCTATATTTCCATACATGCATGTCCACGCCCCGTCTCTCTCTATGGAAGCCCATTACTGCCATGTGATGTCAAAAAATACGTTAGATCCTGTGAGTCATTATAATCAGAAACTTTCTCAAAATAATGAGTTAGTATTTCAACGTAATGACTAAAAATCTCAAAATAAATTGTTAGTATCTTAATATAATGCGCAACCTTTTCAAAATAATGAGTCAATTAGGGTTTTACTTTAAAGTCCATGTATGGGAAAGCATTATCACATAAAGGCAAAATAATAGTAATAATAATAATAATAATAATAAATCATCTATATGTGACAACAACCCTTTGAATTTGAGGTCTGTCCAGCCATATACTAGGTTTCACCTCGTCTTGTTTATTATCAAACGCACAACAAATATAGTCAATCAGTCACTGGCAACAGCGCCAACAGCGCTCCTACAGATGTGCACAAGGCCAGAGGTCAGCAACCTTTACTTGGCCAAAAAAAATGCTAATCTATCTGAAGCCGTATCTATTATTTTGATGATTTGACATCCATAGATAGCCTTTGGAGACTTAAAGCTAGTACAGGAAACTGTCATACTTTGTTAATTTTAGAGGATAAAAGCAGTACTGTTTCCTCTGCCATAACTGCAATAAAACTAATAAATAAAATGATGGAAATAAAAATATCCTGCTTCATTTTAACTGGCTAAAGTACTACTCCCTTTAACTTTGCCTGGGAAAATATGAACACAGACTCATTTGATCTGATTTCACTGAGAATCTGACCCGGTAACAGGAAATCAAAATAACTATATTGAAATAGCTGATCCCCTCATGGACGGTCTCGTTTGCTCATGTCAGTCATACCTGTACAAGCTGTAGACGTTGGCTACAACGTGCATTTTAGTTGACAAAATATGAGCAATATTATCATTAATTATTATTCTTAAATAATGCTTAAATTTGGTGTCTACACAGTTTTACAGTTGGAGAATTAAGAGTCACTTTAGGCCTACAACAATGTTAAAATATCACAAATGATGTCCCTTGGCTGCACACTCTGCATTCATTTGTAGATATCTTTTAATAGAGATCAATTACCCATTTCCTCACCCTGACCCCTGCCTCGCAACCCTCATTTCCTGTGTCTCCTCCTGTTTCCTGGTGTGGTGCACCGACGGGTAATTCCAGCAATAGATATTCCATAACGTCCTCCGATCAAAGTGATTAAGCGTTTTCCACCAACAATCTAATGTGCCAAAGTCGTTTCTTATCATTTTGAATGACAGGATTTGAGCACGCTGGGCAGCACACTTTCAACGTTGAGGAGGAGCTGAAGACACAGCAGCCGTCTCTCTTAGACTGATATTTTAGTTGGAACCTAAAATGCAGAATAGTGTGAGAGGAAAAGTCAGAGAATCACCAAAGTTTTTTTCTTTTTTTTAGGATAAATTCTCTGTGAACCTGGAATGTCTCTGTGAAATTCAATGGCAATCATCAATCTCTATGGCGATATTTCAACTGATCAAAACTGACATTGCCAGGCTGCCACTGTTGGTGCACTTTTTCCAGCGTTTTTTAAAGCGTATATTTACGGAACACGCCACTGAAAACCACTCCTCACTCAATGAGCCTCTGAAATGCTATTTGGACCCAAACAGCATTTTAACCTTTCAAATGCAGAACTTGATGCAGCTAATTAGGATGACATGTATTTAAGCGTTACAAGATGAAGCAGTGGAATAATTGCTGAGATTAACTGAGAAGAATATAACCATCTGCTGCTGAACCTGGAGGGGGATTTTTAATACTCTAACTGGGTGCTAAATGATATTTCTTGTTGAGCCTCAGGTGCAAACATCAAAGATATTTTGTAGTTGCACCCAAGGAGGAATAATTGCTTGATAGATTACTTAATCTCAGAGCTGATGACAGATTTGTGAATTCGACCTTATTAGTCTTAGCCTTAGAGGGCGATGGTACTTGTGAGTTTGAAGAATGTTTCACTGCAAGAAATGCAAGAAACCTCCAGTATGTGCAGCACAGTCCTTATTCAGGGGACAGTATTCCAGGTTCAAAGTGAGTTAAAGCAAAGAGTAAAAATAACTGGAGAGTGCAATTTCTGAAGAAAGTGCGTGTGAATCCTGACAACTGCGTTGCTGGCTTTTATCAGCATATGGTAGACAAGTACACACAAGTACTGATTCAACTCCATTACTCAAGTAAAAGTGTAAAAGTACAGTCTTTGCTCAAAGTATAAAAGTAAATAGTGGCATCTCCTTTCATCTGTTTCATCTTGTTTTTTGTCTTTTACATCTTGTCTTTTTTTTCTTGTTACGTCTTTTTTGTCTTGTTACCTCTTTTTTGTCTTGTCATGTCATGTTTTGTCTTTTTTTCTTGTCTTTTTGTCTTTGTCATCTTTTTTTTTATCTTGTTACGTCTAATTGATGTAATGTCTTTTTGATGCCTGTTTGTCTTTTTGTTATGTCTTTTTACCTCTTATGTATCTTATGTCTTTAACATCTTGTTACATTTTTCTTGTTGCTTCTTTTTTGTCTTGTTACCTTTTTTTATGTCTTCTGTCTTTGATGTGTCGTTTTGGTCTTGTTACGTCTGTTGTACATGATGTGCAGTGATGGATACACCACCGAACTGTTTTTTCTGTGTTACTGTCTCATCATTTTAAGTTGAAATCAGTCTTGATGTTAAGGTAATTTCAAAGGGAGACACCACGGATACAGTGTTCATGTCAACTGAACTGAATCTTTCAACTTAACATGTTTCCTTGATCTCTGATGACACATCTTGGTCGCTTTATGATTTATTACAGTAAATAATTACAGATTTCTCCTTTAAAGTAATTCTGTTTCATGCTGAACACAGCTTACTGAGGAGCTTGATTTTCCCTTTGGTTCAAGTCTTTTAAATGTAAAATTAATGGTCAACTGTAGGAGAAAAAAGTGTTGAAACACGATCATGAAGATGATACTGACTCAAAAAGTGCCAAAAACGAAGGTGCTAAACTTGCAGAGCAGACTGTTTGAAAAGCTGTGGGTATCTCTGACAGCATGCTCAAAAAACATGTTTGGCTTTCAACTACAAAGTCCACAATGACACAGTGGGACCAGATGCCTGAGAAATTGATGCCATGGTATAAGCCTTTCCCTTAGGGGGAGAGGATGATTAGAAAGTGTCTAGGAAGCGAAGCAAATAGTCCTCTCGGTCTGGACAGCGGATACAACAAGCTCAGCTGTGTCCTCATAGTTTAAAATAACCTGTCGGATGCAGGCTCACCCACAAGTGTTTTGGATTCAACAATGAGGGATAAGAGGCACAGCAAAGCCTAGTTATCAAGGATAATCCCACCAGGACTTGTGAAAACATTCAGAGCAACCAATTTGTTTTTATCTCCAAACTTGTATGGGAATCCGTACCGTTCCCAGGTGAGGGAAATATTCCCTTTCTTTACAGCAGCATTTCTAATGGTATTGCCCAAAATATTATGTAGTACATCAGGTGGTCGGAAAGATAAACTATGTTTGTTTGCATAGAACCTGCTTCTTCACTTCAGGAAAAGTCACACCAGTTCTCCTTAAGTGGAGTATAGTAAGCCTATTAATTGACCAGAGGGGTGTAGTACGAAGAGAGATTAATGTGTTGTCAGAGTTTTCAGTGTCATGAAGGTAGCTCTCTTTTAACCCGCTAGATCACCATGGTAACTGATGCTGAACTCATAACCTGGCCAGGAGCAGGTTATGTTCTGAGTTTCAGATTAAATCACCTGTAAAAAGCACCGCTCTTTTAGCGAATTCTTTTCCTAACCAAGTTCTTCATGAGTGATATAGATTATAAACTGAGGGAAGACGTTAAACATGAAAAGTTGTCGCATCGTACGTTTGTAATGTCACTGAACGAAACCGTATAATGTAGAAATGTAATAAAATGTATAAAAGTGTGAACTAAAAGAATGACGAAGCAATTACAGACTAGAACTTTAGTCAGGCCTGAAAAGTTGAGCCCAAAAAGGCCCGAGCCTGACAAAATTCTGTCCTGAACCCGAACTGAACCCATCCCTCATTAGCATATTTCAGCCCAAACCCGATTACAGCCCGCTCGACACAAGCTTCCCTCTACATACCAAACAGTAGGAATTGGCAGTGACAGGGACAATACACGGGGGAGAATTTGAATTGGCAACAACAAAACTGATGAGAAAAAAAAATACTACTGCAACTGATGATAATAATGATGTTAATAAATAATAATAATAATAATAATAATAATAATAATAATAAATAATAATAACAACAACAATAATACAGCCCAAACACGAAGTAAGCCCATGAGATATGTGAGAAACACCGCCCGACCCAACCCAAACCCATTAGGTCCCGTCGGGTATATATAAAAAAATATGTATATATTTACATTTACTTGATTTTTAAAATCCCAAATTCAAAGCATCAACCATGAAAGCTTGACCATGAGAGTTCTGTATAAATTCTGTGACACAGGGACCCAATTTGGAGTAATAATAAAATAGAGGAATGCAATTTTAAAACACATCTCTTTACAGTGTCAAACTCAGCTTGGAATTAACATCCTCGCTGTCTAATAAAGACATTTCAAACACAAAGAGAAAAGGCTGATAATTAGTTCAATGGCAGTATGTAGACATGATGAGGAGGAATGGAAAGGGGAGAAATACTGTAGCATCATGCTGCAGGTTTGAGCCAGTTAACTGCAAGGAGCTTCTATTTCACATCTGACAGAGTAACAATTTTACAGACTTTATTTTGTCCGTGAATGTTCTCATTTGTCCAGGTCATTGTAATCTCAGGAAAGATTAAATTGAAAGCAACTGGACTTTAGTCTTTAGTGCATATCACACATGACAGACAATGTAACAAGATAAAAAAAACAACACAAGACATAACAAGATGAAAAAGATGCAACAAAACAAAAACAATGTAAAAGACGAAAAACAACGTAGTGACATATAACAAGACATAACAAGACAAAAAACGCAATAACAGACAACAAGACAAAAACAATGTAACAAGATATAACAATAAATAAAAAGACATAACAACATGTAACAACAACAACAGGAAGAAAACAACGTGAAAGACGTAACAAGACAAAAACACAATGTAAAAGACTTTAGACGAAAACGACATAAATGACGTAACAAGATGAAAACAAAACGTGAACAAAAAGACAAAAATAATTTAACAAAACATAGGAAGATGTAAACACTGTAAACTGTTTAACAAGACGAAACAGACGGAGGGGAGATGAGGTTAGTTTTGTACGAAAACAGCTGGTAGAACTGTCCTTCAGGGGTGCGACGTTTTACTTTTAGACTTTGAGCAGAGCCTGTACTTTTTCACTTTTACTTGAGTAAAGACATTGAGTCAATACTTCTACTTTTAACCCAAGTATTTCGTTACATTAGAAGTATCTGTACTTGAGTAACAAAAATGTATACTATTGCCACCTTCTGAAAAACAGTCACACAACTGCTGGCATGTATGGTCCACACATATAGTTATTACAGTTTACACGGCCATAATTTTTGAGCTTTAATGTCTGATGTCCAAAAAATGTTAACACCATTTTATTGTTTTTACCACAATGAATGGACTACAGGGTTACTCGACTGGACCATGAGTTGAGCTGCAGGTGATAAACTGTGGCTGCTGTTTCCCTGCAAAGGTTTTGGACTTGCTGGAAATGATGTTGAATAAAAGCTGCAACAACAAACTGTGAACAATTGTTGAGTGTGATTGGCTATCTATCTCAAATTTTACTGAACTGCAGCTCAGTTTTGCAATTTATAAAGATAGCCTTTGAGCAATTTGGTGCAATTATACCTAATTATACACAAAACATATAAACAAAAAAAAAATCATAGTTTACTGAATAAAGTAAAACCAAAGACAAGGCAGGAAATAACTTATCTTTCATTTTGGAAGAGCATAAGGGTGGGTTTCTGATTCTGTTCTTTGATAAAAGACTGGTACTATCTACTGCTACTATGGCTTGGCCAGGCTGTCAGATACTGACGCTTTGGGTTGGTGGCTTGACCCGATTCACCAACCCAAAACTGCGGTATTTGAAGACCTGGAATGGGACTCACTGATCAACTGATCAATAGGGCTTTTCACACTGCATATTCTTAGCCCAGGGTTTACCTTAGCTTTAGGCTAACCCTGGGATAACTTAGCCCTTTTAACACACACATTGTTAACCCAGGGTTAAGCTAAGCTCAGGGCTATATGAATCACACTGCCCTTCTTCTAGCTCTGGATTAAAGCCTCTGTACACCCACACAACCTGGCTGATTATCTTATTCTTCTAATCTTTTAGCCCTGGCTTTAGTTGATTTTCAGGGGATAACCCCACAAACTCAGGGAAAACCCTGCTCTGGAGCAGGGCCAGCTAGCCTTAAGGCTAAAGTCAGGGTTAGCCCACTTTGGAACATGCCAGGATTGTCACAGTGTGAAAGCTCTTTTAGCCTAGACTACCAGCTCCTTAGCCTAGGGATAACTTCATCTGGAGCTAAATACAGTGTGAAAAGCGTGTATTTTTCTCCAGGCTTGTACTTGCACCTTTAACATCTCAACAACAACAGGTTTCAAAACAGCCTCTTTGGAAATTTTGTAATCCCTCTGACAGTGGAAGTACTTGTGTGTGAGAGATGTTTGGGATTCAGGACTTTCAGTTTGTATCATCAGAATGTTTGTGTCAGTAAGGAGGGTTTCTCACATCAACTAGTGGCGCCACGGACATTTATATTCTTGATCCCACTCACAGTCACTTTGACATTTACTAATGTTGACAGTTTCACTGCTGGTTTGACAGATGGCTCTATTCAGCCTTTGGATGAGGCTTCTGGATCCTCAGATACGATGATTATGTGATTAGTAGGAAAGTGTGACTCATCAGCCACAGCACTGGCCTGCTGATTTTTCAATACCTCATGAGACAGGGGAACTATCTTTGGATTTATGAAGATCCTCCAAGAAATCCTTGACAGATTAGCTGCATGCACCTCTCAGTGTGGTGCCAATCCTACAAGTGAGCACCTGTTGCAAATACTCAAAGGCACCCTTGCCTTAAAAAGTAACTTAACACACTTTTTAAGTTAATAAATTAGTCACTTCATGTGGGGTTAGTCAGTTAGTCAGTCTTTGGTTCTCCCGTTGTTCAGCCTGCCTGAGTCCCATTTCGTCCATTTCATTTTCCTGACTGGACATTAGCCAGGAGGAGTCTCAAGTCCAAACTGGTTAAGCATGGCTCTTACACTCGCCGTCTCCCACCCATCCTGGGGTGATCTACGGCACTGTGTTCGGCTGATATACCAGGTTGTTGAAACATGGTGTACACTGTTGAGCGACTCAAGGTCTGTTGCTCTGTAATCCAAACCCCACACTTTCTTTTTCTAATGCCTATGAGAGTATTTCTGTCTATGGTGATTCGTGTTTCAACAATAAAGTCGAAAAATAACAGATTATAGGACAAAAGCAGGCGCATCGAGTATTACATACTATCTCTGCTGGCCATCAAGAATAGACCGAACTAGTTACAGATGTAACTCTTGCCTGGAATTGTAACTTCAAAACAAACTGAGACACTGAAAGTGGTAACATTAATTCAGTCAACCAACTCACATTAAATTAATTATAGGGATAGTTCACCCAAAAAAGAAAATTCAGTCATTATCTACTCACTCTCATGCCGACTGACGGTCAGGTTTAGTTTTTCAGTCCACAAAACACTGCTGGAGTTTCACTGGAACAGAGTTGCAGAATCTCCCAAAGAGTTGAGGTGAATGATGACCAGTTTTTCAAACGGAAAAAAAAAAACAACCACAAATTATCTGGTGTAATCCAAGTCTCCTAAAGCCCCAACATGCCGTTCAGTTGCGCACACACACGTTCACACACTCTCAGTTCAGACGGTGCGCATGTGAACATGGTTCCAAGTTAAGGATCTACAGTGAAGATTCAGGTTAAAAACATGTTGACGTCTTTCAAGTCAACTCGGCGTGTTGGGGCTTTAGGAGACTTAGATTACACCAATGGAGGAATTTCAGGTCGCTTTTTTTGGTTGTTTATTTGAAAACTGGTCACCATTCACTTAATTTGTTTGGGAGATTCTGCAGTGCTGATTTCCTATGAAACTCCAGCAGTGTTTTGTGGACTAAACCTGCCCTTCAATCGGCATGAGGGTGAGTAGATAATGACTGAATTTTCATTTTTGGGTGGACTATCCCTTTATGATGTAAATGTGAAATGCCAAGCTCAGGACAGCCATGAGGGGGGAGTGACAGGTCTATGCAGACGGCATGGTCATAACTTTTAGGTTGCACTCAAATGTCTGCAAAAAGTCAGCAAGCCCCTTACCAGGTAGAGGATGACATTTACATCACTTGAATCCTTGTAGCTACAAATGCGATGTGTATAATTTGAGCTTTTAAGATAAGACTGGTGTTTCATGTCATGTCAGGGGAAGAGAAGTCTATGAGTAACATGGGGTTGTAGTTATACATGAGAAGTTGGGGTTTGATGCTCAGGGATGGAATGCATTATTATCCCTGCCAGGCATTAGCCTGGAGGGGATCATGCTTTTGGTCACGTGTGTGTGCGTGCATGAGTGTGAGACTCACTTACATCCTTCTGCCTTTCATAGGATGTAGCAGACTGCAGCCTAGAGCTAAAGGTACTGGTATCATATAAAACTAGATGACCTAAGGCGGGGATACTCAACCTGCTTTGCAAGGGGGACACGTTCGCAAAATGACAGGAGCCCAGGGGCAAGTTCATAAACAAACATCAATAATAATGATGTTACTTATCAGATTAAATAGTAGGAAAGTAGTATGAATGATCCCACATAAAATAGAAATGGAAATCATCACAAGTCACACACAAAAACATATTTTTATCATCAGGATCAAAGCTATTAACCTTAGATTCAAGGCACAGAAGCCAAGGAAGGATATTTGGATCAATGAATAATTTAATCATTTCAAAAGAGTCAAATTCAAAAGAGTCACAACAGTCAATCTTGAGTGCAACCTTTACAACAAAGCGTGACCAGTAGACCAGGAGTGAAACTAAAAGAGCGAGCAGCAGGTAAGAAGATCAAATACTTTCATTACAGTTTCTCATTCCTGCAGAGGGATATTAAGAACATTTCAGCTTAGTACTGACTGAGCTATAACCAACCTCTGCATTTTCCTTCTCCATTCAGTCTCAGCTGTAGCATTCAGATCAGTTTCATTGACATGTTTTAGCTTTACAGGAGTCAGATCATCGGCCCTCGGAGAGACTTATTGATGCACAGAAGCTGATTAAGAAAATCAATGAGAACATTTTTTTTCTACTTGGTACTCCAAATGGATTGATTCAAAAATATGTTAAAGCATCTGTTTATGGTTAAGTACTGAGGGTACAAAGTTTTTCATGTGAGTGATAAGGAGCAGTCTTGGGGAGTAACGGATCACATGTAATCAGAATTCATACTCTGAATACAAAAAAACAGCTAACTGTATTCTAATACAGTTAGAGATACAAAAAAAGATGTTATCAGATGGCAGATATATTTAGTAAGTTAAATAAATACAATTATAAAGAATGATATACTACAATAAACAGTGCGCACACAGCACCCAATTCATTATCATGGCCTCTAGTGAAAAAATAATTCACTGGGTGGAAATTTTACCATTTTTTGCCTTTAAATTAATCAATCAATCAATCAATCAGTCAGTTGTGCCCAACAAAGGAGGGAACTGGGAGGGAGCTGGACAAACTAATAAATCTAACAACGAACACAAAATACTTAGAGCTGCAACAAGTAATCTATTTTTAATTGAATAAATTCATTAAATTCATTTGCATCTATTTTGATCATCAATTAATCATTGAGTTTTTTTTTTAATTAAATAAGTTAAAATTCTCTAATTTCAGCTTCTTAAATGTGAATATTTTCTGGTTTCTTTACTCCTCTCTGACAGTAAACTGAATATTTTTGAGTTGTGGACAAAACAAGACATTTGAGGACGTCATCTTCAGCTTTGATCAACATTTTTCACCATTTTCTGACATTTTATGGATCAAACAACTAAACAATTAGACCAACAACAACAATTAGGCTGAACAATTTTACCGTATTTTATATCGAGGTGATCTAAAAGTCAACGTAATATAACTGAGTTACAGCACTTTAATATTGTGATACTGACTGCATTGTTAACAGGTATTGGAATACTTTTTTTTTTAGATTATTTTTTGGGCTTTTGCCTTTATTTTGATAGTGACAGCTGAAGATGTGACAGAAGAAGGGATAGAGAGAGGCAACGACATGCAGCAAATGGCGGGAGTCAAACCAGCAGCCACTGCGGAGGACTAATAGCCTCAGTACATGGTGGGCGCGCACTCCACCAACTGAGCTAGGGGTGCACCATTGGAATACACTTTTAAAGTTACCCTCCCAAGCCTGCTAAAGGAGGAGCCCAGCCTATGCTCAACATCTTCTCACACTTAAGCTGCTTCTGTGCTATTGTGGATTTGCTTGTATCACTTGTATAATGCATACATTAACTTTTCAAAGCACATGTGGCAGCAAGAAAAATGTCTTTCAGAAGTGAACGCTGTGGTATCATAAAGTTCAAGGCTTTGATATCAGTGTACAGTGTTCCTACAAGTACTTTGGACTCCAATCTATTCAGTCTACATACATAACCAATGAGCAAGGCTCAGCTACATCATGTGTCCCCCTGGGGATATAATAGTACCCTTATTTCAGCTCTCCTCTCATCTCGATTCTTGCATACCTCAGAAATTGTTCACTTTAGCATCTGATATTTCAACCAGTCAGCCACTAAAGTGCTGGATAGCCTCCAACACAGACATGGACAGCACAAGCACATGGTTGTGTTTATTCTGCACTGGATGTCTGCACACATAGACATGTCCAAAACATACCCTCGACACATAGTACAGGGCTTCACGGGTGCACCTGAACTCTGGGAACCGAGACTGAAACCCCGAACCCGTACAGGTTTTGATCCACATTTTATACAGTCAATTGGGTCAGGTTGGGTTCCGCTCAATTACTATAGGTCCCAGGTCTGTTTAACATTATGTGTAATATATCTGAGACAGCCTGGCTGGGATTAGACAGCACTGATCATGATGGAAGTGTGTTGTAACTTGCAACATTCGGTTATCGCAAGCAAACTGCACGGTGCATCTGTGGCCACAAGGTGGAGCGAGGAGGGATCTCACACGCTCCCTTATTGGACATCATCACACTGGAGTGAAAACAAATAAATCAAACGAAAGTCCCATGTTTCATATTTTATTTTCTAATTCACTATCCATTTAAAAATGAATCAGCTGCAAGTCTGTGATGCTTGGATTGCAGTTGATCTGCAGATCTGGCAGGTCAGTTCATAAAAATGAACGTTACAATTATTAGTGGATGAATGACAGGTGGAAGCATCTCTCCCTTTTGTGAGAAGTGGCACGCATTTACGCATTCGGCACAGGAGCTGCAGTGACACGACTGCATGCAGGGAGACGTATGTGGCAGCCTCTAATAATTTAAGTAAACTGTGAAAGAAAACACTAAGACATAGATACAAACACACAACAAAGAAATCACCTGGAGGTTTTGTTCTGAAATCTGACAAAATAAATAATTCGGGTGGTGGCGGGTAGATGATCCATGCGCACAGTGCAGATTCAGATAAAGTCAGAGCTGATCTGCTCGTCTCTAAAAAAACACGACAAACAACAACTTTTATTATGGACGGAATTAAACAGAGAGAGTCGGAGAGTCTGTCAGTGAGACACACTTTTTACATAATTTATCAGCATTTGATTCTGAGGCTGATTATTCCTGAGCGCCGGGTTTGATATGAGTTGCATCATTTCAGTTTTCCCTGGAACAATTAGCCTGATAAATAATTTCTAATGTTCAAAAGACATCATGGTCGTGTTCTGAGCTATTCAATAATGAATTCATGATCAGAAAATCAGTACATACAGATGTAAATAATGAATAAATAATATAAACATTAAACACAGTATAAATACAGACTGCAGGCTGTTATTCATGTGCAGGTGTTAAACAGGTAACACGCTGCTGCTCTGCTGTGTGCCTTTATTAGTTTTAACACAGAGCACATGTGTGCAGACACTAACTCCATTGGATGCCTGTACGGCTGTTAAAAGCCAACTGACAGCTGATCCAGCTGTGATCGGCCGCTGCCGTCATCACAAAGGAAAGGACGTCTCATGTCTTAAAACTAGGGACTAAGATGCAAGTGAGGGATTCATGGATGCAATTTCAGAGACTTGGGACGTACCCAGTGATGTATAATAGAACTAGACTGGGCACTGCTGCTCATGCTTGCTTCTAATTTTGCCCACTGCAGCCAAAAATTCCCCTGAAGCCCGAAAAGCATTTCCTCCATAAGCCACTTTTACAATCTGCAAAACTGTTGACAGGACACCTGAAATGCAAACAAGATCAATTATGACTCTTTCTGTTTTGAATTTTTGATCCATGGAGGTTTTGTATCTGTAAAAAAATTCCTCAAGCCAAGAAAAGAACATTTAAAATCTGTAATGTCATCACAATATAAAATCTATGGGTTGTGCTGGAACTTGCAGGTGTGGCCAGCGGGAGAAACACAACTGCACATATTCAGTGGGCCGTATAACACATAAGTAAATCTGTAAGCCAGAAAACTTTTGTGGCTTATGCACCAGGTGAGCAATTCTCATTGGACTGAACAGGACCATCTTTGGGTCTGGTATCCAGTTCTACCTAGCCACAAGAAAACTGCAAAGCTGATTCTAAATGGCTCGCATTTGTCATCTGTCACCAAGACAGAAAGCGGACTTTTAAGCTTAACAAACGAGTGGATTAGCTGTTTTAATCAGCACGAGAGGAAGAACAGAAAATCTGGATGTATTTTACCAACTTTCTTAGTAGGAGGAGGGATTATCTGTGTCACGGTCAGGCACAGGAGAGAGGACACAAAGTTTGGTTTTGACGACCTGTAAATGACGTCTGTGCCATCTGGGCCGTGTCTTTGTTTCAGGTTGGGGTCCAGTATTTCTCAGTTCTGCTTGGGTCCAGGTCCCTAACCTGACATGCCAGATGGTTTGTTACACAGAACCATCTGGGAAGTCATCCTTGGAAACTGTTTAACTTGAAGCCTGGCAAGATGGATTCTTGCATGGTCTTTTGAATCCTGCTGCCTCACAAGGTAAGCAGGACCCAGCTTTCAAATAATAGACAGGTCCATTTTGGGTTGGGGTCCAGTAAATCTTAGTTCTGCATGGGTCAACGTCCCAATTTTCAAATACAAGACAGGTGTGGTTCAGCTCCCGGTAGTACATTTCTGAGTCGTTTTGGGTTCGGGCAGATATTTTTGGACCCATGCCACGCAGGCATGGGAAGATGACAGAATGCTACGCATGTTTACCTGAACCCTCAGGACTCAAATGATCTTTGTCTCAAATGATTCTTTGCAACACTAACCCTAACCCTGACCTTTCAGAAGATGAGGCTGGCAGTTCTCTTCACTTTTTATTATTGTCAACTAGAGCTGTCAAAGTCAACGCAATGTGTTCATGCAAATTCATTTCAACACCACTATTTGTTTGACGCACAATTAATGCACGTTCTGTTATATTGGCCTTTGGTCCGACCCATAGTTTGAATCAGTTGCCGGAAATGAATCAGCTCGCAGTTGCAAGCTTTACGTTACCACTCATATGGCGACGCAGTGGATAAGGAAAAAAATCTTCTGAATGGCATGTTCAGCTCTAAAGTCCTGTCAGATGGGTCTGTTGACAAAACCAAGGTTATTTGCAGTTACTGTCAATGTGAAATGAGTTACCGCCAGAGTACATCTAGTCTCAAATACCATCTGCCACCAGGCACACAGCTGATGCAGACATCCCCGCTGAAACACCTTGCTTACGACAGACCACTCTTGACAGTGTGCGAGGGAAACCCATGACCAGCGCTACAAGCAGTAGGCTTTGCAAAGCAGTAGTTAAATGGGTAGCTACTGCCAGAGCCCTCGAGATAGAAGAGTCGCGACACTCCCATAGGACTCCATTGTATGCTTTCTTCCGGTCTACTTCCGGGTTATGGAGCCTCGAATAGTTCCAAACATCGCTTCTACGGCGACGGACACCGTTCATTTGCATTGTTGGCCGTCGAGTATATTCAGAGGTAAGTTGATTAAATAGCTACCTCTTTTGAATTTTCAACTGTCTATATTTTATCAGAGGCTCTTTATGATGCATATGCTGAGCTTCATTTGTATGTGCACGGCGTAATTATATATTTTTTTATCTTGGTAGACGACCGATTTTCTGCTACTTTTTTAGTTGACTCTGCTAGCTGTGAAGGTATCTCCAGAGATAAATTGATTAAATCGCTACCTCTTTTTAATTGTCAACTCTCTATATTATATCAGAGGCCCTTTGTGATGCATATACTTATCTGTATTTGTGTGTATTGGTAGATGACCGACTTTCAGGGATGAAGATGAAGATGAATTCAGATGAAGAGGATGTCTCCCCACACACACACACACATTCGTCATTTGATTAAGTTTTATTTGAAAAAGAAGAATTATGTCAGCAGTCCAAGTGAACGCCTTCTGTGAGCAGGAGTCATATCTCACACACACACACACACACACACACACACACACACACACACACACACACACACACACACACACACACACTTGTTCTTGTTGTTTCACCAATTGTTCAATAAAAAAATACTATTTCATTCATCAAAGCGTAATGAGTTGTTATTCTTTAATATATTTGATATATATTTTGTGTATGGCTTAGTCTTAAAATTGTACTGGTTGTGTGGTCAACTCCTGGCTCATATTATTCTTTAATATATTTGATATATAATTTGATATTATATATTTGATACTTTGTGTATGGCTTAGTCTTAAAATTGTTATGGTGTTTCAACTCCTGCCTCATCAGAAGAAGTGGGCTGGACACTAAATGCTGAATGGACTGTTGCTACTCTGCTTTTCAATCACTCCCAGCCCACGGGTAAGTGAATTGGAATTAAAAGCAAAGTCAAGGAAATATAGACATTCTCTGGAAATACAATAATCCAGTTAACATCTTAAATCATCTTGCATTTCAATGTAAAAGTCGATTCCCCATGGTAACACGAACGTGAAACTTTCCCTCCAAAACTTAAAAAGGTATCGACGTACTTTACATAGTTTTCAGTTGTCACCTTACCACTCCAAATGTAAAACTGACATTTACAAATATGCAATAATGCAATGATAGTCAATCAAGTACTTGGATATGTGATTTTATTCATGTTTACCATGAAATGTCGCAATCGCCGCTGTCCGTCCCATAGAAGAACATGACAGCGCAGCGTGTGTTTGGAACTATTCAGGCTTACATGAACCACGTGACCACCCCGCGGCGAGATCATAGAGTGTCGCGACTCTTCTATCTCTAGGGCTCTGGCTACTGCTTGCAGGCCAGTTAACATCGTGGAGGATGAGGGTCTGTGTGAATGAATTTGCATCCAATGACTGCACTTATGCATTGCCTTTGAGAACCACCACTGTAACAAAGATAAACAACTTGTATGATGACCAGAAAGCAAAAAAGTAGCAGAGGAGTTGGAGCAGGCTACAATAGTTGTGATCACCAGAGACTTCACTCAGAAATCAAAGTTAGGTTGGACACAGTACTTTGTGTGATTTGCTTTATAAGCGCGAGGGATCCAGGCAATGTTAAATTTAGCTGATCAATGTACATGTTGTACAACGTGTCTGTTGTTAATGCTTAAAAAAACAGAGGATCTTTACCTTTAAAAGTTTAAGTACTGAGTAATGTTAAACTGAGCAGGTCAATAAGCTCATCTGTGCCTGATGGGCCTGGGTTTGTCATGTTATTATTTGAACTTTTGTTATTGTTTTCATTAATGTATTTTATTTAATGAAGTTACATTTGCATAAAGCAAGCATATTTGTCCATTATTAAACACTTGAAAAATATCACTTTAAGGCACATTTTGAACAAATAAAAAAATGTGCGATGAATTTGCAATTAATCGTGATTTACTATGGACACTCATGCGATTAATCACATTTAAATATTTTAATCGATTGGCAGTCCTATTGCCAACAAATCCCACGAAAAGACCAAAACCGAAAAACAGTTGGTCTGTGTCTCAGTACGTTTAGACTTGTTCACTCTGTCTGTCTGTTCAAGCCTATTGGTTCTGGCTGAAGATGTCTTTAAACACAGAATCAAATATTACAGTTGTTACAGTTTCATTTTAGAAAAGAGTCAGATATTTTCAGTTGGCCACTGTAGTTTTTACCAAACGTTACTCAAACCAGAGGAAATGGTGCATTTGTTGGGGAACAGTTTTGAGAGGCAGTGTAATCCACATTTGGTGCACCAGTACAGATTTCCAGCAGCAGGATGGTGTGTGTGAGCTTCAGTCAAAATAAACTACAATGTGTGTGTTCATGGTAATGAAGGAAATGTGTCACCCAGTGCACAGTGGACACAACAATGGAGTACTGTGGTGCAATGGAATATGGATACCAGCTTTTCCTAGTAAGACACATCCATTGTTGGTTTTTTTGTGTGTTTTCATAGGATTTGTTACCTTCTTTGTACGTGGAGAGGAATGAGGGCAATAACTAGAGAAGAAAAGCACCACTTAAGAGTGATATTTATGGTCTGTAGCTAAGTCTCTTATTCACATTTAGTTGACATTTTGCCATGTAGACCATATGTAATTCAAAATTTTAAGTGTATTAGTTTACAAAGTACAAGCATCATGGTGTCAAACTGAGCTTGAAACGGTCAGCTGTCTCAACTGAGTGTGACAGTAAAGTTTGTAAGGCAATGTGTTTGTGAGGGATTATTTTCTGGAGGAGACTTTTATTCCTTCCCGGGGGTGTCAGGTGGTTGGTAGGAAGCAGAGCGCAACAGAGTGAAATGAGGATAAAACACATGAAGTTTCTTCGTATTTACTATGATGGATTATCTCACACTGTGGGAGTTGATTTCATAGTGAAGACGGATGAATGTCAGCGAGGAGAAAAACAAATCCTCCTACCGGCGCTTAAGCAGAACTTTGCATTTTCACAATGTTAGATAGTGATCACTATTTTAAGCACATCATCAATTAACACTGGATCAGATGACTGCATGTTTCATCCAGTTTCATTCAGTGGTGTCGGGGATAATCATGTGTGTCGGAGAGATCAATGGGCAAACAAATAAACCAACAAATTATGAACGAGCAAATTAATGTACCAGGAAATGGACCAAAGTCAGAACTATAAATACAGACGAGAAAAACAAACCAGACGCACAAAAATAGAGAGACAATGAATAAGAATGAGATGATAAAAGTCAGTGTTAGAAACAGGAAAAAACACGAAGGGACTGAAGAGAGAAGCAATGACAGAAATAAACCAAAGAAACCGAGTTAAAGTGCTGCAGGAAGTCTCACCTGTGGGGCTCTCTGGTCCACCAGCGGCCATGTCTCCTCCTCCCCCGGCGGTGGCAGTGGCAGGGGCAGTCGTAGTACTGGCTGTGGTGCTGCCGGTGTAACTTCTTCCGGCCGCTGTACTCCGTGTTGCTCTCGTCATCTCGGACTGTGGTGGCTCCCGATTGGATGCCAGAGTCTGAGGCGTAGTAGGTCTGCTGCCACTCCGCCACCTTTGACACACTGTCCGCCTCACTCACTGCAGGAAGCAACATATGGCTGACATCAGATAGTGAATACTCATGGGCACCGACTTTTATTAAACACTGGGGGCAAAAATGTCATCCTCTGTAATGTTAGACGGTGTGATGTGGTGAAGAGCAGGGATTAATATTTTTCCCGAAAATGAGACATGTTCTATCCTGGGAACAGAAGTTCACTGCCAGGAAATGCACTTGTTTTTAAGGTATAAACATATTGGTCATAGCCTATTTCAGGCAAATATTTAACAAGAAATATTGTGGGTTCAAAACCTGACCACTTCAGTGTACTTTCTGGTGGTATTAGCAATTACTGAGACAGAAGAACACCATTTCAACATTAATCAACATTAGAAAGAACATAATATAAACTGCACACACTGCATGCAGCTTTACTTTCACCACAGCTGACACAGGATAAAATGCCATGCTTATTGCATGTCATCGGTCGCTGTCCATCCGAAGAGATGATATTTTACAATTCTTCATAATATAAACCAACAAAATTCATTAAAACAAGTTATTTTTTTTGTTTTCAAACTCATTCTATTGAGCTGAGACAATTCTGTTTGCGTTCAGAGCCCTCTGCTGCAACTCCAGCAGATGGCTGGCACTGTGTGCAACACTGTTTTAGAAACAGTCTAATAAATTGAATGATCACTCAAAATTGAAAAGCAAAATTCTTAAAAAGCTCTCATTCACTTGGTGTGAGATTCTGGATGGGTTCTTTGGGAACTTTTTACCGTCTTTCTGCAGTGAGGGGCGCATTTTGCTGCAGCCAAAGGTAAATCCATCATATGTTGCCGTCTCTGCTAGTATTTCAACCAGAAGAGTTTTGGGATAAAGTATGAATCCAGTGTTCTTGAAGCTCTGGGCTTTGACTGGGAATTCTGACTGATATTTAAAATGTTGTAGCGAACCTCAATCCAGCGCATTTTATCCCTCGTTATAGCACAGCGCACACTTTGCCTTTGTATCTGGTGTCAGACTTCATGTTGTGTTGTTGTGTTGTTTAATTTAGATGGTGGAGCCACAAGTTACTGTACAAACTGCATTAACGGCCAGAAGTGCTGGAATTCATGGTGCTTTGTGCCTGTTAATTAATTAATTAATTAAACTGGTCAGTGTGCTCTGCTAACACACATGACGTATTGAAAATGGCGTAGAGTATCAATATTTTTCAAGGTACTGTGTCGAAATTAGAGAACCCAGTATCATGACGACACTACAAGAAACACATTCAGGGGAAAAACAAAGAAAGAATCTTAAACTAACCTGTTCCAGTCTACATACTGTATGGAAATGTTTTACTTAAATATCACATCCTTTATGAAAAGAAGCTAAAATGACTTTAATAGACTTTGGAACGCTGGAAGAGAGCTGATTTTAACTAGACCATGTCAGGTTGTTCTTTAAAAATATTTTTATTTTTTTACTCATGCATCAGGATCAGGGGAAAAAAAATGTAAAATTTAAATGTTACTTAAAAATCATTGTGCAACCACGCTAATGAGCAGACATACAAACTGCAAAACATCATGAAGATCCGGCAAAATATACAACTTGTGAGCAGACAGAAAATAAACAGGAGTCCCAACTTAACAGCTTGTCATTATCTGCTTGTGCATTTCTGTTGAGTAGAAAGCAGTATTCTCTATCTAATTAATGATGAAATTGAGAGTTTCATTTGAGAATTTACTGGTGGATTCGTGTTGAGAAGAAAAGAGAGTCTCTCAGGATCACCATGGTCATTAATTAAAGCTTTAATAGCAAAGGATCATCAGTGATGCGATCTGAGACAACTGAGAACATTATTAACATTATTATTCTCACATCCTGCCACTGAGACTAATGGTTCATTCCTACTTATTTTTGCTTTTTTAACTCCAAGATTCTTCTTTAAATTTAACACTACGTACATATATTGTACATCATTGTGTTCAGCAGCTCCTGCTCTTGTGTACATTGAAAAAGTCTAACAGCTACAAGTTAAACTGTCCAAATCCAGCCCACCCTCACCTGAAAAATAACTATACCGGTCATGTGTGCAAGCAGCTTATGTCCTATAGTTACATTTATTGTTAGGCAGTTACCTCTAGTGGCCGTGGAAATTATGACGGAAGCAAAGTAGGAAGTCGGGTAACGTGGTGTGAGGACTGACAAAGTCCGTGCAGGACGGGGTGGATAGATGGGCCAAACACACCAGACGTTCATCCAAGTTTTAACTTCTGTACATAAGTTAACTTAAATAACATACTTATGTAACATACATAACGTAACTTTACTTATATTACTTATGTACTTATTTTAACCCAATCCACAAAGTCTTCCTAACCCTGACCAATTTTTTTTGGTGGCGAAACCTAACCAAACTCCGACTGTCTTACAACGTTAATCGAGTGATGATGAAGCTCTGGTATGTCCGCTACTGGTAGGCCTACTGTCCAACAGTCATATATGTTGTTTTGGAAGTCATTGCCAAATGATCTATTACGTTGTCCAGGTATGAGGACATGTTGCCAAATCAAGGCAACTTTGTGCTTTAATGAGACTTACAGTTCACACAGTTGTATGCTGTTTGTCTAATTAGAGTGCTCATCAGTAAACCACTGGTTTGCGCAGGACAATTTGGTTGAAACAACACTATAGTATACAGTTGGTTGGTTGGCTGAATGGTTGATTGGTTGGTTGGTTCGTTGGTTAGATGGTTGGTAAGTATCACTTTTGAGTGGAAATAAATAATTGAGCTGTGGCTGCAAAATATCCTGTTCCAAATGTAGCAATGACAAGTTGAGCATTTGTATTTTTTCTAAGCTTTGTCTAGGCAGACACCCAATTTGGACCCATTTGGGAAAGGCCATTCAGTAATGATATTATGGGTCATCAGAGCAGTAAAATATAAAAAAAATCATCCATGCAAATGTGTCTAAAAGAAGCAAAGTGCTTTACACTGATGAGATTTCATCTTTCAAACTATTATTTGTCAAAGTTGCGTGAGGATCAACCAGGTGCTGTCCCATAGACAGTAACAAACACTTTCAATCAGTATGATCAGGGGTGTAGCGGTAAACACAGAGCTGGATAAACTGTGGGTAAACTACACCCCTCTACGCCCTTGATGATGACAACTTCCACTTGTATATAAAAGAGTAATCAAACCTAAGACAGTAGTGACTGTGCAAATGTGGTTTAAATCTATGGCATATATCTATAACAGATAGAAAATGTCTGGTTGCCGTGGTGACAGAACACTTACTTTGCATGGACATCATCTCCGTCCACTGGTACCACTGCCTTCACTGACCTCTGACCTGCAGACAAAGACAAGGGACATTAGGTCTGCAGATAGGATTGCATAAAATATTTGAGCTAATCATTCTCTGAGGATTAAGGCTTAATCATCACATTCTGCAAAGTCTGTTAAGGAATCAGTTCTTTTCTCACATTCCTTGAAGAAATATATCCATACATTGTATATGTACACAGTTCATCAGAGGGGTACATTACATACATACACATACAGGAGTTTTGCAGGGGTCACACTTGTATGCGTGCAGTCACATGTCCACCACTCCACCAATCCAGTCCAAATGTTGCAAAAGTGATATCCGAAAATTGCAATTCAAAAAACTGATCATAAACAAGCAACATCATTGGACAGTGTCATATTATGTCTTACAGAGGTATGAAAGTACACATGTTCTCATTCCGCGGTCAAGTTAGCAAATATGCAACGTCCAGTTAGACTTTCAAAATACAAGCTTGCTGAGAAATTTTAGGTAATGGCCACAGTTTGGTTTGGTTTAGGGACCTAAAATAAATATAGTGGTTAGACTTAGGAAAACATGATGGTTTGGGTTGAAACAACAGGCCTGAGGAAACATATATTAGATGCTCTGGCTTGAGACTCAGCTGTTTTGTCACTAAATACCATTTCTGGCTCTGATCCATACGCATTAGCAGGTTATAACATCCATAATGAACTTGAAGATGCTCTTTACTGTAGGTTGTAAAGAACACCCTCTCTGCTGTTACAGCTGTTGTGATAAGAAATTATTTCTTTCCATAAAGCTGAAAAAAGCCTGAGGAGCATCGGCAAGTTACACAAATGTCAATGTAGTGAAGCGCAGAAACTCCAGAGAGCACACTTATCTAAGTCCCAGAAGTGCAGGCTGGTGAAAGGTCACAGCGTCTCATCTTCCCTGCCAAGAGCCCTTCACAGACCCCCACCGCCTGCTGGGAATTTACACTTTACACTCCGAGGTAGAAGTGTGAAGTGTGTGTGCGTGTACTCCATCAGCACAACAACGGAGTCATGTCATAATCACAACTACGCTGCTCTCGCTTTCCCTTTTTTAACGTTGCTGTTCTTTTGTTCGGTGTCAAAGGTCCAGTGTGTCAGATTTAGGGGGAGCTCTGCTCAGAATATGGCAGGAATCTAACAGTAAGTACAGTATGTTTTCATTAGTGTAAATTAGAATCATTGTGTTTTTGTTACTGTAGAATGAGCTCTTAATATCTACAGAGGGAATGTGTCCTCCTCCACGGAGGCTGCCATTTATAACGGCATGTTCCTACAATAGCCCAGAACAGACAAACCAAACACTGACCCTAGATACGGACTTTGGTGTTTTGTGTGAACTTCGTGGCCACTGTAGGTTCTCCTACATTCTTGGAAGTGGAGAGTCCATTGCAATCTCAAAAAAATGTCATTCTGCCCATATGGGGCACAGGCCGCAGCTGATGGAGTGGGCTTTTGCAAGGTCTTCTAGGCTAGACTTGGGGGTATCGGCACATTCCACTTAGGTGGGACGTGGTCTGCACTGATCCACAGATGCATTTGTCTTCTGTTGTGTAGTCCCAGGGTTTCATCAGTGCTTTACACCTCCCCTGCTTCACACAGTTTGTGGTTTAAAGACGTTGAGGTTGTCCACTCAAGGTCATGACCACATTACCAGAGTAATTATGACATGAGCAGTAGTATAGGAGTATAAATCACAAGTAAGTCCATATATGAGGAATGTGGGGTGAATGGATGGGTCAAACAAACACAAAACAAAAACAGGTCTTTGACCCAAAAGATTGGTTGAAGTTAGCCTGTGTTAGACATGATAGACAGATGGTTCAACCAATCACCTGTCAAGTGTATTTTGAAAGTGCCTACACTACACTACACTGTACTGTAAGGAGAAAAGTAAAAGTAAAAATGCTGACAGAAAAAGAAATACACCAGCAAAGTACAGATAAGTGCTGCATGATTTGGTAAAAAATTGTGATTGCAATACACGATAGAATTAGCAGAAATGATCAACCCAATGATGTTTTGCATTACAATTTTCATGTTCACTAAAAAAAACTATTAATATCATGATGATGTGACATTTATTGAGGTCTGTACCAAACAAACATGTTTTAGAACAAGATTTTTAGGTCAGATCATCTATGCAGTACTACAGTACCTCATTATAATGCTGTTTTCTCACACATTTTTCCTTTTTCATAAAATTGCAATTTGATTTTGCTTCTGCAATTTTATTGGGAATGCAATTAATTGTGCAGATACCTGCAAAATCTACTTACTGTAAGTACAATAACAAAGTATTTGTACTTAGTTACTTCCCATCTCTGCAAAGAGTACCACATTTAACGGTTTAACATTCTTAATAGTAATCATGTCTAGGTTTAGTATAAAATATATATATTAGTTAATGCAGTTTTAACGTTTTGTGTGTTTGCAATGAGGTGACAATGTGAGTCAAGAAGGTGTGTACTTGATAGGACGGTGTTTCAACACTCCCTAGGCTGTGTAGAAAGACTGTGATATCCAGCCTGTCTAACCAGCCCAAACTACAATCATTCATACTGGTGTGTGTGTGTGTGTGTGTTGTGTGTGTGTGTGTTGTGTGTGTGAGAGAGAGAGAGAGAGAATTAAATGTGTCCTCAGATCTCCTCAGTGTCGTGGACATACCTTATCTAATAACATAATCGGACCACATAAAATCAATTGACTCTCAATTACAGCAGATTTTCTGCCCATTGGGACACAGCAGCAGCTGCCCTGAGCGGTACAAATTCGACAGAGAATTAAAGGTAAAATTTTTCATTGTGAGCCTCCTTGCTGATTAAATTAACATTGACCACCTCACTTGTCTGATGGCTGTCTTGGTTAATCAATAGAGGCAGGCTGCAGGAAGCCAGCTAATCATTAGCAATGATGATGACTGCAGCTCTTTTGATGACTAATGATATAATATCAACCTGCAAGCAAAAAGGTTAAGTGCAAATAACCCTGAGGTTTTTTTTTCTACCTGGTTTTTCAAGATATCTGTACTCGTTTTCTCCCGATTTGGGAGACAGGACGGGCTGTTGGTCTGAGGAGCGCTGCAGACAGACAGATGTGCTACCACCATGAAGCACAGATCTCATTTACATTAGTGATGTTATGACACCAACTTTGTACCAATACCAAGTTTATTATCATGATAGTCAATACCAATACCTGAGACTGGAATTTTTTCAATGCTACTTCAATGCTCAAGACCAAATAGATCAGGAAAGGATGAACCCTGGACAAACTATGAGACCCACAGAGTGTAAAAAATATATTTACAATGAAATCTGAACTATTTTATACATACAAGGGCATGCTAATCTATGGTTATATTTATTAGATCAAACATTAATACATGATGTATTATAGACTTTTCCCTGCACATTGCCATACACTGCCTGACCCCCCCCCAAAAAAGCCTCGTGGATTTAACTAAGCAAACAGGTAAGATCCTTCCACTGGATAAATACTGCAGTGATTAATATGTCAGCTGGCAACCAGTTATTGAACCCTAACTGATGCAGTGAGGAGCTTCTCATTTCTTAAACAACCATGTCAGAAGACATATCCTGTGGTCACGGAAAAGATGGTACTCATGGAAGAAATGTGGTTGGAAAAAAAATCTTGAATGATTGCGACTGGAGATCACTTAAATGTTTGGTGAAATCAGATCGTAAAAAATCAACAGTAGAACTCACGGCTATGTTTAGTAGTGAAAGTAAGAGCATTTCACACAAACAGATGTGTAGCCTTAAGAAAACCACTTATCAGTGACGCTAATCAGAAAAAAAGGCTTCAATTTGCTAGAGAGCATAAAGATTGGAGCAATGGAAAAAGGTCATGTGGTCTGATGAGTCCAGATTTACCCTGTTCCAGAGTGATGGGGGCATCAGGGTAAGAAGAGAGGCAGATGAAGTGATGCTCCCATCATATAAGCCTGTCGGGGCAGTGTTCTGATCTGGGGTTGCTTCAGTTGCTCAGGTCTAGGTTCAGCAACGTTATGTGTCCAAAAAATGAGGTCAGCTCACAACCTGAATATACTGAATGAGCAGGTTTTTACATCAATGGATTTTTTTTCTTCCCTGATGACACGAGCATATTCCAAGATGACAATGCCAGGATTCATCAGGCTCAAATAGTGAACGAGTGATTCAGGGAGCATGAGACATCATTTTCACACATGGATTGTCCACCACAGAGTCCAAACCTTAACCCCATTGAGAATCTTTGGGATGTGCTGTGTCAAAGTCGTCACCTGATCAAATAGAGACTTGACATTGGACAACATCAACATACACATCACCCAGCAATCGATGTTGCATATCTGTATATAGAAGAAATATATCCCGAAATATACCGAAGAAAGGAAACCATTATGTAAACTAAACAGTTCTTTATAGTTTGCATGAGCGGCGATGCCATATCCAGGCTCTCCTTTATACATCCATGCACTGAATACCTCTTTATAAGGTAAGTAAATTAGCATAGTTAGTGGGGCTAGTGAAAAGTAGCCTACAGCTGTTTCCATCTGTCAAGTGACCTTCAGTTTGCTCGTCGATACCGTCCTATGAGAGCATCCTGCATCACTTCCCTTGATCATGCTGCATTTGTTGACAAGTCCGGCAGTTCCACCAACCTAATCTGCATATTTATATCCAATTGTTCAGCCCCAAACTACAGCCCAGCCTCACTGTGCAGGTTCTGAAGCAAACCTGAAGCAAAAAGACAATGATGAAATGATGCACTTGAACATGCAGTTAAACTCAAGTCAGTATACATCTTTAACAGAGTGGATGGGTGAGCAGGAGTGCCACTGTCACGTCTTTCTGACCAGGCAAGGTATCCACAACAGGTTTCATCGACAGAAATGACCAAATATCACACATCTTTCCCTCTCTTCCATGTCAGAGATCACCAGAACGCTTCATTAGACGGTTAAAAATGTGTTTCAGGAGTGTCTGCCCCTGGACCCAACTATAATCTGTTTTCCACTTGCATTTACAAAACCTTGTGTATCCTCAATATGTCTTCTCATTTTAAAGAGGCAACCTTTTCCAGCAGTGTACTGTGGGGCCTCCTGAGCAGACTGTCAGTGTGGTGTAAATTGCTCTGCGCCTCCATATGTTTGCAAGAGTCCCTGCCTAATTAAAACTGAGCAGACTCCGTAGGTTACATGTGGAGTTTAAATGTCATGGAAAGTTTTGTCACTGGATGTTGGAGTGTTCCCCAATTGGTGATTACATGCTGCAAAGTATACGGAGAGAAGAGGAAACAGAGAACATGAGAAGAGAAAGAAAGAAAGCGAGTGGAAAGAAGTAAAAGAAAAGGATGGAGAGAGAACAGGTGAGCTGATGATGACATGAAGAAAGATGAAGAAAAAGGGGAGGGTAAGGGCCAGAGAGGAAGGCAGGGGAGTGGAGAGACAATAAAATACTCCTGTCAGTTGTTTCAGTGTGTGTGTGTGCATGTCTGTGTGAGTGTGTGGGTGTGGTGACATATAAGCCGTGTCGCACTGTGTTGTAAAAGCTATCTCATTCCCCTGCAGCGGTAAAAGCAATGCCTAATTCATGACTAGAGACACAGTCTGGTTCACTTGTCTGTGTGTTTGTTGGTCTGTCACTGTAACCAAAACACTGAATGTAAAAGCTGTAAAAGATCATATTTTGGGGGTCGTCTGCACCCTTTTTACACTTATGCTTACACGATTATGCTGACCCCAGGAGTTTCGCAACAATTTTCTTCAGGCCACATTTGCATGAAAATGGTGTTGCTAAAGACAGTTTGCGTTCCGTGTACGCGGATCCACAAAAACGACTGACAGCACTGTATGTGCATGCCAAGCCAGTGGTTGGCGGTGTAACACCACGCACAAAAATGCTTTCTTCTACAGAGCGGTGAGTGCAAACGAACAAGAAGATGATGGTGAATGCACGCTCAAAACAGTCCCCGCTGATCACAGCAATGGTGCAGCAAATCTACATTTTTCTGGAGGAGCGTTACTAAACTCAGTAGAGTTAAGATCACAAACGTAGCTCTGTAGTCCACAATTGTTGTCGTTGTCCTGCTTGTGCATGGCTGTTTGACTGAAAACATAATATGCATGCGCATGACATCACAGAAACTGCACATTGGCATTTGGCATTTTCAAAAGATTACACTCTGGAATCTGGTTTCAAAAGGTGTGCGTTTCCAGGTCCCTAAAACGCCAAAGCGCAACTAAAGTTTTCTGTTTTAAGAATCACAGGAAACATCTGGGCCGAACCTCAGGTTGGTACCGATGTTCAGCCCAGATTATCCGGTGAGGGGGATGTGAGGGGTTTATAGGTCAAATCTTCAATGTGCTCCGTTATGTCACAATCATATACATCATGTTGATGGAAAACAAATCTGGTCTCCTGGGCGAAAGTTCAGTATCTGACCCTCCATTCACCCTGACCTCCACTGTATGCAGACTTTCTAACTCTTTATTCTGCTACCTCGTAATTACTACAGCAATTAGAGGCTGCTGTCTAACAATAAACATGGAATGGATCATAATAAACTGCCTGCACAGATGACCTATACAGCCATTTTTCTGGTGGAGATGGGCTGTTAAAAGTTTAGGCTTAAAGTTTAGGAATTGAAGATATTAATTCAAAAAGGCTGTACAAAGCACACTGTGCAAAATATCCTTTCAGAATTGGATTCAGCTGCTCGTGGATCCTTCACTTTCAATAATTATTATTTTTCTTCTACCTCACATTTTAAAGATATATTATTATATATTTGAAATAACCACATGTAAGATGTGTGGTGTACAGATGGAGAATTGGGGACTTTAAAACAAGGCTGTGGACAAAAATAATGGACTGGCCACTGTGACTGACATCTTGACAGCTTAACTGCCACCTTGTTCTGCTTAGATAACACCCATGTAGTGCGTGTGGGTGTGCATAAGAGTGTGTGTTTTCTCTGCATGTGGCTGCGAGTCCATTTTTAGGAGTGTGTATGCGTAAGCTTGTGTAATCTTGTGTTTTTAATGCTGTGTGTCTATCTACTGAAGTAAATGCTTCCTTCCAGGACAAGGTGTTGTTTTTTTTTACATGTGTTGAAAAGCTTTCAGAGAGAATGTCAACTTGGTGACAGAACAGCTGGACGTCATCCCCAGAAGAAGCCATCTCAGGCTGATACAGCCACAGAGGGCCCGGTTCCCTGGTGGTAAGTTTCCCCACTATTTGCGGGCCGGAATTTTGCCTGGGCTCCTGTATGAAGCCCGAGCAAGCAAGTTTGCTGTCCTTCCTGCTGCTGACAGGCATGGCTCTGTGTCTGCTCCCTCTCTTTTACAGGTCCCCTGATGTCCCTGTCTGGGGAGTTTGGAGGTTGGAGATGCTTCCTCCACTCATGCTCTTTTCCTTGGTGGGGTGCCCCGGGATCTATTCTGGGTCCCCTCTTATTTACTACATGCCACTCCTGGGGCAAATCTTGCAGAGACATAACATTTTCATTGCTACACAGATAACACACAACTCTATGTCCTGTAAAATCCTGGTGCAACTGACGAATCATTTATAGTGTGTTTGTTTGCTGAAACTAAGAATTGGAAGTCCAAAAATTTCCTGTGGTTGAATAAGTCAAAATCAGAAATTACACCTTCTGTCCTCAGCATTGGCAGAATTAACAATTTCTCATCTAGTCTGGGTGATTTATCTAATGTTAAGTCTAGTGCTGTGTCTCAATTTGCATATTTCTTTAGATTTCCTACCGTGAATCAAGCTGTCGTTGACGGATGATTATACCGTATTTTTAACCTCCTGAGAAACAGAGGGCAAACAAAAGCAAATAAAACTAAAAGGACTTTCATACTGAATGAAGTGAAATTGAACACAAATACATAAACGAGCTGGTAGATGTTTTGGTAGGTGGCAGCAAAGCTCCACCCAGCTTTGGTTCGCTAACGAAGAAGCAGCTACGATTGGCATTTTTCAGTAAGGGCATAATGGCCATACTCAATTTGAGACAGCACTACCCTGTCAAAATTTGCACACTAATTAAGTGAGTACATAGTGTGCAAAGTGTGCTATATAAGAGTGTATTCATGGAAGTATCCAAATTGAGACTCAGCAAAGGTTTTATTTTTGACTCAGTCGTCTTTTGATGCTCAGGTGATTAAAGTTCTGATTTATCCAACTGAGACAACCACCGTTCCTTTGCACATCTAGAAAATATCATCCTTGCTTTTATGTCTGCCAGACTTCACTACTTCAATGCATTTTATGAGGTATCTAAGAGAAGGGAAAGAGAAATGACCACATCACATCAATCTTTGCAGCCCTTCTTCTTATTGACTTTAATGATTTGTTTTCACCAAAAAGCACTTTCAATCAGACTGGGTACTTCTGCCGTGCCATATTGAGAGCAGCTGTGATCAGAGCCCTGATGTGAGCGTGGCATCCAAGTGTGTTTCCGAGTGACATGAATAGCAAAGTACTTACCATTCTAACATGTTGGAAATTTATGGAGCTTTATTAATGACTAAACTAATTCATCTTATAATTTGAGAGCATTTAAGGACAGATTTGAAAGCTCTCAACAAGGTTTTAACACCAAATCCTCATTTGGAGCACCGAGTTTTAAACCCGCTATGTGTCCTCTGGTGGTTCAGACAGATTTTGAGTACTTCAGAGTGTGAAAGAGTGCTAACAGTTTTCGGCAAACAGGCGTCCACAGGTCACACCCATATCTGCCTACTGGGAACTACAAATCAGCAAAATTGTCACAACAAGACAGAGAGCAAAAGAAGCCCTAATTCTTTCCCCCACCCAGAGATAAATTCCTCTGGGCACAGTCACTGTGTATACTGCACGTGTGTGTCTGTCTCCTCATGGGTTTTAAAGGCATAATATGCAACATTTTCCTAAAAACTAAGGTACACACTCATACAAACATAATCCCTCTCAATCATCACTTATGATCAACTAGAAGTGTGTAGTCTGTATCTGGAGAGGTCCTGCCCTCTGCCTTGCAATCAATAACTGTACCCCATCGTTTCAGTCATAATTCAGTCACACCAGAACATGCAGTTGGGCTGGGTACCAAACTCAGTACTTTTAATGGTACCACTAAATTACATCAGTACTACAGAGTGCCAGTTCATGTTAATCAATCTGTGCCAAATTTGGATACCTGGGAGCACATCTGAGTGAGAGAGCATTACAGAGTATAGATAAAAATAGAGAGTGAATGGAGCAGTTTGCTTAAGTCACCAAGCGGTGTGAGAGTCAGGGCAACCATGCGCTTAAAATGATCGCAAGTGTGGTTAAACTTTTAAAAACATAGGCAACACTCACTGCCGTTTGTGTAATGTGAAATGCAAAGCTGGCGAGGTCAACGCATCTAAAAAATACAGTACATCTAAAGGCTAAAGTGTGCACTGTGTTTGGTCTGAAAGCTAAATCCCCCAGAGCAGCAGAAGCTAACATTAGCACACCTGCAGCCAGCATCCAAACAGGGTAACGTAACCCTCTATGGACAACAAAACTTTAAATGAGGCGTTAAGAACTTTGTCGACATCCTCAGGTGATTAGTTAGCTCGTTAGGGAATGGCTTTTCACTGTGATGACTGTCTCAGTTGGCTTAGCATTTTTACTAGCATTAGCCAACACTCAGACAGTGGTTGCTTGTGAAATTCCTTACCAACATGATATTTAGTACGCTACAACAGTGCGTGACATTTTTTAAGATGTCTGAAACCTTAGTATCAAACCAATTTTAGTGAACTGCAGACTATTTAACAGGGAAATATTACAGTATGTAAGCACAGTGATGGTGACACTGACAACAACATAACAGGATGTCCTGGTGACAGGCTGCAGGTTGTAGACACTGGTTTGGGAGGGGAGAGAAAAGATTTTATTTTGTGTGTGAAATGCGCTAATAAATAACAAATTACTCATAATAAATAACAATGTTTAAATGGAAACTTTTGGACTTGTTTTTTTACAAGAATAAGATAAGGTAAGCAGTGTTGGGTAACAGTATTGGTACCGCATCAATTCAATGTGAATGGTGCCAAACCCTAACAACATACTTTGTTACTGTACTGATGTAGATTTCTCAAGTATCTGTACTTTACTTGAGTATTTCTTTTTCTGATAACTTTTTACTTTACTTCTACATTTTAACACAAATGTCTATACTTTGTACTCCTTACATTTTCAATAGAGATGCACCGATTTCAATTTTCTCGGCTGTTTCCCAAATTTCCGATTTTTTGAAAGGTCTGACCTGCTGATTCCATTTTGGCCGATTCCGATTTTCAGTCTTTCTAAGAACTATAACTGACAGCATTCACAAACACTTTTCTTGTAAAAATTAAATTAGATGTTCATTATAAAACACTGACTATTAAATATTCATTAAATATTATTTCACATTTTCTCCAAAGTTCTCAAGGTTACAGCCAGGCCTTATCATAGTTTCATATTAAGATTATGAATAGGGGAACGCAATTTTGCGGGACTGATTTCACGTGATCTCCTGTGGAAGCAGATGTACACAAACCGGAGACAGATGCGGTGCAACAGTTTGCTGCAGTAAAAC
Source organism: Lutjanus argentimaculatus (assembly GCA_034769285.1). Classification (NCBI taxonomy): domain Eukaryota; kingdom Metazoa; phylum Chordata; class Actinopteri; order Lutjaniformes; family Lutjanidae; genus Lutjanus; species Lutjanus argentimaculatus. The sequence continues at coordinate 1,088,605 of JAWZSL010000044.1, read as the reverse complement.
TTTTCTGTGAGAAAAACAGACGCAGAAGTTAAACGAGTCTGGATGAGAAAATGTTTGAAGAGACACAGGTTGTTTATTCTTCATCCAGAACAGGAGGTGAGATTTTAACTGTCCCTCTGTGAACAGCAGTCTGCTGCTAATGGCCTGAAGAGCTACAAAGTTTACGCTGTTCTGAGACATTGTCAGCTGCTCTGTCTCATTGTAGACTGTCTGTCTTCTCTTTATCCTGTGCTTGGAATTAATTTCATGCAAGCATGTGTCTGAGAGTGTGTAGTGATCGCGCTATGGTGGATGTGATATCACGGCCAGTTTGCCTGCTGCGCGCATGACGTGACCATCGTGCAGAACACAGTGTACTGATGGCCAGTCAAGTTCGGTGCGATCGCATCCTAATTTTCAAGTGAGGCTTATTACTTTAGTAATGCTAGGGAATCATAATCAACTTTCTCTGATCGGTGTTGGTAGTTTACTGATTTCTATTGAGAATCAAAGACTTTAAGGCCATAACTTACAATGCATTACTACCTAGTAAGATTAAGAGGTGTTGTTTGGTGTATTTTTAGACTTTGGACAGAACCAGGATGGCTGTTTCCCCCTGCTTCCAATCTTTATTCCAAGCTAAGCACATCCAGACTCCACCTCCAATAAAGAAGCATATTTCACAAAATGTTACTATTCCTTTAACAAGGGAACACTGGATAATAACTTGGAAAATATAGTTTTTATTTCACTGCCTCTAAAACTTCCTCCTTTCACAACCCACTCTCCGCGTCACCCTCCCTCTCCTCTGTCATCGCTCCGTCTCTCCCTCTGAGTCTCTGAGAGAAATTGCTTTTATAATTGCAACATTTACGATGTCAAGCAAGCAGACGATGTTCGCATTCCATTTATGACACACATAAAAATTCACACACGCACACACACCCACACAGCCAGCCAGCATTGTCCAGACTACTGAATCAATCAGTTCATTAGAATATAAACAGCAGGGAGTGAGACAGAGTAAGATATGTCTAAATCTTTCTCCCTGACAATTTGTCTATTTTGTCTATATCCTATTCATTTTCACAACCCTCAGTTACTGATTACAGTTATTCATTATTGTAAACACAGTTCTGTGTAAGAAACGTATGAGAAACTGATGGCCAAAAGTATCCTGACACAACTGAGCCATCGTATCACCCCCAAAACTAATCAAGTTTTTCTTGACTCAAAGCAATTTATCACCACGTTCGATGGCAGTTTTTTCACAAGTGTTATAGAGATCGTCTTTGCACACAGACAGCCTTGAAAATGAAGTGGGAATGGCCAAACCTCACACCGCAGTGGAAGCTGACTAATCAGACAAATAGTCCAGAGTTCTTCCTTGTCACGTCCTCTAGCTCCTCCTGGGTTTCCAAGACTTCCCCAAAGCAGATGGATATATTATAATCCCTCCAGCATGTTCTGGGTCTGTCCCGTAGTCTCCTCCCAGTTGAACGTGCCCAGAGAACCTCAGGAGGATGGTGTCCTAATCAGAACTCCAAAGAGCCTTTATTGGATGGCAGAGACTGACTGACAGGAAATGGGGAGGAGGTAGGGAAGTATGAAATGCAACAAAAGGTTGTTGGATTCAACCAGCAGCATTGCAATGGCCATGCGGCATGTGTCATAACCATTTTGCTATCAAGGCACTCACAACTGACTCTTTCAAATGGAAGGAGCTGCTGTTCTGCTCCTTCCGGACATCTGAACTTTTCATCTTTTACCACTTATTTGTGGCTTGGCCACAGTGGTAGCATTTTTGCATTGCTCCTTTTGATGCTAGTATCAATACTCAAAACAAGACAAATACTGACAGTACTGACACTTAACTTAACTTATACTTAACTTTCTTCCAACTCCAATCACCACGTCTTCCAAACCTGACAGGTTAAGCCACTTTTCTGACATAGCAACATTGTGGTGTGCGCAAAGCAGTGTCTATCCTGTGTGAATAGCAAAGTATGTGCACCCATCCGTACACCCATGGGCACGCTGGTCTTCATATGAGGCAGCATAAAGTGATTGCACCACTGACCAACAGAAACCTGGTTTTCCTGCTATTTAAAAGTATGCCTTATTCAGACAGTAAGATGCGTCTATATGGATAGGTTCACAACAACTGCTTCTAGGGCACTGCAGCTAATCCGTAGGTCCTAAAAATTAACATTCTGATTATAAAATTAGTGAAATAGGGTGAAGCTGTGTGCACATTTACGCACGAGGCCCAGCAGCTGTAACTTCACTGATTGTTTAAATCTGACAGGATGGGTCAGGATCTTATCTGAATTAAAGATACTAAAAAGCAACATTAAATGTGGGTTCTGAGTTTGTCACACCACAGAAACGTGTGCTATTAACCACCCAACCAAATTTGAATGATTAAAAAAATAGTTAAGTATATAAAATTAGGTCTCAAAATCATGAAAAAAATTAGTGATTTTGTCTGGGGGCATGTCCGCTCTACTGTCTCAGTGTCACTACAACCTGAAAACAATCTGAAACATGGACGCTTTGTCTAGCAGCTTTATTGGACATGTCCAGACATGTCTGAACCACCAGAGCCAGAGGACAGGATGTTTGTTTTTTTTACTTCTGTGTTGGGTTGTTGGAACTGAAATGAGCTGAAGTGAGCTGCTGGGCTGATATGGACTGAAAGAGTTGCTGAAGGTACATTTGTAACTGACCATTAGGGAGGGTGAGGGAAGGAGGGGTTGTTCGTGTGTTGGTTTGTGGGGCTTACATACTGTTAATAACTCAGCATGCCACTGAGCCATATTTCAGGTCCTCCCAAAAACTCCTGAACAACAGTCTACCACAGTTCAGTACTACATAGTTGTCAGTCTTTTCACGTTTTCAGCAACTATGTTCTAACATGTATATAATGTGTTTAGAAGAAAAAATGACTTTTTTCTTCTCACAGACTTTAATGTTCTGTGGTCTTCAATCTGCCAGAGGCAGGCAAACCTGTCTGAAGTCTAAAGCCTTTTCAACATAGTACTCAGTAAAATGGGATAAACTTCAAAGGACTGTTAGTGATTTTCACTATTCATGTAACCAGCTAAATTTTGAAACATTTCCATCCTGTGCCTTTTTACACATGCCATGTCAGTACTGAAACAGATGGGACAAGACACAATCCAGCAAATGGTGACAGTGCAACACCTATAGATGCTGACCGCCATAAAACTCAACTGAAGAAGACTAAGATAATGAGGGTATTTAATATTCAACAACTCTGCGAGACATGTAATGTTTTTGGTGATCTGTTTGAATCAAAAACATGCATTTGACACATTGGAAGGAGCACAAAAGTAGTGACGGATGTTCAGTCATTGCTCGCTCTATGTAAAAGCATCTTTCATCAGATGAACATAACCCTTTTCAGGCTTGTCCTTGTAATTTTATGCTTTCATTCACAACACAGACATACAGGTGGGAAACAGACAGTACAGATTTCCTTGAATATCGATCCCTGCTCCCTGTCACACGTCCCCCACAATGCTTTGCTGTGGTATTATAGACAGTCACACGACTGGGGTAAGCTTATAACAGCTTTTGGCTTGCCTTCTTTTATCATCCAGTTTGTTGAAAATTCAAGATGGTTTCTCTCATGTAATCAAGCAGTCTTACCATCTTCAACCATTTCTCTTCTGCCCACACAGCAGCTAATCACTATTCTGTGTTCTTTATTTAGCCCAATCAGGTGCTCCTGTCATCCAGCTCCCATCATTGATGTGATTGTCTACCACGCCATCTCCAGCACCAGACTCATTTCAGATAATACTGCAGTGATGCAAATATGAAGGCAACCAATCCTCTTTAAAAATGGGATTCATTTACACAGGCCCATTAAGGGCTATGAATTAAGGACCACTTTTGTTGTTGTTTTGCAATGAAGTGCTATAAAGTTTCTTGGAGGATAAGACCTATTTTTAGTGAAGTCACCATATTTCAAGATCTCTCAATACTTGTGAGAGCATACTGTTATCATTACTGATAGATAAAGGTAATGGGTGGGGCTACACAAATAAAACCCAAGCTGTTATAAACCTCAGTTTACCCATTGTGACGATGGGTTGATGTTACTTGTTAATAGTGGGTATTATAAATAGACAAGGATGGTTGGTTGATGTACTGTACAGATTTGGCATATATGAGTACACAAGTTACATGGCTATTGTGGTTATTTTAACACATGTATTTGTTGATGATTGTCAGTTGCAGTTTGCTTGGATCGGGTGTTTCGAAGCAGGGAAGCTGGTCTGTTTGAACTGTTCACCCTTTCATTGCTCTCCTGTGAAACAACTAAAAATGTGTAATGATTTGTGACTCAATAGTAGCAAAGAGGTTGGTAACTGAAGAGTATCATCTAAGACTCAAGCAAGGGTGACGGTAAATTGAATTTTGTTGGTGTCCTGCACAAACTTACCTCTGCCCATTTCCTTCTCCCAGGGCTGCCAGGGTATTAGAGCAAAAGAATTTCCTGGGCACCTATTATTAGTTTCGGGAGGGTACCAACAAGCGGATAATGGGTAGAGGGGATTTTGGTTGTCCTGTTGACACGTATTTATGTAAAATATTAATGCAGGTATTTATTAGGGTGTATGTTTGGGTGTTTATTAAGACTATATGGGCCCTATCTTACGCTGAGCTAAAGTGCAAGTTGAAAGCGCAAGGCGCAATGGATTTAATTTATTCAAGGTGTGTCCTAATCCACCTTTGCCGTCTTGGGATCCTGCCCTGTCCTGCCCCACAGCAGAATAGACCTATCAGCTGTGCGCAAGTACCTTGATTAATTCATGGGTGGGTTTATGCTGAGCATGCAATAAACCAATCAGAAAGTCAGCTCTGATCACCTTTAAGAAGCCAGGTGCACCAGGAGTGCGAGCGACGGCAGCATGACAGCGGATTTACCAGGAGGAAACGAAGAGAAAAGATCTTTAAAGCGAGGAGGCAGATCTCCTGGTTCGAGAAGTGAAAGCACAAGAGTGTGAAATGTATGGAGACAGCTGGACGTCTCCTAAGCAGCTTCATGTGGTATTTATTTATTTTACATTAACACCTGCAAAAAGTTATATAATAAATGAACCGTTAATGTCATGCAGATATGCAACTGGTTATATTTTACACTGAAACACCTTGAAATTACATTGTGCTTTATAATTAATTAATTCATATTAAGACATCATCCAGGACTCTATACTGCTCAAGTCAAAATGAAATGAAAAATGCCAACCAGTATCATCGACTAATTCATCAGTCTTTAACTTTTAGCATCACAGAGCTAAGATTCATTAAACAGCATGGTATGTTGGGTACTATGGGTACACACCCACTTTTCAATGTTCCAATCAAATTGCTCCCAACATTATGTTCCCGTCTGCCTGTGACATTTCACTCATAAATATGTTACACTACAGAGGCCAGATGTTCTCAAAATACTGTTGCATCTGGACTAAAATTCTTGCAATCACAAAATGTATAGAATTCCTTCTTGGAATTCATGATTTCGCACAAATCAAGAGCACAGCAATGCGCATCATTGTGTGACAGCAAAAGCAACACTGTCACCACTCCCACCTCAGGAAAACTGTGACTCATGTACCCTCCTGAGATCCTGAAGTGTGAACAGGGAACGTCACCGCTCGCATCCTACAGCAAAACAAACATTTTCTACCCTTTTGTCTGGCTGCCCTGTGCAGATTCACGTTTTCAGTCAGACAGAACAACTTAATTCAGCCAGAGGTTGATGACGCTTATTTCCTCTTTTGTTTTCTTCAAGGTCAAAATACCTCTCTGTTCCTCGCCGCCTCTCACAGGACCCACAGATGCACACACGCACTCGGCGGCGTCCAATTTTATCAGGCAGGAGGGAATCCAACAGAGGCGAGAAAAGCAGACTGTGAGAGATTTGACTTGTCACTTGTCATTGACCCTGTCAGCTCCATCGTGACGACCCACTACACCTATTGTTTGTTTGTGTCTCTGTTTGTAAGAGTCATCTGCACAGGCCTGACACTCAAATGACAGTTTGCCTCTGAAATGAAAAACACACACACACACACACACACATTACAGTATTTCAGCTGGCTGTGTACCTTCTCTGTATTTGTCGGAGAGTTTTGGTTTATGTACACTTATGAGGTTGTGTATTTGTGTGTCATGCTAATAATGTGTTCATGCGTGTGTCTCTGCGCGCGTGTGTGTGCGCGCGTGTGTGTGTGTTAAAGTTATCAACCTACCGCAGTGAAACTGATGACATTGTAACTCCCACTGACGGCTATCCAATTACACACCTGGTAGGAAAAAAACACACATTCACACTGAAAAACACTTGCTTTGAGGACAGTTCGCTTTTTTAAGACTCGTTTTCTGGCATTTTTTTTGTTTACTGGAGAAACCGTGTGAGAGAGAAATGACGGAACACAATATATTAAAGCATGTGTAACTGTGTACAAGTGTAACTGTCATCTCAAATGTTTTCTGACAACTTCACAACCCAATGGCCTCACAGTTACTTGATCATTTCTTGCCTGGATTTTGGTCCAGCCACGGCACAGAAACCGCCATTTCAAGCACTGACTGTAGAAAATGGCTGCCGTATTTCCACTTCAGACAGCTGGATTCTTGCAGATCATGAGATCATGTGAGAATCCATCTTGCCAGATTTCAGGTTATCCACTAGTGTCCACACCAAAAGTGGTGCCATTCAGCAACCTAAGAGGGACTACTGGCAGTTATGGCCGTGGTTTTAGGTGTGACGACAGCGAGAAGCATCCATGGAAGCGACTTGTCTAAAACAAACAACAGCAACTCCTGCAGAGGTTAGCATAGATACTGTGATAGCATTGATTATATCAGAACTGGGGAGTATTGCTTCATTGAAAGAAAAGAATGACACTGAAGGTTTTTCTCAATGGAAAACATGTTTTTGTTCTTCTCCCGAGCTGCTTTGCCAAGAGTTTGACTAACCAATTGGCTCCACTGGTTGATCTGATTGGTTGAAGTTAGCCGTGAGAGACAGACAGTCCATCCAATCACCTAACAAAGTGTTTTTTGAAAGTGCCTGCCCTTTTCCAAACACTTTCTAAGGATGACTTCACAGATGGTTCTATGTAACAAACTATCTGGTGTATCAGGTTAGTCTGAATGGTCCTAAAGACATGTTTCCTCCCCTGAATGATCAAGTTTGATTCTGCTGTTTTCTTAATGTTAATAGGTAGGTAATGACTGGATTTCAGTCCAGAAGCTCTGCACCCCTTTTCCAGCAGGTCAGAGGTTAAACAGTCCATTTGGGCCTTCGCTGAACTTGAACTTAAGTGCTAAAAAGTTCTTGCTAGATCAACACCTTCCAACAAGCTTTTTCAAGACTTCACAAACCATGTTTTTCTTGTGAATGTCTCATAACTGAGCATCATAAAATGACTGATTCATTAATATTAATAGAGCCATAAGTTATAGCTTATAAACTTTTGTGAGTGGTACTTTTTTATGTAATGCAATGCCACGTTTCATCAATGAAAGAAGAACTCAGCGGCATTCTGTGGTCAAAAAGTCCCGGCAGCTTGCAGGAAGTTTGAGAGTAAAGAATGTCTTGATGAGCCAGAAATGATAGGCTGCTCTGTGTTTCTGCTCAAAACCAATCTGGCAGGATGAAGGATCAAACCTGTGACAGTTTCAGGTCACGGGGCAGCGTCTCCAGCACACGGCCAGCCTCTTTAATTTTCCATCAGGAGAGAACGCTTCAAGCTGAGAGATTTTCGCTATTTGACTGACAGATGAAAACAGCCTGTGATCATTTCCTCATCATAACCACGGCTGAAATATTAAGGGCAGCAAAATATCAGTCTGATTCAATGGCAGCGAGACATGAGAGGGTTCAAGGCAGACTGAGACAGAAAGGCGTGAACACCGAGGGCGGAATAACAGAGAGACAGACACGCAAGAAACAAATAACAAGGTATGAGGGGTACAGATAAAAACAGCTCAGGAATCTGACAAAAAAGTCATGATGGAGAAGGAACTCAGAAAGAAAGAAAATGAGGAGAAGGGAGAAAAAATGATGGAAGGATAAAGGATAAGGAAGTGTGGGTTTACTCTGCAGCTTGGCCTGGTATTCACCCTCCCAAAATTTTGATGATCAATGACTCCCTGTAAAAGCTCACATCATGTCTAGACTAATGCTGGTCTACAGGGTACTGAAGGAACGGCTTCTTCCTACAGCCAAAACATGATCAAACCCTGCAAGGACTCGGTCAAGGATCCTCTTTGTTCCAGTCCCACAGTAGTGGAATGAAGTCCACACTCAAGTCAGGACAGCACAGTCAGTCCCTGTCACGCAGGCTGAACACCTGCGCTACACTGCCTTTTCAAAGGATAAAGGCAGCAACTTGATTTATAGTTCTAATCAATTTTGTGACATTAAAGACATCTTTTGTCATGTAGACAAATATTTTCTCTCAAATGTGTTGTATTTTGGAGAAACTAGGGGGTTGAAATTACAGTAACTGCAGAAAGCCCAACAGAAACCAAAGCAAAACCCTGTAACTTCAGTTATGGTGTTCTAACATATGAAATGTGTTTAAGAAAATTAAGAAAATGTCAACTATATCCATTATACTATAACAACAGTACAGACTAGGGATGTTCCTGGCAACTAATTTCCCTGTTGATTTGACGCAAAATGAATTTGCTGATAAAAAATATCCAGCATTGCCTGGGCCATCGGGGCATACGCGCTTACGGCATATGGTGAGAGGGGCTCTGTCTGATAGGGCCTCAGCCCCAACTAGTGGCAGGTGGCGGCATAACAGTTTAACTGGCAGCAGCATATCAGATAACTGGCATGGTACATGAATAAAATATTGATAAACAGTTTAACCGACTAGTATTTCTGGTGCTGACTGGCGAGTGTGGTGACGTTTAATCATGCAGTCAACTAATCACGCACATCCCTAGTATAGACAAATATTATTAGTAGCAGTAGTATTATTACAAATAAGACCACAGACTTATTATACTGCATCAAAATTAAGCAACCAGTGTCATATTTTATTGGAAAAGGTTTGATGATATATAAATAAATAAATAAATAAATATATGTGTATATAATATATATATACATACATACATATAGTGATAAAATTTAAAAATGGAAAGGAAAGGCTGATCAGAATTTGCAGGGATTGTTGCGATCTCAACATTGCAACTTCCTGGAGGGACTGATATATTACACAGTACTTCATCACTTAATGTGGCAGAGGTGGTCCACTTTTTCTCCTCTTAAGAGTTATCTCAAAATAACAAGATTTACAGTGTGATTTACTCTTTGCTGTAGAGGGGTTTACTTCACTGAGAAGCAGTACCAATGCTACTGAAGAGTAGCGTAATGATTCCTGAAGCTCCCACTGTACGTCGTCCCTTTTTGATGACATCTGACAGCTCAATGATTTTGACTGATATAGCAATTGCGATATGATTTGTGACATCAGAAGTTATGATCATTTTTACATCATTATTCTTATTCTGACTGACTGATTGATCAACATCTTAAAATGACTGACATATTTTTGCAGGAATCTGTAGCAAATGATGATTTTTGTTTTTTAAGTCTGTAGAATCTGATTTGGAGGACAGGACATCTGTGCCTCACAACATTCATTTCAGTTGAACATTTTTTGACACACATTTTGCCTTTAACATTTTGTGATTTGAAAATTGCAGAAAGCCATATTGTGATTTTGATAAAATTCTAATCAGCTGTGCAGCCCTAATACTGTATGCTTACTGTACGTTGCTTTGGACAAGCTTCTGCCAGATGAATGTAGTGTAATGTAATATAAACGGTTAAAGAGATTAGGGAATTAAGAATTGTAGGAAAAAAAGGGGATGGTAAAAGGGAAAGAAAGTTATGAAGAAAATAAAAGGGGGAGATTAAATTGATGGAAGGCCAGACAGACAGACGGTCCCTGGCTCCTCCTTCCCTCCACGTTTATGTTCATATCTCTCTCCCGGCAGCACATCTTTTCCTCCCTCCATCTTCAACCTCTCCTTCTCTTTATAGCGCTTCCTCTCATTCCTCTCCATTCCCCCTCCCCAAACAGGAGGACAACATTAATATGCACATCTCCACTCCGTCATCACGCCAGCACATTCAGCACACACATTTTCACGTCACTGATACAGCCAGCGACACATCACCGCTGTCAGATGGTAAGGCTTCATTTATGATGATTTTTTTATATATACATATAATACAAGACAGGTTTCTCAGGGACACAGGGGTGAAATATCATGCAGGCCTCAAGTGTCGGAAGTGGGGGGGGCACAGCAAAATTGCACTTGAAAGGTTTTTCTGTTATAGCAGCAACACTCCCCTGAAACCTTTACACCCTGGAGAGGAGATTTCCTGGAAATGTATGCTGAATTCATAAAAGAACTATTAAAAAAAACTCTCACAGGAGCTCTTGAAGTTTGCTTTCATGTCACGCTGCATTGTTGCGCCGGCAACACTGAATAAAATCAAGCTTCACATCAACCTCCTACACTTCAAAGTCCTTAGAAAGTTTGGTTGTGAAGATGAGCACCTGAACATACTCACAGGATTGTATCAGTGCATATCTAGCACAGCAAGGCTGAGGCCAGTCGTGTAAAGCCACTTCTACACTTGATAAAAAAAAAAAGCTAGCATCTGGCTATATTCTTCAGTGTGAAAGGGCACAATTAGCATTCAGTCCCGAGTCAAATGACTCTGCAGCAGACACAGATATTTATCATCTCTAGCTCCGATCAGCAGTGGCGTAAACATGGATGCTACTTTCACCCCTTTTCGGCGGAGGCAATGAAGGCTTGTCATCCCTTCTGCTCCTTTACAATCCACATTTACTGCCTGACTTGACTCAGTTTGTCTAGGTGCGTCAGCCCAGCACACCGGAGTTTGCATCCACTTGAAGGTGTGTGTTTATGAAGAAGTGCTCGTATTTTAGTCAAGTGACTGAGCGGTGGATAAACATTTTATTTCAAATAAATTCCTCACAATAAAAGTCCTCTGTTATTTTCTTATCTAAAAGATTTTATTATGAAGCAGCGCAATCAGGAATTGTTGCGTTTTCATGAACAGCACTGAGAGCTGAGCACAAAGACACCACTTTCTGTCTGCTCTCCTGCACACACACAAGATGAGTCTCGGGACACATCAGAAAAAAAAAACAGAATGGCAAACGGAGGTGGGTCTACTGGCCAATTGGCTATTTTTAGCGGGCTGACCTGCCTTTAAAAAACCTGCATATATTGGCTAATTTTGGTGTAAAAACATCCCAGAGGAAAGTTCAAAATAAGCTGTCTAAAACAATCAGCTCTTGAGATAACAGTGCAGATCTAAAAGAAAACTCAGTTGTCTTGAATTAGATCTTAAATTTGTCTCGGTGCTCAATTTTAAGCCTCATGGCTTCATACAGTCATCAAGGAGAAACCTCAAAAAGGCAGCAAAAGATTTCCTGCTTTTCTTTTGTCATGGTCCTTTTTTCTCCTGGGGGGGGGGTTAGGAGAAACAGATGAGACTCCAGTAAGCTCAACATAAGAATCTCATTTAATTGTCATAAGACAAAGAAAAGACAATTCACACGAGAAACAACATTTTCCTCTGGGAGTATTACAGTTTTCATGCTGCCTTTAAGGCTATGCTTCCTTCCAGACAGTGTACCTCCCTGGTCTGGGAGAAGCAGTATAAACTGTGGAACTGTGGAACTGTTCCCTCGCTGTCATTCCATTACCCACAAGCTTGGTGGAGGGATATAAAATGGATGAAGATATATTGAGGTTAAACTACAAGTACCTAACTGCTCTTGCACACGTACAACTACAAATAAAGCAAACACAATAAATCACATTACTAAACTTTGCCATAAAGAAAAAAAAAACCTGCTGCAGAGCAACGGGAGGAGCTCCTCCAGAAGGAGACGATGATTCAGCTTAATGCTAGTTAAGCGTCCAGTGTTTAAGGTTTATGGGGATTTATTGTCAGAATATGGAATATAATATTCATGTATGTTTTCATTAATGTATAATTACCCAAAAATAAGACTTGGTGTGTTTTTGTTACCTTAAAAAAAGCCCTTTATGCTAGGGATGTGTACAATTAGATATACTAGTCGGTTAAACTGTTTATCAATATTTTATTCAAGCACAATGCCAGTTAACTGTTGCCTCCACTAGTCCACCACACCACTAGTCGGGGCTGCGGCCCCATCAGACGTCAGCCCGTCAGCAGTATTTAAAATATGATTTGGCGATTGTAGACTGTGATTATTAACAGCTTCAAATGGCTCTTAATATGTGCAGTTGTTTTTTTTTTCGACAGTGTTTAACATGATCAATTAATAAACTGTTCAAATTGAACTGCTTTCTGAGTGTTTTCTTAGTCTTAGACTAGTCGACTAGTCTAAATTAAATTTTGTGTTTAATTGACAGGGTAATTAGTCGCCAAGAACATCCCTACTTTATACCTACAGAAGCTCCTCTTCCATGGAAGCTGCCATGTTGAACCACCATGTTTCTACAGGAGCCCAGAATGGACAAACACTAGATAAAGCCTTTTGTGTCTTGTGGGAGTTTCACATCCACCGCAGGGTCTCCTATATGCTTGGAAGGGAGGAGTGAGAAGTTGCAATCCACTAACCCACTGCTAAAACCCACTAAATCCTACACACTGGTCCTTAAAGAATGCAGGAAACCACAAGGTGATGCTGATATGTGATCAGGTCACTATTACCTCAACAGGTTTTTCGAACTTTCTTAGCAGACTGTTCTCCTGAGAAGAGCGACAGCATCAGCTGTTTCAGCAATGTGGATGGAATCATCGCAACAGGAGCACAGAGGACGTCAGATCATGTTGTTAAAAGTCCACAGAGGAAGGAAGTTGGGTGGACGACACATTGACCGCTTCAGTGTATGGCTGCATCACGTTGACATCACCGCCTTGTTTTCCGAGCTGTTCATCAGTACCTGTATAAAATACCTACACAGTGCTATTTTTGGTCAGCTGAGCCTCTGGGACTCATGTCATTTGTTTGAGACCAGCAGAGATCTTTATAAAGAAGCCACAGCCAAGAATAAACTACAAAGACACAACTTGAGGAAGGTTCAGGACATTTGTCTCCCCTGAGACTCCTCACTCACTGGAGAGCAGTGACGATGAAAGACAGGTGAAACATGAAGTGCTACAACATCCATTTATTTCAAACAACAGTGCTGGCATTTTCATTAATCTGGACCATGAAGGGGAATAAAAAAAAGGATGGAAGGATGGAAGAACAGCATGATGTCGGGGAAAAGGAAGGAGATGAAGGACTGAAGGACTGTACGAAGGAAGTAAATGTTTAGTATGTTGGCAGAAAAGATGGAAAGTATGGAAGCTGATAGAAGCCCTATGTGCAAATATTTTTAATGCCATTATCTCAATATCACAAGTTAATTATTTCGTTATCTTGAGATAACAAAGCTCATGTTTTTAGTGATAATTGGTTGTTTATCTTGTTATCTTGAGATAAAGTTTGTTTTCTAGTGATAACGGGTTAATTATTTTGTTATCTCAAGATGACAAAACGGGTCGATTATTTCATTATTTCGAGATAATGTTTGTTTTGTCATGACAACAGGTTGATTGTTTTGTTATGTCATAAAAAAGCTTGTTTTTCATGATAACGGATTAAGTATTTCATTATCTTGAGATAACAAAGCTCAGGTTTTTAGTGATAACTGTTTTTTTTTTATCTTGTTATCTTGAATATAACAAAGCTTGTCAATTATTTTACTTGGAGATAACACAGCTGTGTTCTCAAGATAATGGGTTAATTATTTCATTATCTCGAGATAACAAAGCTCATTTTCTTGTGATGACAGGTTGATTACTTTGTGACTTGAAGATAATAAAACTTGTTTTCTCGCTCAATTATTTGTTACTTGGAGATAAAGCTGTGTTCTCAAGATAACGACATAATTTTTTCTTTATCTTAAGAAAATCTTGTTGATTATTTTGTTACTTGGGGATAACAAAGCTCATTTTCTCATAATGGGGTGATTAATTTTTTTCTTCGAGGTTATAAAGCTCATCCTCTTATAATATTGCCTTGCTTATCTTGAAATAACAAAGCCGGGCATTTCTCCTAAATATGGGTAAATTATTTCATCATCTTGAGATAAAAAAAAGCTTGTTTTCTAGTACAAACAGGTTGATTCTTGTTATGTTGCGATAACAAAGCTATTTTCCCCAAGATAACAAAATAATTGAAGCAGTATCTCGAAATAACAGTATTTAAAAATATTTGCAAGTACAGCCGTTCTCTGCTCGGAAAAGAATGTGGGTGAAAGACGCATGAATATTAAGTATGAAGTGATGGAGGACCCAGAGGAAAAAAAAAGGAAAAAATGACCGAAAGGAAAGATGGAAAGACAGAAAGGAGGTAAGCATAAATATTAACTGGTAAGAAAGATACAAGGAAGAATGACAGCACAAATATTTCAATAAGGGAAAATGTAAGGAAGGAAGGAAAATCAATAAAGAACTGTAAGAGATGAAGAACATGCACACAAACAGTAGGAGTCTAATATTCAGCGGGTGAGCTAATTACAAGTTAATTAAAACTTTCCATAAACACTACGATACTGTCCTGCTTTTACAGACAGTTTGATTCAACTTACCACAGGGTGCATCCTGTTTACTGCGTGAAGATAAACTGAGATAAAACAGTCTTCTTCTTGTGTAGAAAAGTGTATCTAAAGAAACAGTCCAGCTGGCAACATCAACTACATATATAAACACTATATTCTCATGTGTGTACATGTATGTGTGTGTGGTTTTTTTTTTTGTGTATTTGTATGCGTGAGGAAGTGACAGCCAGTCTCTCCCAGCAGACTTCAGAGGCTCTGCAGTAGGAACTATCATCACCCACATCAATAAGAATGTCAACATCAAAAACACTCCTCCTACAGCTGAAACCTCAGGGCAACTTTTCTCACTAATTAACACCACTTGGCTGTTTTCAGAGAAAAAAATGAACATCTAAATACAGCGATGGAGACGGTTTTATGGATTTACTCATACGCATCCAGGCGAATGAGAGAGGCTGCTCTGTGACTGCGGCCTCACAGGTTTGAATTCCCCAAATGGCTGTGAACATTTTGCTGAACAGCATTGTGGGTAGTGTGCCTGAAAGCAGAGCCTCTGTCCTGTGATGATGCTAGGAAACAGAAGTGTGGACTTGGACTCGAGTCAGGCTCAAGTCACAAATTTAATGACTTCAAACTCAACCTGACAAAATCAAAATGAGTTGCAACTCGACTTTGACTTTAACTCGAATGACGTTTAACTTTACTTGGACTTGAGCCTTTTAAAAAAATCTGTCACTGAAAGAGTGTAAATCCACACATCAATTCCTTCTCCTTCACATCCTGAATCAACTAATATTAACACTATTCATTCACATTCAAGTCCACACTTAATTTCCCATATGCACTTTGTTAGAACCAATCTGACAGCATCCAATCAAGTTGCAGGAATGTTATGTTATGAAAAAATGATACCAAAGATCATTTTGTTTTGCATACAAAAACTATTAGGCGGTAAACAACAAAACAAATTTCAGTATGCAACAAGTGCCGGTTCAAAATTACAGATGGAGAAGCAACAACTTCCAACTTTGCTTGGAATTTGAAGTTACAGAAAGAGCAGTATAAAGGCTAATATTGGCACTGCTGGCAAACTAATGTTTAGCTAATATTCGCTTATCAGCTCAGTAACTTTGTAAATCAATGAGGATGGAAACTCATTGTTACATTATGACCTGTTTAGCACTTGGACTTGCGAGTTAACTTGGGAATTGTAACCGGTTGATTCCACCAAGCACTGCACGTCTGCACCACGGTTCTGATCCATCCTCTGCACGGCTGCAGTGCCACCAGCGGCGTTTCAGAAGCGTTTCAGCAGCAGAGCGTTTTGCCCCCCTTATTATGTTTACACGCTCAGATTTTGTTGATTAGGTCCTCTTTCCTTGCTCTTTGTGCTTCTACCCTGGATAAGCAGGCTGCGTGGTTAATAATAATAATAATATAATAATAGTTTCTTTTCTGTCTTTATGATCGTGAGACTGCACGGGGTCTCTTATTTTGAAAATTAACCGGATTCTCCCTGCCTTTTCTGTGTCTGACTTCCTGCCTGTTCGATCTGCTCTGTGCTAATTCATACAGCATCCATCAAAAATAGACTTGGCGCATATTTGAAGCGGAGAGCCGCTTCTGGGGTGTGCCGAGGCGCTGCTGGTACAATCACAAGCATTGTGTAGAATGGCTGCGATCAGCTCCGGCTGATATGGCGCAGCTGCACCTGGTGGAATTTAGCCGTCAGTCCTGACTTGGAACTTGACTCTGGACATGCATCAACTTCAGACTTTCTTGTCACTTGGAAAACAATGACTTGGTCCCATCTTTGCTAGGAAAAGACATTACTTGAAGGCTACATGAATCAAAAGGGATTATTCCCTTGGGCGGATGAATAGTAACCTGACACACCAGATGGGAAGTCGTCCTTAGAGACTGTTTGGAAAAGGGCAGGCACATTCAAAAGACATTTGGCAGGTGACTGGATGAACCATCTGTCCATCATGTCGCACCCAGGCTAACTTCAACCAGTCGGATCAAACTCTTGCCAAAGCCGATCGGGAGAAGAGCAAAAGCATCTTTTTCATCAAGAAAAACCCTCAGCGCTGTTCTTTGATGTTCTCTCAATGACAAAATACTCTCTGGTTCTGATATAACTGATGCTATCACAGTGTCTACGCTAACCTCTTCAGGAGCCGCCATTGTTTGTTCGAGAAAAGTCGCTTCCGTGGATGCTTCTCGCTGTCGTCACACCTAAAACCGCACCCATAGCTGCCAGTAGTCCCCCTAGGACAGTGATTAGCTGCACCACTTCTGGTGTGGACACAAACGGATAACTTAAAGCCTGTCAAGATGGATTTCGCATGATCGCACAAAACAAATGGGCCTCTGTCTGTAGCTGCACATGGATATTTTCTGATCTGATCTCCAGCTTTACAAGCTCCAAATTGGTGCTTGAATTTTTGTAAGGATGAAACAGACATGATACAGCACTAGTAGATTAATTGCGTTACCTTGTGAAAGAGCACATTAGTCCGCCTGTTTCCAGTCTTTGTGCAAAGCTAAGCTAACCAACTGCTGGCAATTACCACATATTAAACTTGAATAGGAGGCAAAATGTTTTTGTTCTTTATTAGCAGCCATTCCTTTGAGTGCATTTCCATCCACACATGCTTATGTGCATTTTAAAGTGCAGTGGCAAGAAAAAACAAGTGGAGGATTGTGAAGTAAACTACAAACCTATAGGTGAACATTACATCCTATGGACTGATGAGTCATACAACACCACTGGTAAGGATTCATTTTAAAGAAAGTTGAGCTTTTCACCAACAGGGAAAAGGAAGATTCACTGAAGTGTAACTTGACAGCTGATGACTCTAAGAACTTAGCTGACAAAATTGTCAAGTGTCCACAAATCATGAAAGTTTCACCAGCTGCAGAGCTCTGATGGATATGAATGAACTTCCTCTGCCTTACTCAAATAGGGATCATTTGAACAAGTCAGAGGAAGTTCAGGTATGAACATTTGCAAATGTACATATGTCATCCTGGGTAAGACTGAAAGTCAGCATCTGCTTGCAACTTGAAAAATCTATCTCAGACACATGAATTTTACAAGATATCCAAGGCATGGAGATTCTACCCAAGTAGAGGAAACTAAAATACTGCGGCTGGTGGTGCGTAACAGCAGTCATTCTCTGCAGACAATCTGTAAATAGTGTCTACATGAGCTCTTTGCTGTAATGTGCAAAAACTGACCATCTTCCGCAGCAGACTTTCTGTAAAGCCGACTGTGAATGGTAATCTTCAGCTTTGGGAATAAGGCAGAAGAGGGGATGATGGTGGGCTCCTCCACTAAAACAACAAAAAAAAAAAAATTCACTAACGCTCCTCAAGGATTTTGCACCACAGTCTTTATCATGCATGCCTTCATCCCTAGGAACCAGATGGGGTGGGCTGTGACGTGAAATGAAGAAAAGCAGAAAAGCGGCAAACACAGTTAAGTCATCTGACCCAGCAAGTCATTATGAACTGAATGACTGTTGACATCATTGACAGGCGAGCTGATAGCTCTGCTGGTTGATCAATACAGGCAGTCAATGAGGGCAAGTTAACTCATCATTAATGATGATGAGGTTTGAAATAGCTCTTAATTAATGAGATTGTGTCAACCTTTCCTTTAGATGGAGAGCTTATCTTCTAATTAAAACTTACTATCTTTAGATTATCTATTGGAAATGATGTTGTATGTTGTTGTGGCAGTCGCAGATCTCATAATTACAAGATTGGTTCTCATGATTTAGAGGACCAGTGTGTAGGATTTGGTGGCAGTGAGGTTATAGATTGCTACCAACTAAATACCACTCGCCTCACCCTTCCCTTCCAAGAGCACAGGAGAAACTACAGTGGCCACGAAACTCTGGAAAAACATGACAGGCCGAATCCAGAGCCAGTTTCTTTAGATTTACTTATTATAATATCCAGATGTTAGAATTACAAGATTATGACAAACTTAAATTAATAAAGATTGTGTACCTATAAACAATGGATCTAATAATTGCAAAATTAATATCACATGGGATAGTTTTTTTATATCTTCATAAAGGTCCACTGCAAGGCCAAAATGTTCTCTTCATCATCACTTTGGTCCATGACCATAGGTGCCATCTAAGGGGTGTTTCTGGGTTTTAGGTGCCCTCAAAGTTCAACATGGGGGTGCAATGACCCCCCAGTCCTGACGCAAAGCAGGAAAAGGAAGTTGTAAAATTGACATAGATTTATAAATTTCATTGGCATTTGAAAGGACCACCAACAAGCACAAAGCATCATGAAATTATACAAAAACATTTCTGGCCGTTAATGCAGTTAGTACAGCAACTTGTGGCTCTACCATCTAAATTAGACTCACAACACGGTGTCTGTCACCAGCTCTGCATAGAAATAGATTAAACAATGAGGATGTAAAGTGTGCGCTGCACTCTAACAAGGGATCAAATGCACTGGACTCAGGTTTGCTGCAACATTTGGAATGAGACAAAATTCCAAGTAAAAGCTCAAAGCTTCAAAAACACTGGATTTTATCCAAAACACTTTTGGGTGAAATACTGGCAGAGATGGCATATAATGGATTTACCTCTAACAGTTGGCTGTGGTAAAATGCGCCCCTCACAGCAGAAAGATGTCCAAAGGTTCCTGAAGAATCCATCCAAAATCTCACACAAAGTGAGTGAGAACTTTTTTTTTTTTGCTAATTTAATTTTGAGTGATCATTAAATTTATTAGTCTGTTTCTAACATAGCGGTGTGCAAAAGTGCCAGGATTCTGCTGGAGTCACGGCAGCAGGCTTGAACGCTAACATAATACAGGGTCTGTCTCAGCTCACAGAATGACTTTGAAAACACCAAGTAACTTGTTTTATTGGATTTCCTTCGTTCATGAAGAGGCAGACAGTGACAGACCACAGGCAGTAAACTTTTATCCTCACAGCTGTGGCGAAGGTCAAGCTGCATGCAGCATGTGCAGTTTATATTATATTTATTATAAAGTGATTTAATGTTGAAATGGTGTTCTTCTGCCTCAATAATTATTAATGCCAAAAGATAATTCACTAAAGTGTTCAGATTTTCAACTCATAATTCTACTTGTTAAGTATTTGCCTAAAATAGGGTATGATCTTAAGTGTTTTGGCAGTATAGCTGAAATTATAGCTTAAAAACAAATGCATTTCCCAAGGTAGCGAGCTTCTTTTCCCAGGATAGAAAATGTCTTATTTTCAGGAAAAATATGAATCCCTACTCTTCACCACATCACACCATCTAACATTACAGAGGCCAACACTTTTGCAAATATATTTTGCAGGTCTGCACCCACGTCCATGACTAAGATATTTTCAGAGGTTATGACTCTCACACAGTTTATTTTGAGTTAATGTTACCTAGCAGATGGATCATAATGCCATGCCAAACTTTTCAACTGTACACTGAATTTAATGATCAGTTTGTCATGAAACATACTGGAGCTCATTGTCCACAACTCATCATCTGGCTTTTTACCAGATACAACTTGTTAAAAGTTACTGTCTGGTGATTGTCATTCAATAACTCTTTTGTCGTCGTTACGCAGAGAGGACATATGACTTTGGAACAGCACTATTGACATTCATCCTAATCACTGGAGCTGAGGAAGTACCCATCAAACACATAAGAAACCCCTGTGGGAAATGTAAAGAAGTCTCATGGCATTTTAAAGTACCAATGATTGGTGTTAACCTTCAGTGGAAATATACCTTGAATTAAAAGCTAATGGTTGTGCAGGTTAATCAGTGGAAGCAGCCGGAGGAGGGGAAATGAGCTAATCGTTAGCCAATGATGAGGAGCTGAGCCGGGACTCTTATGATGACTGATGAAGCTATTAGTAGGACGGATTAACAGGAAGGGGTGGGGGTGGGGGGTGTAAAACCGAAGAAGAAAAAGTGCCTCTGTTGATGAAGAGGAATGGAACGGCCTCAAGGATAAAGCTGTGTTTTGGAAACGGGACAACATGACATTACAACTATCCACTGGAACAAGGAGGTTACACTAAAAATGACAAATACAGACAGCAGAAATTCTCTGCAACAGCACTTAGCTTCATATATTTTCATATTAATATATTGTGTAACTTCCACACTTTCCCTGAATTTTCATTAAATATACTTACATTCGCATATTTAGTGAGACATTACTTCAAACGTGACGCTTTTTGATACACATTTGTTGTCTTGCCAAGACAAGAGAAAGCTCTACAGCAGTCCCTGAACCTCCTCAAGTCTTGCTGTAACTGAGGGACGCCCTAAAAGCTTGGTATTTCCCAGCGTGGCATACATCAGCGACACACTGGTTGTGTGCCTAATGCGTGTTTGTCAGTGCACTTGGTCATTCGTCACTCCGGCTAACTGAAACAAAAGTCGTTATACCTATGTTGCCTCACCCCCCCCCTCCCTTTTTTTTTTTAAATCAAAGCTACAGTTTAGTTTAGTCACGTTTTAGTTTTATATTCCTAATTGTAGACGAACTACCCAGAGTTTGCAAGCAGGGATATTGCAACAGCAGAAACATAGTGGTCAAAACCAAAACTTATGAATTTCCATGATTCTCAATACCTTATTTGATACTGCGGAAAAAGACAAAGACAAAAATGAAATTCAGCCACTGTTATTTTTGCCACCTGAAGTAAAAACTCTTTTGAGCTTCAAGGATGAAAGACTGAGGGGGGAGATTTACTGAGCCTGCCACAAATCACTGTCAGGGGAGCATCTTGACACGTCTGGAAAGTAATGCAAAAATGATTTCTGCTCAGATACTAAGTCTGTTGCTTTTCCTTTCTCTTTCTCTCTCTCTCTTTCTCATTTTCCCTTCATATTTTAACAGTTAATTTTAACAGAATAGTGGTACAATCTGTAGGTCTATACTGGCGTTTGGCTGCACTGTGTAGGAGTCCACAGTCTCAATATTTAACCTATTTTGTCGTGCTTTGAGCACCGATCAGCTGAGTTGACAGAGCACACTGGATGCGCTGCTGTGTGCACTGCTGCAGCCAGCGCGTGAGTTTCAGAGGAGGAGAGGAAGGTAGAAGGAGGACTACTGCAGACAGTCTTTGTGGAAGTCATTAATACTCACCCGGACTGCTGCTTTGTCACTTGACCCACTCATCGTAACCCGTGGTATTTTCTAGAAAGTCCCAAACCAGCCCACCCCGTGGACAAACTGGGTCAATCCACGCATCACTATTTTTTCTTTTGGATGAATCAAAGCGGATCCATTGCTACACCTACACATGTCGCAATCTTACTTGTGTAGTTGTTGTTGTTCAGTGCTGGTAGGCGTCCTTCTCCTTCCTCTGGCGTTTAACAGCAGACTACAGCACTTGTAAGCATTTATGCTGTCCCTGCCATGTCCAGAAGAATTGCAACTCCATTACATTCAGGACTGTCAAAAAAACAGTACCATCACATTTTCAAAATTTTGGCAACAATTTGGTAACGAAGTATAGGTTCTCGTGGCTCAAGAGCCAATAACCATCTGCACTTAACATTAGTGAAGAAAAACAGCAAATGAAGTATGACGAGGGACGTAAAAGTGTAAAGTGGCCTTTAGAGGGCCCGCAAACGCCAGTTAATGAGTTCTCCAAGTGGTATTTGTGCAAGTGCATGAACGTGTGTGCATGAGAAAGAGAGACAGAAGCACAGAGGCAGCAAACATGCTTGTTGTGTATATTTATATTTTTAATTTTAAATCCGCCTGCATATACACACAGACACACACACCACACACACACACACTGTATTGTTGGTTTAAGCTGGCTGTAAGAGCAGACAAGTTCTCAGTGTTTATAGAAAGATTTAATGGACTCCTAATTGGTAGTTCCACACTGGCCCTGTGGGTTGTTACTAACGACACACTCACTGACAACTGCTATGACACTTCTGTGTGTGTGTGTGTGTGTGTGTGTGTGTGTGTGTGTGTGTGTGTGTGTGTGTGTGTGTGCATGTAGGTGTGTATGTGCAAGCCTTCACTGCCACTTCACATTGCTATCATACTAAGCTGGGGGCTATATTTTATATTCAGCTCAAAAATATGTGAATAGCATTGCCATGTAGCGTGTGTGTCAGTACGTGTATACACAATTCAAATACACATAGGCTCAGGTTTACATGCTAACTTGCATATTTTTGTGTTTCTGCATGTCACAACAAACACAAATAACTAAAATACATCCCTACAAAAAAATCTTACTCCACAGTATGCTGCGCGGCTTGCTCCATCCATTCACTCCACAACTAAAGCGCTTAGTTGAGTTTGGAGAAAGAAGGGTGTTAATAGTATGTTTGCATGCACGTGTGTGTGTGTGTGTGTGTGTGTGTGTGTGTGTGTATGTTTTCTATGTATGTGTTTGTGTTCTGTGCATGTGTTTGGCTGATCACTGAGGAGAGTGGGGAATCCTATTAACACCTACAGTATCTGCAGAAAAACACATGGCAGGTCAAGCACAGCCTCAGCCTGTCTAAATATAGACAGAAGCTCCGATGAGAGACGCAGAGACAGAGAGAGAGACATGGAGGTGGAGAGGAAAATTGGCAGGAGAGAGGCAGAGGTGTAGACGGAGTGAAAAAAGTGAGAAAATAAGAGCGAGATAAAAGACAGGCGGAGAGGCAAAAGACAAAAAGTATGTCTGCACTAAAGGCCCCTGAACACTGATGATAACAGTCATCTTTGCACGTTAGGCTGTGTGAGATGGTCCATTAAAATCCTGGTTGCAATCTGCAAACTTTAAAACAGTTGATGAATGAAGGTAGGATGTACTGCAGGACTGTTGAATAGACCCTTCGCTACGCCCTGACCTCCTTAGTTACTGCTGCTGCTAGGGTTGTGACAATAACCGCTTTACCGCAATACTGCTGTCATGTGAAGCCAAATGCAGAAATAAGCTCATCACTGTCATCAACGCAAATTTTATTTTGAAGGGCCAATCTCATGTTGAGATCAGCGTATCGATCTATTAATACATCTCAGGATCAGCACTGTCACACACAAGTTAGGACCACAGCCTTTGATTGGTCGACAGACTCAACCCAAGGCATCTGGGGATTGCCTGTGGGCAGTTATCAACATGCTAACAACAATGACAGCTGTTTTCAGCATTGAAAAATAGATAATTAACAACAGAAGACTTGAAAAAAAACAAAAAAAAAAAAAAACAAGCTGTGCAAAGCCGGGCCATGATCGCCCCAGGAAGAGAGCCGGGATGAGAGTTAAACTAACCCGGCTCACACCTAAGACAGCCCGGGGAAAATGTGTCACCATCGGCCAACTTTGATTCTGAACCAGCCCACATCGCCCTCCTCGAATCACCCACAAAACAAATGCAAATCACTGATGTCAAGTTTGACTGGAGGTTAAATTACTGCACCTAGTAAGCTAGCGTTAGTTAGCCAGAAAGACTAACATTCGCAGTTTACGTTAGAGCAGATGAGGACAAATTCCTCACACGTGTGCTCTCGTAGAGCAGTTCATTTTTGACAGCTCTTCCAAGCACGAGTGTAAGACAAAGCCATAATGACACTAGCTAAGCTGTGAAAATCAGGCTAATGTTGGTGCTATTCTCACTAGCTAACGTCGCTAATGGTTATCTTAGCACTGTAAAGGGTAGGGATACTGTAGAGCTGACAGTGGTAAACCAATGACTGTAAAGAAAGTGGGACAATGGAGATGGAGTCTGTGCAGTAGTGACTAGGGTAGGAGCTGTATCAAGTATGTGCCCATAAAGTCAGCTGACTCAATCACGAACCGAGCTCAGCCGTCAATCATGGCGTAATATCCTGTTTTTATAGCATCAATTAACCAATTAAACCAAACTGATGAGAACAATGGACACTTGAACAAAGAATAACGTGACAAGAACTACCTATAAAGACAGAAACCATCTTTGGAAAAAATTTATTTGACGTGTACCATGGTGCTTTTTCTTGGCCCATGTGCTCTCTATTAACATTGGGAAGCAGGATATATGAGTTGTACTGCAGCCTTCCACCAGGGGGCGACCAAGATTTATGTCTTCTATCCAAAGGTAGAAGAGACAGTATACGTACCCAGCATTTCATTGTCATTTGCCCAGCACAGGATACAGAGAGAGAATTACACTTTTGTGTTTATGCTTTGAAGCATACTGGCATGCTGACATTTCTCTGGGCCCAGACACACTTGTGCTTGGAATGCTGTGTCAGGCATTTAAACAAAGTTTATCCAAGTTGTATCTGTCCCATTTCTTAGCAGATGTTGGCCGCACAGTTTTGCAGTTTCACAGACAAAAGAGGACAAAGAGAAAGAGATTCTGCTGAAAATTACCTGAAAAAGCTACTGTGGACGCATGTCGTTTTGATATGTTGAACAGCCTTTTCAAAGTTGGGCGGCTCAGTGTGCACATTAGCAGAGTGAGGAGGGACAAGGACGGAGAGATGGGAAGACAAAGAAATAAAAATATTAAAAAAAACACCATGAGTGATGGGAGCCAGACATGAGAGGAAAATAGGAAGATGGAGAGAGATAGAGACGAGACAGACAGCAAGAGAGAGCAGATAATTACTCACTTTGTCTGGCTGCTATTTCATCTATGACAATGTAGCACAATAACCCACCCTAACACACACACACACACAACACACACACACACACACACACACCAGAGGAAGCTCAGAGGAAAATGAAACCCTTTTCATCTTCACTATGGATAATCCTGTGCTATTAGCACTGCTGGGAAAGATGGAGAAGAAGAGAGGAGAGGGGGAGAGGGAGGACTGATCCACCAGAAAACACTTATTTTCTCAGCAACCTCTGTCCCACTTTTCATCAAACTTCTTCACTGTCATGATATCGTCACAGAGCTGTCACACACTGCATTTGTACACCAGCTGTCCAATCAAACGAGTATGAATGCAACCGCACCCACGCTGTCTCCGTGACAACAAAAGACATCATATTAATGCAAGGATTCTTCAATGATTCCTCTCTCCCTTAATGGGCTGCCTCCAGACCTTCTTCTCATGGTGCCGTGAGCTCAAACAGCGTCAGCAGTGGCCAACAGCCAATGTCAGGTCGCAGTGTGGTGCTGTGGATTTCTCCTGGGAAATGGAGCCTCCTGCTCAGGTCCGACCTTCATTCTCCACTCCACCCATGGTGACTTTAGCTTGGGTGTTGGCCCCCTGCTGGTGGTATATGCAGATTACCCTTTCCTGAGGAAAAGGCCACCGACAGGGAACGGCCCCTGTCTGATTTGTGCCTAATTTTGAACCCCTCTGAGCATTTCCACTACAAATAAATTTGTTCAGAACCTGAACCATTGATTCCCAGCTGGAACCAAAAAACAGCACCCCCACCTTGGGAACCAAAGTCGTCAGGTCGTGGAAATATGGGCTGTTTTCTATCGATAGCTACCAAGAATCTTCAGTGAACTGGTTCAAGAACCTGAGTTAATTTGATGGAAAGGGGTCTGATGTAGAGTTGGGCGATATGTTAAAATTTTAACGACCATCGTCAGGCCATCAATACAACGATATCTTTGTCCCCCGATCTGTCCATGGGTTTCAGCTGGAAGATGTGCGCAAACAGTGAATTCACTACGTTACGCATGCTGTGCACGTCCACTATGTCCAGTAAACAAAATAAACTTACAATGTGTCAAGAAATTAAATATTCTCACACTTATTTTGCTTTATAAATGGAGAAATACAACCATTCACCTTCTAAATTCAAGTCTCTCTCTTTTACCGAATTAAGACGAGCTTAAATGGCTCGTAAAATCCTTGGAAAGTTCACTTCATTCAAACTCAACAGAAAAACAGACAAAACTCACCAAAACCATCTTTGTTAGGCTGTCCACTCTTCTAACAAACACTGACACAGGTTTGTCAAATTAAATCCTTAATTCACCATGTGAAAAGAGAGAGTGGGTGTGCACTGCGCCGCTGGATGAGAGCGCGGCGCGGAACAGTGGCAGTCACTCTGCAGACCATTACATCGGCAATAAAACGCCAAAAACCAACGATGGTTTCAGCCCAAGCCTGATGCAAACCCAAAACTGTCCTGGAAATGTACTACCTGAAACCAAATCAGATCTGTCTCTGGAAAGCTGGGACCCAGACCCTTGTAGAACCAACAAATGTCAAACCCAACAAAGTCAGGACATAGACCCAGTCAACACAAACTTCACAGCTAATTGTTTTTAACAAGTTAACATTCATTTATAAATTGTTGAAACTAAAGAAAGTTGGTAAAATACATCCAGGTTGTCTGGCCTTCCTCTTTTGCTGATTGAAACATCGTGACTAATCCACTCGCTAATCCATCTCGTTGACGGATGACAAACGCGACTTGTTTAGAATCAGCTTTACAGTTTTGTTGCATCAAGCACAACAAAGATAGCTTCCACGGTTTGGCCTGGGAACAATAATAGCAATTACTCGTGTGTTGCTCGTCAGCTACTAATGTTAGCAATGCAAATTTGTAATAATCAGTGCTCTAGTGTGTCAGATCACTGCTCTCTGACCCCTCATCTCCTGAGCAGGAACACTAACCTGCACAGGTCACTTGGCACCACCTTGTGGCCACAAATGCACCTTGCAGTTTGTTGGCAATTGCTGAATATTGCAAGTTACAATAAACACACACACCACACACACACACACACACAGCACTATCATGATCAGCGTCATCTGATTACAGCCGGATCTTCTTGGATTAACTCAGGCGTTACACAAAATGTTAAACAGAACTTCAGCCAGTCAGATCAAACACTTGCTGAAACTGGTCAGAAGAAGAGTGAAGACATCTTTTCCACGGAGGAAAGCCTCAGGGTCATTCTTTGCTCTTCTTTCAATGACAAAATTCTCTCCAGTTCCGGTATAACCGATGCGATCACAGTGTCTACACTGACCTCTTCAGGAGCTGGAGTTTGTTCAAGCCAAGTTGCTTCCATGGACTTTTGATGTGGACACAAATGGATAACTTGAAGCTTTGCAAGATGGTTATTGTTCTTATGCGAGAATCCATTTTGCAAATTGCCTCGTAAGGTAAAGGAAAATTAATGCATGGGGAAATGTCAGCAGTCAGATGAGACATTTGGGCATTCAATCACACTTTAGTAAGAAGCCAACCTGTTTGCTTGTGTTGTAATTTGCTGTTGAGCTGAATACTCTCTCTGTATTTACCTCTTGTATTCATAAATCCAGCATAATACACATTTTAACAGTATTCGTTTATACAAATACCATTCTCAATTCAGTTGCATCTACTTTGCCATTTCTTTTTACTGTGTTAAGCTACTGAAAGTCAACACTTCATATGTAGTTTCACATTTAAATACTTCTAATTTCTAAAAGGTCATTACCACTCTCATGTTGGTTTTTAATGTGAAACATTTGCAGCATTTATTTAGTTTCATTGACAGCAGCTTAATATTGAAAAAATAGCTAAGTAGGAGTGATTTAATGAATGAAAACAGCACATTTCTGCTAAAAATGCAGCAAATTGATGAGTAAGACTTGACTCATGATATTTACTTCATTATTTGCCACATGAACTAATCAGATAACTGCATCTACTCACAATGTTTCTGACAAAGACACCTTTGCCTGTTATTTGAGACTCTTCCATGAGTTGAATATGGTTTTGTCTGAGAATGCAGAATACTTGCAACAATCCTTTGATACCCAGAGCGTCCACATTCCTCCAGCATGACTCAAACAGGGCAGCTTTCTATCCATATTGCTGCACATATACTAGAGACAGTGAAGATTACACTCTGTGCATAGTAATGCAGAAAGGGTAATACATATAGAAATAGCAATTAGCAGTGGGATCATGTGTAGGTGTTAGCATTAAGCTTCAAACAGCAGGTTCACTGCAGGGCCAGCACACAATCACTGCCTGCCGCTCCACCTCTCTGCTGTCTCTTCTGTTCTGTCTGTCTGCCTCTCCCTCTGTCATGTCTCATCTTTTCTTAGCCCCTCCATCTCACCCTCCCTCCCTTAGCCTCCTTCTCTCCCATCTGTCTCTGTCTCTGCCCATCATTACCTTGCTCTTTTTGCATCTCTTTGACTTTTTCCTCTTCTCCTCGCTCATGGTCCTCTTTGCTCTCCTGCCATGTTTCTTTCTCTGTTTTGCATCCCTGCTCTCGCTCTAGAAATAATTATACACCATGTGAGGTCTGCTGTATGCCAACACCCACACAGGGAAAATGCAATCTCACACACACACACACACACACACACACACACACGTACAGCAAGTTGGAAGGCCAATGTGTGCTGACTTTGAGATCACCTACAGTAGGGAAAACCTGGCATCACTAATGTCCACCAGGAATTTGTTATCGCACCAAAAAGAACAAAAAAACAAGAAGAAAGCACAATGTGACCCAAACAATCTGGTGCGCTGATATTAGCTGAGTAAATGTCAGTGCACAGGGTTCAGCTCTGTGATGGCAGCAGGCAGAAAGTCCAGATGACAGCATCATCACCCAGAACATGTTGCCAACCTGCAAATCTGATAACAGTTTATATTCATTGTTGTCTTCCAGACCTTCAATGAATGACTGACTAAATGAATGCATGAATGAATGATTCATTCATTCATTCATGCATTCATTTAGTCAGTGAATGAATGAATGAAGCAGAAGAGTGCACTCATTAAACTGCAAATCCCCACCAGGCAACAGATGGTGAAGCACCTACTGCAAAGCCACTACAGCAGTGAATTGCCAAAGTTCTGCCAACACTAACATGACCCCAACATACATTGTCTTAACCCAAAACAAGATTTCAAAATGAAGCAGTTGTTGATTGGTTGCGGCCCCTAGTGGCCAGTTAAGAAGAGTGAGAAGTCAGCTGACAGAGTAGCGCTGCAATGACTGATTATTAATCGATTATCAAATTAATCAGGGCTCATGGCCACACCACCCTGAACACGCTCAATCTTGTCTGATCTCAGAGGCCAAGAAGGGTCGGGCCTGGTTAGTACTTGGATGGGTGACCGCCTAGGATTACCAGGTACAGTGGTTAGCACTGTTGCGTCACAGCAAGAAGGTCCCGAGTTCAAATTCCCCAGCCAGCTGGGGCGCTGGGGAGTTTGTGGCTGGGGCAGGGCCTTTCTGTGCAGAGTTTGCATGTTCTCCTTGTGTCCACTTGGGTTGTCTCCGGGTACTCTGGCTCCAAAGACATGCATTAATTAGGTTAACTGGTGACTCTAAATTGCCAGCGTGAATGTCTGTCTCTATGTGTCAGCCCTGCAATGAACTGGCAACTTGTCCAGGGTGTACCCCGCCTCTCGCCCAATGTCTGCTGGGATAGGCTCAAGCCCCCCCGCGACTCGTCAAGGATAAGTGGTTACAGACGATGAATGAATAAATTAATCCTCAACTATTTTGTTAATGGATTAATCAGTTTGAGCAATCTGTTAAGGAAAAATGTCAACATTCTCTTATTTCAGCTGCTTAAATGTGAATACTTTTTGGTTTCTTTACTCCTCTCTGACAGTAAACTGAAGATCTTTGTGTTTTGAGTAAAACAAGACACTTGAGGACGTCATTTTAGGCTTTGGGTAACTGATCATCCTTTTTCACCATTTTCAGACATTTTAAACAAATAGCTATTAATCGATCAACTATCAAAATAATCGTTAGTTGCAGCCCTGAAACAGAGCAGTCAAAAATAGAATTACTGCCTCACAGCTGTTTGTCTCCACCAACCAGTCAGGTTACAGCTTATATCCATGTCTGTCTTTGACGGAATTTAACATGACACTTAACACTACAGTATACTGATCTGCAACTTTGAAGGCATTTAATAAAAGGTAATTAAGTGTATTTTTTTGGCAAAATGGAAGCTGTCTCTATACATGTGAGATTCCAGTGAATAATTTCCAGGTAGAAACATGTCGTCTTCACTTAGAGACCATTTTTACAGAGGAGGACAGAGGACTGATAGAGAGCTAAACATTATGATGTCACAGTGAAGCTGGCCTTTGCCCTTTTGGGAATAAAATGTCCTCACCACATCATTTTATCCTATTAGATATTTGTGTGTAATTTCATCATAATTAATGCATGAAAGCCTGATTTATGGCCAAAAATCTGTTTAGCAAGGTCACTGTGACCTTGACATTTGACCTCTGACCACCAAAATTTAATAAGTTCATCTTTTAGTCCAAGTGAATGGGAGGACCTGAAAATATAATGTCTCCGGCCATAAAAAATAAAGGCATGAAAGTCATTAAAAAAATGTTTTTCAAGAATTCTGAGTCACAGAGGTCCTTCAGCACACAGCCATGAATGCCTACAAAAGAATTAGGCTGATTAGTCCAGTAGTCTTCCAGATTAGCTCCTGACAAGATGCAGATCCAGTCATCATGATGCACACACAGAAGTGATTACATGATGATCCTCAGAAGTGCAGCACCCTTCTGCCAGCAAATAAACTAAGCATTAACAGTAATGTCTGAAACACAGAAATAGTCTACCGGCAGAAACACAGATCAACGACAAACTCTAACTTAGGCTAATTCATCCATTTGTAACTGTGTCACACCTCCTCTTAACAATGAAAACATAACCTTCATGTTCACTGCAGCACTACAGCCTCCATGATCTATACCAGTCATTACCACAGACTGGATTGTGACCCACAGGTGGGTCACAGAAGATTTTATTTGGGTCACCAAATAAACAAAAGACTGAGGAAGAAATTGTGCATATTTCTAGATTTATGTCTGCAGTACAGTTCTGTATTGTTTTCCTGATGAGAGGAAATAATACAATGAGATGGCCTGTTAACTCAGCCTAAATGAATTTATTTCTCATTTATGGAGTATTCACCATGTGAATACGTTTTCAATAACGTGTCAAGATGATATAAGGTGATGTGGAATTGGCAGTAAAAATGCTTATTTATGCACAGATTAAGTCTTCCCGAGATTTATTGATAAGGCCTGCAGTGAAATGGGTTGTGAGGGTTTGTCATATTTAAAAAGTGGGTCCCCAGAAAAAAGTTTGATCACACTGATCTATACCGGCTGGAGTATTGTGACCACATTATTATAACTTTATTTGTATCACACCTTTGGAAGACAAATGCTTTACAGTAAGAGTAAATAATAAAAGTCAATAAGATTTCAAAAACAAGATACAAAACTATAAAAAATATCCATAGTTAGAACAAATACCACCAATTTAGAAAAATTTCTTAGATTAAAGTGAGGTTCAAGAGGACACAGATCCCCAGATGAACCCAAATTAGTTAATATTTAGAAACTTACAGGTAACCAACCACAATATAAGATACTACTGAGAAAGAGGATAAAGTGTTAAGGTGGTGTAATTCTATGTTTTTCTTATTCTTAACAAATCCCACTGTGTCCAACTCTCAATATTTTCTGATTTTTCTACACTGAGGATCTACAAAAACTACTCATAAATATATAGTTTCTGAAACATCATCCATGCTCATCATTGCCTTCCAAAATAACACAATTTATAAGTTTCTTATCTGGTACCCTTATGTTCAGTGTTTGGTTCAGATTAAAGAACAGTCATTCTAGTCGTAGTTATCCAGTCATCATAGTTCACACGTTCTGAACTCCCTTTGAGGTTTTTTGGCTCATAACAACATAACGCTATGTCTGCGGTTGCTCCTGGAAGACAAGAGTCATAACTGACCCCATTTATACTTTGTCACTTTACAATGTCAGGTAGATCGGATAGCTTTTATGTTCTATCTACATTGGAAACTTTCTTCCAAGCAGGTCAACATAGCCGTATTTTCACTGCACAGTATGGCTCAACTCAACAGTCACTCTTGGTAATAGGTACTTTTTTACTACTCCATTTTTCACTGCATACAGAGCTTTAGAGAGAATTCCCTCAACGCAGGTGGGGGATGCCATGTGAAATAAAATAACCCACTTCTCTTCCAGCAGTTGGGCTTCAACACACAGCAGCTTTACTTTGGGCTTGAGAAGCAGCAGCCCTTATTCACTAACAAACTGTAAACCACACTGTACACAACAGATGGTCTGTTACACAGAACCATCTGGGAAATCATCCATTTAAACTGTTTGGAAAAGGGCAGGTACTTTCAAAATAACATTTGGCAGGTAGCTGGATGAATGGATCTGTCTGTCATATCTAACACTGGCTAACTTCAACCAGTGAGATCAACAAACCTTATGGCGTAGTAGTAGAGTTGCCCTGTGGGGCAGCTGGATTCACGAGATCGCGAGATCATGCAAGAATCCTTCTGTTCTGTGTAACAAACCATCTGGTGTGTCAGGGTACTACCAACAGAGCCAGTTGGTAAATCAAACTCCGAAGCCGGTCAGGAGAGGAGTGAAAACATCTTGAAGCCTGGCAAGATGGATTCTCATGTGATCTCGCAGTCACATGAATCCAGCCTCTCTCTCTGCCATTCTGTCTCGTGTACAACCACACAATCACTATGCACACAAAAAGGAGCTGCACAACTATTTTAACACAGGATATCGAAGATATGGTGTTCTTGATAAATCTGCACTTCGTCACTTGAGAACAGCATGGTTTTGGGGGTGGTCGAGTGAATGAAAAAAACTGTGGCTGCTATTGATGTGCAGGAACTCCCATCACTCAATCCCCTCTGAGAAATCAGTCAGCTCGCTTGGAACCTTGACTGAGGTGATACCAAAAAAAGTATCAGGTACCAGGTATTATCCAGAATGGAAAAGCAATAAGGAGCAGAGAGTCGAATCAAGACGAGGCATACCATGTAGTGGAAATGTGAACTGGCTTATGAACGGAGGAGTACCACAAGGATCACTACTTGGCCCACTTCAGCTCTATTCATGTTGCTTTTAAGACTTTTAAAGAAGACAAATAAAGAAAATAACACTGATTACCATACTTATGCAGATGATACATAATTCTACCCTTTCACCAGATGACCATGGTCCCACTGACCCTGTCAAGGCATTGAATAAATTCATGACTGCATGTGCAAGAATGGTCTCTACAGAAAGACAATACTGAGCTGATTTGATTGGTGCCCACAATGAAAGAAAGAAAGTCAATTCACACCTTAAAGAGTAACTTAACACCAGGATATAGAGCAGTATTTGACTGTCTCCCTGGTTGAAAGTTCCAGGGCTGTTTCACCTCTGACCACAGCCAGCATCTGCCACAGTAGTAGATAATTTTCTCATGCTGACTGACACTAATCCCTGTGCTATCTTCCAGATCCAACAGAGGTCCCTACCTGCCTCCCTGGCTGAGTGCTGACTCTTTGCAGTTGCCTACAATCAGCACTTCCCCAGCCCTGCTCAATCAGCTCGTCAGCCCGTGGGAGTATATCAGACTCTTCTCCCCATCAGTCTGCGCTTGACTATGATGACTTTAGTGCAGAGTTTTCTGCCAGAGTTTTTGTCTGAACTCAGTTCAGAGTGTTTTGCCATATTTTTGGTTCCTGTCTGCTCTGGCCAAAGTAAAAGCTTTGAAGAGATACTACTTTGTCTCCCGTCTTTTTCTGCACTTGAGCACTTCTTTGTCACCATTTCAGTGTCACTGATGGGTGGGACTATTACATCTGTACAAAAATACAGGAAGGTGAGAAATTAAACAGTAAAACTTTGTGGCAGCCGGCACCTTTAAGGATGCATCTCCCCTGCGTTCTGTCATCACTCGTGCACACCCAATAGGCTGAATGGCTGCTTGAAACAAGATGGCACGAACTCACAGCGGAAGACACAGCAAGGAAGAGGCTCTGTCCGTCCTCATGTCCGCGATCTAGCCTGTCAATCCCTGACAGCGCGTATAAGTCCGCCATATTGATAGTCCGTTTGTCCTCACCATACCGCTTTGCCACTCCCACTCGCCTCGCCATCCGTAGCCGCTGGTTCGCCGTTTTGGATGTTTATTCCCGGGAGCCGACTGTCGTGTCTGCTGCTTCGGAGGACTAGCCGGAGAGGAGGTAACGCCGGGCGATCCGGCTGTGTGGTACAAAGAGGCGCTGACAAACAGGAGGTCTCACTCTGACACCTTTTATGAGGCTTGTTTGGAACGCGTGACTTTTTACAGACTAACTGACTGCAAATGGGGGGAAAAAGACTGAAAGAGTGGGACTCTGAAAGGAGAGGGCCTTGGATTGTGCGGGTGGTTGTTATTGTTTGCACTGTATGTTAGCTGTTGCCTGCTCTGGTACTTCTGTATAATACACTGTGGGGAAACTGAATTGTGCTGTGCTGTGTGTTTTGTGGCTTGCTATTCATTTTGCTTGTGTACAGTGTTTGGTGTAGGAGTTGGAGGCTCCGCCAACTCCTTTGTAGGGTTGCTGGGTTTTAATTGGTTAATTTTTTGTCAGACTGACCCTCTGACTGGCACCCCAGCATTTCACCAGTGACCGCTACAACTTTATAAAAACTATCACTGATATATTGTAAATTGACGGTTAATTAAACTTTGGTGAAAAGTTATTTAATTGTTAAACTCTGTGTAAAGGAGTTTCTTCTAAACACATTACACATGTTAGAAAATAGTTGCTAAAACATCTGAAAAGACTGAACTATGTTTAGTCTGTCTTGTAGCTCTAGTTCATAGTTGCACTATGAACTATGTACTGGATTGTGGAGTTAGATGGTTAAACTGTTCAAGAGTTTTTTTGGCAAACATGAAATCATGCCCTGATAACACATGGAGCACTAGATACATCTCCTGACATTTATATAAACTAGAGTACATTGGCATTAGCAGTGCAGGTGAAAATAGTGGTTCTTTTGAGTAACCTGGTTGGCTTGGTTCCATTACAACCTGCTGACTCACGAACAAACACCCCATGAACTGTGAAAAAAACCCCCATCAGTCCAAAGTAGTGTCTCTTTCAGTCCCAGTCAGCCCAGCAGGTGCTGCTCACTTCAGTTCCAACAACCTGACATCGAAGAAAAAAAATAAGTTGACTGTCTCTTGTAAGGTCACTGTCCTCTGGTTCTGGTGGCTCAAACAAGTCTGTACAGGTCCGGTAAGGCTGCTAACGGAGTGTCCATCTTAAAGGTGGTTGTGGCATTGAGACTGCAGGGCAGACAGTGTTTCAGAGGAGAGAAAACAGCTAAGTTTTTACAATCCTGAAACCTAATTTTACATACTTATATACTTTCATAATTTATTTTTCTGACTCTGATCTAAATTTTAGCAGTCAAATTACATCAGTCACAGCGTATACCCTTTTTCATCTGGAAAATATTGTACTTATAAGGGTACTTATGTTCAAACATGTAAGCCAGAGAATCAGTTTCATGCTGCCTAGAGTTGGGACAAAATAAATGGTTCTTAAGGAATCATTACAAAACTTAATTTTCCAGTCCGCTAATCGATTCCTACGCTGATGCCACTCGCATACATTTTTGCCCTCTAGCATACTTGTGCGCCCCTCACTCCAATTACAGTTCTGTTTCTTTGGCACATTATTTACTATGATGTGTTATTTATGGTTACTCTATCATTACTTTTAGCATCTGACATGTGTGTGGTGGGTGAAAACAGTCACTCATGGTGTCAACTAAAAAGTCTCTAAACCAGCACAGAGATGACAATTACCAACATAAACCACCAACAAGCATATCACAAACACTAACAGAAAGTAACAAATGTACATTTAAAACAGAACAAAACATAACATTTGCATTTTTGACAATAAAATAGCAAACTTAAACTCTCAGCAATGCATTATGGGGATGATGCAAATGAGTGCCATCTCTCAGCGCTAGTATCTGCAGCACATGTGAACCTTAAAAGCCAGAATCCTACAGTGCCCCATAATGGTTGAAGGACGCCATGAACTCTAAAAACATAAGCTACTTTACACAGAACTTGAAACTGGAAACGTGAGATGTTTTTGCATAAAAAATTACGATTATCAAAATAGTTTCCAAATGAAAGTGAAATACACATGTGACCTGTTTTGACCCGCCCCTCAGAGAATCGGGATCGAGGTGTGCATCGCTCAGCTGCTCTTGTTTGTTACAACTGATCGCTGCTCTGCTCCTCATGTCTTAACATCTCCGGGCGATGGTAAAGGAGTATTCGCAATCACAAAAACGCAATTATTTAGACACTAAATCAAAACAACGATGGCACCCGCTACCTTTGGAGAGGATGAAGTACATCTCCCTGTTAGCTGCTGATAACTCTAGCGTAGACTCGCAGCTGAGTTCCGCTTTTTTCACTTCGTTAGCATCACGTTAACTGACATTTAGAAAATCGATTTTTGAGCATATGAGTTGATTCAGAATCTTCCATGTCCGTGATCTGTCATGTTTTCTTCAGATGAACCTTCTAGAACACTTAAGTCTTGTGACGCGTTCGTTACTCAAGCAGCTGCTCGTCACTATGTACACACACTTGGAACATTTGAACTTTTATTCATTTTTATCATCTCTCTCTCTCTCCCTCTCTGCTGGTTTAATGCTCGCTTTGCTTTACTGAGCACAATGACTCTAATCCTCTCTCCATTCGTCTCGGCTCCTCTCCCTCACTCCCTCTCCCCTCTCATCTTCTTCCTTCCTTTTGATCTCTTCACTCCTCCCACTTTGTCTTTTTTCATACATATCTTCCTCCTCCTCTATCTCCGTCCATCTCCTTCCTCCACACTGACACCAGACTTTTTCAATGGAGCTTTTTTGAACGCTTTTATTTTGTTAATATTTTCCCTTGAGATGTTTCCTCTCTGTATATAGAATATATCATGTACACCATACTGATTGACATATTTTTACACATTTTTCTCCCCGTTAAAAGTGTTTTTTTCCTCTCCCATGGTATTATTCCAGTCTTATTCATCTCTCTGTTTTTCAATTAATTTTTTACCAGAAAGATTAAAAAGTGAGCAGAACAGACAGAGAGGGGTGAGTGTGTGTGTGTGTGGTGTGTGTGTGTCTGTGTGTGCATATGAGGGGATGAAAGTAGCAGATTAAAACAAGTCTGAGGAGAAAACGAGGGAGGTAAAGGATGGAGGAGGGGAAGAAGAGGAGGATGAAAAGGAGAAAAGAGCTGGAGGAGGGCTGGAGACATAGAAATAGATGCACGAGCCTCTGGCGCAGGTGTGTGTGTGTGTGTGTGTGTGTGTGTGTGTGTGTGTGTTGTGTGTGTTGTTCAGGCCTTATCTGCATTTATTTAGCTTAAGTGGAACAGCCGAGTGGAACGGTTATGTATGTAGCTCACACACAGCACATCGAGGCACACACACTGTAAACAGGACCAGCTTGCGGCAGAGGAAAATAATCTGGAGAAAGAGAGTTTGCCATTGAATAATTCACTCTTCACGTTTTTGTTGAATTTTAATAATTGAAGATTAATTGATGATCAGGATTTACAGTCGTCAGTAGACGTGCATGCAAATGAAGCGCTGTAAGAGTTTTAGCTCAGAAATTCCTGTCACTAAAATATTAGAGAAAATCTTGGAGTAAATGGGCTTCAGTGATGTAATTTGCGTTCCCATTTCAAGCTCAGGGAAACAACAGCATTAACTAACAAATTAGCACCATCTTAATGTAAATTTTATTTATTTTACCTTACCTACCTCATTTAACCAGGCAAGTCATTAAGAACAAATTCTTATTTAAAGTGGTGGCCTAGCAAAAGACAACAGCCTGAGGAGGACAGTGGGTAGGGACTATAGACAGCAAAACACACAACAAGCATTACATAAAAGACATACAGTCTAAAATAGAGCCACGGACAGGTGGTTAACAGACGGCAGGCAATACAGCAACAAAAACAAAAGAAGCATACGCATGCAGCAAGACAGACATGCAAGGTAACAACAGCAGACAACAGACACAGCAACAATAGCAGAACGTCCCCCAAATATATCTTCCTGCATTTTGCATTCAGTAACATTCTGTCAGATTTAAAGACTGCACTAAAAAAACATGAAAGGAATGCTAATGTAACATTATCAAGTTGACAACATCTGTATGTGGGGCCCATGCAGGTGGTAAATGGGCTGAAACCTGGGCCTTGTATGGGATTATTCACGGGTTCCATAGTGGCCCCATGTCAATTGCTCACATGGGTTTTCCTGCAGGATTGCACTTGGTGCGAGGTGGGCCCCTACTGGGCAACATACACAAGACTGACAGTTTTCAAGGGATAGTTCACACAAAAATGAAAATTCAGTCATTATCTACTCACCATCATGCTAATTAAGGGTCAGCTTTGGTTTTTTAGTCCATAAAACACTGCTGAAGTTTCACAGGAAAACAGCATTGCAGAATCTCCTAAACAATGGAAGTGAATGGTGACCAGTTTTCAAACTCAAAAAAACAAGAGATTAAAAGCATAAATTGTCTTCATACTGCTCACCTGGCATAATCAAAGTCTCCTGCACACCATTACACCACACACACCCAGTTCAGACATTGTGCACATGCACGCGAACGTGGCTCCAAGGTAAGGATCTACAGTGAAGATTCAGGCTAAAAACATGGCCTGACATGCCAAGTTGGCTAAAGAAAATGTTATTTACACAATTTTTTCATGTGAAACTCCAGCAGTGCCTTGTGGACTAACAAAATAAACCCAACCCTCAATCGGTACGAGGGTGAGCAGATAATGACTGAATTTTCAATTTTGGGTGAAATATCCCTTTAGGCTCTATGTGAGTACTACATGGGGACAACATGGGCTGATATATGGGCTGCAAGTGGGTTTGTCAACAGAACCCATGCAGGCCCCATGCCATAGGTGTGGATGGACTGATGTCAGCAGTCCACCACCTAAATCGACCTAGATATTTGTTCAGAAGATCATGTTACCCACTGTTTTTTCTTCATCTGCTAAGTTAAACCCAGACAATGAGGAGTATTTTAGTGAACACGTCAGTGAATCCAGCTTCTGAATAATCAGCTGTTCTGCAGTGACGAGAGCAGCTCGCTGTGGTACGGTCAGGTGAGCAGGAACGACAGAGACAGAGAGAAACTGGTTCCAGCCAGGTATTGGAAATGATAACTGGACTTCCAGAGGAGAGTCGGTCTGTTGAATCACTGCAGAGCAGAGTGACATGGACGCTGGGTGTGTGAACGAGAATACGGTGCCTTTTCCACAAACTCGTGATACACGAGACGCCTGTAACCATGGTTACTGAACGCCAGAGCCCTTCGCAAGACTCTTTTCTTGATCCCGCTTCTGTGCAATTATGTTGCAACTAACAACGTCAATTCTTTTTCATCTGTGACAGTGACAAATGACAGTGAGAAGTGTGTCCAAATATCAGACATGCCTTGCCTTCCCTTTTCTAAAATCATGCTTTATCAACTTCATTTGTCGACTTCATCTTCTAGTTAACTAACTAAATCCCAGGACCCACAGTTTATTGTTTGACCGCCCACCCACAGAAAAGTTAAAACTATATGCTCCCATGAGATCTGGGTCCCACAGGACCCATGGGACTGAAATTAGAGCTGCAAAAATTAATGGATTAATTGATTATTATTCAATTGTTAAATTAACTGCCAACTATTTTGACAATCAATTAATTGGTTTGATTGTCAGATTAATCGAGAATGAAAATAATCTTTAGTCGCAGTCCTAACCCCACTCCCAGTGCAGTTCTCCACTGTACACAACAAAGATGGCAACAGCCTAATTTATTCCATCGAACAAAACTGACATATCTGCAAGTTAAGTATCACTGTTGGTGCCTTTATTGCCTGGCAGATAAAACCCCGGGCAAAACAATAACACTGAAACACTCACAGCTCTGTGAGTGCTCTGTAACAGCTGAAGGCGATTCAGATGTTGATGAGCAGTATCAACATTTAAAGCCGCCAGAAGGCTTTTAATAAAATGTGACATGTTATTGAATTTATAAAGACAGCAGGTAAAAATGAAGGAAATAAAAGTCCTGTCTGCTCCATGTAACATATAAACAAAAACGAAAAATACACAATTGGAACAATGACTTCAATTTTCTGATATTGTATTTTTTGTACATCAGATCCTTGTATAAGATTTCAAAGATGCTTTCCTAGATAGACAAATTGAAAAGATGGGAGAGGTCATTTTTAGTAATTTTTCCCTCTAAATGCAGATTTAGCAGAGGTGCCAACTCATGATTATCTTGTGAGGCGGCTGGATTTGCGAGATCACAAGCAAACAATGTCGGCTCCTGATGAGGTTAGCGTAGATACTGTGATAGCATCAGTTATATCAGAACTGGAGAGTATTTCTTTATCGAAAGAAGAGCAAACAACGACACTGAAGGCTTTTCTTCATGGAAAAGATGTTTTTGTTCTTCTCCCAACTGGCTTCAGCAAGAGTTTGATCCGACTGGTTGAAGTTAGCCTGGGTGAGACATGACAGACAGATGGTTCATTCAATCACCTGCTATATGTTTTTTGAAAGTGCCTGCCCTTTTCCAAACAGTTTCTAGTGATGACTTCCCAGTTGGTTCTTTGTGACAAACCATGTCAGGTTAAACTCATGAAGAAGACTGTTTGTGTAAATATACAGCATATAGCTATAGCATTATATATAGCAATTTTCATGTATTGCCCAAGACAAAAAAGCTAAATGCGCTAGCCTGTGTAGCTAACATGAGCCTTGTTATGCAGTGTATCCATCTACTTCATAAACACAGAGATGCAGCTACTGCACAGATTGAAATAATAAAGTCAGAGTGTAGAAGTTAGACTACTGCTACATATATTTATTTTTTATTTAAATCTGTGGCTGCATCTCTACATGTACATGTTTATGAAGTTGATGGACACACTGCATAACAGGGCTAGCATATTTAGCTTTGTCGTCCTGGGAAATACATGAAAATTGCTGTATATAGTGCCCAAGCTATGCTGTATATTTATATTTGTACATAAATATTTATATTAATACATTTACATACATAAACACAATCTTCCTCATTAGTTGACGCCTCTATGTACGTGTATTTAGAGGGAGAATACGGTGAGTTTCACCTACGATAGCATGCTCTGTGTGCAGCCATGACCAGATATGATCCATGAATGCAGTTGTGACAGCTCCCGCCAGCCAATCAGGCGGGTGCTTAGAGCCCGCCCCTCTCAGGCAGCCCAAGACACTGATAGAACCAAATTTTTTCAATTTTCCATTTTTCTATCCAACATTTCTCAAATAGAAAATCAGGAAAACACCTCCAGAATCTTAATTATACAATAATCTGATGAGCGAAAAATACAATTTTATAAAATCGAATTTAATTGTTCATTTTTTACAAATTGAACTGATAAATGATCCTGTCTCTAATAAAAGCCTGTTTCAAATGAATAAGCTAACTGTTCTTTTGAGTCCTGTTCATGTGGATGTGTCTCAGTTTTGGTAGTGTGGTTGTGATCTTATTATTTGAGGTGAATTTTAATACATGGCTTGCGGGGACATAAAAAACGGTGCATTGTTACCTTGGTAACAGGTCAACCACCCCTAAGCAGCCTGGCTGCTCTGGTCACCCTGACACACACAGAGGACAGGAGAGAGAGATGGGGTGGGGGGGATGTCAGAGCAGGTAATGACAGAAATAAGAGTAGGATGAAAGATGACAGGTGTAATCATGGAAGAGAGGTGGGGAAAGGAGAGGAGAGGAAAGTGGAGGAGAGCAGTTAAGATAATAAGAAGAGGAAGAGGTGATGAAGAGCACAAAAAGAGAAGAACTAAGTGAGGAGAAAGGAGATAACAAGAGGGAGAAGAGCGTGTGATGGTAAGAAGAGGAGACAGGCTTTTCAGTCCTCCTACATGCCCATCACTCACACACACACACACACACACACACACACACACACACACACACAGAGCCGCAGAAGCTCAGTATTTTTCTGATCTGCTCTCACATAACAGCACATCTCTCTCTCTCTCGCTTGCTCTCCGTCTACAAACATCCAATCACATGGCTCGCTTTCCCATCCCCTCATCTCTTCCCCTCTCACTCTATAAGAAAAATCATCATCCCCCCCACCCCCCGTCTCGCTCTGTTCTCCTCAGGCTCTGTCTGTCTGGACCTCTTTCTCTCTCTCTGTGGTACCTCACACACTGTGCA
Source organism: Lutjanus argentimaculatus (assembly GCA_034769285.1). NCBI lineage: Eukaryota > Metazoa > Chordata > Actinopteri > Lutjaniformes > Lutjanidae > Lutjanus > Lutjanus argentimaculatus. The sequence goes on along the minus strand of JAWZSL010000044.1, from coordinate 1,045,821 downwards.
GCCTGAAGCCACTTTAAAGCACTCTGCAGTGGCTCCTTCCTTCACACAGTGGCCACTACTCTGACACTTGAAATGGGTGCTCAGTCTAGTACTTGTACTTCTTATTGTTTACTGCCAGAGGTGTGGACTCATGTCACATGACTTGGACTCAAGTCAGGCTCGAGTCACAACACTGATGACTTTAGATTCAACTTGACAAAATCAAACAAGACAAGTAACTTGACTTGGACCTTAACACCAATGACTTGTGACTTCACTTGGACTTGAGCCTTTCAACTTTAATGTACTTGATACCTTCCCCCCGGCCCAAAAAATTTAAAAGTCTGTTATTTAAATTTCCTGAATTAACTGACAATAATACTAGAGCTGCCATGATTAATTGATTATTAATTTGATAATCGATTAATCAGTTTGAGTAATTTTTTACTAAAAAAAAGTCAAAACTCTCTGATTATAGCTTCTTAAATGGGAATATTTCCTGGGTTTTTCCTGGTTTGGACTTTGGAAAACACAGATTAACATTTTTTGACATTGTACGGACCAAACAGCTATTCCATTAATCAAGAAAATAATCAAAAGATTAATCGATAATGAAAAAAATTGTTGCAGAATTTTTTCAACTAACAAGACTGTGACAGGATTAATTCATTTATTACTCGACAAAACAGCTGTAGATTAATCGACAATGAAAAAATAGTCGTTAGGTCCAGCCCTAGATAACGCTCTTTATTCTCAGCAAATCAACACTTCATTCTCCAGATCCACTTCGTTTGAACCAATCTGACAGAATCTAATCAAGTTGCGGGCAAAGCAAGTGAGATGTGAGCGCTCCCCCGCTCAAAGCCGCACCACGCCACTCCACTCATTATCGCTCCACACTCAACTCGGATTTCATCCCACTCCGCTCAATGCGCTCACTCCAAAACAGAAAAATCTGCTCTGTAATTCAGCTTTAGTTTAAAAAAAGCAGCCTGTCGGCCAAAACGCACCAAGAGCTTCAGTTATACGCGCGTCTATTGAAGCTTCTATGGCGCACTGCAGGCTTCAGATTTAAAATTTCAAAACCACAGAACCTGCAGAGACAGCTCTGGACAGTTCATCATCCTGCTGATGAACAAAATAATGCGGGTGTCTATGCAATGGGCACTTGGGGACACGTCAGACTCGTGATTTGAGTGGTACCTGAGCGAAATTGGAGCTGGACGGAGCGGGAGATAAGCCGCTCTGCGCTCCATTCAACCCTCCTCCCCGCTCACTCCTGCTCCGCTCCCCTCACATGCTCCGGTTGCAGGAGAGAACCATGAAGAACTAACGATTTATCAAGAAAATTAATGAATAATGAAAATAATTGTTACAGGACCTATTTTTCAACTGACAAGGTCGTGACAGGATTAATTAATCGATTAATCCATAAAATTACTGACAGATTAATCGACACAGAAAATAATCATTGCAGCTCTAGTTAATGCTATTTATTCTCAGCAAGTTGACACTTAATTCCCGGGATCCACTTTGTGTGAACCAGTCTGACAGCATCCAATCAGGTAATGACACATCACTGAGCGCCAACTTTGTTCAACATTTGAAGCCGCACAAAAAACAGTAAATCAAAACTCTGTTGTTAAAATGGTGCTACATTGAGTGAAGAGTGCATCATGACTTGTTTAGGACTCACAATTTCATATGTTAATTAAGAAAAACTAAAGCCAAATATAATAGGATAAAATGATGAGGTGATAACATTAACACATCATAATGTTCAGCTCTCCATCAGTCCTCTGTCCTCCTCTGTAAAAATAGTCTCGAGGTGAAGAGAGCGTGTTTCTCACTGATAATTATTCAGTGGAATCACACATGTACAGTGAGAACTTATATTTTGCTGAAAAATACAATTAATACCCTTTATTCAATCCCTTTGAAGTTACAGGTGAATATAGTGGTAAGTTCCATATTAAATTCTTTCAAAGTCTTCACTACAGATTGAGTCTGCACAGACATGGATGCAAACTGTAACTTGACTGGTTCGTGGAGACAAACAACTGTGAGGCAGTGATTCTATTTTTGACTAATTCAGAGCCACTGCAGGGGGGGCACGGAAGACCGGGACAGAAATAAAGACCGAAACAAAGATGAGTGAGTATGATCTATGTAGGGGAAAGAGTTTGTTGATTCTATTCTGCTAACCTTATTTCACTAAAATTCAGTTTTTGAATTCTTTTTTTATCAGTTCCATCCCCAATTATTGATAATGATTGATAAAAATTGTGGGGTGGGGGGGTGTTGAACTTTTTCAGCTTCTCAAAGGAGGGCATGCCGGTAAAAGTTTGGGAACCACGGCTCTACTTCATCTAGTTTCATTCATCTTCACTTTAGCTTTAAAGTCTGTAAACCTAAATCCAAAACAGTCCTCTAACCATGAAATTAAGGGTCTTACATAATACATAATAGTAAGCAGATAAAAAAGTATTAGAAATCAGATTTAATCCAAATTCAAAATAATGTCATCTAAGTTTTTCTACACTTTCCTGTATTGCATTTGAATTGGGTATGTTTGTGTTCTGATGTTCTGACATTTTTTTTTTTTACAAAAATTACACAATTAATTCCACAAGCTAATCATAAAACTCCATGTTAGTTGCTATGTGAGTGCAACAAAACTTCTCTGCTCCAGCTTCTGCAGCTGCTCTCTGAGTCTGAGCAACTCAACGTGGAGCTGAAGCCATTATATCACCTGTTTAACACAAACAGTGATTTATCCTGCCCCAAATCAATATCAAGTGTATGCTATATTTATATTTTCCATGATTTAAATTCTGTGCTGTTAGACACTTTCCGAAGGCAACTGTACAAAACTCCATTGAATAAAACAGTAATTTTCCCTTGCAAGACGCAGGAGTTGTTGGTCACCGCTGCCTCGATCTGCAGCAAGTAACATTAGTTCAGCCCCCAGCAAGCATGTTAAAACATTAAAGTCACACCGAAGTCACACAATAACACAAACTACTTAACAAACACAAACACGAACTCCTACAGCTCCCGTGTCCTGCGAGGTAAAAAGACTGTTTCTGTCCATGAAGTCTGGTGGATGTAAAGAGAGCAGAGACGGTGGCTTCAGTTTCCTGTTGGTAACGGTACTGAGGTACTGATTCAACGTCGTTATTCAACCAAAAGTGAAAAGATACAGGCTCTGAAATGTACTCAAAGTATAAAAGCCGTACTTTGAAGGACATTTCTACTGACCGTTTCTGTGCAAAGTTAACTGAACCTCACTTTTATCCACAATCAAGTCTCCCTCTCTTGTCTGATTCACTTTGTCTTTTACATCATTTTTTTCATTACGCCTTAATGTCATTTTCATATTGTTACATATTTACGGCCTTTTTATCTTGTTACATCTTTTTTGCTTTCTTAGTTTTTTCTATCATTACATCGTTGTCTTGCGTTGTTTTCATCTTGTCTAAGTTGCGTCTTTTTCATCTTACGTCTATTTTGTCTTGTTACATTTCTTTTGTGTTTAACATTATTTTTGTCTTGTGTCTTTGATGCCATTTTCATCTTATGTCTTTTACGTTGTTTTCATCCTGTTATGTATTTTTTGTCTTTTTCCTCTTCTTGCATATTTTTTTGTCTTGTTACATTTGTTTCGTGTTTTATATCATTTTTGTCTTGTTATGTCTTTTACATCGTTTTCATCTTCTTATATACTTTTCATCTTTTTCGTTTTACATGTTTTTTTTGTCTTGTTACATCTTGTTACGTCTTCTAAGTCGGTTTTGTCTTGTTATTACTTTTTATGTTTTAACCATCTCACTCCATCCTTTATGCCATTTTCGTCTTGTTACGTCTGTCGTGCACAATATGCACTGATGGATACACCACCACCTCTTTTCTATGTGTTATTGCACCATCCGTTTAGGCCGAAATCAGTTTTGATGTTAGGTTGGTGGTGTGCAATGATGCAAAATAAAAATAATCAAAAATGAATGAACGAAATGAGTAGAAAGTACAAATATATGTGTTAAAATATGGGGAGTAAAACTTAAGGGTTGTCAGAAAAATAAATCCTCAAGTTAAGAACAGATGCCTGAAAAATCTACTTAAGAACAGTAACAAAGTATTTGTACTTAGTTACTTCCCACCTCCGCAACACTCACACAAACATGAACCAAACGCATGATCCCCTCCAGACTTAATGCCTGGCAGAGATAATGAGAAAATCACTTCAGCTATGGGAGATGTGGGCAGTGATTCAGTGACCCTGAGACCAGGGTAGCAAATGCTGGACCTGGCACAGAAAACCCCACTCATCTTAACATCATAGTTTATTAATCAGGACAACTATGAGACCGCTAACAGAAGCAAGTAATGCAGGTATTGTGTTGGGTTTTTGTAAATGACAGGTACACTCATTAAGTCACTGAAATAAACATTTATCAACATTCGTGCTGCGTGCTGGCTCCGGCCTCTGCTGAGCTGCAACATTTCCAGGCTTTGTCAAGATTATTTCTTTACACTTGGCTTCACTTCCTAACACTCCCACTATACACACACACACACACACACATGCACACACAAGGCTCCATCCTGCCCCGCTGGCTACCTCCCTCCTCTCCTCCCTCCTTTCTTTCTGTCTTTCTCCATCTTTATTCCCCTTCACTTCTCTTCAATCTCATTCCCCTTCCTCCTCCTCTTTTCTCTCCACCTCCTCTGTCACCACGGCTGCTTTTACAAACATTGATAAGCTGCACACACACACACACACACACAGACAAATAGAAGCATACAGTAAGTAGAGGCAGATATAATGACTGAATGAAAGAAGGAGAGGTGGACTGAGCTTGGCCGGTGGGTTGGCACAGATACAGCAAATGTAGAGTAGGGCAGTCTGACAGGAGAGCATGTGCATGCGCGCGCACACACACACACACACACACACACACACACACACCGTGTGCATCCAAGAGGAATGGTGTGTGTATACAAATGTATGCATGTGTGTGTTTGCCCGTCAGCAGTGTGGACGGATGTTTCTGTGTATGTGGTGCACTGTACTCGTGTGTTTTCTGAGATGATTTGTGTGTATGCATGTGTGTGTATGTGTGTGCCACGCTTGACTGAAGAGAAGAAAGGGCTAAGCTCCGAGACAGAAACGATAAGAGCAAAGCTGATAAAAAAAAGAAGAGAAAGAGAAAAAAGACATGGGAGGGAGGAAACGAGGGATGAAGAAGAAATGTGTGTGTGTGTGTGTGTGTGTGTGTGTGTGTGTAAGGTAAAGCCTGCTGCCTAACAGCTCATTATCATGCAGACTGTCGACTGGTGTATAGCTCTGCTGCCCTCAGTGTTTCTCTCTCACACACACTTCAACATTCACAGACGCACACAAATGCAAGCTGAGGCTCATACACACACACACACACACACACACACACACACACAAGTTGAGGCTAGCGGAGGGGTGAGTGAACATGGTGAGGAGAGGATTGTGGCTGAAAATCCGCCTAATTTTAATCACTCTCTCTCTCTCACCTGCTCGCACACAAATTCACGCGCGCGCAGGCACACACACACACCTACAGCTCAGACTTGCTGAGGTTCACCATGGCAACGAGCAGAGGTACCACTCTCTGCTGTTCGGGGATCATTTTCTCAGTGGAAAGATTACAGGAACGTTTTGGGAACCTTTTCGGCCTGTCAGCGGAATCGCAGGTTTGATTCCTCTGTGAATCCTCTGCCGAAGAGTCTTTGAGCAAGGTGCCGTAGTAGCCACGCGGCTTATAGCATCAGCGCGGATCGTTCCTTTAATGTGTCATACATATCAGGCAAGGTGCCAACACGACTATTAGCTGTGCGCATGTGGGTGGGTTAATGTTGCCTGCTCTGATGATCCTGGAGAGTTTTCAAGGTGAGGCGGCAGAAGCAGGATGGGGTGTGGGAAGAGATTAAAGACTGACTGAAAAGTTTCAGCAGGTAAAGACAGGGGTGGGCAGATCAATGCTTACACCTGGGGTGGATGTAACTAATTACAAACTCTCAAATTACTGTAATTAAGTAGGTTTGTTGGGCACTTGGCTATTTGGCTAATATCCAATGAAAACCAGCGCCTGGGCACGTCCCAGAAGCAGTTCTCTCCCTCCGCTCCACTTCAAAATATGTGCTGAGTCTATTTATTTATTTATTTATTTATTTATTTATTTGGGGGGGGGGGGGGGTTGACAGAGTTGACAGGAAAGGGGGTAGAGAGAGGGGATGACATGCAGCAAGCAAATGAGCCACAGGCGGGAGTCGAACCAGCGGCCACTGCAGAGGACCAACAGCCTCAGTACATGGGGCACACGCCCTACCAACTGAGCTATAGGGGCACCCCATGCTGAGTCTATTTTTGATAGATGACGCATCAGTTAGCACAGTGCAGATGAAGCGGGCAGGAAGTCAGACACAGAAGGTCAATTTTCTAAATAAAAGACCCTGTGCAGACTCGCATAAAGACAGAAAAGAAACTTTTTAACTGCACAGTGTACTTATCCTTGGAAGAAGCACAAAGAGCAAGAGCAAAAAGGACCAAATCGAGTAAATCTGAGCAAGAAACTATAATCAGGAGGGCAAAATGCACCGATGCTGAAATGTTTCTGAAGTGCTGCTGGTGGGGGCTGCAGACGTGTGGCTGATGGATCAGGACCGTGGCGGAGACACGCCGTGCCGAGTGGAATCAACCAGTTACAGACAAAAAAAAAAAAAAAAAACACCTTAAAAATGCTGCAGCAGGCACAGGTTTGGCACAGGTTAGTCCAAGAATAAAAACACAAACATACTTGTCAAACTGGGCACGCTGAACTATGCCATCAAAAAACATACTACTGCTGCGGTTTTATGTGAATAAAAGAAAACTCTCAAGGATTTTTCTCCAAAATACACAAAACGCTGGTCCACTTTGTATTCCGAGAGCGTGTTCTATGGATGTGTTGCTTGATTGGCACGTTCCATACAGGCTCTGCCCAGCTGTAGGTATCGAGGCCCGTGCAGCTAACAGTATCGGTGCAGCTTGTAGACGAGGGATGGTGGGAGTCCAGCAGAGCGGTGGACCAACAGACCATGATGTAATTATAATGAATACTGGGCACAACTGGGAAGATATATCTCACTGAAGTTTGTGCTGGAATTAAAACGGTTGAGAGAGAAGAGAGAGAGAAAAAAATGTGTGTGTGTGTGCGTTTCTTGGTGTGTGTATGTGATTTGCATACCTCTGATGTCATCCTGTTTCAACTGGCCTCAATACTCTGCTGAGCCCTAAGGTGCAATAACTCATGCATACACACACACGCACACAGCCACTCATATATATACACACACATTTAAAGTGGCAGAGACATGTGCACATATTGGCATAGGACTGCGCCTGCACACACACACGGACACACTCCGAAGCCCAGACACTCACCCCTGATGCGCCCTGTCAGCTCATTAGAGAACATGAATGTGACTCATTCTCGCCCAATCAGAGCGCTTCTGAGCCCCGGAGACGAGCTTCCCTGCTTTAACCTCATAGTCACTACCACTGTACGTACAGCGGGCTTAATGAAATATTATCCACTTGATATCAGTATAATGCTGTGATATTTCCATTCCATTTTGGACTCTCCCATCATGCTATTAACCATGTTGACTTATAAGGGGTTTAAATTTTTGGATTGCCGACATTAACAAGGAGCCAGGAGGATGTAGGTGAGTGGTCAAAGTCATACGATCTGACAATAACTCTCAGACACAAGAACAATGATAAATGTGGAGCTGTTTTGAGGAAAAAACTGAGCAGAGTGATAGAGGGATTTCACTTGTCAAAGGGTTCACTATATCCAGCCCCTTCTCTCTCACAAGGCGTTAAATACAGCAACTTGGTCAGTGCCCTTATGCTTCAAACTATGACACTGTAGGTACCCCTGTAGTATCATTTCTGGAGGCGACTACCTAACACCATGGTCTTATTGAAGCCAGATGAGGTAGCATAAAGAGCGAGAAAGTCTGTAGGAGGTGAGGTGTATGGATGGGTCAATCAAACACAGGGATTTCAGCATGAAGTGGCCCATGTCCCGTGTGAAACCTAAAGTCATCACGGACTTCTTTTTAAGATGCTGCGCAAGTTACGCAACTAAGTATGGAAATTACATTATGTTACGTATGCTACCTTACATTACTTACATTGGTAAGTAGCTTTTTTTCCTAAACCTGCACATGGTCTTGTTGCCTAAATATGACCAAATACCATGCCTTTACCATGTGCCTCTGCTTGAAAGTCTACCCAGAGGTTACATATTTATTATTGCTAACTTGAAAAACTTGAATGCACTGGGATCTCTATGGTAACTAACTAACACTGTGGAAAATATCCATGAACTTCTCTTCACTAAGGTGTGAATCCTTACCTATAGGGGAAGGTACATTATGAAAAGATGAGTTCACAGGACCGAGAGGTGAAGAGTTAAACAACCAGACCAACAAGTCGATGTTTCAATGTGGCTGGTTTATTTGTGCATGAAGGCTGAAGGCTGAACACAAGCTTTCTCAACGGACAAAGCAAGGTGAGACTCTTATATAGCATCCTGATCCATACAGTTGCGTGCCTAACTCTACTTAACCTTTTGACTGTCGCATGTGTGGAGGCCCCTCATTGTAAGCATCCAATGTAAGCATCAACTGGAAACATTAATCTTGTTATGGCGTATATATTGTGCTCTGAATACTTTGTGATATCAACCAGATGTCTACAAGCATACAAAGGAACCACTGACAATATACTCAAACACAGAACCATACATGCAAAAAGTAATTTACCACCTTACACATTGTATCATCAAAAATCTTTAGTTGGTCTGGGTGCAATAAGCAGAGTAAACGCATTTCTCAACAAAAAGTCTTCATCAGAAGCACTTTTCTGCACTCAAACAGGCAATCTGGCAATCATGCAGTGAATGGGCAGGTGTGCGGAGGTGTGAAAGCACTATTTCTATCTTTTTTTTTTTGTTTGTGCAGTCAGGTGCAACACCATCTCTGTTAGCGCAATTCAATGCACTGAGACTACAAAGATGTACAAGACAGATGGAGAGAGATCAGGGAGGCAGTCGGATGCTGCCAGAAGAGCACCATAACATCTTCCTGGAATACCACAACTACCTGCCTGTTTGGTGTTTAACCACTTGGGCCTTGTTCAGAATGCCAACACAAATCTGTTACATCCAGATTTTATCCAGATTAATTTTAGAAAGTCTGGACAGCAACAAAAAACAAACAAAAAAAAACACAAGTGTGATTTTTGCAAGGTTTTTGCAGGAGGTTTGACATTGACATCCTAATCAGATTTCTTCAGATGTGTCTCTGGATGCTCAAATTGGATTTGAAAGTGTCTTAGGCATCACTCAAATTGTGATACACAATGACGTCAAATCCAGAGCGACAGAAGTCCATGAGAGCAGCTAAGCAGAATCCTTACTGCTACTAGCAGAACCTGGAGGACAACACAGACACTAACCGTCTGTGGACAGACACAAATACATTGTCTACTGGCACTTTGGAGGGAGGCTTCTGAACCCCAACAGTATGGTGTGATTGGCCATCACCGGTCACTGACGCCCTCAGCAACCCATGCAGATAAGTTGATGTCTGGACAAACAAATCCTATCTGATCACTTGCAAGTATCAGTTTGGACAGCCTGTCTTAGGGTTTTTTACACCTACCTCATTCGGTCTGGTTCATTTGGACTGGTGTGAAAGCTGTCAATCAAACCCTGGTGAGGACAAAACAACCAAACCGAGACTACTTGGAAAGGTGGTACTCAGTCGGGTTCATTTGTGGTGTGAAAGCAAATGAACCGACCACAGCATTTTATGATAGCAGACATGCAATTTTAGCGGGATTTCAAAATTTAAACTGGTAGTAAATCCATCCGCATCGTGAAATCTGTTCTGGAAGTGATCGTATAATTGATCTGTATAAGCCGCGTATTTGGCAAGTCTGGTTCGGCTGCAGTCTGAGCGAAGCCAAAGTTCTCCTCTTCTCTGTTCATTACACTGACTCCCTGCTGCAGCTCACATCCAGTTGTAGACTCTGCGGTGAACTGCTTCTTCTTTTCTCTCCAAGCCACGATCAAACTCTCAACTCCAGCGCGACCGCTTCCCTCCCCTGCCTCTGGATGATTGGTTGCCCCGTCACTCCGGGAACCCCTTGGTCACTCACCTCAGTCAAGACTCTTTTCCTTTCTGACCCACAGGAGTGGAATGAACGTTCCACTGAATTCAAGACAGCAGAGTCACCACATCTTTAGCTGCAGGGCAGATTTCAGACTACACCCTAGCACTCTAGGGCAGCACCTACCTACATCTCATTCTGTTGTTTGTTTGGGAGGACATCTATCTCTTCTTCTAGTTGAATTTCAATGCCCTAACTTGCCTTGGACAAAAGCATTTATCAAATGGATGTAAAGCACATATTTTTCTTATTGTTTGTTCTTGCAATAATGTCCAGGACTCCTTGGAAAGCAGGGCGGATGGATAGATATTACAAGAAATAGCTTTTTATCACAGCAGCTCCAGAAAAACAATGCCTCTATTCCAGTAAATATAGCTGTCATTTATTGCCCACGCATGCACAAATGACTGCATTTATACAGCACTTTTATCGAAAGCACTTTACAATTTGCCTCTCATTCACCCATTCATGCTAACAGTAAAGCTGCAATTCCATGCTGCTGGTCTGGGTGCCCAAGGACACTTGTGAACAGGATGAGCTGGGAATCAAACCTTGTAATGAGTGGATGACCTTTCATCAGTGCTTTCATCTACTCTGCGTTGCAGAATGCACAACACACGCACAGACTTTTAACAGCCAGACAAGCCGTGCCCATATGTGATTAAAGCGTCTTCCCATGAGACACAAACTAGTGCAGAAACACACACTTTCTCTGCAACAAACCGACATTTAACCCACCGATAAGCATTGCCTATATTTCATTGAGAATAACAGTTTCACTTGAGACAAAACTTTACTTCACACACACGCACACACTGTCTGTTATCAGGTCTGAGGCAGCCTGTGAATCAGTGTGTGTCCTCGCATGCTTGGCAGGGCTGCCCACAGTATCTGGCTCTGTGGTATTCTGTTGTCTTGCCAAGTTGGAAATTGGCATAAAACTCTCAAATTCATTCTAATGTTTCACTTTGTGATAACGGTTTAATTTTTCACTCCTTCAGCTGGTGCTCACTTATCAGCAACGCCAACTCACACATTATCAGCTGCTAATGTATCTCACACAGACCTCTGCCTCGCTAAGCTCGCAGAGGTCTAAAGAATACCTTGTCCAAATTATGAGATTGTGTAAATCATGAGGCAGCTGCTCCTCGTGTCTGGCTGCTAACACTTTCTCCCTATAGAATATGTTTTTTGTTTGCGGTTGAGTATGGGTCTCTGCGTGGTCCTTGTGCCGGTTGTTCGCACACTCACCCACAAAACTCAAATGCAATTACACAAGTGCAGCTGCTGCACAAACACGATTCGACCCTCCTGAAAGATGAAACATTGCACTCCACAGTCGCACTGACTGAACGCAAGGATTAGATTTTGAATAGAGTTGGGCGATATATTAAAAATTTCCAACTGGCCACCATCTGCACATCAACCGGCGATTGGCAATGTATTCGTCCCTGCTCCCACCCCCTCCTGTCCTCTTGAATTTCAGTTAGGAGATGTGCGCAAACAGCTACTTCACCTCTACCTTATGTTCTCTATATCCAATAACTTCAGACGTTAAAATTCCTGTGCCATGTTCTTGTTAAATCCTCCAGAGGAGCAACTGAAAGCATGTTTACTGGAAGCATCACAACCTGGCATCATGGGATGTGCACGGTCCAGGACAGGAAAACTCTACAACGGGTCAATAAAACGGTCCAGAACATCATCATTGGTACCCATCTCCCAAGCATCAGTGATATCAGGGGGGTAAACTGCCTGTCTCAAAGACAGCACCCACCCCAGCCACAGCCTGTTCACCCTGCTGCTGTCTGGCAAGAGATACAGAAGTATCCACTGATGTACCACCAGACTGAAGAGCGGTGTCTTCCCTCAGACTGTGAGGCTGCTTCATTCATCCTCAGCACTCCTTCATGAAAAATTGTTTATAGTTGATTTTTTTGTAGCTTTTTACTAGGATCTATCTAGTGACTCATGTAATTACATGTTATGAAGGTTGTGTGGCATGCTGTTGTAGTTATTTTAGAAAACTAGATTAAATATTATCCATAAAAAGATTTGTGTGTGAGAGAGAATGATGACACTCGCACACTGCATTTCACATAGTCATACCTTGCTCTGTGTATGTGTGTGTGTGTGCGTGTGTGTGCGTAATCCTTTTCTTTATTCCTGGTTTATTCCTTCTCATCTAGCACTGTGTGTGCGTCTCCCTGCCTCTCTTTCTTTGTATCACACATACACACACTTACACACATGCATCCGTGTTTTACTATATTTGTGGGGACTTGTCATTGAAATAATTCATTCCCTATCTCCTTACCTTATCCTTACCCAACACAACTAAATGCAAAATCCTACCTTAAACCTAAACCTAATTCTACACTCTTAGGCAGGATCTTCCTGAAGATCAAAGCAACACCGTTTTTTGAAGAAAGGGTTCATCAAGGGTTCTTTGTGAAACTAGGGGTTCCACTAAGAGCCCTTTTTAGAAGAAGGAGTCATTCATGGTACAAGGGTTCTTTGTACCATAACATAAAAGGGTTCTCAGTAAAACCCCCTCCATGGGTTCTAGATGAAACCTTTGAAATATAAAAGGGTTTTTAGTACAAGCTCCTGGGTGGGCTCGACATAAAATCATTGTATTATAAAAGGGTTTTCAGTTGAACCCCCTGGGTGGTTTCTTCTAGGTTTGGCTTTACTTTAGAACCTCACATTGGGGGTGCTGGGTGAAACCTTTCATAGTTTATTCTAGGTGTAATGCTTTATCTTGGGTTCTAGGTAGAACCCTCACAAAGGGTTCCTTTAAAAAAAGCCCCTCACCTCAACCCTACCCATTACACTTAAATGTCAAACCCTAACACTAAAACCTGACCCTGGCCCCTTACCCTAACTCTAACCCTTACCTAAACTTAATTTTAACTCTAACTCTAAAACTGACTTATAACCCTCAAAGAGACCTTTAAAACTTTGGGGTCCAGTATTTTGATCCCTACAAAACGATTGGTCCCCACAAGTAGCATGGGCTACCAATATATATATATTTTTTTAGTTAAACAAGCAAACACACACACACACACACACACACACACACACACACACACACACACATACACACACACAGTCACACCTAGATACATTCACATGTAGTGTGAAAATAGAAAAATGGAAGATAAAGAGACATTCCGATCTAAAGCAAGGTCAGTGTGAGGAAGAGAGAAATGATGAGAGTTTGAGACAAAAGAAACAGTCACACACCCACAAACACACACACAAACACACTCACATATCCCCGGAGAGAGTAGATTTAGGAGTGGCATCTCTACAACCACTGCATTGATTTTCATGTCAGCCAGTAAAATATCCTGCAGCCGTCTCCTCATTCTGCCTGTCCTCTGTGAGAATTAAGCCGCTCTGTCACAGCTGCTGGTGTCATGCCCAGTTTACACATCTGACATCGAACACCTTTCAGATAGAAAACAAAACAGATTGTTTTTGATTTGAAAATATTTGCTCATGATGGTTCAGTTCAAACAGTGTAACAGAGGTCCCGCCCTGTCCCTCTGGGTTTCTCCGTCCACAGTGCTGCTTTCAGCCCACATTGCTCCACTGCTGGAGCCTCGAAGCACAATTTGATTTGACTCACACCAGAATGAACTTAAAGCTTCCCCAGTGGAGTGATTGTGAACAAATACTGTTCTGTTCATATTCAATATTTCTTACTAAAATGCACTGTGTTTCCTAAGAGGACAAAAACACATGGTCAAGACACTAGTACTTTATAAAAGATTTGCTCACTCACTAAATGTTCTGAAACCTGGATGGTGCATGTTAGCTTATCTTGTTTAACCCCCCTTTCAGTCGAGGGCATAATTTCCACTGGGGATGGCTGGACATGTCCCCCTCACTTTTCAAAATCATATTTTTGTCCCCTTCACTTTTGATTTTTCAGTTATTACTGTGCACTCAGAGGGCTCTGTAGAAAGGGATTTGCAGTTTTTATTGCCCTGAGTTTTGCCTTTTATGTTACACTCGTAAAAAAAAAGGGTGCTAACTAGAACCATAAAGGGTTCTTTGGCTTTGGTTTGCAGTGTTTTAATCTAGAAAATGGAAATAATATTGAATGTAGACTGTATAATCACTCGACTGAAGCAACATGTGACCACATTCAGCACAGACACGGACATTAACCTGCAAGCAGAGCAGCTGCTGCTGCTGCTAGCACTGCTAACGTCCGCCACACTGTGTAGCAGCCTGGCAGCTAATGTCAGCTCCAGGTCGTTTACCCGCCACCACGTTGATCCTCTTTGGTCTGAAAAGGTGAAGCATTTAGTGGGTTGTTGTCATGTTTTGTAGGTTAATGTGTAATGTTTGTATTTCACAGCACAAAGAGGCATGCATTTCAGAGGCATTTAAAATAGGATTTGCGATTGTAGACTGTGATTAGCAGCTTCAAATGCTTAATATGCACAGTATTTTTCCTGTATTTTTAACATTATCAAATAATAAATTGCGCTCAATTTTAACTGCCTTCTGAGTGTTTATTTACTGTTACACTAGTCTGAATTAAATTTTGCGTTTAATCGACAGGAAATTAGTCACCAGGAACATCCTTAGTCCACACAGAACCATTTTTTGGTTCCTGTTAGACCCTTTATAAAAGTTTCACTTGGAACCCTTTCAGAGACTTCTACCTAGAACTCAACAAACTTAGAACCATCTATAAAAAGTTCCACCTCTGGACCTTCTAAGAGTGCCAACAAGAACCCACCCAGTAGAGCTGCACAATTGATCAAAATTTTATTGAAATTGCAATATGACTTATTGCAATTTTTAAGGGGGTGGAGGAGGTGAAATATTTGTTAAAGGCAAAATGTGTGTCAGAAAAACTTGAATGAATGTGGTGAGGCGGAGATGTCCTGACCTACTATCAGGTTCTACAGACTTCAAAAAAACATCTTCATTTGGTACAGATTCCTGCCAAAAAAAAAAAATCACACCATAGTCATTTTAACAAGTTTATCAATCAAAATAAGAAAAATGATGATGTCATTACCTCTAATATCACAAATCATATCACAATTACAATATCAGTCAAAATAACTGTATAATATTGTATTGTATAATAATTGTATAATAAAATAATTAGATATTCTTTCAAAATCGTTCAGCCCTACCACTCGGGGGAGTCTAACAAGAATGGTTTTATTTTCCAAGAGTTTTATCAAGAACACACCCAGGGGGTGCCTGGGTAGCTCAGTTGGTAGAGTGTGCGCCCCATTTATGGAGGCTGTGAGTCCTTTGCAGCAGCCGTGGTTTTGAATCCCGCCCTTTGCTGCATGTCATTCCCCCACTCTCTCTCTCCCCATCTCTCCTATCAATTAGAGGCATAAAAGCCCAATATATATATATATATATATATATATATATATATATATATATATATGTATATATAAAGGAAGACAACCGGGGGATACTACCGAGAATCTTTTTATATTACAAAGGTTTTAGCCAGAACACACTCAGGGGGATCCACAGAAAACCTTTTTTTTATTCCAGAGGTTTCATCTAGACCCTGTCAAGGGGGTTTTACTGAGATAGACATTAATGCATCAGTAATATTAAAAACAAAAACATCAGCTATACATTTACTTTTAACACTTTCAATAAATTGTGCTGGAATACAGACATACTTTTACCTTAGTTCAGTTTAGAATGCAGAACTTTTACTTGGAGTGGAGTATTTTCAACATGAAGTATCAGTACTTTTGCTTAAGTAGTGGACTTAAATTACACACCAACTGCATTTGTGTGTGAGACTTCCACTTTAAGGAAGGTGGACTTGTGGGTAACCTGTGTGACAGAGACCAGAAGGGTTCGAGTCAGGCTAAAGACAATTAAAATAGCCTAAACTTGGAGGTTGTGGGTAGAGTAGCAAACGCGATCAGATGATTGATCGCATTTCCTCACGTAAGAAGGAAAAAAAACACACTCATAGCTGCTGACTAGCTAAATTTGCTTATCATGGACCAGTTCTGCTGTGAAGAGTAGAGTCTATGGGGCATCATGCCAATGCCTGATTGACTGACATGAAGGCTAGCTGACAACTAAAACTGATGACATACAGGCAAAATTAGCCAGTGGAGGATACCAAATTATAGACGATACATCATCAAAGGCCAGTTTTGGTGTGATCAGAAAATGTGACAATAATGTTGTCAGTGACTCTGCTGCTTGTAACAAGTTTCAAAAAGTATTAGCCTTTAATAGCCACAAGTGAGGCTCGCCGTCACTATGGAAACACAAAGACAGCTGCAGGAACACAGGTGCTGCACCAGTTCAGAACACATGAGAGAGACTGTATGTATGTTTAATCACAGGTGCAGGTCGGATTCATGCTTCCGGGTGGATACGGGTTCGACTCAGAGATAACTGCACGTTAACGGGTCCGTTCTGGATCTTAGTTTTGTGGGTGCAGGGGTGGGTTTGCAAAACTGGACCTGTGCAGGACTCTGGTGAAGAGTACAGGAAGAAGCTGTAGTGATGTTACAACAACAGGAACTTTTTTATTCCTTGTCTGCGGCAGCAAACACAACACACAGCCTTTCAGTAACTATTATACTGCGATCGGAGCTCATCTACTAACTGCCCCTGAGCAGCAACCAGTGGAAACACTGAAAACTGAAACATGTCGACATGGTCATCTGCTATCATTTCTACATACTATATATCCTACATTAATTCATACTCAAATATAAGAAATATAATTGATTTTTTGCCCAGCCCTTCCAAGATTGCATTTAATCTTCCGACTATAAAACCTGCGGATAAAATATGAGCAGACACCCTGAAAGCATGTATGTAAGCAATATTGAAGTTCTGATTTTTAACGAGGAACTGAATTAACCAGCTCTACAAACACATCCATCTGAACCAGTAATCTAGTACCACTTAAATACCTTAATGCAAATGTGAGTGTAACGCCTATGGGGATCAGCTCCAGTATGTCTTAACACTAATAATGCAGAGGTGGCTAATGAGCTAGCCCTCGTAATCTTTATTTAAGTGCTCCCTCATTCAGCTGGCAATTGGAAGGTAATGTGTAACGTCGGCCTCATTTATCAGCTGCATGAACTGTTCGAGCAGTGCTGGAATAAAGTTTAGAGAAGCAGGTTAAAGACATAAAGGTTGCTGCTTGAATCATTTTAATTAAGAGTCAAGGTGGTTGAGTTCTTCTTTTACAGCAGGGAGGCATGAGATCCATTTTGTTCCTCTGTGGAATTTACTGCTGACTTTTTCCCTGTTAAGAAACTCTCTATCAACTCAGGTTACTATCCTATTATAAGCACTATGCTAATGCGTCATACTGTTAAATGCCCATGTGTCAGCTAATGATGAGTCTGATGAGTCGATGGTGTTTAAACCACTAATCACTGTATAGTTTTAGTTTAAAACACTCAAGAATTGTTATGGCAATTTTTCTTAATAGCCCAATCAATCTGTGACACTTATCAGCCAACGTTCAATTCTCATACCTAGACTATAGAACAGGTTGATAAGCACGGCCCAGGAGAGTGAAAACTCTGCAGCAGGTCATTAAAATGGCCCAGATCATCATTGGTGCCCATCTACCGAGCATCAGTGACATCTGCCTGCAGAGCCCAGAGGACACCCCAGCCACAGCCTGTTCACCCTGCTGCTGTCAGGCAAGAGATACAGAAGTATCCGCTGCCGTACCACCAAAGTGAAAAGCAGCTTCAGCACTCCATCATATCAATAGTTTGTTCTATATTTGTACTTATCTTTTCAATCAATTCCAAACCATCAATCAAAAAGGGAACTGTAACATAATCTCATTTTACAACCATGTTGTAAATAATTAATGAATTACCTTGTATCCTTGATTCCCAAAACCATTGGAGAGAACCAATGGCAGGCAGCAATGGACCTGAAGTATGTAAGTAAGTCATGTGATCTTAAACACATGGTTAACATTTGGTTTGGTTTAGCCACCAAAACTACTTCAGGTTTAGGAAAATATCATGGTTTGAGTTAAAATAAGTATGTTACGTTAACTTATGTTATGTTTTAGGTTAAATTAGACTTGAAACTTTAAATCAGCCATTACCAAACTAAGAATGCCACAGCCCAATCTGAAGTCTGAAAATCTTCAGCGGACCACCCAAACCTTAAACAACACACCAGACTAGACTAGCTGTACCAATGACAATGACCAAGGAAAGATATAAAATATGTTCTGGTGTTGATGTAACAGGTCATGAAATACAGTCTAACACCTGTTAAACTAGGTCAGATAAATAAAGAATAACACATAATTTCAATTCCATGGCGCTGTTTCTATAGGTCTGATTCCTTTTTGTTAATTAATCATAAATATTTTATGGTCATTTCAAACTTAAAAAACATTTTATTTATTTATTTCATGACCTCTCAAGCCCCACCTGCAGGGCAACACGACCCACACTTTGGGAATTACTGCTTTAAATAATTCAGCTGACTATTGGTTTCACACAGGACATGAACCCCGGTCTTTTGGGTGTCAGTCCTGTGTTTTGACCCAGCGTCCACCCTACTTCGTCCTTCTGCAGACTCTCGCACTTTATACTGCTCCCTCATAATCACTACAGCCGCTATAGGTTGCCGCCTGACAATAAATGTAAATATGAGTCAAAGTTAGCTGCCTGCTCGGGAAACAGACGGGCTGGACATATTTGTGGTAAGTTAAAATCAGCTAATAATAACAGCCTGGCAGATGGATCAGTCAGGCTCTAATTAGCTAAAGTATTACTGATAATGACAGCTTTAACTACTCTAGTAGTCGTATCAGTAGCAGCACTAACAATAACAGCAGCTAAGTCCTGGCCCTACAGCCCTGACCATCTGGCAAAAGAGTTGAGTCTGGCTTTGCCACACCACAATGCCACATCATCTGACAGTGCACTCTGTTCTCTGGCAAATTAAATGCATGCAAGCACACATTCCTTTGCTTTGCTTTGTGCCACGAACTGCGTAAGCATAATCCTTCAATTTACTTCACAATGACTTCAAAGAGTCCCAGTGATAAATTTCCAGAGCTGGTAAATCCTGTCTCTGACTATTATAAACAGCTGTGCAGTGTTTTGGAATCTCATACACCTTAAAACTTCATGGATATATCACTTCATTATAGGGCTGAGCAGTTCGAAATTTTATCAAAATCGCAATATGGTCTACTGCAATTTTCAAATTGCAGGATGCGCAAGATTTGTAAAATGTGTCAAAATACCATTTTAAATCAAATACTGTGGTTATGCAGAGGAACACATCTAGATTCAGAAAACATTCACAAACGTGTTTTTCAATGAAAATGAAAGTAATGACATCAAAATGATCCTTTCCTCTAATGTTGCAAGTCATATCGCACTTGCAATACCAGTCAAAATACTGTAATTGCACTTAGATTTTTCTTCAAAACCATTCAGCCCTATTCCATTAATGACTTACTTTGTTTTTCTTCTTCTGACCAGTACCTATAGCACACACTCACACACACACACCCTTCTTAGCTGTCATTTTACTTATTGACAAGGGGTGTCACAGTTTCCCAAATCCAACTCAAATTCACAATTCAATTTGGCTTAATTTTTGATCTGATTTCAACATTTTGGGTTGTTTTTTGTTTGTTTTTTGTGCAGACAGCTGTTCCATTGTCGAGTCTTGCAAAGATCAACAGATTATTGGTTTTATTCCCTGACAACTGTCATGCACACTGACAAATTCTTAATTTAAATTTAAAAAGATACTGGTAAACAACACTGTGTTTTATGCGGACACATGCCGGAGGAGAAAAAAAAATCTAGGAGACTTGCCGATCCTGCTTTTGATTTCGACTGATTTTCGATTTAAAATATGCAAAGTTAGTTGTTAGCAGTTCCAGTTTGCAGTGTACCCACACATGTACAGAAAAAAAAACTTTAAGAAGAAAAAAAAGGTTCTGGGTCTGCAGTTATCAACTTTTCAACTTCAACTTTTTATATAATTTCTAGAGCTGCCTGCAACTAAAGTATTTTTCTGAGTCAACTAGTCATTGCACACCTATGGCATTAATTAAATTATTCAAATATATATTCTGGGGGCAGGAAGCAAGCTACCTGTTCAACGCTAACAGCAAAAGCAGTAATGATTGTGAATTTATCAGAACAACCAGCAAGGACACTTTGTTAATTTATTCATCCATCCATCCATCCATCGTCCATAACCGCTTATCCTGACGGGTCGCGGTTGGGCTGGAGCCTATCCCAGCTGACATTGGGCGAGAGGCGGGGTCCACCCTGGACAAGTCGCCAGTTCATCACAGGGCTGACACATAGAGACAGACAACCGCTCACAGTCACATTCACACCTACGGGCAATTTAGAGCAATCAATTAACCCATTATGTTGCATGTCTTTGGACTGTGGGAGGAAGCCGGAGTACCCAGAGAGAACCCATGCAGACACGAGGAGAACATGCAAACTCCTCACAGAAAGATCCTCCCCCTGCCACAAACTCCCCAGCCCCTCAGCCGGCTGGGGGACTGGAACTCAGAACCTTCTTGGCGACAGTGCTAACCACTACACCCCCGTGCCGCCCGTTAATTTATTCAACACAGTTATAATATATATTAACTAAAGCTACTAACTAGCTAATGGCAGCTACAGCACAGTTAGCAGCAGTGTGCCAGTGACTACAGTGTTGCAAGAGAAAAGGTCAGCGTTGTAAAACCCACCCGGGCCTAAGTGCGAGGCGCAGAATCGTAGTCACGCATTTTCCGGTGTACCACCGTGGGACCTAACTTAAAATATGAACAGTCGTCAGCATATTAATAGTATGTAGCACTAACAGCAAGAGACAAATAGTTTTTTGATCCCATTTGAATTGTGCCACGAATTGCACATGATGTCTGTTAATTCAATGTTACAGACAACATTAAGCCTAATGATACCTTGTCATTCTATATTAGCCATGTCTGGCCACTATGTTGGCTCACAGATCCACTTAGAGGGGAAAAGACTGAAGGATAATGACGGCTGACTGATTAACCTTAATTTATTAAAATATCACAAACACTCAGGTTGAGTCAAGGTCACCGAATAATACTTAGACATGTCTATAAAACATGTTTCTTTAACTTGTCGTGAATTCATACAAACTTGTTAGAAATGTAATTCAAAAACACTGTGGGATCCCTGGTTTCCTAGTGCCCCGGCACTTTGCTGGAGTGCCCGAATGTGCCAGTCCGATGTATTTTGTCACAGTGTAATTGTCGCAGTAGCAGAAGTAGGACTATTGGCTGCAGCAGCAGCTATCAGAGCACCACAGTAGCTGAAGTGGCGGTATGAGAGGCAGCATTATTAGTAGAATTACAAGTGTCAGTATGTGTTAGTTCAGTGATGGAAGTATTCAGCCTCTGCCGTATTCAACTGGAGCCGTTTAGTATCCAGTGGTATGTGAAGTGAGGTTAAAAAAATATCACAGTGGTCACAAGGCCAAGCTTTGATAAATATGCATGAGAACGCATCCTGAAAATTGTTGTTTTCTTAATAGTTTGCCCAAACAAAAAAACAAAAAAACAAACAAACAAACAAAAAAAACAGTGTAATTTATGCAACCACATCAGAACCTGTTTTGTAACCCCTGATGTTTCTGAAAGGTTTGCTGCAAACAGCCCCATAGCTGCAGCATCACCAGTGCGGAAAATGTACTGTTCTTCACCTGTCAAATCATCCTGGGTGGGTGTGTGTGTGTGTGCTGGTGTGTTCGTGTGTGTGCGGAACCTCTCCCCGTCCCCCGACAGCCGCTCCCCATGGCGGTTGCTGCAAACAGGAAATAATAAATAAATAAGAAGGTGTTCTTAGACAGCTTGTCTGGATGAATAATAGTTATGTTAGACAACTTAATAGGAGGATGTTGTTGGTCGAGTATTCCGTGTTGCTGCAAACAGACCTTCAGTGAACCTCCCTTATGAAAAGAGAGCTACAGCTAATGTACAAATATATCAAGGAAGCCAAAGATATTGTACACTGTATGTACAACACGATCGAGCAGACAGCAGAAGTCTGTTCATTCCACATCGAGCTCAGTGCCCGAGGAAGGTCCAGCAGGCACAGCTGCTGGACTCATCATGGTCGACAGATGTCAGAGGTACTTTTGATTTGTGTGATTAGTGATTCTGCTGCAGTGACAACAGCTCTGCCTGTTAAGTGAAACTAAAGAAGAGAAGCTGATTCCAGCGCTTACCAGAGCTCTGCAATGTTGCTTTGAGGGGGTAAAGTAAATGTGCCATCATGTTTGGAGAAAGGTTGCATCCACTGGCAAGAGTTCACATAATGTTCCCAAAGACCATTTGCATTTGAACCTTTATGGTATCAATACCAGTATCTGGGATTCTGTACTTGTCTCCAACCAGATCTTTTTTCAGTATTTTCTTCTCTTTTGTAAAAAGAAAATTGTCTAAACTTCTAAATTTCAACACTGTTATTTATTCCATCCCTCTCCCCTCTAAAAATAATTTCTACAACCTGCACCCTGTCGGTCTGTCACCCGGGCAGTGTGGTTGGTTGTGTCGTGGAGGAAGCACACGCAATATCCTTCCTGTTATGTTCCTGTCGCTTTCACCACTGCTTTGCATGCATATTCTAATATATCCCCTTTGACAGTCTGTAATGCATGAAAAATTGCTCTCATACTTAGGTTTCTGACTTACTAATAAAATCTCACACTGGTTTCAGACGCAGCCAGAGGCTGAGTGTTGGCTAACGCTAGTAAAAACTAGTAAAACAGTCCAGTCATCTCCAACAACAACTTATCCAGCAAGCTGATTAATCACCTAAAATGTTGATGAAGCTGTCATGATGCCTCACTTAAAGTTTTGCTGTCGATGGAGGGTTAAGTTACACTATTTAGATGCTGGCTGCAGGTGCTAACATTAGCTGCTGTAGAGGATGTACCTTTCAGGCTGCACCCTTTAGCTTTTATGTATACTGTAGTGTATGTCCTCTTGGAGCTTACTGCTTTAATATAAAGTGTCAGATAGGGCTGTGACCGTATCCTATAAGGCCCATATCCTTTAAGGAAATGGGCAGTATGTAAGTGTGTGCGGTGTGCAAGCAGCAGGTGCGTGACAATGCTGCTCAGAGTGGAGCAGAAACTTACCACGAACTTGTCAGTCTGGCAGTAAATGTACAGTTCAGGTTACAGTGTTTCAGGGAATAAACGCTGCAGCTTCTCAAGACCAAGAAAACTCTTGTCAGTTGTTTCCCAACTGCTGAAATAGTCACAGGGTTAGCCCTGAAGTAAGCTAAGCAGGAAAGGCTAACATTAAGCTAATGCTAAGGCTAGCATTGTACATTTACAACTCTGACTCTTGTGCAATCATATCACTTTCAGAAGCTTTGTAATCAGCCTTGAAGTGCTGTGTATTCTTGGACACACGGTAAAATAAATCCATGATAAATCCAACACCTAGCGTCCTCTGTAGTTATTTATCCATTTTTCCAGTCCCAAGATGCCTTGGGATGAGTCTGCCGACCAATCAGAGGTTGTGTTCCTGACTTGTGTGCGGCAGCGCTGATCCATAGATGTATTAATAGATCAAAAGGAGATTGAAAATAATCAATTTTGCAGTGATGATGGTAATGAGCTCAACCCTGCGGTGGGCATCACATGACCACATTAATGCAGTTATCATCACAGTCCTGATGTCATTATCTAATAAATACATACATACATAAAATAAACACGGACATGAAATCCTACATCAGGACGTTAAAAGCCCGTCTTGACACGTACATGCATCAGCATACATGACATGGTGTTATTTAAGTTAAATACAGCAATATGTAAGGAGACGCCTCATTTCATGAACTTGGTGCCCTCACAAATAGAAGGAAATAATGGAGAATATATTAGAGTCTCTGCAGTATTATGCTGTCAGTGGTCTATAAGATGAATTGGATGTGTGCTGTGGCACCGTTAAATTCACATCAGCAATGAATCTTTATCACTTCAGCATTTTCAAACAGAGCCTGAAGGCTGGAGTTCCCTCCGAGGGAAAACAGGCTTCACCTGATGAAATGCTTAGAAAGGTGATAAATCTACTCTCTCTCTCTCTTTCACACACACACACAACACACACACACACACACACACACACACACAGTGGCAGAGCACGACCGAAACCTGCAGGAGAACCCGTAGCGAGCGGACGAACAGGTGACGACTGCTGAGACCAGTTCTGAATTATTGAAGAGTAATAAAAATAGATGAAAGGGTTTACATATTAATGAGGTCTGATACAGGTGAGCTGGTCAGGCTCCCCATTGGTCAGTTGATCACACACACACACACACACACACACACATACACAGGTACACACACATATGTTTAAACGCACACCCAGACACACAGAGAGTCAAATATTGAGAGCAGAGAGTGCAGCCACCCAATCACATGCACTGATGCTCACACTGACACACACAGACACACTTGGCTCGCTCTCTGGCTGCTACACCCGCCTGTCACAGCCAAAGAATGTGGAGTCAACAGCAGAAACAAGGAGACAGTGTGAGCGTGTGTGTGTGCGTGAGTGTGTGTGACAGACAGAGTTAAATACCACTGGTGACAATTACATCTGTCCTAAAGGGCTCTTTCTCTCCCTCTTGCTCTCTCTCTCTCACTCCAGATGCATTTCACAGCTTCACCCCTCAACATCTGTTGGGAATGAGACGCTTCTGCTGCCCAGGAACACACACACACACACACACACACACACACACACAGGCACACACACGCAAAGAGTGCAAGAGAAGAGGGGATTTTTCGCAGGAAAATGTTGATATTTTACATGGTAGATTTGTTTTTAAGGCAGTAAAGCTCACTGAACTGAACTGTGAGAGGCAAAGTGTATGTTTGTGTGTGCATGTGTGTGTGTGTGTGTGGTTGGAATGAAACCATTGGGAAACAGTGCGGTTTGTGGGTTCAAGTCCCCCCGGCGTGGCTTTCCATGTCGCCTCGTGTCTCTGCATGACATTCATTCTCCCTCTCTTTATCTTTCTCTCTCTCTCGCTCTCTCTCGCACACACAACACACACACACACAAACAAACACACACACATATATACATACATATATGTCAAAGTCCTGCAAGATCTCATTATCCACATTTATCCTTTGAATCCAGACATCATTAGAGCACCTATGGTAACAAGCAGCGTCCTGAAACATGCACTCTGTTCCCTTCAGGGAGGCAGTTAAAGGTGAAATCCACATTATTCAGCCCACTCATCCCAGATGTGTGCGTTTCTGAGGGATTTGAAGGTGTAAATGTAAAAGCCGGAGCCCTCACCCTCCGTGCGCAGACAGATCATGAGACTGATTGAAGTTTGAGGAGCACAGAGGGGGAGGCTGACTTCACTCACTGTGTCTAATGATGCTGCTGATGCTGATGATGACCACCGGCTGGAGGTCACTCCTCAGCACATCTCTTTTATCTGGTTACCATGCGTAAAAAAAAAAAAAAAAAAAAAAAAAAAAAAAAGGCAGACCTGTCAGCTCAGCTGAGGTTTGGTTACCTTGTGAACTGGACAGCAGCAGCAGCAGTCTCCCTGTCGCAGCACTGATGCCTTCAACTTTTCCTTCTCTCCTCGCCTTTAAATCCACAGTGCGTGCAGCTCAGGTGCAGGTGGCCTCTGTGTTATCGCCCTCTCTGTGCCGTTAAACGCGGTGTGCAGCAGCACGCAGGCAGCCAGCCGGGCGGAGTGGGGAGGGAACGGACCGGCAGGCAGCAGCACCAGCAGCAGCAGCGGCGGCGGCTCTCGGCTGCTACAGCGTCACAGACAGGAGAGGAGGAGAGAGTGAAGAGGTCTCACTCTGATGGAGAGTCGGGGGCGTCGTTTTCACGCTTCACACTCATACGTGGTCAGAGCTGCCGTGCATTGCATTGTGGTAAAACAGCCCCCGGTCAGCTCCTAATTTCCAGAGGGAAATTATTTTCATGTTTTCTTTAAGACTTTAAAGGGATAGTTCACCCCAAAAATGAAAATCTAACAATTATCAAATACCTCCAGGATTTCGCGGGCCCTTTTTGGGATTGGTGCAGCCTAAAATGCCTGATTTCCCGGCAGCTTTTCTAAATGAATTGCGATGCATGTTTCAATGCTTTTAGGCATTTTTTGCCATGAAACTGCAGGACCAAGAGGACGCTGCAAAAGAAAGTTGCTATTGTTTTGTAATTCGTTAACAGAACAAAACTGCAAAAGAATTACAAAAATTGTAAAAATCTGCTTTATCTGTAAATGAAGAAGTGCACTTCAGGGGTATTCCGCACAAAAGCAAAAATCTTTTTGGAGGTCAAACTCAAGAACAGCACAAAATAATAAAAATAAAAGTGCACAGAGTGTTGATAAATGTCAATTATAATGACAAATGTGTTGTTTTCAGTTCCCATGACCAAATGAAAATACAGAAATGCAAAAAACAGTGAATAAAAAAACCAAAACCCTGAATCAGTTCATTGAGATGTACGACGTTTGTGCAAGGGGACCGCTACAATGCTTTGTCAAATTTGGGGAAAAGTAGCAGAGTTTGGTCAAAATTGCAAGAATTCACAGGGATTGGCTGAATTTGCATGAACTGTGATCGCAACATTGCAACTTCCTGGAGCGACTGATTATCTACTCATCCTCATGCTGAGTGAAGGTTAGTCTTATAATCCACAAAACACTGCTGGAGTTTCACAGGAAAACAGCATTGCAGAATCTCCCAAACAATGGAAGTGAATGGTGACCAGTTTTCAAATGTTCACTTCCATTATTTGGGACATTCTGCAGCAGTTTCCCTGCGAAACTCCAGCAGTGTTTTGTGGACTAAAAAACTAAACCCGAACCTTCAATCAGCATGAGGGGGGAGCAGATAATGACTGAATTTTTATTTTTGGGTGAACTATGCCTTTAAGTATTAAAGGGACAGTTCACCCCAAAATCAAAAGTAGCCTACATATTTATCTACAGGCTTGGGGATAAGGATGCACCCATACCAATACCAGCATCAGGTATTGGTCCGATACTGTCCTTATGTTCTATTACTACTCCGATACCACGTCATGAAAAATAGCCGCTCGACACAAGCAAACATCCAAAAAACAAACACAATGCGGAGTTCAAGAAGTTTACTGATGTTTACCCTCTTTTCTTGGTCGCGCCGGTATTATCAACATCACCCACTAATGACCACAGTGAATTCGGAAACTGTCCGTAAAACTCCTTGTAAGTCCATGTCAAACTGAATCAGCCTCACAGAGTGCACCTGTAGACCGCAGCCAGCCGCTGTCCATTAAGTCCCGGCGGGCGTAAACTAGTTGAATGTCTCGGCTAATTAAACCGAAGAAGAAGAAGAAGAAACACAGCTGCCACCAGCCTGTAACACTCTGTTCTTTGTAGCTGCTACAACTTCTCTTTGTGTACTCTTCTTTATTCTCCTGTTAATCTACACCCAACTTCAGTCTCTGGGGTTCACAGCAGGGTCAACAAAACTGTTGCACACATGGCACCACCCTCATACCTGTCCACCCTCAACAATAACAGGTAGGAACTAATTAGTTCTTAGGTAAGGGGGACACGAAGAAGAAACTTAAATACCACACGTGTAAACATGTAATTAAAATACTAGTTAAAGTGCTGTAAATGACAATGAAATAATTATATTCCACTAAACTTAATCCTGCAAGTTCCTAATTATGTTGTGTAATTATTATTCTGAAATATAAATTGCACAGCTTAATTAGGAACACAAAATTAGTAAAGTAGCTTACTACAAATAACCCAGAAATGTAATGTGGACAGTAACTATGGTTACACTAGCCGCAGGATACAGCAACAATGATTTGTTTCATTTAGAAACTGAGGAACATCTGATGAATATAAAACATGTTTTTAAAGTTATTATAAGAACGGTAATGGCATTATTAAGCACTCGTATCGGTACTCAGTATCGGCAAGTACCCAAATGTATGTACTTCTAGTTGACAGTGACACTAATCATTATAATATTTCTTTCTTTCTAAAGTGGTCTCGCTCCATTAGTTCCATACAATCTAAGCAGCGCAGCACCCTCGCCTCACAGAGTGAGCCCTCCTGTCACGCATAGAGCATCCGTGGCGGCGGCAGCGCGCAGTCTCCGCCCCGCGGTTAGAGAGCAGAGACGAGCGGAGCAGAAACGCTGCCGCAATTATTGCCAAGTGATTGAAAAGGATGTGCAAAGTCTCCGTGACTATCTGCTATTAATTTAATGTTCTCGCAGCGAGCAGAGGCGAGGCTGCGCCATCATTTCCAGTTGTGCAAGCAGAAGAATGTAGAGCCACGAGCTGTTACACAAGAACAGAGACTGAGGAGAGGACTGACTCCAGTGGAAAAGCATGAGAAAACACTACACACAAAAAACACATTCAAACTAACAACAACAACAAAAAAAAACTGTTTCAGTAGTGTTTTATCGTGTATAACAGGAAGTGATAAAAGAGTGAGATGAACTCCAGTATGGTGACAGGTCCAAGGTTGAGAGGATTACTTAAAAGTTGTAATCTGATACAGTTACTAATTACTTGTTAAAAAGTGTATTCAGTAACATAAGCCAAGTATCACAATATTAAAGTAATGTAACTTGATTACTTTAAGTCGCTTTTGGATTCTCATAATCGATTGATTATTTGCTTAATTAATCGATTAGTTGTTTTGTCCATGAAATGTCAGAAAACAGGTAAAAATGTTGATCAAAGCTCAAGATGTCTTGTTTTGTCCACAACCAAAAATATTCAGCTTACTGTCAGAGAGGAGTAAAGAAAACAGAAAATATTCACATATAAGAAGCTGAAATCAGAGAATTTTAATTTAAAAAAATAACTCAGTTACAATTTATCGATCAATTAATCCTGTCATAATCTTGTCATTTTTTTTTTAATTTCTTTTTACTAAATGTATCTGTAATATGATTACATTTTTTTATCTGTAACTGTAATGAATAGTTACCTTTTTTTTGTATCCAGATTACATAATCCCATTACACGTAATCCATTACTCCCCAAGCCTGGACGTAATCAGGAAAGCTTTTGCACCAATAAACTGTGAGCCTGAGGAGCTCTGATGTGGCAGTGCAGAGTATCTGACCTCTGAACACTTCACTGGTTTCATCTACAGCAGCAGCACATCATTATCTTCAGTCTGATGTTTGCTTTATTATTAGTTATTAGAGGTTTAAAGGGACAGTTCACCCCAAAATCAAAAATACTGTACATATTTCCCTTCTTGCTATTTATCCATCTAGATGGTTTAGGCATGAGTAACAGAGCTGAAGATACTGTATTGGTCTTAGAGATGTCTGCCTTCTCTCCAATATAATGGGACTAGATGGCACTTGGCTTGTACATGTGAAAAACTCAACAGCAAATTCTCTTTCCAGAAATCATGACCCGGTTACTCGAGATAATCCACAGACCTTGTTGTGAGCAGTTTCATGTGGGAACTACTTTCTTTGTACTGAACTACACCCATCAACTGTATCACTGCGCATAAAGAAGCGTGCATCTACTGGTGGACGAGAGGTTACAACTTAAGCATGCAGGAATCTAACTTGGTGATGCAGCTCGGTGGGAAATTAAAGATTAAAAGTTTAAAGAGACTAATTTAAAAGGTTAGGAAGTTACTGTTAAATACAAAATTATGTACAAATAAGAATATTATATACAAATAAGAATCCTGTGCAAATTGAAAATACAAGGAACAAAAAAACATAGTAAAGTACAGTACTAGTTAAGAATGAGAAGTACAGAGCAAGGTGAGAAAAATAAGTATGCTGCACTCTGCTACACATTATAAATGGCACTATGGAACGCTGTATTTACAGGTGGGAATACTAATGACCATTTCACTGTCTAGATGAATAAATAGCGTGGCAGGTAAAAGGAAAAATATGTATCCTTGAATTTGAGCTGAACCCTTTAAAATGATACAAAACAAATAAAAGCAGCAAAACCTTTGGAAAAGCTGGACCAGCACATTTGTGAATCAATTAATCAAACCGCTGACAAACCATTTCAGCGGTGTTTGGTTTTGGCTGCAGAAGTCTGTATATTTATGGCAAGTAAACATGACATTACAAAACTAAAGGTGCTGATATTGTATATGAATACCGACAAGTTTTTGATATACAGATAATAAGAGATAACAAAACCATTAACACACTTAAGCGCCTGAGCAATGGAACAGCTGTACTCCCACTATTACATTTTGATCATACAACTTTGCTATTTTTAGATATTGAGCTATCAATACTACTACTACAACTACCAGCACTTATTTTAGTTAGAAATCTAAGTTTTTAATAACATTTCCACTTCTCCCACAGTCCTCTTCCACTAAAATAGCACAGCTAAGCAAGGGAGAGTGTTTATTGTCACACCAGTTATACAAGTACAATCGTGATGAAAAACTTTTGCTGGAAAGCTCCATTTAAAAAAAACAAAAAGAGTAAGTTAAGTAACAAAAAATAAAGTAAGTTAAGTAAATAAAAATATTCTGTATAAAAAGACTAAATACAGAACAAGTGGGAGGTTGAAAATGTGTATAATATTGCACAGTGAACAGGCGAATATTTGACATTGCACCCTTATTGTATGTGAGTGTGTGTGTGTGTGTGTTTGAATGCTGCGTACAGTTATTATTACATATTGAATAATTATATACACTATCTAAACTATAAAAGTTACTACCTAACAATATTTAAGTAGCAGTAACACTTTTTCAGTAAAATATATTTTCAGTTTTCTTAACTTAAATATAATACTAACATACATGCATTATGCCAGACAGTAATAAACAGTTATTAAAGATGCCATTTAAAAGTTGTTGTCTCCTCTTCTGCAGTACACCATGTAGATAGTAGAAATGATGTAACTGGTCCAAGACAGAGTTTAGATTGTTTAAGAGGAATATTAGAATAGACCAGGTCCTCTAATCTGTGTGGAGAAGCAAGGTTTTCTTCAGTGGGTTTCCAGGATACTAATTCTTACTTTTATTTTCATTTTTTAGGCAACAATGCTGAACATTTCCTATTTCAAGTTCATTAATTGTGAGATTTCTTTGTCTTAAGTGAGAGTGAATTGAATATCTGGGGTTTTGGTAGTGTTGGTCAAACAAAACCATGACTTGGGCCTGAGAAAACTGAAATGATCAAATTTTCATTTCCTAACATTTCATAGCCCAAACAATTAATTGATTGATAGGAGAAAATACTCAACAGAGTAATCAATAATAAAAATGTTAGTCCCAGCCCTGATCTCACAAGCACTGTCATTAAAATGAGAAAACTTATAAAATGTCAGGAAGGTATGAAGGTATGATAAAACTGATACCACCCAAGCTGAATTCCTTGTATATTTGATTTATTAATCTATTATTTACATTCAATCATTGACAGAGGGGATAAAAATGTATTATCCTTTCCATGTGTTAAGAATTCACCAAAGTTACATATGTGTCAAATCCTGACTTTTATAAATTTCTATGCAGTTTTTTAATTGGCAAAACACATGCATTTATCTCTCAAAAAAGAATATTTGTATCATAGTTCATCATCTAGCTACTACCTGAAGCCCACACCAACACAAGCCTTGTGGGGTTTTTTGAACATGCTTCCATTTTTTTTGTCAGAACAGCGTTAAAACAGAATTTTAATCAGGTAATAGCTCAAGGACCATGAAGGTGTCATTCAACCGTCTCATCATAAGTTAAGATTCTTACAGCCTTTCATACTGTCTACAGTGAGAAATCTATGCACATAATGTTTTAATAGTTCCACAGTCTTCTTGGCCGTTGATCACCAGCAATCATTCTCAAACTGTGAGACCTCATATACATCCTTTAAACGCCTTTATTTAAGTCTTTCAAATATAGGCAGTATTAAAAGTATTACATCTGCATACTCTTGAATTATTCAAAACAAACATACTGACACAGATGCAGAGATAAGCAAATTGATAAAATACCTTAGTTTGCTGTTTTGTTACTCGGATTTAACTAATTATATGAAATAATTCCCATTATTTCAATTGAAACCGTTTTAAAGTGGCGTTGATTCATCTGTATGATGATTTCAGAAGCTGTGCTTTGTGCTGCTGTTGAATTGTGTCACATTATACAGACAAGTGTTTCTGTTATTTTATCCATCCCATTTCTATCAGCGAGGCCAGGCTGAATAAGAGACACACCTCTGTGTATAATGCTGTACAGTTCACCAGCCCACAACTACATCCTCCAGAATGATCAAATGATAAAAAAAAAAAGACTTGGAGGTTGAAGAATGAATGAAGTGGAAAAATATTACATGAAAAGGCAGCAGCTACTTCAGATGAGGCAACGTGTGCAGCGGTAAAGCTGAGGGTTCACGGATAATAAAACGAAACACTCAAACATGCATCAACGCTATTTAAGAATACTTCTGACTAAGGATGTCACAACACCAGAAATACCAATACTAGTGATTTCTATGATTCTCTGTTTGTAATTTGATACCATGATTAAAGACAAAAACAAGAATAAAATTCAGCCATTGTTGTTTTTCTTTGCCACCTGAAATAAAAACTCTTCTGAGCTTCTAAGACAAAAGACTGAGGGGGAGATTTACTGAGCCTGCTACCAATCACCATCAGGGGAGCATGTCCCCATGTCTGGAAAGTGATGCAAAAGCAATTTTAAAGAGTTCATTAGCTGAAGAAGGAGCACAATTTTCTCAACACACAAAGGAACTCTGTATCCTTTAGTTTATCACAAACATTTGAAATCAACACATCTGCAGATCTGTGACTTTCACTGGAATGGAAGGGCAGGAACAATTGTAATATGAAAGGTAACTAGCACCTAAAGCTGTCAGTCAAATGTAGTGGAGTAAAACATACAATACATGCCCCTGAGACGTAGTGAAAGATAAGTATAAAGTTGCATAAAATAGAATTTTGTGCTTGATTCCAGTTGCATTCCATGACTTGTCCAGATGTTCCTCAACCCCAGCAACATTTTCCAGCTCCTCTTGGGATTTCCTGAGGCATTCCTGAGCCAGATGAC
Organism: Lutjanus argentimaculatus; assembly: GCA_034769285.1. Taxonomy (NCBI): domain Eukaryota; kingdom Metazoa; phylum Chordata; class Actinopteri; order Lutjaniformes; family Lutjanidae; genus Lutjanus; species Lutjanus argentimaculatus. Next base: position 1,012,440 of record JAWZSL010000044.1, on the reverse strand, counting down.
AGAGCCTGTTATGTGTAACCTCTTCAGCTTGTTCTGATGTTCTGGCCGCAGGTGTCTCCTACCAGTTGGATGTGCCCAGAAAGAAAAGGAAGGCGTCCAGCAGGTACCCGATCAGATGCCTGAACCACCTGTTGTTGGGGGCACTTCAATAATCATCATACTGCTGTTCAAGTTTGCTTTCTGTTTCTGTTTTCTAAAATAGGTGTAAATTGTGGTAAATCACTGTTAGATGAATCCAAGGTAATGCAAGAACCACATACTACGTCATGCTGCAGTGCAGCATTTAGTGTGACTCATAGCCTTTTTCATCCATCAAGAACCTAGTGCTTGTTGGTGCTGGTGTTAGTGCCTGTTCAGAGTTTTTATTCTCAAAAGTAAAAAAAAAAACCAACATAATAAAATGCCTGCATACTGCTCGTCTAGTGTAATCCAAGTCTCCTAAAGCCTCAGCATGCCAAGTTGGTTGAAAAAATGTATTTATTCCATGTTTTTAGCTTGAATCTTCACTGTAGATCCTTAGCTTGGAGCCACGTTCACGTGCACATGCACACTGTCTGAACTGGTGTGTGTGGTGTGATGGTGTGCAAACGGCATGTCGGGACTTTAGGAGACTTGGATTATGCCAGACAAGCAGTATGAACACATTTTATGGTTGTTTTTTTTCCTGTTGTTTTTTATGTTTGAAAACTGGTCACCATTCACTTCCATTGTTTGGGAGATTCTGCAGTGCTGTTTTTCCTGTGAAACTCCCGCAGTGTTTTGTGGACTATCAAAATAAACCAGCCCTTCAATCGGTATGAGGATGAGTAGATAACAAGTGAATTTTAATTTTTAAATCTCTTCAAGTAAAGGATCTGAGTACTTCCTCAAATGATGCGGCTCACATGATCTACCAGCTTACAGCCCTGCACATCGCCAGAACACGTCACAGCAAACTTTCCAAACAGATGTTATTTGGATAAACTGACCACATCTGGGGACTCTGATGGTTACTCTTTTGCCTTAAAAACCTTCAAACTTAATACAGTGACATATTAACAGATTTTAGCCTGACATTTCCTTTTGGTTGCTCATGATAATCCCACCCCCAGCTCTGGGCATAGCAGTTCTTGGCCCAGCAGAGAGTCGGTGCCATTCTGGAACCGGTGCCATTTGAGAGCCAGTTCGTTGGCTATCAAAACACAAAGAATTGGGTCAAAATTAGGCTCTGGCTCTGAACCAGCCCTGGAACCACCTTGGTCGAAAACAGACAATTATTACTGTATATTACTGTACTATATACTGTATGAATTTCTCTTAGCAACCGCAACTCTGATTGACTTTCAGTGCTGCTACAAATAAGACCACAGCAATTTATCAACAACTTTACTGTTGCCCATCACCAACCTTGCTTCTAAAGTTCTCTCTCTGTTGTCTGTTTTAGGATGCAGGGCGTCCACGGCTTCCAGCATTGGATGCTTGATGGGCGTCACGATGGATGATTTATAGATGCTCCCCTGCCATTCAACAGGAAACCACTACACAATAGAAAGTTTTCCCAGCTTCATTTCGAGCATTGGTGGGATAGTACGCATACAGGAAAACGCTCAGGCTACAACCTCCTGTCCCAGCAGCTCACTGGGTAGAGCATCCCCATGTGCTGAGGCCTCAGCAGCAGCATGGGTTTGATTCCAGCCCAAGGCTGACCTGCATGTGGGGTGGCAGTAGCCCAGTCTGTAAGGGCTTTGGTTCAAGTCCAGCTCAGACCAAAAATTACATGAAGTAGTGGATTGGTAGCTGGAAAGGTGCCAGTTCACCTCCTGGGCACTGTCAAAGTGCCCTTGAGCAAGGCACCAAACCCCCAACTGCTCAGGTTGCGTGTTTCTGGGCAGCATCTGTCACTCTACAACCTCTCCCACAAATTACATGCGTATATACAAGCTTACATGTGTGGCAAAAACTAACAACGTAGTGTAAAGTAATTAATAATGGAGTGAAATAAAAAATAAATTTCCCCCAAGACGGACTAATAAAGGACATTCTTCTTCTCCTGCAGCAGCACAAACACTTCCTGGCTGGACCTGATCAGAAGAATGCTTTCACTCATGGGCTGTCTGCTTCTGGATTTAAATCCTGACCAACATGGCAGGTCGTTATATATCTTCTAACATATTACAAAAACCAAAAATGTGTCTCTAAAAGCATTTGAGGTGAGAAATTATCCATGCAGTTGCTGAATCTGTCTTCATTTTAGATCGACAACAGTTCGTTTTTAGGGATTTTTCACTGCTGCAAGCGACAAGGAATCTTCATTTTTATACAGTAACTATAATGAATCATTTCTTTTCCTGAGGGTTAGTGGTGGCTCGGCGCTTGGATGAAAACACAGCTGTAGCAGCTGTTAAAGGTTTGGTTTCCACTGTGGACACATGACTACACTCACTGTACTGTACAGGGCTTTAGATAAAAGCATCCACAAAAAGCAGCTATTATGTTAAAAGGTTGACAAGTGACTGCTTTAGAAAGCAGCAGCCTGCAATCTAACCGACATTTACATTAGCATGGCAGGCATTAATATGCTTTTATCCACAGCAACTTACAATAAGTGCTACTTTTCCAGATTGCTAGTCCAGACATTGCCAAAAGATAAAAATCTGCTCACTATGCATCATACATGTTCTTAGTTTCATTATTTATAAGATATAGGATCTTGCTGCTTGCACGAGGCTGCATTATTAACTGGGCTAAGCAGACTAAATGCCCCAAAAAACCCCGGGTTCAGTGTGTCAATCGATTATGTGGACCTTCTTGTAGAAGGACCTAAGGATCTGACAGCTCTTGTGGTCTGCGAGCTGCAGCTCTGGCAACAGTCTGAACAGTGATGAATTGCAGCTCTTCTCATTTGCTTTCACTCAATTCTTGAATGAGAATTACTTTCTTCAAAACAAGTTCAAATCTCTGAGCAGTTCTCTCGTTGTTCACAACAGATTTGAAAGTCTCATTCATTAAAGCAAATTGCAGGTGTTTGGACACGTGTGTGTAAAAGACTAATTACAATTGTCCACACTTTGCACTATAATCACTGTCTGATCAAAACTGATGAGCTGAGTCACAGTTAAATTGTCAAACTCTTCCAAACTGTTAGATAATCTTTCATCTTTTGAACCATCATCTGCAAAATGATCCATTCAAATATCATAAACTATCAGACACACGTCCATCCCATAAATACCTTTATCACTGCATCAGTCAACGAGGGAGAAAATAGTGGGCAAACTACAGTTTACTTGTATCAATTAATAGAAAAATATGATTAAAACATGTGACATTCATAATCTATGGGGCAAATAAGAATACAATTACAATTACAGTTCGTTTTCACTCAAAACAAGTCTTAATTTTTTCTGTAAGAGCAATTGTCACTGTTTCCTGAGACATCACAACTCTATAGCATGTTTGCATGAGGCTGTAACTCCCCAAAATGTTTCATTCATGTTTAAAAACCAAGTTATTGTGGTATTAAATCGACCAATGCCATCAAAGTGAAAAGTCGTTTTGTCGCCATGTGAGCCGCGCTGGTCGAATGTTTTTTCAGAATGACAGTAAATCTTGGATATTTAATAAATATATCTAATATTTCTACAAATACAATAATTTTTCCCATCTTTTTTTGTTGACAGACTGATGGCCTTCTCTATTACACAAGAATGTAAGTTTTCTCTAGCTGAATGCTGTTGTGTGTCACAGAGTTTTTTAGATTCAAATTTCAATTTGTAGTTCACAGAAAAAGGATACACAGATTTCATTTTATCCTCATATGCATTTGTATAATACATTTATTTGTGTAGCAATGTGTTACAAGCAGGAATGTGGTGGTAAACAGAGTTAACACAGAGGTAAACTGTAGTTCACCCATCTTTTTTCCCTTCATTGATTGATACAGTTATCAGTTGATGACTACATGAACAGGAAATTTATCTTTGAATTTTCATGTAAAGTCATGTATAGAAAATTTGCCACAAAATGACGTCCAAAAAGCCAAATTATCAGACATTACAAATAGTTCATGTCATAGATATTTGGTTACAGACTTTGTAACCAAAAGAAATGATAGACCCTCTTTGTATTTGTAGTCCATTTTCCTTTCTTTTGAAGAAGTAAACTAGTTTACCAGCAGGAGCATGCAGCTTCAGTTTCAAAGGCTTTAGTGCCTTATTTGAGAGTGTCAAGCTATACTTAAAACCATATTTAATGTAGTCCAGATTGTATATATGGACAAATTCAATCCTTTTCTATGAACTCGTAGCACTACAGTTTTTCACTTGTTTATTGTGAAACCTGAATCACATGTAAAGAGAAGTGAAGAAGAGGAAGTTCTCACTTGGAGAACTGATTGCCAGGAGAACAACCTGTCTGTCAGTGTCAGCAGGAATGACGGCTAAATTCAACCAGACGTGGCTGCGGCGCGTTACGGCTGCAAGCTGTGCCACTTCAAACACACGCCAAGTCTATTTTTGACAGATGCCGAGTAAATCAGCACAGAGCAGGTCGAGCAGGCAGGAAGTAAGACACCGAAAAAGCAGAGAGAATCAATTGGTCAACTTTCAAAATAAAAGAGCCTGCGATCATAAAGACAGACAGAGAGGAAGCTATTTAGCTACATAACCTACTTATCCATGGTAGAAGTACAAAAAGAACCAAATCAAGAAAGAGCAAGTAAATGTAAACAGGCGGGCAAAAAGCTCTGCTGCTGATGGGACCTGCAGCCGTGTGGAGGACAGATCAAACCAACCAGTAAGGAGCTGACTTTGGGAAGAGGCAGGACAGGAATCACTATCCGTTCAGGATCAACAGGCCCCTGAAGGAGACTATTTTAACTGACTGCCTGAATTCATATTGAGGAAACTGGCACACATCATGAGCCCGTGCTCAAACAGCTGCGGCTGATGAAAGGACAGATGTCAGATGAAGTCAGAGTTAGATGGACACAGAGTAATGTCCTCCTGCTGGACCTGTGGGACTCTCAATCAGATGCAAGCCCCTGCATTACAACCCATTTAACTACATTTCTTATTGACATGGAGGTAGAGGTGTCTAAGTTAGGAACATGATGTCCAAGAAGTCAGGTCGTTTTGTAGTGTGTTTGCTTGTTTGTGTGTGTGTGTGTGTGTGTGAGAGAGAGAGAGAGAGAGAGAGAGAGAGAGAGAGAGAGAGAGAGAGAGAGAGAGAAAGTGTGTGAAACTGAAAGCATGTATTTTTTGGAAAGTACATGTGAGAAAAAGGTTGTAAAGGAAAGAAAAAGCACTTGTCCCTCTCATATTATAGTAATAGACCATCCAGTGTAATCATGAGCTGTAATCGTGTGTGTGTGTGTGTGTGTGTGTGTGTGTGTGTGTGTGTGTGTGTGTGTGTGTGTGTGTGTTGGTGTGTGTGTAAGAGAGAGAGAGGGGGGAAAGAGACAGAGAGAGATGGGGGTGAGGGTAGAAACAATCTCATCATGAGCTACTGTGGCTGCTCTCGGCCTGATTGGCTGCGATTACTACTGGCTGAGCAAGTACTGTAAATTTGTGTGTGTGTGTGTGTGTGCAAGTCTTTTGAACACGGTTTCCATGGTGAGACAATATCCCTCACTGCTCACCTCAAACACTTTTTTCTCTTTCTTTTTATTCTTTAAATGTTCATTTTCCCCCTTTTCAATCTTTATCCAGTATTAACTCATTCAGACAGATAAAGTGTCCCCTGAGGAAACGTTCCTTTCGTTCTTTCATTCTTGTTGGTAACCTTGATCTAGTACTACACAAACTGTAATTGTTCATAAAGTAAGAAAAGAAAAATGAAAAAAAGCTATGCTATTTCATGTGTAGGGAATGAATAGGGGTCATGTTGTACATTAGAGGGAGTTTGTGCCTCATAGGGTGAATATCTATCTAACATCTTCCAAATACATTTTTCTTGTGTTTGTTTTTTCACATAACTAGTAGAAATATGAAGAAATAGGCTACGTCAAATTATTCCAAAGGACATGTATAAGGGGAGGACCTCTGCTCCATATGACCGATGAACACAATAATAATTATAGTGTATTTAATGGTGTCTTTCATGACACTCAAGGTCAACTTACATCAGGTAACAAAAACAGCATAGATCATACATCATAAAAACACACAATCAGTGAAGTGCAGTAGCAAAACATACAGTGCAGATTATCTGTACAAAATAAGGATGAGATTTGGTCAAAGGAGTTAGGGTGAGTATGTTAGTTTAAACAGATGGGTTTTAGAGCAGATTTAAATTCTGTAATGGAGTCCACTGTACTGATTTGGAGGGGAAGGGAGTCCCAGAGTTTGGGTGCAGCATGAGAAAAGGCCCCTGCACCCACTGTATTGAGGTTAACAGTTGGTACTGTTTGTAGATCTGCTGATGGAGACCGTAGGGGGCGAGATGGAGTGTAGGTGTGTAAGAGGTCTGTGTGATAGACAGGTGACAGGTTACGAAGGGCTCTGAAAGTTGACAGAATGATTTTGAAGTTGATGTGTTGTGATACAGGGAGCCAGTGTAATTGAATAAGCAGAGGAGTGACATGTTCAGTGGATTTTGTGCAAGTAATGATCCGTGCTGCGGAGTTTTGGACGAGTTGAAGTCGGTGGATGAGTTTGTTGGAGATACCAGTTAGGATTACGTTGCAGTAGTCCATGCGTGATATGACCATTCATAATTATTACTATTATTCATCATGCCTGGCACCGGGTCAGATTCTTCTTGAAATGAGATGAAATGATTGACGTATGCGACCTGGAGAGGCTGTGTTCACATTTTCCCTGGCAAAGTTGCAGTGACCCATAAATTAGCCTTTTTTTTTGTATCATAACATAGATGTGTTGTCAGGAGAACTCCATGGATGGGTTCTAGATAAAATCCTTGGAATATTAAAAAAGGTTTTCTGTAGAAACCCCTTAGGGCACTTTTGCACCAAATTAACTTTGGCTCCTGAACCAGTTCCGTTAAAAGATCCTTGGAACCTTGATGCCATCTAGTGAACCGAGGATGTGATGACCAGAGGTTGTTGTACAACACACAGCGACCTGTAGAATATGACACATCTACGTTGGTTCCCAAGGAAAACCTGCTATTTTTTGGTTCCAAAGTGGAACCAAGTTTCTGAATGAGATTATTTTTGGTGAAAATACTCAGAACAGTTCAAAATTGGGTGCTTGAACTGTAACTGGGACGGTTCCATGTTGGTGGAAAAGGCTTGTCAGTGTGTTCTAGATAGAATACTTGGAGCATAAAAAGGTTCTCAGTAGAACTCTCCCACCCTTAGAATACAAAATGGTTCTCTGTAGAAACACCTGATTGCGCTCTAGATAAAACCCTTGGCTTCCTCCTCCACCTCAACCTGCTCCTTTTGACGCAAAGAACCAGTAGTTGTACTCAGAGTTCCCTCCCGACTTAAAAAAAACAACAACAGACTGCCAGCCCAGTGAGCTGACCTGTGGTTTTTTCATCTGCACTCATTTTGTAGCTTTGTCTGTCCGTCTCTTGTGTCACTCGTGCTGTTTGTTGCCTCGTGTAACTCTCGTGATCTCATTTGTGGACAGGGCAACCGAAAAACATGCCCGTGAAATGTTTGCGGGTCGTTGCAGCACCTAGGGACATGGTAGGCTGCTTGTAAGCCAGGAAAGGAGCGTACGTAGGGCTTGTCTGTTAAATGATTGGCTGTTCATGTGTCACTCGTAGCACAGTCCATTATCAAGGTTGACCGACTGTCTATGAGCCGTAGTCATTTTGTACTTTTCACGACAGTTCTGCATTCAATGCATTTAAAAGGAAATCACCATGGTTTGGGTTACAGTAGACCATTAACCACATGTTACAAAGCCCTTCCCAGCATCTAACATCTTCCATGTGCTCTACAGGCGCCTCCAAAATCAACACAAAATAAAAAATCCTTTTAGCCACTCAACTGTTTCTTAGATACTGTTAAGAAACTGGAGAAAGTTAAAAGTGGGGTCAAAATGTTATAATGCTGCTGCACATCAATTTCCTTCATCAGTCAAGGCATGTTCAATGCCAAACAGTGGAGAGAAAAGAGTTTGTAAAGAAATACACACTTCCTACAATGAGAAAAGTTATACTGTGACTTAATTCAGTGACAAACCCTGACCCCTAAACCTAAGGTTTTCTTTCCTGTAGGTTTTTGGTAAACATTAGCACTGGCTATAAATGTGTAGAATCGACTGTGTTCAAAGTGCAGGAAAAATACATCTCCTGTTTCCAGTGTTTTGTCAATACACTGTTTAGCTTTGCCAAGTCATTTTATTTTGTTTCTTGAAAGCATGTACAGGATGGTCCCATGACTCCTGGCTGCAGTTTTTAATTTTATTGGACTTACTGAAGATCCAAACCTATTTACTCATTAAGAAGAGGAAGAAATAAAGTGATAGACATCTGACTGATCACCTCCAGTAATCTTGATCAGTTTATAATCAACAACACAGATACATTTCAGTCTTTAATCTACAGAATAAGTGTGCCTGACGTACTGTAGCTGACATTTTTCAAATCAAAACAGCAGTTTTTAGATTGATTTCCTGCCATGCAGATAATGACAACTTTTTAGTTCAATTCCTATAAATATTACTTGTTGATGCATTCAAGTGTTGAAATTTTCAACATAGTCATGTCTGCAAGGTGTAAGCCTGGAGGAGATCATGCGTTTGGTTGTGTGTGTGTCTGTGTGTATATCTGTCCACAGCTACTCTCTTTCATACTACTGGACCCATCAGCCTAATATGCTTTGTGCATATTTATCCTCGTAATGACATTTGTACCACTTGATACTTGAGTTTCTGAGAGATGATCATTTTTGTCTTTGCCGTCTTCTGCCCTCCGGTGGATTATTAGTTTACTGCAGGCAGCACCCAGGCTGTGAGTGCAAAATCCAATATGGCTGCCTTCACACAGAAACTCGCACGTTTTTGGCAGGACAGTGGTGCCCCTATATTTGAAAAATCTATGTAAAAGTGCCCTCTTGGATCAGTGTACAAAAAGTGATAAAGTGCCCTGTAGGGTGCCCTCATAGTGGACTAAACATGGTAAAGTGCCCTTTAGAATGCCCTTCCAGTGGAGAAAACATGATAAAGTGCCCTTTAGGACCCCCTGCTAGTGGCAAAAACATGAGAAAATGCCCACCAGGATGCACTTCAGTGAACAAAATGTGAATAAAGTGCTCTCTAGGTTGCCCCTCAAGTGGAGAAAACCTCTTAGTGGACTAAACGTGGTAAAGTGCCCTTTAGGGTGCCCTTCCAATGGAGAAAACATTACAGGGTGCCCTCTAGGATGCCCTACCGGCAACAGATGGTGAAGCACCTGCCGTAATGCCACCATAACTGTCAGATGCAACTAGCAGAGATTTGCAAAGTTGATGATAACTAGTGGCCTGTTGTAAGACCAGCGAGAACTCAGCTGTCAATGGTCATATGAAGGAGAGCTGTCAAATATACAGTTACTGCCTCACAGTTGTATGTCTCCAGCAACCAGTCAAGTTACAGTTTACATCCATCCAGACTCATATAATGTATGCATTGAAAGATATGAAGCAATTTAATATACCTCTACCTTGATCTGTAACTTCAAAGAAATTTAATAAAAGTTATTCAGTGTATTTTTCTGGCAAAATGGAAGTCATCACTCTATTGATATGTGTGATTCCAGTGAATAATTTCCAGGCAGAAACATGCTGTCCTCACTTAGAGACTATTTTTTACAGAGGAGGACAGAGGACTGATAGAAACTGAACATTATGATGTCACAGAGAAGTTGATTTTTGACCTTTTGGATATAAAATGTCATCACCTCATCATTTTATCCTATAGATATTTGTGTGTTGACCTTGACAAATTTAATCAGTTCATCTCGAGTCCAAGTGAAAAAGAACTAAATCAACTGAAATGTGCCATTTTTTTTTTTCAAAAGAAATGAACAGTATTTGTTTTTGTTTGTCTACTGTCTCTAACAAACCTTTGATGCTCCACTCCCTTCCAACATTCACAAGACATTCCTAGTAAGGGAATATATTGTGTGTTTAATAGACACACACAGTTCTACTGAATGGAGAGTGAATTGTCACCAGCTTTGCTGCTCACAGGGGAGCTCTCTACTTTCAGCGCTGCCTTCACTTTCTCATTATTAACAGAAGAGGGGACTGACTGCTGTGTTCCTGACAGAGCTGGGACCTCAGTATGCTGGTGAACGAAATGGTAATGAAGGCTGGCAACATTCAGATATTTCAAGCTGCTCACCTGTTCAGCTTACCTTGCAAGGCAGCTGGATTGGCAAGATCATGAGAGAATCCATCCCACCAGGCTCCAAGTTATCCGTTTGTGTCCACAACAAAAGTGGTGCAGTCAATCAGCGTCCTAGGAGGGACTGCTGGTTCAAAGATCAAAGATATAGAAAATGCAATTTCATCTCGCATCAAGGTAAGAAAATGGCCAGAGCTGTACAGCCAGAGCAAGAAAACGCTGACTGCCAAGCAGTCCAACGAAGGCTAATAACAAATAAGAAACAGTCAACTTGGAGACAAATAACAGAGGACATAAATCATTGTTCAGATAAAATAGATGGACAGCACACTGTTTCAGCTGGCTTCACCACTGGACTAGTAATCGCAATATCCCCAGACTCTCTTAAAAATCATGCAATTTTGAGAGTTGTTGAGAAACTTAATAAACTTTGTCTTGATATATTTACTGTGACGAATTCTTAATTACTTCTTGTAAATTCTGCAAGTGGTATTTAATTCTTATGTCTGATGTTCTGTTTGAATGAATATGATTTCCCACCTGCATTGCTTTAATTTTCCACACAGTTCTGTTGAATAACTCATCTCTTTGAGCGCTCATGGCACAGAATAGATTGTATCTGTGACTAGAGGCTGTATATCTGTATTAATCAGCCTAGATTTTGACTGTACGTCTGCTCCTGACTCAGCGTAAGATGTACACCTGGTCCTAGCAAGAAAAAGGCTTGAGCTTAGAATGGTGCAACCGTCTTTTAGGCATTAGGTTGGGCTTAGAATGCCAAGTTAAAACCGACTTAACTGAAGACCAGGTGTAAGTCTGGGGATTTCAGATGTTCCACAATGTCCCCTGTCCCTCATTTGGCTGATGTAACAACAGTAGCAAATAATATTTGGATCATTTGCATTAAAACACATCATCTTACCTGAGACATACTGCCAAATGGTCTTAGGGTCTTTGAAGTTCATTTAGTCCTGATGACCATCAAACTGATGTTGACTCATAATGAAAATATGACTGATGTTAACCTCAGACAATTGGATGTTGAAGTCCTGAAGAATTTTGTGAACCCATATCCCTCTGGATTTCTTTTTTTTTCCTCGTACATACAGCACTAACAACTCATCAACATCCTTTTCCCTAAGCTGTCAACAAAGCTGGAGCACACAGTGCATGCTTGGCATCACTTTCTACAGAATGTTATTGCTCATCAGTATGGATGCTCATTGTTATGGTTATAGTTAATGTTCTTGGTGTGGATGGCCCTCAATAGCAAACAGTAGACATGACAGACCGTGATGTTGCAGCAGAGTATGCACTGAGAGTTCACAAAACAAAGCAACCACTGGACTAAACTTAAGAGTCCTCACATCTAGGTTGGTTGAACTAGCAGAGTGTTTGCTACCATATTGTTGACTGGCAGGGACAAACCTGGACACATGACAAAGTGAGAAATGCCTGCATTATTAAATTATTTAATACCCACTGTCTAACGAGATGTTCATATGCACAGTCTGCTAAAGTCTGCTAATATGCTCTCCAGATCAAGAACAACATGAACAGAACCTGATGGTGCTCCATGATGACTGATATTCAAGTCAAAATTGGGCCATTTGTTGTCTTTTTCCTGCTGACTGTTTGACCAGTAATCAAACAACATTTCTGCCACGTCTTGTGTTTACAATTTCTAAACTGTTTGAGTTTGGCCTTTGTGAGCACAAACTGGACCAGTTATGGCTAAATTCCACCAGACACGGCTGCGTCTCTTACAACTGCGCCAAAGCAGCACCGTGGCAGCCGGATCTGATTGCTGACATTCTACACAATGCTTGTGATTCTACCAGCAGCGCCTCAACGCGTCCCAGAAGCGGCACTCCACTCTGCTCTACGACAAATATGTGCCAAGTCTATTTTTAACGGATGGCACATCAATCTGCACAGAGCAGATCAAGCTGTCAGGAAGTCAGACACAGAAAAAGTGGAGAGAATCTGGTCAATTTTCAAAATAAAAGACCCCATGCAGACTCGCAATCATAAAGACAGACAGAAAAGAAACTTTTTAATTATGTTGTGTACTTCCATCCATGTTCTTATCCATGGTAGAAGCACAAAGAGTAAGGAAAGGTGCTGTTGTGGGCTGCAGACATGTGGAGGTTGGACCAAAACTGTGGGGCAGACGAATGTAAAAATGTATCGTCCTCACATTGGTTTGATTCTGAAACTGGACCTTTTGGAGTGAACTTGTCAGGTACTGATGAAATATCACCACCCCTCTGTGACTCATTTAGATGCAGACAGTAACTGTTCACGCTGAAACTGATGCACCAAGCTTTTCAAATGACTTTGATGTAAACCCATCCATGGCTCAAACAAACATGTCCCATGTGAAACCAAAACACTTTTAAAAGTTATAAGGTACATAACTTTACATAGACCTGTGTGACTTTGGTGTTGTGAGATGCCTCAGTGATACATAACTTTCATCACATGACTGTCATGATTACATTCTGCCTCAGATGCTGAAGGCCGGTGACATTTCATCGGTATGTGATGAGATGGGATGAGTACCCATTGTGTGAACATGCCCTCAGAGACAGGAATCATATTTCACATGATCACAAGAGGTTGTTTTTTAGAAAAAAGAAGCCCAAGTTTTCAGAAGTTTGACCACTGCTCTCATTTCCTTGTGAGGACAGTGTTAAGCAGGTGCTCATGGGAAATGTGCCTAGGATTTAGAGAGATACTAGCACTAATAATATCAAAGGTATACCCTCCATACTCTTGGTCGTTGACAGTGATTATATCACAGTACTGCAATGAATTTGACAATTACATTATGCTATTTAAAGATGGAAAAATGGAGCCCTTTGAAAGCACCTTCATGTTCTCATTATCTACAGCAGAGAGGGATGATGTGTTCCAGACAGAGCTGAGAGCTCTGTGATTACAGTTAAAAATAATTCTGCTGGAGTAAAAAGAGTCTCACTTCAAAATGGATTTTGGTGGGCTGCATGGCAGCAGCAGAGAGAACATGCTGACCTGAGAGAGACAGATCGAGGTACACAGCAAACATCAGCCACAACACACTCCTCAGGCAGCTACTGACACTCATCCAACCACAGATATGTGAAATGAGACTGTTCAGGGGAGTAATTACAGACAACTTCAATCAATAACCAACCAATTAAATCACTACATTTACTCACAACTAGTATGAAAGCTGTTTTCTAGACGCTGCTGCAGGAGGTCAGAACAGTGTCAGAATTAACTAAGGCAGAGAAAATCTTGAGTTTTCTTTTGGTAGCTGTGACTATTAGTCCTTCAGTTCTGATCACATTGTGACATTAAAGTAACTGCTGGGATCTCCAGATATGGCAACCTAAAACAGCAAGAATGCACAAGCAGTAAGCTTTAGATAAGTTTATTCAAATCAGTTAAAAAGGCTTTATTTGTAGGTCAAACTTAAAGTGAGTGCATCTCTTGTCAAGGTTTTCTCTGAGTATCTAACTCAAAGGCGCCAGCAGGTTTTAAGTGCTTGTAAAGGAAAAGGAGAGTTTTCCTTCTTAACACATAATATGTAGAGGGCTGGAAACTGATAAAGAAGTGGGAAAAGAAACAGTTAAAGAATGGGAAAAAAGTAGAAATAGTTGGAGAAAATAGATGAGAAGCACAGACACCCCTACTATCATTTTTTTATTATCCTTTTTCATTTATTTTCATTAGTTTCATCATTCACTTGTATTCACACTAATACAGTGCTATGACACATTCAGGCCGCGCTTGTGGTGGGATAGGATTTCCATGCAAACAGGAAGAATAAATCCTGCTGCCGTGAAGTTAACACCAGCACAACATGTATCTCCTTTTATTCTCACCACAGGTCGGCAAATATACATGTAATCAGGTGTACATGACATGTGTGAAGAGTTAAACATGTGACTCGAGGATTAGTCGTGTACATACGAGCCAAAGCAACGAGTTTTAGAGAGAGTTTGATGTGACTTGAGAGACGGCCGCGTATGCTAACTGGCTAATGCTAAGCGGACCTGTATAGTAGTGTGTGAAGAAAGACGACTTGCACGTTATTACTGAATCTGTTCTCATGCAATATGTGTTTTTCTGGTTTTATCTGTGGCCAAATGGATATTTGTGTGTTATTGCCAAAACCAGGAAATGCTATTCTGAAGTCAAAATGCCGCGTCATTGCTCAAGTGAATGTAAAGTTACTATGAGGAAATATGTGTAAGGAAATAATGTTATTCATGATTGGTTTGAGACAACATGGATAAAAGAAGATGAGATAGCCTATAGGTCAAAAGGGTAATTACATGATTTTGGAGAATGTGTTGGTTAAAAAGTAATTGTTAAAGACAAATTCATTTATTAGTTCATGATGATAAAAAGATATGGATTAGAGAACATGGTAAAAGGTCTCGATTATTGGTTAAAATGTATTTACTTCATGTGTATGTGTTGAACAACTGAGTGTTGGAAAGCAGATGAATATGTGAATATTTGTTGTGTTGACAATGCTATAAAAATGGCCATTTGATACAACAGTGGGACTGAAGCTCAGGCCAATAGATTTCATGATTCTGTTGAGATGTTGATACCTGAAGTTTAGGATTTCCATGCAAACAGGAAGAATAAATCCTGCTGCCGTGAAGTTAACACCAGCACAACGTGTATCTCCTTTTATTCTCACCACAGGCAAGACCACGGACTTGCCGCCTCCCTGGCTAGCCAGTTAGGGAGGCAACAAATACATGGCAGAAAATAGTTGTGAAAAGACTGAGAACTGTGTAGTACTGAACTCTGGAGTTAAATCAGTAAACTGTTGTTCACAATTTCTGTGTTCAGGATTTTTTGGGCGGACCTGAAACATGGCCTGGTGATGTGCCGGAGACACAGTCCCCCAACACTATATAAGCCCCACGAACTGACACACGAATGTCACCTCCTCACCCAGTCACCTAACAGTCAGTTACGAACATACCTTCAGTGACTCTCTCAGTCCAAACCAGCCCAGCAGTTCACTTCAGCTCACTTCAGTTCCAACAACCTGACATAGAAGGAAAAAAAAAAAACCCTCCTGTCAGCGTCCCCTGGCTCTGGTGGCTCAAACATGTCTGGACATGTCCAATAAAGCTGCTAGACTGAGCATCCCTCGTTTTCAGGTCGTTTTCAGGTCATTTTGGTGTTTGATGCTGAGACAGAAGAATGGACATGCCACCAGCTTTTCAGAGCAGAGAAAAGAGATGATTTTTTATGATTCTGAGACCTAATTTTATATACTAAGTGATTTTTTTAAATTATTCAAATTTGGCTGGGAGGATCAATAACACACGTTTCTGTGGTGTGACAAACTCAGAACACACATTTATTGTTGCTTTAGAGTGACAACTCAAGGAGCCATATAGCAGCTAGAGCCAATGAGAGCAGACAGACTGAGAGCAGACTTGGGTTGGGTGAGACAGGGAGAAAGAGGACAGGGACAGCAGCCAGAAAAGCCTAAATATAGAACTACAACAACTTTTTAAAAATATATAGTTATATCTAAAAATAAGCAAAAAGTCATTATTAAGTAGTAGTAGTGGTTATAAAGTTATGAAGTAGTTAAAAGGAGCAAAACCTCTGGCAGACAGACAGGTCTGTCTATGAGTGACAACACGAACTGCAGACACTGATGCGTCAGTATTAACACTAGAACACATTTTGGCCACTTTCAAATTGCAACAACTTTGTTGAATTAAAAACACAATGCTGCTGATACCTGACTTCTAATAGTGTCTGTATTTTCATTTATAATGTTTTATGTTTACATAAATCTCACAATATGCAAAGAAAATGTGATCATTTTGACCTATTTCGGCAATAGGCGGTCACACTGTCCACACAGAAATTGCCACTGTTATATTGTTACTTTTTGCACAGTTGGAGATCAGTATCACTGTCAATAAACCTTCACAAGTGGTCTTGATTTCCAATTTCCTGACATTAAAATTCAAATAATTAATTTATTTGACTCAATTAAAATAAAGTAGGGGAGACCAGGGACAGTTGTAACACTTTTTGTTCTCAGCATCTATAACTCACTGAATTTTTGTATTAAAGCTCTCAAATTTTGAAACAGAGTACCCATACTTAATTCAAATAGCAATTTTCCAACTATTTTTGGTTTTATTTTTGTACTCATTCCCAGCCTTTTTCCATAGGCTATGATTATTTTTTGTAATGGTTATTGGTGGAAAATTATTATTATTAATGTTAAAATAACTTTGAAAATACATTTAACCGTATCTCAGTCTGAGTAAATCTAGATTCATCTAAAATTAAAATCAGATCACTGATGGTTATCATCCTACAGAAAAATACTGCTGTGAATATGTGCAGTCATTACAGTTTACTACACACAATGGCATATATATTGATACATGCAGATAAATTTGATAAAATTTACATTTTGGTGTTATTTTATTCTGAAAAAGATAAATGAACAGAATAAATGCATTAATCTCTTAGTCTGGTATTTACCATGAGAGATAATAGTTAATAGAGAGACAATAGAGAGGTCAAAATGACCACTTATGGCCATTTTAGTAGTTATGGAATTCTACCACTTCTCATGTTAATAATCTCATGTCACTTAAAGTGAGTGTTTTCATGACATAGCGTAGTTTTGACAGCAGACAGACTCATAGGGGATTCCTCAAGTGAGTCTGTAATCTTTGACCATCTGTGTCTGATCAGTAATGTAGCGCGCAAAGCACCACAACTTCAAGACTCACGATTACAAGACAGAGGGTTGTGTCGTGTAAATGGCTCGATGATCCGAGAATTTTGAAAGTCATCTAGTGTGACCAAAGCTTAAATGCTTATATAAAGACAGCCAAGACTTCAAATATAAGACTATAAGGTAGTAAGAATTCTAATGAAGCAGAGCTTTTCCCCAAAAAACAATGTCTTAATTGCAATTTACCCTACACAAACACAGCTTTAAGAGCTCTACTGTTTATGAGGAAGCATAATTCCCGGCACACATGGACTGCAGTGAGGAAGGAACCAGTCTGCTGTACATGTATTGTTTTTGGTTTGTCTCCAGCAGCAGCAATATGTCCTGCTATAATTGGCGTTCCTGAAACAAAGTCCCAGCTAATGAGTCAGTGTTATCAATGGAGCTGGTGCTGGTGGGTGGCAAACAGAGAACAAGGCAGCAGACTGCTGTCAATCTGCTGCACACCAAGAGATTGGAAGCACGCAGGAGCAGTGGGAGAGACAACAGCCGAGGAGGTGGTTTGTTTTCTCTGTCGCATAGCTGCTGTCGGAAGCACACGCACACACGCTCGCGCACACACACACACACACTATTTATTTGTAGCAAGTGTTCAGTTGTGTGAGGTTTGTTCGGTTCTGCTGTGGGTGACAATAAAAAAGAGCATGATATGAACATTGTATGTTCACTTGATGGTGTTTTTGAATACATCCCTGCAAACTAGCTGATTTTCTGCAGAATTCGCTGTTTTGAATCAAAATATGTCATTAATGTGAACCGTGTAGATATGAGGGGTTTTTTGGTTGTCAAGTGGTCAGGTCAATGTCCAATAGACAGGAGCGAGACCAGAGACCACTTCAGAAAGCTGTTGTCATTTTGTGATCTTCTTCGCAATAAAATATCTTTGGTGAGATGTCACGAGTCTTTTGGCCAATCACAATCAAGATAATGCCTCTTTTTCTTTATCTATCATCTGCATCAACACTAATTTTGAACAGAGCCATAGAAAAGAGGGAAGTTTTGTTTGCTGCTGACTACATGATATGCTGTTTAACTAACTTAACATTAACTAACTAGTTGCTAAAGTAAGATCAGGTTGAAGGGTGTCCAAACGTAACCTATCAGATCTTTCCCAACCTGTTTATAATGGAAAGCATGCCAGCTTGTTAGCACGTCAGCTGATGTTAACTTCAGTGAATTGTGTATTAACTTACAGCTTTAACGTAACAGTTCAGAATTATTGTGCTGAGTTCAGTCAAAACTCCCACTGCATCCATATTAGTTTCCCATTTTAACATCCATCATTGACGTAAGTTACGAGAGAGATAAAAACGAACATGGAATGAAACAAGGCCCACAGGTGTCCTGGTTTAATGAGTGACCGTGTTAAGTGGTGACTCAGCAAAATGAGTCATAGTAGCAGTGACGGTGTGACACCATATTTAGTGATCCACAGATTCTGTGACCTGCTGTGATGGAAAAAGTTCTTAGATCCTTTACTTAAGTAAAAGCATTAATACCAAAAATAGGTGTAAAAATAGTTAATTACCAGTAAAAATCCTGCATTTAAAGTCCTATATAAAGTACTGAAATAAAAGTATTGAGTATTGTGAAGTACCTTACTTAGTACTTTTTAATTTACTTTTACTTTAGTGCCTTACTTAGTACTTTTTAATTAAGTACTAAGGTAAAACTGAAAGCAGTAACGTCTGCAGAAAACATGAACAGAAGATGCACCAGAAAGCTTTTTTACATGTTAAAATCACAAAGTGTCTCTTCTGGGGGAGGAAGACACCCCCACAGGGGGACTGGGTTATGAATATGTCACCTTTATTACCTCTTATGAGTTTGCAGGTCTGGGATATGTATGGTTGATATTGTGTATGTACATTTGTGTGTATGTATACATGTATGTATGTGTATATATATATAGAGTGTGTTTTTGTATGCATATGAATATTAATCTATATGTCATATATTGCTTCCTTTGATGTAACAGTAACACTTAAGTTATGGTTTGTAGCTGGTGGTATTGTTATTCTGTGCCTTTAGGCGTGTGTTTATGTGTATGTAACCCTTTGACCTTGTGTAATAATAAAAATAACGAAAAAGAAAAAAAGTTTATTGTGTAATGTATCGAAAAAGCTTTGGGGAACAGGCAGAGGATGATAAGCTGCTGTTCTTCGATACCTGGGTTCATGTGAAGACTGCGGGGTCATTAAAAGTGTAATCCATAGACATAGCATTGCATAACATTGTTTGACTCAGTTTACAAAATATGATGGAAATCAATGCTTCAGAACCAGAGATACTGTTCATCCACGGCCTCTACATAACCTGCAGTGCAGCTCAACCAGAGGGCCGGCTGTGTGCAAGTAGCAGCTAATGTAGCCTTGAGCCTCTAGCCCGGGGAGTGGGCTGCAGAGGTCTGGTAAGATCACTTCTTTCCAACTTGCAGATTTTTTTTTTTTTTTTTTTTTCAGTTTCAAACTTGCACTCTTCACATCTGACACCAGAGACCATCTTTTAACAGATTCAGGGATTGCTGCCACTCATGGTTCTGGTAAAGCGGCAGGCTGAGCCGGCCCTTACGTCCTTCTCATCCCAGCCACGTCCTCCAGCTCCTCCTGGGGGATCCCGAGGCGTTCCCGGGCCAGATGGGATGCGTAATCCCATGGCGTGTTCCGGCTCTGCCCCAGGTCTCCTATGTAGACGCTGCTCCTTTTAATGTGAAGCAGCAGCAGTTCTCCTCTGAGCCCCTTCCAGATATCTGAGCCCCTCACCCTGTCCCTAAGGGTGAGCCCAGACACCCTGCATAGGAAAAACCCATTTTGACCACTTGGATCTTATTCCTCTGGACACGAACCACAGCGCGTGATCTTAAGACACACGTCCACCACTTTGCTTTCGGCTTCTCAGCGACAGGATGGTAAAAAGTCTTTATAACAGACTGTATTAATCATTATATTGCCCTAAATTCTTAAACTGTGATGGATGGAAGTAACAAAAATTAATAATTAATATAAAAAGGAAGAAGAGAGAAGAAAAGGAAGAAAAAAAGGAAATACTTGCATAATGTCAGTGGTATTATTATATTTATCATGACCATTACATGTGCCTTGTAAAGTTTTGCACATCATTATTCATTTTTTCTTTTTTGTTGTGTTGTCTTGGCTATAGTTTTGTTTTGCTCTGTCCTTGAGGAGTCTGTCCGTGTCCCTGCCTCAATCAAAGCAAAAAGTCTCATTATACACAATAAATACAATATAATATACAGTAAATAGTAAATAATAAAAGTGAAAATTAAAAAAAGAAAAGATGAGAAACCTTACATTGAAATATTTCTTTCTTTGTGATGTAATCATGATTGTATCTGTGAAGGCACCAAAGGAAAGAAAAGAAAAATGCATGTGAATATAAAATAGAAAGGTGAAAATGGCTGTGAATTGAAAAATGTAGTGATAAATTATCAAGTGATTTGATTCATTCAAAGATGATTTCATTATTAACACTCACATGATATGATGAAAACAGTCATGTTTCATCATTTCCTCCAGCTAACATTCATGATTCACAACACAAAATTGCAATTTATAAAGAAAAAAAAATGAAAGTGCCCAAGGGTCAAAGGTGGGAGTAACAACAAATAAGTGAAAAAAATATAATGAAAATGTATGTGGATTGAAAAATAGAGTGAAAAATTGGCAATTTATTGAATTGAATTTTATTCATTGATATTTTATTTGAAACAGTGTTGCTCTGATAATCAC
Organism: Lutjanus argentimaculatus; assembly: GCA_034769285.1. NCBI lineage: Eukaryota > Metazoa > Chordata > Actinopteri > Lutjaniformes > Lutjanidae > Lutjanus > Lutjanus argentimaculatus. Next base: position 991,618 of record JAWZSL010000044.1, on the reverse strand, counting down.
TGGGCTGTCTTAAGCTGGGGACACACTACAAGATTTTTGGCCAGATTTTACCCACGATTTGCAGTTGGGGCTAGTGTGCGCCAGTCAGCTCTAGTTGGGGACAGTCGTCATGGCAAGTCAGCGCAGAATCTGTTAGTGTGTGATGTGGTACAGACTGGAATCAGCAAGTGTGTGAGGTGAACAGACTGACTTCAGTCGCCGTAATTCAAACATGTTTGAATTTTTTGAGCCAACTCTGGACGCTGTCGTGTAGTGTGTGATCCCTCATCTGCTGCAGTCCTTAAATGTGTGACCAGTCTTTAAAAGAATCTGCTGAAGCCAGTCGTGTAGTGTGTGCTCCAAGTCTTTTCAAAATCTGCACAGACTGTGAAAATCTTGTAGTGTGTCCCCAGCTTTACTGTCTACTGTTCATCTTTTCCAATATTGAACTGACAATAAGCATTTACAGTATAGCAAGGGTCTTCAAGGGTCCTAGAGTTTTTTTTTTTTGTTGTTGTTGTTTGTATATATGTATATGTGTATAGACACTCTTTTGAGCCACCATGGATCATTTTGTAACTTGACAAGCAGCAGACTCTGACATACCCTCCACCTCACAAACCACAGGCAAAGTTCAATAGGTGTACTATGGGGATCTCTGGTTTACAGCAAACAAATTTTCCACCCAAAATGTCAATGAAAAACCACACCCACGGACTCATGTGCTTCACTGGGTCCACTCCATTTCAGAGAGGCAGTACAGTTATGCTCTAGCACCCACTGAAAAGGTTGAGCACCCATGTGAATGTGACCAATGTGTCTGTAAATACCACCTGAATAACAGGGGTGGGAGGGTAACTTTAAAAATGTATTCCACTACACTTACTAATAATCTGTTAAAAAATGTAGTCAGTAACATAATCCAAGTATCACAATATTAAAGTAATGTGACATCAGTGTATATATAGTGCTTTTAGGGTTGCAACTAACAATTATTTTCAACATTTTCTCAATTAATCAGTGAGCTGTTTGGTCCATGAAATGGTCAGAAAATGGTGAAAAAAAGATGGCATCCTCACATGTCTTGTTTTGTCCACGACTCTTTACTGTCAGAGAGGAGTAAAGAAATCAGAAACATACACATTTAAGAAGCTGGAATCACACTTTTTTAAAATTAAAAAATGACTCAAAATGATTCAAAAATAGATGCAAATGCCTTTCATCGTTAATTAAGATTTATGTTTGTTGTGAGATTTCTTAGTTTGTCCAGCTGTTACTTCCTCTGATGTGTGCAATTTATTGATTGATTGATTGATTTAAAGACAAAATATGTTGAAATTTCCACCCAGTGAAGCCTGTTTTCACTAGAGGCCATGATAATGAATTGGCAGCTGTGTGTGCACTGTGCAGGGTTAGGATATCATTCTTTATTTTAAATTGTAATCCTACTAATGACCCCCATTTTTACTAAATGTACCTGTAATCTGATTATATCATTATTATTTGTAACTGCAGTGGAACACAGTTACCTTTTTCTGTATCCAGATCACATAATTCCATTACATGTAATCCATTACTTCCCAAGCTTGCTGAATACAAGATATCAAGGTAATTTATCATTATCATTATTATATTATTAAAATCAGAATAGAATAGAATAGAATAGAATATAAAATAATATAAAACAATATGTGGTGTTATTTACATTTATACATATACATGTATGCATCTATTCTTCAGTTTACATATATTTCATACATTTAATAAAGTATTCTTATCACTTCTATTTTTATTGATTAATTTTTGTTACTTCCACCCCCCCACAGTAAGCAACTAGCAAGTTGTAGGTGTATATTGTACTTTTCCACAGCACAAATCTCATCAGAAAAACTATGTACATTCACTATTCTCTGATCTCAACATTGCTACTTCATAAGCTAAGCTAAGTGCAGATATTACACATTAAAAGCCTCCCACATAAAGGAGAGGTTACGCTCTGAGCTGCTGAGAGAGAGTGAGTCTGCGGACAGGACAAAGAAGGAGCACAATGGAAGGAAAAGAAGGAGTATAAAGGAGAGGGAAAATGGACGAACAGCAGGAGGGTTTCTATTAACATTAACAAAGAGTTATCACAACTGTACAACACCCACACGCACACAGTCAAAACACAACTTCACACACCTTAAACATTACTGTTACTGTCACTGTTCAGGAACAGAAACACACGCTTTGTTAAAACGACAGCACACACACACAACTGGCAGCTTTACTGGCACATATATATACATTATTATTAGCACATACACACCATACCTTCTGTTATTAGCATTATTAGCATTGTGCACACACAGATACACACAAAAGGCACTGCTGTGCTGCCCCTCAAAGGAAAAAGGCAGCAACTTTATTTTTGTCAAAAATAAGTTGTAATCATTCTTGTGACATTAAAGACATCATTTGTCATGCGGACAAATATCATTTCTCAAGTGTGTTGTGTTTTGGAGAAAACAGGGGGACAATATCACAATAACTGCAAAAAGCCCAACAGAAACCAAAGCAAACCACCATAACTTCAGTTACGGTATTCTAAGAAAACAAAGAAATATGTGTGCATTATATTATATAACAGTGGTATAGAATATCAAAATAAGACCACATTCTTATAACTCTCAGACTCACCATGATAACATCTATGATCCCAGGCCTTTTATATTTAAAATTCAAATTTTTATTTTTATTTTTTTGTCATACTGCTGTTTAAAGCTTAAGTGATGAGATAAAATGGAAGTTACTGCCTTTTTTTTTTTTTTTTGGTAAGCTCTGCAAAGGCAGAATACAGGAACCTCCAAATAAGGGTCAAAGGTCAAATCAGAGGTCAGGATTAAAATCACATATCCAATTATCTGCCTGCAACCATTTTGGCTCGACAACAAGAAAACTTTAAAGTCATTTTTCTCAGTTCTACATTCTGGGAAGTAACTGCCTTTTTCCTTTGTGTGGATTGGACGATAATTGGTGGACCATCAGTCTTCATTTCTTTCCCTTTTCCAACCTTTCTCATTCTCCTGACAACCCTCCACCTCTCTCATTTCATACTTCTTAGGCAGCGTGAGAAAAAAGTCATCATTCATTATTAATTCTGGGAAAACAAAAGAATAAAGTTCTGGTCTTACATAATGCACACATCAAACAAAGATGCTGCTGTGTCTTGGTTACTCCAGAATAAAGATTACATCTGCAGGAAGACACATGATGGTTTTTATTTTCTGCTGAGACTGAGGTCATTTAGAACAAACAAATAATGTTAATATTACTTATAAAATCAAACTTTTCATTTTAAAACAAGATAAGTAGTGTATTGTTATATAATGTGATAAGTTTGTTATAAGTTTTGCACATGTCCTTTTCTTATCTTGTTTGCTGATGACACCAGTATGATCCTATTAAGATGGTTACAAGATGGTTTCAGCTCAGTAAGCTCTCTCTCTCTCTCTGCAGGTCTCTCTGCATGTCAGTGTGCAGTACTGGAGTCTAACAGAGCGCCAATAATACGCCACTAATGGGCATTTAGCTTGAAGAAGTGTTTCATTCTCACTCATGCTTTTCCATACATATTGCATTTCCATTACAACAGAGCTACCCACTTGAAGGTGTGTCTTTTACCTGAAGACAAGCTCAAGGAGGCTCGAGCTGAGCGGCTATAAAGATGTGGATAAACCATTCATACATGTCTCTGGGATGAACACAGTGTTTTCTTAAATTCTTTGTAATAAAAGTCCCCTGTTGTGTTGCAATTTAAACGCTTTTATTGTGAAACAGCACAAACAGTAAATGTTTTCATTGGGGTTTCATCAGCAGTAACTTAACACAACTCCGACACAGCTGAAAGCGAATATGAAACGGTGAAATAATGCAGATACCTGTACTAAGAGGGACTTTTAAAAACGTCTTTCTCTCTGCTCTACCTGCGCACACATGAGCTGAGTATCACAACACTCGCTTGTTCAAGAGGGAGAGAGGAGGGTCAGCACGTGGTCAGCGAGATGTCACTGCAGCCCACTCAGAGGCATGTCAGGTTCGCTTTGGCCTCGCTTCAGAAGGTCCATCTCAGATGCGGCGTGGCGCACTAAAAGTGGTAATGAAAATGCAAATCAGTGCAGCACGGTTTGACTTGAAGCAGCCAAAAGGGGCGTGTTTCCAAAAAGCCACTGGCTCGCCATCCACAGAAAGTGGAGGCAAGTCTTCTGGTGCCGAGTGCACCAGCTGGGCATAAAAAAGAAGGTCTTAACTCTTACACTGGACTTGATTACGTCCGACATTGTGATTGGAATTTACACCGAGTGCACCAAGTCTGACTGACAACGGTCTAGCTGCACCTGGTCTTACAGTGCGTGTCCACGTGAGTACATGCGAGTTGATGATTGTTGCCAAGCAACACACTTCTACCCAAAGCATTATTATGCATTTATCATGTCTCCCATAGTATCGTGAAGGGCTCTGTTGGCATAAAAACTGAGCGCACTGGCAGGGTGAGGGACAGCGCTGCATTTCTGTCCGACAGATGCTGTAGTTGAGAAGAGAGCACTTCAGTTAACTCAAATAGTACTTGTCTGCCAAAACGAAACCTCCTTATCAGCTCACTTTCTGAATATGTATCGAGCGGGTTTGCCCTGTCACAGATGACTCTTTCTCTTCTGAATGTCCTCTTGTTGATCATCTCGTAAACAAGACGCGCTTCTATCCTTGTTTCTCTTTTCTGGCTGTGTGATTCCGTTAAAATTACACACTAGGCATAAAAGTTACACCCAGGCAGAACACACACAGGGCTCAAGTCTAACTAGTGCACTCGTCTTAAACTGGTCGTAACTTTCCGTTCTAAGTCAGACATAATGTTACACCCAGGTGTACGCCCAGCTGGTGCACTCAGCTCCTGGATCATACAAGACAGTGATCTGAACTGTGACTTCAACCAGCTGATGACTGAATTTTGAGTGCATTAAGACATTTGTTTGCATCATTAAAGGGTGCGAATTTATGTGTTAATATGTGTTCTCCAGTGCCTTTTGTCCGCTTTATGTACTTAAGAAATTTCAGTAGAGGCGCAAAACATTTTGGTGTGCACTGAAGCGAAAAAAGAGTTATTTCTGTGCATTTCTGTGCATGCCCCTGATCTCAACTCCTAGATCCGCCACTGGACACATGCCATGTTTGGTGAGTTTTCAAGCATGTTTAGGCCCTCAGAATTGTGATTCATTTGGGGAAAAGAAAAGAATGGGGGGTGGGAGGTTCAGTGCTCGGGCCCTAAATATATAAAGCATAATTTGTTGGAGACTTATGAGTCCAAAGTTGTGAGATCTGGCAACACAGTGCAGCCTGCCCAGTCCGCTCTCCCCCAGACTTCTATCCACACTCCTCTAACATTTCTGTCTCTTTCATCCTCTCCTTTCCTTCCTTTTCTCTACCTCCTGCTAACCGCCTCTCTTAGTCTCATCCTCTTATCCTTCCCTCTTTCCCCTTCCTTCCTTCTCATACGTACTTTACCTCCCTCTTTGCTCTCTTTATCTCCGCACTCCCCTGTCATTCCCCCTTTGTTTTCCTCTCTGCTTCTCTCTCTGTTTTTGTATGCTTGTTTCCTTCAGTATGAAGGATTACCCATGGGGCCAAGCTCAGTGGCTTCCAAAGCTTTCATTCTGACTTTTATTTACCCAGGAAAAAGTGTGCTCAGAGCCTCCAGAGGAGCATGGCAAACCATTTTCTTTTGTGTATTTTAACCTTTATTTACCATGGTGAGGCTGACTGAGCGCAGAGGCTCTTTTCTCTGGCAAAGCACGGCTTCACATTCACACACACATCAACATATCAAAATGTGAGTTGTCCACACAGTCTGTCTGTCATTCTGTGGGGTGGTGTTGCCTTTAGCAGCAGCGTACACCTATGAAAAAAGAAAGCCTTACAACAAAACTGGTCGTCTGGTCGGTTTTATCACCAATATGCAAATACAGCAAGTACTTTTTCAGTAAGGCCCTGATCATCAGGAACATCAACTACCGTTATATCTGGTAGTTCCTGGTTTGTTTATAGTCCAGCACCTAGAAATTGATTTTGTTGTAGTTCCCTCTTTGATTGATTGAGTGATTGATTAGAATTGATTGTAGAGATAAATAAAAATACAGAACAAACTAATTAGTGGAGTGCTGAGGACAAATGAGCAGTCTCTTATCCTGAGGAAAGAGGTTGCTCTTCAGTCTGGTGGTACAACAGTGGATACTTCTGTACCTCTTGCCAGACGGCAGCAGGGTCCCTCTCTCCGTGATATCACTTACGTTCAGCAGATGGGTACCAGTGATAGTCTGGGCAATTTTAATGACCCACTGCAGAGTCTTCCTGGGCCATGCACATTGTATGATGCCAGTTTGTAATGTTTCGAATCAAGATGCTTTCTATCGTTCGTCTGTAGAAGTTGACAAGAACATGGCACGGCTTCGGTGCTGAGCACTAGAGCATAAATCGCACACAAAATTCAAAATTGGCCAACTTCCTTTTGGATTTAGGGTATGCCAATAAGAGGCTATTTATAAGTCTGGACATGATACTACTATTTTCATACATCGAGGTCAAATTTAAAAGTGAAGGCTTTGACTTTGAAAACTGTTGAAAGGCCATTTTTGCCACACCCAAGAGCAGTGCTGCTCAGGTTCCCCTTTAAGTGTAATAAGTTACTTTTTAGCCTTTAAAGGCTAAATTACACTACTTGTTTTATTACCATATTACTTATGATCCTTATTGGCGCCCTTGTTGCACTCCAGAAAGCTTTTGTTGTTGCTGTCCAGATGTCAGCTGTGGTGGAAACAAACTCTACCTCTCAAAGTGTGGCCTTCAAATTAGATGCCATCACCATCTATTCTCTCTCGAGGAACCAAACAAACTCAGAATAATGACAGTTCTTCCACCTGCTCTCCCTCATCCTCCATCCTTTGCTGAGAGTTTTGGCTAGCAGCTGCCCTGACCTGCAGCACGTACCAATCATAAGATGGCCTACCTAGGTCAAAAAGTAACTCAGTAACTCAGACTTACTTGGAACAGTAGCTGAAATGTAATTTTTACCCACTTGTGACACGTTTCCATGCATGAAAAATTAAATGTAGTCCTTCAGTTTCAATAGGGACCTCGCGATGGGTGGTGCTTGGCCATTAATTAAAAAAGGTATTAAAACTGCAGTGATCAAGCAACAGCTAGCCTCACAGCATAGGTGTGTGACAAAGGACATGGTGTGACTGGGAAGACCCAATTAAGACATGAACATGGGTGTCTGAGTCATCGTTGCCAAAAGTCTCTGCAAGACTGAAACACAATCCTAGAGGGGCCAGCAGCATTGTCAGGACTGTCCTACATTAAAAAAAAAATCAGTGTTTTAGAAGTAAAACCACTTTCTGATCTGATGATGTTATGCAGTTTTTATAAGGTTGGCAGTTTTTATATGTTTAGACCTAAAAATGACTTAGGGAAAGATCAAAGTTTAGGTTAAAATTACTACCTGATGGTGGTATGTCGTAACCTGATGCATCAGATGGTGTGTTACACAAAACCATCTGGGAAGTTGTCCTTAGGAATTGTTTGGAAAAAGGGCAGGCACTTTCAAAAAACATTTGGCAGGTGATTGGATGAACGATCTGTCTATCACATCTAACATGGCCTAACATCAACCAATCAGATCAAACTCTTGCCGAAGGTGGTCGAAAAGAGCGAAAACATCTTGTCCACGGAGAAAAGCCTTCAGTGTTGTTCTTTGCTCTTCTTTCAGTGAAAAATACTCTCCAGTTCTGATATAACTGATGCTATCACAGTATCTATGCTAACCTCTTCAGGAGCTGCCATTGTTTGTTAGAGACGAGTCGCTTCCAAGGACGCCGCTTGCTGAAATGTGCTTGAAATTACCGATTCTGTTTCTTCTTCTCTATTTGTGGGTTTATGAGGTCAGAGAGGCCAGACTATTGAGTGCCTTGAAATCAGACTACTCCACTGGATGCCAAAAGAAAAAGAGGTCAGCACTGGAGTAATGTGGTCTCTCTTTTCAGTCCACTATATCTAGGAATTATGTCCAGATCGAACAATTCTGCACCTCATAATTTGTAATTATGTTTTAAAAAAAAGAAAAAGAAAAGAAAAAAGAAACATAGGCACGGAGCAGGGTTTTGCATGTTTCATGTCCAGCGTTAGGGTTGGTGTTTTTGGTTTTTGGTGTTTTTGGATGAGAAGCTGAGCAGCAGAGGAATAAAATTTTGTAAGCAATTTGCAGCCAGAACAAGGCTGACTAATGCCAATGTGTAGGTAATTGTAGTAATCTATGTGACAAGAAATGGAGCATGGATCATTTTTGTCAAATGAGTAACCACATGGTAATCACTCTGAATTAGAAACAATCAGGTGTAGCAGAGTTGCATCAGAAAGCAGAAATGAGGGCTTTACAGTTTATTCATATGCAGATTTGAGTCTCCTCTGCTTTCATCCATCTACCCGTCCTTCTCCACAAATTCTGTGTTGTTTCACAGCCTTGGTGTGTCCCTGCTTTTCCGAATAATACCATAAAATAATTTGTCTCACAAACAAAAAACTCCAGTTGTGTGTTTCACTTAGCCTATCTCATGCTGCAGTACAGCAGAGGCTTTGGTCACAAGGCAGAGCCTGGAGCTTTGGACACCAATTTCCTCTGGATTAAATTTGGGACAAGTTTTAATTTTTGCTAATCGCTTTCAGAGAGCACAACTTTAGTCTCTTACTCCCAGCTGCCTTAGCCCTTCTCAACTCCCCCTCCGTTTCTCCTTCACTACTGTCCTATCCTTCTTCTCGACTTCAGTCCTTCTTTCCTCTGTCTTATTTCTCTCTCTTGCTCCAACCAGCTTTATCCTGTCTTTACTAAAAAATGTTGTGGGCAGTTTTTATTTGGATCACTTCTTTGCTAGAAAAATATGTCTAATAAAAGCTGGCAAGAGTGAGTTTTGTGGATAATCTTTCCTGAAAAGACATGTTGTGGTTGATTTGTCCAATGTCAAGTTTTAGATGCTTAGAGAAGAAGCACTAAAGTAAATGATTTTACCATTGTACAGTTGTGTTGGCAGAAATTTCAGCTAGCACACTCTTCATATGAGCTATCTGTACCAGTGTGGTAAGTGAGAACATTTCGAATGTGGTATGGGTGAGATGGTGCCTTGCAAGGCAGCTGAATTTGCAAGATCACAAGATTATGTGAGAATCCATCTTGCCAGGCTTCAAGTTATCTGCTTGTGTCTGTCCCAAAAGTGGTGCAGCTAATCAGCATCCTAGAAGGAACAACTGGCAGCTATGGGCATTGTTTTAGCGAGAAGTGTCCATGGAAGCGATTCATCTTGAACAAACAATGGCAGCTGCTTAAAAGCATCAATCATATCAGAAGTGGGTGGTATTTTTTCATTGGAAGAAGAACAAATCACCTACCAAGTGTTTTTGAAAGTGCCTGCCCTTTTCTAAGGAGAATTTCCTGGACGGTTCCGTGTAATAAACCATCTGGTGTCGGGTTAGGTGAGATGACCCATTTGATTCAAAATGTTTCCAACGTTTAGTGAAAATCAGGCTGACTGAATTAAGTTTTCTTCCCCTGTTAGTAGATCTGGATACTCATTGCAGAGAGTTGTTCACGATCATTGAACAATAGAGTATCATTTACATTAATTATTTCTTACTCACTGATTCTACCACTGTCAAAAACCATTTGACTGATGTAAAAAGTTCAGAATAAAACTGCCAAAGTAGGCACATATAGATGCAGTAGCTCTTTCAAACTTCACTACTTCTTTTTTTTTTTCAGCTTTAATGCTAAAACACGAACCACCTATGACAGAAATCAATCAATCAATCAATCAATCAAATTTTATTTATATAGCGCCAATTCACAACAAAGTTGTCTCAAGACACTTTACATATAGAGTAGGTCTAGACCACACTCAATAATTTTGTTTACATCCGACAGTTGAAACAACTCCCCCATAAGCAAGCACTTTGGCGACAGCGGCGAGGAAAAACTTCCTTTTAACAGGCAGAAACCTCGGACAGATCCATGACTCATGGTGGGCGGTGATCTGACGGCACCGGTCGGGTTGAGAGGGAAAGAGGAAAAGGGGAGGAAAGAGGGGAGGTGGGAGGGGTGGAAGAGAGAGAGAAAAGAACAGAGTCAGAGAAATACACTCGTAGGCAATTGAAAATGAAACGTGGGGTTTGGATTAAAGAGTGGCGGACCTTGAGACAATCAACAAATGTGGTCGGCAAATTTCAACCACCAGCCAGATCAGCTGGATGCACCGCACCAGGGAGGAGGAGAATGGTGACAAGAGCCATGCTACGACTTGGACTTAAGGCTACTCCTGGATAATGTCTGGTCAGGAAAATGAAACAAACAAAATGGGACTCTAGCCAGCCATACAACAGGGAAACTAGTGACAACAAAGGGGTCAGCAAGGTCTTACCTGATGTTGCATATTTATTTTTGCTAACTTGACCAAGGATCTCTGCAAATCTTTTCCACAGTTAGCAGGCAAGTTGTCGCTTGTAGTAGTAGGTCAAGTGATTTTGAAATGTTCGCATAATTTCGAAAGCAGCTTTATCTTTGTTGGTGCCATCCACATTGTAGAACCAAAAATACTTCCACATACTGCCTCTCAGATGTTTTGGTGTTGTGATCGTCCACTCTGTTTGCTATTGTCCTCCATTTTCGTCATTTCACTTTAACATTAACTTAGTTTACTGAAAGGTCAATGGGGCTTACAATAGGTCAAGCTGATATCAAAGTTTTAGAGCGCCCTCTGCTGGATCACAAGGCAAACTACTTCAAATGGTCTGATGCGCTTATATAAACTGCAGCACATCATTAAAACTCAAATATGAACTTTTGAACTTTTGATGTTTGAAGAATTTCAAATAAAAAGTGACAACCCTATTAGTAGTTTAAATATTCTCCTGTAGTTAGCTACATTAGCTAATCCAGGGAGCTACGTACCAGACACCCAACATCATTTCAGCATTGTCTTTTGGGCTAAATCTGGGCGGTCCATCGTGGTCTTTATTTTGCCCCAAAACATTGAAAATTGGGCCATGTTTAGTCTATTCTATTTGGTCATATATTTTGCCCAAAAATAGACTTTAAAATTTGAAAAATCGTGATTAGTCCACCTGTCTTCCCAATGATGACTTTTCACCTGTCACTTTCAACTAAAACCAGACGTAGATGGGTGTCCTTAAATAGTATATATTTATAATATAATATATATAAATCTCAGCAGGAACCAAACCTGGTTGTTGTGGCAAAGTCAGCAGGACTCACAGTCAGAATGACTACAATTATTTGAATAAGACCCAAGTTGAAAGGTACTTGAATTTTCCTCTAACATTGTGAGAGCAGAAAATGATCAGGAATTCTACTTCTAGAAAATAAGTCCCTCCATTTCACAAAATCAGCCCGAAGTGTTTGTAGCTAACTTTGGTTTCTCTTGATCCTCCTGACTACCTCAGCAACACTGCCCCTAAACCACATGAAATCTTTGTTCCCAGCTTTAAAATAGACACAATCACAGCTGTCTGACCTCCTGTGCTCCTCTTTGCCAAGTGGCCTCCTTCACAGTCTTCACTGGTGTTTTTTTAAGATGACAAGATGAACCGTTCTAAAAAAAAAAAAAAAAATGCCTGCAGAAGTCCCTGCTGAGCCAGTGTTCCTCAGTGAAACAGGGTCAGTGTGACCAACCTGAAACATGGCAGTAGACGCTGCTGTCTGTTTAGCTTAAAATTTCAGTTATGCCTGTTTCTTTCCTTCTCTTTTCCTTCCACCTTGTCCCTTCTGTCATCTATCTTTATTCCTGTCTGTTTCCTCCAGCTATCTAACATCCCTTTATCTTTCTGTCATCTTCCCCACCTCTCATGTGATTTCTTCTTCCCACTGACATTCTCTCTTTATCCCAAACCCCCCTTACTTCCGCAAGGCTCCAGACTAACTTTTCCACTGGTAGCACTTTATTTGGTTGTGCTCTTTTATGGTACCACATGGTATTAATCTATGACCTAACATGCTTTGCGCATTCTTTAAATTATTATTAATGTCAAGATATCCAATTAAAACATTTAATTAACAGACTTTATCAACATTTGCAGGAGTTGCTGAAAGAAAAGGCCCTTCTACTGAAATCTAACTCTAAAATGTTTTTCATCCAGACCTAAAAGTGAACCCATGAAATCTTGCTGTATCATTACTATTGATAAAATTCATGAATTCATGCTGATGCTAGCCAGTTGCCCCAAGCTAAAACTGGTTCCCAGTGTGTTATAAAAGTTAAGCTGACATTATTCAGAGGTAGATTTCCTCAAGCAAAGTTCCAGAACATCATGTCCAACTATTGAAGTAACCTAGTGGCTGGGGTTTGTGGAGGTTAATCCCTCTGTCAGTAAATGTTTTTTTATGTTTACCCAAAATCCAAACAACTTTAAGGGAACATTCATTAACATCATGTTGGGCAGTGCATGAATACATGGATTTTAGTCCATGGGCCTAAGTTGGCAAATTCTACTTTGGTATTTTGAAAAAGTCTATATCTCAAGATGATGTTTAACCTGACATGCCAGATGCTGCCCCAAGTTTGGAAAAGGGCAAGCACTTTGAAAAAACAGACGAACCATCTGCCTATCATGTCTTCAACCAGTCAGATCAGACCAGCCAGTGGAGCCAGTTGGTAAATCAAACTCTTGCAGAGGCCAGATCGGGAGAAGAGCCAAAACATCAAGAAATGCCCTCAGTGCCGTTCTTTGCTCTTCTGAAGAAATACTCCAGTTCCCGAGTTCAGTTCTGATAGAACTGATGCTATCACAGTATTGATGCTAACCTCTTCAGAAGCTGCCATTGTTTGTTTGAGAATGGATGCTTCTCGCTGTCATCACACCTAAAAACACACACGTAGCTGTCATAGTCCCTCTTAGGATGCTGACTGGCTGCACCACTTTTGGTGCAGACACAAACGGTAACTTGAACCCTGGCAAGATGGATTCTCCCATGATCTTGCGAATCCAGCTGCCTTGCAAGAATAATATTACACCATGACAAGACAAGTAGTTTAAACACAGTTATCACCCTTCAGTCATACCAACTGTCAATCCAAAGAATTAATAGGGGCTGTTCATCTTCTGAAGCATGTGGTGGCCATGCTTGAGTAATATCTTGGTTGCCGCTGATCAGGCAGTGACAGCTGCTTTTGATAATCGCCATGGTCTGTGAACATATGCAGATTTTATCCATTGCTCAAACACTAAAATGAATGCTCAGACAAAGCATCAAAACCTTAATTATTTCGTGACCATACCTTAAACAAAGGCACCAAACATATTTTCTGCTTTGCAATTCGTTTGCAATTCTGCAACACACTTCTTGCAAAACAGCACACACTGTTTCTAACATTAGACACCTTGTTCAAGAGTGAAACACCCTGCATCATTGGGAAAACATTTCTACTCAAAATGCAAAACACAAGTGAAACTGGAAACAGACACACATGAAACACGATCATACGCTACAATTTTTTATGATTGCTTACACACTGAAATTTTAAATAACACAGTTAGAGAAACCTTAACACCAAGGAGCAAAACCTCAGCCCAGATTTGCATGACTATAAGCATATTTTCAGCCTCACACTTTTTGCAAAATACTGCACAGTGTTTTTATCACAGTATGATAAAGTCACAGAACTGCCCAGCGCATTTAACATTAGACAGGCAGGAGATCCATCACATACTGCGAACTATCACATCAACTTAACATTACTTTTAACTGTTCATATCAAACTTGGAGAGGAGAAAGCACAAGTTTACCGATTACAGTTCACCCCATTCACTGTCTTTACTTTCTTTCTCTCTTTAATTCTGCTTCATCCTCTCATCAAACTTGACACATTGTGTACCTAGCGGGGCCCTACACAACTTGTGTAGTGTGCATATAGGGCCGACCGGCTCTGTGTAGACCTTTTTAAATTTCTCATACAGGCTTCTATGAAAGATTGTCCCAGTGCAGTACATCTACTCACATTACAATACACACAAAAAGAAAGAAAGCCTTCAGTAAAAATACAGCTTATTGTTTTGTCATTGCTGGTTTTTGCAAAAAAACAAAAACAAAAGTAGAATTACAGTAACCGATATGATATTACTGGTGCTTACACGCTAAAGGCGAATGCTAACAGAAGCATGAAAACCTTAAACTTTTGTAACCATGCTTCAAACAAAGGCACCAAAAGCACAAACACACTTACTGCTTTGCAATTTTGCAACACACGTCTTGCAAAACACTACACACTGTTTCTTACATTTGTACTTGGTTCAAGAATAAAACATATTGCAATCACAAGAAAAACAGTTCTGTTCAAAATACAAATTGGAACCACGCACACATGAAAACACTCATCTCTTAATGCACCAATCTGTTTAAGTCTAGATAGACTCAGACAAACAGACCTCAGGCAAGCTCGTCTCTTTTGTCAGAACTCAGAGGCAGCGAGGGTGAGAGGTAGAGGAAGACTGAGAGGAGGACGAGGACAAAGCACAAAGAAAGGACCAGACTAAAGACAAAGACATGTTTCCTACAACATTAGGGGCACTTTTGTGGAACACGTCACAAATCATGGCCTGACGATAAAACATTTTGAGTTTCTGAAATTCAAAGTTTATCTAAAGAAGAAAAGTAAATTATCTCAACAAAAGATCAGTAGTTGGCAAAACTATTTCAAAACTTGAGAATCTGAGTTGGGTTCAAAACGCAGATTCATAAACATTGCATGACATGAAATTCATGGCACTATATATACATTATTATAATATACATTATCATATACTATATATGTATATATGTATTGTATTGTATGTATTTCATTTCTTATTATAATAATGTAAATATTCACTTATCTTAGGATTTTATACAATGCTCAATAAATTCAATAATCATGTTTTTTTGTTTCTCATTCTGTTCTGTATAGATCTACTTACTCTTAAACTGACAGATGGAGGAAATTGATTTAAAGGCGGGAGGACTGTAGTGGAAGCACTGGGGTGTGCCAGCGTGACTGTGTGGCAAATGGTTTATACAGTATGGCTCACAGGTCAGTTAGAAAGGCCCCTCAGTATAAAGCACAGCAGTATGTCATTTTGACAAAGAGGTGAGATTGCTCTCTCCATGTGTTGTGTCTTATTTGGCTTGGGTGCAGGGTTGTCTCTAGTTTTTTAGGGGCCCTATGCAAAATGTCCATTGGGGTCCCCCTATTTTGTGAAACAATGGAAGGGAGATATCAAACCCCCTTAGATGGTAAACTGACCCCTGCGATGTAAATTAGGGCTGCAAATAACATTTATTTGCATCATTGATTAATCTGTAGATTATTTTCTCAATTAATCGATTTGTTGTTTGGTTTATAAAATGTCAGGAAATGGTGAAAAATGTCAATCAGTGTTATCCAAAGCCCAAGACAGTGTGCCCAGATGTCTTGTTTTGTCCACAACACAAAGATATTGAGTTTACTGTCATAAAGTAGTAAAGAAACCAGAAAATATTTACATTTAAGAAGCTGGAATCAGATAATTTTTACTCTTTTACCTTGAAAAATGACCCAAATGGGGGAATCGATTGTCAAAATAGTTAAAATCATTGCAGTTCTACAGAAAATGGTGATAGATGGAAAAAAGGGGACTTCTGTACATCAAGAAACTCTTGAATACTTACATGACTTACAGAATGTGCATTATAACATCTGTCAAAATACAAATAAATGAGACAAATGCTTTTTTCCTTAAAATGTGTGTTTTAAATGTGTACTTTAATGGAACACATTTGTTTTGAAATAGAAAAAACACTAAATGTAAAAAAAATGTAAAAAAAAAATATCCCCTTTCCCTCTACACTGCAACTCTTATTTTAATGTGTGTGTTTTTGGGTTTTATGTGTTGTTTTCTTATTTGCTGTTGTTAATCACCTTTTACATGCTTCTTTTATAATGTTTTAAATGTGTTTCTTTTTCCCCTGTTGTTGTATTTGAATGTCCTGTGTGAAGCACCTTGAACTGCCTTGTTGCTGAAATGTGCTATACAAATAAACTTGCCTTGCCTTGCCTTAAAAAACAAGAAATAAAAATAAATTAGGCCATTACAAAGAATAAACATGAATCTGATTTATAAACTTAACTAATTCAGGATACCTTTTTTTAGTATGAAAAATAAATAACCTTGTAAATCTCATGGAGGGGAAACAGAAATCAGTGTCACTTTTGAAAGAAAGTACTGTAGTTTGGAGATAAACCAGAGCGAGTGGTTCTTCAAACATGTTGCTGAGGCTGTTCCCTGACACACAGAGAATGTTGGGAAGAATAAACAGTTAAGAGTCTGTCCATTCTTGATTAAAACTGTTTGTACTGTCTATTTCTCTTTTTAGAGCAAGTGAAATTGATCTTCTCTGAATGTTGACTTTATTCTTGTTTTTGTTTGTTTGTTTTGTTTCTTTGTTCTTTTTTAACTTTTTATGAAAAACATTCAGACATAACAGAAGAGCCGGGGTAAACTGCAATACATGACATAAAAATGTTAAAAGACGTACACAAATCAAAAGTTTTAATAGTCTTTTTGTTCACAGAAAAAGATAAAAGCTTTCCATATTGTTCAATTTTCTTCAAGAAAACAACAAAAATGTTTTTTTTACTTGCAAATTTACATTTGTGAATGAAAAATGTTGCTAATATATAATGAATAGATTTATTAAGAAAAATATTTGTCATCTTTTTTGGGGTATTTAAAGAAACCAAACACGATATTTTCCCATAATAAAACAAAGACTTTGAAAATATGATCAGTGAGAAATCTGCAAAGGTCTTGACAGAGTTTCTTGATTTCTTTCTTCACTTCCCTCTGAAATTTCTGCATGTAGTTACTGACATAGTAATATTATGAATGATTTTAAAGGACACTTTCTAAATCTGTAATAGAGACAACATCTCCTTTCACCTTGTTTCTACATTATGTGTGTGTCACTGCCTCGAGCTGCAGCGCTTATTTGAATGCACAGATTTGATTGGCTGGATAGTATCACGTGATTTTCAATGCATGCACTTGGTCTGTGAGTTTCCTGGGTCACTAAACCAAACGCTCCGTCAAAACATTTCCCCCAGGGCCACTCACACGAATGCAACTATGTAAAATTTTAACTTCCATCTCTGCTGTTCATGTTCTCCACTTTACATTCTTCCATCCTTTCCTTCCTTCTTTCCTTTAGTCCTTCGTGTCCAGTACAGACATTTGGGTTGTGATTAATACAGAAACTGTTGCCAGGTCACTCAATGGTTTCAAACCACACACACAAAGGAAAAAGAAAAATAGGGAAAAAAATGAAAGAAAAGAAACAGGGTATAATGAAATTATCGGGACTTTTTGAGGAAAAGCAAGAGAGACTTATTTGAGTCATGATAAGTGCTTTAGCATTACTCAACGTATGAGGACAGTGTTTTACGTATGAGGACATGGCCTTTGTCCTCACAAGTCAGCTGAGTCCTCACAATGCAGTGGGTAAACAGTTGAATTGTCATCATAATCCAGACAAACCAACGCACACCCAAGTTTTGTAGCCCTACTTACACAAACTTACACACACACAAGGGTGCAAGCAGTGATAGTGGCAGTATATGTGTGTGTGTGTGTGTGTGTGTGTGTGTGTTGTGTGTGTGTGTGTGTGTGTGTGTGTGTGTGTGTGTGTGTGTGTGTGTGTGTGGCCTAAGGGGAGTTGTGTTTTTGCTAAATTTATCATCTCCAGTTCATCTCCCAAGAGCTGAGGACCCAGGCTAGTGCCTTTGTTAGCTCAACCATGACTGCATGGTGTGTGTGTGTGTGCGCGCACACGTGCATGTGCGAGTGTGTGTGTATGTGTGTGTGTGTGTAACAGAGAAAAAGTGTTTGCATTTCCTCTGCCTCAATTTCCGCCTCTTTTTCTCTCTCATCCATCTTTTCCATCTCCTATTTTTCATCTTCTCTCCTTCCCTCTCTTCCTGTCTTCCTTTCCTCTCAGTGTCTCAGCCTCTCCTTTGTTCTCCTCTCACAGAGAAGAAAGCTCCAGCAACTACACTGCTTAAATGTAATGTAGTCTCCAGAAACACACCCATGGCTACGATTACAGCTTTCAGCAAAAATGATTCTCATTCAGGGTCGCTGTGCCATTTAACAGCAAGACACTGAATAACGCTGGAGCTGTCTTTGTATGTTCACAAGGCCTTGATGAAGGCTGCAAACATTTCGTTCACCTTGAAAATAAAAGTTAAGATATGAGATTTTTGAAGAGGCTTGTTCAAAATCAAAATATACAGTATATACATCATATAAGAAATGTGAAAATCCCTCTACACAATGAAATGAGATAAAAAAAACTTACTGCTGATCAAAAACTTACTACTGCCCATCCATCCATCCATCCATCCATCCATCCATCCATCCATCCATTCATCCATTACCAGTCCCTGCTTATTAACCTGACACATCAGATGGTTTGTTACACAGAACATCTGGAAAGTCGTCCTTAGAAACTGCTTGAAAAAGGGCAGGCACTTTCAAAAATCACTTGGCAGGTGATTGGATGAACCGTCTGTCTTTTACGTCTAACACAGGTGAACTTCAACCAATCAGATCAAACTCTTTCCAAAGCCAGTTGGAGAAGAGCGAAAACATCTTTTCCATAAAGAAAAGTCGTCAGTGTCGGTCTTTGTTCTTCTTTCAATGAAGAAATACTCTCCAGTTCTGATAGAACTGATGCTATCACAGTATCTATGCTAACCTCCTCAGGAGCCACCTTCGTTTGCTCAAGATGAGCTACTTCCATGGACGCTTCTCGCTGTCGAATCAACACAACTTTCCCACAAATTTAACCGGTCATAGCAGCCCCCTGCACAAATGTCACACGTTTGTCTCACTGACCCGACTAAATGTTATTTACTATGTTTTGTATATAAATTTTTTTAAAATTTTGTCATAGGTACCGAAAAGAATATTTGTTGTTACTGACATTTAGTAATGCTCTCTGCACTTTTATAATTTTGTTCTTGCTGTTTTGACTGAGTTTGAGACGCACCAATATTTTGCTTCTTTGTGGAATAGACCCCAAGTTTCACTTAGCTGATGCAGTTGAGGACAGTAGGTCCTTCATGATAGGAAGGACCAGGAGAGAGCATACGGAAGAGATGGAGAAAGTGCAGCGCCATCAGGAGGCCATTGAAGGGGCCTAAAAGGAGTTGGAGGACAATATGGGAACACTGCAGCAGACTAGTGCTGCCACTGAGGTCGTTGTACTGCCTGAACTCCTGCAGCTAAGACCATGTGTGCAGATTCGCTGGGATATTGCCCGGTGTTTGATGTAAACACTTTTCTCAAAAAATACATAGCCCGATTACAGTACATCACAAGGAAATAGATGTTCAAGTCTTAGAAGCCAGGTCCTTCCCCATTAACGTTTGACATTGACACAGCGCACCCAAACATTAAGACCTCCAGGGACAAAACCATGGCAATCGAAAATGATGTCATGGTACCACATATGGACCACGACAAGTGTTTCCTCCAGTGTGTTAACATCCTAGCTGCTCAGGGCTTCCCGTCAGGCCGACACTATGGGGAGGTCAAAGTCGCCTCCAAACCCAAGTGAGAAAGTGGCTTCTGGATGTTGTGTGCGTGCAATGGGAACAAGTACTCAGCTGACACGCAGCCCTGGACGAGGCTGCTGTTCAGCAGGTCCCCTCAGAGGGGCGGAGTTTTCTTGTATTACAATGAGAGGAGGGTGTCCTTCTACAATGCCGAAGGCGTGAGTCTGAACTACTTGCTCACCAACGGGACCAGAGGCAAGGTGTTCCCCGTCTTCAGTCCATGCATTAGAGACAGCAGTCAGAAACCTCAACCTTCGGCCCTGGGCCCAATCAATAAAAGCTTTTTCGTATGTAAAAAAACAAAACAAAATAACAAAAACAACAAAAAAAGATAGAAACTGCACACAGACAGTGAGCAGTCACAGATCAGGTGCTGTATGACCATCATGTCTTCCTGCATGTTGTCTCCACCAGTTAGTTTGTCAGTTGAGAAGCCTCTCTCCACTGCTATCTGACCATGACAAAGTGACCAGATTTCTGAAATGAACACTGGGAACATTTTCACTTTGGTGGACAGCGGTTAATCAGTGAAATATCCAATGTTATTATCTGTGAAATAAAAAGCGGTTCAGTTTCATGTATTTTATCCATCTGCAGAACTGTAAGAAACTATGATGCAGGCAGACTGACCAAACTGGGCACGAACTAACTTAGTAGCAGTCGCATTGTGAATGAAACTTTCGTAAATTATGGAACACTTAATAAAGAGAAACTGTAATGGTCCAATACAGCATAGCATAATTAATTATCTATATGTACAAGAGAGACAGGCACACAAAGACAAGACTATCAGATACACTATGACAGACAAAACAGACTCTTTCTTCCTTCCTGCCCTGTCCTTTCCACCTCAGTCTTCTACACTGCTGATAGGGTGGCAGCTGTGTCCCAGACCAACACTGTCCACACTAGTTTCTCTGTATCTGGAGCTCTGGTGACTGCTTATTTTTTACCTCAGGGCCATGGGAATTTTACCAGAGACACTAGAAATGGCTGTCTTATAGAGGTGTTGTGGGACTAACTGAACAAAACACGTGATGTGATGTGAGGAGACAAGCTGATATCCTCAGTGGCAGACCTGCTGTCACACATCTCTTTAACAGTCATGTTAGGTCAGGGGTGGGATTTTTTTTCACCCTTTATGAATTGCCAAATGATGAACTGTGTCCAAAACTTGATGTTTCACAGTGTACCATGCATGCTGCATATAGGTTCCAATGATAGTTGCAGCAAAGTAGAAGAACACATAAACAACATGGATGTAGAGCACTGAGTAAATAAAGTTACAGGTTAATATAGAGGATACAGTTTATTATCATTACCAATGAACACAGCACTGAGCCCTTTCAAAATAAAGGTCTGATAATGGTTTCATGGTAAGCAAAATGCTATTGACTGTTTTTGCTAAAGTTTGAATTTTTGCTATTTCCATTGTGGCCTTGTGGGCCAAATCAAACCTTTAAGTGAGCTGCTTCTGGACCCCAGTCTGCATTTTGCCCAGGTCTGTGTTAGGTGGTAGGTGATTGGAGCTGCCTGTCTGATGGTCCTGCGGATTCATGTCAACATGTTTGTCACCAGTGCAGCCTGATGTTTGTCAGATCTGTCCAGGCACTTTGAAAAAGTGCTGGGAACTTTGGTCCAGAGCTAGCCTGGGCACCAGATGAGCTCAAGTTTTCATTTGCTCCAGCAAGTACATTTGGCCCCCCCTTCCATTCAGACAGAATTCCACCTGCCTTGGATCTGAGCTAACCTGGCACACAAGATGGTTTGTTACACAGAACCATCTGGGAAGTTGTCCTTAGAAACTGTTTGGAAAAGGGCAGGCACTTGGCAAAATACGCTTGGCAGCTGATTGGATGAACAATCTGTCTATCACTTCAAACACAGGCTAAATTCAGCAAATCAGATCAAACTCTCTTGCTGACTTGTTCATGTCGTTGAAAAGACAACTATCTACGGACGTCCATCTACGTCCAGTTTTAGCTGAAAGTAACATATGAATAGGCTAAATAAATGCCACGACAGCCCAGAGGACAACGCTGAAATGACGTCAGGTACATGGTGGGTTGCTTCTTATCAGATCCCCCGGGGTGAAATAGGCATATTTCAGACCAGCACTAGCTCTTAGCAATTCTTTATATGCTGCTCTCAGGAACCAATCAAGTCAAACCAATCAGGACTCTGAAGCCGACTGAACTGTGAGATCCTAAGGTGAGACATATTTACATTTTAGACATTTCAGACGTGTATCCTTTCATCCTGACTGATGACAGTACAGCAGGAGGATAAGCTCTAGATCAGCAACATTAAGCGGTGAGGAGACAAAGGGTCAGAGGTTACAATGTGTCTGCAAAACAAATGAGCAACAGAGGAGGATTCTTGCAATAAGAGCAGATATTTCATAGGACTTTAATTTGAGATTGGGGACATTTTTCAGTATTTCTATCTCACCCCGCACTGCAGAGCCTCTCCGCCTTTCCTCTGTGGCTGTGACAGCTTTGAGCAAATGTTGGCATTTGGATGAGTGCAGTGTGATGGAAGTGCTGTCAAATGAGGCAAAGGAAGGAGATTCTCCTGGTGGAGTCAGCTGAGCATGAGATCTAGGGGCAGAAAAGTTTGAGAAATGTTCCTGAGATTTCCACAACTTGACACACAAACACATACACACAGACACACAGACACACATACACATATCTGTACAAAAATATGAGAAATGTCCCATATTTTATTTTGGATTAATTATAATTAAACATTTCTGTCTGTAATGCAAATACATGCACATGCAGACAACCTTCTGTTTCCAACCCCAGTCATCTTGTGGGAACCCTGAGGCTGTGCTAGCTGCATTAGCAGTCACAGCATTAGAGATGTATGTTCACAGGGCCAGGATGTTTTTTTAATTTTTTTTTTATACCAAGTCTGCAGCTCAGCCCTGCAGGCTCAATACACCAGCAGGCGGTAGAAGAGCAATAAGAGTGTGTTTTATTGCTTTTTCATTCTAACACATTGACATGGTCTTGTTTAAACCCTCTTCACTCTGTCAGCTCACATCCACAACAGTTTGACTGCCGACTACTTATATACAAAATGTTTTGTGTTTTACATCCTGCCCAGTGCGGGTAATGTGCTACACTACGATTCTAAAACTATAGCGCCCGAGGGGCTGGATCCAGCCTGAGAGACTTTCTTAAAGCCCCACACATGTTTAGAATTCATTAAATGGATTTTGGATTTTTTCTTCTCCCATTTTTAATGGTCCCCCCGTTCTTTTATTGTCAAGCAATCACCTTTTTTTCATAAGGCTGCAAAAGCAGACCATGAAAAATGGCTATATATTTCTTATTTAGGTAATACTTTCCATGATACCTATGTCTATAATGCATGCATGATTATCTTCATTATCAATTAATCTATCAATCATTTTCAAAATTAATCAATTAGTTATTTGGTCCATGAAATGTTAGAAAATGGTGAAAAATGTTGATGAAAGCTCAAGATGACGTCCTCAAATGTCTTGTTTTGTCCACAACTCAAAAACATTCTGTGTACTGTCCGAGAGGAGTAAAGAAACCAGAAAACATTCACATTTAAAAGTGAAAAGTCCAAATCAGAGAATTTGGACTTTTTTGAATTAAAAAATGACTAAAAAAAGATTAATCAATTAATTAATCCTGTCACAATCTTTTCAGTTGAAAAATAGGTCCAAATGTGTGGAGCACACTGATGTAATCCATGGCCGTTAGAATTTGGACTATTTTCCTTTAAAACAGACCCAAAATGATTAATCAGAGCTGCAACAATTAATCTATTGTTAATCGATTGATATTGAATATCTGCAATCTAAGTGTTTTATGTTCATTGTTAGGTTTATTAGTTTTGTCCAGCTGTTCCTTCCTTTATTATGTGCATTTTATTGATTAATTGATTCATTTAAAGACAAAAAATGTTGAAATTTCCACCCAGTGAAGCATGATAATGAATTGGCAGCTGTGTGTGCACTGTGCATGGTAGGATATCATTCTTTATTTTAAAATTGCAATCCTACTAATAATCCCCATTTTTTACTAAATGTATCTGATTTAATAACAATTTAAGAAAGATTTAACAGCAACGTTATTAAATCTACAGTATGATTGACAGCGCAGAAGACATTTTGCGAGTCTTTTTGGCTTTTAAGAATCTAAAACATAAAACATACTTTGCCTTGTTTTCACATTCTTTTGCTCACTACATATTCCATATAATTCCATATTTCATAGTTTAGATGTTTCCAGTATTAAATGTAAAAAATGTAAAAAATAATGCTCAAGGCTCAAAACAACTGTATCGCCTGGGCTACAGTATGTCTTCAGTATAAGAGCGAATACTTTTTACTGTGTTGTTTGATGATGAATCAACTACTTTGAGAATGTGCTGCACATAAAAATCAACACACCTACTGGTCCTGATCAGGAACTTGTCACATTGTTGTAAACTCAGGACTTTCGTCAGGATGCTGTGGGATTGATGACTCACTTTTATCAGTGATTCAGCCCAGGTTTCAATATGTGATTAGTCTCTTGTCGAGGGCCCTTGCTGTTTCACTGATGTAGCATTCCCCGCAGCTGTTGTTCCTGTCTTTAGGGTGTACCTACAGAGATCTTAATGTGCTGAATGGTTTATGGTAATGACTAGTGCTGATTCCCCGTGGGGTTGCCTGTTGGATGGCTTGTTTTACGTGAATGTTGAAAATTGGGTCATGTGTCACACCTGGGCCAGCTCCACTCACTGAATGTGGTTCTCTCAGACAGTGGTTCCCAACCTTTTTTCCTTGATTTTTTTGTATATAAATATGTCATTTACCACAGGCTGGAAGGTGCAGGAAAAGCTTGAAAATTCTTGAAAAGTGCATAACTTTGACTTTCAAAAGGTGTAGGAACCCTGAAATTGTGATTTTAGTTGACATGTGCAAATCTGATTTTGAGGACCTCAGAACAGACAAAGTCTTGGGGACCTCCCGTGATTTCTGGCGCCCCCCTAAGGGGGGCCCAGACCCCAGGTTGGGAACCAATTCTATGTGCTACATACCTTGAGCTAAACAGGACCCTCTGTCTTGTTACTTGTCGTTGTCCCAGTAAGCTGTCTCAGGACTCCGGAACAGACATATCCACAAACATATGTATCCATCATTAATGTCACCAGTCAAAACTGTATTTGACAAGTTAAAATGTCAGTCTGCAGAAAGATCTATTGGATAATGAGATCAGATGAGATCTGGCTCATTATTTTTTCCTCATTTGTCATAATTGGATCCTCCAAAGACCACAGACTGAGAAGAAAATGATCGTACAATATGATAATTTCCCCCAGCAAAGATACCCAAGAGGGTGTTATTTACTGTGATTATGAGTATGATCATTATGAGTACAGAGTTGGCATCACTTGACGTCGCTGCTAAGCTGTCCAGATGTTCAAATTGCATAAGAGCCCATTTTAGAACACTGAAAATGCTCGTCTCCTGGTTACTTTAAGCTGAGAAAAGTGGATTCTGGTCATTTGTGTGACTTTGAAAGTGTTTTTGCTTTCATACGGTTCATATTTTGTGTCTCAAACTATAATTTTAGTCTAAAAGATGCTTTTTGGGCCATTTCCTTTTTAACTTCATTGAAGGCCTATCAGCATAAACAAAGGTAAAGCATGCAAACACAAAGTCAAAGTTAATACTTCACTTATCAGTTTAGCAGCTCAATAAAGCAATGAGCCTTGATAATAATGTGAATATTTCCACATAGTGTCCTTTCAGTTTTTAAAATAGGCTACTAAAATTCTGCATCACTAATGTTTCCTTATTATTATTATTATATATTTACTATGATGACATGTACACCAATACCACAATCCTGATGTGAATTGATGTCAGGGTAAACTCTATTCACATTTAGCATGTAAACACCATCATCAGATTTTATCCATAGAATTGGACTCATAATTGCAGTGTGATATACAGAGGACACTCAGTTGTACTTTTAGCTTAAATGGGCATTTTAGCTTCTACCATTTATCAGTGCGAGTTAACTTGTGTTTCATATAGCCCTGATGCGTGTTTGTTTATTTCCACATATAGAATTTTTAAAAACACACAGTGTATTGTAATTACAAAGGAATGTGAAGGAGAATTGCTTAAAAACCTTTGCAAAGTTCTCCAGACAGCATCGTACAGGTAATTATTGCAATAATAAACTATGCACAGTTTCTATGTATCTATCAATAAAATTAAACAGTAAAAACTGAAACATATTATAGGCTCATATTTACACTAACTCTATTACTCACAAACTAAGAGTACACAGTCATGTGATACAACTCAGAATTATCGTAACACAAATGAAGTAAATATGAGAACTGATACAAGCACATATCATTGGTATCAGCATCACTTTAATGTACTGTTATTGTAATTTTTAAAAGATACCCAGCTCTAATAAACACAGGAACAGGAATCCTGTTTGAAAAAAATATAGGTTCAGAGGAATGTGTTTGATGTAGACAGCTTGTTATTCTTAGTGCTCATTTCTAAAAACGATAAATGTGCTCAAGTTTGGTACGAGCCCAAACCAGTGGTGGACAAAGTACTCAACCCCAGTACTAGTTAAAATACTAGAGTACTCGCTTTTAAAAATACTTTAGTATTCAGAAGTATGTGCCTTTAAGAATGCTTAAGTGTTCAAAAGCACAAATCATAAAGTACATTTTCTAATATCAATACATTGCTGTATTGTTTTCACGATGCATTTACAGAAGCTTGTAAGTCTCTGAAACCACCTAATGATGCACTGACTTGCTTGTAGAACCACGATGCTACACAAAGCCTATAGAATCACCTGTAAAAACTTCAGTATAGAAATGCAATCAAAAACAAAAAGGACAGTTAACTGTATTAAAAGCACCACATAAAATTAGATTGAAGCCAACTGTAAGGAGTTCTCCAGGTCTGTTAAATAACTGAGATTTCTTTCTGTCTTCAGGGGCAGTAGACCCCAATAAAAAACATTTCAACATTAAAAGCCCACCTGGAATTATTTCTCCTTTTCTAATTATAATAACACCTTGAGATTTAATTTTGTCTTTCTCCTGTCGTCACCATTACCGAGTTTTGTTTGAATGAAAGAGGGAGAGCTTGCTTGTTCTTGTTACAGAGCGCGCCTGGATGATGTATTTCTGCTTTTACATCAATCGCAGTTGAGAGCAGGTACTGTGATTGGTTTTCCTCTGTGAGGAACACAGCGTGTTGCCAATTACATTTTAGAAAAGAAAAAACAGCAACAGCTGACTTCAAAGCTCTGCTTAGACTAAAAGTAATGAGTAACAACAACCTTTCTATAAATGTAGTGGAGTCAAAAGTACAATATTTGTCTTTGAAATGTAGTGAAGTGAAAGTCTGAAGTTTCCAAAAAAACAAATACTCAAGGAAAGTACAGATAGTCAAAAAATGTACTTAAGTACAGTACTCAAGTAAATGTACTTCATTGCTGTTCACCACTGGCCCAAGCTATGTTACAATAATTCCTATATGAATAGACCAGTGAATATATAACACAGTGGCTCCCTCAGTGTTTATCAAGTGACAGGTTTTGCCTAGTACACCAATACTCTTGGGCAGTTTTGTGGTCATAGTCCTTACATGAGGTGTCCAAGCTAAGGAATCATCAAGCAAAATGCCAAGAAAATCGTGTAGAATGCACATAAGGGATGTTATCATTTGCAATTTTTGAGAGAAATATGAAGTCCCTGATTTGAGACCAAAAAGATGAAACCTTGTTTTTTTTTTTCAGCTAAAAACATGGTGTAAATGGTGTCTTTTGCGGTTAAATTTTAATGTCACGGCTCACGGACACTTGGATTACACCACACGGGCAGGATGGAGACATTTTGTGTTTGTTTTGTGTTCTTTTTTTTACATTTTATCCGTGGTCACCATTCACTGCCATTGTACTGGATTTGGCTGCAACCCTTTTTTCTGCTGAAACTCCAGGATTGTTTTGTGAACTGAAGATCTTCACCCATCCTCACATCAGCATAGAGGTGAGTACATATTGAGTGAATTTTCATTTTTGGGTGGAATATCACTTTAAGTGATAATTCGTTGGACTTAAACCAAAAGGACAGCTGCGTTTAACCTTAATGATGGTGTCAGGATCTTTATCCCAACAGAAGACACTTGTGTCATCTGCAAATAAAATTTTAGATAACTAGTCAGAGGCATTGGGAAAGTCATTATGGCCTAAGAACTGAGCCTTGTAGTAAGCTGCAAAGTATAGGAAGAAAGGAAAAACTGCCCAGCCATGCCTCCGTGGGAAAACATCTTTGTGCTCTGTGTGCTCAGCAACGCTGATGTTACCCCAAAAAGACTGATATGGTTCTGTATCAAACAGTGCCCTGAGCCAGACATAGCAACAGTGGCATCATGGGAGAAAGATCTGGCTTAAGGCTGTATGTTGAAGCAAAACTGACATTACAAAAAGTGAGGTGCTGAAAAGGTTGTTGTGAAGTGTCTGCTGTGACTGCACATCAAGATCTGACTGTCACCTCCCACGTTAGCCTTCACTGCCGACTAGCTGCGATATGAATAGAAAAAAAGTCTTCCACTGTCAGAACTAAAGCCTGTGTCGTGCCTCACTGTTGCAATAACTGGAAACTGACTCCCCCCATCCAGTCTAAGCTAAAGGGTGTGGTTTTGCCCCTAGACATGTGACCCTTATCGCCTACCAGTGATTAGACTAGCTTTGATACTGATAAATCAAACCTTGACCTATGGATCAAACAGCCTATCTGGCGTGCCAGGTTAGCACCCTCAGTTATCAATCAATCAATCTATTATTTATGATGATCAGTGATACCATAGACAAGCAAAAACACATCGATAATAACCTTACATATTTTGTAAATAAACAACAACACATTTTCAATATCTAACAATAGGAATTAGAGCCTATATAAGTGATTTGATCAGAATATTTTTATGGATTCATGTTGTTCATATAATCTGTTACTATATGGTTTTCTGGGACAACATAGACAGGATTCAGGATTCAGGACAGACTGTCCTGAATTTTTCAGGCTTTCTGGTCACCCTAGTTAAAGTGCTTGTGCAGTTTTGTTGCCGACAATACCTTGACAATTTATTCCTTCTTTCTTCACTATTAACTAAACAAGTACACAGTGGTTGTGTAAAACAACAAAAGTGCAGACAAAGCTTGTGGAAATATCGCTTTTTGTTACTTTCTCCTTCAGCTCTCATAAACTTGAGTAGTAACACTTACCTTCACTTCCCCTGGTTTACTGTCTGTACTGCAAGCTCTCTGTTTTGCTGTGCGCCCTAGGTCTGTGTGTGTGTTTGTGAGATGAGAGAGAGAGAGAGAGAGAGAGAGAGAGAGAGAGAGAGAGAGAGAGAGACAGAGAGAGAGAGAGAGACAGAGAGAGAGATAGAAAACGCAGAGGAGAGGACAAAGAAGCTAGCAGGACTGGACCATGAATGACATCAGCATATATTTTTGATTGTCATTCATTTCTTTTTTTTGTCTCTGTTATGATAGCTTCTGTTTGAGAGAAAGCTCAGGAGACAGACACGTCCAGAAAAAGTTTCTCCTCCATTTTCTTGGTTCTCAGGGTGATAAGTCCAGTCCCATTTAACATATGATTGGTTGCCTGAACGGTGTGACAGTGACAACGCTGGCACCTTTCTGAAAACTTAAAACATTTTCAACTTGAAGAACTCAAAAGTGTTACCTCGCAACAAGGCAGCTGGATTTGCGAGATCGTGCGAGAATCCATCTTGCCAGGCTTCAAGTTATCCGTTTGTGTTCACACCAAAAGTGGGGCAGTCAATCAGTGTCCTAGGAGGGACTACTGGCGGCTATGGGCCTGGTTTTAGATGTGACGAGAAGCATCCATGGAAGCGACTTGTCTCAAACAAACAAACTACTGCGATAGCATCAATTATATCAGAACTGGAGAGTATTTCTTCATCGAAAGAAGAGCAAAGAACAACACTGAAGGCTTTTCTCCATGGAAAAGATGTTTTCACTCTTCTCCCGACCAGCAGGAGCTTGATCTGATTGGCTTGTGATAGACAGATGGTTCTTCCAATCACCTGCTGAGCGTTTTTTTGAAAGTGCCTGCCCTTTTCCAAACAGTTTCTAAGGACGACTTCCCAAATGGTTCTGTGTAACAAACCATCTGGCGTGCCAAGTTACTCAAAGTGGCTGCACAAAAAACATTGCAGCATTCTGAAAAAAGATGCTGGGTGAAGTGCTTTTCCTCCTGTATGCACTCTGTCCTAATCAGGAACAACTGAAAAAAAAATGCTGGCATTAAAAGAAATAAAAAATAAATAAATAAACTCCGCCCAGGAAATCTGGAGTTGGGACCCCACAAGTGGTAAAAGAAAAGAATAAGAACAGAGTGTACTTGCATTCTTCCCGCAGTCTTTGCATTCTCTCCTTTCTCCTCGACTTTGTTCTGCAACTGATCAAGGTGGATCAGGACAAGAGATAGTGCTGAATCTGCACAACTCTTCTTCACTGCTATTAAAGTTTTACTGCACAAATTACATCTTCAAAGTAAGAATCCACTGGTGAGATAAGATACTTAAATCCTCACTTATGCTCACTTAATGATTTTTCATACCATTCAACAGCAAGTCAGTTAGTTTGATCTGGACAGAGACAACTCCCAAGACAGTTTGACTAAGACAGGCTAGCTGAGAGAAAACATTCAATTGGCCGTCCAAAGCAGTTTTATAAAGACAGCTTGAAGCATTCTATGATAAGCCTGGGAACTACTCTATGCATAGGAGAAGCTTCTGACTGAGCAACATGCTGAGGCATTATTGCCAAAGGCTCTAAGACAGCAGAGACAGCATGAATCTCAGATGCAACGAGCAGCCAGGAAAGCAAGAAGTGCTGGCCCTTTCTTATAATCCATTAGTTCTGCTCTCATATGCCATCATTGTGGTAAGAACCTGGCGTGGAGCCGATGGCTCACTGCAGAGGGGGCGAGCACCTATCGTGGTTTTTACAGTCTGTAGGCTGTATAGAGATGCAAGACAGATCCATGATTACAGAGACAGAAGGGTGGAATGGAGAGAAATGTGGATTACAAAGAGCTGTGCTATTTCAGCACCATGGACAGTGCCATGGATTTATCATCAAACAGCAACCTGCTGATATTTAAGCAGGGGGGTATTCCATCAAGGCTGACAGATAAATTTGAGCTTGAGTGAAAAAGTCTGGCTTGAATTAACTTCTTATACTCAAGGCTCAAGCTGTTCCATTACTTTGTTGAGTCCACCAAGCATGGCATGTCTGCACTATGGTTCTGATCCGTCCTCTGCACAGCTGCAAGCCCCACCAGCAGCGTTTCAGAAGCATTGCAGCAGCGGAACGCCCAACTGATTATGTTTATTTGCTCAGGTTTTGCTGATTAGGCCCTCTTTCATTTCTCTTTGTGCTTTATGGGTGCTATGTGCTTTACTATGGGTAAACAGGCTACATGGTTAATTTATTTATTTTTTTCTCTCTGTCTTTATGATCATGAGTCTGCACTGGGTCTTTTATTTTGAAAATTAACTGGATTCTTCCTGCCCGTTCGATCTGCTCTGTGCTAATTGACACGACATCCGTCAAAAATAGACTCTGCGCATATTTGAAGTGGAGAGCCGCTTCTGAGACACACTGAGGCGCTGCTGGTGGAATCACAAGCATTGTGAAGAATGGCTGCAATCAGCTCTGGCTGACGTGGCGCAGCCGTAACGTGACACAAGCTGTAACTCAAGTTAGCCTCGTCTAGTCGATGCTAACTCAAGCCAGGCTTAAATAAGCTTGCACTGGGAGACCATAAGCAGTCCGGAATAGCTTATTGTCCAAAAGAGGACACGATGTCACAAAAAGAGGGGAAAATGACAGTGGTTTTCTTCTCAGCAGCAAAACAAACCCTGCTGTTCATCATGTAAAAAGATATGACCAGAGTTAACAAAGCGAGGGAGACAACTGCCAAAATTTTTTTTTTTAAATTTTTAAAAATGCAGACATACAAATTAATTTTAATTTCTAATATTTATAATTTCTTTTATGATACTCTTGCATCTGAAAACACTTATTCCCCCATATTATTACTTATTGTTTTTGTTTTGTATATTTTTTACACCTCTTATTATTTTTTATATATTGTTGTATATGTAGTATAATGCACTTTTTTTCCTGTAACACAAACAATTCCCCCCGGGGACCAATAAAGCATTTCTGACTCAGATGAATGCTGAGGTAATAATGAAAAACCATTGCACCTGCATGCATTTCTCTTTTTCTTCAACTATACTATGTACCAGAGAAATGCAAAAAGCCACAAAAACATTTTAAAAAACAAATTAAGCCTACTTACCATTTTATTTATTAAATTAACAATACACCTAGGTGCAGGGCATAAGTTAGTAAACTATTCATACTGATATTACCAACTACATAATAAGCTACTCTTTGAAACCTTTTCTCTTTCACAGGATGTATGATTTGTAAGCATCATCTGCTCATCTGCTTTGAAAGTCAGACACTGAAAATTGAATAGAACAGAGTTGGAGATAAAGAAATCGGATGAGTATAAATTTGAACATAGCAGAAGGTTATGGTTTATACTTTATTTAATTGTGTTTTTTTGTCTTCACAGCTTGAACAAAATGAGTTAATGAATAACTAACTTTAAAAAAAAACTTTTGGAACACAATTATTCTTACAATTTAAATGTTAAGCTTTTAAATAAAGTTCACTCTGATCTGAAATTACCAGTTGTAAAAGTTAAAATTGTAAGACCTGATTTCCTTAACTTATTTTTATTAATACGGTCTGTTGAACAAAAGTAAACATGTAAATTCATGCTTGGTTTGTTACACAGAATCAAGGATTCTCACGTGATCTTGCCAATCCAGCTGATTGGTTCAAGTTAGTCTGTGTTAGACGTGATAGACAGATGGTTCATCCAATCACCTGCCATATGTGTGTGTGTTTTTTTTAAAGTGCCTGCCCTTTTCCAGACTGTTTCTACGGATGACTTCCCAGATGGTTCTGTGCAACAAACCATTTGGCGTGACAGGTCCATGAAGACATACACAGACTTAAAATCAAAAGCATGTATGTTAAGTCTTAATTTCTCCTTACAGTGCCCTTGACAAAGGTTCTGGCTTAGAACTGGAGTTGGTCCGTGGATTCTACAAAGTGCAGAGAACAGATTTCAATATATACGTTGTACTTGTACGACTGTTTGTTACCAATAAAGTTCGTTTAGCTTTAGCTTTACCTTTTTCTTGGCTGTACTGTATATTCTTCTAAATTATTTATGTTTCCAGATACTAGTGAGCAGTTTGGTGTTTTGCCTAGTTACTTGGAATGTGTTTGCTGTACAATTTGGCTGTTTCAGAGGGTCAAACTTTCCTGTTAGTAGTTTATATCTGCTCCCAGCAGGGCTGGAAGAGAATAAATCACAGCACAACTGGAGTATTATGCAGAGCAGAATAGATCAGAGATCAGACGATAAGATGAAAGGATTTCTCCCTAATACTCTCTCAGCATGCTAACAGTTCTCTGTCAGGGAGCGATTTGTCACTCCAGCACTCTCGAGGAGGAACAAGAAATTATCTGCTTTGATTATAGTTCAGCTGCTGTTGTCAGAGGTGAGTGATGATACTCTGTGTTTACCCTGTCCTGGTTTCCGTGGGTCATGTGTATTCTTCCATCTTATCCTCTCTGATCTGATCTCGGTGCCCCCTGCTATCCGTCTGTGCTCTGTTTGTCCCCGTCTCAAGAGAAGGCTGCACGGGCCATCAAATAACTGCAGGGTCAGAGGTTTCATCCTGACATGAGTCTGTAAATTCACCCCTGTGAACTCCTGCCTGGTCCATGGTGGCCCCTGACCTCTCAGCCCCTCTGGTGATATTTATTTATTTATTTATCATCATGTATTGTGCCCTGTGAGGAAAATATGTGAAAACAGGATGAAAATATATAGCACTTTTTACAGATGTGGTGGAAGTCAGAAAAATAAAAAGCAAATAAATGAAGGAAAAAGGCTAAAAGTAAGGACAAGTGGACAGACAATTAAAGACAAGTCTGTCTGCAAAGATGTTATAACAATAATTGCATCTCGGGGCAAAATTATCTGTGACAACATACTGCAGTGTCACATGAGACCAGGTAAACCAAGGACACAAACTCTGGCCCTGTAGTGTTATTAAACTGATCCAGACATGGCTGGAATGTATGCAGTGCAGTGCAATTCTGTTTGCAAATATTCTGCACTATTTCCATTATTTTATCCTTTTATATTACACATACATATATATACATATATATATATATATATATTATATATATATAATGGATGACATGTCACCACAGTCTGACATGGTACGATCTAAGTTTTGTGTGACACTGTCTGATTTGGAAATGGTGGAGAAATCTGAGTTTTGAATTTTACATTCATATCACAGCTCAGTAAAAAGTGAAGTCTTATCCAGAATCCTACAGATCCTATAGATCTGATAAGCACCATTCAAAGCTTTACATAACTCGACCTTTGCTGGCTTGTATTCTCTTATAGTTCAATACTTACTGTACAGTTTTTACCAACAGTGAACTGTGAAAATATAACACTGTGCAGACATGATGCATGAAACATTCTGCAGACAGTGGAATTTGATTTTTCTAATACCCTATATTACAAATGTGCGTAAGTTCATCTTTTACTGTCTACACACAATTTAAATGGCAAAATTTCTGAATGAAAATAACCTCTTTACATTAATAAATAACTTAAAAGACCATTTAAATTTAGTAAATTACCCTATTTCAGTCTGCATCAAGTTATTTAAGTATTAGTTTAAAATGGGCTGTCACTCAATGCTTCAAACTGTCCAACATCCACTACAGAGCACAGGCTGTTTTTGTTTCAAATAAATAACCATTATGTGGAAAATAATTAAATTGTTTGAATTCTTGTCATTGAAAGGATTTAATATTTTTTTTCTTTTTTCATAATAAAAACCACACTGCTCACCTTCTTTAGCTCAGAGTAGGGCAGGTTCATTTGGGGGATCTGGATGGGGAGACAGGGCTGCTGAGCCTAAAGCTGGATCTGCATCTGTGGGATCTGGCACCAGGGGCAGCAGGAACAACTGATTTAGCATCAATAGTTTGTCAAAAGTGTGCCTGTGTAACGGGTTTATGGCTGAACCCAAGTCCAGCACACTGAACATCAGAAACAGTTGGTAATGACCTTTATTGTCACGCTTGCAACACAGGAACTCGAGCAGGTAATGCAGCACAGAAAAATGTTCATTACTCAGGCAAAGAATAAATACAAAGTCTGTGGTTTCAGTTCAATGGACAAACTGAGCTGAAACCGGAAGTGGAAACGTGAGCAGTGTTGCGTGCCCCCGAACCCAAACAGTTCAGTTCAATTGCAGGCGACAGTACCAGAAGGGAGCAGGCTGGAGATGTGGTCAATGAGGCAGAGGATCCGGAACCACGAGAGTAGACGGGCGAAGCAGACGAACCGACGAGGAACAGACAGGAGGTAGGTCCAAATGAGCCAACAGGTAAGTAAAAAATGGACGCTCAACCAGGAAAATATGCAGCAACACATGGAGAGACGCTGAGCCACTGGCAGCCACAGATGGACAGGAAGAAACACTCACGCTGAAGCGTCGTCGTTAAGAGGAAACGCCGGGCAGCCACAGACAGATCTCGTGATCGGGGACGGAAGTCTGGTGCGTTTACCGGGAGACAGACAAAGCAGGCAGGTCAGAGGCAGGCAGGGTCGGCAACGGGGAGTCAATCCGGAGATGAACGCTGGAAAGTCATGCTTAGGAACAAAGAACAATCTGGCAAAGAGTGAGAGAACTGGAGAGGCTTATATACTGGGTGATTGCTGAAGAGCTGCAGCTATGAGATCAGGTGAGCTGGGCGGGGTGATCATGTGGGAGTGGCTGGCAGGTGGAGTGAGGCAGAGGCGGAGTGAGTGGAAAAGTACTGGAAGAGCAGAGGAGCTGAATGCAGACTGTGACAACCTGCATTGATTAAATGTTTCCTAAAAGAGGAGTGAAATGTAAACACTCAGAAATTTTCATGAAAACATTACAGTGGCCAAACTTTCCACCACTCATGGACTGAACCCATCTTTCTTTTTGAAGAATTGGGTGACATACAGTACCGTTGCACTTTTTTCTTTCTTGGTTGCAATCAAAACAGGGAGTTAGTCTCTGTGCAGACACGTTGTCAACCTCACTGTGACGACAAAGCTCCACTGCATTCAAGTGTCTCAAATCTCTGCAGAGTGAATGTGAGAACTGAACTTTGATTAACCCTGTCATTCATATTTGTACCGTTGTGCGATTGCAAACTCCAGCTCACTCTGTCTTGCGCGATCCACTTCTACATAAACTGATGTGAGTATAAACAGCTCCACAATAAAGTGGATGGTACATGTGTGTTTCCTTGAATGAACTGTTTTAAGTTACTGTCTGAATCAGCGACCTTAAGGCATCACTACAGCCTCAGCACCTCTTGGATGCAAAAATAAATTAAGCTGTACAACTTTGTGGTCTGACTGAGCAGTGAGCCACAAAC
The DNA here is from genome assembly GCA_034769285.1 of Lutjanus argentimaculatus. Taxonomy (NCBI): domain Eukaryota; kingdom Metazoa; phylum Chordata; class Actinopteri; order Lutjaniformes; family Lutjanidae; genus Lutjanus; species Lutjanus argentimaculatus. The sequence goes on along the minus strand of JAWZSL010000044.1, from coordinate 955,266 downwards.
TGGCTCCACTTTAGCCCTTGTTATGGTCTATTGTTTCATGCCCTGCTGGGCTTTCATGTGCTATTGTTCTCGGCCTGGTGCTCCTCTCCTGCCTGTGTCCTCCCATTCTGTCCAGTAGTGTTTCACTCTCTTACAGCGTGCTGCACAGCATTCACTTCTCCTCTGCTCCATTCCATTCTGTTTTGGTTGAATGTTTTGGGCCGTGGCTGGTTAATGTGAGTCTTTAGGGTGTCATGAATAAAATATAATCCAGATCTCTCTGCCAATCTTCAATACAATGATATATTGTTCCATGGTTTTGTGTTTGTGTGAGGGAGATTAAGAGCTTTACCAGCAACTGACACATTGTTTGTCCTTCTACACACAGTAAGTAATCCATTTCCCTCCCACACTCAACTGAACATTTCGAAATTGCTGGTAATATAATAGATACAACCTAACTGTCATTGCACAGATACAGAGACAATGAAATGCAGTTTAGCTTCTAACCAGAACTGCAAAAAGTAGTAGGCATTAAGTACAGAGTGATGTACACAGGCGCCATTTACGGGGGCATTGGGTTTTATTCCAAAGACTGATAAATTTGGAAGGACCACTAATAAGATCATAACATATTACTCTTAATATGTAATATACATGATGAGACGTGGTGTGTGTTTTGTTGCTCTTGTGGCAGAACACACTGAGCACTTTAATTAATTGAAGCACAAAGCACCATGAATTCAATACTTCTGACTGTTAGTACAGTTAGTACAATGTCTTGTGGCTCCACCATCTCAATTAGACTAACAGCACGATTTCTACCACCAGCTCTCTGTGGAAATACTTCAGAAGATGAAACAATCAAATGCACTGGACTGAGGTTCAGCAAATGGTTTGCTGCCACATTTGGAATCTCAGACAAAATTCCAAGTGAAAGCCCAAAATGTGCAAGAGCAGTGGATTTACATCTTATCCAAAATACTTTTTAAAATCATAATGATGCAGTTTTGGGTACTTATTGTTAACCGTTCTGCTTGAGCCCCCAACCAAAAGCACAGGGGAGATTTGTTTGCCTCCATGGCCTAAGTTTATGCTGACTTCGGGGTTAACACCCTTCACTTTTACAAGCTGCTGGAAAGAATCACATGGGACCTCCATTTGGTCTTGAGAACCTGCAGCCTTTGACAATGGACAACTGTATCTTACATTGCACATTTACTGCATTCACAGGACACAAACACCCTGGTCTCCTGGGTGAATGTCACATTTTTGAAAATCCATCCACCCCACCTCCTCCAAACGTAGACTTTCCCTCTTTATAATACAACAGCAGCCTGGGGTGTCTTATAAAATCATGGATAGGTTTACATTGAAGTCACCTGAAAGGCCTGGTGCATCAGTTTCACCTACAAATTGGTAGCATCCACATCTTTTTGAATCACCAACAGGGGGTTGGGGGTGAGACTGGACAGGGTACCTTTACTATAAGAACATGGAGAAATATTAGTATGGTAACCACTTGATTCCACCAAACAACGCACGCCTGCGCCACGGCTCTGATCCATCCTCTGCATGGCTGCAATCCCCATTAGCAGTATTTCAGAAGCATATCAGTAGTGGAGCGTTTTGCCTGCCTGATTATGTTTACTTGCTCAGATTTTGTTGATTAGGTCCTCTTTCCTTGCTCTTTGTGCTTCTACCATGGTTAAGCAGGCTACATGGTTAAATAGTTTCTTTTCTGTCTGTCTTTATGATTGTGAGTCTTTTATTTTGAAAATTAACCAGATTCTCCCTGCCTTTTCTGTGTCTGACTTCCTGCCCATTTGATCTGCTCAGTGCTAATTGACGCGGCATCTGTCAAAAATAGACTCAGCTCGTATGTGAAGTGGAGCGGCTGATGTGATGAAGCCGTAACGCAACGCACCCACGTGTGTGTAAGACACAGTCATTGACAGTTAGCCCCCACATCTTCTATTTGTTTATGGTAACTATGCCAGCATTGTTCATACACAACATTATTTCCATAAATGAAAACTTCTGGCTCAGGCTTGGTTTTGTGTTATTGGACAAGGTCAATGTCATATTCTAATTCATTTATTTTTAAAAGCAGTTGCTCTAATCTGCTTCTCTCAGTATGAACAGAAATAGAGCGATGCTGCATGTGGAGCATTAAAATTTATAAATAAACAACACAAGTAATGAGTTATTGTCTTGACTCAGAAAATGAAGAAAATCTAGTTTTTCTCAATTAGAGGAAATTGCCTAGAAAACAATGTGTAATTTCAAAGTGTGACAACCCTTCTTCTATAAAAAGGCCGCTGCTTTCCTCTCATGTATCCATGGTTACAGAGCTAATTGGCTAATTAACATCCAACAGAGTTTGTTGTTTGGGGGACCATAATGTCCCCACCACCCCATGTTTCCTCGCAGCCCACACACACATTTGTTATGCCAGAAAAATTGTGTTACCCAGGGTGCTTTGCCTGCAAGAGATTTTCACATTTCTCAGGAAGTGTTTCACAGCTCTTCATTGCCACTGTAGGCGAGATAGCACACACACACACACACACACACACACACACACACACAAACTGATTATCATGCAATTTTAGCATTTTATATGAACTGACAACTCACACACAGGTGCACATATACATTACACATATTATGTGACCCACACATGCACACAAACATTTATACCATGACCACCAGGAAATGATGGTGATAGCAGCACAGTGGTGAAGTGAACTAGCTGCAGTGTATTTACCCAAAATAAACCAGACAAAATGAACATGATTCTGACTTTTATTATTATCGAACTTTTCCAATGTTTACGGCCAAGTAAAAGGGCACTCGGTGAGCACAGACCTCTGCCAGGGCCAATATTCCACTCTGATCTGCAAATCTACAAGAGCAAACTTCAAGGTCAATATTGCTCCTGTGAATAAAAAAATCCCTGGTGGACTTTATTGCAGACAATTTGCATTTGGATGTGAGTGAGAGTGTAATTGCATGGTATCTGGGTATTTATGTTTCCACAGCCACATCTTTGCTTGAGAAAAAAGTGGTGGTAAATTGCAGTGATTTTAAAATTGTAGCCATAAAAAACACTGTCTTGGTTACGTTGGGAGATTCTGCAACGCTGTTTTCCTGTGAAACTCCAGCAGTGTTTTGTGGACTGAAAAACTAAACCTGACCTTCAACTGGCATTAGGGTGAGTGGATAATGACTTAATTTTCATTTTTGGGTGAACTATCCCATTAAAATACAGCAGTTGCATCCTGTTTTGATTAAGTGTCTCAATAATTGCATTTGAGAGATGAATGTGAAGTGTATTATACATTTTACACCATCACCTAGAGACTAGCGGTAAGGTGTTAATGGAGCTGCTGACCAACACACACTGCAGCATTAAACATCTTAAACCACTGCTGTGACGAAGAAAAAAACTGTCCGGTCGGTCTGTTTTACCTCAAAAACTCTGTGTCCTGGACGGTGATGGCTTTCACGGAGCTAACTGTGCAGCAGGAAGGCTGCTCTCCATTGCTGGAGACATAACCTTTATAAAAACACAGCACTCTGCCTCCCCTCATTTTGTTATCCTCATACAGGCAGAAGACTGCTCTGGCGAATATGAAATTGCTTTTAAATTCAACCAAAACCACGATTTTTTTCACCAGTGCAAACAAAGGTACCATCTTTCTCCATCAACATTCCAGACGGTGTAACTATTCAGTCTGCAGACAACTAAAAATACCCAGGAACTTGATTGGACAAGAGGTTTGAATTTTAAATATTATATTGACCACCTTGCTAGGAAATTAAAATTTACTCTTGGCTTTTTGTACAGGTTGATGTCCTGTTTTCCCATGGCTTCAAGAAAATGCTTAGTTGCTGGCCTCTTTCTGACTCAGATTGATTTCGGTGATACGTACTATTTACAGATTTGCCTCACCGTCCACCTTGTCAAAACTAGACCCCCTGCATCACTCAGCCCTGAGGTGCGTGACTAATTCTAGCTTTAGGACCCATCACTGTATCATATTCAGCAAGGTGGGATGGTCATCCCACACTTTGCGTAGGCTACAACACATCTTAGGCAAATTTCCTGCTTACTTAAGAAATAAGATTTTCTTGTGCAAAAAACAGTCATAATCTCAGGTCGCATAAATGGCTTCGACTTGAGATCCTTGTATCTTTAAATGAATCTAACTGCAGAATAAGGGAAGTTGACACATACCCAAATATTCTTGCTGTGACTGTGCACTGTATTATGAAATAAATTTTTATACTTACTGCTGAAATTGTGATATGATTTGATTTGTTGTCGTTGCTGTCTTGTCATGTCCCTCATGCTGCTATTTTGGCCTTGTCTTGGCCAGGTCTCACAGTTATTAGGGGCCGGGCAGCCTAAGCTGCCAGGACCCTATTATAATCCTGCATGTTCTTCTTCTTTCTTCTTTCTTTCTTTCTTTCTTTCTTCTTCCGAGGAAATCCTACTTCCCATGCACGAAAAATGACCAAACTTTGCACAAAGGTCCAGTCCCATGTCAGATTGCCTCAGCTGCAAAAACAGGCCAATAGTCCTGATGGTGGCGCTACAGCAAGCCTCTAAAGTTCAAAATTTTGAAAATTCATAATAAATCAACCATATGTGCTACAGATTTACAACTTTCACCACAATGTAGCGCCGATACTGAAGAAACTTTTGTACATTTAAACCTATTGCAAATTATGAAGTCCATCACTCTGTTTTTTTCAAAAACTGTAAAACTTATTAAACCTATCTCCTCCCACAATTTTTGATCAATTGGCACCAAACTTGCTACAGAGCATCTTCAGACTGTCCTACACAAACGATCCACACAGATTTTTGATTTATCAAAAATTGAGCCTACAGTGCATCAAAATGTTTGACTGTAAACGGTATTATAAACATATACTTGCAAATTCTTGCTAAATACATTTTCAATGTTCATGAAAAAAAATGACAAAATTTTGGAGTCATGGTAGATGATGTTTGGAAAATATCAGAATTTTATCTCAAAAACTGAATTTTTTACAGCATGTTGAATTTCACTCTCATGCGAGCAATTGGAGTCAATGCAAAAATGGCATTTTTAAACATCAGTTTTTCACTTTTGGAGCCAATAAATCATTGTTAAAAACTAATGACCAACATCTCCATGCTGTCTAGATGCAATTTGTGTATTTTGGGATTTTTGTCTCAATAACTGAATTTTTGACAGCCATTTGAAATCTGCCTTTACATGCTAACAGCTGCTGTCTTGCACACAGGTGACTGACTTAGTCAATTTGTGAAGCTACAAGTGGTGTTTCCATTTGCCAATTAGCTCAGTGAGATAGAGGATGGTTCTTGGTGTTGAAGGTTGTGAGTTCAAGCCTCAGCTTGTACAACATTTCCATATGAGAAATCTACCCAAACTTTTCACAAAGGTCCAGTCCCATGCCAGATGTCCTCAACTGGAAACATAAGACAATAGTCCCTGATGGTGGCGCTACAGCAAGCCTCTAAATTTCAAAACTTTGAAAATTCACAACAAATCAACCATATGTGCTACAGCTTTGGAACTTTCACTTTGAAATTTGTTTTTCCATGGCATGGATGGCTGCTGCCTGGCACCCTGATCCTTGGCTTAGTCAATTTGTGAAGCCACACATGAACTGTCACTTGCCAATTAGCTCAGTGAGATAAAAGACAGACTTCAGTGTCAGAAGTCGTGAGTTCAAACCTCAGCTAAGGCAGGATGGACTTTCAAATGTGGAAGCCTTATGTTCAGGTATCATGCTATGTGGATTAGAGACTACTAAGGTTAAAATAATTATGATTCAGGGAGTTTTGGGAAGAGACAAATACTCTTTATCAACACGTTTCCCTGTTATCCCTTGTCTCTTTTCCCTGTTTATTTGGCTTAGCTATCAGTCAATATGCAGAGTCTCTTGTGCCAGAAATTGTGAGTTCAAGCCTCAACTGATGTAAAATGCACATTAGAATGCCACCTTTTTTTCATCTTCCTACACTCTGCTTGTTGCTCAGAATTGCCTAATTTTGCCTAAAATTGCCCAGCCCCGACCATTGCTGCGCAGCAGCTATAATGTTTCATGTTGTATTTCAGTGGAACTGAAGCAGGAGACTAAAACTGTGACCACTTTACGATTAATTCAATCAAGAATCAAATTTGATTTAAAAAAAAATACAAATAAAAATTCCCACCCTTAAATGTACATGTGCATCATGTTTGCTTCTAAATTGGACTACTTCTTGAGTTATGGTGAGGATGAGTGAGCAGATGGATACACTCTGACCAGCATCCCCTGGCTTAAAAGCTTAGAATGTTGATGCGTCAATAATAGTTTTATCATTGCATCGTAGCCCTCTGAATCTGAATCATGAGGTACCTAGAGGTTCCCATCCCAGTTATGTTAGAAGAAAGTATGGGTGTAGCAATTGAATTGGTTTTAAAGATAATGATACAAGTACATCCATATGCAGACTTCTGCATTGATAGATCATCAGAGCTAGGTACAACATCCTTCCAACACCAGATAATCTTCAGCAGTGGCAGGATGAATATCCTAGATGTGCCTTTTTGCTCCATGCCAGCCTCCTTTAAACACATTCTCACAGGGTGTAAACCCAAGGACGCTACACATGGCGTCACAACCAAGTCCTAAAGTGCCTTGCCTCCACCCTGGAAGACAAACGAGCTGCCACCAACTCCCTGCCACCAGCAACATCCAACCCCCCACAAACAACTGCCTTTGTTCGTGAGGGGGCTAAGGAGCGGCTCCACATCACCAGAGCAAGTCCAGCTACGCTCTGACCATAACTGGAAGATGCTGGTTGACAATGGCCAGCAATTCGTATTTTTCCAAGTGATTCTTACCACCACACTGAGGCCTGACTTGCTGGAGTGTCTATGCTATGCCAATCTAGCTGCTGAAGCTCAACTGAAATACTGAAGTCTGCCCTGTGGAGGTGGGATGCAGAGGTTTTGTGGCAAAATCTACGACCAGGTTGCTCAGAGGTGTTCCTGTGTTCAAGTATCAAACTTCTGTCTGAGGCAGCAGAGAGAAGCAGCCAGTGGCTCTGGATGAAGAGGTAAGACCACTGTTGGGCCCCAAAGTAACAGGCCAGGATGACACAGAGGAGAGTGATTTTGGGATGTGCACACGCAGCTGCACTAGTAGAACAGCCGACAGGAATGCCCGGTCAATAGATGACCTGTGATTGGTTTAAGTCTACTGTCATGGGCCAAGTGGAGGTGCAGAAGTGTAGTTCTGTCTCAGTCCACTTGATTTACAATATGTTGAAATGAATATGTTGATATGTTTCTAATTTAATGGTAGTAAATCCCAGCACATAGCTACTTTTTCATTTTTCTGCTGTTTGTTAGCAGATGGAAAGTTAGAAGAGGCACCATCGCACAATATAAGTCAACGGAGAGCCACGGATTGTTTCCCCCTCTGGTGTGGGCGGGGCTTAAATGCGCTCTGTCTTTATGCCACAAGAGCATGACAAATAAATGCGGAGCAAAAGACTTAATGTTGTACATGTAAGCTCTTAACAGAAAATAATATAATCAGATGTAATCCCTTTTGATTAGTAACTGTAGTTTAATTACATTTTTTCTCTGTAACTGCAATGAATTACATTTACATTTATTTTGCAATTTAACTTCATGTAACTAGTTATTCCCCAGCACGGTTGGCAACTAAGATATAAAAGCTGAGCACACAGGAGAGGTTGAGGGCTTTTTTCAGTGTTGGACTATGACCACACATACAGTCACAAAGCAGTAGCAGTCAGTCTCTGGCCTCTCATGAAGTGTAGCTGTGTGTGTGTGTGTTTGTTGTGCTGGGCATGTAATTTCCATACTCTGTTCTAACTGAGCGACTGTTTGCTGTTGTATCCATCGTACTACACACCACAAAGTTGTTCATTTCCTTCGCAGTTTCCTTCCTGAGCACAGAAAGCCTTGTTTTCCGTCTTTCATGATGTCCAAGTGAGAAAGACTGATTGGAACTGCAGTCTCGTGCCCGTGCTGGAAGCAATTCCTCTGTGCTTCCATTTCTGTGGCAATCAAAACAAGCCCGATTGGCTCTCGCCTGGTTGTCGTTCACATTGTGTCAGAGGACATCTGCATGAAGTTGAGCCTTCCTGAACTTTCCCCTGTAGTGAAGCTGAGCCCCTTTTAAATCTCTGTAGCTCAGCAGGCTGCAGCAGCATGTCATTTACAATGAATAAGCAGACTGTCACTGTCCCAGCATTTGAGTCCATATGGGTTAGAGTGGGCGGCTACAGCTATTTCCCGGAAGCAATATGCACCAGTGCAGATACTGTAAATACTGTATTATAAAGTATGAGTGGGAAAGATGTTTTACAAGTGCCGTCATTTTTTAATGTGGTATGCATTTTTGCACATATAATGCAAACAGAAATATGGCCTCATTGAACGAGACGGGCAACTTAAATGAAAAGTGTGTGATCATCAGCCGTCTGTGGTGAGTTTGCACTTATTCATACAGGCATGATGGCTTTAATGGGTGTGTGTTTGTGTGTGAGCCTACCCTTAGGGGTGTGGTGTGTGTGTGTGTGTGTGTGTGTGTGTGTGATAAAGAGATAGAAAGTGGATGACAAAGGCAGAGGAGGAACGAGGGCAGAGAGAGAGCGCGAGGGAGATGAAAGAGACGACGGGTGAGCAAAGAGCGCACAGATAATGGACGGAAGAAAAGAAAAATAAGTAGGACAGAGAGAGAGAGGCTGTGTGGGGGGGTGTGTGTGATTTGAATTACAGATACTGACGATCACATTGACAGAGAGATAGTTTGAGAAGGCAGGACAGAGACGGGGGAGAGATACAGGGGCTGTTTCATTCTCAGATATTCACACAGCAGTCCAGGTAGAACAGTTCAAGTGGGTCAGAGTTGGATCACAAGATGGGTGCAGATGAACTTGGTGAACCTGGATGATCTGTGTGGGGAATCTGGGTTGTCACAGTGATTGATGATTATTTATTAACTACTGTACCAACACTTGGTTAACACATATGCCCAACACTATCTGTGGGTCTTCTTCTATCAAATCTAAACCATAGGCAATAAACATGTAGTTTACAGGTTGGACTGCTACTTGTTGTTGCCCTCTGGTGGTTAATAACTTAGATCACTGATAATGGGTACAATAAATAAACTTTGAGAGTTGTCACTAAAATAATAAAGCTATGTGTGTTTTAATAAGTGAATTAAAGATGTTTAAAGTAATGCAAAAGTTAGTTTCCCTAACTACCTATTTCTGTATATGACAAAAGTACAAAAGAAAATAAGAAATTATTAATTTTAATCTTTTTTTTGTTAGTATATGGGGAATAAACATATAATTTTGTCATAGATTGCTACTGACTACCAAAAAAAAAATTTAAACAAAGACTGCGATGAAGCAAGGTCATACATTTACCTTACAAGGCAGCTGGATTCACAAGATCATGTGAGGATCCAACTTGCTAGGCTTCAAGTTGTCCGTTTGTATTGACATCAAAAGTGGTGCAGCCAATCAGTGTCCCATGAGGGACCACTGGCAGCTCCGAGTGTGGTTTTAGGTGTGACGATAGTGAGAAGCGTTGATCTGATTGGTTGAAGTTAGTCCATGTTTGACATGATAGACAGATGGTCTATTTAAGTGCCCGCCCTTTTCCAAACAATTTCTAAGGACAACTTCCCACTGGTTCTGTGTAACAAACCAACTGGTGTTACAGGTTAGTCACAGATTAATTCAGTTTAATGTAAGTTTTCTTATTCTGTTTTTTCTCTTATTTCTGATGTTTCTATAGTTACACACCTGAGGTTTATGCTGCATTCACACACGTATTCAAGCATTCAAGAACGGGAAACCTCAAGTTTTTTTCTGACTTGGAGGTAAGTATTCTACTACAGTTTTAAACACTCATTTATTATTACAATTACTACAAAAGAAAACTACACATGTGCATTGCAAAAAAATTACAAATAGTTAAACATTACTTTAATACTGCCTGCACAATATGTTTGCTATGTTGATAATGTGATAAAAAAAAAAGTGTGTACAGTCACTCTTTCACTATAACCAAAACATTAATAGTGTGTTCATTTTATCAAAAAAATTGAACGCTTTGTTTAACATTTGAAGTTTGTGCACGAGTATGACTGTTTCACTAACAGTTTTTTTCAACAAGTATGTGACTGGCTCAGCCGCAACTTATCCTCACACATCAGATGGGTTGTTACGCAGAACTCCTTAGAAACTATTTGAAAAGGGCAGGCACTTTCAAAACATACTTGGCAGGTGATTGAATGAACCATCTGTCTGTCACGTCTAGCATGGGCTAACTTCAACCAGTAAGACTAAAACTGCCATGAACATTTCTCACACACCTAAAACCAGGCCTATAGCTGCCAGTTGTCCCTCCTAGGATGCTGATTGGCTGCACCACGTTTACTGTGGGCAGAAATGGATAACTTCAAGCCTGTCACGATGGATCCTAACATGATCTTGTGAATCCAGCTGCCTTGCAAGGTAAGCCACAGCTGTCCATGTAGTAAATTCTGTGTCCAGTTTGTTAATCACATTAAAAAAATGCTGTTTGACTGCTTCACTGTCACAATTTCGTAACAGACCTATGGGAACCCTGTGAGACAACAGTCGATTGAGCACATGAAATTAAACAGTCCTTTTGGACATAATTTGAAACTTTCAAAGTGGAATGATGCAAAAACAAAATCTGTGTGGCAGGGATATGAAGGCCATGTAGGGGACACTTCAGCACATATTGCTTGGCTTCCATCAGTCTTTTTTGAAGTGAGTCACTCTAGAAGCATCCTTCACAGGAATTATGCCGTTGACAATTACCTCTGACCATCTAGACTGACTAAACTCTTCTGCAGGACTTCAGAAGTGTATTCAAGCTCTGGTGGGTAGCTTAGGTTCTAATAAAGGGGTAACTATTGCAGCACAAACCAATTTTCATGTGCTTTTCAACCAAAAGTGTGTGGTATTGGGTAATGATTTTTTATTTTCCCATTTGCACTCAAAAAAGTATTAAGGTTTTCTAAGGCAAGGTACTTTTTAGAGACAAGAAATAAACAAGAAAGACAATAAGCTTGCTCCACAGGTAACACCCTCGAACAGACAGACATGAAAATGAATGAGATTCATACTCAAAACGCAAAACCTTTTAAAGCACTTAGGTATCTGGAGTGCCCACCAACCCACAAATTGTAAGATAAAACAACCCAGTCTGTTGAGGATGAACAGTAAGCAATGCAAGAGAGAGGGGGCAGTATTGAATTGTATTTTCTTCTTCTCATATTTTAATACAATGATAACTGACCTTTTTTGCATAAAAAAGGTCCATAATGTGCTGGATATATGCTGATCACATTCTGTAGTGAGAACACATTCAAACAACCAGGTTCAAGGCCAGGGTGATCCAACATGCATGGTCTGTTCTGTGGCTGCTGCAATCTTCATTTGAAAGGTAAATGTGAAAGGGTAATTAACATTGGATTATAGAACTCTTATGACTAAATAATTACAATTTCATTCATCAAGCATTCATACTATCTGTGGTATCTCCCTGCAGCAGGCATTCTCAGTCTCTGTAGGCATTGTTGCACAATCCCCACAAATATACCTGTGCCAAGAAAGAGATTTAAAAAGTGTCAACAGTGCAGGTGTACTGTTAATAAGTACATGAAGAATGTATTAACTGGTAAACATAGTACATTACTATGAGTTATAAGGTGTTGGCAGACAATCCTACACCCCTGCTTGGCCAATCGATAGGCACTGTTGCCAAGAAAAAATTGCTGGCTCTTCCCTTCAGCAGTTGAGCTTGGGTTTTACTGGTGTAATGGGAATAGCTTAATGAAGTTTACATTACTTGTATTTACTTGACTGTATTTACTTAAAGCTACAGTAGGCAACACTGTTTTGGTATAATTGAGAAATAATTTCATAAAAACCTTTAAGCATATTGTAAATCAGATGTTCTGCAAGAGAGCTACACTTCTGCACCTCCTCTATGGCTCTATTTTCAGAGAATCTATTTTAGAGAATCTGTGCCGTGGACGGTAGACTTGAACCAATCACAGGTCTTTTAGGACCGGGCGGAGCTGAGACACAGAGCCGACAGACAACTGCTCAGAGCCGGTGAGCTCTTCAGAGGAGGGTCTGCAGCAGACTGGTGGTTCTGGAGGCAAAAACCATGGGAGTTGCTGTGATGCCGCTACTTTACTGTCAGGAGAGGAGCTCAGAGTGTATATTTCAAACTTTTGGGATTAAAAAGAGGATTTATCTTCACTCCTGCTTCAACCTTCTGCAGTAACAACGAAGAAATCATGGAGCCACGGACCGGCCAGACGAGAGCTCAGCATTTGTTTTTGAAACTTTTGAGATGAAAAAGTGGATTTATTTTTACTCCTGCCTCTCAGCCCCTCTGCAGCAGCGGTTCATGAAACAATTGCGGATGTTCTGACCAGCCAGATGAGAGCTCAGAGTCTGTTTCTTAAACTTTTGGGATTAAAAAGTGGATTATCTTCATGTTTGCTTGTGAACCTGTGTGCAGCAGCACCATGGAGGAATCCACTGCACCGTTTACAGTGTAAGTAAATGACACTGTGCTTTTGTACTGACATTTTTGGCCGTGCGAGTCAAACCATGTTGCCACTGAGTTGCATTTTCATGACCGCTTATATCGTGGAGAGTCGCGGCCGACATGAACCACGAGCCCGACTCCTCTCCAGGCGGGCTGCAGTCATGTCGCGCTGACCACGGCCCAAAGGTGGGGAGCCTCCTTTCTGTCCCCCTCCAACAAGCGAGTGTTGTGATACTGAGCTCAAGTGTGCAGGAGAGCAGAGAGAAAGACGTTTTTAAAAGTCTCTTTATGTTCAGCTCTCTGTACTTTTATATCTTCACACTGAATCTTCATGTTTTTAAATGTAGTTTCTCTCCTCTGTCGGTTGTTTTTTACTGTCAGGTGTCTATTTTATTACATGCAGTTGATGTCTGTCGGTCTGTGCTCGCTCACAAGCCTCAGTTAACTGTTGCTTGCACTCATGAAGGGCATGCTGCTCATCTAGTGGGAGGGGCTGAGGATGCAGAAAACCAAACCTAACTCAGATGAGACTCAAAAATCAACCATTTTCAGGCTTTCTACCTACTGCAGCTTTAAATGTCAGAAACCTCCATCCATCCATCTTCAACCTCTCATCCAAAGTCAGGTCACGGAGGTAGCAGTTCCAGCAGGGGAACACAGACTTCCCTTTCCCCATTAACCAGCTCTGACTGGGGGATCCCGAGGCACTCCAAGGCCAGCACGGAGATATAATCTCTCCACCTAGTCTTCCGTCTGCCCTGTGACCTCCTCCCAGCTGGACGTCCCCATCCTTATGAGATGCCCAAAACACCTCAACTGGCTCCTTTATGACGAGCAATGCTAGTCGCCCTCCTGAGAAAACTAATTTCAGCTGTTTGTATCTGCAGTTTCGTCCTTTCGGTCATGACAATGCCAGAAACCTAGCTTTTGATAACCAGTACATAAACGCACTATATACACACTTGAATCATTTGCAGTGGATTGGGAGCAACACCATATGACCTTAGCCAAGGTACAGACAAAGAAAGAGAAATGTAGAGGTGACATTAAGTCAATAACTAACCATTTAAACGTCCCGTTCTATCCTTTGTTCTCAAACTTGTTTGGTAGTGTTAGCGGCTGTCTTGCATCAACTAGGACAACATTGGGCAGTGGAGCATTTTCATTAAGTTCTCTACTCCCAATTTTTTGATGAGGACAGATTTGTCACCCATTCTCAAGGAGCAAATTCGTTGACAAGTGATGGTAGAACCGGGATGGAGCTCATGAGCAAAGACATCTGTCATTTCAATGCTGCATGATTGTCTCACAACTAAGAGTCAAACAACACCACCACCAACGAGCTCCAGACTTTCATCAACAGATGCCTAAGACACAAAATCAAAATCAGGTGGCCCGAGAAGATCTTCAGCACCAACCTGGGGGAGGGAACCAACCAAAACCACATCAGCCAAGATGTTAAGAAGAGAAAGTGGGGGTGGACTGGACACACCCAAAGCAAACCAACAGACAACGTCACAAGGCAAGCATTGGGTTGGAATCCACAGGGGAGGAGAAGAATGGGGAGATGACCGGACTGATGTGCACCCAGCTGAAGAAAACTGTCAAAGAAAACTGAATCTGTTGCCGTAGTGTGGTTGCAGCCATATGCTCCACCTAGGAGCCCAGAGGTATAAGTCAAGTAAGTCAGTTTCCAACCAGTCAATCAAAAATGAAATTATCTTGTATCCTTCTTCAATAACGTCCTGACCAATATGAAGGTTTTGGCTTTTGAAAATATCTGTAACTGTACGCTTTGTGACTGGCTCACAAGCTGAGCTTAACAAAAATGCAACTCTTCCAACAACTCATCTTCTGCTGCCGCTGGAATATGAAATGTTCTGCCGCTGCTATTTTCCGCTCAATTAGTTCTGTCCAATTTTCCACAGCACCGTCATCACCTTCTGTCACTGACTCTGTTTCAACTTCAACATGTGATACATCAGCAGAACAGCCAGTCCCTCTCATAATCAGAGGTATCTGGCACTTGCAAAAGTCCACAAATGCAACTACACATGCTTTGAGTTTCTGTGTGTTATGCTTCCTTTTTTGGTGTGTAAAATGAATTGCAAATATTTGTGTTAAAAGGGCAACCAAGAAACACACAATTGTCTGTCTTGTTACTTTCCAATATGGACAGAAAATCTTTCTTTGTGGACAGAATTACTATTTAAAAGTAGCTTTCTGTAAACTGAGATCATAAGCTTTATACATCGAGTGTTAGTCCGTACAGGATAAATGCAAGAGAAATAATATTTCTAAGTGAATGAGAATAAAGTTATTAAATCAATAATTACATAACAGTTAAGTCATAGGACCGTCACATTTATTTAACCTTAATGTTGCAGACCAGAGTGCAGAAAAAACTGTGTGCAATACTCCACCTGATCAAAAAGATTATGATTTTCGAAAATTGGAAAAGGGCCAAATATGATTTTGAGTGATGAAGACCAAACTGAGGAAGAGATCCTGCTAATGTGCTAATGTGCTAATGTAATGTTACAGATGCAGAAAAAGTGTGTGTTGTTACCTTAGACATTACACTCTTAGAAGTTAAGGTGCCAACTACCACCATAAAGGGTTCTTCAGCTTGTCCACATAAGAGAACCGTTTTGGTTTCTGGTAGAAACTTTTATAAAGGTTCTACTTGGAATCCTTTCAGGGGGTTCAATGTAGAACCCAATATAAAGGGCTGTACCTAGAACCCTTCTATGTTGTAATCGGTTCACCCAGAACCCTCTCTATGTGCTTTATCCAGAATCGTTCAACTTCCTAATGGTGCTAAAAAGAACCCAGGCAGGGTGTTCTACCAAGAATTCTTTTACACTCACTGGCCACTTCATTAGGTATACCTTCCTGGTAACGGCTTGGACCCCCTTTTTCATAATGCCCTAATTCTTCGAGGCATAGATTCAACAAGGTTCTGGAACATTCCTCTGAGATTTTGGTCCATATTGACATGATAGCATCACACAGTTGCTGCAGATTTGTTGGCTGCACATCATGATGCGGATTTCCTGTTCCACCACATCCCAAAGGTGCTCTACTGAATTGAGATCTGGTGACTGTGCAGCCCATTGGAGTACAGTGAACTCACTGTCATGTTCAAGAAACCAGTTTGAGCTTTGTGACATGTCACGATTTTCCTGTTGGAAGTAGCCATCAGAAGATGGGTACACTGTGGTCATAAAGGGATGGACATGGTCAGCAACAATACTCAGGTAGGCTGTGGCGTTTAAAAGGTGTACTCAATTGGTACTAGAGGGCCCAAAGTGTGGCAAGACAATATGCCCCACACCATTACACACCAAGCAGCCTGAACGTGATACAAGCAGGATGGATCCATGCTTTCATGTTGTTTACACCAAATTCTGATCCTACCATCTGACTGTCGCAGCAGAAATCGAGACTCATCAGACCAGGCAATGTTTTTCCAATCTTCTATTGTCCAATTTTGGTGAGCTCGTGTGAATTTTAGCCCCAGTTTCCTGTTCTTGGCTGACAGGAGTGGCACCTGGTGTGGTCTCCTGCTGCTGTGGCCCATCTGCTTCAAGGTTCGATGTGTTGTGCGTTCAGAGATGGTTTTCTCCATACCTTGGTTGTAACGAGTGGTTATTTGAGTTACTGTTGCCTTTCTATCATCTCGAACCAGCCTGGCCATTCTCCTCTGACCTCTGGCATCAATAAGGCATTTTCACCCAGAGAACTGCTGCTCACTGGATATTTTCTCTTTTTCAGACCATTCTCTGTAAACCCTAGAGATGGTTGTGTGTGAAAATCCCAGTAGATCAGCAGTTTCTGAAATACTCAGACCAGCCCGTCTGGCACCAACAACCATGCCACGTTCACTGAAATCACCTTTCTTCCCCATTCTGATGCTCGGTTTGAACTTCAGCAGGTTGTCCTGACCATGTCTACATGCCTAAATGCATTGAGTTGCTGCCATGTGATTGGTTGATTAGATATATGCATTAACGAGCCGTTGAACAGGTGTACCTAATGAAGTGGCCGGTGAGTGTATATTTCAAGGGTTTATGTTCCAAGAGGATTCTACCGAGAACCCTTTTATATTCCAAGGGTTTTATCTTAAACCCCTTATGTTCCAGTGGCTTCATCTAGAACCCACCCAGGGAGTTCTACTAAGAACCCTTTAATATTATAGTACTTGACTAAAGTGTTTTTCAAAGAATTCAGCAATCCTCTCCTGGGGTTCTATCCAGAATCTCTCCACCGTCTTAAGATGCTAACAAGAATCTACCCAAGGGGTTCTACTAGGTGTTCTTTAATGTTCCAAGGGTTTTATCTAGAACCCATCCAGGGTGTTCTCCCAGAACACTGCTATATTCATGTACCAACAACCCTTGATGAAACAATTTCTTCCAAAAAGGGTTCTTCAAATGGAAATGGTGCTTAATAGAATCCCTAATCTTATAAATAACCCTCTTTGAACCTTTATTTCTGAGGGTGTGTGGTTGGTTTTAAATTTGCTGCTTATTATTTAAGTGCATAAAATAGTGCAACAACTACAATACTTCATAAACAATTTCAGTTAGTTTGACAAGGACAACTATGTCTGATAAGAAGACAGACTGCACCACAACTTTCATCACTTTTCATCATCAACATAAAAGTGACATTTTACCTCTTAAGTCATATAGCAAACTTGTTAGCAGTTTCTTATTTACACAGCCAGCAGTTACCAGAAGTCATCTTTGCATCTACCTGATGACTCTAATTCCAATATTCTCTTTTAACTCTTTTTTGTCTCTACAAACTCCTGAGAAAAATTTCTGCCTCTTTAGCTGCTAAATGGTCCATTATGTTCTACAGTTCTGTCTGCCGTTTAGTCCTAAGAGGGTAGTGTAAATTGGCTTTTTAAGGTTTTTGTCTGAAAACAGCTACCCACTACAGCCAAAAATGACACTTTAAGAGCTGTGAGAGAACGAAAACATGACGATCGCAGTCCAAACTGCTAAACAGTGAGCTGAAACTATATATACTGTATATGTTGATTGCATTCTGTAGTGAGAACATGTTCAAACAACCAGGTTCAAGGCCAGGAGATCCGCCATGCATGGTCTGTTCTGAGACTGCTGCAATCTTCCTTTAAGTAGTTAATGTAAAAGGGTATTTAACATTGGATTACACACTGCCTGGCCAAAAAACAACAACAACAACCTGGATTTAACTACTGGACTACTACTGGACTCTGGAGCAATGGAAAAAGGTCATGTGGTCTGATGAGTCTAGATTTACCCTGTTCCAGACTGATGGGGGCATCAGTGTGAGAAGAGAGGAGGATGAAGTGATGCTCCCATCATACCTAGTGCCTACTGTACAAGCCTGTGGGGGCAGTGTTCTGATCTGGGGTTGCTTCAGTTGCTCAGGTCGAGGTTCAGCAACATTATGTGTCCAAAAAAACTGAGGTCAGCTCACTACCTGAATATACTGAATGAGCAGGTTTTTACATCAATGGATTTTTTTCTTCCCTGATGACACGGACATATTCCAAGATGGCAATGTCAGGATTCGTGGGGCTTAAATTGTGAAAGAGTGATTCAGGGAGCATGAGACATCATTTTCACACATGGATTGTCCACCACAGAGTCCAGACCTGAACCCCACTGAGAATCTTAGGGATGTACAGTATTTGTATATATATATATATATATATATATATATATATATATTATTATATATGTATATATATGTATATTATATATTGTGTGTATTGTGTGTGTGTGTGTGTGTGTGAGTGTATACATATATCCTCCTGGGATCAAAATTCTCAATTATTTCTCCTGATTTCTGACAAATTTTAACACTTTTTTTTCTTTTTCAGTATCACAACCTGTTTCTGACACTGTACAGCATGTTCATTTTCTATCTGGCAAATGTGTGGAAAGTGACAACTGTGTCAGTGTAAGATACCAATGCCACTTGCATCACCCATGCCATACTGTACGGTGTGCGCAAGATAGGGCACCATTTGTATACTGTTTCCACCCAGACAGCTACACTAAACCAACCTTCCTTTCCTTAGGGAAAGTTTTAAAGGACAGGGGCATGCATTTTGTAAAATCTGCCATGGCAATTTCTTTTAGGGCCAGAGGCAAAAAATAAATGAAAGAAAACTGATGAATATTGGTTTATGCCAGAGATTTAAGCTTCAATTCACACTAGAAAGAAAATTATTCTGTTGTCTCTCCTGAGAATTAAAAATAAAATCAAAATTATTCAAATGCTGTTGCAGTGCAGGAAAAGTGGACAGAGCTCATAATTCCCACGCATCTGACAGTCATTTACTTGCTGTGGTCGTCAACTGTTTTTCTCCAGGTGATCAAGGTTATACTTTAGCTGCTTAGCTCATCACACCTCTAGTAAACTCACAGAGCAGACAGGGGCTCTCATATAACAAGTGTCATTGATGCATTTGTTTTGTGGCAGGCATTACAGATGGAGGTGAAAACTCCTCAGCACATGACCAGAACAGAGCCGCCATCCATGGAGGAGCTCTACACCCAGCGGTGCAGGAGGAAGGCCAACAAGCTCATCAGAGACCCCAATCAACCCAGAGACAAACTGCCTGGCAGATGGTACGGTAGCACCCAACCATGCACCACCAGGCTCAGGGCAGCTTCATCCTGCAGGCCATAAGACTGTTGTTTACATTCTGTTCTTTCCTGTCCATAACCGCTTCTCATTAAGCATAAATTTACTGCATTACTGCACAACCTCTATACATTGCACATATACTGTACACATTATATTAATTTTATCCATATTGCATATAATTTTATCATTCCTGAGAATTGGGAACTGTATTTTGAGGGGGTTTTGATTTTTACTTTTCATTGAAAAATGTATTTTAAAAGATCAAACTGTCATAAATCATAATGGGCAGCCATCTTATTTTTTAAAGTTGCTCAGAGTTCTCTTAATGCTAATCAAAATACACAATTTATAAACCATAATTCTTATTCTGCTTTGATTTAGAAGAAGTATGGAGTTGACATGTTATGGTTGAGACACATCTGATAGCAATATTATTTCATGAATTTGTCGAAAAATAGAAAGTTCGCCAGTACTTGAGCAGTATTCCCACCTTTTTCAAAACCAGGAAGTGAGACAGGGGTCCTTAGGGTATAGCTAACCCTTTTTATGCCTGATTAAATCATGTTTTTGTAAAAATCTGACAGAGGTGATGGAAATGTGGGACACAACATTAAAGGGAATATATTTCCATTACAAAATCCATTTAAAAAATGGTTATAATAACACATTTTTTTAATGTTATCAGTAGGTATTGTTAGTTTTAGATTTTGAGAGCTTTTAACACTTTTTTTTTAAGTTGTACATTTTTTGTCCCAGACAAATGGCACAGAGCAAGCTTAAAAATTTAAGAAATGAAAGCAAACCAAAACATTTAATAAATTACATTTATTTCACATATATAAATCCGTAAAGAATATTTTTTTCATTGCGAGAGATTAGAGTTTTTGGTTAGGACATGATTTGTCCCCATTCTCAACGTTAATTTATTATTTTGACATCAGTTTCTCTGTACATTTTCAGTTTCCACTCAGTTTTGCTTGCTGTTACTTTCTGCTGCTGCAGTGACCCTCAGGGATCATTAAAGTTTCATTTGTCTTACCTGAGAGAGGGGAGGGAGTCTGACACACACACACACACACACACACACACACACACACACACACACACACACACACACAGGTAGCTACTTCTTCACTGTGTCTGATCTCTTCAGGACGCTATTTCTAAGTTTATCTTTCCTCCTCCTCCTCCACAGTTTCTTTTTCTGTGCCCCACCTTCATTTTCTCTCCACTGATTGCGGATTGACATCAAATGGCTCCTTATCTACTGCTTGGAGTTGTGATATTATGCCAGCTAGTCAACATGCTGACAACTGTGAGGAAGCCGGTTTTGCCCCCTGCTGTGAGCTCCTAACAGGTTACGACAGCTCTGCATCTCTTCTAAATCCTAAAGGAGAAAAGATGACTCTCCCAGGTTCACACATCTGACTGAATGAATTTCCCTCTAAGCCTTAAAGCAGGACATACTTCACATGGATTTTCGGCCATTTAGTTTAAAATAGCATAAAGTTAATCCATTTTAAGAGCTTACATAACATTTATACCTGTAATAACTTTGTACATTCACTGACAGTGAGGATAAATGTACATTTAGTATTGTAGTGAGGAAATGAGCGGGATGGTCTCTGTCTGTCTCCCTGTGGATGCTTGTGGGGAGAGTTTCCCACGTACCTGATGGCTGATGACTGTCACCTGTGTTCGCTGTGAGCACGCTGGCTCAAATGTGGGCAGTGAACAGCTGGACGGCGCATGAGAGAGACTGAACTGCTTTGTCCAAGGCTGTGGCACTGGGGCGGAAGGGTGCTATTCACAACTTTTAATGCTGCCTGCAGCAAATACAGCTAAGTAGGGAGCTATTCCTGTGTTATGAGGGGAGGCGAGATGCCTCCTTTAGGTAGTGAGGGACCAGGATGTAGAAGGTGCCCTTTGCCTGTGTTTCACAGAGCTGCAATCACCCCGTTCGTCGTCAACAGTTGCCTCACACTTCACCAAGTGTTTCTTCTTACAGCCACTTCCTGACTCTGCAGGAGGCTTCATGTTCACACGCGGGGGGACCAAGCCAGACAAGTCCAAAAACTTTAATGCTTGATGTTATATTTTGTCTTGTAAGAGTTTTGTCCTAGTCCATTTATTATTTATTTTAAGGTATATTTTTGTGGTGTGACACCCTGCCAGGGGCTCATTAAGAGGCAATACTAGACACTCAGTGGCCTCCGCCTCCCCCTATTGGTTGAATTGATACTGGCCTGCCTACAGTTTGGAGCAGTCCTTCTTGATTGCTGTACATTTTGACTTTGTGTTCCAGTAGAGTGCAGTGTGCTAATATGTGCTCTTGGTATGTTGTGCTTGGTTCCTTTAAAGTGTGAGCAAAGCTTATCCTAGTGCTGTGTGCTCAAGGGATGGGGGGTAGTTGTCCTGCATGGGGGTGTCCTATAGTTTTTATGAATATGTATTTGCAGTAAAGGCTGTTTTTGTATTCTTCACCTGTCTGTGTGGGTTGAATGTTCTCTTGCCTCTGACACTGGACCAGACTGGGTTAATAAAGGTGGTGGCAGGACTAACCTACTCTAAATCGTTAACAACAAAAAATTATTGCAGTGTGATGGAGCCAGTGTAAATTATGAAATTTATTATATATTATGTCTAGATCATTTTACTAAAAAAATGGCATTATTCTTGGGGTGTATGCTTTTTGGGTGTATGGATCTGAGTGGACACTGTATGTTAACTGTAGCTTGTATGTGTGTGGCTGCGTCGCCTGTGTTCTCTCAAATGTCCAGGACAAATTCCTCCTTAGGGGAGACAATAAAGGCTAATCTAATCTAATCTAATCTAATCTAATCTAATCTATCTGTTTCTTTATGGTTTGATAAAATAATGAAATACAATAATGTCAAGCTGTCATAACAAAGACATTATTGGCTTCATTGATGACATAACTGATGAGTGACACTGAATGACAAGTCATAAACATTCATAAAGACTCTTTCATGTTCATGACAAGTGTCATGTTATGGTTATGGGGATGTCATGTCAGTCTTATACACACCCCTTCAGATAAGGTGTTTCCAAATGATTTATTAATTTTTGGACATATTGGGCACATGCCTTTCTTAAGATTAGAAACCACAAAAATAAAAAGTATCTATTACTGCCATGTTTGCTTCTGTATGTATAGTTTGCTTTTTTTGGTTTTTAATTTTGCTATTTGCTATGCATTATGTACTGTGTGTGTGTGTGTGTGTGTGTGTGTGTGTGTGTGTGTGTGTGTGTGTGTGTGTGTGTGTGTGTGTATTAGTGCATGTATATACATCTTAATCTATATTTTATATACAGGTATGACAGTCATACATTGCAGGCCCTGTATGTGTTACACATTTTTAAATGATTTATTTGTATAGATAGTCTTTATTAGTTTGTGTGATTCAATGATGTATATCTAGATATTTTCTCATTATTGCCAAATTATTCTGTTTTTCAAAGAGTTTTAACAAAAAACGATTCATATCTTGATATATGATAACAATGAAATACGGTTATAATAGGAATATATGAAAATATGTCATAATACCTTCATCTTCATAATGGCAAACTGAGCATTTTGTGTCATGGTGGCAGCTATATGAAATGTGTTCATATTTTCCATATTCCTATTTTCTGTATACCTATTTATTTCCTTATAGAGATATGATCATCTGTAATGTTGTCTGCATGTACAGTATCATTTCAGACATGCCTGATACCTGCAGACCATCATGTGTTTCCACAACAGGCAGGTCAGGTAGGGGGCAGTACAGTTCCACTGGACACAGACAGCCTTATACTCACAAGGAGGAGAAGAAGAAGTGATTACTTAATGGACAAATGGATTCCCACCACCCACTTAGTCCATAAACAAACAGTAACCCCCCTTGAGCAAACACTACGAGGATGTTGTTGAATCTTGCCGAGTTTTCTCTGGTGATGCTTCCTGATCCGCGCACAAACACTGCAAGTGCGGCGTCTCTCTCTCTAACCCACTTTCATCCTGTCTCAACCATTCACCCACCGTTTGCCTTCCTTCATATGAAAAGAGACATCTGTCAAGCCGTGAGGCATTCACATCAAACATTCCTCTATCTATAGACATACACACACACAAACACAGAATTAAACAGGATTAAACAGAGCCTTGCTAAAAATTGCCCTGTCATTATAGTCACCATACATTCTGTCACTTCTGCATAAAAAAAACATTAAAAAGTTGTTTTTTCCTTATTTCATCTTATCTCTTAGATCTTCTTTTCCCCCCAAACATTTATCCATAGAAGTATATTTCAAGTTGTACTCAGTCAAACCTCTTGTTATGATGCTAATAATAATTCTGTAGTTTATAGAGCACAAAACAGATTGTGGATGTACTTTAAAACATCAATACCAAACTATGTATGAACTGGCTCTGTTCATACATTTCAACAAGTCCTCTAAACTAAAATATACTTTTATATACTTTTAATATCTTTTTCAATATCTCTTGCCCCTGCGTTCTGTTCTGCTGCATGCTATTCTATTTTGTTTCATACATTCCTTCATCCCATCCATATCTGAAAGATGGGACCACCTGGGGCTGGGCCCTGATGGCTGGGGGGTGGTGTGCTGGGGGGAATGGACTGGTTTAGAGACAGCTTAGAGTCAGAGGCCCGAATCCCCACTACACTCCTCTCCAAATACATAGCTGCTCTTCATACCCAGTTGAACAAACCCCATTATCCTCAAGTATGACTGGCTGTTTTTCCAGTGAGAGGTGGGACCTTAGTTTGAACCAGCTGTTTGACAATTATTTACAAATGTGCAGTGTTTTCTTCTGTATTTAGACTACTTTTCATCTTCAAGGATTGCACAATGAGATGTTAGCTGTAGCTCTCCTTTTGCTACTCACAACAACAACAAAACCACTCACAAATGCAACCATATACAGCCAATGGGTGAATAAATAATAGATAAAAATCAACTATGTTTCATGGTGAAATGCTGAGGATAGAATCAAGGTACAATTTATTTTTGAGGACCTAAAGTCTAAAGCCATAAGTGACTGCGGGGGCAGAGGGGTGGCTGCCGCAGGGCCCCTGACTGACAAGAGCCCCCTGTTGAGCCACAATAATGCTGCTAGAGGTCACCAAGATTGATATTTACCTCCACTGTGGTTGCTTACCTTGCGAAGCAGCTGGATTCACAAGCTCATGCGAGAATCACTCCAGGCTTCAAGTTTGTGGTGTAACCAATCAGCGTCTGAAGAGGGACTGCTGGCAGCTGCAGGCGTGGTTTTAGGTGTGACAACAGCGTGGAAACGACTCATCTCAAAGAAACAATGGCAGCTCCTGAAGGTGTTAGCATAGATACTACAATAACATCAGCTATATCAGAACTGGAGAGTATTTCTTCACTGACCTTTCGCTAGGCCCTGCCTCCAAACACAAAATGCCCAATCATAGCTTAGCAAAAGTAACTAGGGCACTGCAGGCCTGTCAAACTTTGCATTTCTCTCTGTGTTGAAGCGGCACACAGGAGGCTTAGAGAAGAGTGATACTTAGTAGCTGCAGTAACTTTACCTCCAGCCAAACTTATTAGATACCTCTGCACTTACATAAGTCATGTATGTATGTAAGTTATGTATCTGTCAGATAATTTGCTTGATGTTTACCAGTCTGGTGTTTGAGGTGACCACAGTACCAAAACTGCCCTGATCAGAGTTGTTGATGATCTTAAAAATAGCACAAGTTTCTACTGTGATACTTCTCAACCTCAGTGCAGCGTTCAACACTGTGGACCATGTAATCTGGTGGGTTGGCATTCCATATGGAGTTCCTCAGGGGCCGATTCTAGGTCCTCTGTTGTTTTAGTAGTACATGCTTTCACTTGGGCCCATAATACAGCAATATAATATTTCATATCACCACAAAAACAGCACATCTCTGAAGCTGATGGCCTGCTGTCAAAGCTTAGCACATTTGAGGTTATGTTAATGTTCATGTTTTGGAATAGTTTACTTAAAACAGCATACATTCTGTCTAATTATCTGCAAAAAGAACACTAGATGTCAACACTGCGTGGATCTCACTGACACCACCATGACTATGGCTCAAATCAGAATTACGCACAGATGAGGCCTTTAGTACAACTGAAAAAATAGGGTCAGAGAAAACAACGCTACCACTGAATTGGCAGATAAGGGAGTGCACAAGAGGAGGAGACATTTCAATGAGGATGCAGAGGATGACCCAATCCAGGACAGAGGAAGCAACCAAGTTTGCAGTACTCAGTCCAAAGCATTTTAAGCACCCTGATGCTGAAGAGAGAATGCTCCAACTCATGTATCTACTCAGGAGATATCTCCAACACCATGGATGAGTTTCATTCTTTTTGTATATTGTATTCTGAGTTAGACACGGATCTTAACACTGATGCAGTCCTACCATTCCATTGCCAACGACAAGGATCGAGCATACCTGCCTCTGACCATTTCTCCACAGAATTTACACATCCACCCCCATCAGAGGTGTAAACACCAGCACTCCCCCGGTGCTTTGGTGACTCAGAGGAAATCAGAGAAAACCTGAAAACATCTTCTCTATGAAATATGACCCAGTGTCATCAAAATTTCGATGACATAAGTGCACAGAAATTCTTGCAGAACTTGAACAGTGCAGTGGCCCCATATAGATGCCAATATCATAAGTGGCCCCTAGCCATTTTGAGTGTGAGACTGTTGTTGGAAAGACCTTCCTTGAACTTTCAGGGAGTCTTCTTCTATTCTCTATGGGGCTCCTTCTATCATGTTAAGTTTTAGAAGTTTTCTAGGACTCCACCACATTTCACAAATCCAGAAATTTGACCCCATTACCTATGAGACATTTCATTAAATTCATTTTATTCTATTATTATTTCTGTGACCCTGTAGCCTATAGATCCTTTTACAGCTGACGTCATCGAAAAGTCATCCAGACAAGTTATCAAGCTGCAAATGTTGAATTAAACTTTTTACCAGCACTAAAACCACCAAAATGTCTGGTTGTTGCGTATGCGATACGTCAGAATCAATTTTCCACTGGTTGACTTAAGTTGAACAAAATTCCAACAGGATCAGGACAGTTTCAGAGCAATCAGCAGCGTCTATGGCTGCAAGCTACCGAACGTGTTGACTGGACTGAGGACGCGATCAAAACTGCTCGTGTTTGCAGTGAACATTTACAAGCTGTCATGGTCTGCCAAACTGCCCATACAGTTTATGGAAAAAGGGTCTATGGAGTGTCAATAATAGCTCCCTCTACTGGTCATTACACATATACCATGTATTTTACTCCACCAATATTTTCAGGGTTCCCTTATTGGTTAAATAAAAAGAATGGCACAAGGCCTTTAATACCATTTTCAATTTACCAGTAAAAAGAAAAATATTACCACAAGACCACTGATCAAAATGATTTTGAAGCTGTTAGATCTTTCTTACATCTATCAAATAATGAATTTAAATATATCTAATAGAGACACCTTGGGTTAATTTGTCACTTTTTGTGACATTTTAAACCTTTTTTTGTTTTGGAAGCATTGCCAGAGACAGGATTCCCCCAATCAGCCAGCAACCTATCATGTGTCAGAGAACATTCTTCTTTCTTTCTTTCTTGCTTTCTTTCTTTCTTTCTTCTTTCTTTCTTTCTTTCTTTCTTACTGTGGCTACATGGTTATGGACAAACAACAGCCTGCAGTGTCTGGAGTCTTAAAGATTGCCTCTCCCTCCCTCCTTCTCTCCAGTGTAAATGTCTTTCTGCTCTTTACCCTGGCTAAGCTGCAGGGAGCCGCAAAATGGCTTTGGCTGATGATATTTGGCCACGTTTGTTTGATGTTTGTGAGTGTGAGTGTGTGTGTGTGTTTGTGTGTGTAGCCTGCAGTGAGAGAGAGAACAAGCTGAAGCAGAAGGAATAGGAAACCAGGGAAATTTGGAGACTGTCCTGAGCTCACCGGGCCCGGGCTGCAAACGCTGGCCCGTGTGCTAAGTCGTGTCTGTCTCTTCCTACAGCATCCACCCTGCATCAGCATCGTCTTCTCTTCCTTTTGCACCATCACTCCTTCGCAGAACACGTGCCACTTTCAACCCCGTTCATCCCAGCTCATCAAATACCGATGGTACTTTGTCCTGCCTCATACTGATGCCCAAGTTAGGATACCCTTTAACATCTGTATGAGAGGCTGCCAGAAAGTCTTTTTAAGATATAGTTGGGTAGGTTTAGGCACAAAAACTACATGGGTAGGTTAACAGTAGAACAGTCAAGGTGGTCATTTTGACCATTCTCAATTTAGATGTGCAATAGCAAACATAAAATTTAGGGCAGGACCCCCTGTCAGGATGTGAAAATCTCAGTTTGTAATCCTGAGATGAGTGAAAAAAAAAAAAGTTTTCGAAAAGCCTGCGCTGCTTAGTGAGTCAAGTACTATGGCAGCATACTCTGTGAAACTAACCTGCTCACTGTCTCAAGATGTGTTCTGATCACCTGGTAGCTCCCTGTGAACTGGACTGCACAGGGTGTTCGGCCATGTTAAGATTCAAAAGCGTAGGGAGCAAAACATACTCAGTTCATAGTTTCATATCTCATATGTCTCTCATATCTCTATTTATGAAATCAGTCCCTCCAGGAAGTTGCAATGTTGCGATTGCAACAATTAACACAAATTCAGCCAATCCCTGTGAATTCTGCACAACCTTGCAATTTGCAGTTGTCCAATCACCGCAACCTTTCAACAAATTCACTAATCATTGTAGTTTCCAGCAATTATAGCCATCCCCCATGCTAAAATCATACATGTACATCTGAGTGAACCAACTCAATGTTTTTATTATTTACTATTTTTGTTGTATTTTTATTGTTTTATTTTGTCATGGGGTACTGAAGAAGTTTGTCATTGTTATTGACATTTATCAATGCTCTGTGCACTTTGCACTTCTGTGCATTTTTATAAGTAATTTTGTACTGGTTTTTACTTTGACACGTGATGGAAGTGATGTCACGACAGACGTCATAACAATGTTTTAACTAACTCAAAACTTTAAATAAATCTATTGTTTAAAAGTGAATATAACAACTCCAGGTTTTGCAGTTTTCACGAAAAAGTCGATGTGTTGACTATTTATTCTTTATTCTTATATCAGTTTTATGATATTGTGTTCCAAGTTATAACTAGACGATTTTGTTGTGTATTTAGAACATTTTTATTTAATGTTTTGTTATTCATTTAGAAAAAATTGTTGCTTATATAGAACATTTTGTTAATTATTTAGAATATTTTGTTGTTTATTCAGAACATTACAAGCAACCAGTACAACAACAATACAACAGATATAGAAATATTTATTTTTGGAGAAACTCACAAAAGCTGAAATTTGAAATAGTTCACACTTGATGTTGCCTATTCACAGGTCGGAGCCTGCATGGGCTCATGTTTTGGCATAGAACTGATTTAAATCATCCCCCGTAAATGAATTTAATTCCAACAAGTGCCCATTATTATGTTCAATTTCTCACATTTATAACAAACCAAATTTCATGAAAATTTTGTGGTGAACTCTGCATCCCTCATTTGTTTGTTAGTGGACCTTGCAGGCTGCAATAATGGGACCACACAGATGCATAGCAGAGATGGCAGCAAACTTAATAAAACAGGGAATTATTCATCTTGTATTATGTCTAACTTTAATGGATCATAACATATCAGGTATGGAATTAATCTGCAGATGCTCCAGTTTAAGATGAGACCAAACTTTTCTTATGGACGTCATAACAAAGGCCAAAATATGGCCTGCAACAGACTGGGTGAGCCTTGTTTTTAGCCTAGCAGTTGTTGATGACTTGCGGCCTGTACCAGCAGGTTAAGAGGAGAGAGGAATCAGCAGTCGCCATAAAACAGAGCAAATAATGTCCTACAGTTGCTCTTGAGAAGTGTTTTAATTGAGAAAACACACATTTAAAAAGGTCCTCCTCCTCTTCCTCTGTGCCGTCCCTCACAGAGCTCAAGTGGAGATGTAATCTTCCAATGATGGACCACTGACGGTTCAGTTCTGACTTGTTCAGCTGTGGTCCACAGTCATGTCTGACATGTCAGGGCACATATAACCTTATCTGTCTGACAGACGGCGCTCTCACAATGACATGCAAGTTCCCGCAGAGAACCGTGACCTCTGACTCTGTGTGCAAGGACGCAGATAAAGAGGAACTGTAAACGAGAGATAGAGACGCTGCCCTTCAAGGATGAGCGCACAGGGGACTGACCTCTAGCATGACAGCATGTGTGTGCCTCTATGTGTGTGTGTGTTTGCACACCATCTCACTGTGATAAGGCTCTTCTCCATGCCCCATAAAGCCTCCTTATTGCCTCATCTTACTGCTATCAATCTCTCCTCTGTGTGTGTTTGTGTGTGCATGTAGTCACGTGAATGCCTCTGTGTGTGAGTATCCCAGGATGGGACGGTCTGTGTGTGCGCTTCAGGATGTATTTATGAGTTTTGTACATGCCTTCGTTCATGTGTGTGTGTTTGTTGCCCGCGTGGCTGCACACTGGTGTGACTCTGTGTAATGTGCTTATGTTCGAGTTTGTGCGCGCGTGCTTAAGGCTATTTCCTCTCCAGTTTCCATCTCCATTCTTTATTCCTTTTATCTGCAGCCCTCGGAGACTGGAGGACTGTTTTTCTTTGTCTTGGAGCTGGTACAGCAGCTATCTGATCTAACCCCACCGCTTCATTTTTACTGCAGCCAGCCTTCATGCTGTTTAACTCCTCTAAGCAGCAGCATACGTACCAGGATTAGATGTCAGAGGAGCGGGGCTGTCAGGTAAGAGCTCGTGTCATCAGGTCATCAGATGGGCAGCAGAGGTGTGGCTCAGTGATCGGAGACGCTGTCCTTAATCCAAAGGACGACACTGCAAATGAGCAGTGAGGATGAGGACCCAGACGGCTTAAGTGTCCTCACACAAAACTCATGCACAACAGGAACAGGAACTGACTCTGAATATGCCCAGCTAATGCATAGAATTGTTGTGGTCAGTGCCCCTGTGCTTCAAACTATGACGATGTAACCAGACTTGGGAGGGTTATGATACAGTTACTAATTACCTGCTAAAAATGTAGTCACAAATGTAATCCAGGCATCACAATACACTACAATTAACAATTATTTTAACCATCAATTAATTGGTTGATTATTTTCACAGTTAATCAATTAGTTGTTTGGTCCATAAAATGTCAGAAAATGGTGAAAAATCTTGATCGAAGTCCAAGATGATGTCCTCAAATGTCTTGTTTTGTCCACAACTCATAAATGATCAGTTTACTGTCAGAGAGGAGTAAAAAAAAAACAGAAAATATTCAGACTTAAAAGGCTTAAATCAGTGAATTTTGATTTTTTTTTTTTTTTTCATAAAAAAAATCAATTCATTATTCCTGCCACAATTTTGTCAGTTGAAAAATAGGTCCAAACATCCACATGTTTTGGACTAGTTTTAAAATCTTTTCTGAAATGATCATTTTCATTATTGATTAATAAAAAAAACAAGTCAATGAGCTGGAAGGGGCTGAAGCTGTAGTGTGTGTGTAGTGTGTTTAACACTCATTCAGCCACAGCGCTCCCCACACCTGAACTTTGTCACACTATTAACTACTCCAGTGGGTGTGTGTGCATCACATCACTTCGATGTTATTTTAATAACACACAGCATAACCACACTGCATTATTATCTCTCAGTTAAAACTAGTCCAAAGTCATCCATAACTCTTAATAGTAACGTATTTATTGTAACTCATGGTGTTATCCTATACTCCATAGATTTGGTGCCTAAACCTAACCAAACAGGCAGCTGTTTCACAATGTTAACCACATGATATTGAGGCTTTTTGGCAGCATCTCATACAGTATATTCATAGATATGAATAGGGATGAGAAGAGTTGACCTAGACGTTGCAAATTTAATATCACAGTTTGAATTCACAATGTGTTCTGTGCATGGAGGTTCAGTGGTTAGCACTGTCACCTTAGAGCACCTTACTGACATTTACACTGCTGTCCGTCTGCTGCGCAGCATCCGCAGCATTTGCGTGTATTTACACCAGATGTGGACGCAGCACTTTGCAGCTGCAGCAGGCTTGCAGAAATGCAGCAAATACAGAATAGAGTTCTATTTTTGCTGCATGCTGCAGCCTCACTGCAGCACACAAAATAGTGTTTAAACACATATAAAATTGCTTTAAAATGATGTTTTACACATTATCAGATTTTTTTTTTATCATGTGTGTTTCCTGTATTTTTCCTGGCTGAAAATAAACACCTTTCCTGTCTTATTTTGTGCAGGTACAATTTGAAAATATATAATTATTGTACGAATGGGGTGCATCATATCATTCACCTTTTTTCGTCCAGGTTTTGGGATTCTCCCTTCAGGTTGTCCCTCGTTTGCGCTGCTTAGCAACCATCCACAAGTGCCCTAGCAACCAAGTGCACCCTACTCACAGCACATCCTGTTTGTTGTCATCCCATAGTTGAGTTAATTCAGTTGAGAGGGAAAGACTGATTGTCGAGATGGAGAAACGTGAAGAGCTGTACGACCTGCAAAACCAGCTTTTCTAAGGACAACCATAAAAAAGATGTCATGTGGTGTGATGTTGCCTTCTGGTATATATTTATTGTTCATTTATTATTTTCTAGTTTGATAGTGAAAAATCAATTCAGGCAGGCAAGGTTTTCTTCTCTTCTGCTTGTTATACGGCAGTTGGTGGGCACACAAATAGAGTCAGTATGTGGGTTCTGTAAAATGACATGTAGCTTGACATGCTCCATGAGACGTGCTGCATGCATACATCCTGCCGTGCTGCATGCGGGTAAGATAGCCTTTAGACCTGCTGTCCTGCTGCGGCCCGTCTGTGTAACATTTTCCCTTCAGGTGCTCCAGTTTTCTTCTGCCTGTAGGTGTGAATGTCTGTCTGTCTTTGTCACCCCTGCCAACCTGTTCAGGTTGTATTCTGCCTCTCGCTCAGTGTGAGCAGGGTTAGCCTCCAGGAGCCTGTTTCACAAAGGCAATTTGTGACTACTGAGATTTCAAATGTGCCATCTCCCTGTTTCACAAATGACTGTGGCTCGAAAATAGCATATACTGTACTGTTGTGAGTCCTGCTGGCTGTCACATGCTCATGCAGGGGTCACAAAATATAGCGTTTGTTAGATCGTCGGGAGAAAGGAGAGACGGGAGCTCCACAGACCAGGAGAGTTTCACATGATGCACTAAAAATATATGCACATGCTGAATTAATCTTTAAATGCAGGTTGCCTTGACAAGAAATGGCCAGAGGTGTGAGGTAATGATGTGTATTTGTTGAGTACATATTGCTGCAAACTTTTTACTCTTTTTTGAGTAGCTCTCTGGAGAAAAATCATTACTTCTACACTAATACACTGGAGCATAATCATTGTGCTACTTTTATTAATTTATTGTTTTATGCATTCATGCATGTTGGTCTGCTGATGCCGAGTCTGCTGGCATTAAGTTATCCACCGCAGCCACCCCCCCCCCCCAAAAGCACAATAATGATTAAAGAGACAATTCTTCTTTCTTCATGTGGATATCCAGTCAGTGTTGATGGTAAATGTAGTCAAGTGAAACAATAGATCCCTCAGTGCTGCTATATTGACCAAGAAAGCTGAGTATGGTCATGGTAAGTGAGCATTTTTAATTTTTAATTTTAAACACTTCACTCAATAGAGAGTGAGGAAAATTTTCCCCATTTTCATCATGGGAAATGGGGCTGAACATGATTTCTGGTAGGTTGTGTAGTTTTGTTTGCCACTGGTCTCAATGCCATTCAAGCAGCTAATTTACATTTATATATAATATCAAAATGTTGGATGTGTATATTATTAAACATGGCCAATGTGCTGAAAGAAGTTTCATATTTTCAGTTTTTCCCTCTGATGTCCTGCTGCTGTGTTTCTGATGGACAGGTAGCTTTACTTGTTGGTAATGTAGCTAATTGCTACTGCTAGTTAGCCATGCACCAAGGTGTTTTGAGCTTCCAGCCCAGGCAGAGTCAGACACATGGAGCCAACCAGCAGTTAGCAGCTAAAGTAGCTAACCTCTTATGGCTAAATTCCACCAGGCACAGTGGATCGCAGCCATTCCACACAATGCTTGCGATTCCACCAGCGGCACCTCAGTATGTCCCAGAAGCGGCTCTCTGCTCCACTTCAAATACACGCTGAGTCTATTTTTGACAGATGCTGCATCAATTAGCACAGAGCAGATTGAACGTGCAGGAAGTCAGACACAGAAAAGGCAGGGAGAATCCAGTTGATTTTCAAAATAAAAGACCCCTGTGCAAACTCACAATCACAAAGACAGACAGAAAAGAAACTGTTTAACCATGTAGCCTGTTTATCCATGGTAGAAGCACAAAGAGCAAGGAAAGAGGATCTAATCAACAAAATCTGATCAAGTACAGTAAACATTAATTAGGTGGGCAAAATGCTCGCTGCTGAAATGCTTCTGAAACGCTGCTGGAGGGGCTTGCAGCCGTGCGGAGGACAGATCAGATCTGTGGTGTAGATGTGCTACGCTTGGTAGAATCAACCTGTTACAACAAGTAAACAAGTAAGGGAAATGTAATAAATCATCTTAAGTTGAGACAGACAAGCTCGAGGACATCTGAGACAAACCAGGAAATATTCTCTCCATAAAATGTGATGCAGCTTCACCAAAATCAGTAAATGAAGTTATAAAGTTGTGTGTTTGTGTACATTAATCAGCCCCCAGAAAAACTCTATCTATCTGCCTCTGTCGTTTTTCCAATCCAATTCTTGTTTCATTTGTATGATAAACAGTAAATTAATAACATTCTGTATTTCATATCGCTGTTTCCCATGCTCAGGTCGTGCTCAGAAGCACTGGGTTGTAGTCTTGCCATATCAGACTGATCTGTGACTGAACTAACCAGCTAGTGGCTAAAGTAGTTGCTAACAACATGTAAAACTTGTCTGGCAATCAGAAAACTCTGTAGCATAAGTCGCCCAAAGTTGAGGCAGAGCAGCCGGAGGACATCACCAGAAAATATTTAGTCCATAAAATGTGATCCAGTTTCTCCAAAATCAGTGAAAAAAGTTGCGTTTGGTACAGCCAACACTCTGCAATGTCTGTCATTGAACAGTGGAGCTCACAATATCACAAGCATCACAAGCATCACAAGCATGGATCAAGTGTCTCAGCTGGCACCTAAGAATCAGAAGAAAGTGGGCTTTTCAAGAAGGGGGAAGCTAAAACAGACTGTTTCAGACAGAGGGTGAACAGAGGTGCTGCATAAAGGGCCAGTACAAGATAAATAAGGATGTTTTTGAACTTGCAAAGCTACTCTAGAACCCAAGAATGAAAATATAGAGCCGCAGATCTGTGTTCTCAGAGTGCCCTTCTAGATGTGTGTATTCTTTTTTCACCAAACTGTGAAATGATTTCCCATTGGCATAATAAAGTTAATCAATCAATCAATCAGAGTTTCTATAAACTAAATAGATCAACAAAATTTTACTCATTCTCTTCAACACCGTGGGCAGCTCATATTAGAAAAAACTCTTCAGTCCTACATCTTCCTGCTTCCTGCTGGTTTGACAAGTGTAAAAAATATCAAAGCATTCACAATATGATGAACTTGACAAGTGACTGGGAAAGAGGTTTTTTTTCTGCTTCTTCTATTCTTTGCTTTGTCCATGGATGAAATAAGTGATGAAATATGTAGGATCATGACTGATAGTGTGAGGGTCACTTTCTCTAGAAAGGAGTAAAGAAATAAGACTATATGGAAAAATAATGCATGGTTTAATTCCAAATGTTGATATAAAATACAAGCATATCTGGCAGCAAAGAAGATGCATATAAAGTGTAGAAACAGGGAAAACTAAGGGCTGAAAGTAAAGTATATAAAAGAGACCTGATGAGGGCATGAAAGCTTATAGACAGATATTCAACAGTGAGCTTAGGAACATGAAGGTTAAAAACCCAAAGTTATACTGGGATGTGTTAGCCAACAATGGCAAGGATAAAGAATGTCCTGTCCAGTTAAAAGATGTCTATGAGCACTTCAAAGGCCTGGAGGATAGTGAACCTCAAAGGGATGAGTTAACAGAGGGTAGTGACCATGCATTTACTACTGAAGTACTAAATGCTGATTTTAGCATAGCAAGCCTTAAGAGAGGTGAGACAGCTGATATCAATAAAGTACTGAATGAATATCAAATCACTGCCTGGCCAAAAAAATGCCACCACCTGGATTTAACTAAGCAAATAGGAATGAGTCTTCCATTGGATAATTACTGCAGTGATTAATGTGTTTCAGCTGGTAACAAGTTATTGAACCCTAACTGATGCAGTGAGGAGCTTCTTATTTCTTAAACAACCATGTCAGAAGACACATCCTGTGGTCGCGGAAAAGATGTTACTCTGTTTCGGGAGGGTCAAATTATTGGCCTGCATCAAGCAAGAAAACAACTGTGGAGATTGATGAAACTACTAAAACTGGGTTAAGAACTGTCCAACACATTATTAAAACCTGGAAGGATAGTGGTGAACCATCATCTTCAAGGAAAAAAATCTTGAATGATGGTAATCAGAGATCACTTAAACGTTTGGTGAAATAAAATCATAAAAAATCAATGGTAGAACTCCTGGCTATGTTTAATGGTGAAAGTAAGAGCATTTCCACACACACAATGTGAAGAGAACTCAAGGGACTAAACAGCTGTGTAGCCTTAAGAAAACCACTTATCAGTGAGGCTAAAAAAAAAAAGGCTTCAATTTGCTAGAGAGCATAAAGATTGGACTCTGGAGCAATGGACAAAGGTCATGTGGTCTGATGAGTCCAGATTTACCCTGTTCCAGAGTGATGAGGCATCAGGGTAAGAAGAGAGGCAGATGAAGTGATGCTCCCATCATGCTCAGTGCCTACAAGCCTGTGGGGGCAGTGTTCTGATCTGGGGTTGCTGTCAGTTGGTCAGGTCGAGGTTCAGCAACGTTATGTGTCCAAAAACTGAGGTCAGCTCACTACCTGAATATACTGAATGAGTAGATTTTTTTTTTCCCATGATTGAACACGGGCATATTCCAAAATGACAATGTCAGGATTCATGGGCTCAACTTTGAAAGAGTGGTTCAGGGAGCATGAGACATTTTCACACATGGATTGTCCACCACAGAGTCCAGACCTAATCCCACTGAGAATCTTTAGGATGTGCTGGAGAAGACTTTACTCAGCGGTCCAATCTCCCATCATCAATACAAGATCTAGTGAAAAATTAATGCAACTCTGGACAGAAATAAATATTGTGACATTGCACAAGCTTATCAAAATGATGCCATAATCAACGCTAAAGGCAGTCCAATTAAATATTACAGTGTGTGACTTTTTTTTGGCCAGACAGCATATTAAGAGCACAGCTTGCATCCTCTTACCTGTTGTTGGATATTGGCGGTGAGGAATTTTGGAATCTGCCAAATCAAAACCTCCAGCTGCACGGTTCCTTAGACCCCTGCTGAGCAGACAACGGTCTCCCAAAAGGACCGGGACAAAACCGTGACACCAAAGAAATGATATCAAAGCATCAAAGCCACAAGACCAGATTCATGCTGGACTGCTAATTGTGATGCTGACACCTCTGAGAGAAACCATGGTACCATCACAGCAGGGAAGCTGCAGACTGTGTCTGACATGCCACAAGACTTTCTCTCAATCCATAATCCAGAAATTCTTTCCAAAATGGGACATAAATGTAAGAAAAGTGGCTGACATATTAGATAACCCTTAGCTTCATAGTAACATGAACTGAAAAACTTTAAAACTATGTTTCCATTACTCTCTGCAGTAGGATGGTGCCAAATGATGATTTTGATCATGTTAAGGTGCTCCTGCGTCCCCTTCCCAAATGTTCCATCATTTGATCATTCAGTGTTCATTGCAGTATCCGTTGCATCTGTGTTGTCATAAACTATAAGTCGTTGTTTGTTTTCCATATATTAAAAATCAGTCAACTTGTTAAAGGTTCTGTTCTGCTCTCTTTTGAGTTTGAGGTAATGCCCAAGTTAATTGTGATTGTTATGATTACTCTGAGGTCACCTCGGTAGACGAGTGATCAGAGTACACTTAAACATAAAATTTAACTGGGAATCCATCCATACTTGGGTCTTTTTGAGTGCAAATCGTTTAATTGTTTGTACCACTAAACTATTTAATGCCTCTCTAGTTAGGAAGCTTAAAGTGAAAATTGGATTTTATCGTAGAAATAATTATTATTTTACTGTCAGTGCTAAGAAAAAAACTTGTCAAAGCTACTTTTCCATCTGTGATTGAATACAGTGACATATGTTATATGGATGCAGCCTCCTCCATCTTATGTAGCCTTGATTCAGTGAACCATGAACCTTTTTGTGTCATTACAAACGCAAAGTCCCTCACTCACCTCTGCATTCTTCATGATTATGTGGGTTGGACGTCATTGACAACTCGCAGATGACAGCACTGGTATATTTTCATCTATAAAGCAATAGTGGGCAAACTCTCTGTGTCAGCTCTCATAGTTAAAAGCTACGTTCCTCCAAGTGGTTACTTTTTATGGCCCTTTTTCACACACAGAGCTGGTCTGGCTTCACTCGGTTTGACTCGGCCCATCAGCCCAGCATGGCAGGGGTTTGCATTTCTATTACAACAGGGCTACCAACTTGACAGTGTGTCTTTTACCTGAAGATGAGCTCAAGGAGGCTCGAGTCAAGTGACTGTAAAGCGGTGGATAAACCGTTCATATGCGTCTGAAGGACAAATATGCCGTTTTCTTAAATTCTTCACAATAAAAGTCCCTTGTTGTTCCGTTATTTAAATGCTTTTATTATGAAGCTGCAAAAACAGGAAGTGTTTTCAATTGGGGGTTTCATCAGCAGTAAGTTAACGCCAACTCTGACACAGCTGAAAGCGAATATGAAATGGTGAAATAATGCAGATACCTGAACATACAAACCGCAACATTTAAATTTCAAAACATAAAGATTCTGTTAGAAGCTACAAAAGTTCTGAGAGCTGAACTTAAGTCAGTATCATGACACTCGTTCAAAGGGGAGAAAGGAGGCTCATCACGGTTTGGCTGCAGCCAGCGAGCCGTCACCGCAGCCAGCTTGGAGGCGGGCTGGGCTCACTTTGGCATCACTCCAGAGTAGGTCCATCTCAGGCATGGCTCGGTGCAGCTTGGCACTGAAAGTGATAATGGAAAGGCAGTCAGCCTGGTACGGTTTGGCTTGGCGCAGCCAAAACCTGATCTGGGGAAAATTGCATTTTCCTACTATGCACCATGGCCGTGGAACAATCTACAAAAATATCTTAAATTAGATACACTTGTATCCATTGATAAATTTAAAGGCATCTTAAAGAATGTGGCAATGAAGATGTGTTCTTGTTTTTCTTGAGAGGCCTCTATATTTAATATGTTGTGATTGGCTGCTATCTTGACCAGATCTGTCTTGTAAAAGAGTTTCAATCTCAATGGGACATCATGGTTAAATAAAGGTAAAATTTAAAAAAAAAACCTATTTCAACTTTTGATGTCTCTGACTTGAATTGTTTTTTTGTTTTTGTCATCAATAAATGTAATATTCCTGATTAACACATTTGAATCCTTATCTTTTAGAATTATAGTTGGTTTGGTTTGTATTTGTTTTGTAGGAGCTACTGAGTGCCTCCCTGGTTTATTTTCCATTCAATAAAAGGCTCCGTTTGGATTAAATCTATAGTTCTTGGCACTCTATAAAAGTAACAAATCACACTCTTGTTCAAATTCAATTTACCTTCCAACCCTTGTAAAGATTTTTTGCAAAACATTTCTAAAATACTGTGATTAATAAAGCTCACCACCAAAAACGATGTAGGGAATCTGTGGCAGTGTCTTTCAAGAAATACCTGAATTCTTTCTGCTGATACACAAGAGGAAAAAAAATAATCCCAAACTTGTGTCTGCAGGGAAATAAACAAACCTGGGAGGATTAGTTTCTGTCTCAGTGAGGGAGGGAGAGAAGAGAAAACACAGACACTCGTGTCATCTGCCATGTTGCTATGGTTTCATCTGTGAGCCTCAACAGTCAGACGATGACTGAGGGCTTGTTTCCTCATCTATTTTTTCCCCTTTTGTCATCTTGTTTCTTTCTGCCTCTCTTGGACTGTCATCGCCACGATGCTGAGAACCATTCTGGGGAATCAGTTCAGCCAAAATTGTAGTTTCTGTCTGAAAAATGGCTGTCCATGCACCTCCAACCTCAGGGAAGAAGTGTGCAGGAAAAGATGGATGTATGGAGAGATAATGAGAAGGGGGAGCGAGGGCAGGGGGGAGGAAAAAGAAGGTGATTTTGTAGGGAAAAAAGGGAGGAAGGAAGGGTGAGAGGGGAAATGGTGCAGGAAGAAGGAGGTAAAGAAGGGACTAATGGAAGAAATGAAGCAGGAAAGGAGGGGTGGAGGATGAGGGACAGCAATCCACTG
Organism: Lutjanus argentimaculatus; assembly: GCA_034769285.1. Taxonomy (NCBI): domain Eukaryota; kingdom Metazoa; phylum Chordata; class Actinopteri; order Lutjaniformes; family Lutjanidae; genus Lutjanus; species Lutjanus argentimaculatus. Next base: position 915,414 of record JAWZSL010000044.1, on the reverse strand, counting down.
AGATAATTACCAAAAAGAGACTAGGAATGTTGAAAGGAGGAAAAAAAAAATTGAATGGAGAAAGAAAGAGAGAGCAACCTGGAACGGAGAGAGGAAAAAAAGAGGGATGGAGGAGTGGAGTGAAGCGAGGCAAGAGAGAAAACAAAGCTGCTGGTAGATGCCTCTGTGGGGACGACAGAGCAAACAAACGCAGGAGGGAACGAGTGTTTCATGGAGCCCCCTGGTTGTTTTCTGCCCGGGTGGAAGGCAACGATAAGGGAGGAAGCCAGACGGAGGTGTGTGCGTTTGTGTGTGTGTGTGAGTGTGTGTGTCTGTGTAGGAAGGAAGGAGGACGAGAAAGGAGAGGGAAGGAGGAATAATGACAGAGAGGAGGCTGGAGGCTTGATAAGGAAACTCATATTCAGTCATATTCACACACAGGCACAGCACTGCCTGCTGCACTATACTACACACACACAAACATATACACATGTGGATCTAGGATACCATTAAAACAATACAATCAATACTTTACTGAAAATCCTGTTGTATGTAATTTGAGATTGTCTTCTGCCTCTGGTGGAGTATCAGTGCACTGCAGGCAGCAGCCTGCATCTGAGTGCAAAATCCAACATGGCTGCCTTCACATAGTGAGTTGCACGTTTTTGTCAGTGAAATCTTTACGAATTTTGAAAAAGTTACTGTTAGGAATAACAGTTATATTGTTACTCAACTTCATATTAACTTCAGAGACTCTTATTTTATAAGATGCAAAATAAGATTCATTTTATAATCAAATATATCTTGTTAGAATAGTTCAATCTGTATATAACTATTTTTATATATGTTAATATATACATACATTTATAGATACACTCACCAGCCGCTTCATTAGGTACACCTGTTCAACCGGTCATTAACAAAAATATCTAATCAGCCAATCACATGGGAGCAACTCAATGCATTTAGGCATGTAGACATGGTCAAGACAACCTGCTGAAGTTCAAACCGAGCATCAGAATAGGAAAGAAAGGTGATTTCAGTGACTTTGAACGTGGCATGGTTGTTGGTGCCAGACGGGCTGGTCTGAGTATTTCAGAAACTGCTGATCTACTGGGATTTTCACGCACAACCATCTCTAGGGTTTACAGAGAATGGTCTGAAAAAGAGAAAATATCCAGTGAGCAGCAGTTCTCTGGGCGAATATTGCATTGCTGATGCCAAAAGTCAGAGGAGAATGGCCTGACTGGTTCGAGATGATAGAAAGGCAATAGTAACTCAAATAACCACTCGTTACAACCAAGGTATGCAGAAAACCATCTCGAACACACAACACGTCAAACCTTGAAGCAGATGGGGTACAGCGGCAGAAGACCACACCAGGTGCCACAGGCTACAGTTCACACGGGCTCACTAAAATTGGACAATAGAAGATTGGAAAAATGTTGCCTGGTCTGATGAGTCTCGATTTCTGCTGCGACAGTCAGATGGTTGGGTCAGAATTTAGCGTAAACAACATGAAAGCATGGATCCATCTTGCCTTGTATCAACGGTTCAGGCTGCTTGGTGGTGGTGTAATGCTGTGGGGGATATTGTCTTGCCACACTTTGGTCCCCTTAGTATTAATTGCGCATGTTTAAACACCACAGCCTACCTGAGTATTGTTGCTGAACCATGTCCATCCCTTTATGACCACAGTGTTACCCATCTTCTGATGGCTACTCCCAGCAGGATAATGCACCATGTCACAAAGCTCAAATCATCTCACTTTCGCTGTACTCCAATGGCCTCCACAGTCACCAGATCTCAATCCAATAGAGCACCTTTGGGATGTGGTGGAGCGGGAGATTCACATCATGGATGTGCAGCTGACAAATCTGCAGCAACTGTGTGATGCTGTCATGTCAATATGGACCAAAATCTCTGAAGAATGTTTCCAGCACCTTGTTGAATCTATGCCATGAGGAATCAAGGCAGTCATGAAGGCAAAAGAGGGCCCAACCTGGTACTAGCAAGAAGTACCTAGTTGTCTGATTTTAATCATGTAATAAAAGATAACAGAATAATGTGATGTTCTGTGTTTGGGTAGATCCTCTTACTAGTTTTCAGATGTCTGAGTGGCTGTAGGGGAGCGTTAGGCCATCTGTTATTCTTCTGATCTGAGGTAATTACTGTGTGCAGCAGCGTGGAAGGAGAATCTGTGACATGCAGACTTCTCACTGATTCGATCCAGTTGTTTTGGTGGGCTGAGGTAAAAGACTTTTGTTCTGCATTGGTTCTTCAACTGGATGAATGAGGCATTCAGTGTCCCACATTACAACTATTTACATCATGCTGCCCATATTCAGCCCATTCTCATTCCTAATGTGTTAAATACAGCAGCTTGGTCAGTAACATTCTTTTTTCACTGCTTTCCCACAAAATTCATTCAATGACCATACTCCACCGCCTGCGGAAACACTATATATCAGCAGCACATTTCTCAGCTGCTAAAACTGTTAAAAACACTTTCACATGGATGTCAAATTCAGTGAATTTCTGCAGTAACCACATTGAAATATGAGGAAAATCTTAGCAGAATATTTACAATAAAATTAAATCAGAATCATTCCAAACACAACTGATTGCAATTTCCACCGGATGCCCACTTGTGGCATAATTCAGAAGAGAGGAATGACTAGAAACCTCCCAGTACTGTACAGTATGACTGATTATACTGCACATATAATTGATGTATTTTTGTTGCTTCACCATTTAATTCTGTCATGTCTCGAGGGGATGGCTGAAAATCCCTGTTTTCTGGCTTGTACCGTATTATTAAGGAAATGTTGTGATTGGACATGAAAAGGCCAATCAGAATGTGCCTCGTCTGCTCAACTATTGGTTGGTTTTTGTGGCACATTTGTATCACTGTGCCAAGTTGAGCACGCTTGAAGGCAAAGCTGAGCACAGAGTGGGAAGGTTGAGAGACAGAGGAAGACAGTCAGTGCGAACGTGTGTGCAGTGAGGGGGGCAACACAGCACTGAGTAACACTGAGTGAGAGGCAGGAGCATTTCTGGAGTGTGGGGCATAGGGAAGGCACTAGCCACCCCTGAAAAGCCACCCCAAGTGCCACCCCAGTATCCTCAAGTATGATTGGTTATCTGTCTAGTGTGTTAGTTTGAAACAACTGTTTGATGAGTATTTTTACACGCATTGCATTGTTTTCTTTTGTGTGTAGCCTATTTTTATTTGTTTGCAACCTTACTTAAACAATAAATTATTAAAATAAAAGTATTTTTCATGATGTAGTGTGGAGGATGAGTTTAGGAGTCTCACAGCCTGAAGAAAGAGGTACAATGTCTTTTTTGAGGATTCACAGAATAAAGTATGGAAGTTTTATATTTTATTTTTATGGGACCACTCTATTGTGTTGTGATTGGTAGGACTTTTTATCTTTTAAGTAAAAAAACAAACAAACACAGGGAAAGGAATGTAAGATACTGTAATGTTAGTAATTAAAGTATGATGAGAAATGGTACATTAACATGTGCATGCGTGTTTGCGTAATGTGCATGCACGCCTGTGTATATGTGTACATGCATCGACATACGTGCACACGCATGAACCTCATGCCACCCCTGCATAAGTCAGTGCCGAGCTTGGGCCACCCCAATCGAAAACACCCGTGGTGAGATGGGTCGTTATTGCATATGAATATAGATAAAAGTAAACGTGCAAATATATTTGAGCACAGAGTAGATTTTTGTTTTTACTCAAATTAAATGATTTTGTACTTATATATAATTTCTCTTCAAAATATAATTTATGCGCTCACAAAATTAATTGTGTCTGTGCTCCAAATCTCTCATTGCTTGCTCAGAAATGTGGCACAAATATAACAGCATACAGCAGCAGCACCTGCTCTATCTGTGAGTACAAGTACAATTTTGGCGTCAGCAAATTATAACGTTAAGTTGATGTGCTGTCGCTTGTCAGCCTGTGCTGGTCAGCTAACGTTAATGGTGGAGGTTATTTCTCTGTCTGTGTCTTGCTTTTTGTGTTCAGTGACTCTGAGTGAAATACATCTATTTATTATATTTCATTTATTGCTTGACTGAATAACTCCAGCAGGTAGGACAAGAATAAGAAATAAGACAGAGAGAAACTGAAGTATAAGAGAAAAGTCTGGAACAATGAAATACAGGGAAGTGAGGAGAACAGAAGTTAGTAAAGATCAATTCAGTAGAAAGCTCTATTCAGTTCAGAGTATAAGGGCATTTCACTTTGATAACAGAGGACTCTCTGCCCTCTAATGAAGCAAAAGTGATTTAAATGCTCTTTATCTGCAGTTTAGTAACAGAGTTCAAACTGAGGGCAGTTTTTGAAATGGTGGGTGGCTTTCCGTTAATTGAAAAACAACTTTTTGATTAAAGAAGGAATTTGGAAGAGAGATGTGAGGCAAGGACACACAAGTGCACAGGCGCGCACACACACACACAGAACACATATTCAGTGATACACCACAGATGAAACTGAAAAAAAAAATCCATCTCACATATTTGTAGGCAGTCATTTATCAAAAGTGTTTTGTGCAATGCACATTGACTTTGTTCTGTCTGCCATATCTGTGCATTGCTAAGGGACCGATCATAGTTAAGGTGACCACTACTTGTTCTGTAAAGTGTGAGGGTACACAATCCTAAATCCTAGACCTCTAAACCCTTAGCGTGCATCCAGTCTGAAGCAGGCACTGCAGCATTTAACCACAGGAATGTGCAGTGGAACGAGAGGTGGGTGTTGTGTATTTATTTGTGGTTTGAACATAACCGCTGTGAAACAATCAGAAAAAAGTGTTTGATTTCTCTGATTCACCGACTCTCTCGCACCGCTGTCTCTTCCCATTGTTTCTTTATGTCGATCACCCGAAGCTGCACACTGTCTCCTTCCCGTCTTCTTTCTCTCAGGCGCATCAATACAAACCAAAAGAAGCTTCTTACTCTCGCTATTTTGTATCATAAACTGCAGCCAGAACTAGACACACAAAAGCAAAGACACAACTGTAGAGTATGATCATGAGCTCTCGGCCTGGATAGAACCTTTTTTTGGAGATATTTCAGACTTGTAGTTGGCCACCGCAGGTGACATTGGGCTGCATTTCCCCCTAAGTTTATCCTGTTTCAACGCACACTGCTGTGTTTTGTTTTGTTTTTTTGACATCCCCCTGCAGTCCCCACTGCCGCAGCCTAAACACCCTCACCCATTCCAAATGAATGAGAAGACCTGCGTTTTCAACACAATACCTGATTCAGTCTGAATGAGGCCCTACACAATGTCTTCACAGCCCCGTGTAGTGAAAGCAGCATGATAGCAGAGATTCAACAGCGGCTTCAGTCCTCCGTCTCTCTCTCTCGCTCTCTCTGTGACCCTGAAATACAAAAGCAGTCATCACATTATACCATTCATAATTTTGTTTCTTTTAAGAACTTATTTGCTAACATCAACAAGACTTTTGTCACAAATCAGTGTCAAACCCAAAATGCAGACTCCAGGCAAGCAGAGAAGTTTAAAACTAAAACTAAAAAAGGTAAGAATGGCAAGAGTTGGTGTGGCAGCTGGAGTCTAATGTAGTGAGCTCTCTGGTGGGTTTGGGTGACAGATAAGGCAGAGGATTGGCAGAGAATCATGAAGACAGAAAAAAAAAGTATGAGGCAAAAATAAGTAGGCAGGTGAACAACTAACTAGCGGGCTAGGCAAACTGGAAAAGGAATAAACTGGACGCGCCCACACCAGAACGAAACCACACATTGAAAGCCATGCTGAATAGTCAGCAACTGGGATGAACGATTGACTTGTCACTGATATGGCCCAGAAAGTTTCAACAATGCAGAACAGGCTTTGTGCTAGGTGTTGTGGCACTAATAGACATGGGCTTGGACATAAAGAACCATGATGTCCTTTACCTGAGATGAAAAGAGTGGACATTGGTAAGATTTTTGGCATTTAAAGATAACATACTTGTAGCAGAAGTTTCTACGGTGTTGTGCATACACCACCTGTGACTATAGTTATGAATTTATTTTCAGTAGAAATGAGGGAAACCAAGGAATTTTTGCAGTTGTTTATGACTGGTGGGCCTGGGCCATACTTGGACCGCTTTTACCTTGGCTGGATTCACCCTTGTCCCTTGGCAATGACATTACCCAAGAAGAAGACAGATGAGGCATACAAACAGTTTAACCCATCGGACATGGATTCAGCGTAGGAGAGATCAAGCCTATTGATCTGTTGCCTCCTCATAGAGAATTGAGTTATGTTGTTTAGACCTCTGTAGTCGCTACATGGTTAGTGGGTTTTGTTCTTCTTGTCTACAAAGAAGAAGGCAGCACTGTATGGGAAAGTGGGTTATTCCAGTAGCCATCTTGGATGTATGGCTTTATAGTTTCCCACACAGGCCTTGAAAAGACTGTGGAGTCGACTGCAGGGGAGAGGTCCTCTCGCATCAAGTCAATGGTGCAAACATAAGGGTGATAGGGAGGCAAAGACAGACTGTCTGCTGAACACTGCCTTGAGGACATGGTATTCCAGTGGAACCAGAAACAGGATGGGGATCTCTGAAACAGAGATCTGACAGGCAACTGAGGCAAAGCAGACTTAAGACACTGCACATAACAGGCAAGGCTCCGACTGAGAATCCTGGCAGATGCCCAGCCAATATGGGGGTTATGTTTAATGAGCAAAGAATATCAAAAATGAGAGGCGCATAAGGTGAATTCATCACAAAGAGACTAATTTCTTCTACAGTAAGTGGTTACCAGACAACAGAAAGTGCAGTGGTGAGTGGTCTTAGCTGTGACCCCAACAAGAAGACATCCATCCAAAGCATTTGCTTCTATGGGCTTATCCAGACATACAGTGCATATACCTAAATGCGCAACAACTTTTGACTCAAATAACATTTTTTAAGCTCCATAGTATATTTAGGCTAAAAGTTCACTTGAATGACGTTTCCAGTAGGGGTGGCTGGCAGCTGAATCTGAGGACGAGAAGACTGAAGACATGAAGTATGGCTTGTTAGGATGCTCCATATGAGCCTGGCCATTTACAGGCAATGGGGACATGAGACATAAAGAGAGGAACTGTCTTGGCTGGCCACTATAGAGACAGCTTGTGGCAATGCACAGTTTGTAAGTTCCTGAGGTTGAAGGCAGAAGTGACTCAGTTGCATAGGCTCAGTTTCCAGGGTAAGTTCTTGCTTTGGTGACATCATTCATCCATGCTTGATCCAAGGCCAGGCAGAAGCGAGGTTTGCTGAAGCAGCCAGCAGCATCCAAAACTCAATAGCGTTGTCAGCAACAATCTGCAATCCATGACAGAGAAAAAGCTATGTCTGGGAGGCATGCTTATCCTGAAATGAAACATCAAAAATCTTGTGCATTTGGTAATAAAGGCAGAGTGAGACAAGGTCACAGCTCATGGCTGCTCCTTCACTGCTGTTGGCCAGGGCACTTCCCCAGCGAAGACTAATGACAAAAGTGACTGGACCCATTTGTAAGACAGGAGCTGCTGTTCAAACACATGATTACATTGCATAAAAATGAACACATGAACACAATCCTGAATCTCCATCAAAACTCTCTGGAGTAGGCACCCTAGGTTCTTTAACAGACGGTGGAGTTGGAGTGGCAGGAGTGGGTGCAACAGGAGCAGGGCTGCCTGCCGAGTCTAGTCAATCCTGGATGCTGGCAACACTCCTTGAGAGCTTGCGGTGACATTCAATGATATCCTGCAGAGTCGGGCTGTGCTGGCAGTGGAAAGCTCCCTGACAGGATACAGCCTGGTGGACAGAGTCCAAGTGTTCTTGGTAATGATGGCCAGATCATACTGTCACAAATCTAGGCTGAACCCACATGCACACTCAGGACAAGCAGGTAAGGTTTGAAACAAAAGTCTTTTATGATGAACTGGCAAGTAGAAGCATGGCAGGAGTTGGTATGGCAGTTGGAATCCAAAATAGTGAGCTCTCTGGCAGGCTTAGGTGACAGATAAGGCAGCAGATTGGCAGGGAGTGCTAGAGACAGAAAAAAACAAGTGTGAGGAAAAAAACTGGCAGATAGATTAAGAACTAACTAGCCGGCTAGGCAAATAGGCAAACTGGTACTGGTACTGGCAAAAGTACTGTGCTGAAGTGTAGCACATAACAAACCAGGTATGGCACAACGATCCAGCAGGGTACTGGATGTCTGAACTGGCTTCTTATAGTGAGGTGATAATGACTTCATGATGGACTGGTGCACTGATTGCTTGATGACAGGCAGGTGTGTAGAGAAAGCCAGGAACCAGGAGGGCAGGAGGGAGTCACACACAAACACAGACACACAGAGAGAGAACAAGCACACTGACAAAACCAAAAAACACCAAGCGAACCATACCCATACTAAAGGCTGAACATAACAAAAACACATATACTCAGATATGCTCAAACTCACTCCAGCAGCAGCTGTCACGGGGTCATGACAGCTTCAATGAATTATTGAGAAAAATATTCAGTGTTCCTCCACCTTTTCCAAAGTCAAATTCAAACACTTTTCAAGCTTTTTCAAGCTTTTCCACCACCTTACACAAAGAACTATATCTCATCTCCTTCATCACGTTAAATCAAATTAGAGCTGCAATGATTAATCAATTCTTAATCCATGATTAAATTGGCTATTTTGATATTCAATTAATCAGTTTATAAGAAATAAAGTCCTAAAAAGTAAAGAAATAATGTGTTTTGCAAGTTTATCACACCACAGAAACAGTCCATCTAGCAGCTTCATTGTTATCTGATTGTTGGAACTGAAGTGAGCTGAATTGCTGGGCTGATTTGAACTGAGTGAGTCATTAAAGGTGCTTTTGTAACTGACCGTTTGGGAAGGTGGGGCATGGGGATGCAGTTTCCTTTGTACCATGGCTCCAGCAACAGTTTAATAGTCAAACTTTGCAATTCAGCACTATGTGGTTTCACTCTTTTCACATATTTTTATAAATATTTAATTGGGATTTTTGAAGCTAGTTTAACATTGTTCCATATAGTTTTCTAAGCTATGTCAGGAGAAATGGAGCTATAGTAATTTTGCCAAATTGTTTGAATTGTTATTGGACAGCTCTAAAGGAAGTCAGGATTCATATGGTTGCTTTACTCCAATCAACTTCACTGTACGAGCCTCGACTGTGTGTGAGACCTTTTGGATGTGTAGAAGAACACAGAACATCAATTAACATGAGATCCTGATCGATCCTATTGGATTTTAACAAACAATGAATTTACAGCTGCTGTGCATAAATGAGCACAGGATCTCAGAAGCTTCAGCCTATTTCACTATTTCCATAACCCATTCGCTATTAATCAAAATGATAATTTTTATAACCCCTGTGTTAACTGTGTATGCATGTTGTGAACCTGCACATCTGACTATCTGAATGATGCATCCTTGAGCTGCAGGAAAATACTGCTCCATTGACGTTAGACCAGGCTTTTGTTGATCAATGGCACAATCACTTTCTGCTGCATCAAGATAGCAATACGCCAGCAAAGCACCTGCCCACACCTCATATTACCAACACCACACACACGGGCGCACAGATAGGTTCAAATACATTTGCTACCAACACAAAATGTGCAAGAAAATGACAACTGCATTGGTCAGAAAATAGCTATGACACTGCACTGTGCGCCACTTTGTGCCAGACGGAAGATAGAGCCCGAACATTTGAAGTCTGGGCATAGCTGTCCAAATTGAATCTTGTATCAAGAGGTGTTGCATCCGACCAGTGACAAGAAAGCATCATCAAATATGTATTGACACTTTCTGGTTTCAGTCTCACCAAGCCTGTTGTTTTTTTGTTTTTTTTTGTGATTTTCTGTTGTGTTTTGAACTTTAGGGCCACCATATTCTCTCTTTTTCTGTCTTACTTTCTCTGCCTATTATACCTTGTGCTACTGCAATCTTATCTTTAATATAATCTGATGGCATTCAATTCAGACGTGTGCTGTGTTTCAACTATAACGGAAATGTTATAGGTTGAACCAGGTAAAATTGCTGTCTGGACTTGTCTTTAAAAGTGACCAGGGTGCTTAATCTGCAATGAAGAATCTGCGCACTTACAGGTTGCAGCAAAGTCTGGTAGCTCTCAAAATCTTTGTTATTTTTGTTATTTTTGTCGCTTTTTATCTGATTTTTTTACATCTACTGATGGATATTTCTGTGGAGAGAAGAGTTTATTCGAAAGAAGAGCTTTTTTCATTGAAATGGAGCAAATCTGGAGTATATTACCCTATTCCAGCTGAGATAAGGAGGAGCTTTCGTGGTTGCCGTGCTGGTGCAAAGTTAAAGGCAAGGAAATGGAGATACAAGCCCGTTCTGCCATCAGTCATCATGGGGAATGTCAACTCTCTGCCCAACAAAAGTGAGGAGTTGGAGATATTGGTGAAGACTCAGAAAGTGTACCGTGAGTGCAGCCTGATGTGTTTTTACTGAGACCTGGTTGAATATATAACATCTCGGATTCCATTGTGGATATACCTGGCTTCACTCTCATACGGTCAGACAGAGATGCAAAGGCTAGTGGCAAGAAAAAAGGAGGAGGACTGGCCTTATTTGTGAACCAGAGATGGTGTAATCCTGCACATATTACTGTCAAGGAGAAGATATGCTGTCCAGATATTGAATTATTGGCAGTTGGAATGCGGCCATATTATGTACCAAGAGAATTTGGTCATATAATAACAATACTTGTGTACATCCCTCCCAAGGCAACGGCTGATGTTCCATGTGAAATTCTGCATGAATTTGTTGCTAGGATACAGACTAAACACCCTGAGGCACTTATAATAATATCTGGAGACTTCAACCATGTTACCCTCTCCTCCCACCTGACTGGATTTACACAATTTGTTAACTGTGCTACAAGAGAAAACAAAACCCTTGATCTGCTGTATGCCAATGTCAAAGAAGCTTACAGAGATACTGCCTTACCACCACTGGGCAGGTCAGATCACAACTTGGTTCTTCTGCAGACCTGTTACAAACCCTGTGTGCAAAGGGAACCTACAACTACACTCACTGTAAGGAAATGGACACCTGAGGCTAGTGAGGCTCTAAAGGACTGCTTTGAACGCACTGATTGGGATGTGCTTCTGGAAACAGATGAGAACAGTATGGACATTGATAGACAGGCTGATTGTTTCACTGAGTACATCAACTTCTGTAGAGACACAGTCATACCTACAAAGACTGTACGCTGTTTCCCCAATAACAAACCCTGGATCACAAGTGACATAAAGGCAATCCTCAATCAGAAAAAGGAAGCTTTTAGAGAGGGTGACAAAGAACGGCTCAAACAGGTGCAACATGAGCTGAAGAAGAGATTGACGATGGCAAAGGTGGAATACAAAAAGAAGATAGAGAAGAATTTACATCATAACAACATCCGTGAGGTGTGGAGAGAAATAAATACCATCTCTGGCTACAACAAAAAGAAAAGACAGCCAATCGTGGGTGATGTGGAAAGAGCTGATGAACTCAATCAGTTCTTCAACAGGTTTGACACTGAGGTCACATCCCATTCCACTGCCGCTCCTCCTCCTCCTCCTCCTCCTCTCTCAACATGTGGGCATCTCCACCATGGCTCCTCTTCAACAACATCTGGACATCTCCATCATGGCTCCTCCTCCTCCTCCTCCCCCTCCTTCTCCACAAGTGTGTTCCTCCACTATGCATCCTCTTCAACAACATCCGGGCATCTCCATCATGGCTCCTCCTCCTCCTCCTCCTCCTCCACAAGTGTGTTCCTCCACCATGCATCCTCTTCAACAACATCCGGGCATCTCCATCATGGCTCCTCCTCTTCCTCCACCACCACAAGTGTGTTCCTCCACCATGGCTCCTCTTCAACAACATCTGGGCATCTCCACCATGGCTCCTCCTCCTCCTCCTCCTCCTCCTCCTCCTCCACAAGTGTGTTCCTCCACCATGCCTCCTCTTCAACAACATCTGGGCATCTCCATCATGGCTCCTCCTCCTCCTCCTCCTCCTCCTCCACAAGTGTGTTCCTCCACCATGGCTCCTCTTCAACAACATCTGGGCATCTCCATCATGACTCCGCCTCCACCTCCTCCTCCACATGGGTACATTTCCGCGACTGCAGCTACTCCTCTTCACACACCTGTTCCTCCACCCTTGTTTGTCACTGAGACAGGGGTGAGGTTGGAGCTTGGGAGACTTTGCTCTGGGAAGGCAGCTGGCCCTGATGGTGTGTGTCCAAGGCTGCTTAAAGACTGTGCTGCCCAACTGTGCCAACCTCTTCACAAAATCTTCAACCTGAGTCTACAGCTGGGGCGGGTGCCGGCTCTGTGGAAAACACTTGTATTGTCCCGGTACCAAAAAGAAAATGTCCAGCTGAACTAAATGACTACAGACCGGTGGCCCTTACTTCACATATCATGAAAAACCCTGGAGCGGCTGATTCTACGTCTTCTGAGGCCTGAGGTCAAAGACAAACTCGATCCCCTGCAGTTTGCCTACAAAGAACACATTGGAGTGAATGATGCAGTACTCTACATGCTCCACCGTTCCCTCTCTCATTTGGAAGAATCTGGCGCTTATGTAAGAACTATGTTTTTTGACTTTTCAAGCGCATTTAATACCATCCAACCCAACATACTCAAAAACAAGCTCATAGAGATGGGAGTGGTTTCTTCCTTTGTTTCCTGGATCACGGATTACCTGACAGAAAGGCCACAGTTTGTCAGGTTAGGGAACTGTTTTTCTGGGACATTAATGAGCAGCACAGGGGCTCCACAAGGGACTGTCCTGGCTCCATTCCTGTTTACATTGTATACAGCAGACTTTAAATATAACTCTGAGTCCTGCCACATCCAGAAATACTCAGATGACACTGCTATTGTAGCTTGTATAAGGAATGGACAGGAATCTGAATATAGGGATTTGATAAAATCCTTCAGTGACTGGAGTCATAAAAACTGCCTCATACTAAACACATCAAAGACAAAGGAAATGGTCATTGATTTCCGTAGATCCAAGCCCCCTCTTCAGCCTGTGAACACTTGTGGAGTGAACATCGAGGTGGTAACAAACTATAAATATCTTGGTGTACACCTGGATAACAAGCTGGACTGGTCCCTTAACACAGATGCACTCTACAAAAAGGGGCAGAGCCGCCTCTTTTTCCTAAGGAAGCTCAGATCTCTAAACATCTGCAGTAAGATGCTGCAGATGTTTTATCAGTCTATTGTGGCAAGTGTTTTATTTTATGCTGCAGTCTGCTGGGGAGGAAGTTTGGGGAAAAAAGCAAGCAAGGAGGCTGGATAAGCTTGTGAAAAAGGCTGGCTCTGTGATCGGAGTAAGGATGGACTCTCTGGAGGAAGTTGTGGAGAGAGACACAATGAGGACGGTGGAGGCCATCCTAAGCAACATGGATCATCCACTGCATAACACCTTGATGGACCAAAGAAATAATGGTGGTGGAAGGCTTCTCTCTCTTCGTTGTAGGACAGAGAGATACAGAAGATCTTTCATACCAACTGCCATCAGACTCTACAATTCTTATACAAATAGATGAGACTACAGACAAATGAATTTCCCCTTGGGGATCAATAAAGTATTTCGTATTCGTAATCAAACACGAGGCCAACATGTTAAATTGCTATCATATTACCTTAAAGGGGTGCATGTCTGAAAGGGGCTTGAATGACAAAAAGACAAAAAGTCATCACTTTAAACAGCTTGATGAAACTAGGAATATCAGGTATGTCTGTCAAGGGTACAGGTAGGCTTTCCTATTCAGCAATTCGGAATAGTCATAGAGATATAAACATGGGTGCCGACTTGAGTTGAACACTGGGGGCCAAAACTTGTCAGCCTGTGTCATGTTAGATGGTGAGATGTGCTGTGGAGGAGGGATTAATATTTCTCCCAAAAATGACACATTTTCTATCCTGGGAACAGAAGCACACTATCCTGATGTATGTAGGTTCCAAACCTGAGCACTTTAGTGTTTTATCTGCTGGTAATAATAACAATTATTGAGCCAGAAGAACATCGTTTTGACATTAATCTTGACCTTTGCCATAGATGTGAAGATGACATTCCGACATGACGTTTATGACCTGTGATCTGTTGCTATCTGATTGAACAGCCTCATCGAAGTGACTTTTTGATAATTCATAATAATTTAAACCAACAACATTCATTAAAACAAGTCATTTGGTGCTTTCAAAGTCATGATGTTGAGCTGAGACAGATTCCATATTCTGTTCGCATTCAAAGGCTGTTGCTGAGACGCAGCAGATTGCTCGCACTGTGCCGGCTGTGCTGTTCAATGTTGTAGGCTTAATGAAGTGAATGATGACTCAAAGTGAAAAAGTAAAACTTTAAAAAAGCTCTCACTCATTTGGTGTAATGCTTCGGATTGATTCTTTAGGAGATTTTGGCCATCTTTCTTCTGTGAGAGGCTTTTTGCCACAGTCAGCTGCTGAATGTGAATCCATCATATGCTGCAGTCTTTCACCCAAAAGTATTTTGGATAAAGTATAAATCCAGTGTTGTTGAAGCTTTGAGCTTCACAGGGAACTTTGTCTGAGATTCTAAAGTCCTGATGCCAGCGCATTTTATCCCTCCAGCACACAGTTAGCGTCTTCATTGTTTAATATTTTGAAGAAGCAACAACCCCCTGTTATAAACAAATGTGTAAACAAATGAACACATAACGAAATTGTTAAAAAGGAAGGAGAAAAAAAAAAAAAAAGAAGACTCACAGACCTGCCCAGCCCGATCCCCTGCTGGGGCTCCTTGGCGCTTTGCTTGGGGCCGTGAGTAGGGTGGGGTGGGGGGGCTGCTTGCCTCTCAGCTGGTGGTTTTTTTTCTTCCTCATATACACCATAACTGTGTCGCATCATGGTACACCAGTTCACACCCTGTCATACAAAGAGGCATGCACACACACACACACACACAAAACTTACAGTTGTTCGCTTCCTCTAGACTCTATAACTACTTTGCTGTTCTCTGTATCTGTATGTACTGTATGTCTTCTGTATTTGTATGTATCACTACCTTTTGTCACATTTTTTTCACCAATAAAAAAAACAATATTTTGAAGAATGTCCACATAAAGCTGGTGGTAGATATAGTGTTGTGTGTTTCAGATGGTAGAGACACAAGTTACTGTTTAAGTGCATCAAGTGCCAGTTATTTATTCCCAGTAGAGCTCCACGTTGTAAGCATGATCACAACTGTGTATCAACTTCAACTTATCCTTATGAATTATGAACAAAACGCCTCATCAAATGTAACATCAAGCCAAACTGTTTGCTGCTCAGGCTCCGTGTGCGTTAAATTATTGATTGCTCTGAATATTCTACACTAAATTGATTGCTTGCTGATCAAACAAACCGCAGACCTTCAAACAATGGTACAATGAGCTGCTTGACTGCGTTTGAAGTCAACATGGTGTTTTTACTTGCTGCTCACCTTAAATGGCCCACATCCCTGCTCAGCCGGATGAGAGGCACTGAACTGGAATAACCCAGATGTCAAAACACATCAAATAGAAAGAGGAGAGGTGAGGAGAGGAGAGGGGAGAGGACAGGTAGGGAGGGAAGGAAGAGAAATTAGTGAAGGGAAGAAAAAAGGGAGGAGACTAAAGACTGCATGTGTGTGCGTGTGTGAAGGACGGCTGGGACAGTTTGTCCAGAGGATTGAAGAGTCTCAGATGTTCCAGCAGCAATGACACACCATAAAACACTATAGCATGAGAGAGAGAGAGAGAGAGAGAGAGAGTCAAGGTCAAAGAAGGATAACGAAGCAAAAAGGGAAGGGTGGAGAGGGAGACATATAGAGAGGGAGAATCAAAAAGGGGCTGAAAGGTGTATACAAATACAAGGAATCACTGTGTTTTCTGATATTTTTTGTTACCTACCCTTCCTTGTTAGACCATGTAGACCATGTGTTTGGCATGTTTCGCAGTCACTGTAGATTCTCCTATGCTTAAAAGGAAAGGATGCGGTGTTAGGATTAGGATTAGGTTAGGTTAGGGGGTAGAGGGAAGAAAAACACTACGGGAGGATATATCCTCGAATAACTTTTGAACGGAAGGTCGTAGAGACTTGAAACCAGGCTCTACCCCCCCATTATCGGCCATTCCATACGGTTCCTGAGTTATGAGCCAATTTATCTTCCCATCATGGGTCAATGGGTGAGTGAAAATTTGACCAAGTGTCAGAGCAAAAAAATGTTCCCCAGAATGTAGTTAGGAGCACGTTTCAGAGCATTTGGAGTTGATTGGAGTCATTTGTTCAGATCTGGTATCACCTTTAACTACTTACCTGAATGAGATAGAGCCATGGGACCTTGACCTACCCCCCATTTGTGGCCCTTCTGAATCCAACGGTACCACCCTTGACCTTCTCTGATGTATGATTCCCGAGTTATGAGCCAATATAACTTTAGCTCAGTAAGTGAGCACTACTGCTAGCATACGTGTGTTTGTTTTTAGCCTGGTAGCTAGCAGGCCGAAGTTAGCACAGAGACTGAGAGCTAGCTCTCACCATGGCACCACTCACCTCTCCATCTGCTCCCTGCGAAGGCTGCCTTCGGCTGAACCAGAAAGTCGCCGAACTGGCTCTTCTCCACCAGATTGGTGAGGACGAGCGGCTAATCGACACTATGCTAACGCAGTGTCACAGCACCGCGGCGGCTGAAGGTGATGCTGCTGGGGGAGAACTGGATGCTACAATACTGTGGACCAACACAGCCCAGCTCCTGCCCGAAGACCAGTGGGCGCTGACTGGAGCCAGACCCAAGACTCTGCTGTGCTCCACCCCGGGGCAGTCGGCACAGTGGACGGTGGTTCACCACCGCGGAAAACATGGTGGTAAGCTGGGGAAATCATCTTCCCCTTCTCCTCCTCCAGCCCAAGATCTTGGCCTCTCCAACAGGTTCAGCGTGCTGGATGAACAGGAGTTTCCTCCATTTGCGGGAGCCATGCAGCGTAGCTCCAGCCACAAACGGGGTTCTCCACCACCCGCGCAGACATGGCGGGCTCCACGCTAGCTGCTTGCCTCTCTGCTCGCCAGAGGGCTGCGGCCCGACCGGAGCCTTCGGCGCCCCCCACCGAACCGTGGTCTGGATTCTCGGCCTGATCCCACCATGGTCATCATTGGGAACTCCATCATCAGGCATGTAAAAACACATTCCTCCACAACTCTGTGGTTCCCCGGTGCTACTGTCAACGATATCTCTGCAGAAATCCGTGGCGTACTGGAGGCGTACCCTTCGGTGAACACTATGGTTGTTCATGTGGGTGCGAATGATATCCCACGGCAACAGTCGGAAATCTTGAAGAAAGATTTTATCCGGCTCATTAACATCATGAAAGAATCCAGAGTGAGAGCCTTCATCTCCGGACCAGTCCCGACCCTCGGCCGCAGGATGGGGTGGTTCTCCAGGCTACTGAGCCTCCACACCTGGCTCTCCATGGCCTGCAGGGATCACAGTGCTGTTTTCATCGACAATAATCTTTTATGGGAGCACAGGGATTGTTTTAAACATGATGGCCTCCATCTGAACTTTTGGGGTGCACGGCTGCTTTCCTCCAACATAAACTACACCGTTTTGCACCACATGGACAAGCAGCATGCCGCCAACCAGCTTGAATCTCCTATGTCATCATCGTCATCGGCAACCACCTCCTCTCGTGATTGACTACTGACCTCACGTGATCCAGGTACATGCTCCACCACTCCCCACACCACAACCACTGCTCCCTGCAAGTCCAAATACAGTGACTATTCAACCATCCCTGTCTTAATCACCAGCAGACCGAACAACACACGAACCAATGGAGTGAATTTTAATAACCTCAGATATCTGTGCACACACAAACCACCAACTGCTAACCCACCTTGTAAGAAATCCTCACCAGTTATCCTGAGCATGGCACTTTTAAATGTCAGATCTCTTTTAAACAAGACTTTTATTATTAATGACTTGATTTTAGATAATAATATTGATTGTATGTTTTTAATTGAGACCTGGCTTAACACAGATGGACCAGCTACACTCATTGAAACCTCACCACCAAACTATAGTTTTTCTTATTCATTCAGGACAGGTAAAAAAGGTGGGGCACAGCATCCATTCTCTCAACATCACTTACTTTTAAACACACTACATTTGATGAATACACTTCTTTTGAATATCACTCTTTTGTTTTTAACAGTCCTCCTATACTGTGTATTTGTGTTTATCGGCCCCTCAAACGATGCTTCTCTTTTATCTCAGACTTTTCAGAAATGCTGTCAATCATCCACACTAATTACAACAACATTATTATTTTAGGTGATTTTAACTTGCACATAGACAAACAATCAGACTCGTCTGCATTAGAATTTTTAAATTTACTTAACTGTATGAATTTTTATCCAACATGTTAACCAGCCAACACACAACAGAGGCCACACCTTAGACTGGTGATAACTCATGAGCTCTCTGCACATATTTCTTCAGTTGTGGATGTAGGCATCTCTGATCAATGGTTTTATACAAGAGGAAATTCCAGAACGAACTGTCAGGAAACGCCATCTTACTGCTGAAGTGACTGCAAATTTTATTGAGCTTTTAAGTGACACTCCTACAGACTTTTTACCCTCATCCTGTGATTTTATTGTAGATAGTTTTAACAGTAAACTCAGATCAACCCTTAATAAAGTGGCCCACTAAAACATAAAAAGATTACTTCCAATCCAACACCACCCTGGAGAAACGTAGAAATTAAGCAATTAAAGAGAAACTGTCGGATTGCCGAAAGAAGATGGAGAAAGACTAAGTTAATAATCAATTACCAGATTTTCGAGAGCATCTCACTATCTACAATAAAGCAGTTAAACATGCAAGACAGGAACATTTTGCTTAATTGATCACTGACAACCGGAACAACCCAAAAATTTTTTCAACTATTGATCACTTAATTAATCCTGTTCCTATGAAGTGTAGCAGTATGACAACCATCTCAAAATGTGAAGAATTTGCAGTCTACTTCAGCAATAAAATAGAAACTATTAGATCTAACTTATGTCAATCACAGCTTATGAATTTTAACACCCTGGAACCTTTGTTTTTATGCGAGGAAACACTAGAGAAGTTTGTCCTGGTTGATGCTGAAATGCTTGGTAAAGTCATTTCTCAATTAAAACCAGCAACCTGCCTGTTAGATCCCATTCCCACATCCTTTTTTAAAACAGTTTCTAGCTTTTTAGATGAAGACGTTCTTAGCATTGTAAACTATTCGCTTCAGATGGGTGTCTTCCCTGCTGCTTTTAAGACTGCCATGGTTAAGCCTCTTCTGAAACGAAATAATTTAGATGCCTCGGTACTTAGCAACTACAGACCAGTGTCCAATCTGCGATTTTTAAGTAAATTCTAGAGAAACTTTTATCGTATTAACCCTCTAGAACCCTCAGGTCTTCAGGTAGCGGCCTTTTAATCATCCCCAAATTTAGAACAAAAACCCACGGTGAGGCTTCTTTTCATCACTGTGGTCCACGTCTGTGGAACAGCCTGCCTGAAGACCTGAGGGCCGCAGAGAGTGTTGATGTTTTTAAAAGCAAACTCAAGACCTACCTTTTTAGCCTGGCTTTTAATTGAACTTTATCTCTTTATTTATTTTTTATTTATTATTATTGTATTTTATTTTATTTATCTATTCATTTACTTTTATTAATCTGCTTTTCTAGCTGGTATATTCTCCAATTTTGTTACTTTTTTTTAAAATCTAATTTTAACCTATTTATTTACGTATTTATTGATTGATTTAAAATTGTTTTCTATTTTGAGTTTTTATCATGCCTCTGGTTTTTCCTCACTTATGATGGCGTTTCCTCAGTTTCCTCAGTTTCCTCAGTTCCCACCCCCCTTAGTTTACAAAGTCTTTGCTTTACACGTGTGTGTGTGTGTGTGTGTGTGTGTGTTTGTGTTTTATTGTTTTTATTGTGTGAAGCACTTTGTGTTGCACTCGTTTCTATGAAAAGTGCTATATAAATAAAGTCTGATTGATTGATTGATTGAATTCAAGATTGTACGGACTCTCCACAAATTTGGGATGAAGAGTCCTCAGGTGATGAATGTCGAGGATGTTGTTGAGGGTTCTCATGTGCGTGCCATGTCTGTTCACACTGCATGCAACATCGGCTGCAGGGATCCTGACATCCTGCTCATGTGGTCTCGGGCTGGGTTGGATCAGTTGGTGGGTATGACAGGGACGTTGTACACAGCCTTGGGAATGCATGAGGCTGCAAACTTCCAGATCATACTTGACAACAGACCAATTAACATAAACAGTGATCTGCAAGCAGTCTGTGTCCCTGCTGAGGTCACATTCCTGCAGCTCTACGTGGACTCCCCGCATGTGCATGTCAATATGCCTTTCAAGCATCCTGTGAGTGGGCTTGTGACTACATGTGGACTCTCACACCCCAAATTCACTTCTGCCATGTTCACAAGGGCCCACAGGTACACTGAATATATAGCAGACCTGACAGATAAGCTAATCTGCCCATTCAATCTCAGGATTGAACAGGTGGCTTGGTTTGAGGTGCCGAAAGGGGTACCAAGCATCCTAGACCCTGCAAAGTTGTTCTCTGCGAGGAGAATTCACATCTTCTTCCACAGGTACCCCATGGTCCTGCCCTTTAAACACAGTGAGGACAGGGACACACTCGTCTGTGTCCTGCAAAAGGTCCTCCTGTACGTCATGGATGGACTAAAGGCAATCTTGGCAGAAAGTCCAGGACTTGGTGGGTTTACCCCGAGCTGGCAAGCCTTCCAGTTTGAGCTAGCGCTGGAGGAGTTTTTTTATGGTCACCCTTTGTCAACCTCTGATGAAAAAATGTCAGTCAGCTTGAGCACAAACAGCACCCACACCAGCAGTCTGACCAACGAGAGGAGATTCCTCGGTCTGGGTGCTTACAACAGTGCAAGCATCAATGAGAAGCCCCCTCCATTGCAGCACTGGACCTGTGATGAGGTCCAGGTCACCAGGATCTTGAGGGTGTTCCCTCTCACGAACACCCTGCAAGCACAGCCCAGTGTCATAGGCCATGCACTTGTCTTTGTGTTACATGGGGACATCTACAAACGCAATGATCGCCTCCCTGTGCCTGAGCTGCAGGGAACCAGGCCTCCTGGCACACTGAAGGGCCATGTGACACTTGAGCACTTCTGCCATGAGCTGGCCACCAGGGATGCTTTTCCAGCTCCCTACACATTTGCCCGGGCCAGGATGCTGGTAATGAAAGCTGGGAAAGACGTGGAGGAGTGCCTGCAGGAGGGCTTCAAGGAGCACAGCATCCGCTTCTTTCCTGATATCAAGTTCCGTGATGTCCGAAAGGGGAAGCGGATGACATGGAATTTCAAGGATTTTATTGAAATCCACCCAGGAAGCCAGGCTCCATCAACTGAAAGTGTTGGGTGGGCAACATCTGCATGGAGATAGAGAGGAGAGGGCTGACCTATGCTTGTAACCTTGAAAGGTATAGGGAGCATGGCATGCCCTGGCTTCCTGTTGCCTTGAGGCACCTGCCAAAAAACCTCGGGACAGCAAAGATGCTGAACATATTGACCTTCATCAGCTGTGTGGGATTGATCATGAATGGGGACTACGTGAGCTACAAAGAGCTCATGAGGGACATGCAGACCCACAAGCAGAGCTGCAGGCCTACAAGATGCAGTCCAAGTTCCAGCTTGTGAAGGTGTTCACGATGTCAGTGTGGAGGCTGGATGACTCCCTGGAGTGGTGGATGGTGCAAAAACCTGCACTCCCTCCAGTGCCAGGCAGTCAGACAAAGAATAAAGAGTCAGAAGATGTCCCAGAGCAGCCATACGAGGATGTGCAGGCTGTGGAAGAGCACATTGAGCCTCCAGCCTGTTCCTCTAAGTCACAGTTCCTTCCGGTTGGCAAGGGGACTGTGTGGTCCAAGCAGGAGGAGTCCCTTGTGGACCTAAACCCAAAGATGGGGCTGGAGCTGGCCTACCACCTCTACGTCGATGGGTGCAGGAAGCTGTTGATCCCAGCAAGGACCAAAACAGCTTTTGTACGTAAACGGACAAAGTTGAGAGGGGGCCAGTAGTGGCCTTAGTGTTAGTTTAAGTGTAGTATAGGGTTAAGTTACGCAAGATTGTTGCTGTGTGACAGTTGTTATGTGTGCGTAGTGTTAAGTTTCCGCAAATAGTTCTGGTGTGACTTAGGAAAAATAAGTAAAGTAGGAAAAATAAAACAAAAACTGAAAAAAAATCAAAAAAAACAAAAACCATCACATGGACTCTGCCTTGACGTGGCGTGAGGGCTTATGTGTCCATATTGGCAGTGACACCCATGCTGGAGAGTCCCTGGGTGAGACACAACCAAAGAATCCACATACTTACCTGGAAAGACCTGTGAAGAAATATGACTGACTTACCTTTTGTGGGAGTCCCCTGGTACCACCATTGAGTCTCTATGACTTATGGTTCTTGAGTTATGATCCAAAATATTTTCCCATAGAAGTCAATTTGGGACGTATGGTTCCCCAGTTATAAGCCAATATACCTTCCCACTATAAGTCAATGGGGGAGTCAAAATTTGACCAAGTGTCACGGCCAAAAAATGTCCCACAGAAAGTGGTTAGGAGCACATTTCAGCCATTGGAGTCGATTGGACATGCTTCTGTGGGTAGTAATTTTTTTTTGCTAGGTGGCGCTATGGCTACCAAACATGGTGGATGGCTTCTTGGGGTCGGTCCAACCCCAAGGGTACCAGAACCATGTGTCTAGCACTTACCTAGCCTGAGATATGAACTTAAGTACACTGACAGTAAGTAGTGGAACTCTTTTGTCTGGCCTCTGTGAACCTGAGGACTCTCCAGAATAGCTCAATGCAGCAGAACATGCAACTCAATTCAACTCAGCTTTATTTATATAGTACCTTTCATACAGTACAAACATGGCCCAAAGTGCTTCACATAGCAAAATTAAAACAACAGACAGAAAACAAATAAAAACAAGCAAAGAATGATGAAAATCCAAATAAATAAAAACAAAAAATGTAAGAATAAAATTACAACAATACAACAATAAAATGAATGTTGTTAGAATTAAGTAAAAGGAACACTGGAGTAGCTTAATGATTGAGGTTAAAAGACCAATATTATAACATTACTACCAAATTAACAATTAAAAGCCAGACTAAAAAGATAGGTCTTTACTCTCCTCGTAAAAATACCAAGAGAGCTTGCCGATCTAATGTCCAAAGGCAAAGCGTTCCACAGTTTAGGGGCATAAAAACAGAAGGCACTCTCACCAGTACGTTTGTGGGACACATGAGGAGCATTTAAAAGAAAAGCAGTTGAGGACCTCAGTTATCTGGCTGGAACATAAAATGAAATAAGATCCCTAATGTATGGAGGAGCAAGGTCATTCAAAGCTTTATAAATGAGTAAAAGAACTTTAAAATCAATTCTAAAAGTGACTGGTAGCCAGTGAAGTGTTTTAAGGAGTGGAGTAATGTGATCAGTTTTCTTTGTTTTGGTTAAAACTCTGGCCGCAGCATTTTGCACTAGCTGTAGTTTCTTTAGTGACTTTTTGGGTGAATTGCAATAGTCTAAATGGCAAGATATAAAAGCATGGATGAGAATTTCTGCATCCTTCTGAGTTAAAAAGGGTCTGATTTTAGTTTTAAGTTTTAATTATGTTAAAATGAGAATTAAAATTTAAATCTGAATCTAAAATCACTCCTAAATTTGTGATGCTGCTTTTAATCTGTCTGTTAACACCACCAAGCATTGAGTGCAGTTTTTCTCTTTCAAGAAGTAAGCTTGAGCCATTCTGGAGAGTCCCCAGGTTCACAGGTGCACACAAGCCCCCACACCACATCAAGGCAGAGTCCATGTGGGTTTTTTTTTGTTTGTTTGTTTTGTTCTTGTTTTTTATATGCATATTTATCCTCTATAAGGAATGAACAGTGAACGAGTGTAAGTGTGAGTGGATGCAGTGTCTGTGAATGTAAGTAGGTATGGGTGTGTTTTGTGTGTGTATGTATGTGTGAACTAACATACTATCTTTGCCACTATGAACAAAGTGCCCTGATCAGACAAGAACAGCACAGAACTAATAACCTAACTATAACAAGACCCAATGTTTGTGTCTCTTGTGGAGCATGGGAGTTGGGGGGCTGGAAGCCTTTATAGTGCTTAACTTCCCTCTGTGTCCTCTTTTTAAACCCATCAAAGGTCCTTGCTAGGACATTTGTTTCCTTGCACTTTTTGAGGTACTCCTTGTATGCCTCCTTTGTGGACATTTTCTCATCTTTGTTGATCAGAGACACCTCAAGAGCTGACCAGGTCTTGTTGGTCTTTGCAGGCAAGCAACTGGCCTTCAACTTCACTGCAGGCCGAATGTCGTCCTGATCATCATCATGGCATACCGTGTTCCCTGTATACCTCCAGGTTCTTGTTGAAACTGAGGCCCCACTTCTGAAATTCAGACAGGACCTCAAGGGTCTTCGTGGCCTCAGTGGATATTGGCAGTGGCTCACCCTTGTGGACATGAACCCAGTCTCTGAAATTCCACCAGAGCCTACAGGACCTCTTTGTGTCCCTGAACTTGAAGTGAGGGAAGAAAGTTATTCCCTCTGTAAGGAACCCTTGCACAAGGCAGTCTTCCATGTCCTGACCTGCCGCAGCCACCATCTCACGAGTGCAGTGAAAAGTGTGCGGCACAGGGAAGCTGTTCTTGATTGCAAGGTCCTTACACAGGGCCTTGACTGCCAGGGCACCTGTCAGCCTCCCAGGGGATCGTTCCCTTTCAGAGAGTTCCAGGGAAGCTGGACATTGCGTTTGTAAAGGTCTCCCAAGAGGACCTTTAGCAATGCAACCCCACCACTGCTGGTGCAGCCTCCAAAGTCTGGCAGAATGGCCACACTCTCTCGATCCTTAGCTTTTGCAGGTCATCACGAGTCCAGTGGTGGAGGGGAGGTGGTGATTCCTCCAGGCTGGCACTGTTGTGCGGTGCCAGTCCCAGGAACCCCCTCTCAAGGGTCAGGTTCTGCAGATTGACAGTGCTGGTGCCAAGGCTGGCACTCAGCACGTTGTCTAACTGGGAGAGTGGGTGCCCATAGAAGAGTTCTTCCAATGCAGTTCGGCTTGGAAGGCTTTCCATGAGGGCCCATACTTCCAGACACCAATGCTTTCCTGTAAGGCACCAGACATGACGCCAGTTAGGTGTCCAATCACATCCCGGAGTGTGGAAGGGAGACCAATACCATCTCTCCGGTCCTTGAATGGGACAAACAGTGCGTGCTCCTGGAACAGCTTTTCCATGGCACGGACATTGAAGAACTCCCTAGGATGCAACACCAACAGTATGCCGTCATCAGCTTCCAACCTCACCTGCTCCATGCGGCACCCCAGCTGGCAG
The DNA here is from genome assembly GCA_034769285.1 of Lutjanus argentimaculatus. Lineage (NCBI taxonomy): Eukaryota > Metazoa > Chordata > Actinopteri > Lutjaniformes > Lutjanidae > Lutjanus > Lutjanus argentimaculatus. The sequence continues at coordinate 889,944 of JAWZSL010000044.1, read as the reverse complement.
ACCATGTGGTCTCTCATTTCCTCCATGGTGCGTATGTACTCAAAAGCCCTTTTGCGCACTGCTGGCTGGTGGTTTGGGTGGCTCAGGTTGCATGTGACCAGATCACCACTAACCGGGTGCTTAAATGGCTGCATGTAGTGGTGGTGGGGGGAATCAACATAAAGCTGAATAAATGTCAGGGTGCCAGTCTTTGAAAACACTTCCAGGAGTGTCTTGCTCACATCCATGGGTAAGGTGTTTAGTTTAGTTTAGTTCATTAGGATCCCCATTAGCTGCAGCAGATGTTGCCGCTATTCTTCCTGGGGTCCAATACATGCATAAAATTATATACAATACATACATACAATACAACATAAAAAACAAACATAGTGAAAAGAAAACACACAGCACAGATGTGTGTCTTTATCATTGCCATTTCCTTCAGTGAAACATAATATATAATATATAACATTATATATTACACATCATATAATATAATTAATAATATATAAACTGACATATATAGTATTATTATAGATCATTTCTTAAGTCATATTACATAATGTGATATCATTATGCAATACAATATTAACACCCATAGCAATAATCACAACCGCAACAATTATTACTCCTATTATTACCATCACTACAGTCATCACAACAACATCCATATAATTTTTCTTTTATTTATTAAAATTATCCATCCATGATCAATACCATTACCACCACCCCATCATCATTACCACAACCATCAGCTTACTAATGACAATTACAACAACCTTGACAATGAGATAACTATAGCTGCATGATAGCAATGAGCAGCAGGCACAGCACACTTATCCATTGTGAAGAAAACATTAATACTAAAATTATAAATGCAATAATAACACTATTATAACCATAATCCATGCTTATACCATTTTGTTCAAGAGATGCCGTTTTAGTAAAATTTAAATCGACTTATACTATTCACATGTATGATGTGTCTGGGGAGTGAATTCCATTCATACATAGCTCTGTGCATGACTGTTCGTTTGATAGCATTAGTTTTTGTTTTCGGTAGAGTAAAATTACCTGCAGTAGCGTGTCGTGTCCTGTAATTATGTTTATCTGTACTGAAGGATAAGTTCTGATACAGAATGTACGGAGTCTTTGTAACAGAGATATTTCTAACAAATACTAACAATGAATATAACAATCTGTCCTTTACTAATACCAATTAAGACTTTTATGCATTGAAAACAATACTTGTTCTATAATTACAGCGGAGTACTATGCGTGCTGATCTGTTCTGTATCATTTGTAATTTCTTTATCATATCTGCTTTGGCATTAGACCAGACTGCTGGGCAATAATCAAGGTTAGACAATATCAAGGCCTGAGTTACTTGTTTAGTCGATTTTGGTGTCAAAAAGGTTGCACATCTTTTAATCACAGAGATCACACATCCCATTTTAGCAGTTATCTTATTTATATATTTTGTCCATGACAGTGTATTGTCTGTTATGATGCCCAGAAGTTTGGTTTCATTCACTTGATTAATATGCACATCGCTTATACTAAGATTCAACTCTGGATTTTTGCTGATGAAGTGGTTAGAGCCAAGTACCATGCTATTAGTCTTCGATATATTCAGAGCCAGTTTATTTCTTTCTACCCATTCAACTACTAAGTGCAGTTCTATGTTCAGAACCATATCTAACTCATTTGTTGTGAGTGCAGATGTGTATATAGTTGAATCATCTGCATACATTGCAATTTTAGCTTTATTCAAGATGAGAGGTAACTCGTTGGTTAAAATACTGTACAGTAAAGGCGCAAGGCAGCTCCCTTGGGGAACACCACTGGTTACAGTCCTGACTTCAGAATAGCTGCCATTAAAGTAAAATGTGTGTCCTGTTAGTTAAATAACTCTTGAAGGTTAGACTGGAAATTTCACATTTCATGCATCCCCAGCACAGAGAACAGTGAGCCCCTCACTCCAACCAGGTCCTCCAGGGCATATCTTGAGAAGAGGATGTGGGTGTTCTCTGCTTTGGACACCATTTTCACAGCAAGGTTTGCTGTGAGAGCAGTGATGCAGGATGTGTCCACAATCTCTGATATGTCCAGAGGTTCAGTGTCACACTCCCCAAACTGCATTAGCATGGGCACGACTCTTAAGAAGTGACAAGCATTAGCCTGTGCTATTGCTTTGTCCATCAGGTCCAAAATGAACCGCATGTCTTGCCACCTGAGCCTGTACTTTTCTGTCAAAGTCGACTGTTTTTGTATTGTGTTTCTGCTCATGTCCTTTTTAGGAAGTGTCCTGAGCAGCCCCCTGAAGTTATAAAACACTTCATTCATGAGCTCAGCAGCCATCACCCCATACAGTTCGGCTCTGCTCAGCCTGGTGTTGGGGTTTGCAGGTTGGTTGGCAGGACAACCAGGTTCAGAAAGTAGCCTCCGTCCACTTCTGCCAGTTTCTGGCCGAGTGAGTGACGGAGTGCTTCCACACCAGCCAGTGAGCACTTATGGAGGACTATGTGTTTATGTAAGGATACATTTTCACCACGCCCCTGCCCAGATTTTGGGCATGTGAAGGTAGTGGACACCTGTTTGGATGCCCACCAGTTCTGCAAGCTCCATTACATTACCATCTATATCCAAGGAAAGGGATAGCCTTTTTTTGCGTGTGGCAATGGTGTTTGAGTGCATGGGCACATGAATGTCTGCCTGTAGGAAGTCAGTGATTGAGCAACATTTACACATTACAAAAGTTGGTCTGTGTTCATTGTCCCAACCTCCTCCAATTCTGAAATGTGTTCCTGGGACATGTTTGCAGGGCAAATGAGCTGCAATTCTGATGAAAGTAAGTGCAAGCACCAAAAAAAAGGCAAAATGCTACAGGGAAAATGTGGTAGCCAAAAAGGGTTAGGAAAGTGTGTAAGTTTTCTACTGTCAGATATATGTCTTGCTATATTATATTATTATTATATTACATATTATTATATGTAATATATGCAATATGTGCTTGTGTGCCATGAAATGAATGTTTTAATGTATGAATAAACTGTTTTTAACAATTGTGTGTATTTTTTAATCAGGTAAGTAATGAATGATGAATTTGTAATCATGTCCGATCAATTTTGAATATGTTCATGACCATGTATTTTTTTTACAGTTGTGTGTTTGTTTTAATCAGGTAAGTAACGAATTAGGGGTTTGTAATCATGTACAATCAAATTTTAATATTTCCACAACCATGTTTTTTAATTTTTGTGTGTTGTTTTTATCAGGTAAGTAATGAGGTATGAGTTTCCAATCATGTACAATCAATTTTTAATATTTCCATGATCGTGTTTTTTATAATTGTGTGTTTTTATTTGATCAGGTAATTAATGAATTATGAGTTTCTGATCATGTCCAATCAATTTTTAATATTTCCATGGCCATGTTTTTTAATTTTTGTGTATTTTTTTAATCAGATAAGTCATGAATCATGAGTTTCCAATCATGTATAATCCATTTTTTAACCCTTCCCAGCAGGCATAAATGTACAGTTGTAAGTTTGAATTCTCTTGAGTGTTTGTTTGTTTGTTTGTTTATCCTTCATTGTTATGATAATTTATCATAAGTTTAGCAAGTGGAAGGGTCAGGATTAGGCACGGGGTGGTGGTTAGGGTTGGGGAAACACCACTACACCACTACGACCTGAAAACCACCTGAAACATGGATACTCCTTCAAGCAGCTTTATTGGACATGTCCAGACATGTTTGGGCCACCAGAGCCAGAGGATGGTGGCAGGATGGTATATTTTTTTCTTCTGTGACAGGTTTTTGGAACTGAAGTGAGCTGAAGTGAATTGCTGGACTGATTTGGACTGATGATATTCTCGTAACTGACTGGGAGGGTGAGAGGAGGTGTAGGCGTTGTCATTCATGTGTCAGTTCTTGGGGCTTAAATAGATTTGGGGGACCACGGCTCCACCGCATCACTGAGCCATGTCACAGGCCTGCCCAAACACAGAAATAGTGAACAACATCAACTATTTTCTAACATTAACAATGTGTTTTAGAAGAGAAAATAACTTTTTCCGTTACACAGACTTAAAGTCCTCCACAGTAATTCTTCAAAGCCAAAGTCCTTCACAATTTATAAAGCATCCATATAAACATAGAAACAGATTTTGCTTGCTGTAATTATTCTTTCTAGCTTCGCATCTCCAGCTCTTGTGAAGGGAAGGAGCAATATCAACGGGTGCAGACCAAAATGCTTCTACCAGTTGGATAGACCTACAACCAATTAGAACAACAAAATGTGTGATGTAGTGCTAAGTGAGACATGCAAGTTGGGACGAAGCTTGGTCTGATTTCAAGCTGCTCAAAAATGGCAGCTTAGTCACACTTTCAAATTACAGATTAACAGTACACTTAACTGTGTTTCTGAAAACATTTGGCAATGGAGTATCAGAATTTGGATTCATATTTGATCAGCACTGTATCATTTGATCGTTTGATCTGAGTTTCATGAGCCTGGTGTGTACCGCATAAAACGTGACTGGATTAGTCAACACTCGTCTGTCAGTCATCAGATCAAACCTGCCTCAAATTAAATAAACTGTTGCACTTGGCCTGAAACAATCAGTACTGGTGCAGATGCAGATTCTTTGTCTTGCTTTAACCCAAACCACAATCCTTATCTAATCCTAACCAAGTATGTTGTGCCCAGACTAAACAAGCAAGTAGCTGATCAGAATATTCGAATATTTTTTGTCCTGTAAAAGTGATTTTAAACACCATTTGGAAGATGCTGACAAATAATTATCCTGCCAATGTGGGTCGATTTGGGACCCAGCAAACTACTAGCAGAATATGGCAAAGATGGAATATGATAACCTAATCATCTGAAAATACTAATTGTGTTTATGAATAAGCCCTTTATATCTACAGAGGAGGCAGGTCGTCGTGCTTCTACAGTAGCCCAAGATGGACAAACCAAACACTGGCTCTCCTACACACTTGGAAGTGCAGGTTGAGGGGAGGGCTACTCGCCTGCAATCTGCAACCACACCACTAGATGCCGCTACATCCTACACACTGGTCCTTTGAGGAAAGACACTAACTCTAGACATGACGTATATCTTACAGACACAATGTAACCAGCGTACTACAGTATGAAGTGTAATTTTAGGCTAATTACAGGGTACGAAAAGTACAAATTCCTTGGAGGAAGAAGCAGATTTTTTGCCCTGAAATCTCAGCGAAACTCCCATGCAGGATATTTAAATGGCTGCAGTTAAATTACCATCAGGGGCACAACAGTTTGCCAATTTTTAAATTTACCAGTGTATTAACTAAGAGTAATGATGTAAATGAGCACAGCCACAGTTCATCTAATTTGCATAAAGTGCTGCTTAATGAGATCTGATGTTGGACTGTTTTGACGTGTGCTGCATCTGTCTGGAGAGCAACTGAGCATAAAACTAGGAGTTCTCTGCTTATATTGCTTGAAGAGAAGCACTTCGGGGACAGCAAGAGTGCATTCATCCTGCAAGAAGGAGGGTATAGAAGAGGAAATATTGGTTACACAGTCTGATATCATCAGTTCAACAAAAGGATCACCAACCATTTCCATTCGGGTGAAATTTGAAATCTCCTCTGATCATTTGTGTGAAAAGATTAAAGAAATAACAGCACCTGATTACTGGCCGCACTTCAGTCGTATCACACTGGTCCGCCGCTGCTGTGAGTCATTAAAGGTGGTGAAAAATGGAAAAATAAGCAGGGAACCACAGAAAAGAAAGGTCAAGTCCTGTGAAGTAAAACAGGTTGTTGCATTGCTCCTCTTTTGTCTGGTGTTGTGGTGCTGAGTTGTGAACTTCAGAAAATGGATTTTACAAGTAATCTTTTCATTTGCATTTCTCTTTTTTATCTCAGTCTCCTTTCCTCTGCATGTGACTGATAAAATGGAGATGCAGTTTTAACACCTGCAAATGTTACATTTCAGACCATCAGTAGTCAGTCAGTAGGAATACCATAAAATACATATTGCATGAGATCAAACATGCAATTTTCAGCAGTGCCGCTCTTCTTTGATTTTACCAGCACATGTCAATGCACCCTTCAGTAAATAAAGACAAACACACTTTGACTGTTGACTGACCTATAAGCCTATAAGGGGGGCGCAAACATAAAAATCCCCCTCTAATCTCTTTCATAAAAGAGAAAATATTTAGGACATTTAGCAAATTTACATCAAATATTCTCATTATGTGTCATCCCATTTTCCAAAAATCTATAACCCTCTTTGGAGGTTATTTGATCATGTTTCTGAAAGGTTTTATTTTATTTTATTGTTTTCCTTTTCAGTCAAAAATTTAAGGTACTAAATATAACATTCAGCCGCATAAGCTGTCAGCAAACAACTATTTGCAATGCAAAGATATAGTGAAGTTATGCCTTCCTGAGCAGAGTACGACCTCACTATTTTCTTTATGTAGTTGACTCTATCGGAACTACTTTCCTTCTACTAGAAAGAAAGTAGCTCCTCCATGAAACTGCTCACAAGGTCTGTGGATTATCTTGAGTAACTGGTTCATCACTTCTGGTATTGAATATTTCAAATGTAGTTTTTGGCTCTGTGAGTACCAGAAGCTGAGTTCCATTTACTTACATTATAAACCGAGAGAAGGCTGACATCTCTGTGGCCAATATCTCCAAAACTCTGCAGCTCACACCAAAGCAACCTAGATGGATAATTAGCATGACAGGCCAGAGGAATAACATGTAGTTTTGATTCTGGGATGAACTGTTCCTTTAACAATAATAATGCAGTCCAATAAATCATTTGTGAATCCTAAGTTATCTCTTGCTAATGCTAATATGGCTATAAACTAAAAGGGCTCACATGTAGTGATGAATCCACAACATTTTTTCGACAGTTCCTCTCAACAGTTTTTATCCTCTATAAGCCCACCATTTTGATTGTGTAGCTCACAAAGTACACTGTCATCACTCTGGTTTCCAGCAGCAGCAGGCAGCTGTTTCCAGCGGAAAAAAGCCCAGATAAAGCCACTGTGCACTAGCTGCTCAGCTCCAAACAGCAGACAGACACAGTGAGAGACTAGCTGGTGAACATACTGGAGCTAAAGGGCCAGAGTGACTATGACTGAGCACAGCTTAATGAGCTTCGATTCAAACATTCCCAACAGTGAGGATGTCAGGCGTCAGGCCTGCACTGCCCTGAAAATACGGGAGAGATCATCTGATAAAGTGCAAAGAAAAGAAATGAAATAAAAATTGAGCAGAGACTCAGAGGGAACAGAGAGAAACTGGAGCAAGAAAAAAAGGAAGATAAAGTAACGGGAAAAGATTATCTCTATTGTATAGTTTAATAATTCATATTTTTATAGTTTTAAAGGACAAATAGAACCAGTTAATTCTTCTAATTCAACATTTTGACTCAAGAAAAACTACAGTGGCACAAGAAACGCATTCTAGAGCCAGTCTATGTCCATTCTGGAGAACTGTAGAAACATCACGTGATAGCGGTGAGATGAGCACATTGTGGCCTGAACTCTGTGCCACTCGGTTCTAATTATTTCATTATCCTGGTAACATCAGTACATGAGAAGCTACTTTTGGTATGAACATTTTTTGCTATGTCCTTAGAAAACTTTTGGCCACAGTCTTTTAACAAATTGGGAAAAAGACAAAAGAATAGAGACAAAAAAGACTGTCTGTTCCCGACCAGTGCACCCAAGATTGCGACCAGGCCGAGTCTGATACCTCAGACGAACCTGACCCAGTCCTCTAGCTAAGACCATCCACAAGCATTCTGCAGAACTCCAAACTAGCTAGCAAGCAGCTAGATGAAGCAGAGGCAAGAATCCTAGTGGGTGAAATCTCCACCACGACACAAGTACCAAGGATGATTCAACTGGAAGAGGATGTCAGTGACCTAATGGAGAGTTTGGACATGGTGCATAAAAACTGGGGAGAGGACACCACTCACTGGTGCCGAACCCTTACCAAAATAAGAACCCGAGATCGGTGCTGCTGCGATTTCACACATTCTTCACACAGTGAGGACGGTGGCTCGATTTTAATAGGGGTGTGGCCATCTTGGTTAGTAAAAATATTACATTCAGGTCCCTTAAATGCATTATAGTTGGTCAAGGCTGCTATGTAATTGCTAAGGGAGGCAGAGCAATGTACAGTCTGTTCCAGACGTCAAAACCAAAAATTGAGACAATCAGAGGCATCTGGCAAAGGTTCAAACCAGATAAGCAGGCACAAATCAAAATCTAAAAAAGGCAAAGCATAAGAACAGGTGGGATACGAAGCAGGCAACAGCACAAACTACGATCTGGCAAACAACAAAGGCAAACTGACTGGTTTAAGTATTGCAAGGTAAATGAGCAGACAAGCAACAGGTGTGTGGCAGACTGAGCAGGCTGGCCACTGATAGGCTGACAGTCAATATAGGGGGAGTGCCAATGGGTGTGGATGGTGCACTGGTGGGAAAAGCTGGAAGGTGCTGTCTGGAGAATGAGCAGAGGGGTGTGTGCAGGAGGAGCAGCAGGCGGGTGGGGTTTAAGAGGAGCAAGGAGCTCCAGCAGAGTCCATGACAGAACAGCATAAGATTCTTGAATGTAGAGTAGCCGACCAAGCCCAAACCCAAACTCTGTCATGGAATTGATTGGGAGAAGGACTCTTTTTCTTTATTGACATGGAGAGAACTCTGTTGTGAAGTTCTCAGATGACACCACCATCATCAGCCGGATTTCGAAGAACAATTAATAGCAGGAGGAAATCAACAGTCTTGCAAAGTGGTGCTCAGAAAACAACCCTCTGCTGAATGTCAGCAAAACCAAGGAGCTGATTGTTGATTTTAGAAAAAGGGGGCAGGGACATGGCATCTCATCTACATCAGTGGAGCAGACATGGAGCAGGTCAACAGTATTAGGTTCCTGGGAATCAGCATCACAGAGAACCTGTCATGGACATCACACACCTCCACCCTGGTAAAGAAGGCTCAGAAATGTATTAGTTGAGAAGACAGAGTTCTTGTTGACTTGTACAGATGAGCAATGGAAAGCATCCTGGAAGCATCGCACTGGCATCATGGAATGTGCATGGCCCTGGAAAGGACGTCATTAAAACCACCCTGAACATCATTGGTACCCATTAGGGTTTAATCCTTGGAAACAGGATTGCACCCCAAAACCATATCCTTTTTGTCTGTAAATATCTTGGAGTTTTTCTCGATTCACATCTCACTTACCATAATTGTGTTCATTATTTAACAAAGAAGCTCAACCAGAAACTGTACGTATATACCAAGATCAGACCATACCTTACCAACGTTATCTCTAACACGTATCTACATGCAGTCATCCTCACCACAAAGGAAATTACTGAACCAATACCAAGACTGTACAATAGAGTTTATAAGATCCATGGCAAATTTCCCCTCTGGACTCATCACTGCACTGCACTTTCAAATTCGAATGCCTTGACCTTTCAGGACTACACAAATAATCAGGCTATTAAATTTTATCATTGGATCCAAAACAATAACACATCTCCAGCACTCGCTGATCTAGTTCCAAGACACAACATAAGACAGGAACACATCACTAGATCAGTCTCCCAAGCACATATCCCAGTACCAGCCTATAAAAATAGCTATGGTCAGAGATCATTTTTTCACACATATACCAAACTCTGGAATGAGATCCCATATCATATTAGAACAATAACCTCTGTTATACATTTTAAGGCATCAACCTACGCTGAAGATACTGCAACATGATAACACAAAATTTGTGGGTACTTCATTCAAGTCCTTGTCTCTCTATATGTTCATGTTGCTGTTTGTTTTTATGTTTTTGCTGAATGTTACTGTTTTTGTGATGTGTTTCTGTCTTTTGTGTGCTGCAGAACAGGAACCTGCTGTAAAACAGTTTTAACTGAGTCAGGCCTGATTAATTGTAACAGATTTTATGTTACTTTTAATCTTTTCCTGTATAGTAAATAAATGAAAAAATGAAAATGAAAATATAAAACAGGAAACTGGTGAAAACATTTTAAAATAGATTTAGAAAATATGTCTGCCTGTGTTTCTGTCTTAAAACATATTAAACTGTACATGTGTGCTGGTGGAACCGCTGTGTGTTTGCACCAGTAGATCACACCAAGTGCTTTAATTAATTGATTAACAAGCACTAAGTGCCATGATTTCAAACACTTTTGACTGTTCATGCGGTTAGCACAGTAACTTGTATCTCTGTCATCTGAATTATACTAATGCAACAGAATTTCTGCCGCCATGTTTGTGTGAAATATTTCAAAATATTAGACAATGAACATACAAAGTGTGCGCTACACTGTCTGAATGGGGAATCAAATGTGTCTGAGGTTTGCTGCAACATTTGAAATATCAGACAAAATTCCAATTCCAATTCAAGTGTTCAGAATACCGAATTCATATTTTATCCAAAACATTTTTCGGTGAAAAACTGGCAGAGATGGCAGCATATGACAGATTTACCTTCAACAGCTGAAGCACTGACTGTGGCGAAATGCACCCGTCATCCATATGAAATCTCACCCCAAGTGAGTGAGAACTTCTTTAAAGCTTTGCTTTTTAACTTTGAAATATGATCAATGTGTTGTGATGGTCGCCACAATTATACCTTAAATTTCCCGGGATCTGCCTGTCTTTCACTTGGGCTCTTATGGCTCTTTTCCATACACGAAGCTGGCCTGGCTCAACTCAGTTGACTCGGCCCATCACCCCAGCATGGCAGGGTTCTGCATTTCCATTACAACAGGGCTACACGCCTGTAGGTGTGTCTTCTAACTGAAGATGAGCTCAAGGAGGCTTGAGTCGAGCAGCTGTAAAGTGGTGGATAAACGTTCATATGTACGTCTCTGGGATAAACACACTGTTCCCTTAAATTCTTCACAATAAAAGTCCCATGTTGTCTAGTTATTTAAATGCTTTTATTATAAAGCAGCACAAACAGGAAATGTTTTCATTTGGGGGTTTCATCAGCAGTAACCCAACAGCTGAAAGCAAATAATAAACTGCGAAATAATGCAGATACCTGGAAGTTCAAACAGCGACAGAGGAGAGAAACTATATTTCAAAGCACAGAGATTCAGTTAGAAGCTACAATAGTACTGAGAGCTGAACATAAAGAGACTTCTTTCTCTCCGCTCTCTTGCAAACACTTGAGCTGAGTATCACGACACTCACTTGTTTGAGGGGGAGAAAGGAGGCTCATCACGGGTTGACTGCAGCCGGCGAAACATCACCACAGCCCACCTGGAGGAGTGTCTGGCTCGCTTTAGCCCCACTCCAGAGTAGGTCCATCTCAGATGCAGCTCAGCATGCTGAAAGTGATCATGGATATGCAATGCGGAGCAGTACGGTTTGGCTCGGCACAGCCAAAAGCACCAGTGGACAAGGCCCATCAGTTGCGCTGCTTGAGCCTGGGTGGGGTGGCCTCTCGCTCGCCTCTCTGGTCCCAGGGTTTAGCCACTCCCCTCATTGCTGTACAAATGTAATTCTAATGGTCATGATCCTAATCTATTGTTTTATATTTTATGATGTTATATTGTATCCCCTTGCATAATCATATGTTGTGTCATGTTATATAGTAAATAATGATGACAGTGACAATATTATATTATTAGCATATTATCATTACATAATCATTACACATTAACACTATACATTTTTCCTCTCTCTGCCACACGTCATACCCCAATGTGCCCAAGACTACTCTCATACAAACATACAAACATGCATGCACACATATACACACACACTCATACACATCACACACATACCCTACCTCAGCCAACCTAATTTCTGCTCCCTGGCATCATCGTAACTGCTTTATCTTATCATGTCATGTCTAAGCTGTCTGTCCATTTTGTCTCCTTTATTGCTTTCCTGTGTCACTGTTCTATTGTTATCACACTATTTCACCTAAAAAATAATTTAGAAAAATAAGATGAAACTCCCCAGGATTATCATGGTAATGTGCTTCTTTTTCCGGAATACAAAATGTCCCTTGTACCCATCTACCAAGCATCAGTGATACTGAGGGGGTGAGGTGCCTGTGCAGAGGACAGTAAAAGAGAATACTCACCCCAGCTCACCCTGCTTCCATCTAAATGGAGATACAGAAGCTGTGAGACTGCTTAAGTCATCTCCAGCTCTCCATCAAGTAACATAGTTTGGTTTATATTTACTTCTATGGCTTAATACACTGCCTGGCCAAAAAAAAAGTCGCCACCAAAAAAAAAAGGTCATACACTCTAATATTTCATTGGACCGCCTTTAGCTTTGATTACGGCACGCATTCGCTGTGGCATTGTTTCGATAAGCTTCTGCAATGTCACAAGATTTATTTCCATCCAGAGTTGCATAATTTTTCATCAAGATCTTGCATTGATGATGGGAGAGTCTGACCACTGCGCAAAGCCTTCTCCAGCACATCCCAAAGATTCTCAATGGGGTTAAGGTCTGGACTCTGTGGTGGCCAATCCATGTGTGAAAATGATGTCTCATGCTCCCTGAACCAGTCTTTCACAATTTGAGCCCGATGAATCCTGGCATTGTCATCTTGGAATATGCCCGTGCCATCAGGGAAGAAAAAATCCATTGATGGAATAACCTGGTCATTCAGTATATTCAGGTAGTCAGCTGACCTCATTCTTTGAGCACATACTGTTGCTGAACCTAGACCTGAGCAACTGCAGCAACCCCAGATCATAGCACTGCCCCCACAGGCTTGTACAGTAGGCACTAGGCATGATGGGTGCATCACTTCATCTGCCTCTCTTCTTACCCTGATGCGCCCATTACTCTGGAACAGGGTAAATCTGGACTCATCAGACCACATGACCTTCTTCCATTGCTCCAGAGTCCAATCTTTATGCTCCCTAGCAAATTGAAGCCTTTTTTCCGGTTAGCCTCACTGATTAGTGGTTTTCTTAAGGCTACACAGCTGTTCAGTCCCAATCCCTTGAGTTTCCTTCGCATTGTGCGTGTGGAAATGCTCTTACTTTCACTATTAAACATAGCCCTGAGTTCTACTGTTGTTTTTCTTCGATTTGATCTCACCAAACATTTAAGTGATCGCCGATCACGATCATTCAGGATTTTTTTCCGGCCACATTTCTTCCTCGAAGTCGATGGGTCCCCACTATCCTTCCAGTTTCTAATAATGCGTTGGACAGTTCTTAACCCAATTTTAGTAGTTTCTGCAATCTCCTTAGATGTTTTGTCTGCTTGATGCATGCCAATGATTTGACCCTTCTCAAACAGACTAACATCTTTTCCACGACCACGGGATGTGTCTTTCGACATGGTTGTTTAGGAAATGAGAAGCAACTCATTGCACCAGTTGGGGTTAAATAACTTGTTGCTAGCTGAAAGATAATCACCCATGCAGTAATTATCCAATAGGAGGTTCGTACCTATTTGCTTAGTTAAATCCAGGTGGCGACTTTTTTTTTGGCCGGGCAGTGTATTTATTCACCCAATCTAGTGTATATAAATTTTCTCTGTTTTTTGTGAGTAGCAAAATGGGAACTACAACTTAATTAAATCTACCTTGCACCTTGTAAAAAGCATCCTGTATGTCTCAAACATTTTTGGTGGAAGCACCCGGTGAGCAACTTGCATTAACATAAATAGTTTGCTGTTTTGGAACACAATGTCCCATTTTCTTTAAGACTCCTTTTGCAGAAACATGCATGTCTAAGCTACTAGTCATCACAGAACTAAATTTACGCACTGCAGTCTCTGTTTAATACAGTCATGGTAAACTACAGGTTGTATCTGGCATTTCAACAAATGACCAATTCATTTTTCTTGTAGAGAGAAGCTAAATCCTGCTACAAAGGTTAATTGGCACTATTAACAAGAATTTAGGTCTTGTCATTGTCAAGGTGCTGGATCGTTTAAAATCCATCTGTAGGTAACATGTGCATGTATGAAAGAAGAGAGGGTAGGAGGGAAGGGAGGAGGGGTTTCCCTACACCTCCAGTGAAGCAGAAATGCCATAAAAATAAATATATTTTCTCTGGGTATAAAAATACCAGCAGTTCTGATATTCTCGCTGTTGGGGTAATGGCTTCCTTATCTGGGCTCTCTGTAGTCTGGAATTAAAGGAAAGTGAAATATAGGCATGCAAAAATATACAACCTCTGGACATGCACACACACACACACGCACACACACACACCACACACACACACACACACACACACTTTGAAATCATGAACAAGCACATATGCAAACACTAACACACTGGCAAACTTGCACATGCACACAAAAAACAGCCTCAAAACAAGTCCAGACCCACATTATACACAGTGAATATTTCCACACAAATACACACACACACACACACACAGAGAGAGAGAGAGAGAGAGAGAGAGAGAGGAGAGAGACTGGCAAAAACAACAAGATAAAGCCAGTTAATGGGAAGCTAATTATTTGTGCAGCAGCAGTCTGGTGCACTGCTATTCCAACCTAAGGCGTTCTTCATCCAACAAGCCATGTCCTGACTTATTAGCAAGACTTCCCAAGCTGCTGTGAACCATGTGATTATGTCTGAGCATTGGTCCTGCCAGACAGCACTACCATTGGCTGAGTGGGGTATAGGAGTTTTCTGTAAATAATGATAAAAGAAATATTTATTTACACATGCTGCACCCAGGAACCCCAGACTGTTGGAATTTTTGTTAGTCTTAGCAAGAATGGACTTGACAGTGATTGATTAGCCCACAGCTTTGTGGGTTTAACCAAACCTAAAAACATGTAACCTATCTCAACATGATGAACGTTTACAACAAATCAAATTTCATGGAAATTGGTTCAGAATAAAGCGGTCGGTTTGGTAGTGAAGTACTTGTAGACCTTAAACACTCCAAAATAGGGACCATAGTGGAGATGGTGAAAAAGCCACAAAATGGGAATTTATTCATCTTGGATCCTGCCTAACTTTAGTGGATCAAAACATGTCAACCATGGAATTAATCTGCAGATGCTCCAGTTTAAGAGACCAAACTTTTCCATGGACGTAAGTTTTTGACAAACGTGTCATGCAACAGACTAGTTAAGCCTTGTTTTTAGCCCAGCAGTTGTTGATGACTTGTGGCTCCGACTGGCTGGTTAAGAGGAGGGAGTCTGTATAAAACAGAGCAGGAGATAAAAGAGGTTTTTCAAAAAGTGTGAAACACTACAATCACGAGAGGTCTTGAGTGTACAGTCATAAATGTGCACAGGTGTGATTGTCCTTCTTGATCTTTTTCCAAATATCCACTGACTACTGCTCAATGTCCACTGACCCTTTCTCCTGTGATATCATACACCACAACTGTTTCCCTCTTCCTCTCCACAGGGGTCCTGTCTTTGCATTCCCCAACAGCGATCTTTAAGTGTAACAACAAGGCTCTGTCTAGATGGTCTGACGGTGGGAGGCTTCTGGTGGTCCCTGTAGATTTAGCAGTTTCTGACCTGATCTTAACTCGACCTGTTGGTGCGGAGTCCCCGCTGGACCTGCTGCACTTCATTCTCTCTATCTTCCTCTTCCTCACTTGGCCCTTTTCCACCAAATTAGCTCTAGTCATTAAATTTATTCTGTTAAAGATTCTTGGAACCTCGGTGCTATCTGGTGAACCATCCTGTCCTTCCACCAGTTTTGAGTGGAACCATTGTAATCAAAGAAGCATCATCAACAGAGGGTGTTGCAAAATGCAAAACAACTTGAACAATATGACACACCCACTTTGGTTCTCAAGGAAAACCTTCTATTTTATGGTTTCCAGCTAAGAACCAACATTTAGGGTTCTGAACCAATTTATTTTTGGTGCAAAGTTTCTGAACAGTTCAAAATTAGGTGCCAAAGGGCAGTTCCATGTGTGTGTAAAGTGCCTGAGTAAAGAGTCATTTATGCTCTACGTTAGATGCGCATACGGATTTGGACGGAGCCTTCTGCCTGTATTCTATGTTCATTTCATTCGTACTTTCCACGTTTTCTGAAAGCTTATGGATACGGATGAAATGGAGCTGTACCTTCAGTAGTCATGAGGGCAGTGTAGCAGCATAGCCAGTAGTTCAAGCAAGACACGATCACAGGACCTGACAAAGAAGTTTTAAAAATCCAAAAGTATTGTAAATGATGTTTGTCATCAATTAGGCAGTGAAATAAAGTCTGTCTACATGTTGTGATATATTTGGCGCACAGACCACCTCCGTCTACAGCGCTGCCCTCTCTTTTGCAACGTACATTATTACAAGCTGCTCCAGCGTTGCCATGTTTGTTAATGTCAGAAACCTTTGACACTTCTGCTTCTTTGTGGGTTGACTCTGAGCAGTGCCCTCTAGTGGATGTATTGCCTACCATCCTTGCCAACATAAAGGACGCATGGAGCAACATATCCTCCAAATCATACGCCAAGATAGGTCGTACGTGGACATACGACCCAGTAGAGCGTTTCTCATACGCCCAGATAGGTCGTACGTGGACATACGACCCAGTAGAGCGTTTCTGATCGCGTTTCTGGTCGTTTTCTGTTGGAGAACAGGCTGCATTAAGAAAAGCAAAAGTCAATAGAATAGTGGTGTGGTGCATCAGGGAGGGTGCCCGCCCCCAGAACAGGAGACCGGAGTATGAACCCCGGCAAGGCCAAGCCTGATGGTGCTTCTATTTTTGGGGGTTAGGGTTAGGGTAAACATACGTATAGGTCGTATAAAGCTGCTGTCAAAAACGACCTCTCTGGTCATTTTCTGTTGGAGGACAGGCTCCATGGAGGTACGTCAGCAGTGACGGTTATATCGTTTAAAACATCTATTTTTGTACCAAAGGGACCATGAATGAGCCTGGATGGAATAGAAAGCTGTATCTGGATAATAAGTTCTCAGACAATGCAGCTTCAAACCCCTTTATATAATGATAGCCTATATATCCATATAAAGACACCTTGTGTAATTCACCTTTTGCTCTTAAGTGTGTTGTGATGACTCATTTGAACAGCAGTAAAAATAACAAATCTTGTCAGAACTCATTAAGTGTAGTTCTGAAGACTGCGTGACCTCAGGCAGTGTAAGGTGAAGCAATTAGTGCGCTTTTAAAGAACATCTGTATAAATAAAACACCGTAATGATTTCCTGCTCACTGACTGCTGTGCAAAAAAGAAGAAGAAAACTGATGGATTTCAGCTCAGACTGAGACGTTCATCATCTAAAACACCTGCACTGACAACATTCAGCCATCACAGTGTGAGACATCATGGAGCGTTACCTTCATTTCAGATGTTTAACCTTACACTTCAAGTTTTTATTTATGTGATTATTATTTTTCCATTCCAATTTTAGCCATATAAGAGTTTGAAATATCAGATAGTCGGTTTGTCCACTTAAGTCCACACAGAAATATCTCAACAAATATTGAATGTATGCAGACCTATCCCTGAAGGATGTAATTTAATGACCTACTTCGCCCCAGACATCACCTGTAGTGCCATCATCAGATAAACGATATGATACATGGTGACCATGGTAACATTACCTGATAAACCTCAGCATGTTATTATTGTCATCATCTGTGCTTTCATCCAAATGTATTGCAAATTGTAACTGAATTCAGAAAAAGTGACTGAAGGCCTTTTGCAATTCACTGCGGGTATGTAATTGTTAGGAGCTGGTTCATTGAGATATGCAGCAGGTTGTGCCTGTTCTCCAGTCAGAAAACCTTTATACCACTGCAAGTGAAGAGAGCGCAACGAGATGACGTAATTAAGTTTTTTAAAACTGTTATTAAAAAACAACTCAAAATGATTCATTGATTAATTGATCCTGTCACAATCTTGTCAGTTGAAAAATAGGTCCATATGTCCAAGCACACAGACAACAGCACATCTTTGGACCTATTTGTTAAGTCTTTCCTGTAACATTTATTTTCGTTATTAATTACTCTGTTGACCATTTTCTCAATTATTCGACTAGTCGTTTGTTCCATAAAATGTCAGAAAATGGTGAAAACGATGAAAGATGACATCCTCAAATGTCTTGTTTTGTCCTCAACCCAAAAATATTCAGTTTACTGTCAGAGAGGAGTAAAGAAACCAGAAAATATTCACATTTAAGAAGGTGAAATCAGAGAAGTTTGACATTTTATTGGCAGCTGTGTGTGCACTGTGCATGGTAGTACATCATTCTTTATTTTAAAATTTTAATCCTACTAATAATCCCCTGATTACATCTTTTTTTTAAATCTGTAACTGTGATTGAATACAATTTTTTTGTATCCACATTATGTAATCCTGTTACATGGTCCCAGAGGTAGGCTCAAAATAAAAAGGACACTAGATTGACATGAAAAGTATTAGGATTCATCTTCAGAGGAAAATGAATATTCACAGAGCAAAATCATATCTGTTCAGTATTTGTTGCGATATTTTGGGCCACACAGAGGTCCAACTCCAACATTTAGTTCTGAAATTCCAGAGCCAGTCCGAGGATTCAGATTCAGGGTGCCTCACGGTCCAGCACAGTCCTGATTGACGTCGCTTTATTGCTTAAAGATAATGAAAGACATGTGAGTCACTCTGTCCCCGCTAAAGACGGAGACGCCTGACTCACTTTGACTGATATTGTTAGAGACTCCAATCTATTGTTCGACATTCTTCTCGTCGTTTCTACTTGTCTCTCTCTTTCCATGTCCCCTTTCAGTCCTTTTCCTTCTCTTTTCATTTTTCTCCTTATCTGTTGTCAGTCAGTCTTTTTTTTTCCAGTCTGTGACACTTAAAGCATTTGACAGAAGCCGCCATGACATTATTCCCTCCTGTTTCCTGGTGTTTGTCTCTCTTTCTGTCTTTTCACAGTCTTTCCTGTCTTTACAGTTCCTGCTTTTGTCCCTCTTATTCTTCTGGGTTGTATCGATTTAATAGAATCATCTATTATCAGCAACATGGATTTGAATGCATCTGCTCAGTCAAGAACAAGTTGACATGTTAATAATTAGAGATCTTCTGATACCAAAGGCCTGGCTCAGGTTCAGAAAATTGGTAGGCTTAGCAGGCTATGGGACACTGCTGGGAAGTAGTAGAGTCCCGTATTATCTAAACACCAAGAGCACAGGAATAAACCAGGATTTTTAAGATTCATTTTTATTGAAAATACATTAAAACGATTACGGTGTGTTATTTTTGCAGGGGTCTGTACTGAACAAAGATGTTTTCTGAAGTCTAGGAGAATGATGTGTTGGCCAGGACACCTCTGCAGCACCACAACATTTCATTTAAAATGGTATTTTGACTCACATTTCGCCTTTAACAAACATTGTGCATCCTGCAACTTAAAAAAATATATGGTGAGTTCATAAAATTTTGTTTCATTGTTCATTCCTAATTAAAATGTACACCTATGTTAAACTGATTGTGTGTGTCTGTTTCATTGTGTTCTTGTCAGCTCATCACCACACAGTTATTTATTGTAGCTTTGCACTCAAACTGTGTGACATGTTTTTATGGAAACCTTTAAGCTACTTGGCTAAACATGCTTGGAAAGTGTTGGAAGGCTGCACAGCCAAAGTTCCATGTAGTCAAAATAGTTTTGGATTGAGATTTATTTGCAAACTCATCACGCTACACAATAAGTAGTGATGATGAATAGCATTTCTTGATTTTCTTCTCTTTTTCTTCAGGACTTTGATCTTGAACCTGAATCTGTCAAAGTTCTTGATTCTGTGTTTAAAAATGAAAAAGAGTGGACTTACTCTTTTGACTGCATAGAACATCTCACACATCAGACTGCTGCAGGAGCAGCCAGGTTTTGCATTTGACAAAGTTCCGAAATGCTGATTTCCAAGATATTGCTGATGTTGATTGACAAATAGAAGTCAAGAACTTTACGACAGCCTGTCAAATGCAGGTGTTTTGTTTTTGTCCTGTATTCTAGGGCTGAATGATTTTGAATGACTTTTATTGTGCTTGTGATATTAGAGGGAATGATTTTGTATTATTATTCTAATTTACATGGAAAACACATGAAAATGAGTATGGTGTGAATTTTATTTTCTACCAAACAAAGATGTGTTTTTAAGTCTTTAGAACATGATGTGTAGGCCAGGATATTTCTGCAACATGACAATATTTCATTTAAAATGATATTTTTGACACACATTTCACCAAATTTTGTGCCTCCTATGATTTGAAAATTGCAGTGTGGCATATTGCTATTTTGATTTTAGATACATTTTTCAGCCCTACTGCATATGCACTGTATATTGTCACATGGCCCTCTGTCAAAGTGTTCGTGTTTCAACATGTGATTAGTTGCTTTTCTTTTTTGCAAATTTTGCAGCCACTGTCAGTCTAGGTTCTCCTAGACGTTTGGCCGGAAAGTTAATGCTGCTAGATGCCACTAATTTAAACACACTGGTCCTTCAATCCACAGTGTGTAATATTTTTAACTTTATTTTAAAAGGATAGTTCATGTTTTTTGAAGTGTGGTTTATAAGGTATGTATAAGGTCAGCAGCAACACGTATTTTAGACACCTAAATATCATTTTAAGTGTACGCTATATTTAGAATATTTTCACCACTTTACCTTGGTGTCAGACAGACTTTTCTGACAGGAAACCACCGTTACACACCGACACACATCTCTCTGTCTCACTCAATCAGAATCCACTGACAAAACCAGTCATTTCAGTTCACAGAACACAGGAGCTGCTGGTCCACTGCTGCTGAGGTAACATTACTGTATATATTTAGCTTATATAATGGCAGTTTCCCACAAGAAAAGGCTGTCTGACAGCAAAGTGGTGACAATATTCTAAATACAGTACACTTAAACTGATAATATTTTTTAGGTGGCAAAAATATGATTTGCTGCTTATACTGTCCACAGCAGTACACTGTGTAGCTCACTGCTGCTTTCCCAAACTGAGGGTGTGCCAACCACCATCTACTGTCCAAAGTACCTCTTAAGTAATTAAAGGAAAAAATGCAATAAGAGACCTACTTCAGTCAAAATGATTGTTGTGGTGGGAGAGAATTTGGGCTGCCCTCAATTCTAATTCAAAACATTTGTTTTACCTCTAATATGTTCTCATTTAATTTTCAGATGTTAAAGTACTACACAGTGCTGGTTGTTCTCACACATATACCACCAGTCCTGGGAGTCGCTGCAGTGTGAAATCTGTGATATGATTCCCTATTGAGTTTGACTGGTATGTTTTGCAAGGAGTGTTATTTGTAATGCTGTCTTACACTTTTTACCTAATGCAGTGTAGCGTGCAAATTTGGACTTTGGATTTTGACTGTGCTTTTTGAGCTCCTGAAGACTAGAACCAGCATTGCATCTCTGTGGAGCAGCTGTGAGACAGCATCAAGGACCCAACCAAAGCTGATCTGCATCGGCAATCTGAAGAGCCTACAGCCATTCCTGTAGATGATGGCCTTTTCAAGGTCTGTTGTGTGTGCAACTTGGCCTATCCACCACAGCTCAGCTCTGTCTTCACCTTCTTTGAACGCATATGTGATGTGACCATCCCAACCAACAAGAGAGCCAAGGTATTAGAGCTTATCTCTAAGCTTTAGGCTGCACAATCAATCACAAGAGGATGTACACATGCCCAAAGTGCAGACAATCAGTTTTAGCAGAAGTCATTTGGTATCTACAACCCTGATTCCAAAAAAAGTTGAGTTGCAGTGATTTCCAAATCCTTTTTGACTTGTATTCAGTTGAATATGGTACAAAAACAAGATGTACTTTGTAAATATACACTCATTCTGAATCTGATGCAGTCAAGATAGTTGTCTGAAGACATACCATAACTCAGTTTGTTTTCACAAACATCTTCACAGAGACAGAGACCACCAGTCCACAACAACATTCATGGACAATGTGTGATTTCAAGCCAGTGACCACATTTCATCAGATAAAAGGAAACACCAAACTCTGTTCGATTATTTTCATTCTCAATTAATCTGTTGATCGTTTTCTCAATTAATCAATTAGTTGTTTGGTCTATAAAATGTCAGATGGCGAAAAATGTCAATCAGTGTTTCCTAAAGCTCAAAATGACATCCTCAAATGTTTTGTTTTGCCCACAACTTAAAAATATTCTAATATTTACTTTCATAAAGGAGTAAACAGAAAATATTTACATTTCAGAAGCTAAAATCAGAGAACTTGGATTTTTTAAATTTAAAAATCTACTTGAACTGATTAATCAATTATCAAAATAGTTTGTGATTAATTTAATAATTGATTACTCATTGCAGTTGAACTCTGTTTCATTTTAAACCTGCCATTCCTAGTGACTGTGTTGCCTCTTTTATGGCACAGAAGCATTCTTCAAATATGACATTAATGGCTATAACAAGAAATGTTTTCCTGTTATGTTCTGTTAAATAGTGATGTTTGTAACAGTTTTCAAGTTTACTGTTGGCATCAAAGTGATAATTTTTTTTACTACACAGAACATCAGATCCAATAGGAAACTGCACAAATTACAGTTTTCTCAAGTGTTATTATAAAAACTTCTTGTAAAGGCATCTCACTTACCTGAAGCAAACAACAGTAAGTTAAGATGTTTGGTTTGCATGTATGCATGTTGTTGAAAATGTCTCACTTTAGATTAGATGATACCACATGAGTGGTTTTGTAATGCACACTGGCAGTGTTTCTCAAACTTTTCACACTGTGTATCACCTCAGAAAATGTTGAGCTCTCCAGGTACCACGTTATTATTTTGTGCTGTTTGGCACTAGCAGCTTTAGTGAACACTCCACTGGTGCTTTAAGTAGCTACTATCACTTGTGCTTGGTTCACTGTCGTCCACTTCCTTTTCAACACGGCTGCTCTGGTAGTAATAGTTCCTGCTGGAGTCATGATTGCAGTGTTTTTGAAGCATTAATTTTCAGTCTCCTCATTGTACCCGTGCTTATGATCCTGCCATCACACTTGAGCTCGTAACTACAGATGGACGGTGTATTATGTCCACGCTACGTGCATGATCATGACTACATAGCAGGTTGATGTTGAAAGATTTCAGTGATCTGATATTTTATGCATTTTCATTAGAAATGTAGTATTTTGATTGTATTAGGCAGGGGTGGAAGGAACTAATTACAAATACTCAAGTTATTGTAATTAAGTAGTTTTTTGGGGTATTTGTACTTTTCTGAGTAGATTTTCAAGTCTGTACTTTTACTTGTACTTAAGTATTTATTTGACCATGTAATCTACTTAGTTACTTTCAAAATCATAATCGAGTACTGAGTACAAGCTGAATTAATATCCAAACCTTTCATCTGCATTTTTGAAGCCAATAAGGTGACCTAATTGCAAACGGGCCAATGAAAATCAGGATGTATTCATTCATTGTTTTGTCTGGTGGAGCCATTTAATGAATAGTAAAATTTAAAATGAGATAAAAATGACTAAAGAATGTCTTCGATTGATAATGTATTAAACATCAGTGGTTTAAAAATAAGATAACGCTTCAATTTCCAGGTCCATAATTTCATGGTAAATAGATAGTAAAGACGATTTGACATATTTGAACTTTCTTTGAAATTAACTGCAAATTTAACATGTTACTTTATTATTACGACCCACAGTACTTGCTAGTTATTATATAATTAACCATGAAATTTGGGAGCAATTTGGGGGTAATCTGTGGGTAATTTCTGAGAAATTTCAAGTATATTACTTGGTAATTACCGCCTATTAATCATGAAATGATGGAACCAAAGTAACTAACATATACTTTGTACTTTTACTTAAGTATTTGTCTAACACCAGTAATTTTACTTGTAACTGAGTAATATTTTAGAAATGTAACAGCACTTGTACATGAGTACAGATTTTCAGTACTCCTTCTATCACTGGTATTAGAGTTTTTAATTATTTTCATTTTTTTTTTTTAAATTGACATCCTGGGGTGGACGTTTAGCTCAGTTGGTAGAGCGTCCGATCCATGTATGGAGGCTGTTAGTCCTCTGCAGCGGCCGCTGGTTCGACTCCCACCTTTGGCCCTTTGCTGCGTGTCATCCCCTCTCTCTCTGCCCCGTTTCCTGTCTACTCTCTGGCTGTCCTATCTAATAAAGGCAAAAATGCCAAAAAAAAAAAAAAAAAAAAATACCACTAGAGAGAGCACATGCACCACAGTTTGAGAATCTAGGCACTATGGCAACATTTGGTTGCATATGGTCGTAGGCGGTAAACTGGGCATTCAAATATGTAGTCGGTTGAAACTAGATTAAAGGCTTTTTGAACAATATCATATTTTCCAACCCAACAACTGCTCTGTAATGGGACAGAGAATATTGTTAAAAGCCAGTAAAATAAAATGAGGCTGATCTGTCAAAATTGGAGCAAGGAGTAATGAACTTGACATGACATTTTTCAATAAAGTCTATTAAACTGAAAAAAGTCCAATATTTTGAGGTTCAACATGAATCAGTATAACAGGTTCATTTACATTAACTGAAATGTTGAACAACTCAGCTAATGGACTGTTTTTTTTTTTGTTTTGTTTTTTTTGTGGCAGATATTTTGACTTAACAGGAGAATCACAGTTATAACAAATAATAAAGAAGTATCCTTTGTAAACTCTGCCAGTGAGCTACTATTCAGAGAGAAACCTAAATGAAATGTAGCCATTATTAATGATATTAATGACAAATGACATTGAGCCTCTCCTGCTATCACACGTTAAAGTGCCTGCCAAAAAATGTCTGCCTAGAGCGTGCAGGAATAAGTGAGAATTGTTCTTGTTTGATTACCCTGAAACAACTATTTGTTCTGTTCTTCCTTTATCGTCACATGTTGCTCATTGCTGGAACTCTTTACCAACGTTAAAGTGTTAAAAATGATTAACTTGACCAGCTGCTTTATGGCAGTACAGCCACATTGTGTTGACCCCGAGACCGTGGCTGAAACACTTAGATAGTTCTGCCAGGAAGACACAGGCTTTTCAAATCTGTTCTACCTCCAAAGATGTGTTTCTCCTCCTTCTTGGCTACGACAAAGGAAGTGGTGCTCACTGGCCAGGGATTTGCTGGTAGAAATGAGTAACTTAAGTGTGTGTGTGCTTTTTGCCTGGACATATAGGCTGGAAGGAAGCTGTGTTCATGACGGTCTTAAAACATGTTGTTTTACTTTTGTGTTTGCATTGTTCTGCACCCTGTCAACACTTGACCATTAATTAAATGACTAAAAGTTTAACATCTGTCAGTTTTGCCCTTAATTTGTAGTATTACAAATGCCTGGTTTAACACATTAAGTTGTAGTTTCTGGTCATTTTCAGTTACACATAATCAACATTTAATGTGTTGAAATGGCTCAAACATGGAGGGCTGAACCTTATGTTTGACTTTACTTAAAAATGTACTGAAAAAAAAAAAAGTTGAGACGACTTAAAATTTCAAGGCAATGCATTGCAATAGATTTTTGAGTTTTTAATCTGACTCAAACTCTTATGTTTGATGACCTATCATCTTTACTTGAAATACTTTATTTTTCTTTTTTAGATAAACTTAATTCTTTGCATTTTAGAAACTAAAGGAAATTCAAAAAAATGGTCAAATTAATTTAATTTAAAATATTAAAATTTTAACATTTACTTTCACTTCAATGACTTTACTCAGCATTTTTTTTAAATATAGTGTTTGAGTCAAAGCTTTATCTAAAGAAACGAGTGAATTGTCTCAACAAAAGATCAGCAGTTGGTACAACTTTTTTTCGAAACTTGAGAATTTGACTTGTGCTCAAAACTGAAAAATCTACTGCAGTCCGCTGCCTTGACATTTTGAGTTTACTCCACTTTTTCATTTTTACAGACTGGAAGATTCTCCCCAAGGTTATTAATATTTGGTTTGAAGCTTCTTCTCAACTAAGAAAAACTTTCAACACCACTCTCCAAGTGCCACCATTATGACTTGTAACGTCATATGTACGTAATGTAATGACTGGTAAGTGAACAAGACGAACTCATCTAGCAACATAATTGCTAACTTCAACTGATATAAAACTTAACTATCGTAGTAGACTTTTCAGATTATAGCTGCTGTGATTGGCAGTAGCTGCAGTCAATCAACAATCAGGACCTGGTGTTTAAAAGCAGGGAGTCTGCAGCAGAACACGGCTAGTGGGCCACAGTCTGCAAGTGTGCAGTAAAGTCGTGGGCTGGCAGGCTAGACTGCTGGCCCTTAGCAGCAAAGACACTCGTCTTTGTGTATTATGTGTCTTGCTAGCCTTCGTGGTAAGCAAAGACACTCGTTGTCTCTTTGTGTCCAATGTGTTTTGCTAACTGCCCTGGGCAGAGTTTCCCAGTTTTGGTTCCTAAGATATACTTTAACAAAGGAACTTGTTTCCCAGACTGTCCCTTAGCAGATGCCTTTAAGGAAGAGCTGCTGAGCTACATCATACGCTGTAAGATGTCTTTCACTGTGGTGCATGCATCGACAGATCATTTGTAAGGGCTCATAAATTATATTTTAACATAACAAATATTGCCATAATCACAGTCTGAGACATCTTGAAAGGCCGGGATAAATGGGTGAATGATTTTGTTCTCATACAAATAAAAGGTCTAAAACAAATCTGTTGTCGTCACACAATATACACCTGTAGCAGCATATCCACATTCAACTGGATGTGTGTGTGTGTGTGTGTGTGGTGTGTGTGTGTGTGTGTGTGTGCCTAAGTATCAGTCAGAAGCCCATATCCACAGTAGTATTAGCTCCATTACATAAAAAAAATAAAATTCCACAATATTTCACAAATTGGATTAGTGTAATGGAGAGGTCCTTTATTTTATTAGGCTACCATCATGATTTGAATATCCAGGTCAAATGACAACATTCTCATGTTTTCAGCGCAGAAATGTTTTTTTTTTTTTTTTGCATAATTAGTTTTCATGAAGTCAATTTTAAACTAATGATGTAATTTGCGTAAATAGCCTAGATGTGAACTACACTGTAACTGTCCATTTAACAAGCATAATGTTGGCCTAATGAAGCTGAAACTGTGACAGGATGGACGGAGCGCATCACTAAGGGACAGTTTATGAGTGGTTCAGACCGCCCTTTTAAAGGTAAACCTTTCAGAAAGTATATTGTAGCTAAGGAGACAATGGGAAACAGCCTGTAAGCTTAAGAGAGGCCTTAAAGCGATATTCCAGCCCAGAACTGAACTGAAGATCTTCACCCATCCTCAAATCCGCATAGGGGTGAGTACATACTGAGTGGATTATAGTTCTGAGGTGGAATATCGCTTTAAGGTACAATTTAGGATGCACATGTGCATGCTGAGGAGGCTCTGGGAAATGGGGCTCTGGTTAGCAAAGACACAGGTTGTCTGATAAACCTTTTAAGTTAACATTTATTGCTAATATATATTTGCTTGATTTAATTTGAAGTTAACTTGATTTATTAATAAAAAGCTTACTTGCACATTTGTCTCAGTTTTCCCTGCCTCCCTTTTCCCCTGGTAACTTTTTAATGATCGTTACATCCCTCATCCCCTAACCCAAACGATGGGATCTTAACACCTACGCTTAAACATTTTCCCTCCTAAATTATTTATTTCTGTCTCTCTCTCTTTCTTTCAGACTTGTTGTCTCTCTATTGTCTCATTTTTTAGTAATGGAGAATCAGAGGCTAACAGGACAGTTTGAAGTCTGATTTCTGACTCCATTTTCTCCACTGTCTTTTTATTCACTCTATTAATTTTTGCGTCTCTCCCTTACTCTCCATCCCTCCATCCCCTCTGTCTGTTACCATCTTTCCCTCTCTCTCTGCTTCCCTCTTTTATAGCCAGCCCTAGGCTTAAGCAAACAGCTGCTCAGGGCTCTGCGACCACCAGGAGACCCTCAAATGAGCAAATAAAGGATTTCTCCTGTGGTTCCACTATTCACTTTTTGTCACGGCAGCATATTGTGTTGATTATGGAGGCCCCTGCGGACAAAAGTGGTAGTGGTCCCACCACCACAACCACAAAATATCACGTCCAAAATCAAATTTCCTGAATAAAAATCTCCTCCTGTGTACTAAACCGTAATGATTGCACATATTCACCGCAGTATTTTTCTGTAGGTTTAATAACCACCAGTGATCTGATTCAAATTTTAAATTAATCTAGAATTACTCAGAGGGAGAAACAATTAAATGTAACAAACAAGGGTTTTCAGGTTTGGACCCAGATGCAGACAGAGACAAAGCGGAGAAGTTTAGTGAAATTTAATGAGTAACAAAAAATACAAAAAGCTTACATCAATGTAAGCAGCGAGTTTTCAAACAGGGCGGAGTTAGGGCTTACTGAGGAGGCAAAGGTAAATAAAGGCAACTAAAAATCCAGGAGAAGCAAAAATCAAAGTCAAAGGAAGAAAAACCAAACAAATCCATCTAGGAGCAAAAACACAAGCAACAAGATACAACAAGAAACACTGACAAAAGACGAGGACGAACCAACAACTAATGAGGAAAAGACACAGGACTAAATATACTAGAGCGAGTGAGGCTAACAAGACACAGGTGAGGGCAAGTCAACGACAGGTGAAAATAATCAGTGATCAAAAAAGAGCGGGAAAACAGACAAAGACAGGAAGTAAAAACAACAAAGACACACAGGGGAAAATGCACCAAAATAAATCAGGAAGTGACCATGAAAACCCCAAACCATGACAGCTAAATGTATTTTATAAAGATTATAAACACCCATCACAAAAAATCAAGGGAAAAAAGCTGGAAACAAGTACAAAAATAAAAACCAAAAAAGTTAGAAACATTGCGGTTTGTAATAAGTAAGGTTACTTTGTTTCAAAAAAATTGAGAGTGTGGAGTTCGTGTTCGTTTATTGCAAGAAATCCAGGAAACAATCTATTTCTAATTAAAGTATTTAATTGGCATTGGCAGAATAGAAATGCATGTACATGGATCTTTCTTTGATCAGAAACCACAGTCCACGAGCAGGTAGCTGCAAGTAGTTAGCTGTAGCCACTTCCTAAAGAAAGAGTGCCTAACTTAACGTTACACAGTATTTTAAATGAAAATGTGCGATTATCTAATTGGTCTATAATGATGGGGAGGAGCCGCGGTTTAGACTTAGCTCTCCCTTCGTTGGTCCACGGCCTGGATCCGAGTTTCTTGACACTTGTTTCTTCCAATCCAGGGTGACAGCGCCCTGAAATGTAAAACAGCTAGACGCCTTGTACCTTTCACCTAAATTTGATATTCTGGACAGCTAGTGTGTGCGTGTTGATGTCTAGGATTGATATGGCGACCTAATGTGATACTTGTCTGGCCTATTGCCTAATGTTCCATTTTTAACAGATTTGTTGGGGAAGTATCTTGGAGTCTTCCTGTGTATGTTGTGTCAGATTGCCTATCGTCTGCCTATCGTCTGTCTTTTTTATCTTAAGTGTCTAAGACATCTGCCAACAGTCATGAACTTCTGCTAAGTTTCGTTAGTTCATAAGTTCAACACTATGTTGTAACTTAAGTGTTGCAAGATTTAAGTGTTTGTGCATCAAATTGAGAAGTTCAATACTTGTATTACTTGTATTGCCAATCTGTGTGAATGAGCATAATGCAGGCCATAAAATATGTAATCCTGACAAGAGCTTTAACACAAATATTTTTAATTGAGTCTAACTGATTAATAATTTGTGTTTTAATGTCCGAAAATTGAAAATCGAGACCACTTGTGAAGTTTTAATGGCAGACAGTGATAGTATCAAAACATTTTAAATAAAAGTACAGACACTTTAAGGAAAAATCAGATCAGGTACCAGCAGCATTGAATTTCTGAATTCAACAAAGTTATTGCACATATTTAAACAGTCAAAATAAAAACTCCTCATAATATGTTTAAGTATCAGGTTAATTAATATAATGTTTTATGAGCTAGTTTTACATTTGCACTTGCATAAGTATGAAATTGTACTGGCAAAAAGTTGCATGTATTTATATAAATGTATGTTTAAATTGTCCTTGGGGCCCTTGAACAGCTGGGGCCGTTCTTGTCCCCTGTCTCTCCCTTGCTGTCTTGCTTTCTCATTTTTCAGAAACCATTTCCTCTCTCCAGCCATGCTTTCAGAATGATGTGCTGCAGTTATCAATCTGTCTGTCTCTCCGAGTGTGCCCCATATAATGTGCGAAGCAGTTATCAATCTGTCCGTGCGACTCTCTGAATAATATGAGAATGAATGCTCTCGGTTAAATAGTTGTTATTACCTTCTCGCTTCAGCGGGCTCGGACCGAAGTCATCGCCAGAAATAGTTTCAGAAACAAAGCCGGGCAGCGAATGAATTAAAAATCAGCAGTGAGCTTCTTGGCCTCAGAAAGACGATTTTAAAAAGACCTCCTTATCTCATCTTTCCCACTGTTTCTTTCTCACACACACACACACGCACACACACACTTCCTGAGGTGCATTACAAGTCCTTTCCATGGTGAGCATAATTTTGAAAAATGTCACATATCCATTTGAGGCAAGAAAAACTCAGCACACTTCATCATTCAGTGTCTGGAAAATTTGCAAAAGCTTGCGAGAAAGTGTTATCATTGTCTCAGACTGTGACTTAAATCACTCGCAGTCCTTGAAAATGAACCATGATGCGTTTCAATTTTGTTATCAATCACTTTCTAAGAGTAGACGTCACTTTTTTTTTTATCGGAGGATGAAGATCTCATCTTGAAAGGACTCTTGAAAGGAGTGATGTTGATTGATGTGACAATGAAGACTGCAGAGTTTGATGTATAAATGAGAGCCACCATCTGTTCTGCTGCTGCAGCTCTCCAGCTCAGTCAGCAACCTGACTGTCCTGACTCTCCATTACTGCTCCCCGTTTTCATTTCCATTTTCTCTCTCTGCACGCATACTGGGAGACATAGTGCCTCTGTTAGTTAGTTTCTCTTTCATGTTAGGCTGTTATAGCAAGATTCATGGGCAACTTTTACGCATGCACTGCAACCGCAGTCTGAATGAGCTGGTCCAGACACCTATTTTGGGCAAAAACGTCTAAAATAACATACCTGCAATGAATCAGGAGTAACTGCTCAAGCATACGGCCAATGTGTATACATCTTTATGCCTTTATTTATAGGGCCGCTGAAGATATAACAGGAAAGGGGGGAGAGAGAGAGTAGGGGAATGAGATGCAACGAAGGACTGCAGGCAGGAGTCAAATCCATGGCGGCCACAGGCCCACAGCCCCAGCACATGGAGCAAACGCTCCACCAGCTGAGCTACCAGGCCACCCTATATGCATGCATTTTGAAAGGTAAGAAGCCACTGTATCCATTGAATCCATTGTATTTAAACCTATTTCTATCACCATTCCAGGTCCAATGAAGATGCAATAAAGGAAAAAAAAAAAGTTTTATCCCTGTCTAGTAAAAAAAAAAAAGAATTTCAAAACAAAATTGCCATCATAACCAAGTTCCAATAGCCAACTGTACAAGTGAATTTCCCTTTCCTACTCCTAGACTTCAACCATAACTGCAAATCAGATGAAAAAACATGAAAACGCAACATTTATGATGCAGTTTATAAAGATATTGTCAGGTGCTCACCAGGTTTATGTTGGCTGTTACTGGGATTTTTACTTCAAAACACTATTTATTTCCACAGAGTTGCAAATAACATAAACCTCATAAAAACACTGAAATATTAATAAACACAATGAATATTGAAGAGTTCCACGCTGTACAGGCAGATAAATGGAGAGCACAAGGGCCTAAATAGCTGACAGTACCAGAGGCCTGAGGCAGCCAGCCATATGTGGCCCCCATATGTTTTAAAATGGTGTAGTAGTGCACTTCAGCCACTAGATGGAGACAGAGATGTGTAATCCCATGAGGGCTGATCAGTCAGTTGGCCCAGCTATAGTTGCTTTTCACATACTGCAGGGCCAGCGCGAATGATGACAGAGGGGCAGAGAGCAACTCAAATGATTCGATCAGGAGTGTTCGATTAGCATCTATATGCCGTCGATATAACTTTTGGTCTCAAAACAGAAAAGGTAACACATGATTTATGGTTATGGCTGTATGAAGTGAGGTGTTAAAGCGATATTCCATCTTTACATGATAACCCACTCAGTATGTACTCACCCCTATGCTGATGTGAGGATGGGTGAAGATCTTCAGTTCACAAAACAATCCTGGAGTTTCAGCAGAAAACAGGGTAGCAGCCTTATCCAGTACAATGGCAGTGAATGGAGACCACGGATAAAACGTTAAAAAAAGAACAAAAAACAAACACAAAATGTCTCCATCCTGCTTGTGTGGTGTAATCCAAGTGTCCGTGAGCCGCAACATTAAGAATTAACCGCAAAAGACACCATTTACGCCATGTTTTTAGCTGAAATGTCAACTGTAGCATGTAGCCGGTAGGATGTAAATATGGCGTCGATCTCGCGAGACTTCCGCACGTGCGTCCATTAAGAGATATACAAGTCTCGATGACATGTAGTGTTGATATCAACTACACAACACAGGATTCCTGTGGCCAAATAATTTCTGATATCAACATTATTGTTACCTCATTGTTAACTCAGTGAAACTGTAGGTTTTGTCTCAATTTTTTGGCAAATGAATTACACTCAAAAGACAAGTGTAGGGAGGTGGAGAGAAACATACAGTCTGCTTAAGAAGATTATTTACATGATATTATCGTGTATATATTAGTAACATGATCACTGTGTTTGTATTTTCCCAGCCAAAGTTGCAGGGATTAGTATGTTCATAAGTTAAGAAGCTGCGGGATAATTTTTCTTTTGATAATTTTTACTTTTGATGTTATATTTTGTGGTTATAATGGTGGAAACACTACCACTTTTGTCCACAGGGGGCTCCAGAATCAACACAATGTTAAAGTTCTTTGAAGTAACTTTAAGCACCGACTGCAGGACTCAAAAAGTCTGTGAGAGAGCCACTTCCCTTCACAGTGGGACATCCCTGAGCTGTCACAGGAATGGCAAGAGCGTGCGGCCAAAGATAGTAAGTGCATAAGGGGGACACTGTAACTGGGCCTAAGTATATCTGACAATCCCTAAGCAACCTTTCCTTGGGGTCTAGAACTCAGACCCTTGGCAGGTAACGTCCTACCATGCCAGCTTAAAGTTATACAGTAAAATGTGAGTGTTGGGAATGTGGTATTAATGGTAACACTGAGGTTGATGAATAGTCATGTTGTTGACCCAGCTGGCATAACCTAGCAGTCCAGAATAAGAGCTTCCTGATGGTGCCCTGACCCTGTTTTGTTGCACAGGGGCCCAGGCCAGATGCTTCACATGCAGCTATCTGTGTAGCCATCACTTGCTATGTCCCCATTACCTCCAGGGTTGGGAGGGTTACTTTAAAAACATATTCTGATATAGTTACTAATTACCTGTCAAAAAATGTAGCCAGTAGCCGTCCAAGTATTAAAGTAATGTAACATGATTACTTTCCATTACTATTGGATCACCTCAATATAAAATATGGTGAAATTATTTAGCCTAATAGTGTTTTTAAGTGCTGCAACTAATGATAATTTTCATCCAAGATTAACTGGTTGATTATTTGTTGATCAAAGTCCAAGATGACGTCCTGTCTTGTTTTGTCCAAAACTCAAAATATTTCAGTCAGAAAGGAGTCACGAAACCAGAATATACTAAAAGGCTTAAAAGGCTGAAATCAGGGAATTTAGATGTTTGTTTTTTTTAATTAAAACAATCTTGCCAATTGAAAAATAGGTCCAAACATGTGAGGCACACTGACTAGGAAAAATTGAAGTTACCTTCATCACCTTCAGCCTTCAGGACAACTGCCAAACAGCTAACAATGTCCCATCCATGTCCAAGTTCATCCCCATGGTGTCAGTCCAGAGGGCACTGTTGTTAGTGTGCAGAGTTAGAGCCTCCCAAGGTCCAGTCAGGCCAAAAGTTCTCCAACACTGCCCCCAAGTGGTACATCTCTGTAGTGTCACATACAGAAACCATACTCGCATAACAACACACGTAATCCTTGTCAGGGTCTTGGGGCTGACAGTAAATTACAGCAGATCACAGTGTTGACTATCTCATTCAGTATAATTAAATGAGACCTACAAGTTAACAAAAGGACGGGGACTTAAAGCTGCACCAAACAATAGTTTACACATCGTATTAACAAAGTCAGATACATTGGATAAATAAGTTTCTGGTCTACTTTTCAGAACCAGCACATTTTTGCATTCTAAGCTCTGCTGGGTGATTTTGAGTTTTTGGCCTGGGTACCAGGGGCACTGACAGGAGAATCAATCTTACCTACATGTTTTTGAAGGCGGGGGAAACCACAGCATTGCAGGAAGGAGGAAACCCACTCCAGCACAGGGAGAACATGCAAACTTTACACAGAAACACAATCTCCGATCCGGGATTCAAACTTTCTTACTGTGTGGCAAAAAAAGCTAACCAAAGAAACTTGGTGGTTCCACATAAGATAAAATTAACTTTACACACAGACCAGGGAATAATGCACAATAATGTGCTTCCAACTTAGTGTCAACCGTATTTCCTGTTTGAACGTGACTCCATGCATAAAGCTAGCTACATATAGAAATAGTTTTCCCAATTTGGTGTGGAAGAACTTGACTGGCCCGCAGACCAGCCCTGACCTCAGGCCCAGTAGCAGATGTAACACCAGACTCTTTGTTTTATAATAATACAATATTATCATGTTAAATATTGCAGACACTGATATACAGTGAATGCAATAGGAATCCATGTCATTGCAACATCCAGTTCATGACTTTATGTGCCTTTACCTCTGTAATTTATCACCAGCTCTGCTGTTATCTCAGGACCTGCCGTCCCCTCCATGTCCAACAGTTGTCCCCACTGTGTTTTCACCTCTCCTCACCACCTGACCTCCAGACCCACCTGCACACCTGTTCTCAGTTCCCTCATCAGTTCCCCTCTGTGTACCTAACCTTTCCTTTGGCACACTAATCTGCCTGGTGGTCTATTGTGCCATCACAGCTGTAGTGTTCCTGCCCTCTTTGGTTTCATATCCTGCCTGACTGCGTTCTGGACTTGGTCGGCTGTTGTGACTTCCTGCCCATAACCACATCCTGTTCTGATCAACTATGTAGTCAATGAACTCATTTAGAATGATGTTCATTTAAACATACTAAGTGTTACTTACACTCACTCTCCTTTTAGGCCTGTTTTGCTTTAGCTGCTAAACACTCCACTATTGCTGCCTTCAAATGCTACTTGTGAGCTTGTGGTTATGACATGGGAAGTTGTGTACGCGAGTGGTTAAGTCATGCAAACGCTTTACCTTGCAGGGCAGCTGGATTCATGAGATCACATGAGAATCCATCTTTCCAGGCTTCAAGTTTTCCATTTGTTTCCACACCAAAAGTAGTGCAGCCAGTCAGTGTCCTAGGAGGGACTATTGGCAGCTACAGGCGTGGTTTTACATGTGATGCCAGCTAGAAGCGTCCATGGAAGTGACTCGTCTCAAACAAACAACGGCGGCTCCTGAAGAGGTTAGTGTAGATACTGTGATAGCATCAGTTATATCAAAACTGGAGAATATTTCTTCATTGAAAGAAGAACAAAGAACGACACTGAAGGCTTTTCTCCATGGAAAAGATGTTTTCACTCATTTCCTGACCAGCTTCAGCAAGAGTTTTAGTGCCATAGAGAGCCAAAGTCATGCCCCTGCTGGTGTGCCCCATGGAACCTAACTTTGGAAAAAACATGAATGGTAGTCAATGGAGAGAGACTGTTTTTTGTTTGCTTTAAAACCGTGCCACAAATTACACATACTGTATGTTCATTGTCAATTTAAAACCTAATTTTACATGTCAAGAAAGTCTCAGTTTGTGGGAGGTTTGTCATAGTTTAGTTTAGTCAGCAACACCAATCTTGCTGCTCCATGTTATCCAGCGACTCCCAGTCCTTTTATTAGTTGTGAAGAGAAAGAACGATTGAGAACCACTGTTGTGTGACTACATCCCTGTACGAAAAAGAACTGTGGTGGAATTCCTCCTGTTTGTACTGAGGATAAGGGGGAAATGCCGTGGGCAACTTTTGCCATGTTAGCGTGCGTTACTAGTCAGTCTGCAGTATAGTCTGCCATATGTGCTTTGTGCATTTAAATCCTCACAGAGTAGTATTGTAGTGTATATGCAAGGCGTGATTTAATGAGGTGAAGCTAGAAGTTAGTTTCAGCCCTGACACCCATTATTGCCCTGTTATAACCCACCTCAACCCAGGACCCAGGTATGTTTAATTATTGTGATTTATTCAATAAAGCTGAATTTATATTTTTATATACTCAGAGGTGTAGTCGTCATCTTTCAGCCTCTTACCTGAGTTAAGCGGGTCCATTTAAAGGCCCAATACTTTTGTTAAAAAAAAAAAAAAAACCTGCTGTGTAATATCACATTTTTATGACCAGTAATGCAGGATTGAACCTGTTGAATGGTATGACCTCGTGAAGTACACTATGCAGGAACAAGAAAACAGCCTCTTGTTGGAACCTGCCCTGCAAATCATATCAAGCTGTGAGGTAGCAAAGCAAACATGAAGCCACAGCAGAGTGTATGCGTGTGTGTGGTGTGTGTGTTGTGTGTGTGTGTGTGTGTGTGTGTGTGAGAGAGAGAGAGAGAGAGAGAGAGAGAGAGAGGAGAGAGAGAGAGAGAGAGAGAGAGAGAGAGAGAGGGTGGGGCAAATAAAGTTGAAATTCATGACAAGGTTTCCTCCTGTGCTCCTTTGACATACAGTATGGGGTGCCTCAGGGGTCGATTCTTGGATCTGTTTTATTTCCTTTATATGTGCTCTCCTTATGACATCTGACCCGTGTGGTCAAAAATGGTAACATTTGCACCAAGCCTGTGCAATAAAAGGTAAAAAATAAACAAAACAAAATTGCTGCAACAACTTATGAGGCTTTCACTAGAAACGTAACTGAGACAGCTTTGCCAGGGGTCACTAACAAATGACATTTCACAGGGAAATATACATTTTAGTTCTTTTAGATTTGTCTGATAATTTTGATCATGCTGTTATAATTAACAGGCTGGTGAAATGGGTTGGAATATGTATCTGCCAGTGACGATGTTTCCTCCTGTGCTTGTCTGAAATGTGGGCTGCCACAGGGGTCAATTCTTGGACCAATTTTATCTCCTTTATATGTGCTATATATGATCCGTCAGTTTGGTTGTGTATTTTATCATTGTTACACTGATGATGCGTAACTCTACTTGGTTGTTAAACCCTGTGACCTCAAATTATTCTGCACAAGTGTCTAGCTGAAATTAGTAATTTTTCTTCAGTTAAAACACAGTAAAACAGAATTGCTGGTTTTCACCCCAGATCAGGTCTCTACTAACATCCTGCAACACCTCTGTTCATTAGCCACTAATAGTAAATCTTTTATTAACAAAACACTAACTAGCTATATAATTTACATCAATTTTTAGCTAATACCAAGTTTATTTGACTAGAGAAGTTTATTTGTTTTGAATCATTTCAAAATTACCTCAACTTTTCTTTTCAGATTCAATCAACTTAAAATTTAAAGTCAGTCCAGACACTTTTTATAGTGCAGGTTTTGCAAGATGCTATTTATATACAATTTTACTTACTTATTTACTTTACTTACATAACAGAACGTGAGAATGTCCATCGTATACTTAATGTTCCAAGCCTTTGTACACTAAATTTTCAAAATTTCAATAGGCACCTAAGAAAACAATATTTATTACAGATTTATGACCAGAAAAACGTTGAACTCAGATGATGCATATCACTTATATCTGTACTTTACTTGAGTATTTGTTTTTCTGACAACTTTTTACTTTTACTCCCTACGTTTTAACACAAATATCTTTATTTTCTACTTCTTTATTTTCAAACAAGTCTTGTTAGTTTAGTTTTAATGCGTTTGAGGGAAATTATTGAAACAAAAAATGATATAACGAGACTAAAAAGATGTAACTAAAACTATGAAAAACATGAAAAACTATGAAAAAGCTGTAACAAGACAAAAAACAATGTTAAAAATGTAACAAGACAAAAAACAATTAAAAAAATTTCAAGATATAGAACAGGATGATAAAGATGTAACAAGGCAAAAATGGCATGACAAGATGTAACCTGACGAAAAAGACATAAAAAGACTAAAAAGACATGACAAGCTAAGTAAATGATGCAACAAGGCAAAAAAGACATAATGATGAAAAAAAGGAATAATAAGATGGAAAAAGACAAAAAACAGCTACTTTTTACTTTTATACTTTGAGTACATTTCAGAGCCTGAGCTTTTACACTTTTTCTGGAGTAACATCTGCTTGTTGGAGCACAGCCTGTCAGTGAGCTGACATAGTGAGCTCTAATCTGGTCTCTATACCCTCGATGGAAAAAGCATCAGTGGAGAAGAGCAGCACCAAGGTTACATTACATAACACTGTCTGAGTGACTGAGGATCACAGACTGTAACTGATCCCTTATTCAGCCAATCTTTCTTTATCATGTGATGAATGTGAAGACATTGCATCATCCGGAAGGCAAAAATGAGCCGGTGAATCAAGTCATTATTGGAGTTTCAGGCACAGAGGCAGTGTGTGATGGAGATGGACAGTCAGCTTCATCTGCACATTCTGCAGTCGTGACTCTGGGGTAAAACCATCCGATTAACAAGACATTTCAAAGTAAAAGTATAAGGTGGAAACACATTGTCACTGACACTGTAAGGATATATTCTCTGAATGGCTCTGACCCACTGGTGTTTCCCCACAGTGATGATGCTCGGGTCACGTATCACTCACGCATCCTGCATGTGAGGATCCTCACGTACGCCGAGAACTGCATGACTGTAACAGGGTTATGTATGCCCTTAGCTGTGTCTTGCAGGCATCAAGCACTTCCACTATAACTTATGATAGAGATGTTGAACACAGAGGCAGATCTTAAACATTAGCCAGTAATCTCTAGTCTTGGTTGTGCTTGCAGTTATTTTGGTAATGTTGTCACGAGATAACAAAGGCAGTTTTAGTGATAACAGATTAATTTATTTTGTTAATCTTGAGAAAACCAAAGGCAGACTTCTTGTGATAACAAAATAATTATTTGTTACTGTTCGGAAAAGGGCTGGTACTTTTCAAAAAACACTTGGCAGGAAAGCATCTTTTCCATGGAGAAAAGCCTTCAGTGTCGTTCTTTGCTCTTCTTTCAAAGAAGAAATACTCTTCAGTTCTGATATAATCGCTGCTACAGTATCCACGCCGTGCTCTTCAGGAGCCACCATGTTGAAATTATAATGTTGAACTTTCAGCATTAGTGCCAGTTATGAAAAAAGTAGATCAGAGGAGTTTACTTTATTATAAAGCAAAAATAAAAAAAGTATCTGAAATAAATTTCAAACACCATTTGAAGAATAAAGTCGAAATGGTATTTTGCTTACTGCTAATATTAATAGTTCAACACTATTCTTGACATTTCACCTCCGTTCAGTGCAAAAGTTAAAAAAAAAAAAAAAAAACACGTCCTCCTCTCATTTTTTCCTCATGCCTGGCCACGATACGCTTACGTAAATTGCCTGTAAGACAACGCCAAGGGTTTAACGCAACTCGATTTTCAGCATCATCGTGTATACTCTCACTGGATGAATCTTTGCTCAAGTCCCGTTGAAAGCTGAGCTCTGATTGGTTAACCCCCGGTGAGGTCTCGCCCCTCTTCTCTGATGATATACTCTTCCTCCTCCTCTCTCCTTCCCTCTCCATCTGTCTGATTTTACGACAGCAGCTTCCTGCACCTCAGCCTCCGTCTGTCCGCGCGCACAGCCTCCAACACTCCGGTGAGTTGAAGTTTTTATATCAAACTATTTCTGATAGTATTCGCTTCATATAGTTTTTTTTTACCACGTCTTCGTCATTGTACTTTTCAGCACTTTGTTACACTGCTGTTATTATTACAGTGTATCAAATAAAAGCCTAACAAAGCATTACTTAGACAGTAAAGTGGGTTCATTAAGCGGAAGCGGGTTTCCTGAAGTGTTTGTGGACGCGCCCGTGAACTTGGCAACTCCCGAGTCAAAGTCATTCAGACGGTGGACAAGGACGCGGAAGTGCCGTCATGACTCACTGTTACACTGTGTTACAGTACTGCAGCACTCATACGGGTACTACTGTGTAGTGTGAACGGGAAAACACTGTCGGGGACATTTGTAGCTGATGCAGGAGTCCTGCGCAATAAAGTGTCCGACTTTTTCTGGGTCAGTTCTTCATCAGAGGTTCTTCATCAGAGTTCTTCATCAGAGGTTCTTCATCAGAGGTGACGTGACGCAGTTTCCACCGCTCAGTCCCTATCAGCAGTCAGTGTGGAGTCCTTCAGCCAGCGGAGGAGAAACTCTCTGTCCTGCTTACATACTTCAACATATTTCATTTAAAAGTCCTGCATTCACTGTCCTGCTGTAGTGGAAGAAGAACTGCAAACCTTTACTTCAGTAGAAGTATAAATACCATGAGGTGGTAAAAGTACACACATTCTTTACTCAAGTGGAAGTACAGATACTTACTTACTCAAGTACAAGTGAAGAAGTACAGACTTTTAAATGTAGGCTGCTTAAAGTATAAAAGTCAAAAGTTATTTCTTCTGTCTGTGTACAAAGCTGACTGATGAGTCTGTGGATGAGTCTCCCTCTTGTCTGTTTGGTCTTGTTACGTCTTTTACGTCCCTTTCATCTTGTTACGTCTTTTACGTCCCTTTCATCTCGTTCCGTCTGTTACGCTGTTCTTCTTGTTACGTTGTTTTCGTCTTGTTAGGTCTTTTAACGCTGTTTTTGTTGTTACATCTTGTTGCATCATTTTTATCTTGTCAGTTTTTTTTATGCTGTTTTCAACTTGTTATGTCTTAACATGGTTTTACTCTTGATACGTCTTTTATTCTGTGTTCATCTTCTTACATTTATGTCATTCTCATCATATTAGGTCTTTTTACTCTGTTTTCATTTTGTTAGATCATTTTAGTCTTGTTAGGTATTTGTAATGTTGTTTTTGTCTTGTTATGTCCTGTTAAGTCATTTTCAAATTCTTATGTTTTTTAAATGCTGTTTTCCTCTTGTT
Organism: Lutjanus argentimaculatus; assembly: GCA_034769285.1. Classification (NCBI taxonomy): domain Eukaryota; kingdom Metazoa; phylum Chordata; class Actinopteri; order Lutjaniformes; family Lutjanidae; genus Lutjanus; species Lutjanus argentimaculatus. The sequence goes on along the minus strand of JAWZSL010000044.1, from coordinate 848,830 downwards.
ATGTCGTTTACGCTGTTTCCGTCCTCTTACATCTTGTTTCGTTGTTTTAGTCTTTTTACGACCCGTCATTTTCGCTTGTAAAATCTCTTACGACGTTTTAGTCTTATTATATCGTTTTCGTCTTGTTAGGACTTTCACGCTGTTTTCGCCGTGTTAAGTCCTATGTGTTTTAGTCTTGTACGTCTCTTCACCTCATGTCGTTTATGCCATTTTCGTCCTCTTATGCTTTGTTTGTCGTTTTAGTCTTGTTATGTCTTTTACACCAGTTTTTTTTTTATCTTGTTTAACTTTTTACATTATTTTAGTCTTGTGTTAAAACTAAAGTAACAAGCCTGTTTAAAAAGTACAAAAGTACAGATATTTGTGTTAAAATGTAGGGAGTAAAAGTAAACAGTCAGAAAAAAGAGTACTCAAGTAAAGTACAAATACCTGAAAAATCTACTTAAGTATAGTAACAATGTATTTGTAATTGATTACTTCCCATCTCTGTTAATGTAACAGCACTTATACTTGAGTACAGATTTTCAGTAGTCTGTACTCCAGTACATCTCAGATCAAATATTGTACTTTGTACTCCACTACATTTATCTGACAGCTTTAGTTACTTTTCAGATTACAAGTTTTCAAACCCTTCCTGTCCAGTGAAAACCATATATCTCCAGATGTGTTGATGTTAAACATTCCTTTCTGTGTCTTCTTCAGCTAAATAAACTCTTTAAAAAAAAAAAAAAAAAACTCGGATCAGCTGGAAAATACAACGTCACAAAGCTTAAAACAGGCTGCTTTTTCTGACCTTTTAGAGATTTGTGGTTCTCACGGGACAGCCACACTAGAAACATATGATGATCTTAAAGACCATGATGCATTGCTGTACATTAAACTACCCAACAGTCTATAAAAGAGTTAAAATGAGCTCAGCAGTAAAATGCAAAATACACATGAATGCAGGAGTAACATTCATCCAGAAACATCAGATATAATCATAAAACACTGTCAGGGAACATCTTACTGCAGCATGAATACTTTTAATTTCAATACTTGAGTACATTTAGCTGATACATACTTTTACTTTAGCAACCTGTGAATGCAGGATTTTTTTTCTTGTAAAACAGTCAAACAGTCAAAGAGCAGTTCAACTTTTTTCCTCGCTGAATTGAATTCCTCATGAAGTAAAAGAACATGCTTAGTAAACAGCTTTTAGACCTTGTGTAGAAAGTTTGGGACATTCAACAGTTTCTAAAGAAAGAAAAAGCTCTAGAGTGTCTTAACATTTCCTTTTCAGATGTGGAGAAAAGAGTGTCGTCATCTTGTGGTTTGATTTTGTAAGACTGCACAATCACTGTTTGCTTCAGACTGATAGAGGGTGCTACTGTGAAACGAGTCAAATATTGGTCTCTTTCTTTCTCTTCTTGTCTCCACACCAGTCAACATGACCCACGCGTATCCCTTCCTGAGTACTGAGCAGAAGAAGGAGCTCAGTGACATCGCTCAGAGGATCGTAGCTGCCGGAAAAGGCATCCTGGCAGCTGATGAATCCACAGGTGCGTGTGACCTGAAAAGACAGCAGTAATGAATGTCAGGTAACAGGATCACACTCATCCTGTGAACCACAATGACCAACCACAGTCCGGTAATCACATTCAGAACATCTAGAATGCCGTGCGTGCTGGTTTGACACTGAGAATGAAGACATTTAATTGCATTGCTCAAGTTAAAGGAATCTTCTAAAAATATAAAAACACGCACATCTTACATTTTTGTGCCCACTAACACGCACGCTTATACAACACATCCTCAACAACAGAACAGGTCTATTGTCAATGACTCTCAACACAATACATTAAAAAAATACAATGCTGCTGGTACCTGACTTCTCCTAAAAGTGTCTGTATTTGATCTTGCATTTGGTCTCGATTTCCAATTTCCCAACATTAAAATACTAATAATTAATCAATTAGATTCACTTAAAAATGAAGTAGGGGAGACCTGGGATGGTTGTAACACTTTTTGTCTCAGTACGATAACTCACTTAAGTTTTGTGTTAAAGCTCTCAAAAAAAAAAACAAAACAAAAAACAAAACAAAGTACCCTCACTTATAACAAACAGCAATCTTTCTAACTTTTTTGTTTTTTATTTTTTTATTTTTGTACTTTTGTACTTGTTTTTGTTTATAGCCTTTTCCCATAGGCCTATGTTATTTGTCTATACAAAAAATTGTCTTATAGTGTTCAAAATAGCATGTTCTGATCTTATAAAATACATTTCCCTGTTCTCCTCTGATAATCTAGATTCATCAAAAATTGATCAGATCATGATGTTATCATCCTGCAGAAAATACTGCTGAATAATGAGTGTTTCATTTGAATCAGATTTACTGCATGTTATGGCAGCATATATGTATGTATTATATACATTGTGTTGTTGTGTATATATATATATATATATATATATATATTATATATCATTTTACAAAATGTACATTTTGGTGTTATTTCATTTTTAAAAAGATAAACTAACAGAATAAATGCATTAATCTCTTACTCTTGTATTTATCATGAGAGTTTGGAAATCTTGTGTTAACGTCATGAAACAGCAGCAGTTTGGATGGTATAGGCAGAAAAAATGACTTGGTTTGGTTTTGGAGAAGCTCGTGGTTTGGGTTAAAATAAGTATGTTATTTAAGTCATGTGGTGGAAATGAAGGAAGTCACCTGATGGAGGTCATGTGTGTAACACAATGCAACATAAAGTGAGTAACTTATAATTCAAAATATGTTACTAGAGATCACTGCCTAACAATGATCTGTACAGCCTTTTTTTCTGGTGAAGACAGGCTGCATTAATATTAGAACCTGAATGCTAGAATATGATTGGCTGAACTCATCTCAGATGTGTCCTTGTTGATGTAGAAATCAGTACTGACATAAAAAGAATGACAAAACATACAGACTGAGGTTAGTTCACCAGAGAGGAAGTTTTTGAGTAATTATTCCCTGTAAAATTACACACTCACCACATACTTTGGTCACCAATTCTCCAGTAACCTAATTTAAAGATCAGATGTTATGTGTTTACTAAAAACTGGATATTGACTGATACAGTGTTGGACTTTTTGAAAACTTTGAATATCAGTGTTTGCCTCAAAAATTCAGCCTCCTGAATCCCCTCCCTTCCTCTGGTACCTGGTGAAATGTTGGTACAATAAACATTTATGTTGCATGTAGGATATAAATAATATGAACAGCTTTTAAAAAACTGAACTAAATTCTGAACTGAACACCTGTAGCGTCTCTCACTCCACCCGTCTTCCCTGTCTCCTGGCACCTCCAGGCAGCATGGCCAAGCGCTTCCAGAGCATCAATGCTGAGAACACGGAGGAGAACAGGAGGCTTTACCGCCAGCTGCTCTTCACGGCCGATGAGCGGGTCAACCCCTGCATCGGAGGCGTCATCTTCTTCCACGAGACGCTCTACCAAAAGACGGACGATGGCAAGCTCTTCCCCCAGCTGGTCAAAGAGAAGGGCATGGTCGTGGGCATAAAGGTGGACAAGGGTGTGGTTCCCCTCGCCGGCACCAACGGAGAGACCACCACTCAAGGTACAGAACACAAGTGCTGTTTACGCAAATGACATTCAGATGTTCCCATGTGGTTTTTCCTTCCCCTTTACCAATTCAAATACCTGAACTCTGCATATCATCCAACAGGCATGCAAAAGATTTTGGCATAGAGGACACTGCATTCGTATTTTTACAACTTTAATGTCAGAGAAAAAGAAATTTCTTGTTAAATTGCGAGTACCTCCTCAAATATTTACTACTGTATTCTTAGAAAATACCTGTTTTTCTTCTACTTTAACCTCAGGGAATAGCCAACTTTTTTTCTCATAAATTTTTGAGTTGTTTGGTTGTAAAATGTGACTTTAATCTCAGAGAATATCTGAGTTTTTTTCCTCGTAAATTTTCTCTCGCAAATATACAACTTTAATCTTAGAAGATACCAAGTTTTTTTTTTTTCCGTTTTGTGAGTATCTTCTCATAAATTTACCACTGAATCTCAGAAAATATCAGACTGTTTTTCTTGTAAATTTGAGTTCATTTCTCGTAAATATACCACTTTAATCTCAGAGAATATCCCTTTCTTTGTTTTCCCTCTTAGATGTACGACTTTAATCATAGAGAATGTCCAAGTTTTTTTTTTTTTCTTTAATTTTTTCTCATGAACTTGTGGTTTTTCCCACAAATATACCAATTTAATCTCAGAGAATCAGTATGAGAACAACCTATCATTGAGGGCTGGAAACATACTGGTGTCACCGGATAGATGAGTTGTTCTGGAACATTGGGTGACCTCAGCAAATATTGACAAGGGTCCTAATTAATGTCATCAGGATGTATAGTGGAGGGATGCTGCAGATTGACACCAAGCAACACCAGCACACACAAAGCTTTCACAATGGACACACATTTGAGCCTAAACTCATATATGACACAAACAGAAGAGCGTATTTTGTGTAGGTGTAGATCTATGGATAATGCTTAGTTTCTACCACAAAATAAAGGAGTTGTTCAACATCTTAAAAAATAAACTTACTTGGTTTCTTTCTGAGAGTGAGGTAAGAAGATCACTCTCCCTGATGTCCACTTTAAAACATGACCAAATACAATGACACATTAAAAGAATATGTTAAAAGAAATTCCAGAAGAAAAAATTATTATGTAAAAAGAGAAAAAAATCTGAGAAAAAACTCAAGAGATTAAAATGGCAAATTCCTGTGAAAAAAACTCGAACAAATGTTCTGATTTTTGTGTCATGACTTTGTTTATGACTTTATAATCTCAGAGAATATTCAACTTTCTTTTGGTAAATTTGTGTTTTTTCTCTCACGAATCTACCACTTTAAATCTCAAAGAATATCTAGGTTTTGTTCTTTATAAATTGATGACTTTAATCTCAAACAATTTGTCACAGAATATTTACCCCCTCCCTCGGCTCTCTGTATATTTTGTTTTACGTACATGGCCCTAATATACAGCTGTACATTACCACATAACATATTAATATATATATATATATATATATATATATTAATATTATATATATAAACACCACTATATATATAATAATATAATAACTCATAATATAATATCAATAAAATAAAGGCAACACAAGCACAGACGGATGGCAGCTTGTAAGTAAGTTAGTAATAAATACATTTAATTTAATTGTATTTCCCAGTAGCAGTTGGGTAGCATAGCTATTTTAAGAATCATGTTAACATTTCCACTAGTTTCTCCACTCAGCAGTCACTGCATTATACTCTCTTAAAGATCATAAGTGTCTCAGCAATGGAGCAAGTGGAGCAGCTGCACCCCCACGATTAGACTTGGTGGAATAACGTGGGCTTTTGCATCCCCCCTTTTGGATCATATAACTTTGCTATTTTTACACATTTGAGCCAGTCTGGATCAAAAAGAGTTCATAATTGTAACAAAATCCACTTTAGGCTTAGAAAATATCAGATTTTTTCTTGTTCATTTGTGAGTTTTTTTCCCCAAAAATTTACCTCTTTAATCTCAGAGAATATAAGTTTTTTTTCTCATAAATTTGAGTTTTTGTCCCCATAGATTTATATCTTTAATCTAAACGAATACCCCTTTTTCTTCTCATAAATTTGTACGTTTTTTTCTCATTAATTTATGACTTTAATCTTAGAGAATTTCAGAGTTTTTTACTTGTAAATTTATGAGTTTCTTCCTATAAATTTGTGAGTTTTTATTAATTAAATAGTGTGTATGTTTGTATCCCTGCTTTTGGATCATGTAACTTTGCTATTTTTGAACATTTGAGCTAAGTTGGATCAAAAATAGTTCCTAATCATAATAAAATCAAACATGTTTGATATTATCAAGAGGTAGGTGCACTCTCTCCAGCACCAAACAGGAATTAGGGTTGTTACTTTGGTAACAGCAGAAAAAAACTCCCCTAACACTGTCACACACGGTAGACGGTGAATTAACAGTGTTATGAATCAACGTTTAATTCGGCATGTTTTTGATCCACCAGCTGGCATCTATTTGAGTGAGAAATCCTCATTTTTGAAACAGTTTGCCTCTCATTCCCTCTGTCCTCTCCAACTAAAATAGTGCAGCTAACCAACAGAGGTTGGTCACAAGTTGAGGTGAAAAAATCCAAAATGTAAGGTTTGTACGGAAATTGGTTACTTTGCAAGGCAGCCTGATTTGCAAGATCATGTGAGAATCCATCTGCCAGGTTTCAAGTTATCTGTTTGTGTCCGGACACACTTTTCTCATTTGCTGCTTCTTTTGAATCAAATATAATTTTGATCTGATCGGTTTAAGTTAGCCCGTGTTTGACATGATAGACAGATGGTTCATCCAATAACCTGATAAGTGTTTTTTGAAAGTGCCTGCCCTTTTCCAAACAGTTTCTGGGGATGACTTCCCAGATGGTTCTGTGTAACAAACCAACCTGGTGTGTCAGGTTGTCCTCATGAATGTTTTCTTCTCTCCTCACTCTAACCCTCCATCTGTCTGTGTGTGTGTGTGTGTGTGTGTTTTTTTTTCAGGTCTGGATGGCCTCTACGAGCGCTGTGCTCAGTACAAGAAGGATGGCGCCGACTTTGCCAAGTGGCGATGTGTGTTGAAGATCACCCCCACCACCCCGTCCTCGCTGGCCATCATGGAGAACGCTAATGTGCTTGCCCGATACGCCAGCATCTGCCAGATGGTTAGACACACACACACACCACACACACACACACACACACACACACACACCACACACTTACATCATTCCAGTTCAAGCTTTCTCAATGCAGTGATGTAACACACACAGCCGTTACACAACTCAGTGCTTGGTTGGTCCATCAGGTTCCCTTTAACTTACTGTGTAACACTTGGTACACAAGTCACAGCCCCAATAGAGGAAGTGCTATTGTCTGTTGTCATGACGCTGGTTGGTGTGTTCTCTTACATCCTCTCCACCCCCCCAGCATGGCATCGTGCCCATCGTGGAGCCTGAGATTCTTCCCGACGGCGACCATGACCTGCAGCGCTGCCAGTACGTCACTGAGAAGGTGAGTGATGATGCTGGAACAGCTGGATGATCTGACTGAGGTACAGCCCGTCACTGTGGTTCACCTCTGATGAGACACATGGGATGCTGCTGTGACTCAAACTAATGCAGGACATTGTCATTGTCACCCTGAATTTGGCCGGTTTTCAGCAAAATCGTGCACGTGTTGGCCAGCAGTTATGTCATATCTTCTGCTGTGTGAGTCAACAAAGGCATACAAAAGATATTTCAACAAACGTCTCGAGTAAACACTGATTTTACTGGTGTTTTACTGCAGGTTTCCATTGAAATAAACACGGAATTCAGTTTAGTTGAAGAAATCTTGTTCCTTAACCAAAAACTATTTGATTATACTACTATTTTCTATTTTTTTCTCGGACTTCATAATCTTAGAGAATATCCAAGTTTTGTTTTTTTTTTCATACGTTTGTGAGCTGTGTTCTTGTAAATTTGTGAGTTTATTTCTTGTAAAGTTGTGTTTTTTCTCATAAATTTACCACTTTAATCTTGGAGAATATTTTTTTCTTCAGAAATTTGAGAGTTTCTCTCATGAATGCACATCTTTAATCTTAGAGGATATCCAGTTTTGTTTCTCTTAAATTTGTGGGGGTTTTTGTTGTGAATTTATGACTTTTGTCTTCACTGAAATTTACAACTTTAATCTCAGAGAATATCAGTTTTTTTTCTCGTAAATTTGCTAGTTTCTTTACATAAATGTACCCCTTTAATCTAAAAAAATATCAGATATTTTATATATTATACAGACCTTTTTTTCTCAAAAAAATTGTTTGTCAAAATTTTATTTATTGAAATTTGTTTATGAGTAATTTTTTTCCAATTAATTTACCTCTTCAGTCTCAGGGAATATAAGTTTTTTTTTTCTTGAAAATTATGATTTTAATCTCAGGGAATATCCTAGTTTTTCTCTCTTCATTTTTTTTTTCTTGTAAATTCGTCTGTCTTCTCATAAACTTTAATCTCAGAAAATATCACTTTTTAGGGGGCCAAGCCCGCGGGGGCTGGGGACCGCGTATGCAAGCATACGCGGTTCCCAGGACCAGCGGTGCTGGGAACCCTATTGTTTTTGTTCAGATTTTTATTTATTTTTTTTTTTTCCTCCTTATTTTTATTTTTCCGTTGATAAAAGTGGTGCTGCAGGATAAACCGTGCAAGGGAGGGCGGTGCAATTTGGAGGATTGGTCCAGACCCCTGCCGGGACCTGAGGCGCAAAAAATGACATATGTCAGCCAGTAGGTGGCGCTATAACCAAGGGAAACGCCTTTTGGCCAATAACTCCCAAACCGTTTGTCGCACATTCAAAAGACTCATATCCACAGATTCCCTGAAGAGCCCTGAATCACCTGGGCTAGGCCACGCCCATTTCCGCCTATAATTTTTTTTTCAGGAAATCGCAAAAAACTGGAAAACCTACTTTTTCGAACTCCTCCTTGAGGTTTTGTCCGATCAGTGTGAAATTTGGCACTTACGTTCGTCAGCTGGACCTGATCTAAAGTTATCAAAAGAATTTTGTTCGTTCAAAATATGCACAAATTATTAACGAAGAAATTTTTCTAGCTAGCTATAAAAACACAAACAGTTGCATAACTTGGTCAAAGTAAATGCTAACGACACCAAATCTGAGAACATTGGTTGTCATGTGACTGTGGGGGTATGAGCCAAATTTGGCTAATGTTGGCCACTAGGGGGCGCTGAAAATATGGAAATGTCATATCTCTTAAACGCAAACACCGATTTTTACCTAATTTGGTGGGTATGATGCTGGGTCACTCCTGAGGCCATATCTTGAAGGTCATCACGACTGGTCAAAGTGGGCGTGGCTTATTACGAGATAAACAACAAACATTTATTTCAGCTCAAGTATTAAGCTGAGGGCTGCGAAATTTACAGGGTATATATAGAATAGCACACAGACCGCCCATACCAAAAATTCTGCATCTACTCCACTAGGTGGCGCTGTAACGGACGCAAACGCATTTTGGCCTGTAACTTCCAGATTTTAAATCACATCTTCATAAACTTTATATCCACCTGTTCCCTAAATAGATTCGCATCTTTTGACATAGGCCACGCCCACTCCCACAGCAATATTTCTCTTTGTAAGACGCTACACGTCAAAAACCTACTTTTTCGAACTCCTCCTAGGGTTTACGCTCCAGCTGCACGAAACTTTGCACATACAGTCTCCAGATGGCCCTGATCAAAAGTTATCAAAAGAATTTTGCTACTCCAAAAAATGCGGTACTTATAAATAAACAATTTTTTCTGCTAGCTAAAAAACACATACCGTTGCATATCTTTGTCAAAGTAAAAGCTATCAACATCAAACTCAATCCACACTTTTCAGACGTCAACTAGAGGCTCTGTGCCAAATTTGGCGCAAATTGGCCGATAGGGGGCGCTATAAACACAGAAAAATCAAGCGACACGAAAGTTGCTCAGATTCGCACGACATTCGGCGAGCACCATGTGGAGTTGCTTCTGAGGTCGGCCGTAAAATTTAGTGATGTTTGGTCAAAGCAGGTGTGACTTCTTACAACAACCATATTCAGCCTTTGACACTGCTCTTCCCATTACAATAAGAGCAATGGAGAGAGAGGGCAGCCTTGTTTGACCACACGTTCAACAGCAAATCTCGGCAACATGCCTCCCAGTCACGAAACAGACCCGTTTGCGTTGCGTGGGCTCTGTGACGCCCGGGGGCCGAGTCGCGCGGGAGGCTTGGCCCCCGTTCATAACTGCTTGCAGTTCTAGTTTTTCTCTTAAATTTATGAGTTATTTTTCTATTTTCTATACTTCTACTTTTTCTAGTTATTTTTCCTATGAATTTACAAATTTAAACTCAGAGAATGTCCAAGTTTCTTTTTTCTTGCATATTTGTGAGTTTTTATGAATTAATATTTTTTTTAAATAAATTCTTAGTGTTATTTTTGGAGCATTTAATGGTATATGGGTTTTATCTCTGTCTCCCAGGTGTTGGCAGCTGTCTACAAGGCTCTGTCTGACCACCACGTCTATCTGGAGGGCACCCTGCTCAAACCCAACATGGTGACCGCCGGGCACGCCTGCCCCAAAAAGAACACCCCTCAAGAGATCGCCATGGCAACTGTCACCGCCCTGCGCCGCACCGTGCCCCCTGCTGTGCCAGGTGAGATGCACCTGTAGATATTTGCGCACAAGGTTATCACAGGTATACTTCATTGCCACCTTTCTTGGAAATTTCTGAGTTTTTTTCTTGTAAATTTATGACTTCAATCTTCGAGGATGGAAGTTGTTTTTTTTTCTCTTAAATTTGTGAGTTTTGTTTTTGTGGAAATTTACAACTTTAATTTCAGAGAAAATAATTTTTTTTCTCCTTGAATTTTTGTGAGTTTCTTCTCATAAATTTGCTGCTTTAATCTCAGAAAATATCCACATAATTTTTGTTAGGTTTTTTTCTTGTAAATTTGTGGGGTTTCCCATAAATTTTATCACTTTAATCTCAGGAAATATCCACATTTTTAATGTTTTTTCTTGCAAATTGCAACTTTAATCTTGTTTTTCTATGTTTTTCTCTAGTAAATTTCTGAGTTTTGTTTTCGTGTAAATTTGCAACTTTAATCTTAGAGAATATCCAAGTTTTTTTCTCATAAATTTGTGAGTTTCTTCTCAGAATCTACCACACATGGCTGTGACAGGTATACCTCGTCTCCATCTGACCGTCCTCCTGTGCTCTCTGCTTCCTCAGGTGTGACCTTCCTGTCCGGTGGTCAGAGCGAGGAGGAGGCCACCATCAACCTGAACGCCATCAACCAGTGCCCCCTGCACCGGCCCTGGGCCCTCACCTTCTCCTTCGGCCGGGCCCTGCAGGCCTCAGCACTGAAGGCCTGGGGGGGCAAGAAGGAGAACGGCAAGGCCTGCCAGGACGAGTACATAAAGAGAGCACTGGTGAGGAATAAAAATAAAGTATTAATGCTTTATAGATCAGTGAAAAGCTATTTGTAAGGCATGAGAAACTAAAGACTTGGAGGGTTAATAATGATGGGTCGTATTCCATAACACATTATGACCTATGAGTGTAAAATATGAGACTGTGAAGGAACTACTACACTAACAAGAGCTGCAGGCTCAGTGTAGTGAAATACCCGTACAAGTTGCAAGAAATGGAAATACATAAAAGTGCAATTACAATACAGTTGCAGTGTTTAAGGGACAGTTCACCCAAAATCACTAGATCACTAGATGCACTCAGCTTGTGGTGCTCAAACAGCCAAAAAAATACATTTGAACAACTCAACAACAATGTCTTTTTCCAGAAATGTTGACCTTAAGGAGTTTCATTTAGGAACTATTTTCTTTCTACTGCCAGCTGTATCACTGCGCAGAAGGAAGTGTGCATCTGCTCATGGACGAGAGGCTCGTCCTTGTGACAGTATGGGATGTAAATATTAATACAGCTGAGCTGTAGCGTTAGCATCACTGATCTAGCTAGCGTGGTGATACAGTTGGTGGTTGTAGTTTGGTAGAAAGAAAATAGTTCCAACATTATAAGCATACATGAGGAAGTTCTGATTTGGGGGTAAATTGTCGCTTTAAAGCAGCACATGAGTAGATTATTTACTTTAATTCTTTGCACTGCTGGTTATCACTGAGTGCTGTTGTGAATGTTCTTTCTGCCTGCATACTGTGGAGTCTGTCAACTGCACACCGTATCCAAACATTTGATTTAACTCAAAGAGTTTCTCAACAATTGATAATATTGGTAATATTTGGAAGGGAAAAATGTTCTCATAACCCAACAGAGTTGGCAAAAGTACACACATTCTTTATTTCAAGTAGAAGTACAGATACTTGTGTAAAAAAAAAAAAAAAAAACTCTGGTAAAAGCAGAGGTACTGATTTGAACTTCTTTACTCAAGTAAAGTGAAAAGTAAGTCTTGAATGTGCTCAAAGTAGACTAAGTCTTCATGAAGGACATTTTACCGTACAAAGCTAACGAACTCACCTTTTCTCTGTGGTCAAGTCTTCTTGTCTCTTAAATCTTAGTTACATCCTACATCTTTCATGTTCTTGCTTTGGTTCATATTTGTTCTCTTCCTCTTACATCTTCTTCATCTTTTACATCGTCTTCATCTTGTCAGCTCTTTCATATTTTGTTTTCATCTCCTGCATCCTGATACGTCTTTTACAGCATTTTCTTCTTCTTCTAAGTCATTTTTGTCTTGTTACATCGTCTTCATTGTTTTTGTCTTGGTACATTTTTTTGTTACATTCAGTTTGAAATCAGTCTTGATGTTGGAAGGCGGCGCACAATGATGCAAAATAGAAATACTCAATAATTCCCCTCAAATGCATTAAAACTAAAGTAAGAAGCCTGTTTTCAAAATGTAAGGAGTACAAAGTACAGATACGGATAAAGCTTGTGTTTTTTCACTCTTATTGTATTGTTCTGTATTTTTATTTTCAACAAATCCCATGAATACGTGGGACTCAAAAAACTGAGAAATAAATAACTTAAGTGAAATAAATGGGGGGGAAGACAAAAGGAAATAATACAGAAATTAATTTGTCAAGTAAATAAATTGGAAAAATTAATACAAAGGTAAATAAACACAGAAGAAAACTGCAACAGAAATAGCAATTGTCACATTTTATGTAATTATTTATTTTAAATATTTTTGGTGCATTTAATGGTATATTAATTTATTTGTTTTGGGTTTTTTGGCTATTATGGTCCTCCAGAGGATCAAAAATACTTGGAGCCCATTAGTTCCTACTGAAGTTATATCTTATAAAATGTTTCACAAATGTCTAGTTTTATTTTTAAAGCAGGCTCAGTAATTCCCTGAAACAGCTGCTCAGTGTAGTTTTTTATCAAACGTTACTCAGAGATGAAGAATTAGTGCATTTGTTGGGGACTATTTTCAGCGGTGGATTAATTTGGTGCTCTAGTGACTATTTGGGGCAGCAGCACGGTGTACGTGAGTGAAAATATACTGGTGTGTGTGTGTGTGTGTTCATTACAGCCATCTTTTAATGAGTCTTTGTCTGCTTTGTGTTTGTCCACAGAACAACAGCCAGGCAGCACTGGGGAAGTACGTGTCCTCCGGAGATAAGGGGGCAGCAGCTCAGGAGTCTCTGTTCGTGGCCAATCACGCCTACTGAACGTCCGCTTCACCTCCACATACTTCATCCTCATTCCTCCCACGCCCCGCTGGAACCGGCTGTAATCCTCTGAGTCACACACACTAACCAATCAATCAGTCAATCAATTCCAAATCATTCCATTAGAGACGAGAGCCGAATGAGTTCCTGCATAGAAAAAAAACATTCTGATTTGAAAACTACAATACCCATAAGCCCAGTATAACTACTGCAGCTCTGTCCTGCCTTTTAAGTTTTACTCTGGACTTGTTGTGTCACTTTATGTTGTGTTTGTGCACTTAAACCCCACAGAGAGAAAAGAGAGTTCCCCTACAGAGCTGTCCTCAGTGTGTACTTCCATCTAATGTTGTCTTTAAGAAGTACGTGTGCCTTCATTATTGACCTGAAGCAGCCGCTGGAGGGACACTTTATAGAGAACATTATAATGATTATACAGTATTAGAATGTATACACTGGAAAGAGAATCAAATTAAAATATTCCACAACTAATAACGTCCTGTGTTGTTTTATCACTGTGAACATTTCAGGGTTCTCTTACAGGTGCTGGAATCCTTGAAAACACTTGAATTTTGTTGGATTTTGGATGAAGTGCTTGAAGTGGCTTGAAAATGTAACTGCATTACTTTCACAGTGAAATCAGAGCTTTTTTTTTCTTAAAGAATGACTCCATTAATCGATTAACTAATCCTCTCACAAACCTGACTGCTTCATGTTTGGACCTGTTTCTCAAGTCTTCCCTGTTTTTATTAACTGTTCATCTGTCAGTAATTTTCTGGATTAATCAATTAGTTTTGTGGTCCATAAAATCTGAAAAAATTGTGTTGATCAGCATTTCATAAAGTACAAGATGATGTCCTCAAAAGTCTTGTTTTGTCCACAACCGAAAGATCTTCAGTTTACTGTCAGAGAGGAGTAAAGAAACCAGGAAATATTCACATTTAAGAAGCTGAAATCAGAGAAATTTGACATTTTTTCTTAAAAGACTCACACTGACTAATCAGTTATTACCCAGAAGCTGCAGAATCTCCCAAACAATTTAAACTGTCTGAGAGATTCTGCAACACTGTTTTCCTGTGAAACTCCAGCAGTGTTTTGTGGACTAAAAAACTAAACCTGACCTTTATTCAGCATGAGGGTGAAGAGATAATGACTGAATTTTCATTGTTGGGTGAACTATCCCTTTAAAGGAAGGCTTGTTTTTTTTTTAAACAGACACATTTTTGAGGTTTTTTCTTCACAAAATATGTCCTGACAAATATTTTTTTTATCATACTATGTTAATAATGTAGATAAGCAAATGTACCTGGTATACTGTAGGGCTGCAGCGATTACTTTCATTTTTTATTAATGGTCAGTTATTTTCTCAATTAATCGATTAGTTGTTTGGTCCAGAAAATGGTGAAAAATGTTGAACAGTGTTTACCAAAGTCCAGGCTGATGTCCTCCAAGGTCTTGTTTTGTCCACAGCCCAAACATATTCAGTTTACTGACAGAGAGGAGTAAAGAAACCAGAAAATATTCACATTTAAGAAGCTGAAATCAGAGAATTTTTCTTAAAAAATGGCTCAAAATGATTACAACTACTCGACTGATCGACTAATCATTGCAGCTCTAGTATACCATGAAACCAGTATACTGCTGCAAATGTGCACTGTATTGTGATATTTACCCCCAGTATACATGCAGTACATCCACAATGAAAAGAGAGCGTGCAGCTCTGTTCTGAGGCCTCTAGATTAGATTCCCATAACTGCCAGAGTCATTATGAGAAACTCAAAATAATGTCTGATTATTATTTTGAGGAAGTCTCTCCTTATTTTGAGATACTCATTATAAGTCATTATTGTGAGAAAGTTTCTCGTTGTTCTAAATAATAAATCACAACAAAGTAAAGACAAAATATCAAATAGCAGTGAGTTTCTGTAGAAACTATGTATCCTGACATATGTGTGAATTGATCTCATCAGTTTGTCAGATGATGAGAAGGCTTCTGTCTGCAACATGAAGTGAGGCAGATGGGACAATTTAAATTGCATTAGTTTGACATATATGACAGTGTTACTTTGCTATCATCATACAAGTGTATTTGGGGGCGTGAATGAAATAATTTCAGCTGTAGAAATGTGCTCGCATCGCTGAGCTTTTTGACCTTTATAACACTATTCACATCTTATTTGATGTTTGTGAGACTTCTGCAGCATCAATATGATCAATCTGAGACATGTCTTCTGCCCTCTGGTGTATTATCAGTGCACTGCAGGCAGCAGCCTGTGCCTGAGTGCAAAATCCAACATGGCTGCCTTCCACGAGAAATCTTTGCTAATTCTAAAAAAGTTACTATAAGAATGAGTTATATTACTGAAATTTCAATATGAATATTTACTTTAGTGAAACAACCTATAATTACGAACTATTTTGTGATTTATTTTACAGTAAAATCATGTTGAAAATGTTAAATGATAAAATGATACAGCCAGTAAATGAGACAATTAGTGAATCTCTGTCATTATTGTTGAATTTCATGATGCAATCTGCATTATTCCACCACAATCACAAATACACTCTAATACAAACTAATTTATGACTGAAATGTCATCTTAAGATAAATTTAAGAGTGGAAATTGTGATATTTGTACATTTTTTACATGTGCAACCTGTTCCCATTATGATCACTTATGTGTTGAAAACTGTTATAAGCAAGTGAGCACTTGCTAATCGTTGTCTTTTTAACTGATTTTCACTGAAACAATTTTTTCATAATTCATAATCAGAATTTGATGTTTAATTGGCCAATGCAGTTTACATTGATCAAGCAGTTTTTGCCAAAAAGCAAAATAAAAAGGTTCCCGTTTGAAAAAAAAAGAGCCAAACCAAGTTAAATGTGCCAAATTTTCCAAAAGCAATAAACAATATTTCACTTCGTTTCTAAAATGAAAAAATATTGTGATCAACTAATTTTCATAAATGCAATTATGATCAAAATAGTACATTGTATCAATTATGATACAAAATATAATATCTGAAAACAATATAGATTTTGTCAGAAGGTCCAATAAACACTTCAATTTTAAAAAAATTTGAATTTTCTGGTAATTATTTCTGTTATATCTGGTCTACAGCAGGTTTAAGTTGAACCTCAGATGCAGTGACCTCTGCTGGGCTGATGCAGAAGAACAACCAGTGGGTGAATGTTTTGGTAGGGCTTTTTATTTTAAAACGGTTTAGAGGCCTCCATCTTGTAAGCAGAACAAAGTGCATCTCCTACCAGGAACGTACAGCTTAAGTGCTGAGCTTTCATCAGAACACATTTTCTTCTTGTTCAAATCTCCACAACAGACTAACAAAAGGATTTTGTCCCCCGAACATCTGGTGGGGACAGCAGAGATCATTCCAGAACATTAAAGTCTTAACATCGTGTGTCGTTTGTGTGTTCAACAGGGAAACAGGAGGTGGGGTGGTTGGCGGGGGGTCGGCGTTGATGAACGTTTGGGTGATCCTCCCCCTCCGGTCTGCGGCGGCTATCGGCAGCGTCGGCGTGCAGACGTAAAAGAGGATGTCGTCCTCACATGTTGGTGCTCATCCTGGTCTGCTGTTGGCCGGTGTCAGTTCACCCTGGCTGCCCTCTCTGGGTGGAGACTGAGGAGTGGAAACAACACGAGTGAGGCGCTGTTACATGCGTCTGCTGTTTAAAATAGTGTCTCACTGAGTCAAGTCAAAGCGTCATCATGGAGACTGTGTTCTTCTACAGTCTGGGCTCTGATTGGCTGCGAGTGTGCAGACTGGCACTTGGGAGAAGTTTAGCGAGGCTGTTTTGGTAGATGCATTGATCGAAAACAGACTTTTACCTGGGACACTGGTCTTCATGTCCCGTGTGAAGCAAAATGTCACTTTTAACTTTTTTTTAAGATTTAATTGACTCATTTTCTTTTTCAGTCAGTTTTGGTTTGATGAGAGGTAATAAAACAATGAGATGTCCTGTTAAGTCAGCCTGAAGACATGTATTTCTCATTTAAACAATTTAACGTGTATGTTTTGAATAACATGCATCAAGATTAGGGCTGCAAATATTTATTTTCACTGTTGACTAATTTCTCAATTAATCAATTAGTTGTTTGGTCCATAAAATGTCAGAAAATGAGGAAACTGTCAATCGCTGTTTTACGAAGCCTAAGATGACGTCCTCAATTCTCTGCGTTTGTCCACAAACCAAAGATATGCAGTTTACTGTCACAAAAGAGTGAAGAAACCAGAAAATATTCACATTTAAGAAGCTGAAATGAGATAATTTTGACTTTTTTCCTTTTAAAAAGAAAATTATTTGGTTATCTAAATGGTTGCCAATTAATTCAATTCATCATTGATTAATCACTGCAGCTCTATTCAAAATGAAATAGCAGTAAAAACATGCATGCATTCACATGCACATATTAAGCCCTATTGTGCACTGGGTCACAATGGTTTGTCAATTTGATAAAGACGATTAATCTATCGATTAATTTTTCGATTAATCGATCGGTTAACTTATCAATAAATCTAAGGATTTTTTTATTAAAATATATTAATTATATAACAATTAATTTACCTAAAATAAATATTAAAACTTGTCTCATTAATATTTAAATATTTCATTCAATCATAATCCTGAAAAACAGACACATAAAGCACATGAGAATAATGTAGAATAATAAATGCGTCTAATTTCCACACTGACTAAGTGGTAAAGACAAATAAATCAGCCAGAACAGCCTGCTAAGTTCAGAAAATTGCATCACTTTACTGTAATGCAACCTTTAAAACTAGGAAAAGACAACACTTATGCCATATCAGGATATGACAATATCCAAAATTTATCACATTATCTATTCTCATATCATGATATGATATAATATCAATATACTGCCGAGCACTAAGCCCTACAAGAGTTCATTCAGTCCTCTGACAGGGCGATTTTCTAATAATTTCATATTTAACTGCTGCTGAAGATGAACACACTCAGTACAAGCTGTGATGAAGTGTAAAAAACTGTTTTTCACACCTTGACGTGGATCTGGTTGCGCAGCACAGCAGCTCGGAGGATCATGGCTTTGGCTCGTCTCTGGAACTCTTTGCCCATCTGGAGTGACTTTTCGAACGTGGTGCTCCTCTGGTCCACGTCCCGCGCGTACAGAATCTGTCAACAGGTCAGAGGGCCAGTTTGTAACGACTCAGATGAGAGATGACTCATGTCAACATTTCTCTGTGTTTGTGTGTGTGTTTTTGCTGCGTGTGTTTCACCTTGCTGTGGGAGTCGATCCGTGCGTTGATGAGCCCCTCCAGTATGAGCTGGGTGAGCTCGTCTTCCAGAGCTGCTACTGTGGTGTTGAAGGCCTGAGCCATCTTAGTCATGTCTGCTGACACGTACGGGCTGAAATACTGAACAGACACACACACACACACACCACATGTCTGTCATGTTACTATCAGGTAGTAGTTATTTTTTCATCAAGTCCTCATCTTTTTTTAGGAATGCAGAATCTTTAAGCATGAAGGAACGAATATGAATACTGAATCAGATGAAAGCTGATTTTCAGAGTAGGGCTGTGGATTGTGAAGGATTGGGCGATACGTATCACCATAGCAACTGTGTGTAATTGTATGTCTCACCTGAATGAGGGCTCTGTTCCTGATCTGACTGTACAGTGTCTTGACATGCGGTGCCAGGTACATGTCCAACAGGAGGTTATCCTGGAGGAAACAACACAGTCACTCACCACAATAAATACACATAATGCACTGCCACGTCATGACCTCATAACCTCTGTACAGTCTCACACTGCTCAGGTTCAACCGACCGTTCTTCTATCACAACCGCCCTGTGTGTAGTTTCAGGTAAACACAAAGGTTTTCTGCTCTCACCTTCATTTCATCCAGCAGTTTGAGACAGGACGCGTACTTGGACTCGTAGAACTTGAAGATGATGTCACGGATCTGAGGTTCCAACTCTAGAAATAATTTAAAGGAGCTGCAGGGGGAAAAAAAAAAAAGATTACATAGACTTCTAGTCATTAAATGTAGCATGATATTTTTTTAGTACTACCACACTACTACTACCACCTACCTGCTGGAGATGACGTTACGCTGGAGCTCCTGTCTGTCAAATGTGGCCAAAGCACACAAGCCTCCATACACAGCTACATTACTGGGTGACAGGAGCTGCACACAATGCACACAACACACACACACACACACACACACAACTCATCAGCTTTTTGACAGTACAATGCACTGGATTACTCTGTGAATATTATCCTGGCTTTCCAAGCAGGGTTGTACTTTTTGTTTAGGTGGAAAACTGGGTTCTTTTCTGAGTATTTTGGCCCCAAAATACACACAAAGACTATAGTATTTGCCATTTTGATAAAACTAAATTTTGTCCCACGTTGCTGACACTGAAATCACTTCAGGAACAAATGTGTTCACAGTTGGCATGGACCTCGTATGTGCGTAACACCACGGTTTTTAGACTTGAAAAGGTTCCTTTGGTGGATTAAGCTGTAACACCACGGTTCTACTGGCTGACATGACTCACCTCTGGACAGTCACAGTGGTCGAAAGAAGCCTGCAGGAAGCACTTGGCAGCTGGTTTGTATTTTCGTGAAGCCAACTCTGCCAGGCCTGAAACACCAACAAACAAGTTAAGACTTGTATAATAATCACTTAATCTTCTAAAAATGATACAAATCTGCTCTCTATAGACAGAACAGCCTAACTTCAGACTGTACTGGGTGACTTTACCATCACAGACCATAATACTATCTTACCTGCAGCACACTTTAATTTGGTGAGGACTGCTTGGTTTTGGCTATCTCGTTCTCCTCTTTGCTAAAAAGAAACAAACAGAAACGCCATCAGCTGAAGGCAGTTATCACCTGCATAACAAGCTTTGAAGAACAAAATGATTCATGAATAGTTTCCTGTCCCATTATGAAACACTTAACAGTCTGGACCCTGTTTCCCAGAGCCTCCTTAGCTTAGTTATACCTTCTGAAAGGTTTACATTCAGAAGGACGGTCTGAACCACTCGTAAGCTGTCTCTTAGTGATTCACTCCATCCATCCTGTCACAGTTTCAGCTTTATTAGGTCAACATTATGCTTTTCAAACGGACAGGTTCACATCTAGGCTACTTGTGCAAAGTACATCATTAGTTTAACATGAACTTCATGAAAATTACTGATGAAAACAAGTGTTCTGACAAAATTCTCACATCATGAGAATGTTGTCATTTAATCTGTCTGTTCTTACCTTGATGGTGGCCTAATGAAATATAGGACCTCTTCATAACACTGATCCAATTTGTTCAAAATTGTGGAATTTTATTTTATATTGGTTTATGTAATGGAGCTGACTGAGGATATAACTTTTCTGACTGTGTGGTTAGTCTATAGTAGCCTGAACTCTAGTCTGGGAAACACCTGTACAAAAAGAAGTTCCTTTGCTGAGGTAACCTACGTAGAACGCTAAGGTACATCGAAAATGAGAAACGCCACCCTGGTTGTTAATGGTAAGGATACCCAGACCTCAAAGCTCGATGTTTAACACAGTCCAGACACTCTGACCTCTGCTGTGTGAGAGAGTGGTGCTCACCTCTGCTATCTCTGGTGTGGATTCTGCTTTGTTGACGTAGCTCAATACGTGGGACCAGTTCTGGAGGTAAACACTAACCTGTGGGCACAGAGCAGGGGATGGACTCCTTCGTACACTTAAATTGGTGATGACAGTACACACAGACAAGTGCAAGGAAATTAAACTGGTGAAGAGTAACCAACATTCATGACTCCAGTTGTTACACTGGAATGACATGACTGCAGCAGCAGAGTGTAGCGTTCCCATCCTGCCGTACCTTGATGACATTCAGACACATGTTAATGACATGCTTAGCGCTGGTGCAGTAGTCTCTGGCTCTGGAGTAGCACTTGAGGGCATTACTGAGGTCACCACAGTCCAGGTAATGGTCCCCCAAGTCATCATGGCCTCTCCTGGGGAGGGAGGACAGAACGGTAAATTCTACTGTACTGCTTTAATATGTCCAACCTTATCTGAACCTAAATGTTCCATTCATTAAAAAATGGAGACTCTGATTCTGTGAGAACGCTGAGGCTGATTAAGAATGTCATGAGCACAGATACTTTAGTGCCAAGTTGATGCCAAAATTTAGTAAATGTGAAGAACGCCTATCAGCCCTAAACAACAAAAATTACACATGTGCAGCTGCAGCAACAGCTCCGCTTCAACTCGTCCAAAAGAAAAAGTAGTGATGCACGGACTGACCCAGTTAACACACTGGCCGGGTGTGTTCAGATCAACTTTCTAGAAAACACCACGAGTTATGACGGGTGGGTCAAGTGACAAAGCAGCAGTCTTAGAGTATTAATGACTTCCAGAAAAGACTGTGTGTAATAGTCCTCTTCCTTCCACCTTCCTCTCCCCCTCTCGGTCTCCCTCTCAGTCAAACATACACAACCTGGCTGCAGCAGTACACACAGCAGTACATCCAATGAGCTCCGTCAGCTCAGCTGATCAGTGCTCAAAGCACGCCAAAATAGGTGTGTACGACTATTCTGTTAAAATTAACATGTAAAATATGAAGGGAAAGAACGTGTGAGAATGAAAAAAAGCAACAGACTTCATATCTGAGCAGAAATCACTTTTGTATGACTTTCCAGACATGGGGACAGTTTTGCCTCTACCCCTGTTCAGTGAAAAAGTGCCAAATTGTTTACAATTAAATTTGAAGGCACAATTTTGTGCAATCCATTCTAAATAAGAGAATAATTTTTGCAAATTAAAAGAGCGTACTGCTCTGAGTTAATACACCTTGTCAATTCCAAATTATGAGTAAGACAAAATGACAAGAACTGAGAGTCCAAATACGTTCATTAGTATGAAAAAATAAATATTTGTGCGTAATGACATTGATCACCAACCACAGTCTGAAATGTGGAATGTGGAAACTCATTTGGACCAAGGTTGTATGTGCAGACCGCATCACTTTTTACAGCTCGTCTTCTGCCCACATATTGATCTAGTTGGACAATTATTTACCCACCATTGTTTCCAACACATTATTTAACCAATATCATTCCTCATACTTATATTCTGAATAGGGAATGGAGTAAATAAATTAAAAGCTGCCAGATGGAATTTAAGACTATTTTATACTTTCGAAGGCATTTTAAAATGATAGATGATAAAAAAAATTCCCTGTGCTATGATACCTGATGCTCTCTTTAATGGAGTTTCCCTTGTAGTTCTTGAGATCAGTATCCAGTTTCTCCAGTTTGAGCAGAGCCTTCTTCCTGGTGGATTCGGCCCAGGCTGAGTCCAGAGGAGGAGGAACAACCGCACCTTCAGGCACTGGTTCCGGCACACCCTGCACTTCCCTACAGGTCAACGATGACAATACACACAAAATACTTTACATTAGATGTTGACAGAGTTAAATATGCAACATATTAGCTATCATATTGTGTTGCAGTACTCTGTGGCCACTCCCCAGTTCACAGATTCATGATTCAGCTGCTCCCATAGAGCTTTTTTTTTTTTCCCTGTTAGTCAATACTAATATATCACAACATAAATTCACCCCGATCCTGGCTTCCCTCCACTTGGATCACTTTTAAAGCCAGTCTGGGTCTAAGCCTACTCTGATGGGTTTTCAGAAGAAGAAAATGTTAAGCTTATTAGCAGAAATTAAACATTTACAAATGTAAAGATTGTAACTATGGAAACAATTATAAACTGTTGATCATTTCTGACAGTGAATCTTTGGAATGAATTCTTCTGCGTTTGTGTGTGAGGGCTGATGGGGGCTCAGTTTTTCTTAGATAAAAGCAGGGGGTGCTGCCCAAAGAAAAAAGGTTGGGAACCACTGGACTACAATACCGTGTAGCCTCGGTGAGTTTGCGGTGGATCTCTTCGTAAGTGTCGACATTAAAGTCCTCTGAACGAAGGTGAGGGCCATCTTCAGGGCTTCCACTCGGAGCTGAGGGCAATGTTCAGCGATGAACTGAAGCCTCTCAATGCGCATTAATCCACTATAGCTGGTCGCATACTGCTCCAGGTCCTGCACACACAGGGAGGGACAGGTGAGAGATCTTATTTTTGTTTCAAATATTTTATTTATTGTGAAGGTTCATGTCATCATACATAGCATCCAGATAAACAGGTTTTTCTTTTCCTTTTTAAAGCAAACAGACACTGTAAACAAAACCAGCAAGGAGGACGACTCATCAGTTGTTCAAAAAAAAAAAAAAAAAAAAAATAGGCCTCACGTCATAGAATGAACACAGACATAAACAAAAAAAAGCCCGGACCCACCCATCCTCCCAGCTCGAGGCTACAGCCCTTCCCTGGAGTGTTACCTTATGTTATGAGTAGTGTAGTTTATGTACAGGATTTGGATTAGTTTAGCCTTTCAGATAGGTGATTAAGGAGTGCCAAATATTATCAAATTCCCTGAGTTTGTTTCTCAGAACAAATCTAATTCTTTCTAAATGTTTCTGTCAGCTCACTGAGCCAGAGTTTAACAGCAGGCACTTCTTTCTTCTTCCAAAAAAGAAGAATGAGCTTCTCAGCAGTGAGAGGTCCATAAGATAATAGGCACTGCTGAGCTACCTGCAGTCTCCTCGTGCCTACCGATACTCCTAAGAGAGAGAATCTTACTAAAACAAAGTCAAAGCTGCTCCACTGACACGTTCAGGTGGCAATGTACCATCATTTTGTCTCGATTGTTTTCATGTACTACACTGACATTCAAACTTATTCACTGCGCAGAAACAAACATTCAACAGCCTCAAGCACTGAAATTCAGAATTATAATGAAATGAAAATATAAGAGTCTCTCAAGTCAGTACCAGTGTTGGGTTTTCCACTATGTAGTTGGTGTCCGGAGCATTCTGCTGGTCCTCCTGAGGGTCTGCGTCAATCTGCATGGGCTCCACAGACCCCTGAGAGAAACAGATAGAGATGATCTGCATTTTAACTGAATAACATCACAACTATACAAGAACTGTGAAAAAAAGAGTTCAATTTAATCTGTAAGCATTAAGAAGATGACTAGTGTCTGTTTTCTAATAAGCAAATCCGTTCTGGCTGATGAGATGCTGTGTGATGCAGCAGAGCTTCACAAACTTCTGTTGCTTGTGGTATTGCTGGCATGTTAACCTCAACAAGCAGCCTTGTTTCAGGACCTGAGGTTGTCCATAGCATGAGCTATTAAAGAGACAGTTCATCCCAAAATAAACAAAACACATTTTATGTTATCTATCCATCTAGATAGTTTTAATGTGAGTTGCCGAGTTTAACTGATATGTCTGCCTTCTCACTAGGGCTGCACAACTGATGACAGTATTTGAAAAAAGTTTTTGAAAAAAACTTTGAAAAAATGTGTAAGAAAACAGCATTTTAATGAGGAGCTGCAGAGATGATCTAAAAGTCTTGTTCACCAGATGAAAGAAAACATGTTTGTTTGGTTCAGACCCCAACAAATATCACATCTTTTTTTTTTTTCAGTCAAAATGAAAATTTTAAATGCAAAAATTATCATTCCCACTAATCTCAATATGTATCTTAATATGACTTTCTTTACCATATCATGCAGCACTACTTCTCACTAATATAATGGAACTAGATGGCTCTCAGTTTGTGGCAGTTGTGCAGTTTCATGTAGGAACTATTTTCTTTCAACCGAACTACAACTGCCGACCGCATCACTGGGTAGAAGGAAGCATGCTCACAGACGACAGGCTCGTGCTCTTGACAACGGGAAAGTAAACATTAGTCCTTCGCTGAGCTGCAGTGTTTCCCACACAGACTTTTTTTGGGTGGAAGCACAAGTATATTTTGCATCCAATTTTGGATTTTTTTCTTTGGTCACAAGAATGACACCATCTGCAATTGTTTAGTGGACAATCTGCCCCTCCTGCACCTGTTTGTTCTGTTTCACAACAGGACAGTTACATCGCATATACTCTGCAGAGAAACAAAGAAGGAGAGAGTCTCCTGTTTAATTTATGCCTACTTATACTGTTGTTTTGTAAAAGCTTGTAAGCACACCTGTTTGATGCTGATGTCATTTGGTACCACATTGGTTTTAATAGGCTCCATCATTGACAATAAGCCTCCTCCACATGCAGCTCACTTGTTGCAGTGAAAATGCAATCGCAGGTGGAAAAATCACAGAATGTGAGTTGTGTTTTGGGGCAACTTTGTAAAACATACTGCTGATGAAGACAGTCAATAGATGAAACACACCAGGAGAGAGGAACAGAGAGAGGAGGAGCAGGGTAAGCTTCGATGTTAGTGCAAAAGAGAAGTTAAGGTGTGTGTCTGTGTGGGTAAAATAGAACTGAAGAGAAAAGCAAGTTGAGCTGACTAAACCAGTTTGTGACTAAACAGTAAAATAAGGCGATGAATTGATAACAAATGGTGAAATAAGAAAAAACATACTCAAAACAGGGTAACATATTCTTTGAAATATAAGGACAGGACCCATCCCACCACAGTTACATCAACAATCTATAGGAAACACTGAGCTGTAACCTCTCATCCCTGAGCAGATGCATGCTTCCTTCAGCACGGTTGGTTTAAGACAGATTTTTTGGCACTAGTGTGCCAGTGACAGACAGCTATAAGTTTCCAGCTCATCCCTCTCCCTGCAGACCAGTCAGTAGGGACTACTTTCTTTCTTGTAGAGAGCAAGTAGTGGGAGATGGTAGATTCTTCTGCAGAAAGAAAGTAGTTCCCACATGAAACTGCTCACATGTTGTATGGAATGTCTTGAGTGACTGGGTCGTGATTTTTGGAAACAGACACTGGTGTTTTTCTTTGATACTTTAAGCATCACAAGCCGAGTACTAGCTGATTCCATTATTCTGGAGAGAAGGCAGACACCTCTGTGGCTGACATCTCCAAAACTTGATTATGGTGTGAACTGTCCCTTTAAACATAAAACAAAATCAATTGCAATGCAATGATCTGTAATCTGCTGTTACTGAGATACCACACCTAAGAGCACTTATACCACTAAAAGCTGGTTTACAATGCAGTGTACAGCAGGGAGGATTGGGCATGCTCTGATTCTTAAAGGTAGTTTAACTGACATTTGCTCTGTTAGCTTGTTACCACATTAACAGGCTTAATAAACTGGTGACTGACTTGTACCTCTGGAAGGATAAACTTTTTGTAAACAACTGTGCCAGTAGTACATGGTAATGCTAGCTGCTATTTAGAGCTAACGTCAGTATGACACACTGCTGCAGGAGGCAGGCTGGGCAGTGCTAGCTTTCATTAGCTGCAGGTTACTATGATAAACACGAGTTGTTCTTCAGTCTCTCTTGTGTTTGCTTTGGTGAACAATCACATGTGAGATGTGTGTAGGTGACGTCATCTTTTAACGCCTTTTGTCGTTTTGCCAGTGTAACGTTATGGTAAAGCCGGTACCTTCAGTGCTAATGTTGTTAGCCAGCGAAGGCCCGCAGTCAGCTGTTAGCCTTCAGTTCCGAACTCCATTAAAACCACCTCAATATCTAATCTTTAGGCTTCCTGGTAAACATACATGTATTTATAACGCCTTATGAGGTTTTGGGTGTCATTTTACCATTCGACACAGGCACCGAGCGGGAAATATTTCAGTAAATACGTAATTCATTCGCTGCTTGACGTTAACGTTAAGGAAGGACGGTCCCTTTAACGTCGGCAAAACCGCTAACCAATTTCAAGAGTGAACTCGTCATTGTTTTCGTTTTAATCCAACAACGTATCATTTGGTAAATGATTCACACGACCAAAACAACATACGGAACCACTGATGCCTGCGTGGTCTTAAATTGTGATCTTGAACCATGAACTGAACCGTAGCTAATCTAGCTAACGCTTAGCTGACTGCTAGCTAAGGTTACATCGCTGCTCCTAACAAACATCAAGTCCAGTTTCCAGCGATCGTTGCTGGTTGGAAATGACCGGACTGCACCGGTTAAGACTCACCTGAAAGTTAAACACTTGGACAGGCAAAGGCATCTTATTTAGTTCTGACTTCGGTGTCGTTCGGGGAAGAATGTGTCATAGGTACGTTTGTGTGCGGCGTGCGATCCAGCAGCCGAGTTGCAGGATAGCTACGGCTCGCGGGAAGGCGCAGTTTGACACTTCTTCTTCTTTGGATTCCACACGCTGGACGTTATAGTGGCGTATTGCTGCCCTCTAGCGTTTGTTCTTTATTCTCCTTTTTCCTTCCTAAATCTGATAATGACAATTGATAACTCTTCAGGTATCTGTGCTTTACTTTAGTATTTCTTTTTCTGGTAACTTTTTACTTTTACTCCTTACAGTTTAACACAAATATATGTACTTTTTACTCCATACGTTTCCAAAACAGGCTTGTTATTTTTGGTTTCAATGCATTTGAGTAGAATTATTGGTTAATTTTATTTTGCATCATTGCACGCCACCTTCCCAACATCAAAACTAATTCAAATCTAAGTGAATGGGACAATAACACATAGAATATATGATTTCTTGGTGTCTGGTCACCATCAGTGCATAGCATATCATAACATAACCAAGTAGTTTTTGTGCCTAAACCCAGTGGTGGAAAGAGTACTGAAAATCTGTACACAAGTACAAGTACTGTTACACTACTAAAAGTATTTGTTGCAAAAATCTACTCAGAGTGTCAGCTACTTTTAAAACCGTTGATGTTACCATCACTCCTCCAAACTAGGGTTGCAAATTCTGTGCGTTTTCCTGAACCACTAGCTGAAAATGCTAACAACTGATCAATCATTACTAATTTATATGATACGTGTTTTCCCCCCTCATTTTCAATTCTTTTT
Source organism: Lutjanus argentimaculatus (assembly GCA_034769285.1). Lineage (NCBI taxonomy): Eukaryota > Metazoa > Chordata > Actinopteri > Lutjaniformes > Lutjanidae > Lutjanus > Lutjanus argentimaculatus. Next base: position 820,703 of record JAWZSL010000044.1, on the reverse strand, counting down.
CTGTTTGTCTTTTTCATCCTTTTTCTCATTTTAAGTCTAAGTTTAGCCACACCTGACAAAACAATATCAAATGAGGTGCAATTGCTGCCAGGTCTCTTCATGAATATCCATGAATACATTTTTAATTGGTTAAATACTTAATAGCAGTTAGTTCGATTATTAATTAATCAATAACATCCTTACTCCAAATGTGTACTAACAAAGCATTTTGTTTTGTTTTTCATCCATATGTCATTGTTTTCACTGGCCTGTTTGCAATCAGATCACATTATTGGCTACTAGAATGCAGATGAAAGGTTTGGATATTAATTCAAATTGTACTCAGTACTCAGCTATGATTTTAAAAGTAAGTAAGTAGATTACATCTTGTAATGCATACTTAAGTATGAGTAAAAGTAAGACTTGAAAATCTACTCATACAAACTAGAAGTACCCAAAAACTATTAATTACAGTAATTTGAGTATTTGTAATTAGTTACTTCCACCCCTGCCTTAAACCTAACCAAGTAGTTTTTTGTATCAGGCGCTGAGGGGTGTTGACAGTGATGAACATGTTGCCAAACCTGTTCCCTTCTGCAGCATTTTGGGGTGTTTTTTGTCTGTATGTGCTGGTTTTCATTGGACTATTTGCCATCAGATAACCTTCTTGGTTAAAAAAAGGCAGCTGAAAGGTTTGGATATTAATTAAAAAATCAATCATGATTTTAAAAGTGACAAATAGATTACACTGTGCAATGCATACTTAAACATGCATAAAATACAGACTTGAAAAAATACAAGTACAAGTACCCAAAAAACTACTTAATTACAGTAATTTGCTATTTGTAATTAGTTATTTCCTGGCTAAAATCAATGTGACATCAGTATAGATCTGTGTGAATCGCTGAGGCCATTTTAATCTCTCTCTCTGTGTTAGTCCTATCCTGTGAATGCTGACCGGGCACTTCGCTATCCTCTGCTGCACGTCACGGCTCACAATCCTCATTATTAATGCTATTAATAGCCCATAAGCTATCAATGGTTCTTTTTACTCACACGAGATCTACAGGACTGCCAACTAACAACTTCAGTGGTGGATGAAGTATTCAGATCTTTCACTTAAGTAAAAGCATTAGAATTATTGTTATGTAGGCTATATATGCAACCATGTATATATGTATTGTATTTGTGTATGTGTTTTTCTAGTTCCATTTGTAAGCAGCTGTGGAAAAATATTTAAATATTTTGCTTTACCTTTTTTTTTAAACAATGTACATGATGATAAGTTATACATTATTATAAACAATTTATCAGGTTATAGTATAAAAATATCTTGTTAACATGAAATAATATGGAGGAATATAACAATAAACTTTTCAGGTTATTACATGATACTGCTCCAGCTTTCTTTTTCTGGCATGGGAGCAATATGCTGCTGGTTTGTTACACAAAGCCATCTTCCTTAGAAACTGTTTGGAAAAGGGCTGGCACTTTCAGAAAAACGCTTGTCAGGCGATTGGATGAACTATCTGTCCATCATGTCTAACATGGGCTAACTTCAACCAATCTGATCAAACTCTTGGCAAAGCCTGTCCTGACAAGAGAAAACACCTCTTTCACGGAGTGTGCAGTTCTTTGCTCTTCTTTCAAAGAAATGAGCATCAGGTATATCAAATTCTGATATACCTGATGCTAAAAATATTCAATTTCAATGAAAAGTACTTCTTTCAAAATCTTACTTGGCAAGTAGCAACAAAATGTATTCAAATGATCACCCTGACTCTGTTTGACCTGTATGGATGGAACCTTGGCACCAAAGCCATTTTGACATGAAAAAACAGAGTAAACGACAGGTGTTAGCAATGGTAGGCCCTGTTTCATTCAGGTCAAACAGAGTCAGGGGGTGCTTTTGTGCATATAGACTCACTGGAAAGGCCTCTTTACACTAAATGTAACAGAGTCTTAATTAGCAAAGATTTAAAAAAGACCTAAGGTTTATAGGGTTACAGTTTTGAAATAAAGAACTTGGCATGCACACTGCCACACAGTTGTCTAAATCATTATCATGGCCTCTAGTAGCCTACAGCTGATCTAAAGCGCAAGTGTAAAGCGTAATGCGCAGTGAATTTAATTTATTCAAGGTGTGTCCAAATCCACCTTTGCCAGCTTGCCAAAATATAACCAAGTTACATGACTTTAATATTGTGATGGCTCACGTTACTGGCTACATTTTTTAACAGGCAATTAGTAATCTGTATCTGAACACATGTTTAAAGTAACCCTTCCAACCATGCTAGTGGGTCACACAAACTAACACTTCCGGTCCACGCAGTTGTAGTAACTGGTCTGAACTCAGTACCCTCTCTCTCTCTCTCCTCACTCTCTCTCTCTCTCTCTCTCTGTCCTGTACTGGAGTGTCGCGTGCGAACTGCTGTGAGCGCGCGCGCTCAAGAAGCCGTGCGTCTCGCGTGATGCAGCAGAGCCGCGCGGCGTCACAGAGACAGAGTGGGTGGATTAACGCGAGGAGGTAAATACATTTTAGTCGTTTTAGCCTCTGTTGCTGTAGGATATCTGACCTGTCGGACTGTAAAATACCAATAATACGACCGTACCACCTGACGGCGTTCGTATCAGGCTGTTCGCGCGCGCACAGATGCGGTTTGACGGACTGCGGTAAAAAAAACCGGCTGCTCAGTCGCGAGCACCTCCAGTGACGGAAACTTTCATTCACGTGAATGAGTTGATGGATCTGTGACGGAGTATGTAACCGACACGAGCGTTAATCTCACGACAGCTCGGCTAAGCCACATCCATCCATCCATCCACCCGGGAGGAGGGAGGGAAGAAGCGGCGAACAGCGCAGTCAGTCACGGTCAGCTCTCCTCCTCTCCTCCGTTCAGCGTCTCTGTTCCCGTTATGGTGTGAGGTAACTCGGCCCCGTGGAAACGAACTCACTCTCCTCATAAGTGGTTCTGACACTGTTATGCTCGGCTGTGGCTTCAGCAGTCGACCAGTACAGAAAGCCGGCTTTCCCTCTTTCACATGGGCGAAGACGAGGAGCGGTTCTGCGCCCAGACTCACCACCACGGAGGAAACGACGAGAGCGGAGAGAGCGGAGCGCCTCTGGACCCGGTCACAGAGAGGAGATATGCGGAGCTGTTCAAGCAGCTGGACCTGAATAAAGATGGCAGGGTCGACATCAATGAACTGAGGGCCGGACTGGCAGCTCGGGGTTTACACCACGGAGAGGCAGAGGAGGTGAGGCAAGCAGCACGCTTATTACTGATGCTAGGACAGGTGCACGCGCGCCACACACACACACACACACACACTTTAAATTTTTTTTCTTTCATAAGTTTCAGACACCTTGAAATGGTCCAGTCATCTTTAATATAGGACATGAATTAATAATACAATATATATTTGCGCTAATAAGGACAAGACTCACCCAAAATGAAAATTCAGTCATTATCTACTCTGATTATTAAATTAATCACCAACTATTTTGAGGTTCACATAATTTTTAAGAAAAAAAAAGTCAAAATTCTTCTCAGCTTCCTAAATGTTGATATTTGACAGATATTGTCACAGAGGAGTAAAGAAACCAAAAATCATTTCATTTCAACATCTTTATTTCTCTATGACAGCAAACTCAATATCTGTGAGTAAAACAAGACATTTGAGGATGTCATCTCAGGCTTTAGGAAACACTGATTGACATTTACTACAACTACTATTGATTAATTGAGAAAATAATCAACCAATTAATCAACTATGAAAATAATTGTGAGTTACAGCTCTAGTAATTGATATTGGACTAGACTGTAGCAAAAAATATAAATCAATGAGCAGTGGTGGAAGAAATATTCAGATACCTTTCTAACACCACACTGAAAATACTCAAATACAAGTAAAAGTACTGCATTCAAAACTTACTTAAATAATATAAGTAGGGGAGAATGGGGGCAATTGTAATATTTTTTCATTTTCTATTGTAACTGACATACAATTTGAATTAGACTAAGAAACTAATTAATAATAGAGCTGCAATGATTAATCGATTGGAAATTAATCACCAACTATTTTGATTATCGATTAATCGGTTTGAGTAAATTTTTAAGAAAAAAAGTCAAAATTCTCTGATTTCAGCTTCTTAAATGTAAATGGGGTTTTTTGTGTGTGTGTTTTTTTTTTTTTTTTACTCCTTTATGACAGTAAATTAGTATTTTTGGGTTGTGAGTAAAACATTTGAGGATGTTATCTTGACTGTGGGAAAACACAGATTGACATTTTTCACCATTTTCTGACAGTTTTCAGCATCTGAAATGTGAATATTTTCTGGCTTCTTTACTTCTCTTAACAGTAAACTGAATATTTTTCAGGTGTGGACAAAACAAGACATTTTGGACAAAATAATTGTTAGCTGTGACCCTAAAAACGCTACATTAGGCTAAACAGTTTCTTTTTTTTTAAGTTTTTTTTTTTTTTTGGCATTTTTTGCCTTTATTGGACAAGACAGACAGAGAGTAGACAGGAAGTGGGGCAGAGAGAGGGGAAATGACACGCAGCAAAGAGCCGAAGGCGGGAGTCGAACCAGCGGCCGCTGCAGAGGATTAACAGCCTCCATACATGGGTCAGACGCTCTACCAACTGAACGTCTGCCCAGGCTAAACAGTTTCTGACATTTTTAAACAAACTATTAATCGATTCATTGAGAAAATAATTGACCAATTAATGAACTATGATTATAATTGTTTGTTGCAGCCCTAATTAGCAATACCATTTAGGACAAGACTATAATATTAAAGGGATATTTCATCCAAAAATTAAAATTCAGTCATTATTTACTACTTTCATGCTAATTGAAGGCCAGGTTTAGTTTTTTTAGTCCACAAAACACTGCTGGAGTTAACAGGAAAACTTTAAGTGAATGGTGACCAGTTTTCAAATGGATAAAAACAACCGAACAACCATATAGTGTTATATAGTGTTGGAGGACCATGGCTCCGGCACTTCACCGAGCCATATTTCAGATCCACCCAAAAAATCCTGAAACCAGAAACTGTGAACAACATTCTACCAGTTCAACTCCACAATTCATTTTCACATGTTTTTAGCAACCATTTTCTAACGTGTACAATGTGTTTAGAAGAAAAACTTCCTTTTTTGTTTACACGTCTTTAAGTGCACTGAAGTTACATCTTAGTGTTGACTGCATTTCACCTACCAGTGAATTACGACTTTAGAGAAATGCTTTCACACTGATCAGAATGATTAAACAATTTTTTGTTTTGTGACACAATGTTGTAACCATATTTTAGATGGTTGAAAAGAGGCTTAAAAGTGGTGACAATCAGACCGAATATCAACCAGTTTTCAACTAAAAATCAACCTTTAAATTGCAGTTTGTGCTCACTGGATAATGCAAAAAGTCAGAGTCTAACCACCAACCAGGGATTTTGGGATAGTAACTGCTGCTGAGGAAGCACAGGAGCTTGTTCTCGCTTTTATCCCAACTGGGCCCTTCTGAGTCACTTCACTCACTTAGTAACCTTCCTAATTACATTAAGAGACCTCTCCAATACACAACCCAGTTGAAATACTGTTCAATAAAGTATGAGAGCCCTGAGGGCAGGTATGGGGTTTTCTCCATTACAACCAAGGCATCTACTACAGTGTCAGTGTCACAGGAGTTTAGTACAGTATCTTAAAGCCAAGCAAAATTGTTCAGTTCCAGTCTTCAACTCTTGTGTCATGCTTTAAAACCAAGTTTTATGTGTTTTCCAAATGTGGCTTCATGTTCTCTGATTGTGTCAGCAGTGTGTCTGCACAGAGTGGCTGACATGTTGGCCCAGTGCATGCAGTGTGGGCCAACCCCAGACAGTGGGCAGGAGCAGAGGGGTTGTTTAGTTGAACATGTTAGTTAGTGCTGCAAGTAATGATTATTTTCATTGTTGATTAATCTGTTGATTATTTTCTCAATTAATCGAGTAGTTGTTGGTCTATAAAATGTCAGAAAATGGTGAAAAAAGTCAATTGATTTTTTTTCAAAGCCCAAGATGATGTCCTCAATGTCTTGTTTTGTCCACAATCCAAAAATATTCAGTTTACTCTCAGAGAGGAGTGAAGAAATCAGAAAAAAAAATCACATTTAAGAAGCTGAAATTATCAACCGTATACTGATAATAGTTAGTACCCTAATTAACATGTAAACGTTAAATGTTAACAAGAGACATTTGTTAACAGAATATAATGCTTATTGTACCATTAATTTAACTGGTTTTAGTTAATAACTTATTCGTGGTTGTTACTAATTTTAAGAGCATTTTATTTAGTATTAGGCCTAACTAATATATAAATTAATACCATAGTGTACTTGCTTATTAAGCATTAAATCATATTAATTAATGGACCCCTTTTATAAAGTGTTGCAGAGTATTTGGACATTTTTTATTAAAAAATGCCCCAAAACAATTAATCAACTATCAAAATAGTTGACTATTAATTAAACTGTTGATTATTAATCAATTAACTGAATAATTGTTGCAGCTCTAATGTTAATCTAGTCTGCCAGGCTCATTGGTCCTCTATCTGACTGAAGTTTGTGATGGTTAGAATCTGTGGCCCTGACTTTGAAATATCAGCAGTCTAACTGTGCTGTGTATTGATAAATCCAGGGTGGTGTCCATTGTGCTTTTTCTTGCCCCTCTGTCATTTTTGTCTTGGATCTATTATATTCTTTCGCTAGTTGTGAGTGAGCAAACAAACATGTTCATCCCCCCGTTAAAAATACTAATAACTACTGTTATGAACCATCTCAAAGGAAAACAGAGCAATGATCTAAAGTTAGATCGATGAAAATGAAAATGTAAACAAGTCAAAATGATGAAAATCAAAGTGAAAATTTTGTGTCTCAAAACTCTGTTGACCAAAATTTTGACTTATATCTCATGATTGTCAATGTCAGCTGGGATAGGCTCCAGCCCCCCGCGACCCTCACGGATAAGCGGTTACAGAAAATGGATGGATGGATGATTTAGACTTTGATATCCCACGATGTCGACCCAGTAAAACATTTTTTTTTTCAAGTTTTTGTTTTCTTTATCCAATTGCTGAGATAATACAAGGATACTTGGCAATTTATTTATCATTTACAACAAGGCTGTAAAATAAGATCGTAATCAGTGTAGTTCCCTCATTGGACTGATTGATTGGATTTGGTTGATGAGATAAAAAAAATATCGAACAAACTAATTCATTCATGGAGGAGTGCTTAGGACAAATGAAGCAGTCCTACAGCCTGAGGGAAGAAACTTGTCTTCAGTCTTGTGGTACAGTGGCAGATACTTCTATATCTCTTGCTTTATGGTGATGTCAGAGGGTGAACAGACTGTGGTGGGTGCTGTCTTTTAGTATCCTCTGGGCTCTGTGCAGGCACCTCACCTCCCCGATATCACTAATTACTGATGCTCGGTACATGAGTACCAGTGATGTTCTGGGCAGTTTTATTAATCACTCGCTGTAAAGTTCTCCTGTCTTGGGCTGTGTGCATCCCATGATGCCAGTTTGTGTGGTGTTTTCCAGTCAGCATGCTTTCAGTTGCTGCTTCGAAGAAGTTCACAAGAACATAGCACAGGAAATTTGCCTTCTTAAGTCCCTCAGAAACATAGCCATTTCTAAGCCTTCTTTTATCAGGGTGATGTGTGATGTCCATGACAAGTTCTCTGTGATACTGATTCTCAGGAACCTAAAACTGCTCCACCTCAGCTCCACTGATGTAGACAGGGGTGTGCGTTTTTGCCTCCTTTCTCCAAAAGTCAACAATCAGCTCCTTGGTTTTGCAGACATTAAGCAATAGGTTGTTTTCTGCGCACCACCCTGAAAGACTATTGATTCCCTTCCAGTATGAGGTCTCATTGTTGTTTGAAATCTGGCCAATGATGGTGGTGTCATAAGCGAAACTGAACAATAGAGTTCTCTCCTTGTCAGGAGCTGCAATCATGAGTGTACAGAGTGAACAGGAGGGGGCACACATCCTTGGGAGGCTCCGTGTTGAGCACTAGAGTGGAGGAGGTGAGATCGCCAATCCAAATTATTATAATGTTGAAAAGTTCTATTTGAATCATCGCTGGACATGAAGGAATATGCTGCTTCATTATATTGTGAAAAATAGCAGTAGTCAAATAAAATCATTTTTAGGTCAAGGAAAGTTAAGAACTTTTGAGATGTATCCCAATAGATTCTTTTTTCTCAGTAGACATTTGGATTTAGTAACAGCATAGCAGAAAAAGCAGCTAACAATGGCTCAGTTCTGCCACAGGCTACATTTTTCTGCCTTTAATTAATAATAGTGCCATAAAACAGTGCAGTCAAGTCTTTTGGGTGAGATTGTCATTTTGTGTCATTATTAACCTCTTGCAGGTCAATCGCTAATTTGTGTGCCCTGGTTATAACACCATATAAAGAGAGGCTGTCCCAGTTTGCAGAGGAATCTAACCCTTTGCGGATGAATATTTTAACAGTCAATCTGTAAAACAAACCTGCTACACTTCTGACCTTGGCTGACAACTGATTTGGCAGTCTGGTCTCACTTTACTGTGATCTACTTATCTCTGTCTTTGTCAAAGCAGTCACTGAATAGTTGTGAAGATGGCTGCACGACTCTTTACACACATTATCCAGGCCATCCACACCATTTTGGCAGCAAGTTAGAGGTCTAACCTGGCCATGTCCATCAAATCCTGCAATAAACAGCAACATATTACATCATGATTGGCTTCCAAAAAGTCCCATATACTGTCAGCATCTGCACTGATCTGTCACCACCACTGTGAACACAGATGAAAGCAGGCTTTCTTTACTTCTCTTGTCTTGAAGGACTAATTATAAATAAATGAACCCCCTGAAAATAATGAGCGACAGCCAAACTTACTTCTCTTCACAGAAGTGCTCTCATTCCCAGCGTCTAAAAATCTCAATGGTTCTTACAAGTGTAGAAGAACAAAAACATACACACTGGCAAGGGGTAATTAGCTGAAAGCGCTTCTCTGACTTTTTAGGGCTGTTACGTTTAAAGGTGCTTAGTGGTTGACAAGTGTCCCCAGCAGCAAACTAGACAAAGTAGAAGAAGTAAAACTGAGCAGGACATTTTTTTCTGAGAGTTGAATTGCTGAGCAGGAGTGAAAGGTTTGATGAAAATTGTACAAAGAAATTCTTTGTGTCAGAGCATGCTGTCTCTCTATTGGCTGTCCTGCATAGCTGTCAGGCTAGTGGGTGGGCTCACCTAGTCACACAGCGGATGTTACTTTGAAAGCGGCGTGCCAAAGTAATCAAGTGAGACAATGAGGAGCAGGTGTTGGACCCTAAAGTGAAGAGAGCTTGTTTGAGTGCCGCGACGAAAAGGACTGTCCCCTTTCTCATGCAAAGTTTTATGTGGAGTTATTGTCCGAGTATTTAATGTCTTCAAAATGAACTGTCAATGGAGCACCGGCAAAAAACAGTGACAGATCAAGGAGCGTGAGCTGGCCCAGGATGGGCGTTAGACCAGGGCCTGAAGAGAGAGGTGGGCTCCCATGCTTTAAGTTTAGCCTGGCACCAAGTCTTTTTTGTTGTTTTATATAGACAGCCTGGAAGCCCTAGACGCCAAGTATGCCAAGTTTTCCGGGTTGTGTTGCATGACATTTGAAAAACTTGAATCTATTATTCCATGCACTGTGGTCTGTTGACAAAGTTTTTTAGGTATCCAAGTAACACATGAACAAACAAACGTGACTGAAAATACAACCTCCTTACATAAATAACCATATTTCATCAGTTGTTGACAGTCTGTAGCCCTCAGTTTAAGAGCAGCAGATGAACGTGAATGAAATCTAATCTCTTTGCTTTCTATTGGAATATTCATATTATTATAGTTTGTTAAATTGTTTGGTTAACTCCTCTTTTTTGGTGCATTACCTTTATTAGATAAGAGAAGAAGAGAGAGGGCATTATGACATGCACTAGCCACAACTGAACCAAGGATGCTGCAGCATTATGGCATGCATCTTAAAAACTAGGCCACCAAGAATAGGGCCCTATTTTCATACACAGTTGCAAAGCAGTTCTCATCAGATGTCAGTTCTCCGTTTCTCATCTGTGGTTGAAACTGTCCTTGCTTTTCTCGGGCTCACACCAACTCTTGTTGCAGAAGAGTCTTTGTGGCAGAGGCTCTACAACAGTGGGTCCCAACCTTTTTGCTGAAGGGACATCTTTTCTGTCACTGAGTAAACTTGTGACCCCCTAACTAAGTGACATATTTTATGGATATTTCATATTATATTCAATGCACAACAGTAACAACTGATCAGCTGTACAATAACCCAAATTGTGAACAAAATAATGGCAGACAGCTTTATGTAAAACAAGCAATTTGAATGAATTTTGAGCAAATTAAATGTTCAGTGAGTTTTCCTGATATTTCAGAAACCATTTAACCAATTCTCTGTCTGTATGTTTTATAATATAACTTATTAATAGAATCTTTTTTTGACAAATTCTGTGTTCCAGTTTCCAGTTTGCACTGACATTGTTTTATGACAATTATGTGTTAAGTGGACATGATATTTGACTGTCCTGAACATTTGTGTGGACTTTACACTATCACTCTATCATGGATGAATTGGGGTTTAAAGTAGAATGAAATGGATTCACTTTAGTTTGTTTTCAGTGTAAATCACGCACATTACAAAAAAGCAAAAACACAATTACAAAGATAGTTGACAGAAGACAGTTGTTACTGGCAAAGGTCAAAAAGTGTCATGCAGTTTTTGAGTTTTTAATGTCATTGAGTAAGTGTACTTGTACTTCAGTGAAGGCCTAGAAAAACAGTATATGTGCTTATGTGTGTTTGTCGAGCCTTCTGTGCACAGGAACTAGTCTTGTATTCTTTGTCTCTCTTTGTCTCTCTGTCCTCATCAAGAGAGGAGAGGTTTTGTTTGCTGTCAGGTAAGACGTGGTTTCTTCTTGACTTTCACAGGGAGCACAGTGCCTTACATGTCCTGTCCTCTTCTCACTTGTGTATCTGTTGCACTCTGTGTACACTCCCTGACCACTGGCACTGTCCATGCTGTCTACACCACCAACCAGAGGTGGCAAAAGTACACATATTTTTGACTCTAGTGGAAGAACAGATATTTGTGGAAAGAAAGACTCTGAAGTGTACTCCAAGTATAAAAGTAAAAAGTAGCCATCTTAAGGACATTTACAGACTTGTTGTATGTAAAACTAACTGAACTTCAAGTTTTCTCTGCTTTTGAGTCTTCCCATCTGTCTGTTTCGTCATGTTATACTTGTTTCATCTTGTTGGGCCTTCTATGCCATTTTTTTACTTCTTACATCTTGTTATGTTGTTTTCTTCCTGTTACGTCTTTTCATCTTACTACGTTGTTTTCATTTTGTTACATCTTTTTGGTCTTGTTACATCTTTTCGTCTTTTTCATCTTGTTACTCACTCTTCCCTTCTTATGTCTTTTATGCCATTTTGTTGTTTTTCTTGTTATGTCTTTTTTGTCTTTGTATTTTCATCTTGTCGCGTCTGTTTTTTGTGATATGCACCGATGGATACACAAAGGAATCATCTTTTCTGTGATCAATAAAAGTAACAAGCCTGTTCTGAAAATGTAAGGAGTAGAAAGTATGGATATTTGTGTAAAAATGTAGTGAGTAAAAGGAAAAAGTTGTCAGAAAATAAATACTTAAGTAAAGTACAAACACCTGAAAAATCTACTCAAGTACAGTAATAAAGTATTTGTACTTGGTTCCCTCCCACTTCTGCTATCAACACACTGTCCTCTGTATGTCCCTACCCCTACCATCTCTACCTACTCCATCCCATTTGAACCCATGTGTCCTCCTTGCTGAAAGACTGACAGTCTGCTGCTGTCCCCACAGATTGTCCTTGAGAGTGACACCAACCACGATGGTCTGCTGGACTTCCACGAGTTCTCCCAGTACCTGTGGGCTCATGAGAAGAGGCTGTGGCTCATGTTCCACAGTGTTGACCGCAACAAGGATGGTGTGGGCACACTCAGTTCTCTGTTTTCCTGTGGTGCACAGAAAACACACTGAACATCACCTTAATATTAGCTGCACAAACAGACTGAGGTGTTCACACCTTCTCTTTTGTCTTGTAGGTCGAATTGATGTGGGAGAGATCCAGCACTTACTGCACAAGCTTGGAGTGGAGGTCACCATGGAGCAGGCCTCCAGAATACTGCAGAGGTACAGAGTGTGTGTATGTGTGTGTGTGTGTGCTTCGCCTTGTAGGGTCCAAAACTGGCCTCCCATTGTACTTGTGGGGACCAAAATCCTGAACCCCCACAAGTTTAAAGGGCTGTTTGAGGGTTAAAACTGGGGTTTAGGGTTGGATTTAGGTTTAGGTTAGGGTAAGGACTAGGATTAGGCTCTTAGTTGTTATGAGTAGGGTCAAAGTGATGGGCTAGGGCTAACTAAAGTCTTTTAGAAATGTTCCACCTAGAACCCAACATAAAGGGTCATACTTAGAACCATCTGTGGAAGGTTTTACCCAAAACCCCCAATGAGAGGTTCTAAGGGAGAGCTCTCCCCAGAAGAACCCACCCAGGGGTCCTACCAAAACCCCTTTTATATTCTACTGAGAATCTTTTTATATTGAGTACTTTATTTAGAACTCACTCTGGGTTTTTTTTTTAAGGATTTAAAAAATCCTTAAGTCTTACAAAGAACCCTTTGTGAACCCTCTCTTCAAAAAAGGGTTATTCAGAAGCAAATTTATTTATTTTATTTATTTAACCTTTATTTAACCAGGTTAGTCCCGTTGAGATTAAAAATCTCTTTTTCAAGGGAGACCTGGCCAAGACGGTCAGCAGCAAAAACACAAAGTTGCAGACAAAGACACACAGGGAAATAAAATACAAATTTACAAGCACTAAAATTTACATAAAGAAAAACTATCTATAAGTCAAAAAATGAGAGTTTCTGGGAGTAATTTGTACAAACAGGCAAGTTAAAAACATCGACATCCCATAGAAACTGCTTCCAAGTCCTTCAGTTTAGATTTAAAAACATTTAACGACACGAGCTCCTTCAGTTTCAAATCATTCTGCAACAAATTCCAAGCTGAGGGTGCAGAATACCCAAAAGCCCTTTTCCCAATTTCAGTCCGAGCATTTGGAACAGAGAGCATAAAGAGGTCCTGAGAACGCAGTGAGTACTGCCCGGTGTATTTTTGCGTGATGAAAACACACAGGTAATGTGGAAGCAGACCAAGAATTGCCTTATAAATAAAGGTGTACCAATGTATGAGCCTGCAGGTCGCCAGGGGGGGCCATCCTACCCGTGAGTACAACTCACAGTGATGAGTCAGTGCTTTACAATTTGTAATGAACCTTAAGGACGCATGGTAGGCTGTATCAACCATATGGAGACATTGAGCAGATGCATGCATATACAAAAGATCACCATAGTCTAATACAGGTAAAAAAGTTGCAGCAACTAGACGCTTTTTTACATTAAAAGAAAAACACAACTTATTCCAAAAATAAAAACCCAGTTTTAGCCTAAATTTTTTCACCAGGTTCAGCACATGAGGTTTAAAATTAAGGGAGTCATCAATCAAGATACCCAGGTACTTGTAAGAGTTAACAACTTCAATCTCCTTTCCATCAACAGTGACCACCACAGGTACGTTTTGAAAACTAGCTTTAGAGGTAGTAAACAACATAAGCTTCGTCTTATCTGCATTTAAAACAAGTTTCAGCTCATGCAGTTTATCCTGAACAACCACAAAAGCATTTTGCAAGTGTTCAACAGCCAATGCAAGAGATGCTGCACAGCAGTATAAAACAGTATCATCAGCATAGAAATGGAAAGTAGCATTTGACACATTTTGACCCAGATTATTCACATAAATAGTGAACAAGAGTGGACCTAATACAGAGCCCTGTGGCACACCTTTGTGGATCGATACAATATCTGAGCAAAGACCATCATACCTAATGCACTGAGACCGATTACTAAGATAGTTTGAAAACCAAGAAACTGCTTCTTCCGAGAGACCTGAGTTCAGAAGTCTAAGTTTTAAAACATCGTGGTCGACTGTGTCGAGAGCTTTGGACAAATCGAGAAAAAGTGCTGCACAATGTTGCTTCTTATCAAGACCTACAGATGGTTCTGGGTAGAAGCTCAGACCTTCAGGAAGAGCCCATTTGGAACCCTTGTTTCTTAGAGTGTAGAATTAGGTTAGGATAAAGGCTAAAACACACCAAAAGCTTCAACTGATGTGTGTCTATTGACACTTTTGCACACTGCAGGCGTCATATTTAAAATTCCAACAACGCACAACCAGCAGTATTTGTGGAAATGGTTGTTATTTATATCTTTTTATTTAGCAGGAAAATTTGCGTTGGTTTCACTCTGACAATTTACATCAATGAGGATGTTTTAGACCACAGCAAACAGCAAAATGAACACCGACATACACCGAGGAGATTAGGGAGAGAGAGTCTGGACACTTCATAATTATTTACAATAATACATCACAGTGACAGATGTTTCATGGAACGTCTGTCTGTTTGTTAGACTTTAGTCTGCAATGTATAAACCACAGAACTACACAATAGCATCAGGATTCATCATCAAAAAGGTTTTTATATCAGTTGGCACTTCAGACACACACAGTATTTGAAATAACACAAATTGAACTTTGAGTAAAAAATCATGCACCACAGAACTGTACAGTAACATTATGATTCATGATCATAAAAAGTTTTATATCAAGTTGGCACAGCTGTCCATATTCACACACTTTGTCCTTCTTCCTCCCTCTCTGCTGCAGGTCGGCTTTTTCTTATCTTCCTTTACCTGGTTTTAGGTGGAGCTGCAGCACCATTAGCACTTGTGTCCATGCCTTTTTCATTCCATTTAACTCTCAAGTGTCAAAGCAGTTTGACACATATCAAGATGCTTTCAGTGTGCGTTCTGCACCATTAGTGCATTTTGGCCTGAAGGGTTAGGATTAGGGACTTAGTTGTGATGAGTAGCATTAGGTTAAGGTGCTAGGGGATGGATTATGTCAGTGATACCCCCCTACAAATCTAGTAAAAAAAACACAGATAGTAGGAAAAATTTAAAAAAAGGAAATATTTGAGTGCTTCATGTGTCCCACAGTTCCTTCATGACGGTAGGAAGTTTTAACACTCATGTTTTGTGTGGGATCCAGAAGAAAATGGGTTCTCTTTAATGGGTCAAACAACAGAAACTGATGCAAAGTTAAGTATTTGTATAGTTTTAGTACTGTCCTTAATTGTCAGTGTAGGATTGGTGCAGTTCTTAGCTCACTTCCTCTGTGAACAAAACATGCCTCACTTAATACTTGAAGCAGGTGCTGGGCTTAGTTTCAAAAAGCAGTTTTATTGAAAACTCTGAGTTTGTTGAGCCTGAGATGAAGGAAAGTCCTGGTTTCCCATTTCAGAAAGAGATAACTTAAACTCCTGGTCAGTTACCATGGTAACTGTGAACTTGACCTGCTTGCTAGCAGCTTTTCTTCTACAAACCTTGTTGTAGTAGTGAGTTTCTCTCTCACTCGTCCCCTCCTGCGGAACCTTAAGGGCTGTCTGACACACCTCATGTCCTTCATTAAGTCGTCTTAATGTGTTCCGAAATGTTTTTTAATATATCAAAGCACATATGAAACTCAGTAGTTTAAGCTTTTAGAAACATCCTAATCCTGGTTAGCTATTAGTTCATAACCCAAGGTTTTTAACATGAGTGCTTTTATGGTCAATCAGTCATCAATGTAAGAGAGACAGCAATCTGTGATCGCCTGTGGTCTGTTTGCAGGCTCTCTGTATAGACACTTATCCCAAATTAACCAAAAAGCTCATGCAATAGCATTTCAATTATTCATTGTAGTACACAGCCATCAATATATCTTTTTCTCTCTATGGGCATCTGAAACGTATTCAGGGGTTCGGTGCAAACCCTGAGGGAGGAAGCTGCTCTCTAGTCCAAACCAAATGTCCTTAAGTGATCTTACTAATGGCACTGGTCTGTGTTTGTTGTAATTTTCTGGTGTTGCTCTCACTCCTAGTATGGACAGGGATGGCACCATGACCATTGACTGGACTGAATGGCGTGATCACTTCCTGTTCAACCCTTTCCACAACATGGAGGAGATTGTCCACTACTGGAAACATTCCCATGTGAGTCCAAAAGCTTCTTTATTTTTGTCTTTTCTCTTTTCCTTTGTTCCCTCTTTCTCTTTTATATTTCTGTTTTATTTTTGTCATATTTAGATAAAATAGCCAAAGTATTTAATTGAATCACTTTAACAATTTTCTGTTTTTAAGCAGCTATCAGACCATCAGCATTTAAGTTCTGTGTATTAAGTTTCCAAAAGTCTCTGTTAGCGGAGGTTCCAGATGACAAAGAAGTAACCAAACTGACCAAAAAATGGTCAGAGAAATTGTTTAATACTGTTACTTTAAAGTTTGAGGACACATGTATCAGATCAGTTAACTTTGCTTCTTCACGGATTGATTTTAAACTTCACTGTTCCAGTGATAGTAGTGTTCCACTTAATGATAATGACAGTGATAACATCCTATAGTAATTTCAGCATCTTTACACTTCTGAGAACACGAGCAGGGCATATGTTGCATAATAAAGCAGAACTAAAATGAAATTAATTGTAAAGATGTAGATTTGAGTATTTTTAGTAGGTGGTGGTGCAGAAGATAAAGCAAAACTGTATATTGTAGTATTTTTCTTCAGGGAACTTTTTCACAGTAAAGAGGGTTGAGGATAACCTCCCCTACAAATAAATACAGATTGGCCCTTTAATTTGTAATGTTGTCACAGATGTTTGACATTGGGGAACACCTGACAGTGCCTGATGAGTTCTCAGAGCGGGAGCGGCGGTCAGGTCTTGTGTGGAGGCAGCTGGTTGCTGGAGCGATGGCGGGGGCTGTTTCCCGGACAGGAACTGCTCCTCTGGACCGCCTCAAAGTCTTCTTGCAGGTGGGTCCTTTCACTGCCACTCAAAGTCGAAGATCGAGCATTATATTTTAAGCTATAGATTATACATTTAGTATGATAGTGTCTTAATAAATGTCTTATATCAGAAAACTATGTCCACACTCACACACAGTGAAACTACAGCTCCCATTGGTTGGTTTAGCTAACGCTGCATTGCACTCAGACTCAGAGGAGGGAATGATGTCACACCCAAATGCATTCCAGAAAACTTCTGATGTACAATTGTTAGTAGTAACAGTTGCGCAGTATTTTCTGATTTGATGTACTGATTTAATCGACAAACAAAAGACAGAAGTGCTAAACAGTACATTCAGGGTCACCATATTTTCAAACCCCAAACCCTTAAGCACAACAAAGGAAGGAACAGCTGGACAAACTGATAAACCTAATAACGAACATAAAACACTAAGAGCTGCAATGATTCACTGAGGAGGGAAATAATTGTTAGTTGCAGTCCTAGAAACATTATATCAGTCTAAACAGTTTCACCATATTTTATATTGAGGGAAATCCAAAAGTTATTAACTTAAATATTGTGATACTTGGATTACATTATTGACTGCATTTCTTAACAGGAAAGTAGTAACTGTATCAGAATACATTTTTAAAGTAACGTCCCAACCCTGCTCAACAGGATGGGAGACAATTATTTTAGCACTTAGCACATCTACCAAGCTCACCTTTGAAGACCCATGGATGCAATGAACACAGCATTTTTGTTACTGGGTACTTAAGGAAGGAAAGAATTTGCCTCCTGGAGCTTTTTAGAGAAGTCAGACTTTCTCTTTTGTGTGATCTCTAACCGTTAAAATACTGACAGCCTTTGTCAGAGCCTATGACTGCAGCCAGCAGCAGCCTTGACAACAACACACTGATTGATTGAAACACATACAGACAAATCAGTGTTGACTTCAGACGTGTGTTGCATTGCTTATCTGGGACAGAACATGATAAACATTTATGCAAGCTTTTAAAACAAGTAGAATATTATAACTATTATTTTAATTGTGGTGAAATTGAGACCTCCTTGGAGGTTTGGTCACTTTAAGTGTATTACTTCGGCGGATGCCCGGAGCTGACATCTTGGATTTTGAAGTCGGGGTTGGTGAATCCAACTTCCCAGTTCAAATGGAATGCACCCTAATTGTTGGAAAATTTGAATCACAAATTTCAAGTTGACCAACTAACTGATACTCTGATACTCCCTATATGCCATTGCAATGGGAATATGTATTTATTAAGTGTATTTTAAATGACTAAACTTGAAATTGGTGAGTGTTCATATCTCCACAAACACAAATCAATCAAAAATGCATATTTTTACCCATACTACCATTTATCCATCTGTCCATCCAGTAGATGAATGCTTCCTTCTGCATTGTGATACACTTAACAGGTGTAGTTAAAAAAGAAAATAGTAATAGTTCCTACATGAAACTGCTCACAGTAAGGTCTGTGGATTGGCTCGAGTAACTGGGTCAATTTCTGGAAAGAGACATGGCTGCAGAGTTTTCAAAGATGTATTTTTTTAATTTCAAAACTCCAGAACTGTCCCTTTAATTTTTGTGCAAAACTGAGAATCTTCTATCAGAGTCTGAAGCTCACTTTAGCCCTCCATCTGCGCTGACATTCACGTCCACTCACCTACAGAATTGAAACAAAGCACATGGTGGGTAGTTCAGGTGGGTGGCTGGAGCATTACCAGCCAAAACACAGAGCAGGATTGGCTCTGCTTGTGTTGAAAGCTTGAAATGTCAGCAGCCACTTAGGTAACAAAAGAATGACTGGCACTGATCAGCAGCACTCACAAACCTCCTACTGATTTATTATGGTCATTTTATACAAAGAGACACCAAAATATGACTAATTGATTACTGATTAAAGGTTTGAACACAAATAAACATCCACTGGGCCTCATGCATGAATCGTTCGTACACACAGGTTTACACAGTTTAAGAACTATTTCTTGTTTGTTCTTGGGTAAGAACAAAATTTAAGACTGCCGTTGACTACATGAAAGTCAGTTCACACGAAGGTCAACTCTTGTTTTGTGCTGTGAAATATTAATAATGTTAAAAAATGTTATATAATATGATATGTTATATAACTATTTATTCATTGAATAACTACAGATGATCAAGTTACCGAGACAGATTCTTAAAAATGTGAGTGCCATTCTGGAGTCTCAACTTAGATCAGATACAAAACGATCTAATCTACCTCATCTGCAAGCACTCACCACTATCGGTTTCCTGACCTTCTAAAGAGAGACTGGTGACAGGGCTGACATATCCCAGTCCATTGTTCAAACCAGTATTAAAGCTGGATTACTCCATACACATACACAGACAGCTGTGGACACCATATACCTCCCAAACTTCTCCAATTAACACTGAAGTATTACAGACCGCTGCTCAGCAGGCCAGATTAATCTATTGTACTCGTGTGTGCATCAAGGCACCATCTTCACATCTGTTTTCCTTCCTCAAACGGTAAAAATCCCGTTAAATTAAATAAATGCCAGATAAACCTTTCATATATATGTTTTATTTATAAAACCTGTTTTATTTTTATGAAGCAGCACAAACAGGAAATGTTTTCATTTGTGGGTTTCATCAGCACTAACTTCACATGACTCTGACAGCTGCAAGTAAATTTTGAAATAGTAAAATAATGCAGATACCTGAACATACAAACTGAACAGAGGAGAGAAAGTATATTTCAAAACATAAAGGTTCTTTTAGAAGCTACAAAAGTACTGAGAGCTGAACATAAAGAGACTCTCCTGCATGCACGGGGCTGAGTATCACGATACTTGCTTGTTCAAGGGGGAGAAAGGAGGGTCATCTCTCAGGTCCATCTCGGGTGCAGCTCGGCGCAGCTCAGTGCACTGAACATGATAATGGAAATGCAATTCAGCCCAGTAACTGTCTGCGCACGTTTCATGAATCCCACACAGGATTTTTGTATCCCACTGCTTTGTTTAAGAACAAATATAAGAGAAAAGTAAGAAAACATTCATGCATGAGGACCAGTGTGTCCAGGCAAACCTGACGAACACACTTGGTCAATAGCTTACAAACATTTCAAACCTAGCACAGTTAGTAATAAGAAGACTAAGTTGGCAGTGTTTGTGTGTCCAGGTACACGGCTCAACATCTCGGGGGATTAATCTGTGGTCCGGACTGAGGGGGATGGTCCATGAGGGAGGCGTCTTCTCACTCTGGAGGGGAAATGGCATCAACGTCCTCAAGATTGCCCCTGAATCTGCCATCAAATTTATGGCCTACGAACAGGTCAGTGCCTCCAATCAATCAATGACAAAGAGGGAATCTATGGCTCATTTCATCTCGGAATATTGAACAGAAATAATTTTTGATTTGAGCTACAAACCTGATGTGTGAGTGAGTGAATGCTGCATCATTCACATTTATTTCAGGTATTGATTCTGTGTGGATCACCACCACTCTGCTGTGCCCAATCTTTCATATCCACCTGTTCCTTCTCTTACTCCAGATCAAGTGGCTGATCCGAGGCAGTAAAGAGGGTGGCACTTTAAGGGTACAAGAGAGGTTCATTGCTGGATCTCTGGCTGGAGCTACTGCCCAGACCATCATCTACCCCATGGAGGTCAGTTTAAAAAATGAGTGATTGCAGGATTCATAAGATAGGTCTTTCAAATCTGCAAATATCTTGCCACTTTCTGATGCTAAAGACAGTTTTTGAATATATTTAGTTTTAAATAAATACAAATCAAATTCTGATGCAAACACACTTCTTTAAAAGAGAGCTGTAAAAAAAATGTGTGCCTGCTTTCTGAGAAAATGCAGCCACAATTTTAACCCTAAAATTGTCAGACTAGTCAACATCCAAGCACCACTTCAAACTGGATTAAGGACGTCCTGAGCTGTCCTAACACCTGACCTGTCACACAGAGTGGTCACTACACTGGACTGGAGTCCTGCACAGATCTAGTTTTGACTCACCCACAATTATTTCCTTGTCAAATTTGCACCCGCCCAAAACGTCAATATAAGCCCCCTGATCCGCACGTGTGATTAAACACACATACACAATCACTCACTCCTGCAACTGTCAATGTGTTTCCATAGTGATGATAACGCCTCACTTGCAGCTATGAAAAGCTAAAACTTTTGAAAATTTTTACATGCAGCAGCCGCTGATATCCGACTTGGCCTTCGACGATGGGTTGTCCACGATTTGGTGTCCTCCACAGGCTATTTTGACCTTTATGTCGTTAGTTTTAGCTATCAACTTGTCTACATCACTGCCAGTGACTAGTAACAGTGACATCCCATTGTTGGCAATGGTGGCTCAAACATGTCTGGATAAAGCTGCTAGACAGAGCGGCCATGTTTCAGGTTGTAGTGGTGTTTGACACTGAGACAGCAGAGCAGACATGCCCCCAGCATTTCAGAGCAGAGAAAAATGTTTTTTTTCATGATTTTGAGACAAAATTTTATTAAGTACTTACCAATTTTTTAAATCATTTAAATGTGGCTTGGTGGTTAATAACACATGTTTCAGATTATTGCTTTACACAAACTTGAAATATACATTTATTCAGTTGAAAACTCAAACATATGGTGTCCACCTGAGTGGACATGAAAAAAACAAAAATGTATGTTAAAACTTGTGTAAGGCTCCTACAGACTCTGCCTTTCCTAGACGTCCCGCTAAGGCAAACTTAAATGGGTGAATGGACCGGAGTCACAATAAAAATCTGGAGAAAATGAAACTGTCGTTTGGATTGCCCAAAGCAATATCAGCATTAATCAACACTGGATATATATAAAGGATTTTACACCCTCCCGATGCTAGGGTTTAGAAAATGGACAGAACATGGACTTATTAATGTACACCAACTCCGTAAGGATGGCAGCCTCAAATCATTCATACTTCATACTTCCTAACACAGACTTCTTAAGATATATACAATTAAGGAATTTTTCAACAAAACTAAGGAGTGAAATTAACTTTCTGAGCCCAGTCCAATGGAGGATGGATTTTTGATAAAAATGGAAATGGGGGTAAGAAAGTTGTATGTCAGCTTTATCAAATATATTCAGGCATGACTCTTAATAATACACTACAGATAAAAAGGAAATGGGAAATGGATACAGACATACCACAGGACAAATGGGAAGAAATATATTCTGAAGCACATTTAGTAACCAACTCAAATACATGGAGGGAATTCAAATGGAAGGTGATAATGAGATTTTTTCAGACACCAGAAATAGTGGCTAAAATGGGTCCCACACAAATAAATGTTGGAGAAATTTTGGTACACAAATTGGCAACCATACCCACATATTTTGGACATGCACTTATAAATTTTGCGAAGAGATTTTTGAGGCACTTAAATGATATTTCATCAAAATCTTACAAAACATTTTAGGATAGCACTATTGGATCTAAGACCAGTGGGCATTGATGGAAGAGAAAAAATATATTTTGCAAAAATACATCACAATTAAGTGGTTAAAACCTGACCCCCACCCCAAAAAAGGGTTTACAAAAAATGTTTTTTAGTGTCACGTAGTCAAGCAGAATAAACAGAAGAATGGACCTAACGCAGATTGACAACAAGATTGTGTGCAGTTAAACAGTTGAATAAAAAAAACTCAAACGGTGAGGTAAAGGCAAATAAATCCAAAAGTGTAGCAAAGTCCACTGTGCATGAAAACAAAAGAGTCCAAGAAATGCAGGAGAACAAGTCCAGGAAATTCTAAATCCAAAAACACAGGGGAAGGATCCACCAGAAAACACAAGGAGACTTACAACCAACATTGACGAACTTGTTACGAGGAGGGAACTCACACAACCCTGTATACACTTGAGAGGGGAAGGATAACAAGACTCAGGTGGGGGCAATTAGGAACAGGTGATACAGATAATAATCAGAGGTAAAAGGAATAAACGCAGGAAATCAAGTACACAGAAACAAAAGGGAAGAAGAGAACTACAAAATAAAACTAGAAATGACCAACAAAAAGCCAAAACATGACAAGCAGTTTTCTTTGAATGGAAGCAAGTAGCAGCATAATGATAAATCTTTCAAACCAGACTATACAAGTAATTCCAGCTTGCAAATTTCTATCTGTCCTCACCCTTTAAACCATGTTTTCTTTGCATTTTTTACTCTCTTCAACCTTCTCCTCTCTCCCTCTGTTGGGCAGGTGCTGAAGACTCGTCTTACATTAAGGAAGACGGGACAATACTCAGGTATGGCTGACTGTGCCAGACAGATCCTGAGGACGGAGGGACTCCGGGCTTTCTACAGGGGCTACCTGCCAAATACACTGGGCATCATCCCGTATGCTGGCATTGACTTGGCTGTGTATGAGGTGTGTGTGTGCATTATCTACAGCCGGATTTTTTGCATGTAATTTAGCCACTTTTCCTCAATAAGTGTAACCTGACACACCAGATGTTTTTTTTTTTACACAGAACCATATGGGAAGTCAAGTATTGATTATTTTTGTTTTGCAACATTGCAGATGGATGGGACACACAGAAAAGACAATTAGTTGGTGTATCCATCAGTGCATGTCATACACGACAGACGTAACAAGTTGTAAAACACATAAAAAGACACGAACGACTTAAAAAATGTAACAAGATGAAAATGATGTATGAAGACATAACAAGACTCATATGACGTGAAAGATGCAACAAGACAAAAACAAGAAAAATAACAAGACAAAACAACATAAAAACGAACAAGACAAAAAAGGATGCAAGAAGACGTAACAAGATTCAAACGTCGTAAAAGATGTAACAAGACAAAATGACTTATGATACATAAAATGACATAAAAGATGTGGTAAGGTGAAAAGGTGAAAAGACGATAATGAGCAAGAAAACGTAAGACTAAAAGAGAAGACATAACAATGCTCTCACAAAATCAGTACTTCTACTTTTATTACACCAGTGATACTAGCAGATAATTTGTGTAGTTTTGTTATTTATATTTGTGTACTTTTGCCACCTCTGTATGTAGTTTCATTTTAAAAAGGCAGAAAATAAAATAGTGTAAAATACCATTTTATCTGAAAAATAAACCAGTTGACTCTCCTTTTCTCTTTCTTCCTTTTTTCTTACTTCTTTAACTCTGCTTCTCACTTTTCTCCTTATTTTTAACTCTTTCTTACTGCTCATGATGTAAGACTCTGAAGAACGCCTGGCTCCAGAGGTACTGTGTAGATTCAGCAGATCCTGGAGTTTTGGTCCTGTTGGGCTGTGGTACCATCTCCAGCACCTGTGGCCAGCTGGCATCCTATCCCCTCGCTCTCATTCGGACACGTATGCAGGCACAAGGTGAGACGTACTGCAGATTCAGACATATTCTAAATGTGCTGAGCATCAACAACAGTCCAGCAATGAAACTGCTTCTGCTTCTTCTTTTAGCCAGTACTGATGGGAAACCCAAGCTGACCATGGTGGGCCAGTTCAAATACATCATATCTCATGAAGGTGTACCCGGCCTGTATCGCGGCATCACCCCCAACTTCCTCAAAGTCATCCCAGCTGTCAGCATCTCCTATGTGGTGTACGAGCACATGAAGAAAGTCCTTGGGGTGGGCTACTAGACTGAGACAAAGAAGAGGGACTAATGGTGAAAAGGCCAAAGAAGGCAAAGACTCATTTTGCTGGTGAGATGAAGGAAACGAGGATGCAGCTCCTCAGATCTCTGAAGAAAAGAAAGGAAGTCTAAGATGAGGAGAGAGGAGAGAAGAGCCATTTCACTGATAGGAATCACTCTGCTGTATGCTGCACTGCACTGCTGACTGAGTCAGGTCCAAGCTTGTGGGTAGTTTGCAGGTAGATCATATTTATTTGTAGAATTTGGAGAAGTAAATGTTTGTCCTCTCTGACAACATCATGCCGCATACATACAGTAGATGCATGTACTACCAAATCAGAAAATCGTTAGAAGAAAATTATCATTTTATCCAAGTTTCCATTGTGTTTCCATCATATTATGCAAATATTAAGAGTTAATTCATCAAGCTAAGCAGTAGGAGGTGCTAATGCTCCAGTGAGATGCCATTATACCACTGTAGAAGAAGAGGTCATTAAAACATCATCAGTGGAGCCTCACGTGACTGAAAAAAATGTATAAAATGTGATGGAAATGTGGCATTTCTGTTTGCCTCATCTATTAGTTTGAGTCTCCTCACTGCTCCACACTGATAAAATGGCAATTGAAAATGTGCTCACCTACACTGTAAAAATAAAAATGATGAAAACTCAAAATTTCAAGGTAGCGGAGTGCAGTAGATTTTTTAATTTTGAGTTCAACTCAAACTCTTAAGGTTTGAAAAAGTTTTAGATCAACTTAAAGCTCTGAATTTTAGAAACTCAAAACACTATTGAAAAAAAAAGTGTAAATTCATTGAAGTGAAAGTAAATGTTAAAATTTCAATATTTTCAACTAAAACTTTCTAATTTTTAAGGCACACACACAAAAAAAAGACATCGCAGCTCACTGTGACCAATTTTTGAAGAAAGTTTATCTAAAGAAGAAAAGTAAATTATCTCAACTAAAGGTTACAGGCCAGCAAAATGTTTTAAAGTCTGAGTTGGGCTCAAAACTCTAAAATGTATCGGAGTGCATTGCCTTGAAATTTTAAGTCGTCTCAACTGTTTTTTTGTTTTTTTTGTTTTTTTTTTTTACAGTGTACCATGTGAAAGCTCCTCAGTCACTGTAGCCAAATCCCAAACAGTAAGAAAGTTCATCTCAGCAGCTTCATAAGTAAACTTACCTTGAGTCTTAGCAAGTCAGTTTTATTGTGTCTTGACAGAACATGTGGTATGATGAATACTTCCTGATCATGGCCTCAGGTACATGCATTCTCTGACTTCCTTTATACTGTCATTGCAGTAGACTGCAGTTTTCTGATCGACAGGAATGAAACCCAGATGGTTTACCTCATAGAACCACAGTATTACCAAATCAGAGAGGGCGAAACATTTATATCTATGAAAGAGCTTTGACACAGAGATAGAAAGACTCTGACATTAGCTGCATTGTGGTATCCCAAGGTATCTCCTCAATTTACTCAGTGGACTTTTCTAGACAAACTTTCACTGTGCTGAAGACATCTTTGAGTGTTTGTTTGATCTGACAGTGCTGCTCATGGCTCCACAAGCCTAACCCTCAGCGTCTCAGTGCAAACTGCGCTAAAAACAGGACTTTGCAGTGGTCTGGGAGTATTTGATCAGCAGCACACTGGTGTTTTGTCTCTGTGCCCTTTAAAATGTTGCAGAGGTGGGGTGGAAGAGGCACACCTTGAATTTATGAAACGCTGGTGTCCAAATATGATGATAGCTGTTACTCATGATATGAGGTATAAGTAAGTAGACTCTAGTTTCATGGTGGTGCAGAGCAGCAGTAAGGGAAAAGTTAGACTCAAAAGTTGGAACTAATTAAAAATACTGAGCTGTGTGGGTGGTTTCAACCCTCAGCTGCTCACAGTTTAACAGAAGTAGAAAAATAGGTTGAGGCTGGCTGGAATATTCATAATTTTGTTATGGTTGCCATAAATATATTATTTTAAGATATTTCGGGGAGGGAATTGCAGTTTTTCTAAGTCAAGGAGAGGATCTGTTAGAGGGACTTTCATTAGAGATTTTGACAGTAGCGATGACAGGAAGGACAGATGGTAAATGACATCACAGGAGAAAATCGTTTCCCACAATCATCTTTTCTTTGTCTTATGGGAAATAAATGAGATTCTTATTTTGAGCTCACTGAAGTGTCATCTGTTTCTCCTAAACACCCCCTCAAAACAAAAGAAATGAAGGAGATCTTTGCTTTGGTCATAGATGTCTGTTGTTTCTTCTTGAGGACCGCATGGAACCACAAGACTTGACTTTGACCACTGAGACAAATATAAGATCTCATTTAAGACAACCGATCTGATTATTAAAGACAAATTTTGGATTGGTGCTGTGAGACAAAAAAAAGAAGACTTTAATTGGAGTCAAATTAGTCTCTGGTCGAGATGAGACAAAGGCGAGTTTAAGAAGTATGAGAAAATAACCAAAGTCTCATATTGATCTTACACTGAGCTCATTTATGTCGAGGAGACACAGGCTAGACAAAGACGAGATCTTATTTTGAACTTTTCCTTTCCTCTGGGATGTAACCATGGTTCCTAGAGTTGAATTAGGTTGAATTCATGGTTGGGGCCTTACACTGCTTCCTAACATGCACCAAGCGAATGGAGCGCAAAAAAATTGTCCAGATACAAGCAATGTCACAGTGGGGTTTGTAATTTATTGCCCTGCAGATGAGTAAGTTAAGTGTTTTTTATTCAGAAGTAACAATTTTCAGGTCAGTCTTGTTTCTAGTTTAGTGACAGTTTACTTATAACTCCATATAGCTCCCCATTTTCCTTCGAAACCTCCCCGATATCTTGATTTTAAAAAGCTGCTATGGATTAGGGCTGCACAATATGATAAAGAAAAAGTCATATTGCAATTATTTTGAGTGAAATTGCAAAAGGCAAATTGTGATAAGTAATATGGTTTGCCTGTGTCCAGACATTCGTGGGAATGATCATTTTTGCATTACAATTTTCATTTTCACAGAAAAACAACGATTATCCAATGATTTTTAAGCCAGGACTTCTGTGCAGTGCTATAATACCTCATCATAATACTGTTTTCTCACACATTTTTCCAAAAATTTTTGATTTGGTTCTGGTTCTGCAATTTGGATATTGCACTTTTACCTTGACACGGCAGCTGGATTTCTGAGATCACAAGAGTCCATCTTGCCAGAGACTACGTCTCGAGCAAACAGTGGTGGCTCCTGAAGAGGTTAGCATAGATACTGTGATAGCATCAGTTATATCAGAACTGGAGAGTATTTCTTCATTGAAAGAAGAGCAAAGAACGACACTGAGGGCTTTTCTCCATGAAAAAGATATTTTTGCTCTTCTTTGGCAAGAGCTTGATCTCATTGGTTGAAGTTAGCTCATGTTTAGATGTGATAGACAGATGGTTCATACAATCACCTGCCAAGTGTTTTTTTTTTTTAAAGTGCCTGCCCTTTTCCAAACAGTTTCTGAAGATGACTTCCCAGATGGTTCTGTGTAACAAACCATCTGGCGTGTCAGGTTAATTGCTCTTCACGTGAATGCTGCAATTTTGGTAATATTCTGATCAGTTGTGCAGCCCTACTGTTCTTCAGCCGCATAAATTAGTCTCTGGACATCCATATTGACTGCTGACTGGAGGGGAAACAGAACATTAAAGAACATTAGCATCAATTTTAAACAAAGAATACATATTGGAGCTAAAGCAAATGTGCAAACTAGAACGTGAATGCCTGTCCACTGACACTCGAATCAGGCTGGGACATCCTCATTGGGAAAAATTTAAATAATCTGCCTGTTTGCATCACTTCTAGCTAGGAAGCGGTGGGAAGCTCTAAACTCCGAGGGCAGCCCAGTTTCTTTTAATAAAATGAAGCAACAGATTCAACTCTGTGCCTACTTGAGCATTTTTATACAGTCCCTGAGTTGGGATTGTTTTGTATGTCAAGAATGAACTTCTATCTTCAACTTGATGCTCAGTTGTGATTTATCATTTTCGATAGTAACTCTGTTTGTTGTAGATTTCATTGAAAACACATGATATAGTTTATACCATTGTTCTGACCAGAGTATCCCCAGAAAGATTAGTCCCCACATTTGCTGTAGCAAAGATTTACAGAGTAGGTGGAACACCTACATCCAGTGAAAACGGGAGGTCAAAGCCAGAGGGAACACTTACTGCTGCTGTGTCCACCTGTTTTATGCCATGAAACTAGAGGCCAGTGTGCTCTGTGAGACTTTGGGAGGCAGATGATTAGTCATCCCAAATATACCAAACCATCTGTATTTTCTGACTTGTAATATATTTTTAAAACATACTGAAGTATTTTGAACTATTCAATTCCCTGTTTCCTGCTCTGGAGCTTCAGCCAAAAACCTAAACCTTAGCTGCAAGTCAGAATATGGAATATGGACTGCAATTATAAGAGAGAAGAAAGAAACGTGATTGTGTATCTGTGCATGATTTTGATCATATTGAGGTATAACCTGAACATGAAATGCACAAAAATATACTACAGTAGTTACCTGGTTTGGATGTGAAGCAGCTGCAAGACTTTGAATGTCATTATTTGCATAGTGGGCAAAGATGTGTATCATCTATATTATTATGCTTATGAATGCTGAAGAGTTATATTTTGTTTCCTCCCTTGCAAGCATACTTGATGATGAATGATGAAAGCTTGTTGCCACTGGGGCCTTGCAAGCATGACATACAGTATTTGTAAAGCATGAGTGCATGTTTCCAAGCCTTTTGTCAAAGTGTAGCCAGCTAGCTTAGCTTCGGGTTGTGTGAGGACTGTATTGCCTTTCTTCTATGAGCTATTTTCAACCCAAAACACAGAGCTGTTGTTTGATAACAGATGCAACAAAAAGAGCTTTCTAGTTTTGATAAAGAATCTCTATCAGTTGAATGTGTAGTGCACTTTACACGCCCGAGTGATGGAATTAAACGAGTGAAAATGTACAAAGAAGAGGGCTCTAATTGTTCAGTGGTAAATGATGTGTCCGCTGTTTCCATCTATACAACTGCTACGTCCTTAGTTAACATTTAATTGCACATTTCATGTTTAAAGCTGCACTAATGAATTTCTGGCCACTTGGGGGCAGTGTAACAAGCTGCAAATGCATAGGTTTGGAGAATAATGAAAAAATGCTACACTGGGTGGAAATTTCACCTTTTTTATCTTTAAATCAAAATAAATAAATTGCACACAACAAAGGAAGGAACAGCTGCACAAACTAATAAACCTAACAACAAACATAAAAGCAGCAAACAACCATTTATTTATTATTAATTAACTATTAAATTAATCTGCATCTACTTTGATGATCGATTAATCATTTTGAGTCATTTTTAAGAAAGTCCAAACTCTCTGATTTCAGCTTCTTAAATGTGAATATTTTCTGGATTCTTTACTCCTCTCTGACAGTAAACTGAATATGTTTGAGTTGTGGATAAAACAAGACATTTGAGGATGTCATCCTGGACTTTGGAAAACACTGATCAACATTTTTGCCATTTCCTGACATCTTATGATGATTAATGGAGAAAATGGTTGACAGATTAATTGATAATAAAAGTAATCGTCAAAGGAAAGACTTGGAAAACAGATCGAAACATGTACATGTGTGTGCTCCACATGTCTGGACCTATTTTTCAACAGACAAGATTTTGACAGGATTAATTATTTGATTAATCTTTTTTAGGCAGTTTTTTAGTTTTTAAAAAAATCTAAATTCTTTGATTTCAGCTGCATTAAAATGTGAATATTTTCTGGTTTCTTTACTCCTCTTTCACAATAAACAGTATTTTTGAGTTGTGGACAAAACGAGACATTTGAGGACGTCATCTTGGACTTTGATCAACATTTTTCACCATTTTCAGACATTTCATGGACCAAACACAGGAGCTGTGTTTGTGTCCACCTCTTGACTTTCAATGCAACTTTTGCTTTCCTGTTAGCTCTGATTTGGTCTCCATCAGCCCCTGAGAAAAATATCTGGCCCTTTAGCTGCTAAAGGTCAGTATGAAAATCACAACCCAGATGATACCTTTCATATGGCACAGTGTGAAAATAAATATTGATTGGTGCAGCTTTAAATGCATGTTTAAATGTATGACATAGCTGACAAGTTTGTCTCACATATTAAGGTGTTTATGTTGATTTTTTTATTGTAGTATTTTTGTTAATTTTCTCATACTATAGAAGTTACTGTTGTTATTGTTATTTATTATAATTTGCAGACTGTACAGACATGCCATACACAGAATACCACATCCAATGTTAAACAAGGTGGACTGTGATACCAAACAACACATTTGATCTGTAAAAATGACTGAGGTGAACTGTATCTGTTAAGAAGGTTTTTGAGGCTCATCAAATAAAAATATGTTTAAGTCTATGTTTTTCCATATCACACTTTCACTATATATACAAACATATATGTATATAATTACTTTATTTTTTCCTAGAATAGCAAAGGTTGCACTGCCGCTCAGAGGCAAAACAGGGCAGGTCATGCCTTTGCTTCACGATCCTGTATTGAAAAAATGGCCTAATAAATAAAGTCATCTCTGAGTGAAACACCATGTTCGCCTCATCTTGAATACATCTTATATTCATGCATTATGCCTGTGTTGGAGCAGTAATATTACACACATTATGTTCATTTTATAATGGTGACGCACTCCAAGAGGAAAAAAAAGGAACTACCAGCCCATAGTGCAAGGTGAGACAATGGTTTTCATGTGTGGACAGACTAAGGAATAAGGAATAGTTCACTCAAAATGCCAAAATGCAGAAATCTGCACTTCTTCTGTGGTTGATGTTCACTTCATATACTCCCTGAAGCCAAGCAGCAGAAGTTAAGTCACAATGTGCAAATCTTACATGTGACTTTTTAAGCCGACTTTCTCGCTGATTAAAGTACAACACCAATTCCAAAAGAATTGGGGCGCTGTGTAAAATCTAAATAAAAATAGAATGCAATGATGTGCAAATCCTTTTCAACTTTTCTTTCAGTTGAATATAGTGAAAAGACAACATATTTAATGTTCAAACTGATAAACTTTATTCTTTTTCAAAATACACACTCATTCTGAATTTGATGTCTGCAACACATTCCAAAAATTTGGAGAGGAGCATGTTTACCACGGATACATCACCTTTTCTTTAACTCTCATTAAGTGTTGGAAGTGACGACACTAATTGTTGAAGTCTTGAAAGAGAAATTCTTTTCCATTCTTGCTACAGGACAGAAACCGTTTGGCTGTGATGCTTGTGGGAACAGACCACCCAACAAGGACATGTCAAGATACACACCAGAGTCCACATGGGAGAGAAACCATTTGGCTGTGATGTTTGTGGGAAGAGATTTACAAAACAAGGAAATTTAATGAGACAGTCTCTGAAGTTGTGTTGATTGTTCCCAATGGAAGAAGCAAGTTGTAGCTTATGGCTTAGGTTGTCAGAGCTGTCAGAGCTGTGTCTCAACCTTGGGGGTTTTGGCCCCCATGGGTCCTTGAAGTCTAGATCATCAGAGGGTCAGTTATAGGTGATAAGTTACTGTAACAAACTGACAGGAGTTCACATCCCAATTGGCACTCCACATCCCTGTATCCATCATTAGTAAATCTAGGAGGCCATGGTGTGCATTCTTTTATCAATCAAGATCCAAAAAGTTTCCATTTTTGCCACATCTGCAAGATAGCAAATGCACTCACGCCTGGTCTGTGCAGCCAAGGGCAGGAAGTCTAGAAACAAAGGCAAAATGAAGGTAAAATGAAGGGTGGCTAGGTGCATTTGCTATCTCGTGCTCGGCACATTGGAGTAAAAACTACTTGCAGATTGTCTTTATCAGATCAGTCACATGACAGCTGGAGCAGCTGGAGTGTTTGTGTCTGCGTGTTTATTGGGATCCAGAAAAACAAAGATTAAACATTTATGATCTACAACATACAAAATGAACAAGACGATGTATCTGACCACGAGACCAGCCCGACCCGGGGAGAAAACAGTATGTGTACTTCTGTCACAGCCTGATGCTGGCTGTATCCCCTTTCCATAATTTTGCACATGGGCTCAGCTGATAGGTGTCCTGCTGTGCGCTGCTGGCACAGGGACCGGGACAGGGCAGGATACCCCTGGCGCAAGACAGCAAAGGTGGATTTGGTCACACCTTGAGTAAATTAAATCCAAGTAAACGACTGATGCCCCTTTAATACCCAATCATGATACTGTCCCCTGTTACCAATTAACCTGTTTACCTGTTGAACGTTCCAAGCAGGTGTTTTTTGAGCTTTACACAACTTTCAGCCTTTTGTTGTTCCTCTCCCAACTTCTCTGGAAAGTGTTGCATTCATTAAATTTAGAATTCAGTTTCAGTCAATTTCAGTTTGAACATTAAATATCTTGTCTTTGTGCTGTATTGAGCTGAATACATCGAACATGATTTGCAAATCATTGCATTCTGTAATATTTACACAGCATCTCAACTCTTTTGGAATCTGAGTTGTGCATAGTAGAGCATTGGGCCTGTTGAATATGATAAATTACCACCCATGGGAGCAGCAAGCCGAGGGTTTTTGTCAACTGCTCTGTCCCCAATGCTAATGAGGAGAGCTGTTATGCAGCCACTTACTTTTGCACCTAAATAAGGGCACTCATTCTAACCTGTAGAATAAAAAATTCACATCAACATTGAACATTTTTAAAGGATCCTAGGGAGGTTTGTGCAGGATTACAGTATCTGACATACTCTAGCCTCGCACAATGATCATCTCACAACATATCATCTGACATAGCAGCTGTGTTCAGTGGATCATTGACTGACTGTTTGTTCAGAGTCACCTGCTGGGCTGGGCTGACACTTGGCATGCTGAACAATGAACACATTTATGAGTTAGTGCTCTCAGACAGACAGGCAGAATAATGTTTGTGCAGTGGCCTTTCTCTCGAGTCTGGATGCGGTTGCTCTGGTGAGCTCAGGCAAGTCGCTCAGTGAAGACTCCTTAAAAAAAAATCTCTTTTTCAAAAGAGCAAGTCATCCAGAACTAAGCCGGTTTAAATGGAGACTGCAGAGGAATGAATGGAGCCATGCTGCCTTCATGCGCTCTGTGTAGCTCCTGCATCTGTATTCACACGTTTGAAGAGTTTAAATTTAGCTGGTGGTACAGTGAAGCAAATTTGGGGTCAGACTGGACAGATCTGCAGTCCATCAAAGGACAGAGGTGATGGATCCTTTCGTCAAGTAAAAGCAGTAATACTGTAATATAGAAATACTTTACTACAAATGCCACTAAAAGGGAAAATGTGTTACATTTCATGTGGATGTCCAGTCAGTGTTGATGGTAAATGTAGTCAGTTGAAGCAATCAATTCCTCAGTGCTGCTATATTGACCAAGAAAGTTGAGCTCTACAGTAACAGGATGAATTGCACGTGGGATTCTGACTCCCATGCCATGTATCACCACCGTAAGTGACTTTAGTTAACAATTAGTTAACAAGGCTGCAAGAAGATCAGCTATTTCTATAAAGTTATTCTTAAAGTCTGTGCTAAGGAAAAGGTGAGTTTTTCTTCCAAACACATTATACATGTTAGAAAATAGTTGCTGGAAAAGTGAAAACACTGAGAACTGTGATGCACCAGAGCCATGGTCCCCCAACACTATAAAAGCCCAGCAAACAGACACACGAATGACACTCTGGTAAAAATGGAAGTACTGATTCAACTTCTTTACTTATGTAAAAGTGAAAAAGTACAGCCTCTGAAATGTTCTAAAAGTATATAAGTAATAAGTATCCCTGTAAAGGACATTTCTACCAGCTGTTTCTGTGCTAACTGAATGCTAACTGAAGCTCAATTTTTCTTTACGGTTGACTCTCCCTCTCCGTCTGCTTCGTCCTGTTACGTCCTGTTACGTCCTGTTACGTCCTGTTACGTCCTGTTATGTCCTTTTAGGTCTTTGATCTTGTTTTTTGCTTCCTTGTTACGT
This sequence comes from Lutjanus argentimaculatus, assembly GCA_034769285.1. NCBI lineage: Eukaryota > Metazoa > Chordata > Actinopteri > Lutjaniformes > Lutjanidae > Lutjanus > Lutjanus argentimaculatus. The sequence continues at coordinate 786,044 of JAWZSL010000044.1, read as the reverse complement.
CATTTTCATCTCTTATGTCTTTTACTTCATTTTCATCTTTTTAAGGATTTTATATTGTTTTGGTCTTGTTACATTTTTAAAATTCTTTACATCTTGTTATGTCTTTTATGTCGTTTGTTACATCTTCTACATAATTTTTCTTGTTGCATCTTGTTACATCATTTTCATCTTGTTATGTATTGTTAGGTTGTTTTCGTCTTGTTACATTGTATTTGTCTTCTTACCACTTTTATATCATTTTGATCTTGTTACATTTTTTACGCTGTTTTCGTCTTGTTATGTCTTTAATGTTGTTTTCATCTTGTTACACCTTTTACACAGTTTTCATCTTGTGGCTTTGTCTTCGTCTTATTTCATATTTTCTGATGTTTTTGTCTTGTTATGTCTTTAACATCTTTTTCATCTTTTTCATCTTGTTATACCTTTTAACGTTGTTTTTGTCTTGCATCAAAACTAAAGTAACAAACCTGTTTTGAAAATGTAAGAGGTAAAAAAGTACAGATATTAGTATTAAAATGTAGGGAGTAAAAGTAAAAAGTTGTCAGAAAAATAAATAGTAAAGTACAGGTACTTGAAAAATCTACTTAAATACAGTAATGAAGTATTAGTTATGGCCCATCTCTGGCTATTGTGAACATTGATAACATTTAGCCCCTAGAGGTTGCACTGCCCCTGACCCCTTCCATTCCATTCCTTTCTTTTTTTAAGAAAGTTAAGTTTTACAATCACAATAACATACACAATGCATAGATAATAAATACAAGTACACAGCAAAGAATAATCAAAAGGACAGTCAAGAAGGTGCTAAGTGGATAAAGTGCAGAGTTTGCTGGTGACTCAGGTCAGTCAGTCCATGGATGCATAAGAAAAAGTTCATACCAGTCAAAAACCCAAAACGTGCCAAGGGAGACTCTGATTTTTGTCTGGTGTCCTCCTCCTTCTGAGGTCTGAGAGGATTTATTTGATGACCATGTCCCTGTCAATAACAGCCTGGTGGGTGATGATGGCACGTGAGTTTTACTGTCACAATACTGTGGCTGCCAGTTGTTTGGATCAAAAAAAAAAAAAAAAAAGAAAAATTAACAAAACATTCATTTTGGACCCTTCAGATTTTTTTTTTAATAATTAATTCACAGGTGTTCTTTTTATTTTACTCCAAGGCTCTGCGGATGTATTATTTATTAATTTTTATTTAAAAATGGCTCCTTTATATGAAAATATTATCAATAAAACCGCGTTTAATCACCATTCCGACCAGTGAGAGTACAGTTTTGACTGGGAGGACTGCAGTTATGGAATGTAATTACAGACAGCAGTGTGTGGTGTGTAGCGTAACAACAGCTTGCCATCTGACTGGCCGCTTCTCCGCCAGAGCGTGACGTCGGCGCTGCCAGCGTGGAACGCACGTCGCTCGCCAAACCAGGAAGTAAACTGTCCGGTTGTCTGGGGACTACAGAGGAAGTGTGAGCAGTAAATAAGGTTACGTGTCAGATACAGTATCTCAACACACGGTCCTGAAGGTTTGTGAAAGCACGTCGGGACGTTTCCTCTCCACACACTGCGTGCAGCTTCTCCACTGACTGTCCGCTGTGTGCGGTGAAGGTAAGCAGAGACAGCCCGGTCAGGTCAGCTGTGTGTCTGTTGTTAGCTAACCCTGTGTGTGTGTGTGTGTGTCAGCTATGTGACAGGCACGTAACACAACACACTGCTTCCTTACTGTGGTGCTGTGTGTGTGTGTGTGTGTGTCTGCTGGTTGTGAGGAGCCTCTATGAAACGTGTGTTTTTCTCAGCTGCTGTCTCCTCCTTATCAGTTCTTACTAATGTGTCCCCCCCCCCCCCCGCTCAAAGACAGCTGCTGACATTGCGGCTCTACCAGGCGAGGTGGAGACAGACAGCAGCCCGGTGGACAGTCAGAGGATCCTCCTCCTCTGACAGCAGCGGAGTACCTGTCAAACCAGGACACGTCCATGAATGTGTCAATAAGAAAGTTTCATTGTGATTAATGTAACAGAAGATACCTGATAACTTGTTCTTGTTGGTGTAATCAGGTTTGGGGAGTTACAGATTACATGTAACGGCATTGTGTAATCTGGATACAAAAAAGGTAACTGCATTCCATTATTACAGTTAGAGATTTTAAAAAAAATAGTAAGGAAAGTAATCTGATTAGGGCTGCAACTAACAGTAGTTTTCATGGTCGATTAATCGATCATTTCTGTTCTTGATTAATCGATTAATAGAGGTTTGTTTTACAATGTCTGAAAATGTTGAAATCAGTGTTTCCCAAAGTCCAAGATGACGTCTTATTTTACTCACAACTCAAAGAGTCAGTTACTGTCAAAGGGGAGTAAAGAAACCAGAAAATATTCACATTTAAGAAGCTGAAATCAGAGAATTTGACTGTTGTTCTTGAAAAAAGACTCAACCAAATTAATCGATCATCAACGTCAGTCACTTTCTAAATGTAACAAGTTGTTGTTACCTGCTGCATTAGCAAACCCCTTGAGCTCTGCGTTATGTTGGTTCTTGAGATGTGTTATCAATTAAAGGAGCTACTTTTCGTAAACTGGTTTTGGGTGCGGTGGTATCAGAGTAGTTTTATTAGTGCATGAGCGAGGGGTGGGTGATATGGCCCAAAAATAATATCACAATATTTCAGGGTATTCTACAACAAAAGTAGTCTTGATGATATGACAAAATACAGAAAAATATATAACATGACAACGGATATATCAATTGAGACAAGTGACAAGAATAGGACAGCCTGTGAGTCAGTGAGAGAAGGTGGGACTGAGTGAGAAAATGCAGCTAGTGCTGCATCCATACTGGTAAAAACGGATATTACAAATATTCAGTATGAATATATTTTGATATATATCAATATTTTGTGACAACACTAGTTAGAAGAAAACATTAGGAGAAAAAGCAAAAAAATAAGTGAGTTTGTTCATTAATTTAGTCAATAATGAGGAAATAGTTTTCGCAGGAAAAATGATGCCTGTTGGCAGACCGATGAAAATGAGGCAAATAATGAACCAGTTTAAACATGGGTGGTGTCATTATTCTATAGCCATTACACTGTACAATCAACATTTACATCCATCCATCCGTCTGTTTTCTTCCACTTATTGAGGTCCATGTCATGGTGGCAGCAGGCTAAGCAAAGTCAACCAGACATCCCTCTCACTAGTTGTGCTTTTCAGTTCCCCCTGGGGGATCCTGAGGCATTTTCAGGGCAGATAAGTAGGGATGCACAGACTGACTGGCCAGGGACTGGAAAGTTTTCCACATGACCGGCCCTGACCGGTGACTGGCCAGTCAGCGTCACATATCCGATTCTGTACCGTCAAATTTGCACACATGATCCGCACGATGGTCACATTTTGTGCACAGTGACAAAGACAAACATCACAGCCTCAACATCACTGGTCACAGCCACACACACTCACACACGTGCTTGCATTAATGCCAGATTCCAAGAACAGGATAAAGAGAAGACAAACAGTGAGATGGAGCAGCTGACAGTACAACAACAGTAAACTTTCTAGCTCTTCAGGCTAATGTTAGCCTGACAGTTAAAATCTCTCCTCCTGTTCTGGCTGAAGAATATTTGTTGAATTTCTCCTTCTTTTTTTCTTATCACAAAGCTTTATTGCAGCAAACTGTTGCACCATGTCTGTCTGTTTGTTTACATCTGCTTCCATGAGATCACATGAAATCACCTTTTGCACAAGATCTCATGAGATCGTGCTCCCCTCTGCTACATAATGTTAATATAATAATAATATAAGGCCTGGCTGTAACCTGGAGCACTTTTGGAGATAATGTAAACATTATTTAAGAGTCTTAGTCTCAGTATTATGAGCACACAATTTAATTTAACATTAAAGAAAGGTTACAAAAATGTTCAGCCAAAATTGGAATTGGCAGGTCAGACCCTTAATAAATAAATGTGGAATCAGCCAAAAAAAATGGAATCGGTGCATCTTTACAGATAAGAAATGTAATCCCTCCAGTGTTTTCTGGGTCTACCCTGGGGTGTCTTACCAGTTGGACTTGCCTGGAAAATCTCCAAGGGGCAGCACCCAGGATGCATCCGGATCAGATGCCCAAACTGCCTCTTCTTGATGTGAAGGAGCAGCAGCTCTACTCCTGATGTCTGAGCTCCTTATCCCATCTCTAAGGCTGAGCCCCTCCGCCCTACGGAGGAAGGGCTTGTATCCATGACCTCATTCTTTTGGAAAGATCGTGACCATGGTTGAGGGTTAGAACATAAATTGATAGATCAGAGGGAGGGAGGCTTTGCCTTATGGCTTCCCTCTTCCCTACAGTGCCTGCATATTGCTGATGCTGCAGCAATCCGCCTGTCCATCTCACACTACCTTTTACCCTCATTAGTGAACAAGGCCCCTGAGATACTCTCTTTGGGCAGTAACTCACTCCCAAACCAGAAGCATCAATCCACTGTTTTCCAGCAGAGAACCATGGCCTCAGACTTTAAGGTGCTGACTCTTATCCCAGCCGCTTCATGCTCTGCTGCAAGCTGCCCCAGTGCGTGCTGAAGGTCACAGTCTGATGAAGCCAAACCACGTCATATGCAAAGAGGAGAGAGGAGAGACGCAATTCTCAGGTCCCCAAACAAAACAGTCTCCTCCCCCATTCATCTTGTGTGCATGTTTGATTTTGTGCTGGGAATATAGACACAGCTCTCACTCTGGGTATATAAGGGCCAGATGGCTTATAGCAACTTGAGAAATTAGCAGTCAATGCAGCTCAACCACTCAGGTTGTGAATATTAGGCAATGCTTCTATCAAACTGTGTGCCATTGGTCTCTGTGCTCCAGTTCTCCAGAGTAAACAGGGACATGTGCAAACAAAGTATCCACTCCACGCCCATATGAAAGCTTAACCATATTCTACCCTTGATGCCTTAAATTACAGCCTATCAAGGATAGAGACTTGCTCAGTTTTTATCTGGTGCTGAAATAGAAGAGTTGAGGTTTGTAATCATGGAAATTGTTAACCTATTACCATCCAAAAGACATACAAAGCTTATCTACCCATACTTGATATCTGTTCAAGGTAAATTAGATAACTTAGAACTGTGACTCAGGTTAACCAGAAGAAAATATGCCCACAGGCACTGTACAGCTCCTCTGTGAGGCAGTACTTGGAGTGATGCTTTGAGCTTAATGGTAACAAGTTTCAAACGACAGTGCTAACAAGCTGCTGTGAAGCAGTTATAATGATCTCTCTGCTCGTGATGTTAGTTAGCTTGCCAGCAGTTGCAAATCAGAACTAAACACAAAGCACAAAGTGCAGGAATTTGGTCATAAACCAAAGGACTAGACAAATAAAAATGTTGACTGGATGATTAAAAAGTCAGAGGATCAACAAAGTTATTATATTTCATCCTGAATGTCTGAACCAAATTTCATTACGGTCCATTAAGTAAAACTGTACATCAGCCTGTAAAATCAGCAGACCTGCGGAGCGTCTCTCTCCACACTGCCTGCTGCTTGCATCAACTGTCCTGCACGCTGCGTGCTCCTTCACGCTGTAAATTAAAGGATTATTTCAACCACCCAGAGGTTGGTGATTGTTGGAACAGTGAAAAGATAAACCAAGACGTTTTAGGGAGTTCTATTTTGAGTTTGTCGCGTTTGAATGAAGCTGACGATGATGATGAAGGAGTCTGGAGAGTTTTGCGAGAGCAAGTTGACAGCTGTTTCTGAACGTATCTTACTCTTTAAAAGTGGGTCTCTCACTGTCACAATCCTTTACATAATGTTGTCAGACACTTAGGATAATAATCTGCAAAAGCACAAGCGAACAGGCAAGCGTCACCTGTCCTGTGTGCTCTGAGGTGCGCTGGCGTGGCTGTGGCTCACAGCGCGTCAGCTGCACTCCTCTTCTCTGCTTCCATTGGTTAGGTTTCTGGTTTGTGGTGACTTGGACACTTGGTTTGTAAAGTTTACAGCCTGCCATGCTGTTGCATTGCTCTGTGTACCATGTCACAGCTTAAAAGCAAGCGCTGAAACATTTTTACCAACCACTCGTTTCACCTTCTCTCATCAGGTAATCACTAGTGGATGTTGTCACCAGGATTTTTTAAATAAGTGCGACATATAAAACTATTTTTGAATCCCGTCATTAATGATGTTTTATCCTGTAACTGTAATTTTTTATTTATTTAATATTTATTTGTATAGGGACAAGTATGTAACATAAATCAATGCCACACACTATAGCCTTTATAGCCTAAGCTAATTTGCAATGCCCGTCCCTAGCTGGGCATTAAGATACAAAAGACTCAGCAACAAAAACTCAAGTAACAGTGCAAAGTACAAACAATGAAAAATACAAAACAATACAAGATACAAATACAAAACATAATTAGATTAAATTATTCATGACTGCATGACTGATTCCTCTTCAAAAACTGTTTCAGTTTGAGTTTAAAGTGATCTAAATCAGGATTCAATTTGAGTTCTACAGGTAGAGAATTCCACGTGTTAATTCCACGGACAGAAAAAACTGATTGTCCAAATGAGGATTTACACAGAGGAACCTTACAATTCCCATTGGATGCTCCACGTGTTACTGAGCCTGAAGCTCTGAGTGGAACCACAAAGTCACTAAGCACCTGAGGAGCCTGATTATGTAGGCATTTATGGACGAGTTTGAGATTGGCAAGATTAATGAAATTAATTAATGCACACTGACTCTCAAGGGAAGCCCTACAGTGCAGGTGTGGGTCTCTAAGTTAAAGACAATAATTGGTCTAGATATGTGTCCATGTGGTTTTGGGTGACATCAGAGCCAATCCATGCATCTCTATTGTTCAGATATTTAAGAAGGTAAATGAAAACTTGCCATGCTGAGGGTGTTAAGGAATGTCAGTTGCGATTCATCCTCTGGGGACCGCAAATCTCTGTACAAAATGTCACGGCAATCCATCCACTAGTTGTTGAGATATTTAAATTTGGACAGATAGACAGTGCCTCCCCTCGAGCCACTCGCATGCCTAAAATGGACACTGTAGCCCAGTTCTGCTTTACAGAAGTGGTTCTGGTTTTGTCGGATGTTCATCAAATACATCTGAGGGCTGGGAAGCAGGATGAGGGATCATGTTTGTGATCCCTGCTGTTTGGTGGAGGAACAGGTTTGTAGAGGAGATAGTACAAACCTCCTAGGAAAGTACATCACTTGCAGGTGAAGCACGTGCCCTCCCTAAGACAACACTGGGAATTAACAGTCACAGAAACGGCAATTAGAAGGGAACTATTGGGGAGCTGTCAGGGAACATTTGTCCCTCTGGTCAGTCCATCAGTTAGCTGCAGGTGTAGAGGTTCCAAACAGTCTGTGAAGGTTCTCAGTCATCCAGGTCATGGCATTTGTAGAAAGGGTTGTCACAGGCAATTGGTCTTGGTAGGGTTCTTGAAGACGTTTCACCTCTCATCCAAGAGGCTTCTTCAGTTCTGACTGACTAGTTGCAAATTTTCAGCACTTTCCTTTGGTAACATTAATGATCAATGATCAGTTAAATTATTAAAAACTTTAAAAAAAAATGCTTATACCAAATAATACCAAATGTGTTTTTCCCCCACAAACAAACCTTTATTTCTACAGCAATATGTTGCATATTATCTGTCTGTATTACATAGCCTATGAAACATATAAAGACATAAAGGCCTACAGATATAATTGAATATCAGATAATATGCAGAGCACTCATAAAAATAACCTCTTATATTTCAGCTCTTTATTTTATAGTGCATTGGTTAAATTTTATTTGATTGATCAAATTCTTAATAACAGACTTATTGATGATCTATTATTGAAGCGATATACAACTATTTGTAGTCATGAGGACATGAAGTAGTGTGCTGTTGTCAGCCTGCTCTCATGGTGTCCCCTATAACTAAATGGAACTGAAAAGTCCAATTTAATGGGATCATTTCAAGCCTGAAGGGAGACAGTGGAGGCTTTAATGAGTGTGTATCACAGGAAGACTGTGTTAACTGTAAGTGATGATCTATGCAGTCTGTTCACACAGAACAGACCCTTGGCTCATGCTCTCAGTAGATAACTATAATCTTACCAGCTATACTTTGGTCTTTTTATGGCTCAGTTTTCTCTCTCTGCTGTCTGCATGCACATTTGCCACATGTCGTTGCTGTTGGTCAGAAACCGTATATGTCCAAAACTGTTACTTTTCAGGAAATGGAAAAAACCCTGTTTTTAAACTAATTGAATGCTGCTTATTCAAAATTAGTGGATCTTTTTAAAGTCCTTGTAACGCAAAAAGGGAGTTTTTCTTCTAAACACATTATACATGTTAGAACATAGTTGCTGTGACCTTGTGAAAACAAAGAGAACTAAATTCTGGAGTTGACCGGCAGACTGTTATTGATGATTTCCATGTTCAGGATTTTTTGGGCGGACCTGAAGCATTGCTCAGTGAAGGGTCAGAGCCCCAAAACAATATGAGACCCACAAACAGACACATGATCGACACCACCTCCCCCTCCCTAACATCAGTTATGAACATATCTTCGGCGACTCTCTCAGTCCAAATCAGCCCAGCAGTTCACTTCAGCTCACTTCAGTTCCAACAACCTGACACAGAAGAAAAAAAAAAATACCGTCCTGTCACCGTCCTCTGGCTCTGGTGGCTCAAACATGTCTGGACATTTTACCAATAAAGCTGCTAGATGAGCGTCCATGTTTCAGGTGGTTTTTCAGGTTGTATTGGACTGAGATGGCAGTGTGGACACGCCTCAGTGTTTCAGAGCAGAGAAAACTGCTAATTTTTCAAGGTTTAGAGACCTAATTTGATATATTTAGCGATTTTTTAATTATTAAAATTTGGCTTGGTGGTTAATAACACGTTTCTGTTGTGTGACAAACTCAGAACACACGTGTTGTTGCTTTTCATGAACTTTAATACTTTTGTTTGTGCTTTTATATGTATGCTGGATGTGATTACAATATCAGTGTATCTCAGTGTGTGTGTGTGCACTAAATTCTAAACTCATTTAAACGTGTTGCAGCATTTGTAATGCTTGATTTTTAAATGCTAATTCTTATATTCTCTTTCTACTCTCTTTCTGTCAGCCACACACACAAACATACACACACACACACACACACACACACACACACACACACACACACACACACACACACACACACACACAAGTTCAAATGATGGTGGACACTACGCTGGCTCAAGTGGGGAAGAATCTGAGTGAAGCCATGAGGATACTAGAAGACAGTCAGAGGTAAGATTAGAGACTATTATAATTACTCCTTTAACCTTATGACACCATTTGCATCATATTTGAAACATGAGTTTCTGAGACGTCAACATCAGTATGAACAATACTTTCCTGAAAAACCTGTTGTATGTAATCTGAGACATGTCTTCTGCCCTCTGGTGGATTATCAGTACACTGCAGGCAGCAACCTGAGTGCAAATCCAACATGGCTGCCTTCATGTAGTGACTCACACAGTTTTGGCACTGAAAGCTTTGCTAATTTTGAAAAAGTTACTGTAAGAATAACAGTTATATTGTTGCTAATATTTCAAAATTAGCAATATGCACTGTACTGAAAGAGCCTATAATTACTCAATATTATCTATAATATATATTATATATAATTGAAATTGTGTGTATCAAACATACAGTACAGCTGGTACACAAGATCATTTATATGTGAATCCCTCAGTCATTATTCTATTGAATTTCATGATGCAATCTGCAGTATTCCACCACATTCACAAATACGCTCTAAAACAAACTAATTTAAGACTGGATTTGGAATTGAACTCACTTGCCGGACCAGACAAGTTGTAAAAAAGAATTAAACTATTTTGATAACCAATTAATCAAAGTAATTTTCACACAAAAAAGGCAGAAAATGCTGTTTTCAGCCTGTCAGGTATTCTACTGACAAAACAAGACATTTAAAGACATCACTCTAGACTTGGAAAAACTGGGATGGACATTTTTTTTTTACTATTTTCTGACATTTTATCGACGTTGCAGCCCTAGCTTAAACAGTCTTAGTCTTTGTTGTTATTTGATAACCACTGATAAATCAAACAGTTTGTACAGAGGCAAGTAAAAAATGACTTTAGGCAAGTAGATTTCTGACCCACTTGCCCGACTAGGCAAGTAAAAAAAAAAAAACATTAACATTGAACCCTGTCTTCTCCTCTCCTTTCTTCTAATGCTAACATTCTTTATGGATGTGCAGAGTTTTTACATGTAGCCTGTAGAGCATCTTCATGTGCATTTAAGGTTTACCAAGGAGCACATGAACACAACATTGTATAAAATTCCAAAATTAGAGCATCTTGAGATCATTGTTTGTCTGTGCTGTGCATCTGTTTAGAGAGCTGGATGCAGGAACAGAGAGGCGGCACTTCAGCAGAAGCAGCATCCCTGGACCCCTGCAGGGAGAGTAAGACACGCACACACACACATACACACACACACACACACACACACACACAAACACACACACACACACACACACACAGACACAGACACAGACATTGTTGAAATTGCACTTATTTTTCTTCAGTCATCTCAGGCTGTTCATCTGTTTTGTAAATGATGGTTCAGTAATTGTGAACATTGCGTATATGTTATTGTGGTCCAGCCCGCTTGAGATCGATCTGGGCTGAATGTGGCCCATGATCTAAAATGACTTTGACACCCCTGATTTAAAGGGTATTTCACAGTTGGTGAGAGCTGACTCTGCGGAACACATTGATTTGAAACATTTGTTTGCTCCGTTACAACACAGACAAAACCAATTTTAAAACTTTGCAGTTTCTGTTTTCCTCATGGCATGTTTTTGGGGCAGTTAACATCAGAGTCAGTGGGGTACTGGATGGCTCTCCTTGTAGTTTAGTTTAGGTACATTTAGTGACAGAATGAGTTTGTCAGTTTTTGAGGGTTACAGTTTGTACAAAGGGCCTGATTTACTAAGATCACAAATAAAGACTGCTTAATTGCGTGTGCTTCCAAATATATTGCACGTGCGGTTGGTGTGTGTTCTGCTGTTAGTTGAAAAGGCAAATAAACATACCGTTGAATTAAAAATTAAGAATTAAGAGAAGATAGCAAGATATTAGGTGAATAACAAAAGAAACATTGTCTTATAATGAAAACTTCTTCAACTCTTTCTAATAAGTAAATAAATAAATAATAAAGATAATGATAATAATAAATAAATAAACAAATCCATTGCGCACGGGGTGCAAGCTGTGTCCTCTGTGGCCCAAGCGCTCAGGTGGGACAGTCTGGCCATTGCCGCACACACCAGGCGGCTGGTCAGCGCTGTATCTGGTCTGACAGTGGCCATAAATGCCTTGGCAAGAGAGATCGAAGATGGGGTACAGGCAGTGGTGAGGTCTTTGAATCCAAGCGTGCACCGCTTGGAGAGGAGCGCAATGGATGAGAGTTAGAATGCTGGGGGCAGAGATGCACAACCTGCCAAAAAAACCCCAGTTAAAATGTAGTGTTGGTGAAAAAAAGGAAATAAGAAGACATAATAAGAGTCAGTGTTAAGTTTCTTTAGGCTACACTGGATGTGAATGCTGCAAATAGGCTGCGGTAAATTAATCTTTAATCATGTAATTTTTCTGCGTTAAGGATCATTGAATGAAAATAAAAATAAATGCATCCCCTAAACAGCTCATGAGAAATTACTTTAAATCAGTGTCTCCTCCTCGCCACAGTAACAGCAGCCATCTGTGCACGCTGCTGTGCTGATTAGCACCTTCCTTTCAAATGTATTAAATACAGACGCAGTTACAGTCACTGCAAATTATTTTCAGGCTTGGTAAATCACAGTAAATGTGATAAATTAACTTATTTGCATGTTCTCCTGCCAGTATTTTGCACACTAGGGTAGAAACACCCTATATTGCATGTTCATTAAGGCAAACGTACTAAATGGACAGTGCATGCTGTCTTGCACATTTTAAGTGTGCACCATTAGTGGATCGATTTGCACGTTTGTTTGCAGGTGATATCAAGTTTGCACATGTTTTTATACCTGCAAACGTTTAGTAAATCAGGCCCAAAGTGAGGAAATTGTGGAGTTCTGAAGTTTGAAGATGAAGAGCTGAAGCTAACTGTTTATTTCTTTGTGTTTTCCTGTGCAGTGGTCAGGACGTTGCCACTATACTGCACCTAGTCCACAACCTCATACATGAAGACGAGGAGGAAGAGGACAAACCAAGCCAACAGTAAGAAGAACTAATCCGTGAAAATGATAACATAAGCACAGTACTGTCAGCACTTTGTACTTTGACTGCTCCAAGTGAACCATTTAGTATTTGGACTCTTTGAATTTTCCTTTCTTAATTATGTTTTATCCAATTCAAGTACAAATACTTAGTTACTGTACTTAAATAGAAATTTTGGGTGTCTGTCCTTTACTTGAGTGTTTATTTTTCTGACAACTTTATACTTTTACTCCCCACATTTTAACGCAAATATATGTACTTTCTAATTTTCAAAATAGGCTTGTTACTTTAGTTTTAATGCATTTGACGTAATGAGACGAAAACAGCGTAAAAGACGTAACAAGATGAAAAAAGATGTATGAAAAGGAAAAAGATCTAACAAGACAAAAACTGTCGTAAATGTAAAAGTCACAACAAGAAAAACACAAGATAACAAGACAAAAATGACATGACATGTCAAGACAAAAAAGACAGCAAGACAAAAATGACGTAACAACATGAAGAAGACGTCACAAGAGTGTAAAATGTGTTGAAAAGCTGCTGTCTGTTGTCTCCAGTAGGATGCAGAACGTGGGTGAGCAGGGTCACATGGCCTTGCTGGGTCACAGCCTGGCTGCCTACATCTCTGTGCTGGACAGAGAGCGACTGCGGAAGCTGACCACTCGGATCCTGTCTGACACCACGCTGTGGCTCTGCAGGCTGTTCAGGTAGGCCTGTAGATACAACCTCCAGTACGGCAAACACAAACACGTGCCTCCTGTCCTGCTTCATGGCAGGTTGGATTATAGTGCACCCTTTCTTGAGAATTGGGACAAATCACGTCCTACCAAAAAAAAAAATAAATAAATAAATAAAAATTAAATGTATTATTTAAATTATTATTACCAACACTCTAATTCAATTTTTGTGAAAATGTATTGAGGTTTTATATATATGGAATATATGTCATTTATGAAATGTTTTGTTTTTCTTTATTATTTTAATTTCTAAACATGCTCTTTGACTTGCTGTCAGAAAACACCCTTGTCCCAGACAAGAATTCACAACTACAAACAAAAAATATGTGTAAAAATGTGCTGCTATAATCATCTTTGTTTTTAAATAGATTTCTTTATGAAAATGTTGGCCATTTACGAAAAAAACATGATTTAATCAGGCATAAAAAGATTTAACTATACATAAGCCCTCCAGTCTCCTGGTTTAAAAAAGGTCGAAATACTGCTGAAGCACTGGTAGGATCTCGATTTTTCGACAAATTCATGAAATAATATTGCTGTCAGAAGAAAGAGAGGTATTGAGCCATCCCTACATTTTGGTATTTCATTAAATACTAAAATATGGGTGAAAACTGGATAAAAGTCATAAGTAATAAAAAATATTTTGACTGTTAGCTGTCTTTGTAAAAGCTCTGAGCGACTAAACACATTGGTGGAGCGTGGTTAATGTTTCTTTCTGCTTCTCCTAACCCAATCTCATCTGTCCCTCAGGTATGAGAACGCTTCAGCCTACTTCCATGAGAATGACAGGGACGGCCTGGTCAAAGTGTGTCGGCTGGTCATTCATGCCCGTTATGAAGAATATGCCTCTGAGGGCTACTCGGTCCTCAGCTCCAAACAGCCAGTCATCTACCAGAGCGCCTCCGGCAGGCCTGAACTGGGACAGCACCTGTGCAGCCAGGTAGGAATGCTGGAACACACACACACCACTTGCGCACCACGCCCCTGTGTATTTTATCCAATTGTATACATGATAGGAAGTGATTTTAATGCCAGATTGTGTGTCATTAGCTCGGCCTGCCTCTCTCCAGTCTGTGCACGGTCCCGTGCAACACCGTCTTTGGATCCCAACACCAAATGGTAGGGCAAATAAAAAATCAAAAACGCAGTAAACATTCTTTCACAGTTAAAAAGAATTAATTTATGCTGTTTGTCGTTGTCAGGACGTCGCACTGTTGGACAAACTAATCAAAGAGGACATAGAAGCTGGGAAGCTTCCTCTGCTGTTGATCGCCAACGCAGGTGAAAGAAAATCACAGTTCAAACATTCATTTAGTCCATGACAGCAGTTAAAATAGTGTCAATTTTAAAGTAAAAATGATGTCATTTGTGTTTTCCCAAGGTACACCTGGGGCAGGACATACAGACAAGTTGGGGCGTCTGAAGGACCTATGTGATCAGTACAGCATGTGGCTACATGTGGAGGGGTGCGTAGATTCTATTACTCTGTACAATAGATTGTCTTAACCTCTCCTGCTCCACCACTCGTTCCCTCCCTATCATGGGTTTGAGGTCTTTAGGTGGAGATACAAAGCCAAAAGTGTATGTTACAGACAAGTGGTTTACATCATTAGTAAAGTTTTTCTAGTCATAAATCTGTAATAAGCATTGTGTTCTTTTGCATCTTTTCATATTTTGAAAGTTTAGAGTGTATCAGGACTTAGAACATTATGATGGAAGTTGATAAAGGCCATTCTCATGTCACACAAGTTGCTGCAGGGATTTTTGGATTGATACCATTTATTACACAGATTTGATGCATTTTTGACCTCTGGCAAAATAATAGAAATAGTCAAAAACCCTCCGAAATGTATCATGCTGGAGTTTCATGGGAAAAAAGTGTTGCAGAATCTCCCAAATAATTGAAGTGAATGGTGACCAGTTTTCAAACTAAAAAAAACATAAAATGCCTCCACAGCCCTTGTGCGAATGCAAGTGAACAAAATGTCGGAGCTTTAGGAGACTTGGATTACACCAGACAAGCAGTATGAAGGCATTTTATGTTTATTTTCAACTGTTTTTTTACATTTGAAAATTGGGTCACCACTTCAATTGTTTGGAGATTCTGCAGTGCTGTTTTACTGTGAAACTCCAGCGGTGTTTTGTGGACTAAAAAACTAAACCTGACCTTCAGTCAGAATGAAGGTGAGTAGATAATGACTGAATTTTCATTTTGGGCGAACTATCCGTTTAAAGCGGTCCAAATGCAATCACGTGGCACAGACTAGAAAATAAAGTACATGGAGTATGAATATGGTTCTTTTTTTTTTCATTAACATGCAACACTAGCTGTTCTAAATGATTAGATGGAAATCATGACCGCCACGTTTTCATGCATGACTCCAGTACAGTCACTGAAGTCCCTGCTCTAACTGCTGTTACATTTGCTACGATTTTGCCCCTTTTTTCTTCTTTAGGGTCAATCTGGCAACCCTGGCACTGGGTCAGGTCTCCTCTGCCATCATGGTAATCTCATGTTAAAAAACTCTCATTCACGTATGTATGTATGTATCCATGTATTTATGCACATATAACTTCTGTCTAAATGATAAAAATGATCCTGGACAAAGCTTTTGATCCACCTGTTCTTGAGTCATGAACATAGGAGAGAAAACAATTCAGATCAGATTTCGAAAATGGATCACTAAAACTTTTATACTCACTTGCCTCTCAGGGCTTCTGTAAAAAATCTATAACATTTACAGATAAATTTTAACTGAAGAGAGTAAATAAAAAAAAATTATAAAAGAATTAACATAAAAGCAGGATTATGCCATAATTAATGTAAACTAAGATGAAAAATAAAACCCACATGTGAAAATAAGACAAGATGAGGACAGAATACATAGAATGCGTCTTCACATACATTGTTCTGTCCCCTCCAGGCAGCCAACAGAAGTGACAGTATGACATTGACGCCGGGTCAGTGGCTGGGACTGCCTGCTGTGACCGCTGTCACCCTCTACAGACACGAGGACCCTGCACTGGTAGGCTCTAATCATTGATTCAACGCAGAGCACCACATGATGTTGACATGATGTCTTGGTCACACAGTAAAGCTGAGATGTCATTTTCTGCTCACATTTTTTTTTATTATTCTTCCATGAAAAAAACTCACCAAATTTGGCACATGCATCGGTCGTCATGAAAATTTACTTCTGATAGGGGTTTTGGCGATGGGCGCGGCAAGATGGCTTGGCAATGCCCTCTCAACATGCAGCCCCCGTGGCTGGTTTCACCACCATGCACGAAAATCAGACACACAAAAAAAGTCTCTTGGACCCGTAGGCTAAACCCAACGGGAAGTCAGTCATTTTGAATTACGTGGTCAAGTAGTCAGCTGGTCAGCCACAGAATTGATGACACTGACTTCAAAACTGGCGTGTGCCATCTAGACTCATTTGTGATGAAAAATTATTAAAGCATTTAGCTATCGTTGAACGGTGTAGCTGTGGTGTGGTGTTGAATTTGCAGGCTATAACTGCAGTGTACTGTACATTGTCCAGTCCACCCCAAAGACATCTACATTTCCACGCTTTGTATTTGAACAAACTCCTAAAAGATTTCGTCATCACTGAACTGCGAGGCCGTGACATCTTGTCGAATTTTGATTTGTCGCCATTAAACAGGACTTTGCTGTAATTTGAGTATAAATGATCCAGTCTGCCTCAAATGTCTCATGTTTGATAAGAGTCCTGTCCTGAGGACATCTACATGCCAATCAGGTGTCATATTCATTGCACCACCTACTGGCAACAGAAAGTAAACCTCATGTGACAATCATCATGTTATTTACATGACATTTTCACAGCCTGATCTACACTTGATATACTGGAACATAACATATAATTAGTTCTGTCGCATCCCCTTGTGGAAACAGGAAGTGACATTAAACTCCTTCAGAGCCTTGTCGACCAGTTGGTGTCCAGCAATTAGGCCGTGGGTGCCACACGCCCCGATGTGCACGTGTGTGCGAGGGCCCGAACATCGCTGCTTGCAGCTTTAATTAAGATTTGTTCATCATTTCATTCAGATTAGTTGTATTATGTTCAGCTGTCCATGGCCAGTGTCTTTGTCTCCCTCTACATGACTCACTGCTCTGTGTCTCTGTGTTTTGTGTCTCAGTCTCTGGCAGCAGGTCTGACCTCCAGCCAGCCGGTGGCCAAGCTGCGAGCACTGCCTCTCTGGCTCTCCCTGCAGTACCTCGGTCACAATGGCATTGTCCAAAAGATCAAACAGCCACTGCTCTGGTGAGAATCACTTAATTCCCCCTAAACAACGACATTTCTCTTTCTGTGCAGAGTAAATAAATGAGATACAGCTTGTTAATTAGGAGGAGTTATGTGCTGGAATTATTTCTCAGTAGTTCACCAGCAGGGTGCAGAGACTTTGTGGAGTCTTGCCCAGACCATGAGGTTTTTAGGTTTGAAACCAGAGACCAAAACCAAACCAGAATTTATTTCTGTTGCATCGATTTAAAATGTGATCCAGTCTTACAGTGACAGCTCACCCAAAAATGAAAATTCAGTCATTATCTTCTCACCCTCATGCTGATTTAAGGTCAGGTTTAGTTTAGTCCACTGCTGGAGTTTTACAGGAAAACAGCATCGCAGATGGAAAAAAAGTGAAACTCCCACAGTGTTTTGTGGACTAAAAAACTAAATCTGAACATCATTCAGCATTGAGGGTGAGTAGATAATGACTGAATTTTCATTTTTGGGTGAACTATCCCTTTAATGATGTATTTTGGCGGATATTTGACTTTTTTTATTAATTCTCCAGTGGTCAAAAATGCATCAAATCAGTGTAATATATGGTATCAATCCATACATTTCTGCAGCAATTTGTGAGACAACATAGAGCTTGAGAATGACCATCATATACTGTATAATGTTCTAAGCTCTGATATACTCAAAACTTGTTTTTTTATCTTTCCTTTCTAGAGCCAGCAGCTCCTGCAGAAGCTAAAAACTCTGGCCTCCATCAAAACATCAGTAAGTGTTCACTTAATGATCTGCCATAAATAGTGAGTGAGTGAGTTTTGGGGAGAAAACAGAGCAGGAAGAGAGTACAGAGATACTCCACTGTGAGAGAAGTTATTGAAACATAATGATCGGTTATTATATGAGCATTTACAGTTCTAAAAGTCACCACAAAAAATCCAAAAATATCATACCCTGTGGACCTTTAACTTTGCACTACACCTCAGTTACAACAGAGCCCTGTAGTGCTGCAGTCAGCTTTACACAGTACTGTCCACTACACGCTGCCCCGCCCGGTTTTAACTGACTGACTACATACCTGGGATCTGAAAAAACTCAACCATAATGAACAGTTCATCTTAACTAAAAGTGTGACAGTTTACATATGATCATCAAAGTATATATTTGCAAAATATGTTCTGAAATATGAAATGACAGCCATCATAACAAACCTTTCTCAGGTTTGTGCTGATATCTGACTCTGGCCTCTAGTTTCATTGTGGTAATCTGGTGGTAATGGTCTGTAGTGCTGGGTGTGTCGATCCTCCAGTCGGTGCTACTGAGTACTGCAGTAGCACCTGTTATGCACTGTAGCTACAATAGAACATATATTAATATATGATATGATAAATGCAACAATATACAATAAAGTTACTTTAGAAATATTTCAAAATATTATGTCAATGTGAGAAAATACCATGGTCAAGGGGAGGTTTCACACCTGTAATTTTGGTCCGGATCAATCTGACAAGTCCAGTCCAAACAACGTAGGTGTGAAACGGCCTTAAGACTCCCTGGAACTGAGCTCATCTGAGATGGATTAATGGAAAGTGGAAAAAGTGTGCTGTGATCTGGCGAGTCCACATTTCAGATTTTGGAAATCATATTCTTTTTTTTTTTACACATCACCCCAGCTTTTTTGGACTCAAGGTTGTAGATGCACTGGACAGATAAACTGGTTTTAAAATGTGTCGACGATCATGATATGAGCAGCTGACGTGGCTGGTAGAGACAAAAAAACAGTGCTCATCATTTGTAATTACCACCATGAAGCTAGGTGCCTTTTTCTCTGTTTAGACCTTTTCTATTGACATTAATTGAAGAGCAGCATATGTGAACACATGAAGAAATGACCTCCAGCTGTTCAAAGACAAAACCCATTTGTGTTTATAGGATGTGCTTGAGACAGAGATCTCTCTCGTCGAGGCTTTGAGCATGGTAAAACCAGAGTTGTGCTGATACTGAAATGGTCTCAGGGGTACAGACTCAGCTGAAAAAGCTTGTTCACTGGCATCTACTAAAGGAAATGAGATGTAATGTAACTCCTAGCAAAGAGGCTGGGATTAGTAATGTTGTACATTAAGAGTGCTGTAATCCAGATGCAGTGAACAAGCAGAGTGTTGGGGATCACAATCATCACACAGTGGTACTCAAACTCACTGCAGCTTCAGGATGTTTCACTTTCATCACAGTCAGCCATATTCGCTGTGAAGACGCTGAGTTTGAGCACCACTGTGCCAGTCAGACATAATTGTGTATGAGCTTGCAGGTCCATGTGTGAGTCTCTTCTGTATGTGTGTGTATGGCTGTAGTTATAGTCAGTGTGGGTTGCCTTGGTTCCAGGGTGTGGTGTCACCGATTCCGCCCATCTCCGGGGCCTCACTGCGGGACGTTCTGGGCTCTCTCATGCTCTCTATTGTAGGTGGGACCAAGCCTCTGCCTGTCTCCCTCACTCCCCCTTCCCCTGCCCCTCTCTCCTCCACTTCTCTTCCTTTTCTTTCTTCCTGACCATTTTCCTTCACTCACATCAGCTCAGCGGTATTTGGGTCTCCCATTGGCTGATGGACTGTTCACTTCTTCCTAATTGTTTAGGATGTGGACCACTCAGGCATGTTCTTTGAGGTACTTCAGGGAATGCCTCTCCACACTCATTATGTTTTGTTGCCTTTGGAAGAAATACAAGGGTCATGAATAATGAATGTGTCATCTGCTATTTCATCTCATAACTTCTTTTTGTTTCAAATCAAAGTACCAGTCGATGATGCCCCCTGTTGGGATACACTTCCGCAGCAGCAGAGTAGAAAATCTTTTGGACTCTCAGAAAGAGACTTTGAATTTCTTAAGCTATCTGAGGTGGTAAAGGCATTGCCTCACCATACTTACTAACATGTCTTTGTGTGTGGACATGTGAGATTCTTGGTGACGTGGACTCCCAGGCACCTAAAGGTGCTCACCTTCTTCGCAAGAGTACCATGAGCTCTCAGGGGTCAAGTCATGTGACTGTGGTGTAGTTCCTTTATAGCCTAACATTAGCTTCTGATCTATCTGTGTGTCCAAAATCTATATTTCTTGCTCACGTATGATTATATCACTTGAATTGGGGTAGACTACATTCATGGATAAAAACGGAAGTAATATCAAGATGAAATGTCATTAAGCAATGTGGTTATAGCGCCTTATAAGGTGCTACACAAACGGTAGAGGACATTTAGTTTGATCGCATATTTTATCTTGTTAAATAACGTATAGCCACAGTTGTAATGCTGGAGTGCACGGGATGGTGCTCTGCCAGTTTCTGCCTCCAGGTGAGGAAAAAGAATATTCAAAGTTCCGATAATCAGTTTTTTTTTTTTAATAACTTGATGGTCACAGTTGTCATCTTGAAATTACATTGATGAGAAAAGTGTGATGCAGACTTACAGTGGCAGCAGAAAGAAAAGGAAAGACAGTGAGCGCTCATGTGGGCTGACATTTGGTTGTGTGCTCAGTCATAGTTGACTAATGTGTGCAAACTTACCACCATAGGAACAGTGGTTAAATAATCTGCAACAGGCCACAATTGAAGCGTGCGCGCTTGGATGTGTGCGTCACAGGTGCGCTCCACGCGTCTGCTTTTCATTGTGCTTATGAACACAAAAGTCTGCTTCATCCATAGCTTCAGTATTTCAGCTGTGTCACGCCTCTTGTTTGTGTCACATGTGCCGAAAAGACCTCTACAAAGGATACACCTGTGCATCCTCGCTCATACCTTCTCTGGCAAGCGTCCTCGATCTTTGATCCCCTCTCCCTCAGACACATTTTAGGAATTGAGGCATCCTTCAATATGGCATGCTGAGATCGATTTTCGGGTCACAGGATGAAGGGTGGAGGAGCAAGGAGACGAGGAGGCACAAAACAGAGAAATGAGAAGAGCCTGTAGTGTTTGCTATGACTCATAACACTAGTCAGAGGTGGCAAAAGTACACAGATTCTTTACTCGTGTAAAGAAAGACAGGCAATAGTAGAAATACTGATTCAACTTCTTTACTGAAGTAAAAGTAAAAAAGGCTCTGAAGTGTATAAAAGTAAAAAGTAGCTGTCTAAAGGACATTTCTACAGACTGTTTGTTTGTAAAACTAAGTGAACGTCTGTTTCATCTTGTTATATTTGTTTCATCTTGCTGCGTCTTTCGTGCCGTTTTTGTCCTCTCCCATCTTATGTTGTTTTCGTCTTCTTCCTTCTTTTTCATCTTGTTACTTCATTTTTGTCTGGTGTCTTTTTCCATCTCGTAGTTTAAATTTTCTTCCTTCTTTTTCACCTTTTTTTTATCGCTTTCGTCCTGTTACATCTTTTACGTCATTTTCATCTTCTGTCTTTTATGCTGTCTTTTGTCTTGTTATATCGTTTTCTTCTTGTTGCATCTCTTTCACCATTTTCATCTTGTTGCGTCTGTCATGTGCGATATACACTGATGGACACACAAGGTAATTGTCTTTTCTGTGTTATTGTCACATCTGTTTAAATTGAAATCAGTGTTGATTTTTGGAAGATGGCAATCAGTGATGCAGTATAAAAACAATGAATAATTTCCCTTAAAGTAACGAGCCTGTTTTGAAAATGTTAGGAGTAGAAAGTACAAATAGTTGTGTTAAAGTGTAGGGAGTAATTGTAAAAAGTTGTCAGAAAAATAAATAAGATAAGAGATAAGATAAGATAAGATATTCCTTTATTAGTCCCACAGTGGGGAAATTTCCAGCATTACAGCAGCAAAGTGGATAGCAAAAAATAAGAAGCATCAGTGAAAAAAAGACAATAAATAGCGAACAAGCAATATAAACAAAGAATAGAAGAATATGAACAATTTAAACAACGGAAAATACAGTAACTAGCAACGTAGTATGGGAAAATATAGATATGGGAATGGTGACAATATATAGTGTTTTCAAGTTTACACCATGGCACAGAGGAAATACCGATATTGCACAATGGAAATTAGACTTGCCAGGTACTGATATTGCACATTGGATGAAAATACACCTGACTGGAGTATTGATATTGCACATAGGAATAATAATACACCTGATTGAAGATTAGTATATTGCACCTTAGGTTGAGATTCACCTGAGCTAATATTTCGCAGTATAAGTGAGCACAGTTGATGTGCATTATAGTGCAGTCAGTGCAGTCTTGGTGAGTGTGTGGTCTACTGGGAACACTGCTGGTTGTAGAGTCTGACAGCTGCAGGAAGGATGGACCTGCGATAGCGTTCCTTCACACACTTTGGGTGAAGCAGTCTGTCGCTGAAGGAGCTCTCCAGTGCTGTTAAAGTGCCCTGCAATAATAAGTAAAGTACAGATATCTGAAAAATCTACTAAGTACAGTAATAGTATTTGTACTTAGTTACTTCCCGCCTCTGACAGTAGTAGGGACATTTCATCCAGTGATCTTTTGTTTGCCATTTCTTGCTCAACTCTTCTTTTTGCCACTGCAGTTACTGTCTCCTCTTCCTGCTTGGCTGAAAACATCTTACTATTTGTATGTATGGGCTCCTGGTGTGGACTTTTGCCAGTTGTTAACTTCTGGGTCCTGTCTGAGTCTATGTCTTCATCTGATGCGGGGTTCCTTCCGTGATTATATACTTTTGGTTCCAATTATGAACTAACTTAACCCCTCGTTGCTGGCCCTCTGTTTTGCTCACCACTGAGAGAATAAAACCTCGGAGCTGGTGCATTGGCCCAGCATCAGTCCGCCTACAGTAGATACAGTGATACCCTTAAGATCTCAGCATGCTTCTAACAAACTAAGTTGCACAATGTGCGGTCTATCCCTGTCCAGTGTTTAAACATGTTCTGAATGGCCGTGCTCAAAGATGGAGCAAAAAGCATGCGTCATAGTCAGGGGTGTTCAAAGGACAATCTCTCCTTGAAGGGATTCAAGGAGTGTTGACCTTAAGACAAAAAGTGTCAGAAGCAGTAGTGCGAAGAGTGAAAGGGAGAGCTTGAGAGAGAAGTTGAAATCCTGCCATCTGTCACACCTCCTCACACCTGGCCAATCAATGCGTGGGCGTGATTCCACCTTTGGAAAGAGCATTTCAGCGACCAGCACTTAGCGTGAAGCAAACTGAGGCGCTGAGACGCGTCTCTTTGAACACATTCCTGTTATTTTTTGCTTTTCTAACTTAACAACAGTACACATGCTTGTGAATTATTCATGACCCTCACATCAACACCCCAGAAACACTAGCCATCATCTCAGCCCCCACCCAGGCATGATGCTTGCCTTAACCTTCCACCTGGATGTCATCAATGATGGGCTTCACTATGGGTTTTATTTCCTGTCTTAGTAGTTGAGAAAATGTAGAAATGTACCACATGTGACTTCACTGAGATCAGCTATTTGCTCAATTTGATTCTGGTTAAATGGCATAGCACAATTTGACACGAGTAATGAGGTAATACTAAACAGGAGACTCCAACCCTGGGTGATACACTCCAAAACACAGATATGTCCAGGTACTGCCTGCATCAGTAATCTGGCTGCATGTTCATGGAATATTTGACAGTGATAATGGAGTAGTAAAAAATGCTCAATGCTACACATTGATCAGTTCAGCCAATTGATCAGCCAATTCTTCTGTCCATCCAAATTTTCCAAACTGGAGCTGAAGCTTTGGTTTGGGCTGCTCCATACCACTGAGAGGAAAGGATTCAGGGCACCACTTCCATACAGACCAGTTTGACAAATCAAACAGAAACTGTATGTTACATACAGTTACAAAAACACAACATGTAGTAACTTCAGTAGGCATGGAGACAAAATCTTCAGTCCATGTTTACATCGCACCCTTTCAACTGATGATAATTGTTTTGCATGTCATTCAGCAGATCACTTATTAAGTATGACAATAATGGTACTGAGTTCCAGATGCCTGATGTGTGTCTTTGTGTGTCCAACAGGTGGAGGATGAACTCAGCTCCCCTGTGGTGCTATTCAAGTTTTCTCAGGAAATGAGTGCCGGTGAGGATTGTATTACCTGGACCTATGAACAGATTGAGAGCATTTTAACAAAGAACTTTGTCAAAAGCCCACAACATGACTCAGTTTTCCAATACTGCTGCTTCATTTTATTTAAACTCTTTCACACACAGAATTTTTAGCAGCGTTTTTGATTTGTCGACACCATTTAAACATTCAAAAATTATAAAAATCTAAATTAGCGAAGCAATTTTTTCATAGTTTAGGCTAATGGACAGTATCAGATTCTACTTTTTTTCCAGATATCCGATCCAGTGATTTTGGCCAGTATCAGGCTGATACTTACACTGAGTATCAGATAGCCTCATCCCTATTGTTAATCTGAAAAAATAAAGCGCTTGCAAATCAGCACATGATTGGTATGTGTGTTCAAAGATGCGGCCTGAGAGCTTGCTGATGCCATGCAAACACACAAAAGATATCAATCAGGATTCATGTCCGGTCATGTTAGAGAGGAGAGGAGCCATGCAATGAGCTACAGCGAGAGAGAGCAGCCACAGGCTGGGGGAGGATAGGAGTCAAGAACAAGTGACACGGGATGCCACTGGAGCTCAGTTGGTGAAGTGTGCTCCCCATATACTGAGGCTAACAGTCCTCTGCAGCAGCCGCTGGTTTGACTGCTTGTTGCATGTACTATTCCCAAATGTCAAGAATGAACCTCAGTACTCATGCAGTTCTGGAATTATTGAGACCATGACCATTTCCATTTTTGCTGTGTTCTTAGCATCCAGTGGGGGTTCAGTGGAAGGTTACTGTGCCGGGGAGAAAGAGGTGCTTGATGCCTTCAACAGATGGGTGAGTGTTGTCCCTCCTTTAACATGTACAGTGTAGCTCATACATTTGTGCCTATGCTAGGTGGCAATAATTAATATTTTTTTATAGATGAAATGACTATGTTTAAATGTATCAAATGATTTGTGGTTGGTTGTCTGAATCAAATCATTGTTTTATTGTTTTTATTGCGTGAAGCACTTTGTGTTGCATTCTGATTGTATGTAAAGTGCTATATAAATAAAGTCTGATTGATTGGTTGATTGATTCCTTTTCATTTCTTCCTGGGTGTAGCTTGGTGAACAGCTGGTCCGTCTTGTTCCTACCAGTGGGGTGGATGTGGTGGAGCTTGAAGACGAGGGAACGTGTGTTCGTTTCAGTCCCCTCCTGACTGCTGCAGGTAACATGGACACACACACAGACACACATTGTACTTGATACTCAAATGTTTGACATTAATGGGACACTTTCAGAGTAAAGAATTGTGGGATGTGTGAGCCACAGGGTGGTGTCCTGGGACCTCAGTTGTTTTTTTTGATATATATGATAAATGACTTATTAAAAGCAGCCCCCTCATGCAGTCTTTTTTTCCCCTCCCATCCAGTTCTGGGGACCCAGCAGGGGGACGTTGAGGAGCTGGTGGAGAAGCTGTCAGAGCTGGTGCCTATGATGAGCTCCACAGTGTGCCTCAGACAGGACTTCAGGGAGGAAACTTACCGACACTCACCCTTGCTCGTGTACATAGAGGAGCTCAGCTGGCCTGGCCTGGGTGCTGTCCGGTAAGAATGATTAGACTTTAAAGGAACTGCTGTAGTATGCAGAGACTGGACTGAATCCTTTGCCTGCATTTTTACCTTATATTTGCTTCTTTACTATTGCCAATGTAGCAGTCACAGTAAAGACACAGATAAGTAAAAAATTAAAATCTATTTTATCGACTGCTCTATTTTATACCGACTGCTGATTCCTCACTCCTTATAACGGGCTGGTTGTGACCGCAAGTTATTAACTGCTAGGCTAAAAACAAGACTTACCTAGTCTGTTTCAGGCCACATTTTGGCCTTTGTTGTGGCTCAAAAACTGACATTTATAGACAAGTTCGGTCTCACCTTAAACTGGAGCATCTGCAGATTCATTCCATACCCAACATGTTATGATCCACTAAAGGTAGGTAGATGAATAAATCCCCGCCAACTTGACTGTGCTTCATGGTTGCTGCTAGATGTTGCTGCAGCGTTCAAGATCCAAAACTCTCTACTGGTTGCGTCTGGCAGTTGTAGTGGCATTGCAGTAGATGCTAGAGTGCACTCTTCTCGTCTAAATAAAAATGGTCAACTTTATTATGATCATATAACCATACAAAGGGCAGCTGTACAGTCAAATCTATTCTTTGCATTTAAGCCATCCTAGTATTAGTAGCAGTATTAGGAGCTGTGTGCAGAGTCCAGGGGCCAACTCCAGTTGTAAGCCAGCACCTTGGTCTGGGTACTGTCAGGGGATTGACCTAACATGTTTTTGTTTTTTGTTTTTTTGATGGTGGGGGAAACTGGTTATCATGCGCTCATGCGAGAATCCATCTTGCCAGGCCTCAAGTTATCCATTTGTGTCCACACCAAAAGTGGTGCAGCCAATCAGCATCCTAGGCAGCTACTGGCAGCTATGGGTGTGGTTTTAGGTGTGACGACGGCCAGAAGGGTCCATGGAAGCGACTCGTCTCGAATGAACAATGGCAGCTACTCAGGAGGTTAGCATAGATACTGTGATAGCATTCCATTTTCCATGGAAAAGATGTTTTCACTCTTCTCCCGACCGGCTTCGGCAAGAGTTTGATTTACTAACTGGCTCTGCTGGCAGTAACCTGACACAGCAGATGGTTTGCTAGACAGAACCAAACGATTCTCGTGTGATCTCATGAATCCAACTGCCTTACGAGGCTATTGGTTGAAGTTAGCCCATGTTAGACATGATGACATGATGAGACAGATGATTCATCCCATTGCCTGCCGCTGCCTTAAAAACTCAAGACAGAACTGAGAACACCCTTCTATTCTTCCTTCATATCACTGTTCCACACACTGCTCCCTCCACTCACCAGAAGCCAAATGTCACTCAAGCATTATGGATCATTAAGGGTTGGGGTTTGTGATGAAAGGATTCAACCATGGGATTGTGACAGATGTTCTGATGTACAGGTATGAGCCTCGGGCTGAAGAGATGGACGAGAGCAGGAGGAAGCAGGAGTTGGAGAAAATCAACACTGAACTGCTGAAGAAACTGCAAGAGCTTGACACTGACATCGTCTTCTCCACCGGTTAGTGCCTCTTCACATCTCTGCTGGCTCCGCCGGTGGAAAATCTAACTCCCAGTATTTATTTACTGTTCCTCTCTCCTTTTCCATCCCGACCTCTCTCTCCAGGCCCTGAGTTTGGGACAGAGGAGCACTGCATCTTTATTGGCATGGTCACTGAGGACGTTGATGTGGCAGAGCTGGTGGACACAATAGCTTCCTTTGGGAGGGACATAGAGGAGAGCGGAAGGGTAACTGCTGCATTTTTAAGATACTTGAAGGCTGTTAAACAGTTGTGATAAGTGTTGTGAAAGATTAAACGAATAGTTCAACATTCAGTCAGTAGCTTCTCACCCAATTCTAACAAAGTCATTGCTATGTTTTTGTTAAAGTTGGAATGATCATGGTCATTGTAATGTGAAACTACGTTGCACTCTCCATAAGTCCTAAAAAATAGTCTCCAACTGAAGACAGCTTGTTTCTCACTGGAAATAGTATACTGGAATCACATCCATTTTGCTAAAAAATACACTAAACACCACAGAACACACATGTATTTAATTCCTTCAAAGTCCTCACTTATGTATATTATACAAGTCTGGACAGACATGGATGTAAGCTGCAACTTGACTGGTTGGTGGAGGCATAATTCTAGTTTTATGGGTAAAAGGTGGGTGTCAGCATTCCCTATCATCATCTCAGTATGATACAACTCTCCTGAGGGCTGTACTGCGAAGTAATCTTAACACAGCCGGGCTTTCTTTGCATGAGCTGGCCGAACAAAACCTAAAACCTCAGTCAGACATAACGGGTGTGATTACGCTTGCTTTGTTAATGAAGGCTTTCTTCTCCAGGCCATGTGCCTGGTCACATAAAAAGGGCATTTGGTGCGTCATTTGGTGCTTTTCTGCACAAAGTGGAGCGATTGCGAGCCGCCCACTTCAGTCAAGATGAACAAGGAGAGCTATAAAAATTTAAAAAAATATAATTACAACAAAAAGCAACATTGTTGCTGTAGATAAGGCAAGAGGAGAATTCTGGAAGGACATTACTAATCAACTTAATGCGCTCTTAATGCCTTCTGTTTATTTCTAATAAGTGCATTAAATAGCTAAACTTGATAAAGCATATTTAAACATGATACTTAGGTCACACACGGTCCCATAATGAAGGATACATGGAAATCACTTTAATTTTTGGTGAAATCAAATAAAATGAAAAAAAGCAAATCAGAATCAAGCATGAAAGTGTTAATATGACCTGAGGCAAATAGGAAAAAAGTGTCTCAACCATAACATATCAACTCTGTAGCCCTTCTAAATCAAAGTAAATAAGAATTATGGTTTAAAAATGTGTATTTCGATTAGCGTTAAGAGAACTCTGAGCAACTTTAAAAAATAAAATGGCTGCTCACTACGACTATGCTGTTAAATGAAAAAATGTAACATTTTGTTAACTCTGTAAGACGTCTGACGGAGTTGACTTCTACATTTAATAAAACATTTAAGAAGGCTGACCAGTTAGAAGGTTTAAGATCAAGAGTAATCAAGAGTTTGATCCTTTAAAATTTATTTTCCAGCATAATTGAAGAGTAAAAATGGAAACCCCCTCAAAATATGGTTTTGTCCCAATTTTCTGGGCCACTCAAGCGGCACTCAGGTTTGGTTGTTACACAGTTATTTTTGTTTCTAGGAAATGTATATGAGAATGTACATATTCATTCTAATATACACTAAGTTCACTGTGTTGTCGTGTATATGACATTTATGAATATTCATTCTGTTCTGTGTAGCTTTTGGAGAACATGACAGAGGTGGTGAGGAAAGGAATCCTGGAGGCAGAGCTGCAGCTACAAAAGGCCAATGAGGAGAAACTTATGGAAGAGGTGTGTGTGTGTGTGTGTTTATGTGTGTACATTTTTGCACCCATGTTTTGTTGAAATTCATTTTTATTTGATACTTTATAATAAAGATAAGTAAGGAGTTGGAGAACTGGTGCAGTAAATGAACACTCCTCAGTATGGTTAGACTAACATGTTTGTTTGCTCTGAGTGTGGCTTTGGGTGTGTGTGTGTGTGTGTGTGTGTGTGTGAAGGTCAACATGCGACTTGAAACTTTAGTCCATTCAAATGTTTGACTTCTTCTGTCTCTGTGTGTGACAGGGACTGATGAGGCAGCTTCCTCTGGTCGGCTCTGTGTTAAACTGGTTCTCTCCAGTTCAAAGCTCCGTAAAGGGCAGGACCTTCAACCTGGCTGCAGGTACTGTGTGTCACTGTGTGTCACTGTGTGCTCTGTTGGGACAATTATAGACAAGACGATGACGAGATTGCACTGACATCATACAACACTAACTGTGACCATACCAACATGCAATATTGTTGAAGAAAAAAAGACTAAAATGTAGTTTAAAAAAGCAAAAACAATTCCAAAATCTGTCTTTATTTTTGTTGAGAAGACTGACTGTGCTCATTGTGTGGCAGCACACAATGAGCACAGTCAGGACTTGGAGCAGCTTACAATAACAACAACAGGACTCAAGGTGGATTTGAAAAAAAAAAAAAAAACCTTTACAATGGAATTTGTTCAGTGTCGCAGTAAGGACACAAAAGTGTGGGACAGATGCATTTGGATTAAAGAAATTATATAAATTATCAATAAACAAAAAAAAGCTTTTTAGCATAGTGTAAAGTATTTATATGAAACAATTTCATTTGAAATAATGTCAGAATGTGATTTTTTTAAACTTATTTCATGTATCTGAACACTGAGACCACAGCTGTGGGACGTGAACAAAAGTGTTGTTTGGATCCATAAACTGCTTCATAAATGTCATTAAATCACTTTATATAGTCATTGTTTTTTGTCAAGATGTTAAATAACACTGTGTGTATGTTTATCAAGCATCATTTAAGAAATTTTAGCGTAAATTCACTGCTGGGATTGAAAAGTGAAAAGTGTAAATTTTATTTACAGTATTTGTGTGTAACATGTTAATGCGTGTGTCCGTAGGTTCCCTGGATTCCACAGAGGTGACGTACTCCACCAAGGCCCAGGCAGGCAGGCCGTCCCTGCAGGACACTCCCAGTTCCTCATCAAAGAGACTGCCAGGTAGGACTGTCTCTGTCTCTGTCTGACTACAGTTAATTCTCCAGTCACAGCTGAGTTTCAGACAGTGGAATAACCTGCACTCTAACAGCTGACACGGTCAGTTCAGTGTAATGTACATCAGTACAACAGTCTTGTCATACGCACCACTCCGCTGCTCTCACTTCCTCTTTACAGAAAAAAATACTGCTTTTATTCACTGATCATTTCCAGTACCCATTTTTCGACCAGTGAAATTGAATTTTTCCTACTTAAATTTCAAATTAAAGACCAGCCAGTGAAGTAAGAGCTAATGCTCTCTTTGAGCCACTGTTAAGGCTTTTCATGTGAAACACCTGTGCACGAAGTGTAGAGTTTGATAGACAGTAGCTGAACAATGAACAAAAAAAGCTGCACAGTGCTTAGGCTTATGACATCATAAACCCAGCCTGACTGAATCTGTTTTTTTGAAACTGCCCTTGCTCACTGCAGTTTCAAAGTGATATGTCTTGTAAACACATGAAAAACATCACTTGGACATGTCAATAAGGTTAAAAACATGATTTTCACACACACATATGACAGTGGCTGGACACATGCAGCTCATAGAAGAAAGCCAGATTTACACAACGAACATTGTCAATTAAACAGCGACCACCAACACTGTTATTTAGTGGGTGGGTACTGACACATATAGGAGAGGCAGATTTACAGAATAAATCCTGATAATAACACAGCGACCGCTGACACTTTCTTTACTCTGAAAGCAAGCGATGATTTGTTCCAGTATACACAAATATCATACAACAGCGACTCGGCACTGACTCATATTATGAAGCCAGATTTACATAGTAAAGGCTGGTGATAAAACAGTGGCCATGAACACTGTTATTTAATCGTGAAGCAGATGGTGATCTAATCATAACAATACACAAAGTGTACACAAACATGATACAACAGTAATTGGGCACTGACTCATATAGAAGAGCCAGATTTAAATGCTGTTGATCAAACAGCTGATGACAAAACAGCGACCACTGACATGATTAGTATTACAGGCAAAGCCGGCGCATTGGATCATCAGACTAATAGTTAATAGTTGGGGTAATATGCATTTAGATCTGCTGTGTGGCTAATCTGACATGCCAGATGGTTTGGCTCTTGATCCCCTTAAAGGTATTTTTATGCCTCCGTGTTGGTGACAGCGCTGGCTGGAGGTGTTATGTTTTCGGGTTGTCTGTTAATCCTGGTCTCATGAACACAATATCTCAGGAAAGCTTGAGGGGAATTTCTTCAAATTTGGCAGAAATGTCACAAAGACGAAAGAAGAGTTCATACTCTCATTGTGACAGAATTCCACAGAATTGTCTAATAGGATAAACTGATGAAGTGATGACATTTTACATACAAAAGGTCAACTTCACTGTGACATCATAATGTTCAGCTCTCTATCAGTTCCCTGTCCTCTGTAAAAATAGTCTCTAAGTGAAGACGGCATCTTTCACTGGAATCACACATGTATAGTGAGAACTTTAATTTTGCCAAAAAATAGGACAGACACGGATTTAAACTGCACTTAACTGGTCGTTGGAGGAATACAATCACAAGACAGTAATTCTAGTTTTTCCTCATTCTGTCACGGTGGTTTGCTGCTGGTCAACAACACAATCATGCATGTCACAAATCTCCAAAGTAGAAAAATGAGCACAGATTTACTTCACCCCCGTGAGTGAATGCACTAGTTATGGCAATTCCATGTGGAATGAATTGATGTGGCCATTTTTGCTTTGAGACAGATGTTTTGGACAGAGCATGTTTTAATACGCACCTATAGATTCTCAAAATGTTCAATTTGCTGAGGAAGGAAACAATCTTGTCTTCTTTTTCAAATCAGGTAGAGCAATTTCACATTTTTTGTCCATTTCTATCATTTCTTGGAGCCAATAATGTTGTTTCCTATGAACTTTCATGTTTGAAATTCCATCTGTAGACCCAGTGGGTGAAATTCAATTCTTAGGCGCTAAGAGTTGCATGTTGGGCAATTAGTGTAATTAGTATAATTAGCTTATTAGCAGGTAAAATAAATAAGTAAATCATCTTTTAAACAATATGAAATGCTCTGCAAGAAGTAATACATTGTCTGATATGTTTTTTTTTTTTTTTTTACAAAATAAGTTTTACACCTTGCCTTCATTTAGTATTCAAGGTTTCATGAATATTCTTATGATATGTATAGCGCCAACCCCTCAATTAACAGGATTGGTTCCTTAGGCTTATAACATCATAAATCCAGCCTGACTGAATCTGTTTTTTTGAAACTGCCCTTGCTCACTGCAGTTTCAAAGTGATATGTCTTGTAAAAACATTAGGGTATTAATCATTAATCATCATTAATCATTAATTAATCATTAATAACAACACCCAGAAAAAGATGAAGAAGTGTCATTTGAGTAATGTTTTTTTACTAGTAGCCTATGTTGTTACTTACTTACTAAATATCCTTGCCTCAAGGAAGTTAAACAATGTTTGTAGTTGCAGTCATACCGAGGCTATTCATGTTGACTAACCAACTACAAGCATAATCGTAAGATACACAAGCTTGTTCAAATTAAATGTATCAGGTAGTTAATGTTAGCTAGGTGGCAATAAAGCTACTGTTCATACATACCTTTATTCTAGGGGTGGACAATAGGTTCAAAATGTACTATGAGTCATTTTATATAGGTCATTTTATATCACGTTAATGGTATATATCATGACACAAGAATGTTTGAAATAGGGGTCCACAGTATTGTATCTGATATAGTGACATTGCTGACGCTGATACCAATAAATGCACATCTTTTGGATTTCTGGACATCCCAAGCATGGACTTAGCCTCATCACCTTTTAAATTTAAAAAGAAGAAAATAAGCAAAATGATTGCCTTTTCCAGTTTTTGGCAATTAACTAGTTCATGATGCTGCAGTGATCCGTACAGATCACATCCTTGGTGCGGCCCGCATGTGATCTATGGACTAAATGAAACCATCATAGCGTGAAACACAGTTTTGCTGTCGCGTTTACTTTTTAAAGTAATAATACCCAAAATTTTGATGCGGAGTTGCAATGAAAAGACAGAACAGATGCAAATCAGAAGAGTGACTGATTTAAAAGTTGTCACACCGCCTTTATTGACTGAAATCCTGACCATGACATTGGGCATATTCACTGGTGTAACTGGTAAACTGGTCACGCTGTCTTCATAGAACCAGATGATAAAATTGTCTTGTTTATTGAAACTTCAGAGATACCTGCTGTCGTAGCTTCTACATACACACACAGCTCCTCTCTACACACACACAGCTCTGTCTCTGCCTGTCTGTGACAGTGTGTCTGTGTTGATTGGCTGATACTCGTGACTTCTAACCAATCAGATAGTGTTGTGGGCGGGACATTGAGCCAGACTACAGAGTGTAGTAGTGTATTATACTGTACAGTGTATCGTTATCTTATATACTACAGTAACGTATAATACAGTAGAGTATAGTATTCAAAGTGTACTGTATAGTAGTATTATTATAGTGTAATTTTTCAATATATATTGTTAATACCATATAATTTTATGATAATAATAATAACAATTATTATTATTAGAATTATTATTATTACATTATTATTGTGATGACTACAGACAGAGAGATCAAAACCAGCTGCATTTTTAAAATAATTTAACCCAAGTCCCACCCTTTTTCTTTTTTTTTGTTTTTTGTTTTTGCTGATCCGAAAAGTGATACGATCCACGACTCTTCTGCACTCTCTGACTTTTTTATCTCTTTGCTGCCTTTACACTCACAGAATTCTGGGTATTTGCACAAAATGACATCACACACTTTGTGCACTTGCTGTGTCCTTCTCACAGGTCAGAGGCTATTCCGGCGCTCGGGGGCCGGCTCCGACTCCTTCAGTGAAACTAGCTCTGTCGGACAAGCTGAGGAGATGACCAGGGAGGGGAGCGGCACTCTGAGCGGAAGCATCCACCTGCCCACCTCTCCGCCCGCTCCTGAGGAGAACTCACACTCTGCAAGCGACGTCGCACCAGAGAGAACCCCGGAGTCTTCAGTGCAGGTGGACACACAGGTGGAGGCTGAGGTGTCCTCAGGACAGGAGGAGAGGCAGCCTGAAGGCCAGGAGGTGGAGCAGAGCGAGAGTTAGGATGACACCACCTGCAGGTGCCCTCCAGCCGTTCTGTAAATGGTTCCAGCCTCACTAACAGATGTTCAACAGAAAGGTGTCCTTACATTGTGAATCTTAACTCTTCCAGTTCTGAGGGGAGAGGCGATGGAGCTAGACTGGGCTGTTTGTCTCTGTCCCATCTCAGGACAGCAAGGATGTCAAGGTTAAAGGAAAAATCCACCCCTGGATACTCTTATTCTGTAATGTTTACTTCAGGTCATCCCCACAATTATCAGAATGTCTTTTAACCCCTCGCAAACAGGACAGAGTGGCCTCCATTCAAAGGTGTACTGGCATACATACAACGCAGTTATTATTAGGGCTGGGTACGCATTACCTCTCTTTTCTGTAACCATTACTTTCATCATCGATGATCATTTTTCCCTTTATTCAATTAGTTGTTTGGTTTATAAAATGTCAGAAAATAGTGACAAATGTTGATCAAAGTCCAAGATGACATCCTGAAATGTCTTATTTTGTCCACAACTCAAAAATATTCAGTTAAAGAAACCAGAAAATATTCACATTTTAGAAGCTGAAATCAAAGAATTTTGACTTTTTTTTCTTAAGTTACTCAAGCTGATTAATTGATTATCAAAATAGCTGTCAATTAATTTAATTATAGATTCCGTGATCAGTTAATCGCCACAGCTCTAGTATAGTTAGTCATAAGGTATTAAAGCCCCATCAGTCAACCGCTCTAGTCACGAGCATACAGAAGACACGTGAACTTATAATTCATTATAAGTCATATCTATAATGTTTTATGACTGTTGATATCATACATCAGAAAGAATGATGTGTGTTTGAGTAGAATCATAAAGTATTATGGATGTATTATAATTTATTATGATGAATGAAAGATGTGTTCTTCATAGAAAATGTTACCTAATTTTCTTTTTGTTAAAATCGATTTTATGATATTGGCAGAGGTGGAAAGTAACCAAGTACAAATACTTTTTTAATTGTTAAGTTGATTTTTCAAGTATCTGTACTTTACTAGAGTATTTATTTTTCTGACAACTTATTACTTTTACCTCCTACATTTTACTGCTCCTTACATTTTTAAAACAGGCTTGTTACTTAAGTTTTAATGCATTTGACATAATGAGACGAAGATTATGTAAAAGACGTAACAAGAAGAAAAAGATGTAACAAGACAAAGACAATATAAAGGATCTAACGACAAAAACAACGTAAAAGACGTAACAAAACAAAAACAACATAAGCTGAAAAAGACTTAGCAAGACAAAAACAATGTGATTTTTAAAAAAAAAGACAAGCCAAAAAAGCCGTCACAAAAAGAGACGTAACGAAACAAAAAAAAGCTTAAAAGACTCAACAAGGCAAAAACTATGTAAAAAGATGAAAATGTCATAACAAGACAAAACAGGCAGAGAGAGTACATTTCAGAGTCTGTACTTTGTCACTACTTGAGTAAAGAATGTGTGCACTTTTGCCACCTCTGAATATTGGTATGGAAAAAAACACTGTTCAGGAGCTGGTATGGAAGTTAAGGTAGATTTTTGATTGGCGTCAGTTCTAATTGCATTATGGTCTGTTAGGCTACTATAAGGGGAGTAATGGGTACACCTGCCTCCTCTGTGCTGAATGCGTCCCTGTATGTTGTCCGTACGTTGATGCCGTCAGATTCTTTTGTAGCTGCACTCGAAATATCTTGTCACCTCTGATTGGTCGTGTGTTCACAGAGATAACAAGAACACCTCAAACAGCAGAATAAATGTTTTAGGGGGGATTTTTCCTTTGAAGGTAGGATGGAATAGAGTTGACACTCAGCCCAGCTGTGTGCTCTACTTGATCTCTCTGTCAGCTGATGACTTTGGGGTGTCCTGTTGGATGAGAGAGCAGAGGAGTAGCCATAATGCACACAGAACTTCTTTAGCTTTAAAGAGAACATTGATCCATTTAATAGCCATTAACTTTAGCACTCAACTGGAAATAAAGCAGCTCAATATTAAAACAAGTGTCACTACAGTTAAAAAGCTGTAAATAGTCTCCACAGATGATATATATCTAACCCACCCAATGACTAACTATGATTATTTATAATAAAATCTGTATA
This sequence comes from Lutjanus argentimaculatus, assembly GCA_034769285.1. Lineage (NCBI taxonomy): Eukaryota > Metazoa > Chordata > Actinopteri > Lutjaniformes > Lutjanidae > Lutjanus > Lutjanus argentimaculatus. The sequence goes on along the minus strand of JAWZSL010000044.1, from coordinate 749,282 downwards.
GAAGGAGTACAGTATCATAATCTATTTAATTAAAAAAAAAACACCTACTGATAATATTCACCTGCTGATGAGCTTCAAACACTCCCTCCATGTGTTCACTATCTCACTATCACTGCAGGAGAAAAAATACATCTTTGTCTGGAGATTTTGAGAAAAAAGTCCCAATATTACCAATATAAAACTGTTATGTTATAAAAATAGTCATCATTTTACATGAAGATATGGAAGATATTTTAGAAAAAGTTATGTGTAAGTCATGATCTCTGACATAAAGTTGTAGTTTTATGAGAAAAATAATGCTATTTCAAGATAAAAATTGTAATTGTACAAGAGGAAGTCATATCGTGAGATAAAGGTGTAATTTCACAATAAAAGTCATTATAGGAATTAAGATTTTTCAACAAAAATGGTCACTTTACAAGAATAAATCATGATGTCACAATATCAAGAATAATCATAAGTTGTATGTTGAAAACAGCAAAATGATGTATCATTAGATTGGGTCAATAATATGGTAGAATTCTTTTTTACATTGCAAAGTTTTAGATTTTTTGTTGTATAAATTAAATTAGTAAATAAAAGGATAGAAATGATGCAAACTCAACCCAACCACAGAAAGAAAGGAAAGAAAAAAATAATAATAGTAATAATATTGATACTATAAATAAGGAGGGTAGAGGAAAGAGTGAGTTGGGAATAACAGATAAGAATTCAATACCTTAGATAAGCTAATATGATCAGATATATTTTAACTGATTTCATACTACAGTATACTGCTGCAAAACTAGTAAGCTGACAGACTGTTCTCTGTTTACTACAGCTGAGTATTAATATATGCATTCATCCTGTAACATTACAGATTTAAGTTTTTCTCATATATTTTTACAAATATAATAATATAAAGTCAAACCATATGTTTGTGAATCAAAATCAAAGGGCCAGAGTAATGTAAGTTTCTCATTTCTAATCCAATTTATTTTTATTTTTCTCAATGGGCTGATAATACAGTGGAATTCTTTTTTGACATTAAAAAGTTTTCAGGGTTTTTTTTTTGTATAAATTAAATTAATAAATATAATGGTGGGGGGAGGGGGGGGGGGGGGAGTGGAATAATATAAAACGGTAGAACTCAATACTGTAGATTAGCAAATGTACACATATTAACTGTAAGTTTTTCATACTACTGTATCCCGCTGCAACCATAGTAAGCTGACAGACTGTTCTCTGGTTACTGCAGCTGAGTACTGAAATATAAATTCATCTCATAACATCACAAATTGAAGTTTTTCTCTTAAAATTCGGACTTTTTCTTGAAATTGGGTCTTTTTTTTAATTTTTTTAATTTTACAAATATTGTGACTTTGTTCTCAAGATCTAGAAGATCTAGAAGTGGCCAAACTGCTTCACTGAACAATATAAACTCCAGCCACAGCTTTGTGAATCAGAATCAGACTCCCTTTATGATTGCACGTGCAGCTGGGGCCAGAATAACGTTAAGTTTTTCATTTCTCTGTCAGTTTCTTTTTATTTTTGTCAATAATGCAGCCTGAGCAAAAAGTGGCCTTCTGTCACAGAGGAGTGTTGCTTCATGGGTTTTTACTGTATGAGGAATATTTCTTGTCTTTGACAAAAAACATCCTGCCTTTTTAAGCCCTTTTAACATTTAATCAGTAGTGGCAATAGCAGCTGTAGATATTAACAAGTTAATTCCAAGCCACAGAAACGTGTCAGAAATGCGATTGTTGGTATCTGAAATAGGACATTACATTTCAACTGGTCACAATCCTTTTTCAGCATGTGGACATTCAACTGTAGATATCTGTAATCACTATTCTTACTGGTGAAACAGGAATTACTGATATCTCTAATTAAATGAAAGATATCTGTAAATCAGTTATGACCAGTCAAAATATCATTTCTACATGTGAAAATATCCATGGTGACATGTCATAGTTATTTAACAGAGATGTTAAATTAATGTTGATATGTCAAAAATGTCATTTCCACCAGTGAAAACAACATCATTATCAGTCCTACTGATAAGATGTTAAAAGGGCTTGCTGTATCCTGCCAGACCTGGGTCAAAGTACTTCCTGTCCTGCATTATTACCCTTTAAACATTATCAAGGTGCCATATTAGAGGGCCAAATGGATCTTTGTGTTTGTTTTGTGTTTGCTGATTTGTTCTTTTGTTTGTTTGTTTGTTTGTCTTTTTTTTATTCTGCGAGGCACAGAAATTCACCCACCCTTTTTTTTTTGCCCTTAAAGGAATTGTTCACCCAAAAATGATCTGCTCACCCTCATGCTGATTGAAGGTCAGGTGTGATCAAAGTCTCCCAAAGCCCGGACGTGTTTACTTGAGCGTGCATGCACTTCCTGTGAAAATGGTGACATCGTGTGCATGCGTATTATGTTTTCAGTCAAATAGCCATGTGCGAGTACGAGAACAACAAAAACAATGGTGGGTACTGAGCTCTGTTTCTGCTGCTGACTCTGCTGAGTCTATTAACGCGCCTCCTGTCCGTCCAGACAAAATGATCTGTTTTTGAGCGTACGTTCACCATCATCTTCTTGTTCTTCTTTGCTCTGTAGAAGAAAGTGTTTTTGCGCAGGCATGTGGTGGTGGGGGGGGCTTTAGGAGACTTGGATTACACCAAATGAGCAGTATGAAGGCATTTTATGTTTGTTTGTTTTTTTTCCAAATTGTTTTTTATGTTTGGTCACCATTGACTTCAATTATGAGAGACTTTGCAACGCTGTTTTCCTGTGAAACTCCAGCAGTGCTTTGTGGACTAAAAAAACTACACTCAACCTCCAATCAGCATGAGGGTGATAGATAATGACTGACTTTTCATTTTTGGGTGAACTATCCCTTTAATATGAACCTGTTGTGGGAACATCTCTGAACACGCAAACATCTGTGGCCTCATATTTAGCATTTTCATGAACGTCTACACAACTTCACACAGTTTCTCAGCAGTAAGGGATTATCATTGCTTTATACATACTTTTGGAACTGAATGGGACTGCATGGTTTAGAACTTGCCTGAATGTAAAAAAAAAAAAAAAAAAAAAAAAAAGTTTAAACAAAAGAAAATGTCTTAGAATGAAGCCCAGAAACACACCTTTGGCCGGAGTTGTCCTCCAGTACTTTGAGCCAGGCACTGGTGGAACATTTATTGTAAAGAGATGTGGATTAAATACAGCTGTTTAATAAGGGATGAACAGGGAGAATGAAGATGACAAAAGAATCTATTTAAGCTTTATTGCACTTGTTCTGTAGATAATTTCTTTACTACTGTTCTTTATTTAATTTCTTATATGGTGTAAATGAAGCAGAATCTTCTTAATGATTATTTCTGTTCTGTGATTATAATGTAAATCTAAATCAATAACTTTATAACATGTTTGATGAAGAGCTTTTGGTTTGATATGATGAGATGTCCTGGCCCGTCCTGCCTCTGTCACTGTCTGAATGATCGATTGTATTTAATAAGCCGAATCTTTTCTCTTGAATGTTTTCTACCATTAGTTTACAGCACAGGAACACTTTGACATGTTTTGTGTAAACCCTGTCTCTCAACACATTAAATTCAAAGTTTTCTAGTCTCAATGTCAGGCCGCCGCTTTCTGTGGTTCACTTATCCTTCTAAAAGCACCGCTCCGCCTGACTTTTAGTCTCCCTCTGTTCTGCTGGGAGTTGGTCATTCAATGCAGCTGTTGTGTTGCGGCTCAGTTAGTCGGGATACATTCTTAAATAGATGTGTAATCATACATGAGGCCTAAATGTCTGACAAAAAGAACAATAAATGAAAGACAAAAACAATGAGAGAAATCAGTAAAAATAGAAATAGCTACAGTAAATGAATAAAAGCGCATGTAGAGACAAAATTAAAATCACAATATGCAAAAGCTCTGTGTTCATAAATGTGTTTCAAGACTTTGCAACAAAAATATTTAGTCTTTACATCCACAACCTGCTTTTAACCATATTTAACCAACATAAAGCAGAACCCTTCTATGGTGTAATGTTTCCACTCAGAACCTTCTCTGGGGCTTCTATCCAGAACCTTTCCATCTTCTTAGTGTGCTAACAAGAACCCACCCATAGGGTTCTACCGATAACCTTTTTTATATTCTAAGGGTTTTAACTAGAACTCATACAGAGGGCTCTACAGAGAACCTTTTTGTATGCTAATATTTTTATCTAAAACACATCCAGGGAGTTCTACCGAGAACCTTTTTATATTCCAAGGGTTGTTTCTAGGAGCCAACCAGGGGATCATACCAAGAACCTTTTAATATTCCAAGGGCTTTTTCTAGAACTCATCCCGGTGGTTCTACCCAGAACCTTTGTATATTCCTAAGGTTTTATCTAGAATCCACCCAGGGGGTTCTACCAAGAACTCTTTTATATTTCAAGGGTTTTTTTCTAAAACCTATCCAGGGAGTTCCACCGAGAACCCTTTAACATTCCAAGGGTTTTATCTAGAACCCACCCAGGGGGCTTTGTTGAGAACCCTCGTTATATTGTGGTACAAAGAACCTTTGGTGAAAGAGTTCTTCAAGGACTTCAACAATCCTTGAAGAACTCTTCTCCCAAAAATGGTTCTTTGGAGGAAATTGGTTCTTAATAGCCCTTAGTCTTACAAAGAACCCTTCACTAACCATTTCTTCTAAAAAAAGAAAAAGCGTTCTTCAGAAGCAAACTGTTAAGGGTAGAGGCTCAGCCCTTCAGGAAGAACCCTTTTGGAACCCTTATTTCTTATTTTGATGTGGAAATTATCTTATTTCTAAGCAAAGTCTAGATTTGACTTTAGTGATTTTCTTTCCTTTTCATTCCGAAGTTCAGAGTCTGGGTCCGTTTGTCATTCACTGTTCAGTCCACTGAATCATACGTGTTACCTGCCTTCAGTCTCCTCTACCATCGCCGTCATCTCAGCTTCCAAAAAGTTTGCTTTTCTCTTTTGCTCGTGGCTGTTCCTGACTAAAACTGTTTGGGAGATCCTGCAACACTTTTTCCTGTGAAACTCCAGCAGAGCACAAAACACAACTTTCAACTGGCACGAAGGTGAGTAGATAATACGAATACGAATACGAATACGAAATACTTTATTGATCCCCAAGGGGAAATTCATTTGTCTGTAGTCTCATCTATTTGTATAAGAATTATAGAGTCTGATGGCAGTTGGTATGAAAGATCTTCTGTATCTCTCTGTCCTGCTAATGACTGAATTTTCATTTTTGGGTTAACTATCCCTTTAAGACTAAGTTCACAAATCTAAGAACATTTTTACAAATGAGGCCCCTGGATTAAATTATATTGTAGAAGTGTTGCTTCTATCCAAAATAGACGGGTGGATCTAGAGGGGTGACATGTGGTGGCAGTTGCCACCTCGAAAAGATGCCTTGCCACCTCAGCTGCCACGCCAGTTTTGGACGGTTCTAGTTCAAAATATAAATATATACAAAGAGTTGGGTGGGACAGAAAGACTGCAAGACTGAAACTCTGAAGTCCGAGTGCAAGTAAATGCAGCAAGAGATTACGCTCTAATACAAATAACTTAATGATCTGTCTCAGCCATATATTAGATGATGGGCCTATGTTTAATGAAAAAATGCAGGTATTTGGAAAAATGAAAGATTTGAAAATTAAAAAAATTATTGCTTTCATTGCTACCTTTAGATATATCTATTCAGTGCCATTCTCACATGCCACAATAATGTTTTTGAGTTAAAATATCTTAATTTGCGGGCTTTTACAAACAAATTCTGATATGTTGCAATTAAATCTGCATGTATTTTTGTTACCCCTCAAGGTCTCCATGCCACTCTCTTGCCACCCCGTGAATATTTCTCTGGATCCGCCCCTGGACTGAAATAATAATAACAGTTAATAATTATCATCACCTCATATAATGCTAATAAAAGCAGAGTTGTGTCCTTTTGAATTAGAAGTTTACACCTTCAGGCTCAATTTTTTATGACTAGGCCACTTCCTCTGGTTGGACTGGTAATTTAATGGTCGGAACGCTTTGATGCCTGAGGGCGTATTCACAACCACAAAATATTCAAAGATGATTCATGTTTACAAAGCCATGCGTTCCGCTTCAATTATTCTGTCATGATAACCACAGAGGAGCTGTTTTAGGACAATGTGCGTCTCATATTTGTGTTACACTGAAGGCACTAAACTATGTTATAATACTGATTCATGCAGACTTCCTCTGTGCCGTTCATACGACTTCTTACAAAGCTGTGAACGTCTCTTGTGGCCAAAACTGGTTCAGTTGTTTTAACTGATAAAACTGACAAAGGCTTTTAAAGGGGATGACTTTAGATAATTAAAGGGAAAATTCACCACTTTTTATGTGGATGTCTGGTCAGTGTTGGTGGTAAATGTAGTCATTTAAGCGATAACTTCCTCAGTGCTGCTGACCAAGACTGACTGCTTGGTTTTGTTACCAATGCTATCATACTAATTATTTAGTATGCTAGAAAAAGATTTAGTATGTTCCAATACATGGTATGTCAAAAATACTCAGATGTCCTACACTCTTAGAAATAAAGGTGCTAAACTAGAACCATAAAGGGTTCTTCGGCTCATAGGAGAAGCCTCTTTGGTTCCATGTAGAAGCTTTTAAAAAGCTTCAATTTGGAACCTTCCAGAGAGTTCTACCTAGAACCAAGCGAAAGAGTTAACCTAGAAGCATCTGTGAAAGGTTTCACCCAGAACCCCACTATGAGAGGTTCTACAGAGAACCCTTCTATGCTGTAATGTTTCACCCAGAACCCTTTCTGGGGGCTCTATTCAGAACCCTCCAGCTTCAAAGAGTCCTAACAAGAACCTACCCAGGGGGCTCGCTAACCAAGGTAGAAATCCTTTTATATTCCAAAGGTCTTTTCAAGAACCCACCCAGGAGGTTCTGCAGAGAACTCTTTAATATACCAAAGGTTTTATCCAGAAACCACACAGAGTGTTCTACCAAGAACCCTTTTATATTCCAAGGATTTAATTACAAACCCACACAGGCGGCTCTACCAAGAACCCTTTATATTCCAAAGGTTTCATTTAGAACGCACCCACGAGGTTCTATCCAGAACCCATTGATATTCCAAAGAACCCACCCAGGGGTTCTACCAAGAACCAGTTATATTCCAAGAGTTTTATCTATAGGAACAAGCCAGGGGGGTTTACTGAGACCCTTTTATATTATGGTACAAAGAACCCTTGAGGAAAAGCTTGTCAAGGATTTCATTTATCCTTGGAGTACTCCTTCTTTCCCAAAAGTTTGAGGGATGAAAAGGGTTCTTAATGGAACCCTTGGTCTTACAAAGAAACCCTTGAGGAACCTTTCTTCAAAAAAAGGGGGGGGGTTCTTCAGAAGCCACTTGTTCTGGGTAGAACCTCAGCCCATAAGGAAGAACCCTGTTAGAACCCTTATTTCTAAGAATGTACTGGATCCAGTCTCATTTTACAGTATGCAGGCCAACATGCTTTTCAGGTTATTCTGACCCACAATCCTCTGTGATGGGTATATGAGCAGGAGGGTCAAAGTTCAAGGTACAGCGTGATGAGGAAGCAGCATGTCCCAAATATGTGCATACTGCATGCAACAGTGCTTTGCAAGGGCAGCGGCAGTATGTCCTGGAATGCAAGGTGAGTTCTCCTGCTGCAAAATCAGTTGTTCTACCTGCATCTAGTGATGTCACAGTGATGTCATTGGTGTTAAGGAAGAACTACATGCTATTTCAGCTTGGATTTCTAGTCTCCTTCTCTGGGTAGCCAGGGATATGTGTTAGATGAGTAATTTTATCACCTAACACTATGTTCTGACCAACAAAGTAATAGCTATGGACGAGGGTGGTGATACACAGCAACATGGGCATCAGAAGCTCACATGCAATGTCATCCTGGTACATCTACAGAGGAGCAATAGAAAGCATCCTGACTTGAAACATCACAAACTGGCTCCATGGGATGTGTGCAACCCAGGATAGGAAAACTACAGCAGGTGATCAAACACGGGAATTTATTGCTTCAATTTACTACATTTATCATCAACAATGACAGGACCTCTACTGTATATGTAATGTGACAATTTTTCGCTTAAACATTGATTTAGATTGGTGAGTTGCTAAACCAAACATTTTGAACCCAGTAAGTTGTTGTACTGTCATTATCTCCTCTATTAGTGTGACTAACAGGGCAAATGTATTTGTTGTTATTATTGTTGTTACAATTAATGAAAAAGCATGCAAAATTTCTCACTAGCACTAGCATCTGTTGAGAAATTTTGCAAATTACACAATATGTGAAACTTAAACTGATGTACCTCACAGCAGCGGATTGCCGCCATGTCAGAAAAAAAAGAATCAGTATCATGTTATAATGTGAAAAGTTTACTGTTATAACAGGACGTTTCTTACCTTATGACAAGATGTTCACATTATCACGACTAGAGCATGACAGATATATCAGGTGACCGAAATTATCTGCCTGTTATTGGCCTATCACAGCTATACCAGTCTTTATTAGATTCAGCATATGTTGTCCAACTTTTTTTTAAAAACAGAAATCAGTGCAGATTTTTTTTCTTTGAGTTTTATAGTTAGCATTTTAAACTGTAAAATATGCTGCCTCCATTACCTATCTTTGTAAAAAGTGTAAACTACTTTTGAGGGATCATTGCAAAAAATGTGAATTCTATATTCTGTATATTATATTCTGTATGAAGAATAATGGCAGATACATTGATAAGGATCTTTTTAAAAACTCCCTATTGTCTGTATCAGCATGGGCCCCCCCAAAACCAGCACCGATCAGGCACTAATAACGGCATACAAACTTAATGTTATCACAAAAAACAATTTTTATTATAACAATATACTATTTATCTTGTTATAACATGAAAGGTTTCATGTTATAACATAACTTAAGAACATGTTATAACATGATACATTGTATGTTATAACAATAAGTTTACGTGTTATAACATAAAATGCATCACATTATAACAAGATTAATATTGTTATAACAAGAACAGTTTCTTGTTATAACAATATGCTATCACGTAACATGAAATGTTTTATTTTATAACAATAATCGTTTTACATAACAATTATCTTTTTATAATACAAAACTTTTCATGTATAACAAAATAAATAGTATTATTGAAATCTGTGGCACGCTTTGTTTTGTGATTGAAGATAAATGATAGATACGAGAAAAGTTTCTTTTTAAATAATTTTGTGTGTTGTAATAATGTGAAAATATCTTGTTATATAAAAATAAACTTTCCACATTATAACGTGATACTGATTTGTTTTTCTTTTGGCGGCAATACTGTCCGTAGTTGTTAATATAATATTTTCCAAACAAAAAATCAATTCATATAATATTAATGAGTAAACTAAGTTGTAGAACTAAGCATAAAAGTCATTTCTCCATTTGCTACCAAAATCTGACTCGAATCTGCGGTTCCTGAAAAGGTCACAAACTACTGACGTAAACTGTCTCTTACTAGTCTGTGGGGAATGTAGTTTTCTTGCCCTCATGCGTCTTTCGAGGCAAATGTTTTCCGCCTTTGAATAAGACTTCATATCCCAGAGGTCACCGCGGGTAGCACGTCGACTAACGGGACGCATTAGCTCACGCGGACTGTCTCTGGGAGTGCTGAGTCGAATATCCTCTCTGGCGTCTCACCGACAGAAACCGGCTGCTTTCTTCCACCTGAACCGGAGACTAAACATCACGCTAAGAGTTGGGACGCGGTCAGTTCGTCTGCGGGGTGAGCTTAGCGGCGGGTTTTGGGCGGACACTTACGTAGACCGAGAACTGCGTAGCTCAAATCTCACAGTAGTGAAAATCCAAGACCCACGATGGACCCGAGAGACACTGCCCCTGATTCCTGGGAACAAGAGGACGATGTGGAGGCCACAATCGACGGACAACTTGAATCAGCGTTCACAACCCTAAACGTGAACGCTAAACCGTTTGTGCCCAACGTAAACGCCGCCGAATTTGTCCCGGCTTTTGCCATGAAAGCACACTCGGATAATGTCGACTCCGCTGGTGAGTTCACAGTCACGTTGGGGAGCTACGTTAGCTAGCATTTAGCTAGCTCGTTGCTAACTGGAGCTTGGGCTGGGTAGTTGCTAGCTCACGAGCCACTGTACAGACACGCGCTCCTTGAAGCGCGACAAACTAGCTAAGCTAGCTGTTTAGTGTAGCGATGATTTAGTTGTTAATGCCTGACGCTCTGTAGCCTGAACTTAAACCTGTTAATGTTGCCGAGGCATTCGGCCATACAGTGGTGCTGTTAGCTTGTTAAACACTGTCATAACTGTCTTTTAAGTCGTCAACCCAGCCGGCATTAGCTTGTTACTACTAACCGCCGGTAGCTAGCTAACATTAGCTGCCGTGTTTTCACATTTGAGCGGCTGGGTCGCACAGTGGAAGCTAAGCAGCTGCCTACTCTTACTCTGAACAGTAAATGGAGCCAAACAATAAGTATAGCAGGCTGTCATTTTGTAACAGCCCAACTTGACCTGCTGATAAGAGCTAAGCTCGTCATTGGAAAGAAATTAGTGGGAACGCGAGTGTTTGGTGTGACGTGGATGTTCTGACGCACTGCTGGTCAAGAGAGGAGCGAAATGTGTCATTGGAAACCGCGTGAAGGCTAGACAGGAGAGCAGGCTGAGGATCAGGCTGTAGTAACATGATGGTAGTCCTCATAGGAAAACATTTTAATTCCATGGTAGCACGTCCCATACCCACACAGCTCCAGTGAATAGACTGACAGACATTGTTACACATACTACTCATGTACACATGTACATTCATAGTCTGTACCATGAAATGGAAGTTTGTACTCCGGGAATTGTGGGTATTGACATGAAAAACCGTTGAAAACGTCTCTCTATCTTTCTCCAGCCTTGACATAAGGTCAGGAGTTGACCCGTAGTTTTTTTTCCACATGCCAGTACCATGTATTAATAATAAAGGAAATCGATAATTGATATTTGGAACTGTCACATATTTTAGGGCTGCAGGTAACTATAGGTGATATGACTTAATATAATGTCTCTATACTATCAATTTCAACAGGTAAAACAAATTGTTGTTAATTTTATCATGGTTTATTGAGAAACTGAGTGTTTCAACGCCGTTATTTCTCAAATATTGCAAACATCATATAGAATATGAAGCATTGCTGTAGATTAAACTGCCCAACATAAGGGCTCGGCATTATGGATAAAATACGTTATCACTATTTTTGACTAAATACCTTCATGTTGTGACAATTAGCATTGGGTATTTTTTTTTACTTTATTTTGTATTATGATATGAGACTAGATAATGTGATAAATTTTATTTGCATGGTGATATGGTATGTGTTTTTTCCTTTGTATTAAGGCTGCATTACAGTAAAGTGCTGTAACTTTCTGAACTTACTATACTGTTCTAGCTCTTCTACTATTTTTCTTTACCCACTTTGTCATTATATCCACAATACTGATGAATATTTATCAAAAATCTCATCGTGTTAATTTGTGAAACCACCAATAGTCATTCCTACAATATTGAGGTATTTGGTGAAAAATGTATATATTTGATATTATACTATAATGTAATATTTGATTTTGTCTATATCGCCCGGTGATAATACAACACACTTATTTTATCACCTTAGCTGCTTCCACCCTTTGGAGTACACAGCAAGACCTACAAGTTCAATTATTATTGATACTGACCAATATAGAACTTCACTATCATGATGTTTTTCAGCTATATTGCCCAGGCCTAGTGATAGTATTGTAGGAGGAATATTAACATAATCAGATTTTTGATAAATTATCATCAGTAATGTGGATATAATTACTAAGTGGGTAATGCAAATGAAAGAACAGCTGTAATGCAGCCTGTAAAACCAGGAAAAGACAACACTTGTGCCACAAAATGATATCCAAAATCTAAGACGAGATCTAGACTCATGATTATAGCAACATATTGTTCAGCCATGTGATTCATTTGCAGATTATTTTCATGATTATAATAGTCTATAAAATGTCAAAAAAGTGTGAAAAACAGTCATCACAATTTCCCACGGCCCAAAGTGACATCTTCAAATCTTTGTCCAACCAACTGCCCAAAAACCAAAGACTATTCATTTACTGTCATAAATGACAAAGAAAGGCAGCACTTCCTCACAATGAAGATGCTGGAACCAGCAAGTGTTTGACATTTTTCCTTGACAAATGATTGAAACAATTTATTGATTATAAAAATAGTTGGCAGCTTATTTTCTTTCGATTGACTAAGTTGAAATCTTAGTCAGAATTTAGAGTAACACAAGCTCCAACACAAAACTTAATTGAAATGCCTTTAAGCTTATGTTTAATTAAAATACAACTTTTCCAACATTCAACCAGTCAGTTAGTGGTGTGGGCAGGATATTGAGTGAAACCACAGAATGGTGACAGAGTAGAGCATTTTTAAATGATCTTCTCGGCAATCGGATTAGGCTGAATATTTGACACAATAATCGGTCAGTTCCTGCTTAGGTGATCTCTGAAGCCATGGTGAAATCTGTTCATGGAACGTAAAGGTAGAACATTAATACACGACATGTTTTCTATTTTACTCACACTCAGGTTAGAAATTCCCACACTGTACTTCTAACTGAATTGGGCCTGTAGCTAGGGGGACAGGTCAGGCTTCTTTCAGATTAACTTAAACATTAACTGAACCATTGTTTCTTTTTCAGTTGCTGTTGAAAACATATCCACCATGGAGGTGTCAGAAAGTGCTGGTATGTATGGCGTCTGTGTATAAGTGGGCTTCCCTCTGTGCCGCCATGTGTCACATACATGCTGTTACTGCTCGCCTCATTGTCCTGACATGTGCAGGCCCACACTGAACAGAGAGGATTAACAAAGCCTATAGTGACTCTTACATCATGAGTTACGGAGACCCAATTATATAAGTTCAATTTGCCTAAAAGCGCCCTACCCCCATTTAAGACTTTTTAAAAAGACATTTTTCTTTATCAAAATCAAACCAACAACGTTACAGCAGCCATGCGGAATCCCATTCCACCTGGCTGTAGTCTTTTAGCAGTATTGGTTTAATGTATCTCCATCTGCCACAAGATGCGTTTTCAGTGTTTGACCACAAACTAACTGAATAGCATGAGTTTATCTTTTGTTTTGTCTCAGACTGTCTGAAGCTTGGCTCTGTCACATTCAATGGCACCCTGTTTCATTATCACTTAAAACAGACATGGCCTTGTTTTCTCTGAGATAACAGGAGCATTTCAGAGAGGCTTGCAGTGAACCACCTTTCAAAATAAGCTGAGTTTTGAACTGGGGAAATGGGATCGTTATGAAATATGTTTATTCTCGCAATGAGAGATATTCTATGTATTGGTGTGCAGCAAAATTAGGTGTGTTTTCCCTTTCACAAATGTTTATGTTCAAAAATGGTATAAAACTAAAATCGATACCCTTATATCAAGCCCGAAGGTACACACAGCGGCTGTGCTAGTATTGTTTTTGGGTCATTCCATTCTGCAGTGATTTGAATAAACGTACTAGGACACTTTCAAATGGCTGTAGTATTTGTTTTACACTGATGTCACAAATGCGCAAAATTACCAGCCTTTCTTCGAATGGAGATCAACTTTCGTGTACTTTGACGACGGAATTGTGGCCTCAACCAATAAGAAAGGTGTGTGTGTGTCATTCGCCTTAGGAAGTGAATGCCACTCTCCTCAATTTGTGCATGTGTGACTGCAGCCTGAAGTGGAAACATTGTCAATGATTAGAAGAAAAAGCAGCTCAGAAAAGTGGTTGGATGTGAACATTTGAGGTGTGGCCACCTTGTCTAGGTTAGCCGCTTATAAAATAACACTTTTACGAGAGAAGAGGATGAGGAAGAACTAGTGTTATATTATTTTGTGCTATGGACACTCCATATCCAGGTCATCTGGTGATGCAAACAAACAGTAACTTGCTGTGTATTGATGCTTCAGTATTAATCTAATGTCACTTTGGGCCTATTTTTGTGACAAAATGTAGTTTAGAGAGCAGACAGGGGAATCCTGTCTGATCAGTCATGTAGTGTGCAAGGCTCTTGTGTTTATTGACGTAGTTGTTGGTTGCTTTACCCGATATTAATGGCGCTTGTAAAACATTGAAGTACACAAAAGTTTGAGACTGTAAAATATTTGGTTAAAACATAAAATAGTGAATATTACTTCACTATCACTACAAAATTATTTTAAGGTATTAAGGGGTTGTGAGCTGATTTTTCTTTAGCCTTTGACTTTTTTGTTGAGAATAGGTGGGTAGCGTCACCTCTTCAGACTTCTAAAAACTTCAAGTGAAATGCTGAAAAGGCAACATCACATAGTTTCATTTATCATAAATTAATAACTCTGTGAGTGCCAGCGGTCCTTCCAAACATAACCGTAATAATGAGCTGACAGAGAAGTATAAATCATTAGAGAGCTCAAGCTGAGGCAGGTATGTCTGTGACGGAAGGTCTGGGAGGAGCTGGTGTATTTTCAAGAGTTGGAGTCTTGAGATCGTTCTCATTAGAAGAACACATTGTCAACATGGTGGATATTTGACAAGTGCCTTGACATCATGTACCCCTTTTTGCTTCATTAGAGGAGAATGCGATAATTTTACAGCCTATATGCCATACACCATGTTGTGGATACATCTGTACTCTATATCTGAGAGGCTGAAAACAGCATTTTTTGCCATTTTGCATTTAAAATGACTTAAACAAGCAATTGATTAACAAAATAATCAAAATCAATTATTTTTTACCACTTGACAAGCTGGGCAAGTGAGTTGCCAGGACTGAATAGGTAACATTTATTGGTCTCAGAGATGAACACAAGGTAGGCGTATGTTCTGATTATTTAGGTTTTTGTTTTTTTTGTCTTTCAGTTTAAAAGCAAAGCTGAAAACAAATGAAGATTGCTTTTATTTGTTTTATTTATTATCTTTTGAAATGAAGATGGAGATGCTGTATTGGTTGCACTGAACGAAAGAAAGAGAGCAAGAAATGGAGCTCCTCTATGGTGTTTTATTAGTCTCAAAACCCACACATAAATATCAGGTGCGTGCATGTGATGCAAGTGCACAAAGCGTGAGCAGAAGAGCATCCTCACAAATGCAGTTACACAGGCTCGAGTCTCTGTGTGCTAAAACCTGCTGTCAAAATGACTTTAGAGACTTTGAAAGTGGAAAGCTTCATGTATCATGATTTGTGGGAGCCATTTTTACATTACAGTTGAATTTTCACAGAAAAAAATATTAAAATGTCAATGATGTGTTGTCATGATTCTGGAATTTCTTATTTCAATGGAAAGTTTGAAAAATATCGACATTCAATATCGATTTTGATACCACAGGGAAAAATTGAATGTTGATGGCTTTCAGTATTATATATTTTTTAAGATAAATATAAGGAGGTTATATAATGGCAACAGATACAACAACTGAGACAAGTGAGGAGAAAATGACAACATTGTGAGTAATTGAGGGAGACGGGACTATGTGGGTACTGCAGCAGTGTGTGTCAACCCTCAGTCGGATGGGAGAAAGTGCAGCTGGTATTGGACTATCAATACTGTGAAAAAATTTGTATTGAAAGCATTTAAAATATTCAGTATCAATATATTGATATTTTTTGACAACACTAACTTGGAGAGCAAAATTTGTAGGCCAGGGCATCTCTGCAACAGTACAGTACTGGCCTGGCCTACAAATCTTGTTCCCAGATGTTAGATGTCACATCATCATGATTGTAGTTTTTTGTTTTTTTTTTGTTTTTTTTTTTTTCAGTAAAAATGGAAATTGTGATTTAAAAAATGACAATTCTCACTAATCATGAGTCGTATCGCAAAATCTGTGAAAGAATAATGTACAATGTGATTTTTTTTTTACATATTGCACAGCCCTATGTAGAACTTGTTTCACTGGTTTTGTCTCTACACGTGTATATGATTAACTTAAATTGGGTTAAATACATTTGGAAAGAACTACACCTGTTAACATACTGAACTAAGATATGTTCTCTGCAGTACTGTTGAACTGTGTAGGAGGCTATATGTCAGAGCACTGTCATTGTTTCCTATTTTGTCTCCTTCGTTGGTGCTAAGTGTTCATTGCTGTGATGTTGCAGCACTGCCCTTCATAGAGAGAAACACTGTTTACAGCACTGGTGGCTTTCTCTCTTATTCCCTGTTGATGTTTCTCTTGTATTTCTTGTTTGGTAATCATGGCACGTCAAGGTGGCTATCACTGTTTCATGTGATGGTTGTGTGAATTTTTATCAGACTGTTCTTCTGTCAAATCAGAAGCATGGAGTCAAACATATTTCAGCTACAATACAGTATGCATTGTTTCACACACATTTGTGTGCCAATGAATGTTTATGTAAACTGAAATCTAGTCAGATGCAACCTTTGGCTGATGTGCTTTAATTTGACCATCAACAGTAAAGGATGCTTCCCCCTTAAAACCTGCAGACCTACCTTTATTTAAAGGGCGTGTGAAGGAAAAGAGTTTTTCTTCTGAACACATTATACATGTTAGAACAATGTTGCTGAAAATATGTTAAAAACCTGAAAATTATGCAGTAATGAATTCTGGAGTTAGACCGGTTGACTTTTGTTTACAATTTCTGTGCTCAGGATTTTTTGAGCGGACCTGAAACATGGCTCGGCGATGTGCCAGAGCCATGGTCCCGTACCTTCAGCAGCTGTTTCAGTCCAAATCTGCCCAGCAGTTCACTTCAGCTCGCTTAGTTCCAAAAACGTGACACAGAAGAAAAAAAAAAAATTTGATCCTTTCTCTGTACTCTGTCTCTGGTGGCTCAAACATGTCTGGACATGTCCAATAAACCTGCAAAATGGAGCCTCCTTTGTTTGAGGTCATGCTCAGGTCATAGTGGTGTTTGACACTGGGACAGCAGAGTGGACACGCCCCCAATGTTTCAGAACAGAAAACTCCTAATTTTCTTATGATTTTGAGACCAAATTTTGTATACTTAGCGATTTTTTTTGTAAATCATTTGAATTTGGCTGGGTGGTTGTTTCTGTGGTGTGACAAACTCAGAACACATTTATTGTTGGTTTACAGTACCTTAAAGCATTTCAGTTTTGCTGAAAAAATACCCAGATTTTTATTACAGGTTTCTTTGCTTCTTCTCTTTCCTTTCGTGACAAAATACTAATCCCAGCAGTTTACAGTAAACAAGGTCTTTGTGACAAAGACAGCTCAGAAAGTGAAGAAAAAGTGGGGAAGCTCAAATATGTTGCTGATTGATATTCTCCTCTGTCTTTCTGCTTTGTTACCATCTTAAAAAAATGAGCTCTGTCTCTATTTCACCCAGTTGATTTGTTTCTAAGTAGCTTGTCAAAATGAAAAAGCCCTGGATGATGTGTGGTTTGTGTATGTGGCTGTGCAGCTCCTGTGGAGAATGGCGACACAGAGATGAGCACAGAGGAGCCGTGGGACCAGAAAGAGGCCGAGCCAAACGAGGAGGAGCCAGGAGGCGGGGACCGGGGGCCAGAGGCACAAGCGACAACAGAGGAGATGGCTCCAGAGATGATGGAGGAGGAAGAGGAAGCACCAGTGCCCAAGGTTCCACCTACACAGCCAGACGCCCCCAGGAAGGAACACATCAATGTTGTGTTCATCGGACACGTAGGTCAGTGCATACACCTGCCTGTTGGAGGTCATTTACTGCATCATACTTGAAACAGCTGGAGCACAAACACCAGTTTGAGCTTTTTTAGCCTCTGATTGCTCACACATGCAAATCATAGCAGAGAACAGAGTGTTTAACCAATGTTCTGATGTGTCAGTCAGGCTATTCAGCTGTTCAGTGTGCAGACACTGATGTGTCTGTCACCAGCTGGCAGATTACACTTTCACACTGTGTCATCATTAGTGATGTATCCCCCAACACATTTGCAGTGCACTCATTAGCACTATAGCCTGTTATCACTTAACATATACTATGTTAAGATGTTAGCATGGTACCCACTCTTACACAACATAATGAGTGTCTCCTTCAGTGAGTAGAAGCCTGATTCATATACTGTGTTTGTCAACCTGGGTGTCAGGAGCAGGTTGGACTGTAGTCGGTCTGATGCGCAGCCAATTACTGGGTGCCCTGTAATTAAACAAGGACAAACTGAGAGTGATGATGAGATTACATATGTTTTTCTGTTTGTTTTTGTAATAAGTGATAATTACCTGCTTCTCATGACTGATACGATAAGCTAACCAATAATTTCACATTTTTGTATTTTAAAAGGAAGTCCATATAACCTGTAGTTTCTTACACAGGTTTCACACCTGAGGGGTTAGAAGGGCTGTGAGCAAAGATGGATGTTTTTTTTTTTGTTTGTTTGTTTGTTTTTTTTGAAGATCCTGTTATGCATAACAAATAGAACCATAAGTTACAATCATGGTGAGCATAGCGTTAATATATATATAACCAAAACAAATAAACAAAAATAAATACATGGAAAAAACTAATGGTGACTCCCAACCCCCCACCCCACAGATAGATCTCCATATAATACACTAAAGGATGTGTATGGAATGATGAAGCTAAATGAAGTATTAAATAAAAAAGAAAAAAGGCACATGGAGAGAAGCAGTTCTAATTAGGGCTGAATTATTGATTGAAATATTATCCAAAGTCCAGCATTCAAAATCACAGAAACTCCCCTTCCCTTACAAAAACAAATGTGTCACAAAATACCACTACAAATTAAAGCTGCAAGCAGCACTGGTCGAACCCTCACACCGCTGTGCCTGTCGGGGCGTGCTGTGACCATGATCATGGCACCAGAAAACCGACTAATGGACGAGCAGCTAAGTTTTCATGCCCTCTTGACACTGCAGGAAGGATTTTGTCACTTCCTGTCTCCACTAGGCGGCGCTATGACTGTCTCCTGATTGTCATGTAGATGTGTTCAGGGTGGGACTCTTATCAAACATGTGAAGTTTGGTGCAGATCGGCGCATTTATCGTAAAGTTACAGCAATTTTGTGTTTCATGGACAGCGAAATTCGACGCCACAGCAACGCCCTTCAACATGCGCTAAATCTTTAAATAACTTTTGATCACAAAGTAGTCTAGATGGCACACACCAATTTTGAAGTCGCTATGATGAATTCTGTAGGAGGAGTTCGTTAAAATACAACGCGTGGCAATCGCTAAAATTGACCATGAAATTTAAAATGGCCGACTTCCTGTTGGGTTTAGGTGATGGGTCCAAGAGACTTCTTTGTGCATCTCAGAGTGATATAGGTGTGTGCTGATTTTCATGCTTATCGGTGAAACATGCCGTGGGGGCAGCTGATTAATGGGCATGACCAAGCCATTTGGCCACGCCACCGCCAAAAGCTATGTAATATGAAATCTTCCACCATGACTAATGCGTCTGTCAAGTTCTACACACCATCAAGCACATTTAGCCCCTCAAAAATGCTATTGAACATTGCGGAGAAGAAGAGAAAAAAAAAATCCTAGCAAATCCAATCGAGTCCTCGCACCATTCGGTGCTTGGGCCATAATGAAACATTTTGGTGCCACAGAAATGTGCCGGTTGATGAGATTTTGTGAGAGTATGTGGAGGCTTCCAATGCAATGCCAACATTTTTTTTGTTGCTGTTAGACCAGATAATAAGGGCTGTTTTTGAAAGTTTTATATATTAAGCAGAGATGCGTCATTCATGCATGGCACTTCATAGTCAACAATCTTAGTCAGGAGCAGACCTCTTTCCAAAATATAGATACACAGAGCAAAGATTGATGTAATATTTCATAGCTCTGACTGAACTAAATCTAACATCACTATAGACCTTTTTCACTGCAGCCGTATTGATTTGAAATAGTAGGGTAAACACAGGTGTTGTATCAGATAATACAATATAATAAAATATAATCTAGAATATCAGAAGGACCTTGTAATAAGTTTTAGTGTGTGTTTACCTCCAGTGTTTATGATTACTAGGTGTAAAGTTTTGTCTAGAAAGTCAAAGTGGTCGTACAGAGTAAAGTAATGTCAGAGTATTGTCTCATCTAAACCTGCTCTATGGGCTTCTTCTCCAGATGCTGGCAAGTCCACCATTGGCGGACAAATCATGTGAGTGAACAGTCTCCCTTTTTTTGTTTCACCGCCTTTCCTTATATTGAGTGAAATTACATTCACCACATCAGGCCTTTGACATGTTGTACATTTGTTTATTGTTCCAACAGGTACCTAACAGGCATGGTAGACAAGAGAACCTTAGAGAAGTACGAGAGAGAAGCCAAGGAAAAGAACCGAGAAACCTGGTGAGATGGCACACTGCTGTGTCTCAAAAGTGTTGACACTTAAGTTGTGAGATTGGATTTTTCATTTTCTTAATATGGTCGGGAACCAAATGTGTCTGTGTGTCTAGCAGGGTCAATATTAGCTTGGATCATTAGCATAGATATATCTCTGTGGGTGTGTATTGCCTAGTAATGACCAAATTAACAATAATATTTCACTTTTCTGTCTCGTAGGTATCTGTCTTGGGCTTTAGACACCAACCAAGAAGAGAGGGACAAAGGCAAGACAGTGGAGGTGGGCCGAGCATACTTCGAGACAGACAAAAAGCACTTTACCATCCTAGACGCTCCAGGCCACAAAAGCTTTGTGCCCAACATGATCGGAGGAGCATCGCAAGCAGACTTGGCTGTTCTGGTGAGTTCAGAAAATGATCAGTGTTGTCAAAATGGAACATCAGATCAAAACTTAACTAGTAGGCCTTTTTCTATCCAATAGTCTCGAGTATCAACAGAAAGTCCCTTACTATAGCCCTGTGCCCAGCCCATCTACACAACATCTCAGGAACCATTGAAACAAAGGGATAATAGTTTACAAATGGTTTTAAACATCAACAACATTAAAAATAAATTCCCTGATATTTAAGGGTGCTTTCGATTGATAGGCTACGATAGGCTACGATTGACCAGTGTGGTTTGACTGGTGGTGTCTATAAAAGGCCAATCAGATGATGAACCGTCAGGGTCCAAAATTAACACCCAAGTACAAAATGCAGGTAGATTTTCAGTTTGGCAAATAAATCTCCGTAGGCTATCCGCCACTGCTCTTTTGGTGTCATTTACTGGCGTGCTGCTTCTCTCCTCTGCTGTCTGTGTTTGACACACATGGCTTTCATGGTGCATTCAAGTGCACCTCATGAACTCAGAAATGTATACAGGGATGATCATGAAGATTGTTTAAATGGTGAAGTTTCTAGTTTCTTCTTATTTTTCTTTTTTGAAATATACAGGTCTACATCTGTCATTAATTTCTTGTTCTTTCACCACATTTTTAATGTTTAATTGCTAAAACATAACAATATTCAGTTCAATTCTACATTGGCAGATTTGAAAAGGTCTGTCAAAAAATCTTATCAGATTATCAGCAAGCTCAACCATATTCTTGCACAACAGGTCCCCAAGTACCTCTGTGATCATTTCCAAGTTGTTTTATACTTAAACTCAATAAGAATAGTCAAATAGTTCTACATGATAAATAATGATAATGATTTTCTTACATCACCCTGTGATTGTGATCGCCCGATAATCCTTCCAGCGATCAGTGATTGGCCCCTGGGGGCAGTGACTTTTTTCCAGATAGAAGCTACAGCACAAGAGCCAAAGCTGGAAGTAGGTTTATCAAAATGCAGATAAAGTTAGGACGGTCCAAATGCAGGCCTCGCTTAACTAATTTTAGAGTGCAATGTTGATGGTTTTTCCCACTTGCCTAGGTTGGGTATGTGAGTCACAGATCTATTTGCCCAATGTCAGTTTGTTTTTATTTTATTTATTTTCGATTCTCAAATAACAGACTAATGTTAATTAGCATGTTTAATCTAGGGTTCAAACCAAAAACAAAAAAGATTCTGAGCATAATATGATAATAAATGGAAAAAGGGAAAAGAAAAAAAAACCAAGGCAGCGAAGAGAAGTGATGCATCCCACACATGGAGACCCTACACTTTTTCAATCGTGTTGATCTGCAGTTGGACCCCTCTCAATAAACTTACTGGAGTACTTAAGGTTCCTGTGATCAAAAGGGTGAAAAGCACTTTTAAAAATTTGTGTCTGTTGATTTATATTGCTGTTAAATAGCCACAAACAACTTTCTTTGTATAACCTGTGACATCTTTATAGGTTAAGAAACAGTTTTCTTTAATTGATATGTTGTTAGCTACAGCAAGGAATCACCTTTTTGAACCTTTTATGTTTTCATAGCACTTGTAAACAAAACCACTTACTAAATGAATGTCTTGGCCCTCAGGTGATCTCTGCCAGGAAAGGTGAGTTTGAAACTGGTTTTGAGAAGGGTGGACAGACGCGGGAGCACGCCATGTTGGCCAAAACAGCTGGTGTCAAGCACCTCATAGTTCTGGTGAATAAAATGGACGATCCTACAGTCAACTGGAGCCTGGAGAGGTGAGTAGATGGATATTAATGATCAAATTGCACGCAAAATTAATGGCTTATCATGTACCTGTTGCTTACTAATGAAACGCACCATAATAAAAGGCTGGGCTTCTCTATTCCTCCATGACAGTCACCTTTCTGCAGCAATCTGATTTCTTGAACATCATGTATGCAAGAAACCCAGTTTCTATGTTATATCTCATGGAGAAGGCCATTAGTGTTTCTAATCGGCTTTTACATGAGCCTAACAAGCTCTTGAGACAGGGGAAGTATCACTCACAGCAGTGCAACAGAATGAAATGAAAGGCCATTAAACTTAATAATGCATCTTTATACTCAAAATAAATCCAACTTATGACACAGGAGCCTCCTATGAGTCTACAGTAGTCCGTGTCCAGAGCTGAACATATGACTGTAATATTCCAAGACATTTGGGCTGAAGAGAGAACTGCTCTGTGACCACAGAGCGTGTCTTGTAAAGCTTCCCCAGAGGGCCACAGCAAACAGTCCCACATGTGTCTTATGAACACAAACTGGTTAACATGCACTTTGTTACACAGCAACTGAAATCCAGTCCATACTGGAACAATCTCTGATCCGTATCACACCACATACCTAGACTGGTGTTCTGTTCAAACTCCCCACCTGACCTCTCCTCATCCCCTGACACAGCGGACACATACATAGTGTTTCCCACAGAATGACAGTAAAACTGGCAGAACAGGGATCGGGGGGAGGTGTATGTCAGGTTTATTTGTCTATTATAAATATTTCAAAGAGAACTTTCTTCTAGTAGCTTATTTCACCATTTAATTTCTTCTGAATTCTCCACTTATTTTACTATTTAGTCACAATCTACTTTGATCTGCTCACCTTCCCTTTCCCTTCAGTTCTGTCCTCTTTACACATGTTACTGTACAACACATCGCAGCTCGTCCTCATTCTCTGTTTCTCTCAGTGTGTGTCTGATCTGTTGATTTTGTTCATCAGCAGGGTCTTTTATAAAGTCGTCAAAAAAAAAAAAAAAAAACCACAACACGTGTGGAATGGGCTTGTTGTTAATGGAGCCTATTCAAAACGACTGAAACCAATGTGGTAGTGAATGACATTGACACCAACCAGGTGCACATACAAGCTTTTACAAAACAAACATAAGTAGGCATAAATGAAACAGCAGACCTGTGTGTTTCTCTGCAGAACGTGTGATTTCAAATCCTATCTCACACAAGTGGGGGGGGGGTGGATTGTCCACTAATCAGTGCTGGGTGGAGTCATTTTAAAAAAGTCAAAAATGTCATCAGTGTGGGAAACACTGCTAGTGTGTAACATCATGCTCTTCACAGACAAGTTCACTGTCATGTGGTTGTGAGAGAGGATGGTGTGTAGTAAGACTGCACAAAAGTCAGATTGCAATTATTTTGACTAAAATTGCGATTGCATTATGCCATACAATTAGTGGGAATTTCCTTTCATCTGGAGAACAGTGTTTTTAAGCCAGGACATCTCTGTGGCCCTACAGTACTTCATTATAATACTCTTTTCTCGCACATTTTTCCTTTTTCAAAAAATTGTAATTTGGTTCTGGTTTTGCAACTGTGATACTACACTTAGCCATATTGCTATTACGATAATATTGTGATTAATTGTGCAGCCTTAGTGTGTAGAAGGGGACCCCTGACCTGCAAAAGATCATGTAAGAGTGATCATATTTAGTTTCAATATCTATACTACCATAATATTTAGTATGCCAGAAAAAGATTTCTAATACACAGTATGTCAAAAATACCAGGATGCCCTACTGCATCTGCTCATATTTTGCAAGCCAGCATGCTGTTTTGGCTATTCTGAACAACCGTCCTTTGTGATGGGTGCATGAGCACAAGAGTCAAAGTTCAAGTCCCAATCATATGCATACTGCAAACAGCAGTACGTACTTTGTAAGGGCATCTACAGTGCAAACAAAAATAATTTTGCAATTTGGAATGCAGGGCATTTTAACAGAAACGAGAGCAAACCTCATAAGATTTTTTGCAAATCAAGGGTTCTCTTCTACACATGACTGGGAGAAGGGTGCACAGCTCCAAATGTAGACAGTCTTTTTGTGGTGGTCGATGTTGATATTGTGGCACGCTGCCAGAAATGAATGATTGATGGGGAAACACTGCAGTCGTTCATTCTCTAGACATTTTTGAGGCAGGAATTAGTCGTGTTGATGGTTTATTGGACTGCATTATATTGACGTGTTCTATTCGGTTCTGCTTATGTATGTAAGCGGCCCTGCCCAGACCTCAATGAAAACCTCGCACCTTCACTGTAATTTTTATACATCTGTAAAGTCTGCTGCCATATTTGTGTTTCTTCTTTTTAGAAGTTGCTGACAATCCCTCCTGTTTTTGACCCCTCAGGTATGAAGAGTGTAAGGAGAAACTAGTGCCATTTTTGAAGAAGGTGGGCTTCAATCCCAAGAAAGACATTCACTTCATGCCGTGCTCCGGACTGACAGGAGCCAACCTGAAGGAGCCCACTGACATGTGCTCCTGGTACACGTGAGTCATCAACTCTTTACTGTGACTATGGCTACAGCTTAGACTAAAATGATTGTTCTTGTTCATCCATCTTTACTGACTACTGTCCATATTTGATGTTATTTCAGAGGTTTACCTTTCATTCCACACTTGGACAGTTTGCCAAATTTCAACAGATCAAGCGATGGTCCCGTCAGATTGCCCATCGTAGACAAATACAAGGTAAGAATCCCCGACTTGATTCCTATATTTATATTGAAGCCCATAAACAGATTGTTAGTTTCAGCTAACGAACACATTTCAACTTTGTTTCGGTGAAATATTTTCGACATACAAGTCTGCATTCAAAAAGTGTAGAGCTGTACACGTGGGTAACTTTTCTTTAAAACACTGGTGTTTAGAAAAGATTTAGAATGCCTGGTCGGTGGAGACGGGCTGAATGCACCCACAGGTGTGTTGGTCATTGTTGGAGTCTGCAGAGAGCCATATATTACTGTTATCAGTCAACAGGTTTAGTTTCTAAAATTAGCGCCCTGTCTGTTAAATATTGACTCCCTGATCCAGCTCACTGTTGGTGTTTTGACACTAGAATGTGAACTTCATTTCAGAGTTTAGGGAGTTGATGGCAAACCCTTTTAACATCTAATCAGTAGTGGTAATAGCAGTTATCAATATCAACAATTCCAAGCCAATGTATCTATAATATGTTTTGGAATATTAGCAGCTCTAATGACAGGGTTCTTACAGGTGCTGGGAATCCTTTAAAATGCTTGGATTTTAATGTAGTGTTTTCAAAATTTGAAAAGTGCTTGAATTTTGGGTCAAGTGCTCTAAACTGTTTGAAATTATAATTGCATTACCTTCACAACAGCTGAAATCAGAGAATTTGGACATTTGTTTTCGTTTAAAAAATCACTCAAAACAATGAATCGTTCAATTAATCCTGTCACAATCTTGTCCAAACATGTCTGGACCTATTTTTCAAGTTTTTCCTGTAACGATTATTTTCATTGTTGATTAATCTGTTGACCATTTTCTCGATTAATCGGTTAGTTGTCTGGTCCATAAAATCTTAGAAATGGTGAAAAATGTTCATCAGTGTATCCCAAAGTCCAGATGATGTCTTCAAATGTCTTGTTTTGTGCACAACCAAAAGATATCCACTTTACTGTCAGAGAGGAGTAAAGAAACCAGAAAATAGTCACCAAAAATCTTTTAAAAAATTACTCACATTGACTAATCAATTATCAAGAGTTTGCAATTAATTTAATGATCGATTAATAACCGATTAATTTATTCATTGTTGCACTCTAATAGGATGCCTACTTATAGACAGGTGACATTTTGATAAATGAAACTTCTGTATTTTTTTTTAAAAATGTGTCTCCCTTCTGTAATATTCTGTCATGAAACATAATTTTGGTTGTTTATAGCATAATAATATATGATTTTTACACATTTTGAGCATATATATGTGTATAAATATGTCATTTACCACAGCTGTAAGGTGCTGGAGAAGCTTGAAAATGCATATTGATATGTGTACACAATCAGTCCTTTCTCTGAACTGACACACTTAGTTTGTTTTCACACTGTGAACAGCTTGCTGTGTGTGTCATTGACTGTAGTCATCTCTTGCACCTGCCAGACTCAAACATGTATACACTGAAAACATGAGTTGAGTTTCCGTGGTGAAACAACAGATGCATCCTGTCTGTGATTGGTGGATGCAAACAGATTGTTCTTGTCTCATCGGCTCTGTAACACGTTGTCATTCTATCTCATCAGGACATGGGCACTGTGATTTTGGGCAAACTGGAGTCGGGCTCCATCAGTAAAGCACAGCAGCTGGTCATGATGCCAAACAGGGTAAGATATCCCACAAGCCTTTTCTTCCATCAGCAAGGGAGAGGGAAAACATTTAAACTATATAGCTATCTTTTAACTGCAAATATCCAAATGGACTAGGCCACTTTTTAAAATATACCAGTACCT
This sequence comes from Lutjanus argentimaculatus, assembly GCA_034769285.1. NCBI lineage: Eukaryota > Metazoa > Chordata > Actinopteri > Lutjaniformes > Lutjanidae > Lutjanus > Lutjanus argentimaculatus. The sequence goes on along the minus strand of JAWZSL010000044.1, from coordinate 722,238 downwards.
TAAATGTCTTATTATTTAAAGAACTGTATACATTCAGGTACAGGCAAGTAACTCATACATAGTACAACCTGGGATATTTGAATATGTATTTTACTATAACAACACATGATTAAAATTTATACAAATGTATTCATTGTTCTAAACAAAAAAACAACCGGTGTTTGGAGTCTTCACCCTTGTAGCTCAAGGCCTCAGGGGATAAACTAAAGAAATAATAAGTCTCTGTTGCACTCACAGGCAGAAATATTGCTCTCGTTTCTATGTCCAGTTAGACTCCAGGATGAAGCGATTAGGTTTTGGTGGTTAAGATCACTGTGACCTCACAAAACAATATTTTGCCATAACTTTATAATTCATACACCACCCTAATTATGACAGAATTTCACACAAATGTCTTATAGGATAAAATGATGAGGTGATGACATTTTATATCCAAAAAGTCAAAGTTAAACTGAACTTCAACCCACAGAGATATAAAAACACTGAGAGCTGAAAACAGCTCTCCTGCACACAAAAGTTGAGTCTTGGCTTTCCAGTGACACAGCAGAAAAAACGAAGGCAAATGGGTCTACTGGCGATGGGATAAGGGTCAATTGCCTGTAGTTGACAGGTTCACATGCACTTTAAAAACCTGCACATTTGGTGTAAAAATGGTACACTCTGGAAGCGACTGAATTCTTCTGCCCTGTTTTCAACTCCATAGACCTGCATCATTCCTTCTACTTGTCATATTCATGTTACTCTACTTGTCCTCATGCAGCACACGGTGGAGGTGTTGAGCCTGCTGTCAGATGACGTGGAGACAGACGATGCCGGGCCAGGTGAAAACCTCAAGCTGCGGCTGAAGGGCATTGAGGAGGAGGAGATCCTGCCCGGCTTCATCCTGTGTAATGCTGAGAACCTCTGCCACTCAGGGCGCACCTTTGACGCCCAGGTCAGTATCACGCAGCAGCACTCCTGAGCCACAGCTGACCATGTTTGCATGAACTAGATTTCCCTGTGGTCTCAACCAGCAACCATTGTACACTACCGCACCGCCAGCAATCAGGATTCAAATTCATCTGTATAATTCATCAAGTGTGATTGACGTGCATTTTCGGGCTTTCATTTGATATATTTTTGATAAATATAAGTTAATACATCTAAAACTGCCAGAGTGTCCAGGTCACACACCAACGCATAGACCTGGATTCACTTTCCAGCAACAGTTCACCCTGGTCAGCCTGGTATTCCAGCCATCACATGTGACTGTGTTAAAATCGTTAAAAATCCACAATAGCATTCTAACTATGTCATTTAGGTTCTTATTAACTTAATAGCATCTAAAAAGCAGGAATTGGTTTTAATCCAAATTCAAAATATTGTCACTGAAATTTATGTTCACTTTCCTGTATTGCGTTTGAATTGGGCGTGTTTATGTTGACACATTTATTACAAAAATGATGCTATTAATTCTGCAAACCAGCCGTAAAACATCCACGTCAGTTGTCCCACTGAAACAGATGCAACAAAACCTCTGCGCTCCCACTTAATCTCTTTGAGTCCGTCAGTTCTCAGTGAGAAAAGAACCTGTCCACAGCAGCACATTGCTTAGCTTCTGTGCTGATACTCCTGAGTGAGGGAGATGTCAATCACAACATAATCTGCCAAACCTGCTCAGTCTTGAGAAAAAGTCTAAACCAGTGTTTCCAAAACTTTTCTTCTGGGGAACATCTAAAAGATGACAAACAATCACGCAGCCCTAGTTTGAGCAGATTGCAGCTGTTGTGCTTTCTCGGGCTAATAGAGTAGTTTGAGAAATGAGCTGGAGCATTGGGAGTGCTCACAAGTGACAAATGTTTGTTGATGTTCTCATAATCACTGTCACTCTTCTCCTCACAGATTGTCATCATTGAACACAAATCCATCATCTGTCCAGGTTACAACGCAGTCCTTCACATTCACACTTGCATTGAAGAAGTGCAAATTACGGTAAGACTTCAACTCAATTGTTAACGTAACGTGTTACAATGAGGCCTCCATAAAAAGAAACACACAGCCACTAATTTGAACAAGTGCATCTTGTCACTCTATTGTACGCCTTTTGGTTTAAGAGATAAAGTACCAGGTGGATGTTTCTGATGACTGTATTATCTGTGTAACACTGTTTTCCCCTGTTTGCAGGCCTTAATCTGTCTGGTAGACAAGAAGTCAGGAGAGAAGAGTAAGACACGACCACGATTTGTCAAACAGGACCAGGTCTGCATCGCCCGTCTGCGCACGGCAGGAACCATTTGCCTCGAGACCTTTAAAGAGTTTCCTCAGATGGGACGGTTTACCTTACGGGACGAAGGTAAAGTTTCTACATACACGTATACTCGAATAAAAGGAGAGAAATTCCAATAACGTTCCTTTTTTGTGTTGGTTCCCAGTCAGCAAAATACTGATTGTATGTACTTGTATGCTAACAAATCTCATATCAAACCTTTATCTTCTCACTCTTTTTATTACCAAGACTTCCTGTGACTGATCACATTGAAATGCTTGAAATATTCAGCTTTTTGCCCTTATTCCAAAAAAGACAATATTCTTACTAAGCTGTTTACGTGGCTAATGAGAATCAACATTTCGATAATATCCCATGTTGTTTTGTTATTGTTTTATGTGAAAGGCCCCCAGCAACAGAACTTTCCTATTTGTGTGTTTAATGTAATGATTTATGTAATTAATATTTTGTTTGTGCTAAAGCTGCAACTAAGGATTATTTTCATTATCGATGAATCCATTGATTATTGTCTTGATAAATTGATTAGCTGTTTGGTCCTTAAAATATCAGAAAATTGTGAAAAATGTTAAATCTGTTTTCCAGAGTCCAAGGTGATGCCTTCAAATGTCTTGTTTTGTCCCCAACCTTAAGATATTCAGTTTTCTGTCACAGACGTGTAAAGAAACCAGAAAATATTCACATTTAAGAAGCTGAAATCAGAAAATTTGGATTTTTTTTTTTTTCGTTAAAAACTGACTTATCAGAATAGTTGGCAGTTAGTTCAATAGTAAATTAATAACCGATTAATTGCTGCAGCTTTAATTTGTACAAATCCAAAAACCTCTTCATATCCTGGTCTTTCATGATCTTCAAAAGGGGTGTGTTTCTCCTTCCACCCAGAAATGTGGGCTTTTCTTCAGTGCATCATCTCTACATCAACCTTGCAAACTGTTCACTAGGATTTGTTTACATCGTACAAAGCTGACTGTACACAAGCAAGACACCGTGTTTAACAAACTGCGGTAAAAGCCCCAAATGAGACGCACATCCTGGCGGCGTTGTATACATGTCAGTGTCCTGAATCATATCTGCACATCCCACGTCTTCATTGGAAAATGCTACATTCAGAATCAGGCCTATTTCAGAATATCCAAATGGAATATTTTCTGTCAACATGACCCAAATCTGTACAACTTTTGTGATATTGTAATATTCATAATAATGGTGGAAAATGAGTGTGCATGTAAACATAGTCAATGAAAAGTTAGTCTGTTCTCTGGTTAATGGGCTCCCTGCAGCTGGTGTCTGTATTCACACAAAGATTGTTTGTGTGACAAGAGGCATCACTCTGTAACACCACTGTACCACTGCCAGTGCTTTGTTTTTGTTGTTCATCAGAGGCCAACAGAGTGGTGACTCTTCTGTAGAGAACTGATCAGCTGATCTCCTCACATCAGTTTAAGAGTCTCCCAGTTTAACTCGCTTCATATCAGATCAATATAGTTGTGAGTCAGGAGCAGGTGAAGTACAGGAGGCTACAGCCGTTAGTTGATACATTTGATTAGCATATATTGTAACACTGATCTTATTTCACGTCAGCTACAAAACAAAAGCCTACAAAAGATGATGAGACATTGTGGGCTGCGATTATTATTTTCACAGCTGATTTACTGGACGATTATTTTCTTGACTGATAGTTGTTGGGTCTATTAAATGTCAAGAAAAAAGGTAAAAAAATGAGTGTTTCTCAAACCCCAAGATGATGTCCTCAAATGTCTTGTTTTACTCACAACCCAAAGATAATCAGTTTACTGTCATTGAGGATTAAATATAAAATTAATATAGAACTAAAATAGTTGGCGATTAATTTAATAATTGGTTAATCGTTCCAGCTTTTGAGAGATCTTTAAGTTGGAATTATTTTAGGTTTTAAATGCTTAAAAGTATTTTTTTTAATTTCATAAGGGACTTGAAAGGTTTTGAATTTGTTACTGATTTGAATTCAATAAAATGCTCTCGAGGCCCCTCCCTTGTTAAGCAACAGTTTTGGTGAATCTGAGACAGAAACGTGATGGTTGTTTTGTGTTTGTGTGCGTTTCAGGTAAGACCATCGCCATCGGCAAGGTGCTGAAGCTGGTCGCTGAGCGGGACTGAAGAAGTCAAAAGCTGCCTGAGAGTCCTGGTGAGAAGGAGCGGGCGGAGCTCGGTCATAACCCGCCCACACTGTTGTCAGCGGTGACGGCACCTCCCTGTCACGCCCCCCTTCTGCGTGCCGAAGATCAGCTTCAGAAAAAAACTCATGTGAAAAAGAAAAACCTGTTTTTAAGCAAAATGACAAACCAAGATGAAGTCCACACGAGTCAGCTTTCTCATATTGAGAGCTCAGCTATGCCATTTCTGGGTTAACCCTCCCTCCACCTATCCCCACCTCCCTACTCTGGTCTACTCATCATTACATGGTTTTTTTTTTTCCAGATATTTTTTTTTTGTTCTTGCGTTCATAAATGACAATGACAAATGGCAGAAGTTATATCTGTAAACAGATGTGGACCAGGGTTTTGCTTGGAATATAGAAAATGATTTTCAGAAGTTAAAATTGCAAAAGAAATTGTTTGAAAGAACTTAACAAGTTGAAACCAAAATGTTTATCTTGGGTGTACATGTCTCCCTTTGCTTTTACCCACTTTTTGGTTTCTCATGTGGCGTTCTGGCAGTGTGCTTGAGCGTGTTCAAATGTTATTAAAGCAAACAACTATGACAATAAAATAATAAATTGGGAAAACAGTGTGTTCCTTTTCAGAGCACATTCTGTTGTTTGGTTTCATATTTCACAAAGTTCACAAAGCACTTGGTTTGGTTACATGGAACTCCTGACAAGTGATTGATTTTGAATTCAGTAGGAACATGCAGAAGAATTTGACTCTTAGAACAGTCATTCTTAACATCCAGACTGTTACAGCTGATTGGCTGTGTCTATATTATGAGCCAATATGGGATTATCACTGATGTATTAGTCAATACTGTATGTTACCTTAGAAATGCCAAAGATATGTTTGGAATCAGAATTGCCTTAATGTACTCTAGAACCTCCTCACTGACTACTACACCCCTGGGCATACCACTGTAACCTAAATAACCTAAAAAAGGATACCTAGAACCTCCACGAGTGTCAAAACTCCAGGAGTACACTAGAACCTCATCAATAACCACTAAAGCCGACTAAACTACCCCCAAACCGTCCCAAAGGACCTCTAGAACCTCCTCAACTGCCACCAAAACTCCCAAAAATATTTTAGAACCTCCCCAGTAACCACTAGAATATACTAAATGACCCCTAGATTCTTCTAAAGGAACTTTAGAACCTCTTCAACGACCACATTATCGCTTAAAGGACCCCTCAGAACTCTAAAAGATTTTTGTGGTCACTGACAAGGTTCTAAAGGATACCTCAACACTCCTTGGTTATCCTAGAACCTTACCAATAATCACTAAAACCTACTAAACTACCCCCAGAACCTCTCTGGGACCTCTAGAACTTTCTCAACGGCCACCAAAACTCTGTAGGTAATATAAAACCTCAGTGACCACTAGAACCTACTAAAGGAACTCTAAAAGATTTTTGTGGTCATTGAAAAGGTTCTAAAGGAGACCTCAGACCTGTTTGGGCCCTTCAAAACTACTTGAGTGTTTTAACATTAATAATAAATTTCCACCAAGAACATCACAAAAAATAATCAGCCTATGGGAAAAGGCTGGGAAGGAGTACAAAATTAAAACCCCAAAAAGTTGGAAACATTGCTGTAAGGGTGCTTTGTTTAAAAATTTAAGAGCTTTAAAAAACTGCATTACAGGTGCTGAGACAAAAAAGTTACAACTGTCCCTGGTCTCCACTACTTTTACATTTAATTGAGTGTAATTAATTAATTATTTGTATTTTAATGTCGGGAAATTGGAAATCGAGACCACTTGTTAAGTTTTATTGACAGAAACAATGATGCATCTCCTACTGTGCAAAAAGTAACAATATAACAGCGCCAATTTCTGTGTGGTCAATGTGACCACCTGTGGCCACAATAGGTAAGATCCCTAGAACCTTCTCAGAATAATTCATTCATATGTGAATGAAACAAACGTAAAACCTGGCATTTATGCGTGTTATCAAAGGAAGAACCTGGGTCAAGGTTTACTCCGTCACATGTCTGTAGTTTGTCCATCAGAGGACACTAACCAGTTCATTTTTACTCTGTAAAATGTTGTGCCCGCAGCATATCTTGGTCCCAATTCTTTGAAGACCAGTTAACAAATGTGTGTGTTCAAGCAAAAGAAGTATTATTTTAAACTTTAAGAATCATCATCAAAAATCCAGTGCCTGTGTGGCTATACATAGAGCACCTGCTGTTACTTCTGCATCAGGCTGAGCAACAGTTGAGATAAATGGAGGTGTTTGAATAAGTGACTGATGGAGATAAAACTCACCAGCAGGTGGCGTCTCTGCACTACTCACGGCTACAGTAAGCATGAAATTAGATATAACTTTTCATTGAAATACAACTGGATTATATTTGAATTTAAAGGGGTGTTATTTTAGGAATTACAATGTTTACTTTAGATTTTGCTAAAATGATAAAGGACTCAAATTTAAATCTGCTTCACCACACAGGTGATCACAGCTGATCACCACACCTGAATTCATCTGTTCGGGGCCCCTGTTGCACCCTGTGTGCATTGCTTCATTCTGTTTTCACTAACGAGCACAGGTGGAATACCACACAAACTGAGGTTTTTATATGACCTACCAGTAAGGAGAAAAAGCCACACTATTAGCAAAATATTTTGAGAATAATGTTTAATCAAATGATTGTAAAAACAAACTTATTGGTCAGTGATGTCTCATCCAAACAGGGTTGGGAGGGTTGCCTTAAAAATGTATTCTGATACAGTTATGAATTATCTGTTAAAAAATTAATCAGTGACCGAATTCAAGTATCACAATATTAAGGTAATATAACTGTGCTGTCACTGGCTACTGCCCTGTGTTGTGATTGGCTGTTGTAACCCCCCTCTGTGTTGTGATTGGCTGTTGTAAAACTCCCCCGTGCTCTGATTGGCTGTTGAAAAATCCCTCCGTGTTGTGATTGGCTGTTGTTAAATCCTGCATGTGTTGTCACTGGCTGTTGTTAAACTCCCTTGAGGTGTGATTGGCTATTGTAAAACTCCCTTTTTTTGTGACTGGCTGCGGTGAGTACCTGTTGTGAAATCCCGCCTGTGTTGTGATTGGCCATTGTAAAATCCCGTTTTGTGATTGGCTGTTGTCAAACTCCCTCTTGCTGGCAAGGCACCAAAACCTAATCTCGAACCTAGTGCTTCAAAATGCCTAGAGCTGGCCATATAAACATGAACCTTTGAGTTTTGGAAAGAAAGTATATTGTATTTTAGAAATTGTTGAGTAAACTGAATTAAAGTGAAAGTGAATAATGGTTAATAATTTAATATTTTCAATTGCAATCATTTAACATTCACGCCCCGAATAATGATAAATTGGGTGAAAAATGTTTGAAATGCAGAATTCTTTGGGTGTCTAAAACTCAAAAATTCAAGTTCAAGAAAAGTAAATATGGGTGAGTTTATTTCAAAACCAAAATCTCAGAAGTTTTGTCAAGATAGATGGACTGAAATTATGATTTTTTTTTTCTCAGCTCTTTTGCTACAGTGAATAGCCATGGACCAAAATAGCAAAGTCAAGTGTTTGGAAGACGAGATCACAGCGATGTTACAAGAGATTGAAGCTTTTTAAGCCCTATTATTCAGTGGACAAAAATTGTGGGCTGACAAACGATTAATTTGCTATTAATTTGTTACACCTTTAATAATTCCTATCATATTGCACATTATTCCTATCACATAGGCTAGAGATAAGATTATTTTTACGTCAAAGTAAGTTTTTATATGCTCGGTTTTTCTACTTTATTATTATTATTATTATTATATTATTATTATTATTATTATTATTATTATATTAACAGTAAAAATATGGTTATAATGATTATGTTGGACCTATCCCACTTTCACCAGTAAAAATAGTTTTTGACTGAAAACATCTTTTCTCCCAGTTTTTATTTGGGTTTAATGTGTTTGGGTTAAATTGCGCCTGATCTTTGCGGCCACGGGCGGGAGGTCTGAAAATGAAGCCAAAACGAAGGCTCGCGCTTATAGCTGAGGCGCGCGCACACATCTCCACAATCACAAAACACCTTTCATTTATGTTCAACAGCATGCGCGTGTGTGGGTGTAAAATTATTCTCAATAATAAGGAATAATTAATTATTCTTATAATTATAAAGGCTAATAAATCTCAATAGATCTGCAAAGTGCGCACGAGAGGGGATCACAGCTGTCAGATCGTCTTTAACATCAGTCACATGACAGCTGGAGCAGCTGTACTGTTTGTGTCTGCGTGTTTATTTGGATCCAAAAAAAACAAGGATCAAACAATTGTGATTTCTGACAAACAAAATGAACAAGACGTTATATCTGACCATGAGACCGGTCGGACCCAGGGAGGAAAAGGTCTGCGCGTTTCTGTCAGAGCCTGATGCTGACTGTAATTTTGCGTTATCAAACTTCAGAATCACTTTCTGATTCTGTTTCCTCCACCCCCAGTGGTGTCAGCGGGATGGAGGAGCGAGGATGGGAGGAGGAGATGAGGATGAAAATGAGAAGGAGGGGCGGCCGTGCAGGTGCACCTCAACCCGGCTCAGGTGGGTGCCCAGCCGGATTGAGCTTCGTCTGGGTCGGCTCGCCTCTCCTCCACTCCTCAGCCAGCGGAGCTGCAAAATAATGATGATAATCATGAATTATAAAATACAACATAATTTCAGGTCCTTCAGTGTAAAATACAACCAGTTAATATCTGCATGACATTAACGGTTCATGTATTGTGTTAGTTTCTGCAGGTGTTAATGTTTCCACATTTGGAGACGTCCTGCTGTCTGCGCGCTCTCTCGCTTAAACTCCTCGAACCAACAGATCTCTCTCCTCGCCTTTAAATCCTGGTAAAGGTGAATTTGAACACACCTTGAATAAATTAAATCCATTGCACCTCCCGCTCTTCACTTGCGCTTTAGATCAGCGGAAGATAGGGACCCACGAGTCTGTCGTATGACGCGCTAAAGCTGATTTGACTGAAATGACCTTCCAGGTAGCGCTCTCGGCCCCTCCTCCTCACGTCCCTCATGGGTGACTGTGAGTGGGCTGAGGCTCACCTGGCTCACCTTACAGCCGCTCTGTAACTCGATTCCAGCGGCTCCGAGGTTATATTGTCAGAGACCGGAGCTGCTCTCCGGAGAAGCACGCTGTGTGCTGACATGGAGCCGGTGTACGGGGGTCTGGGCCGCTGTGTGTGCTGTTTCTGGCTCGCTGTAGCCTTTGACATCGTGGGTCTGGCGGTGCTGCTGATCGGAGTGTTTGTGAACGTCTTCTTCTACGACCTGCTCATCTACGCGGGCGCCATCGTCATCTTCCTCAGCCTCATCTGGTGGGTGTTCTGGTACTCCGGGAACATCGAGGTGCCCCCGGCGGAGCTGGAGGATGATGTCGGCTTGCTGAAGAAGGACAAGGGAGCTCTGAGCGGCCTCACCGGGGCGGTGAGGCGCCTCTCCAGCCGCGTGACCACCGGCATCAGGAGCTCCTTCCGCAGGAACGGAACACCGGGCCGCGGGCACAACAGGTCAACCCGAGGGCCCCCGGGGGCCCCGCAGGCAGAGCAGGTGGCCGTCGCCATGGCTACGATGGCCCCGCAGGAGGATACCCCGCACACTGCTGTCTCCACTGTGGCGGGCTGTGACGTACAGATGCCGCACACAACAACAGAGACTTCACCTACATAGTGCAGCCCCGCAGGTGAAGACCTAACAGTAAGATTGAATTGAATAAAATTTATTTTGAACATTTTTAAAAGACTAAAATAAAACGAAAACAAAACAAATCATCCCAGAAATAATCATTAATTTAACTGAATTAACTGAGTAAACAGAATTAAAGTTAGCAGTAACCTATTCAGAATGGTGAGCACATTAATAAACAAGTCCAAGAAGTGACAGGAAAAAGCAATGCTCTTTGGTCCTACCCCATTATATTCTAACAACTTTAATCTAGTGTCCAACATGCATAAAAACAGATAATTATAAAGTGTATAATATATATAATATAATATATATAATTATATATAATAATATATAATATGTAGAACCTAATACATTTAAATACATGCATTTAAACATTTGGCAGTTCAGCTTCAGTCAGTACATGAAACGGCCTCCAGGAATTAAAAAATAGGCTACTGAGGTCAAACTCCAGATATGACTCCATTCAACTATAAAAACCTTTACTAACCATAACAAAGAAAGAACAGAGCCTTTTTTTTAAAAAAAGAAAGAAAGGAAAATCATTGTTTTCCTACATTTTCTTTATTTTTTGTGTTTAAATGGTTGCAGTTATATTTTCTGTGACACTTACAGTGTGTCCCATGGTGATGATCGAAAGGCTTTTTCAAACTCCTTTTCACCTCACAGCAACCATTGACTGATTTGTTGACTGAAAGAAAATTAATTGATTTGATTATTTGTTTCATTCATTTTTAAGCAAGTATGTCAAACATTTGCAGGTTCCACCTTCTTAAAAGTGAAGATTTGTTGCTTTTCTTTGTCATTTATGTCAGTAAATGAAGAGTCTTTGGGTTTCACAATGTTTTGACGTTTTAAAGACTAAACGGAACAAAACATATGAAGAATGTAAAATTTCTCCTCACTACACTGAATCTGTTCATTTGCTAAAATAAATGTCTACAAAGTTTGATTGGATTTAAAGTTTAATTTGATATATTACCACTGGCAGCATGGCCCCAACATAGTAAATTATAGGATTAAAGCTAAAACTGATCTAACAAAAAGATTTTCATTATTGTTGCTGTTATTATTATTTATATCAGTAAAAAAAAAAATTCCAAACATTAACAACAGGGCTATTTTCACGATTAATTGTTGAGTCTTGTGAAAATAACCTAAAGTGACCGCTTCATATCACATTTTTTGTCCAAAAGCCAAAGACTCTTCATTTACTGTCAGAAATTCAAAGAAAAGCAGCAAATCTTCACATATAAGAAGATGGATGTATTCATTCATTCATTCAATTTTAATTTAATTAATTAATTAATTTAATTTAAGAGAGTTTAAGGGTCCAGTTGCATAAATAATCTTTATTGAGCCTAATTCTATATTTTAAAATCTAAGAACTATGGACAATATATTGTTTTTATGAGGCTGGGCTCCCTGTTCAGTATATTCTCTTTCAGTTTGATGTGGTTTAAATGCAGAACTAAAAGGACTACCTGTGGCCGAGCCAGTAAAACTCTTATCACTGAATCAATGATTAACCACAGTAAAAGACAAGCCCTCGGTTTAAACAATAGCAGACTCACCTGAAACTTCCCTGAACACCTCATCATTCATAGATCCATGTAAACACCTGTGATAAAATGCATAGAAAGGACTCTCTGATCAAACTCTCCTCCACTCTGCACACGCTTGAATAATAATGTTTCATCCATTTTCTACCCCACAGAGACTTGACCTACAGTGTCCTCAGCTGACTCCAGTTGATGCTCTACTTTTCTACTGTTTAATGTGTGTTTAATGAGAAATTATCATTAATTGATGATGGTGTGTCAGCAGTTGTTGTTCAAATGTATATTTTCCTAATAAAATATTGTGTTTTAATCAGTATGGATCCAGTCTTTTTGAGATCAATAGACAAAGTTTAAATTTTTAGAACAGATACATTTGCACAAATGAAGCAAATCTCACAGGGAATTCATTACGTGAAACATGAATGGCATCTAGTGATCACTGCTTGCAGGAGAAATCATAGAAAATGTGAACCTTAGTTTATAGCTAATAAGCAAAATAATACAGCCAAACCTATTGCAAACCCCTAAAATCTCAATCAAAACCTAACAAAAAAAAAGGTGTGATGGCACTTGTTACGATAGCAGACATTTGTTGTACTGTACCAAAAAATAGAGTGAAATTTTTGTAGGATACATGTGAACTAACCTGACGCGCCAGATGGTTTTGTTATACAGAACTATCTGGGAAGTCATCATCAGAAACTCTTTGGAAAAGGGTAGGCACTTTCAAAAAACACTTGGCAGGTGATTAGATGAACCATATATCTATCAGGGGCTAACTTCAACCAATCAGATCAAACTCTTGCTGAAGCCAGTTGAGAGAAGAGTGAAAACATCTTCTCCATGGAGAAAAGCCTTCAGTGTCAGTCTTTGCTCTTCTTTCAATGAAGAAATACTCTCCAGTTCTGATATAATTGATAATATCACAGTATCTACACTAACTCCTGCAGGAGCCGCCATTGTTTGTTCGAGACGAGTCACTTCCATGGAAGCTTCTTGCTGTTGTCACACCTAAAACCACGACGGTAGCTGCCAGTAGCTCCTCTTAGGATGCTGACTGGCTGCACCACTTTTGGTGCAGACACAAACGGATAACTTGAAGTCTGGCAGGATGGTTTTTCACGAATCCCGCTGCCTCACAAGGATTAAGTATGAACTGAACAGACTGTGAAATCATGCTGCTTAGGGATGTGCAATAATACCAGCACACCATCAGTATTAGCGATAAAGGCTTTAAAATGAAATATTCTATTGGGCTGAAATGAACATTTCTACTGATATGCCAGGCCGATAAGATAACACTAATCATGCGCATGCAACACATGTATGTCTGGAGTGTGGAGGGTTTTTAAGTGTCTGAAATGGATAGCAAAGTTGCTATTTACGGTGACTGCTCAGAATCACTCATGTGAGGAGGAGCCAAATCACTTTTAACACTACAAATTTAATTGTCCATCATACTGAAACAAGATGTGTTAAAAAGCAACCATTTGCTTACTAGTTCACCACATCAACTTTATAGGTGAATACATAATGTCAGTGTTGTGTTCACTTGTTTCCGTTGCCACCAAGGGGACAAAAAAATTAGTAACTGCAGAGTTAAAGGGATAATTTGGATTATTTGAAGTGTGGTTGTATGAGGTACTTATCTATACTCAGAGTATTACAGGTGATGGAGGTTGATGTGTCCCCAGTTTGGAGAAGCAGCAGGGGTACTGGTGTAGGAAGCTAAACAATGTCCTGCTGTGGACAGGGTCAGCAAAAATATATTTTAAACACCTTAGATAAAAAATCAATACCAGTTTAAGTGTACGCTATATTTACAATGTTTTCCCTGCTTTACCTTGTTGTCAGACAGCATTTATCAACAGGTAACTAAAGTTATATCGTTCTCCTCAAAGCCACCAGACTCCTTTGGGAAAAATGGTATTTTACTTCACAGAACACTCGTCTGCAGCTGCCTCACCCAGCTAGTCAGATTGAGTTATTGTGGGATCTCAGTGAATCTAAACACACACTTGAAACCATATAAGTCACACAATAACACAAACAAGCTATCAGGTAAAGGCAGCAGAAGACCAGCAACTTCTGTGTTCTGTGAGGTAAAATGATGTTTTGCCAAAGGAGTCTGGTTGTTTTGGAGAAAGTGAGATATAACAGCAGTTACCTGTCAGAAAAAGTTGACTGACAGCAAAGTGAAGTGGTGAAAATATTCTAAGTATAGCGTACACTTAAACTGACATTGATTTTTTATCCCTTTAAGTAGGTGACAGCTTGCTAAGATGATTATCCACGAGCTGTTGTGTTCATACGTTCTACTTATATTTATATTCTGTAATAAATTTACAAGCTGCTGAACAGCCGAATGTCTGGGTTGGTTGTGGAATGCAGCCATGCAGGACTGGGTCAGGGCTAAGTTCATTATAACATGAATGACATCATTTGTTACTGCAAGACAACACATTAACTACAACCCAGTTTCATGAATTGGCACTGCCCTGACTCTGACGCACGTTTCCATTTTCTGGACCAAACTATTAATCAATTAATTGAGAAAATAACCGACTGATTAATCAATGATGAAAATAATTGTTGAAAAAACTTGGCGTTACATGCACCTGAAGCATAGAGGATACCAAAAGCCTACACCACCTTACAAACCATGTGGTTTTGTGGCCTGAAATGAAAATCCGTCCAAAAATAAACTTTCTCTTTCTCTTTTATTTGTGTGTAGCTAAATGTAAGTAACAGGTTGTGAGTAGGAACAGCCTGCAGGTAGCCCATAAAAGCAGGAGCAGCTTCTGCTGTGATAACAGGCTACCAGATCATGTGGACCATGCTGTGACCCTTACCTTACTAAAGACTGTGTTGATAATGTTAGTTGGGACTTAATGACTCACTGATTCTTCTGAATATTAAAACCTGTTGCAGCAGCCAACATATTACAGAAAGGAAAATATCATATAAATGTAATGTGATGAAATAAATGTGAGCTGGTGACTAGATGAGTTTTGGTGAAAAGAGTCCTGCTGGGGAAACAGAGGTGTAGCTGGCAGCAGGCTTCCTCGTTCCCACCCATGTTGATAAGAAGCCTCAGTGTTTAACCTTTGGAACCAGTTGGTTTTATTATGCTGCTGCTTCCTCTGACTGAGGCTGTATTCTACTTCAACACTCTCTGCCTCTTTCATCCACTCTACACCGCAAACAAGTCCATTCAGACACTTTCAAGTGAGAAGAAAAAAAAGGACTGTGTCAACTTTGTGATTAGATCCAGAGGCTGAGAATACACCATAAGTACACAAGTGTCCAGGCTTGGGGAACAACAGATTACACGTAACAGGTTTATGTAATTGGGATGCAAAAAGGTAACTGTGTTCCATTGAAGTTACAGATAAAAAAGGTGTAATTAGATTACAAATACATTGAGTAAAAAAGGGGATTATTAGTAGGATTACAATTTTAAAATAAAGAACAATATCCTACCATGCACGGTGCACACACAGCTGCCAATTCATTATCATGGCCTCTAGTGAAAAAATGCTTCACTGGGTGGAAATGTCACCATTTTTTGTCTTTAAATCAATCAATCAATCAATAAACTGAGGACAACAAAGGAAGGAACAGCTGAACAAATACAACTCCACAGCTGCTCTGATCCTGATATTACTGATATGTATTTTATCTAGTTCATCAACCTGGAGTTGATATCTGAAATCTATTGAAGGGTTGTTTGAAACATCCAGTGGGAGTAGCAAGACATTTTTTTTTTGTTGTTGTTGTTGTTGTTGTTTTTGCATTTACATATCTTTGTTCATTTCTTATTACTTTCATACTCAATTTCATATCGATAAAAAGTTTTATAACAATGAGCAAAAGTACAGACAAAATCATCCAACTCAACTTCCCTAATTTTTGCTAATTATCAAGCAGCAGCCTGAGTGCAGGGGTCCAGGAGGGTTTGTTGTATTTTTCAGAGCAGCGTCCACTTGAATTCTCACACAACCTTAAAGAACTAGCCTATATATAGTTTGAAAGCATAAACTTGTGTAAACCATTTTCAAAGTCCAGTGTGTCAGATTTAGGGGAATCTTTTTGGCAGAATATGGCAGAAATGAAATATAATATTCATAAGTGTGTTTTCATCTGTGTATAATCACTTAAAAAGGAGAACTGCTGCATTTTCATTACCTTAGAATGAGTTCTTTGTAGGCTATCTACATGTCTATGTCATGTCATGGCTATCTATCTTCCTACAGAAGCCTAGAATGGACAAACAAAACACTGGCTTTACATATGGCCTTTTGCGTTTTTCACTCCCAGTGAATTTAGTGGCATCTAGCAGTGAGCTTGCAGATTGCAAACACTTTGCCTCACTCCCCCTTCAAGTGTCCACCTACAGTGGCGTGCGAAACTCATGAAAAATGTCAAAGGCCTGCTCTCTGGCCAGCGTTCGGTTTGTCTGCTCTGGGCTTCGGTAGAAACATGGCAGTTCAACATGGCTGCCTCTTTAAGGGCTCATCCTAAGGAAATGAAAACACAGCTTGTTTTCAGGTGATTGTATGCCAATAAACACCACCAGATCTTACACACCAGACCCTTAACATTCTGTGTTATATACATTTCATGACTTAAGTCCCAAAGTGTGATCCCCTTGCAGAAAAAAACATGAATTTCCTATTTTGTCCACATGTGATAACATAAAAGAACCATGTAACCACATGTGGCATGTGTTTCATATTTGAATATACATATTACACCATGAAAACGTTCCAAAACCACAAGTTTCCCCTGTGCAAAGAACATGTCACGTGATTTTGCACTTGTGAAAGTCACGTGTTTCATGTGGGAATATACATACTACTTGATGAAAATGTTCAGACAGCCTGACTCCACCACTGTGCTGCCGTACATAAAGAAAAAACTGAACCGTTCATTCGTCCCAAAAGGCCAGCGGAACCTTTTACCCGGCCGCGCTGACGGGAAGAGTTTGACTGTGACACCGTCGGTGTTCACTTCCGTAAACACGCAGTTCTTTTCCTCTGGTGAAAATGGAGCTCACACATGCGCGTGCTTATTTACCGCGCAGGGGTTTATTTTCCTAACACTGTAATAACTTAAAAAAAAATAATAACACTAACCTTCAACTGTCGACTGTTAGTGACGTCACCGTGTAACCATGAAAACAGTGCGTTTGTCCGCGTGTTAGCGCAGGTACAGCTAGCTAAACTTAACATTAGCAGTGAAAAACGAGTTAGTTTCTTGGCTAAACTTAGTTCAACATGGAGGTGGACGGTCGGGACTTTCTAAACACTCCTCCCGTGAAGACGGTCAGGTTCGGAGGTAGCGTTGCTGAAACATTAGCGAAACATAATCAGGTGAGTGGGAACGTCACGTTAACATGTTTTTACCTGTTGGTTCGTGAAAGCAGAGATTTAACAAGTGCTGCTCATGTTGTTTAAAGGGAGACTCAGGAGACTACGAGCTGCTCAAACACCAGCTGTCTGATCCTGACATTAAGGTATAGTTCAGCATCAGTGTGTGTGTGTGTGAGCTGAGCTGATGTGTTGTCTCTTGGTGTATTTGTTCAGTGAGCTGTCTCCTCTGACAGGACGCTCAGATCATCAACTGGCTGCAGGAGTTCAGGAGCTGTGTGTCCCAGCTGACCAAAGACCACGAGCAGCTCATCTACACTGTCCTGGTGAGTGTGGGAGACTTGGAGAATTACCTGCAGGGGTGGATAAACTACCACCTGAACCATGTTACCAGCTGAAATGATTAGTCGATTGATCAATTAGTAGATAGAAATTTAATGGACAGCTATTTTGATTGTTGATTAATTGATTAAGTAATTTTTCAAGGGAAAATGCCAAACGTTTGGATGTTCTAGCCTCTAAAATGACAGAATTTGCTGCTTGTATATAAGGCTGGGTGATGAGGACAAAATCAAATAAGTATCCATAATAATAGTTTCTTTAATCATTTTCAAGAAAATGCATTAGATTATTATGTGGATATTGATATTAGGGGTGCATGATATTTAATTTTTGCAGATATCTTGTATGCCAACAGTTTCCAACTAGAGCTATAACTAATGATTATTTTCATCATTGAATAATCTGTTGATTATTCTCTCATTTATTCAGTTAATTGTTTGGTCTATAAAATGGCAGGAAAAGGTGAAAAAGGTTCAAAATGACATCCTTAAATTACTTGTTTTGTCCACAGCCCAAAAATATTCAGTTTGCTGTCAGGAAAGAGTAAAGAAACCAGAAAATAGTAATGTGTGAAGCTGAAATCATAGAATTTGGACATTTGTTTAAATTAAAAAGTGACTCAAAACAATAAATTGATTATCAGAATAGTTGACAATTAATTTTATAGTTGATTAATAATCAGTTAACCATTGCAGCTCTATTTTCAACTCATTTTGCCGATACAGAAAGCATCGAGTCTCTTCTGTAGTGGAATTAACAGAATATTCTGCCATGATGGCCCACTGGCAGATGTAGACATAAAATACAATGCTTTTCAAAACTACTGCTGACAGTTTTTTTTCTCCCTCTCAGTGATGTAACTAATTACTTTTGAAACCAAGTAATAAGTAAAGTAATATAAATGCACAGCAAATGAAAATTTATCATTACCAAATTATTTTTTGTGTTGTGTGGAAAACATTGAGCACTTCCCAAACAATGTAAGTGAAAGGTGACCAGTTTTTAAATGGAATGCCAACATGCCAAGTTTACATGAGAGACGTCATTTACACCATGTTTTTAGCCTGAATCTTCACTGTGGATCCTTAGCTAACTCCAACTGTGTTTTGTGGACTAAAAAAATTAAACTTTACCTTCATTTGGTATGAGGGTGAGTATTTAATGACTGAATTGTCATTTTTGGTGAACTATCCCTTTAACCTTTTTTCCTCTAGAGATAGTGTCTGCATCTTTGTGTAGGATTTTTCTGCAGGGAAATCACAAACATGTTTCATTGTCAGATATCCAGTATCTGCCAAAACTATTGTGCAAAATTCCAATCACTCTGTGTCAGCGTGCTGAAACCCTCCTTTGGTTGTGTGTGTTTTTCCAGAGGCTTCCATGGGTGGGTCGGAGCCAGGCTGTGGTGGAGGAGTACATGGCCTTCCTCAGTAACCTGGTCTCAGCGCAGACTGTGTACCTGTGTGCCTGCCTCAAGATGGTGGTCTCCCATTTCACTCCCAGTAGGTTCCCCTGAAAGCAGCTATTTATCAAGTAAAATGCCAAAGTCAAGCTGAGTAGTAAAGTAATGTTGGTTATCTTTACATCTCTGACCTGTAGCACATTTGATACATTTAGAGATAATAACAAGTATTGTTCATTGCTTTCAGTTGGTTTGGTTCCTTTTAATTTCATATTTTGGTCTGCAAAAACAGCTTAGTCAGTGTAAACTGAATTGGTCAATATAACATACAATTATGATTGCCCAGGAATTGTTTTAGTGAAAATCAATTAAAAAGACAATTATTAGCAAGTGCTCACTTGCTTGTAACTGTTTGCAACACACACATGATTATAAGAGAGCAGGTTGCATATGTAAAAAACACAAATAAATATGTAAATTTATCTTAAGATGACATTTCAGTCTTAAATTAGTTTGTTTTAGATGTATTTGTGATTGTGGTGGATTAATGCAGATTGCATCATGAAATTCAAATAAATGATCTTATGTACTGGCTGTATCATATTTGATTCGCACATTTTCAACATGATTTTACTCTAAAATAAGGTACAGAATATTAAGTAATTCTAGGTTGTTTCACTCAAATAAATATTCATATAGAAATATTAGTTACAACATAACTGTTATTTAGGGCTACACGTTATGGTAAAAAAAAGTCATATTGCGATTATTTTGACTGACATTAGTGCTATTACAGTTTGTGATGCAATCACTGGAAATGATAATTGCATTACAATTTTCATTTGACTTAAAAAAGAATTATTAAAATCATGATGATGTGATATTTGTTGGGGTCTGAACCAAACAAGCATGTTTTCTTTCATCTGAAAAACAAGATTTTTAGGCCAGGGCATCTCTGCAGTGCTACAGTACTTCATTATAATTTTCAAAAAATTGCGATTTGGTTCAGGTTCTGCGATTTGGATATTGCACTTGGCCACATTGCAATTCCGATAATATTGCGATTAATTGTGCAGTTATTCTTACAGTAACTTTTTCAAAAATTAGCGAAGACCTCGCCTCCAAAAACGTGTTACTCACTATGTGAAGGCAGAAGACAGGTCTCAGATTGCATAAACCAGGTTTTCCAGGAAAGTATTGATCATATTGATATGATGCAAATAGTGTTATAGGGCTAAAGTGTTGCCTGACTGTCATCATTGTATGTTTTCAGTTTGGTGTGAGTTTGCTTCTGAAGACAGAGGGTCAACATTAGCTATATACTGTATTTACTGTGTCCCACAATCAGTGACAAATAAGCAGTGTTGTTGATGTGTGTTTGTTTCCAGAGAGAGTGACCATCTGTGAAGAAGGAGTCGATATCTCAGATTCAGACGATGAAGATGAAAGTAGGTGTCATCCCTCTTCTTTCAAACATCATAAATTGTCTGTTGTTCAGGACTGTGAGTGTGTTTTATGTATGAACAAGATGTGCAAATGTTTTTTTTTTTTTTTTTTCTGCTTGCTGAAATTTGAGGAGGTTGAGTGTGAAGTGCAGTGAGAAGTGTGGACTAGCTTACATCCTCATCCTCAAATTTCCTGGTTAAATACAAATGAACTCTCACTTGCTCCTTTGATTTGCTCAGACCTTTCCAGAAACTTCGATCGGTGTCACCAGGCGCTGCAGCTCATCAACAGATATGTTCCATCGTAAGTCACTAGTTATTCTGCCAGATTTTTGTTGTCTTGTCTTGGGTTTACTGCTTTCACTCACCAAACATAAAGATGAGGATTTGGACTTTGTGAGGTGCACAAACTGAAATGAACCAGCTTTGAATTTCAAATTACAAATCAGACATCAACAAACCAGATCACTGATCGGTGCATCTGTTTTAACATATTTATTTGTCCAAATATAATTAACAATATATTTGAAGAATTAATTTGTGCATTAATGAATGTTCCTGACCATTTTTACAACCATTTCTGCATCACCTTATATTATATTGAAATGTGTTACGGAAAACATACGCACTTTATAAATGAAATGCATTAAGGCTGAGTTAAAGGATAAGTTCGGTTTTTTGACACCTGGACCTTATTGTTAGGATTAAATACGCTCGTAGACTCACCCAGACAATTTTGGTGGAGCTCGGAGCCGTTTTCGAGCAATTTAGATCCAGCCGACGGCGTTTATTCTCATGCCATAGTAGCGGACGGGGCCAGAAATCGAAGCCCCTAAATTAGACATTATCTGCTGCGAAACTCATGCAATGTCCACAACAACACCACCAGTTAGCCCCCATTCGTGGACGTGCAGTGGTTGCTCGTTCTCTGGCCAGCTGTTCGGCTCTTTCCCTCTGCATTAGGGTGACCAGATGTCCCGCTTTGCGCGTGATTTCACGCATTTTCTGTCTCTTTTCACGCATCACGCAAATTGAGACCATGTCCCGCACAACATCCCCCTCAGGCCCCAGCAATGAGAAGCCGGTGATGTTACTGCACTCTGGGCTGTTTGTTGTTGTCATAGTAGCACCGCACGTACGGCGTTTAGGCCCGCCCCTAATTTTCTCCGCGCTACCAACAGCTGAGGTGACAGCTAGTGAATGACACTCGCATCGCGCGTTCTTCTTTGGAAATGGAGGAGGGGGAGACGCCAAACAAGAAGAGACGATGCAGCTACAGGCGGTGTCCCACTTTGTCCCTCACAAACATACCCCTTGTCCCTCTTTTGGTTTATTGGGACCTGGTCACCCTACTCTGCATCCTCCTTTCAAATAGCTCCTCGTCGGTGTATTCTGGCTCAAAACGATACGGGCATCCATTATACTCAAAGTCGTCGTCAGACACTTCTACATCGGATAAATATTCCGCCATGCTGCACAAAAATAGCCGTGTTGCCTAGCAACAACAGCGTCTCTACTCAGCTGCAGTCCTGCGGCGCACGTCTATAATGTCACCAAAAGTTACCCATCCTTGTAAAGCCCCGGATGACCATAACAACGAAGTTGAGCTGACATGGTGATAACACTGGCCATTCATTTATAAAATGTAGGTGAAATGAGCGAGTTTCGCAGCAGATAATGTCTAATTTAGGAGCTTCGATTTCTGGCCCCGTCCGCTACTATGGCATGAGAAAAAACGCCGTCGGTGGATCTAAATTGCTCGAAAACGGCTCCGAGCTCCACCAAAATTGTCTGGGTGAGTCTACGAGCGTATTTAATCCTTAACAATAAGGTCCAGGTGTCAAAAAACCGAACTTATCCTTTAACAAGCCATTTTATTGTTTTCATTTCTTCTCATCAGGAAAATGCTTTATAAAAGGTGTACTGCAGATATAAATCTCAATTTTGCAGAATTTCTTCCATAGTCGTATTTATTTAGCGACCCATATAAAATCTCCTGTGACCCACCTGTTGGTCTTTTGGAATGACTGATTTAGGGAGTATGGGAGATATTTACAAAGGATTTGTGGTCCTGTTTTGTCACATTGCATTTATCGTTATTTATGTTGTGATAAACTAGATGAACTGTAGCTCATTTACATCCGTAGTCTTAGTTAATACACGGTACAGTAATTTAAAAATTGTAGGGATTTAGAGTAATTTGCGACAGGATTCATAAATATTTCCCTATGTGTTCTAAAAAAAAGAGCTGGCTTGACAAAACCTGAAACCCAAGTCACAGATAACAGCTATCACAACAGTGGTTATCAACTTGTATTGTTAACTCAGGCTTTAGTCACCAGGCGCTGTGTGCGGTCATGTAAAAAGGGGTGTTTGGTGCATCGTTTGACTCTTCTTCCACACAAAGAGGAGTGATCGCGAGCCGCCCACTTCAGTCAAGAGCTATGGAGAAGATAAAAAATGTATCACAGCAAAAAGCAACACTGTTGCTGCAAATAAGGCAAGAGAGAAGTAGTAGCTGAACATTTCTAATCAACTTAATGAGTTCTTAACACTGTTGTTAATTTCTAACTTGAAAACTGCACATGAAACAATTAATAATATTTACTGGCCCATAATGATAGAGACGTGGAAATCACTCAAGTTTTTAAGCAAATTGAAGTGAAATGGATGTATTCTGTGAATGAATTCTAATCTGTATTCTGAGCTGCGGTATCAGCAGCGTGAAATGGACTTGGCAGCAAAGAATCAGAATCAAACTTAAAAACAAAGTGTCTGTAGCTGCTTCTTCATTGATTTAGTGTATGGATGATTTGCTGTGCAAGCAAAAAAATATTTTCTGCATCACCAAACTGAGGTTCCCACGCCGACCTGATGCTCACAGTTTGTGCTGCTATAATTCGGTTTTGTTCGGTGGCATTACTAATGTACAGCTCAGCAACTTCGCATATATACCATCTTCCCTCATCTGAGTGTCAGTATCGCTCATGAAGAACATCATCATGAGAAGAATTAGTTAAAGATCGCACACTTCCATTTAATTAATGCTGCTGGAGTTCATTTTTACTAGATCTCAGGAAGAGTAGCTGTTGTGCTGCTGACAGCCAACAGGAATCCAAATGAACAAATAACATGTCATATCCTTTCACTCATATCCCATACTAATTGCAGACATCTGTGGTGTCTATACATTTATGTACAATACAAGGCTATTAATGAGAGCCAATACATATTTTCTTTATTTACTTTGACTGTTTTCTGTCATTCTTGTATGGATTATTGTTTCTGAACTCTGCATATTTAAAGATACAGCACCATGTATTGTTGTGCACACACAGTATGATCTTCCTCAGATGGTCACAGACATTGTCTCCTGCTCTGCTGTTGTGTATTGTACTGTAAACAAAAACTCTGTCCTCTTCTTTTAGCACGAGTCGCTTTCTGGTGCCCATTCTGCAGACGAACTTCCCCTTCATACAGAAATCCTCCAGAACGCTGGTAAGACACTTCACCTCTGACATCACACAGGACTACCAGACAGACTCAGGACAGGTGTGATTATTGAACCACATTACACTTGAAGGTGACCTGGGTTACTGGTATATAGTCAGTGGCCTCAAACAGCAGCAGTTTTTGGATGAATGTACATTAGTCACCTTTCAGAAAACATGGTTTCTTCAGTGATATCAGGAAACAGAGCTCTTAGCCTGTGGGGAAGCAATGAAGAGGCTCAGCTGTTATTAAACAGTGTGAGTGGAATCTGATTCATTTTGGCTGTTTTAAAAAATCAGTTCAACGCTGATCAGATCACTCCAACAAGCTGTGGAAGTGTGGAGACATGACAAAAGCATCCTTTTCAATTTTGTTGCTCACACCTGATCTATATCACAGATATGTTCAGTATATTGTCACATACATCATTTATCATAAGTATCAGGCCTAGTTGGGGTTCTAGACAAAGTATTGAATAGTTTGAGTGACAGTTTGTTGCTCTCCACAGGAGTGTTACATCCACAACCTCCTGAGGGTGACCGTGTATATACCATCAATCCAACGGGACGTACTGGAGGTGATCATCGGAAAGATGCTCAAACTGGATGTAAGTGGTTCAACTCCAAATAATTCCACTTCAAATACAGCGGATCCAGAGTAGTACTGGGTATAAATGTGGAAAAAGGGCATGTTTTTATATTTAACTGTAAAAGTAACTTTGTAGATACTGTGATAGCATCAGTTATATCAGAACTGGAGAGTATTTCTTCATTGAAAGAAGAGCAAAGAACGACACTCGAGGCTTTCCTCCGTGGAAAAGATGTTTTCGCTCTTCTCTCAACTGGCCTCAGCAAGATTTGGTTGAAGTGAGGCTGTGTTAGACATGATAGACAGGTGGTTCATCCAGTCACCTGCCACGTGTTCTTTTTTTTGTGTTTTTTTTAAGTGCCTGCCCTTTTCCAAACAGTTTCTAAGGATGACTTCCCTGATGATTCTGTGTAACGTGTCAGGTTAAAAAGTAACGAGAAGGGGAGAGGGTGGATATGGTCTGTCTGGAGACACCAAAATATAGTAATAAAAAATCCATGTAAGTCTGTAGTCCGGATGTCACAGAGGTTTTGGTTTATTTGTATTTGAAGCAGAAAGAGAAGTGTAATTTTTTATGTTCTGTAGAAACAGTGCAGTGTGTGTGTGCATTTTAGGTGAGTGCATCCCGGTCAGACATTGAAGAGGCAGAGGAGAACGCAGTGCAGAACCAGCAGGCAGAGGAGCGGACTGAGGAGGGACTCTTTGACATGGTAACAACCAGCAAAGGCGTACTGACTGACTTTGACGACTGTGGTCTTTTACTAGCAACAAATTAAATTCAAGGGATAGTTCACCTGGTAGTTCAAGTGGAAAAAAAACACAACAAAAAACAAAAAAAATGCCTCCATACTGCTCATCTGGTGTAATCCAAGTCTCCTAAAGCCCTGACATGCTGTTCACTTGCCATGCTGTTCAGTTCAGTTGTTTGGAGATAATCTGCAACTACCAGTGGTGAGTTTTAATCTCTCTATGGCAATAGCAAGTTCTATAACATGAAGAAATTCAATCTTACCTGGAAGAAAACATGAATCTTTTACTCCTATTTAGAACATGAGTTAGTGGCGCACTTCAGCCTCTTGTGGCCAAAATGAGTATGA
This sequence comes from Lutjanus argentimaculatus, assembly GCA_034769285.1. Taxonomy (NCBI): domain Eukaryota; kingdom Metazoa; phylum Chordata; class Actinopteri; order Lutjaniformes; family Lutjanidae; genus Lutjanus; species Lutjanus argentimaculatus. Next base: position 696,792 of record JAWZSL010000044.1, on the reverse strand, counting down.
CAACAACAAATATTTCAAAAATGCTCCTGACAAAAAAAACCTTTTTTTCCAACCTGTTTTCACAGATGAAAACTTTTTTTTTAAAGGAGCTTAAAGAAAAGATTATTCTGAGTGATTCTTGACAGATTAAACTTGGTAACTTCTTAGTTAATGGATTAGCTGTTCGGTCCATAAAATGTCAGAAAATGGTGAAAAATGTCCATCAGCTTTTCCCAATGTCCAAGATGACGTCCTAAAATGTCTTGTTTTGTCCACAGCCCAAAGCTATTCGATTTACTGTCATAAAGTAGTAAAGAAAACAGAAAAAAAAAATCACATTTAAGAAGCTGGAATCAGAGAATTTCAACTTTTCCCCTTGAAAAATGCCTCAAACCTGTTCATTGATTATCCAAATATTTTTTACATTTAAGTTAATAATTGATTAACAAGATCTAATAAGTGAAATATTTGCATAAAGGCCTACAAGAAGGCAAAAAATAAAAGAATGTAAAGAAAAGTGACGTCACAGTGGACACACACAGTGAAGGATGGGTGTGTTGTATTTGTATTACAGTTTGTATTGAAATGAACCCTGACTTTTTTCCTGAATTTCCTCAGAAGGAAGCCATTTTCCATCCGTCTTTCCTCCGGCCTTGACCACCTGTGTGTTTGTGTGTGTGCGTCTGTCTCTGTCAGGATGAGGACATGTCAGCAGATCACCCCTCCAGGACGGCTGTGATGGCCCACCCAGTGGCTGAGAGGCTGGACACTCTCATGGCGGTTGTGATGGCATATGTCAAGGACGTCTGCCATGAAAATGGTAGCTGATTAACACAAATGATCATGTTTTCAGTAATAATAGAGAGGCTCTGACTGAGTAAAATATATTTGAAAGAATTCCTCAGAATCCAACAACATGTAAAATGTTCTTAGTGTATGTTGTGTAGAGAATGTTTGTGTGTGTGCAGTGTATCATCCTCTTCACTGGTCTTTCCCTTGTTTTGTGTCTCAGGTTCTCTTCATGTGGAACGGACTAAGGAGCTGTACCGGGATCTGTTGAGCGTGTTTGACAAGCTCATTCTGCCCACACATGCCTCCTCTCACGTCCAGTACATCGTGTTTTACCTGTGCAGCTTCAGACTGGTCAGTACTACACACCACACACTGCACCAGTGTGTGTGTGATGATAGGAAACAGCAGTATGTAGCTTTTAGTCTTCAGTGTCTAGTCGTCAGTAGGATGCAGCTTCCACCAAAACTTTCAAATGCTTTGAGCTGGCAGGATATCTGAAGTCCACATCCACACAGGTTTTTTCAAAAACCGTAAAAGTAAATAAATCTATCTCCTCCCACATTTTTTGTTGTATCAACACCAAACTTGCTCCACTGCATGTTCAGACAGATTTTTGATATATCAAAAATTGAGCATTATTATTATTTTTACTTTAAAGAGTAGTGTAAACAGCTGCTGCAAGTTCTTGTGAAATAAATCTCTGATATTCATGGGAAAAAAAACTGATGTCTTGGCAGATGTAGTGTAGTAAACTTCAGAATTTTATCTCAAAAACAGAACTTTAAAAATGTTTGAATTGTATCCTTGTGTAAGCTCTTGCTGTCAATGTAAAAACAGCATCACAAAGCTGAAAACATGGCTGTTTTTCTTACCTCCTGAAAAGTTGACATTTTGAAAATAAGTGTTTTTCATTGGGCAGTGATAGTATGTCAGTCAGAGTGCTGTTTCTGTTCTGTAAAATATGTTTGAAATATGTTTCCTGTATTCCAGGCCTTGGCTGAGGCCTTCTTGGATCACCTGTGGAAGATCCTGCAGAACCCCTCTCAGCCCGCCGTCCTCCGCCAGGCTGCCGCCGGATACCTGGGTAGCTTCCTGGCCCGAGCCAAGTTCATCCCTCTGCTGTGAGTTCATTCTGGCCGGAGCGCTTTATTCCTCTGTGAGTGTGTTTATCCAGCTGTTGTTCTAATCCATTGTCCCCCCTGTTGTCCTCCGTGTCCTCCTGCAGCACTGTGCGGGCCTGTCTGGACCTGCTCATCTCCTGGATCCATCGCTACATCGACAGCTTGGACAGCAGCGGCAAGCAGGCGTGCTGTGACATCAGCCTGCACGGGCCTTTCTACACGCCTGCCAGGCCGTCTTCTACACGCTCATCTTCAGACACAGAGCCATGCTGGAGGGAAACATGAAGAAAGGTACACACCACCTGCTGCTCACACAGGACTCCATCCTGAGGGGAGCACACCTGAGGGCCACTGTTTCAGTTTCCAGTTTACACTGCTGCCTCTTAAAGTTGGTCTAACCACCAGTGTTGGGCAAGTTACTTCCAAAATGTAATACATTACATGTTACAAGTTACTTTAATGTAAAAAAAAAAGTTGGTTTTAAAAGGCATTGAAAGAAATAATCTAAAAATAATGCCTTAATTGGTATTAAAATGGATTAAATCAACCTTTCAAAAGTCTTAAAAATGCAAAGACATGGGAAGTAGTATTTTATTAATCATTTTTTCTAACATTACAATTTAAAATGTATTTATTTGAAGATGACAACGAGTTTATTGAGAAGAATGATCGACACATTAATCCACAATGAAAATAATGGTTACAGGAAAGACTTGAAAAATAGGTTCTGTTTTTGAAGTGACAAGACTGTGACAGGTTTAATTAATCGATTAATCATTTTTAGTCATTTTCTAAGAAAAAAAAAATCCCCCCAAAATCTCTGATTTCAGCTGTCGTGAAATTAATGCAATTACAGTTCCAATGTTTGTGATGTGTCTGTGCAGAACATGGTGGTTTATGTTTGTCACTTTTGTGCTAGTTTATAGTTTTAACTTTTAGTGAGGTGGCTGTTACATTTCTTGGCACAGGCTGTATTTCGCTCCAGTTTCACTCAGGTTTTCGCCCCCCACTTCTAAAAAACACCGTACCCCCTGGGTAACACAGTTCTTGACATTGTAAATGCAATAATATTACCAAAATTCTTTCAGTAAGATATTATATTCCTTTGTTACTGCTAAAAGTGCTATGCTACTGTTACCACTAACACTGCAAACCAGACAGGGCAAACAAACCTCGTGAGTGTATGAAACAAACATTTAGAGACTTGATTCCTGTTCTGTTGAAAGACTGGAAACAGTGATTACACATTTTAATGATCAAATAATTATGTGTACAAGCAGCGTCACTCATTGCGGCCCTTTTTGGTTTTGTTCTGATTATTATTTTGTTCTTTTCTTTCTTGCTTTTATTTTTCTCTGCTAAAAGCGCAAAAAACGCAAAACACAAACAGAAGTTTGCCTCAGTGCGACCTCTGGTCAGAAGTCAGAAGTCCATCACTCTGTATTTTTCAAAATCTGAAAAATCAATTAACATCTGTATCTTCACAAGTTTCCTTTTAAATGTTTTCTTTTAATATCTTGTTGTAATTTGTACTGAATGCATTTAACAATACACTCAAGAAAAATGATTTTTGGCAACCTGCTTGTGCCCGTTAAAACCTGCTTGCAGGTCTTGATGTTTTTTTAATTTTTAATAGATAAAAAAGATTCATGTGCTTTTGTGTATTCAATATCACAAAGTAAATGAATTTCTTTTTTAAAAAAAAAACATTTTTAGAAAACCATTTAATTTCAGGTATAAAGTTTCATAAAATGTTTTCTAACCATTCTTGAACTAATTGTCCAAAAATGAAAAACTCAGACAGTTGAATCTAGTTTTGTTGGAGTAAGAACAACTGAATGAATTCAGAGTCTCTGTGTTTGTGTGTGTGTGTGTGTGTGTTTTGTCAGGTCTGGAGTACCTGCAGAGTCTAAACCTGGAGCGGGTGGTCATGTGTCAGCTGAACCCCCTCAAAGTGTGTCTGCCTTCAGTCACCAACATGTTTGCTGCCATCACCAGGTACACATCCTCTCTGCTCGGTCACTGGCTCCGGAACATTTGCCAGAACACTCTGGTATACTGTATCTCACTGTATCTACTTGTGATATCCGTAAGTACTGATACCACAAGTATCGCAGTATCCAAGTATGACCAGAAGTGTTAGAAAAATGGCCCCTGTGACTGATAGATTATTATATATTGAATGTTTTTATTATAGGAGTAAAAATTATTAGATTATTGACACTTATGAATCAGGTGTAAGCATGACCTGCTGTATCTGCTGGTCCCTTTTTTTCATGTGACTTTCTTTTCCTTTTCATTTCTCTTCTTCTTTTTTCTGAGTTTAACATCACCTGTCACATGTCAGTAGCTTGTTGTTGCTTTGTGATTTGCACACGGCACTTCAGTCAGCATCCTTTTATGGATTTATTGGGGCGTTTCCATGTGCTAGTTGTAAACATCTTGACACCCAATTTAATATCAAGCACAGTTGATCAACATGTTCAAGGCAGTAAGAACCAGAGCTGAGGGACTCAAGTCACATGACATGACGCAAGTCAAACTTAATTCACAAATTTGACTTCAGATTAGGGCTGCACAATTAATCAAAATTGCAATATGGCCTACTGCAATTTTCAAATTGCAGGTGGCACAATATTTGCTAAAAGGGAAATATGTGTCAAAATATAATTTTGAGTTGAATATTGTCACTGCAGAGATGTCCTGGCCTACACATCATATTCTAACTAGAGCTGCAATGATTAATCAATTATTAATCAACTATTAAATTAATCGCCAACTATTTTGATAATTGGTTAATCATTTTGTAGTCATATTTTTAATAAAAAAATGTCCAAATTCTTTTCTTTCAGTTTCTCAAATGTGAATATTTTCTGGTTTCGTCACTGCTTTCTGACAGGGTTGTGGACAAAACAAGACATTTAAGGATGTCATCTTGGGCTTTGGAGAACAGTAATCTGCATTTTTTGCCATTTTCTGACCATTTTATAGACCAAACAACTAATTGATTAATCAAGGAAATAATCAAAGATTAATCGATAATGAAAATAATAGTTAGTCCCTGCAAAAATCACACCATTATCATTTTAATGTTTCAAAGGAAAATGACAATAATGGTGTAAAAAATGATCATTCCCTCAAATATTGCAAATTATATCACATTTTGGTCAGAATAATTGCAATTAGAAATTCGTTCAGCCCTTCTTACTTATCTAACACTGATAAGACTTGATTTTGACTCTGTATTATTGACCTGAGAATTGTCGCAGGCTGGATACAGATGACTCAAAACAACCTGACTTTTTTAAAATTAAATATTTGCATTTTCACAGGCAGGATTCAAGGATTATGTTGTTAATGATGGAAGTACGAAGAGGACAGCGGTATGCGGTGTTATATGAGAAACACCTTCGACAGGCGTGTTAATAAGCCAAAGAGAAATGATGTGATCCTCTAAAGGGGATCCGGGACAGGAGGCTTAAACATTTCCTCCCTGCTCGTCCGCAGCAGCCCATGTGTCTTTTTGTTTGTGTTGCAGGAAGTACAGGTGGTGTTCTGCTACACCATCATAGAGAAGAACAACCGCCAAGTGCTGCCGGTGGTCCGCAGCTCTGCAGGGGGAGACTGTGTGACCACCGTCACCAACCCTCTGGACAGCTTCTTCCCCTTCGACCCCTACCTGCTCAAGAGGTACACACGCTCATTATTGTTCTCTGGGATCAAATGTCCCCGGACGAGACAACCAGTCTTTAACTCTTGTAGGTCCTGAGACCCCAAGACAGTGTGCCACTGACCATGGCACCAACCTCTGTCAACCTTGGTTAGAAGACTAAAGTGGATTTCACTTTAGTCTTCTAACCATGTCATTTAGAGTCTATTCACTTAATAGTAAGCACATAAAAATGATTAGAAATCAGATTTAATCCAAATTCAAAATATTGTCATCTAGGTTTTTGTACACTTCTCTGTGTTGGGTTTGAATTGGGCGTGTCTGTGCTTGGAGATTTATTATGAAAATTACGCAATTAACACCACAAACCAGTTATAAAAAATCCAGGTCAGTTGCTATGTGGGTACAACAAAACGTCTCTGCTGCAGCTGCTCTCCGGCTCTGAGCAACTCAACAATGTAACATCACTCATTTAACACAAACAGTGATTTAACCTGCCCCAAATCAGTGTTGGTTAAGTGTACGCTACATTTTCCCTGCTTTACTTTGGTGTTAGACAGCCTGTATCAACAGGGACCTGAAGCCACCGTCTCTTCAAAGCCACAAATCCCCATTTAAAAAAATAGTAATTTTCCCTCGCAGGACACAGGAGCTGCTGATCTACTGCTGCCTCAATCTACAACTAGTAACATTAGTTCAGACCTGAACAAACATGTTAAAACACCAAAGTCAAACAATAAAATGAACTAACAAACACAAACCCTCACTCCTGTGTCCTGCGAGGTAAAAAGACTACAATTGCCCACAATATTGTCGAAATTGCAATATGGCCAAGTGCAGTATCAAAACTGCAGAACCAGATCTTACACCCCATTTACACCCTGGTATTAACATGTGATCTGTATCCGGGTGGGGAATAGTGTACGCATGTGTGCGTACACATCATTAATACATCTGGCTCTTGTGGTGAGATGGTTTGTATCAACAACATGACAGGTTTGTCCCCCAGAGGACAGCCTGTCCTGTGGGAAACAGTCTGTGGAGCACGGGGGGTTCATGGAAACTCAAACTGCATGAACACACTCAACAAACAGGATCTCAAAGGTGTGTGGTCTGTCTGTGTGTCTGTCTGTCTGTCTGTCTGTTGTCTGTTGTCTGTGCTGTCTGTCTGTGTGTGTGTGTGTGTGTGTGTGTGTGTGTGTGTGTGTGTGTTGTGTGTGTGTGTTTTACAGGTCTGGTCAGCTGATTGAGCCTCTGTACCAGGTGTGGGAGGAGCTAGCAGACACAGAGCTGCTTCCCACCAAAACAGGCCGACAGGTGAGACGACACGAGACTGAACAGTGTCAGAGACCGCAGTTATAATACTGTGTCATAAGGGGGGGGCTGGTCAGAGAAGAATTATGGCTGCAGACATCATTTTTATTGTTCAGTATTTTCTAGATTCATTGTTTGGTCTTAAAAGAAGTCAGAAAATACTCAAAAATCACAGATCACAAGGTGACGTATTCAGATGTTTTCCTTCTGCTGCCCTGTGTTGTATAATGATGAATAAATTACATAAAATACCTTCATACCTAAAGCACAGAGCCGTAGCTTCATACACAGAAGAGAAGCTGGAACTGTGTCGTGGTCTGTCGGAAAAAATTACTTGTAACAATTAATGATTATCAAAATAGGAATCATCATTGTCAAACCAGCAGCGGCTCAGGACTCCTGTAAGCATTAAAGTATTTAATCTACTTCACTACTTTTAAACCAAATCTGCACTTTTGCAGCCACTGGAGAGTCTAAGTCAGGTTTCTTCCAGTGGACCACCGTGGGACCGAAAAAATATGAACTGTAGTTGATGGCGAGAGGCAAATAATTTTTTTGATCCCACGAATCACACATATGATGTTTGTCAGTTTAAAAGATAAGTTTTCAAGTCAAGATAGTCACAGTTTCTTGTAAAACTGTTGAAGGAAAAATTCTTAATTAAAAAAAAACTTGAAAACTTGAGACAGAAATGTGTGCTGAGTAAAAAATGAGAATATTGTTTAGACTTAATTTTTAGTGGGTTTCATGGTCACTTAAACTGCGGTTGTGTATCTTCACTGTGTGTCAGGGCTCGAAGGAGGACGAGGACGACTTTCTGTGCGAGGGGACGCCCCAGACCGAGGGCATCATGGGAATGACTCCCGGCTCTTACGACTCGAACCTGCGCAGCCCGAGCAGCGTGGGTTCTCCCCCCATCGCCTTCCAGAGACCCTTCTAGACGCTCATCACGGTCCGTCCTGTTCGGATGGACCACAACCTGGTTTTTGACACAAACTCGGACATCTGGAAACAAGGGAGGGAGCTGTCCTTCCCTCAGAGCAGGGACCGGAATCTGTAAAGTGACTCCTCCCCTCATCATCCACATTATATTTCATTTATAAGGATTCAAACAAAAACTGAAGAAGCCAGACACGTGAGGAGATGTGACATGTGTTTCAGAGCAGAGAAAACTGCACATTTTTTCATGACTTAGAAACCTAATTTTATTGTTGCTTTACAAGATCTTTAAGTCAAGTTTATGACCACACGGTTTTATTCAGAGCTTTTGACGATGAATCACAGTTGGAGCTGTGTGGACACTTGCACACACAGTGAAGAAACTCCAATGAAATCACGAGCGAGCCCCAAAAGAGCTGTAAATATTCTGATGAGGTATCTTCAGCTTGTTGTCGAGGAGCCCTCAGCTTTTGTGTGTTTGTTCTGTATAGAAGAAACTTGAACTCAAATTAAATGGAGATGAGAAGTTGGTAGTAAAATGTTGTTTATTTATGAAACAAATTATTTTTCAGATGTGCAAATTTGTCACCTGTCGCCAAAATTTGACCTTTTGAACCCAAAATAGGTCACCAGTGGGATTTGTGCACATCCCATGAAAAATATCTTGGGCTCATTCACAGAGAACAGTGGGCAGTAACCTGCATGTTACATGTGATGAATGCAGGAACGAACTGTTATCAAAAGCAGAAAAAAGGACAAAATTGAGTTTCAAGGATTTTTGCAGCTAGTTTTTATCTTTTACTTTAAGTTAGCCAATCGACATTGAACATGTTGGATATGACAGCAAACGATAGACCAGATAAATTAACAAGGCAGCTGGTTATTTTGCTGCTTGTAATCAGGCTTGAGAAGTAATGATTTACATGTAACAGGATTACATAATCTGGATACAAAAAAGGTAAATATTTCATTAGATAAAAAAGACGTAATCAGATTAGAAAATGGGGATTATTAACAGGATGACAATGTTAAAATAAAGAACGATATACGACCATCATGACCTCTAATGAAAAAAAATGGATGCAGTTTGCCATTTTTGTCTTTAAATCAATCAATCGATCAATAAATTGTGCACAACAAAGGAAGGAACAGCTGGACAAACTAATAAACCAAACAATGAACATAAAACACTTAGAACTGCAACGATTAATTGATTATTAATTGACTATTAAATTAATCTGCATATATTTTGATTATCAGTTATTTGTTTTGAGTCATTTTTTAATAATTAAAGTCCAAATTCTCTGATTTCAGCTTCTTAAATGTGGACAGAACAAGACATTTGAGGACGTCATCTTGAGCTTCAATCAACATCTTTCACCTTTTTTTTTTTTTTTTTTTTTACATTTTATGGACCAAACAACTAATCAATCAATAAGAAAATAATTGTTATTTGCAGCCCTCAAAAACACTATATTAGGCTAAACAATTTCACCATATTTTATGCTGAGGTAATCTAAAAGTAACAGAAAATAGTCAAGTTACATTTTAGATCAGGTTACTGACTACATTTTTTAACAATTAATTAGCAACTGTATCAGAATACTTTTTTTAAAGTAATCCTCCCTGCTTGTAATCACTAACTGATGTTAATGTGAAGGTTTGTTTTTAACAGTTATTTGAGTGTTTACTGATATTGCTCAGGATTACATTTGTGGCAGTGACACTGATCCTAGATCAGCAATTACATGCAATTTCAGACTGTAGTTTATTAATATCCATTCTTATAAATTATACTGCAATTCATCTGGTCTATGTTTTGCTGTTTTCGTCTTCTTTTGGATCAGAGTTAGCTCATACATGCATTACAGGATGTAAACACGTTTATTATTTAATATTATTTAATACCTTGTACTTTATTTTACTCAGTCTTGTGAACTGTTACAAGATGACAGCGGCGGAGTACCCCTAATTGTCATCAGAAATGAGCATTCAGTAACTTTTTCATTTTAAAGTTTGGGGATATGCTGATATCTTCTATCAGATTTGTGTTTTTCTCTCCTTTTTCTCCCCCGACCAGTTTGCACGCCTGCACTGTAAAGCCTGCTGCTGACAACGGTACTTTGAAAGAAACCGTTCTGAGATCTGAGACACCCTTAAGTCTGCTTTGAATGCACACATCACGATGAGTTGAAGCAGTCACAAGACGTGTCCTCACCTCGCACTGAGCCGTCCCAGATGCCACGACATGTTAGATTTTCCCGCAGCCGAGCAGCTTGTAGTTGAAGCACCTTGGAGACGAATCTGAGACAGGAGAGGCGGCAGACGCGCAGACAGCCGCCGCTGATATCATTAATGCAGTCAGAGCAAAAAAACACGAGCTTCATGGGAAACGGAAAGGAGGTGGAGTGACATAACAAGATCCATCATAAATATGCAGAGAGAGACAAAGAGCACAGACTGGAGGGTGGATGTTGATGGGAAATGCAGTCAAAAAACTGCTAAAAAAAATTTAAAAAATCAGTAGTTGCAGCCTGAAGAACAGTTTTGAGCATCAATTTTATCACATGAATAACCTTTATCACAACCTTTATGACTGCATTTACAGTAAAGTGCCTTTAGACAGCGCTAACATGCTCATGTGATCACTGAAAGCACAGTTGGTTCATGCAGCAGTCTGAGTCAGACACGTCACACTCATATCTTATTAAGTTGAAGCCTGTTTAATGACGGTCTATCAGGGCGGTACTATTGTGTGAAAATTTGCGACTTAAACACTGGAACAGCCAAGGCAGTGATTTTGACAGTTTTCAAATTTATATGTGCGATAACTTAAAAAATGTTACACGAAAGGCAAAGAAAATTTGGTCATTTTTACCTATTTCAGCCACAGGAGGGTATACTGACCATACAAAGGTTGGAACTGTTTTATTGTTAATTTTTACACTGTTGGAGATGCATCTTGGTTGCTTAGCAACTATCATTGCCTCTGTTGATAAAACTTGACAAGTGGTCTTAATTTACAATTACCCGACATTAAAATACAAATAATTCATTAATTAGACTCAATTAAAAATTAAGTAGGGGAGACCAGGGACGACTCTTCAGTCAGTCAGAACTGAAGAAGCTTCTTGGATGAGAGACGAAACGTCTTCAAGAACTCTATCAAGTCCAGTTGCCTGTGACAACCCCTGCTACGATCAAACTAACAGAATACATGCGTTAATCTCTTGGTCTGGTATTTATCATGAGAGATAAAAGATTTTGGAAGTCAGAAGTCAAAATGAGGCTTGTGTTCATCTCAGATCATTTCAGATAAGTTTTTTCTTGCAAATTTATGACTTTATAATCTCAGTGAAATATCCAAGTTTTTTTTCTTTCTTGTAAATGAGCAATTTTAATTTCTGAATTTCTAAGTTTTTTTCTCTGAATATCACCCCCAGGTCCTAATACACCATCATTCTTTTAAGAAAGATGCTCCCACAGCATTTCTTTACTTGAGTCCTTCTTTTTCTGACAACTTTTTACTTTTACTCCTCAAATTCTAACACAAATATCTGTACTTTCTACTCTCTAAAGACGTAACAAGACAAAAACAATGTAAAAAAGTTTAGGAGACTTGGATTACACCAGACGAGCAGTATGGAGGCATTTTATGTTTGGGGTTCTTTTTGAAAACTGGTCACTGTTCGCTTCAGTTGTTTGGGAGATTCTGCAAGATTCTTGGTTTCCCAGAAGGAGTTTTCAAGGATCCTAAGAGACTCCTGCCAGCAGGTGAAGGATCAGGTGAGGGATCTACCCTCTGGAACCGGCAGCCATTGACTGGTCACGGGTCACGCTGTCCGGGCCGCAGCTCTTTGAGCTCCACAAACTGAGTTTCATGAGAGAACTCTGCAACTCACACCAAAACAGTCTGGATGGTTAAGTAGCAGTACAGGTAAGAGGAAAACGTGTATTTTGATTTTGTTAACTGTTGTTTTTAACAATTTTAATTATGATGCTTAGTCTGATTAAACAGACATTTTCAAACAGGACATGGACCTCTCTCATGCTTTTTCTCTCTGGAGACCTTTGCTGGACTTTGCATAGATGGTCCATGAGCAGAAGGCAAGCCACGCATTAACAGTCATCAAGAACCTCTTGTCTCTCAGTGATGATCAACACGTTGGCAGGGTGTGTCCTTCCTGTGCTGCATTTCTATGGACACCACGGATCTTTAAGACATGATGAGCAGAGTCGTCTTTCAGAGCTTCTTTCATCTTGTGTCCTGTTAAGATTTTATCTTGTTTTTGTCCTGTCCCACCTTTTCTGTTGTTGTTGTCTTGTTACATTTTTTCCATGTTTTTTGTCATGTTACATTTTGTTACACTGTTTTTGTCTTGTTATGTATTGTTACGCAGTTTTCATCTTATGTCTTTACGTCATTTTTGTCTTTTCACGTCATCTTCGTCTTACTGCACATTTTACATCGTTTTCACCTCGATACGTCTTTTAGTTGTTTTCATCTGATGTCATTTTCATCTTGTCCTGTATTTTACACCCCTTTCACGTTGTTGCGTCTTTTATCCATTTTTGTCATTGCGTCTTTTTACGTTGTTTTGGTCAAACTAAAGTAACAAACCTATCTTGAAACTGTAAAGAGTAGAAAGTACAGATATTTGTGTTAAAATGTAGGACGTAAAAGTAAAAAGCTGTCAGAAAAATACTCAAGTACAGATACCTGAAAAATCTACTTAATTACACTAACAAGTATTTGTTGTTGTTACTGTTGTTACTGATAATTGTGTACTGTTACAACCCTACATGCTTCTTTATTTCAGATCAATTTCTTACATTTTATTCTAAAAAAAACAACTCTGCTTTACTACAGAATAATAACATTTATTATACAACATAACATTTTATTTATTACAGAAGTAAAATGTTATCGAACTGAACTCAAGGTTTCTGCCTGCTTGCTCTTGGTAGGAACTCTCAACCTGCTCTACATGAGCTCTGTACGTGCTGTCAGATAACTTCTGTTATGATTTGGCACTATACTAATAATACACATACAGATAATACTATACAAATAAAACTGACTTGACTTGAATTAATAAACAGGACACTGAACACAGTCATGAGTTATTCCTTTAATATAAAACAGTAACAGAAAGACATGAGGCCACACCAAAGATGCAATCTGGTTGAAGTACAGGACATTTGTCAGCGTTTGCGGCTGTCCGTACAAAGAAAACCAATGTTCCACATGTAGCCTATGACTGATGTCTGCCTAAACTCTGTGACTACCAAACACAAGTTTACACAGCAGGAGCTACAGCAACATTAAAGCCACTCCATCAACATGAACCATGCAGTGAGATGAAGCTGCAGATGACAAACACTGCTCCAGTCCAGCATCTCTGAGGAAATACTCATTCTTAGCCTTTTAGTCATGGATAAGGGCACGACGAGGACAGTTAGGGGACTTTTTTTTTTCTACTTTTTTGCTCAACCGTTCGTCTGCGGCAGAGCAAACAAGTGACGGTGTGTGACGGAGGCAGATGGCAGCGAGTTATCATGACAGAAGAAGAACAGACCGGCTCTGGATTGTCCTTTGCAGGCAAACAAGTCCTTCACATGCAATCCATGGAGTGAATCTATGTGTGTGCGAGGTGGGTCAGGGGGGTGGGGGGTTAGAAAAGAGGTCAGGGAGGAGTATTAACAAGGTTGTACAGTTGTGGACTCGGTCATGCAGCTTCTCCAACACCACCTGCTGTCAGTAACACAAAAGAGGATTTATTTGGCAGAGCACTTCTCGTAGAGACTTCTGTTATCGTTGTCAAATGGTGCGGAGTCCTCGGGTCGCGGCTGAGTCCCGCTGCTGAACCCTCTGCGGAGACTGTGGAAGATTTCAGAGGAAGACACTAATTTGTTCGAGCAAGCTTTGGCATTAAAACATTGGCTGTGATCTGAATTCCTTGAAGTGATGTCGTTATTTTGAGAAGGTGTGTTAAGATGGCGTCCCGTCTGGCGATGGAGGTGGCGCGGTCCGTCCATCGTGGGTTCAGCTGCTCGTCCAGGCTCTCCAGCCGGCCCAGGTCCTCCCACGATCCTCTCTGGCTCTTTGTTTGCTCACATGTGATGAGGGCCGACATCTGGGACTGATGCTGCCTCAGACGCACTCTCTGATGCTGCGGACCATCACAGGTGGACAGAAAATCAGTTACCATGGAAGCACAAGTAACAGTCAGTGGAACGTGACCAAGTACAAATCTGAGGTACGTCTTTACTTTTCATGCTACATTTTACTCCAGTAGAATTCAGAGGGAAATATTCAGGTTTGAGAGGGTTACTTTAAAAATGTAGTCTGATACAGTTACTTACTACCCGTTAAAAAATGTATCACAATATTAAAGTAAAGTAACTTTACTTAACTTTACTTCATATTAAAGTAAAGTAACTTTACTTTAATAACTTACTTTATGTTACTGGTGAAATTTTTTAGCCTAATAGTGTTTTTAGGGCTGCAACTAACAATCATTTTCATCATTGATTAATCCATCAATTATTTTCTCAATTAATCAATTAATTATTTGGTCCATGACATGTCAGAAAATGGTGAAAGTTTAAGATGTCTTGTTTTGTCCACAACCAAAAATATTCAGTTTACTGTCAAAGAGGAGTAAAGAAAACAGAAAATATTCACTTTTTTCATTAAAAAAAGACTCAGAATGATTAATCAATTATCAAAATAGATGCAGATTAATATAGTTGTCAATTATTTTTGTTTCCAGATTTCATAATCCTATTACATGTAATCAGTTACTCCCCAAGTCTGGAAATATTGTACTTTTTACTCTACTGATTACTTTACAAGTTAAGATTTTTTGTATATACATATTAAGACTTTATAAAATCTGATGTTTTGTTATAAATTAAACTGCCCAATAGTAAATACAAGTACAGCTGAAGCCATTAGTCCATTAATCAATTTATTGATTGACATTTCGTGCAAAAACATTTCATAGTTCCAACTTCACAAATGTGAAGGTTTGCTGCTTTTCCTTTTAATTACTTCAATAATTGTAAATTACTTGTAATAATGTTGAGAATTGGACTGTTGGTTGGACAAAATGAACATCGTGAAGGTGTGACTTTGAGCTCTGGGTCATTGTGACGATATTCCTCACTATTTTCAGAGTTTTTACAAACTAAGCAATCAGTCGATTTATGGAGAAAACTCTGAGCACATGAATCCATCATGAAAATAATCATTAGATGCAGTTTGATACAAAAAATACTTCAAAATGACCTCCACCTCAATCAGCTACAACAATAAAATCACAATCATCTCATGATATAATATTGAATAGTCAGGGGGCATTTTTCTGATTTAAGTACTTTTACTTTGAATACTTCCAAAAGTACATTTTACAGTGTTTTATGTGTACATTCACTATAGTTATGGATCTAAGTACTTCCTCCATCACTAGTAACAGTAACAATCATGAATAGGGCTGCAGCTAACAATTTTCATTGTCGATCAATCTGTCAACTATTTTCTCAATTAGCTGATTAATCAATGCTCGATCAGTCATAATCTTATCAGTTAAAAAATAGGTCCAAACATGTGGAGCTCACACATTTGGACCTATTTTTCAAGTCTTTCTTCTGATGGTTATTTTCATTGTGGATTCACCTGTCAGTCATTTTCTTGATTAATTGATTATTTGTGTGACTCTGCCATTTTGATCATCTCCTAGTTGTTTCAGCTGCAGTGTGATTGTGTTGCACTCTGTACCTTTGTCTGTATCAGCAGGGAGGCTGCACACTCCCTCCACCAGCTCTTTGGCCTCCACAGCCAGTTGGAAGGCGGGATCAGGAAGTGGTGACGGGGTGTCGGGGCTGTCGGTGGCTGGAGACGACCTGTTGCTCCTGAGACACACACACAGGAGGAGCGGTTACAGCAGGACTCTTACCGCACAGCAGGAGGTGGGGTGTGTAACTATACTGTGATGTTCAGAGTGTCACTTACCCGCCTTCTCCTCCAAACAGGCTGGGTGTCGTCAGCACTTTGTGGACGTTCTGTGGACAGAGACGAGGGAGGAGAAAATATAATAATACTGAGGCACTGTTGACTATATCGGGCTGGTCTATTACATGTTGCAGAGAGCTGCAGTGTGTCTGTCAGCCACTGGGGGGCAGACTGGCTCCATAACAGTTATGGCGACTGGTAACAGGTGGGGATGTTTGGAAGTGGTGTTTCTGATTGGCTATCTGTTGATTCCAGCATCCCGGTCTACATGGACTAAAAGATGTGACAGAACACACACTGATTGTCATGGAGGCAGTTCATCTACTGGCAGTCCTTTTGTTTTTTCATTTTTCATTTCTTTTCTTTTTGACTAAGTGTGAACTTGCACAACACTGACTGAGGTTTTGAGTCTGTATAGAGACAGAACCCCCTCAGAGACGGACAGACTGACACTGAGCGAGTGTGTGTCACCTGTGCAAAGCCCAGCAGTCTCTTGTTGGACATCTCCAGGTGTTTCCTGCTCAGCTCAGACTTCCTCAGCTGGCAGTCGATGGTCGTCAGCCTCCTGCTTAGCTCCTGCACGTCCTCCTGACAAGACACACACACAGATCACACACACATCCTATCAATCATCTGTGTCAGTGTGTACAAGTAGGTCATACCATATGTAGCTAACATGTGGAGAATACTGTGAACTTGGTGAACACATGCATCTCCAACTTTTCATCAGGTAAGAAAAGTGGACCTGTTTACAGCTTTGTGCATTTCTCAGCTCATCTGATGGGATTTTAAATAGTTGATTTTACTTAAGAAGTAGAAGTTTCATCCTTCAGTTTATCTGAAACCTATCCAACTTTAGTTTTCTCCGGACAGCAACAATACGCTTTAAAGGGAAAGATCACCCCAAAATCAAAAATATATACTTATTCCTCTTACCTATAGTGCTATTTATTAGGCTTGGGCGTATCAATTTTGTCATACCTTCATACCTTCCTGGCATGTCACTGGGGTATACAATATATGATGGTATTTGTGTAAAACACAAACAACAATGTAAAAACTGAGCTGCTGGTGATAGAAGGCACTGCAGCATGTCTAACATTGTCTAGCCTACAATTCTAGGTGTCTTTATAAGAAATTACATAACATAATATAAATAATAAACAGGAAATAATGACACTTTGCTGTGGCATATAGCAACACATCAAGTGGGTGAACAGAGATTATGTGCAGTTGATGGTCAAAATCATGTGGCTAATAAACTGCTTTTGTAGTTGTAAAAAGTCATCCAAAGATAAAGTTATGAGGTAAATTTTCATGGCAGCCATGAACTGATTATCTGTGATATCTACAGAGCAGAAACGACCAGCCAATTATATCTTTTCTACCTCCAAATATTTCTTCCGTTGGCCAAGTTCCCTGTTTTAATAAATTCATCTCATTTTATATTTTTACTTTACATCAATAAAAAACAACTTCTACAGTATGTTTATTCACAATGATAGTATTGAAAATCATGCCTTCAAAATTTCTAAACACACTGATATACCATAATACCCTGATACTGCTCAAGCCAGCTATTTATCCGTCTACACATTTTGGTGTGAGTTGCAGAGGTTTGGAGATATCGGCCATAATGATCTCTGCCTTCACTCCAACATACTGGGACTCACTGGCACTCAGCTTGTGGTGCTCAAAGCACCAAAAAATACATTTGAAAAAGGAAACATGACCTGGTTACTGAAAATAATCCACAGACCTTGTTATGAGCAGTTTCATGTAGGAACTACTTTCTCTCTATGGTAGAATCTAACGGAACTACTTTATTACTACTAGAAAGAAAGTAGTTCCAACATGAAACTGCTCAAACAACTTGTCTGGGATTACTTTGGGTAACCAGGTCAAGATCCCTTTAAAAGACATTGCTGTTGATTTTTTTCAAATGTGTTTTTGGTGCTTTGAGCACTTTGCTGTATTTTAGCATATGCCAACTTTTCCCCCTCAACCAAGCTTAAAAACCTGCAGTATTGTGGCTTGTAATATTTCATGTAAAAATGGGAGGATGGGAACTTAAAAGCAGATTCATAACAGAAACTTTCATTCTACAAATATCATGACAAAGAAGGATGATTGGAAGAGTAGCAATGAAAGAAAGATGGAAGAAAGGAATGAAGAAGGGGTAGGAGGAAGGTTCGGTCGACCAGACCGTGTATTTAACCATGTGATCATGAACTCCACAGCTGTCACATTTTTTCTGCTCCTCAGAGGAGATGTTGAAGATGTTTCAAACACTCTCTGTCCTCATTTCTGTTATTCTCTCATCATCTTTGTCACTGGATAATGCTGTGATTCCTGTGACGCTGTGTGCCAGCCAGAGTACAGCCAGAGGATTTACCACCTGAGATGAAAAGCCACAGGTAGTGAGGCAGTAAAGCCTGAGAGCCAGAGGAAATCAATATAGAGCCTTCTTTTCATCAAAGCTGGCTTCTGCTGAAAACAGAGGCTGAGCTCTGTGGCTCCGTCAGCAGGGCTGTTGGAAATGCCGCTTGATGTGTTTAACAGAGAGGCGGCTACAAAAGCAGGCGGCACACTGATGCTGCTGCAGGGCCTCCAGCTTGTGACGGAGGATGGAGGGGAGACGGAGGAGAGGAAATTCCACGCGATGTGATGTGCAGGGAGAAGGTTCGTGTCTGCACGAGTGTTGGCTCTGGAATAAGTCCGTGTTAGCTAGAGAGGTTGTTCTTATATTGTTTGCCTCCTGCCTGCAGGACATACAGACACTCTATGTGCTGCCATCCAACAGATTATTAAATAAGTCTGTTATGAATTATGCAGTGATATAGAAGGTAAAGGGGACTAGCTGTGTATACGGATTTTCCTTAAAGAAAAACCAAATAAAAACTAAATGATTTAAATACTGGCCAGGAAAAAAAAAAACAAGAATTGATAAACTCCTTGTGGCTGTCATGATCTGTGCATGCCAACTAAGCATGATGTAATATAACAATATAATCATGCTATTTTCAGTGCTTTGTTGTTCTGGATTACTTATCTTGAATTTTATTGTCTGGTTTCAGTTTTTGCAGATGTATGAAAATGTTATGTATTTCTGAACTGTATTTTGTAGTAAAAAAAAGTGCCACAAGAGGGCAGTAGCTAGATTTCAAGTGCATATGTGAACCTTGTGTGTTCCACAACATGTTCTTGCAAATGTTTCACAATAAAAACCTTGTTAAGAAATGAAGGATTCCTGTCTCCTGGAACACTAGAGGGCTTTTAATTTGAAATGGATACAGGAAGTGTTGAGTGAGCTGAGTGCATTAATAACGTAATACAGAAACCTTAACAGGGCAAATGCAAGCAGATCAATATGAGGCTTCATACTAACATGACCAAATATACTTTGTATTAATTAATTATTAATTGGAAGGAATCAGAAATAAAGGCCTGCCTCTAATACAAGCCTGCTTCAAATAAAGGCCTGTTGCAGTCTGCAGTTGAGAAAAGTATACGTAATTAATATAATTTGAGGAAATATGGTATGTATAAATGTAATACCTCTGCATTAAGAGGTCATGACACTTACACATCATGTAACTACACATCATTGCTATGGTGGCTACACAGATACCACATGGTGACATCAAGAACTGTGATTGGTCAGCTTGTGTTTTCACATGTCTCAGATGCAGGTAGAGATTGTTGATAGAGAAGACAACATGAAGTAGGCTGAAGAAAGCCACAGTCATCTGCTGCTTTTCATTAACACACATCTAACAAAAAACATCTCCACTGACAGCATCCTGCTTGCCAGTAGTGAGACAATAATAATCCTGTCACAATCAGTGTTCAGTCAGCTGAAAAACAGGTCAGATGTACATCCGTGTGCTCCACATGTTTGGACCTATTTTTAAGTCTTTCCTGTAATGTAATCTTTCTCCATTAATCAATGACTTATTTGAAATGACAGAAAACTGTTGATCAGTGTTTCCCAAAGTCCAAGATGACGTCTTTAAATGTCTTGTTTTGTCCACAACTCAAAAATATTCAGTTTACTATCAGAGAGCAGTAAAGAAACCAGGAAATACTCACATTTAAGAAGCTGAAATCAGGAAATTTTGATTTTTTTTTAAATAAAAAAATAACTCAAAGCAGTTATTCGATTATTAAAATAGATGCAGATTAATTTAATAGTTAATTAATAATCGAGTGTTTAATGCTGTTTGTCAGGTTTATTAGTTTGTCCAGCTGTTCCTTCCTTTGTTGTTTGCAATGTATTGATTGATTGATTGATTTAAAGACAAAAAATGGTGAAATTTCCACCCAGTGAAGCATTTTTTCACTAGAGGCCATGATAATGAATTGGCAGCTGTGTGTGCACTGTGCATGGTAGGATAACCTTCTTTATTTTAAAATCTTAATCCTACTAATAATCTGCATGTTTACTAAATGTATCTGTAATCTGATTACATCTTTTTATCTGTAACTGTAATCAAATACAGTTACTTTTTTGTGTCCAGATTACATAATTCCATTAAATGTAATCTGTTACTCCTCAAGCCTGGTAGCTAGTAACTAAAGCACTCAAATAAATGTAGTGTGGTAACACTTAGAGTATTTCCTTCTGACATGTAGTACATCAGAGGTAGAAAATAACAGACTCACCTTGGAGGCCTCCACTACTCGTGCTTGCCTCTTACTGGCCAGCTGGTTCTTCAGGTCTCTGATCTCAGCCTCCAGCAGCTGGATGACCTCCTCGTAGTCCTGCTCCGCACTGCTGGCCTGCCGCTGCCCCACCTCGGCCTCCACGACCTGCAGACGATTCTTCAGACGGTTGTTCTCCTCCACAGTCAAACATGCTTTCTGCATAGGACAACAGAATGTGGTGAGTATATTCTTGTGTTGGAAGCCTACACCTGACTCTCTGATTCTACCTTTGTGAATAAATCTCACTGCATTGAATGCTTTCAACATCTGAACTAACGTAAAATAACACAGCCTGCTCTCTGTGTACATGCAGGATGTCTTCACTCTGTCTTGGCTCGTCTCTCACCTCGGAGGTCCTCTGCAGCTCCTCCTCCAGGGTTTTCTTGCTGTGCTCCATGTCCTTCAGCATCACCTGCCAACAGAGGCAGCAGATTAAGCCCAGGAGCTTTTTTTTTTTTTTTACAGCTGTAACCATCAGGTCAGTGACTCTGACTGAGCTAAGCTACACAACAGAGGAAACACCTCCTTCTGCCCTCGTTCACTTCATTTGATTTGGTGAACACAGACGTGTCAGTTGTTGAGATCTGGCTTTGAGCCACTTCAGCTTTGCTCAGTCTCGGTGGCTCCTTTGACTAAGAAAAAGTTTAAAGTTGGAATGCTCCAATGGCATTACTAATGCAGCACAATACGCTTTCATCTTTCTAACGTCACCTACGGCAGGGATTTGTCTTGTGTGTTCTGTTTTTCCTTTTATTTAATTACTTTTGCTCAATGCTTTTTAACAGCAAACAAAACTGAGAGTACCTTCTAAAATGGTATTTAATGACCCAAAGGAAAGGAAAATTCAAAATAAGATCTCGTCTTTGTCTAGCCTGTGTCTCCTAGACGTAAATGAGCTCACCAACATGAGACTTTGCCCGTTTTCTCATACTTCTTAAATTCGGCTCCTGAGAAATAGCCTTTGTCTCGTCTCAGCCTGAGACTAATCTGAGGCCAATTGATCTTAAAATGTTCTTATTTTTTTCTCTCTGCAGTGATCTTAAATTCGTCTTAAACAGTCAGCTTTTGAGATAACAGTGAGATCTAAACCAAAACTCGGTTGTCTTAAATGAGATCTAAAATTTCTCTCAGTGGTCAAATTAAGATCTTGTTGCTCCAAACAGTCTGAGACACCTATAAGCTCCTTTTTTCTCCAAAGCCGGGATTTAGGAGAAACAGATGAGACTTCAGTGAACTCAAAATAAGACAAAGAAGAGACGAGTGAGTGTGTGTGTGATCACCTTGAGCTGCTTCATCTGGGTTTGCAGCTGCTTCACCTCTGTCTGAAACTGCTCCATCTCCTCGCTGCTGTAGCTGCACTCTGATTCATACGTCTGCACACCCACCCACACACACACATACACACCTGTTAGTTGTCATTTTTTATTGAATCTGTGCGCTGGATGCGAGAGGTTGTGAGGAGCGCTTACAGGAGAGTGGAAGGCTGACGTGTCCATCAAACTGGCTGCTTCGTGATAAGAAAACATGAAGGGTCCCGCCCCTAAACCCAGCTCCTCCAGGTTCTCCTGGAAGATGTTCCGGGTGGCTTCCACAAAGTCTGAAAGTGGACAGACAAGCACAGAGAGGAAATGTTTGATTCTGATGACAGAAAGGCCACAGTTACCATCATCACCAGAACACCAATAATACAGGGTGTCAATAATAGTATAAATGTTCATTTATGGTATGTCATAAATGAAAAAAAAATATCTTAATTTGGCTGTTTTCAGCACTTTGTTGTTCTGGGTTGCTTCTTTTAAATGGTAGTGTCTGATTTTAGTCATTACAGTTGGCAGTAGCTGCACTTCAAGAGCACACAGGAACCTTGAATTTTCCAGATGTTCCTGCAAATGTTTCACAATAAAAGCCTTGTTAAGAAATGAAGGAATACTTCTTGTATCTTTCAAATTAAAAGCCCTCTAGTGTTTCAGTAGACAGGAATGAGTTTGTATTAATAACTTAATGCAATGAGACTTAATACTAAAATATGACCAAATATACTGGCCTATAAGTCTGCTTCAAATAAAGGCCTGTTGCTGTCTGCAGCTGAGGTAAATAAAGGCTTTGGCCACTATCTGAGGAAATATGGTATGTATATATGTAACAGCTTTGCATTACAGGTTATGACACAGCCTATCACACACCATGTAACTACACTGCTACAAAATACTTTTTCCAGCACATTTTTCACATTCTTCATTTTCTAACATGCTGCTGTCTTTCAAAACTGTTAAAAACACATTCAATGTATGTCAAATTTTGTGCATTTTTGGAGGAATCACATTCAAATATATTGGAAATCTTAGCAGAATATTTACAAAAAAGAAATAATAATCATTCCAAACACAGCTTCTTGCTATTTCAGCCGAAAACCTACTTTCTGTCAAATACAGGACAGAGGGAAGACTAGAAACCTCACATTAGTAATTGATGTAGTTTTTGTCGTTACAACATTACTGCATCTCTAGAATTTCATTATTTGTTTTGTTCAACTTTTTATTTTTCACAATTAAATTGCTATATTAAAAGAAACAGGAAAAAATACAGTCAAGTATACTGAAGCAAATTGCTGCATTTCTGATTTATTTCTGTAAGGTGCCCTGTGGTGCTGTTTTTACAGTTTATCTCAACTGTTTCCTGAAACTACAACTCAATTTCTCAAAACTCTAAACACAAAACTGAAAAGAATGAACAATTTTGTTAAAACACCACAAATCACTTGCAAAATGAAACACGGCTCTCCAAACTATGTTCTCTCTTCTCAAAACTGATTATTTCACAAAAAACATACACACAATTACCATATTAATATCTCTCAGAGCATCAGTTTAAACACTGGTGTGATAATTTAAAGCACTACCATCAAAATACTGTTGACATATGGCTTCATGAGGCCATGTTACACATTCAATTATATAAAACTGTGTAGAAATTCTGTCTGTTCTCCCATTTTTTAAGGTTTGGAGGTTTTTTTTTGTCCAAAACAAGGTTAGGCAACTTTATGTTAGATACTGTATTAAAACTGCAACTATATTGTACTGCAATATATAGACTGTGAATACATCATATAAATATTGCCTATACAACACAGTTCGTATCAGTATAGGTTAAAATGCACATTTGCTAACATTGTTTGGATTTGGAGTTTGGTAATGTATTTACATTGATAAGTAACATTAAATTGTTTAGACTGTCTTTTTGGGGGTGTAATGATCAGGCTTCGGTCATTGTTACGGACACGATTGAATACATGGTCAACCAGAGTTGTAGATTTCATTAGAAATGTTGACTGGTCCTCCTCCT
The DNA here is from genome assembly GCA_034769285.1 of Lutjanus argentimaculatus. Taxonomy (NCBI): domain Eukaryota; kingdom Metazoa; phylum Chordata; class Actinopteri; order Lutjaniformes; family Lutjanidae; genus Lutjanus; species Lutjanus argentimaculatus. Next base: position 672,911 of record JAWZSL010000044.1, on the reverse strand, counting down.
CCTCCTCCTCCTCCTTTTCTCAGTCTTCCTCTTCCTCTCTGGTCTTTATACTGCTACACTTTCTCAAAACAGCAGAGCTCACCTGAGGCCTCTTTTTGCTCTGACATGATTGGAGCATTTTGCCAATTGAGTCAATTGAACAGGTGAGAAGTGAGTGAGACCAGATCAGTGTTTTCCAGGTGAACAAAGTTTGCAAAATTAGGTGATTTGTGCTCAGATGTGTGCAAAAGTGTGATTTAACATGTTATATTTGAGTGAAAACAAAGGAATTTTGCAGACTTGGAGGCTTCTTGTTGATACATGAGCCTACATGACAGTTTTTAGACTCGGGTGCATAGTCCCAGTTTTTGCATGTGTACATTTGAGAAAAACTGTAAGCTCTTGTGTGTGTGTTATGGGAGACGATATGTGCTTTCTGAGTGAAAGCTGTTGCCTGTGTTTTGGTTCGAACAAGCTTATTTTGAGACATGAATGAAAGGCTTTGGTGGTCAGAGTGAGTTTTGAAGGTGAGATGAACAGTTTGGTCGAGATACATGTTGGCAGAGCGGACTGTATGAGGAGTTTTGACAAAGTGGTGTCAGTATTGACCGATGTTTGTTAGCAGTTGAAACAAACTATAATTGCTTCTATTTGTTTCTTAACTTTAAGTTAATGACCTTTATTTCCTGCTTCAGACTCCAGGGTTTAAATCAGTTGTGGAGTGTTTCTGTCAGTAAACTAGGCTACTGTTGTTGTCTTTATTAATGCAAAATGGTGGAGAAAACTAGCGAGATGTGCTACGCAGACAATCATGACACCAAACAATCTGAGAAGCAACGTGTGCTGGGATTTTGGATTTGACACCACAGATGGAAAAATGAGGGATCAAAGTGAGGCTGGTTGCTCACTGCCTTAAAGTCTTGTTAGCTTGTCAATCAGCGAGCAGAGGAACTGAGAGTAGTTCAGGATTAGGCTATATGAGCTGTGTTAAATGAATTCAAAAATGTTATGACCCACATCTAATTGGTTCTGAGTCTGTCCTCTCTCTGCCACAAATAAAACAGAGAAAACTGGGCAACACTTTATTTGAAGGGCTGTGCATAAGACTGACATGACACTGTCATAATCAGTGTCGTGCATCAACACGTTAAAAGAGCAGCGTTCATAAACGTGCTCATATTTTTGATGAACGATGAACTGAACAAATTAGTTTGTTTACTAGCCTCGTTCACTTAGGTTGTTCACATTGTCAGCTGATTAAACAAAGTGATCGCAGCAGAGAGAGAGCATGTGCAAATATGGACAGAAGTGTCAGCGTGATATAAAAACTTTCTTTTCTTTTTGTAATTAGTATTAAAAAATATTCCATAATATCATATAGTATAACATTGTAATAATATCATAATATCATCAGCAGCTGCTGTTGTCAATGGTACAGGTATGCAGAGAAATGCAGCATTGTGACTGGCATGCATGAATATGGACAGAAGTGTCGCTGTGATATAAAAACTTTCTTTAAAGATACATACTTAAACATGGTGGTCTGACCTATCTGACAATTCTTCTAACGTCTTTGATTAACCAACTCTACCCATCAGTGACATTTCCCTGGTTTAAACAACTGCTAGTTTTGGATAAACTCAAGCTGGCCCAGCAGGTAAATTATGTCTCCAGCCTAACGTTAGTGAAATCATAAAAGATGAATTTTAGATGTATATACTTTTGAAATAACATCATGAATTAAGAAAACATTCAACATGTCACTGTCATTAAATTCGATGTAACACGGGGGCTTTCTACCCGAAGGTTATTGGAAACAAAAACTGTGATTGGTTCTATTATGTCATTTTTAATGCCAAGTTGACATTTTTTGAGATGACTTTGTTATGACAACATGACATTAACCAATACAACATAACCTGTCATAAACATGTCACAGAAGACCTGCTGTTTAAACACTACATTACAGTTTGCTAACATGCATTGGTCAAAACTCTCTGTGGACCAAACTGTGAAACATTTCTTCCACAAAATGCATTCACAGACCAAGTTTTATCTATATATGCTCATTCAATACTCCACCACCTGCAATACACCATTCAAATGTCATGCATTTTTGCAGCAACTATACTGAAATATATAGAAAATCTTTGCAGAATATTTGGAAACAAGCTACTGTCATGAAATGATGAAATTAAATAATACAGTAATCATTGCAAACACAGCCCAGGTTTCCATCCTTTTGCTGTAGTCTTGTTACCAAACAGACACAAGAGAATGGCTTCAGAATGGTTTTTTTTTTTGGAAACATGGATCAACATGGATCACAGTACAGTTGCCCAGTATAAATATAAAGCATACTCTTATATGTTTATACAGTTATGCTACACAACATGTCTGTATTACAATTACATATGCAGTTACCCTGTGCAAGGACAGTGTCCATCATGGTCATATTTGTATCAGTAATATAGCTTTTATTTTTACATATTATCACTCAATCACTCTTTTTTTCTTGTTTTGGCTCTTGAGCAGCTGTAACAAGGGAATTTCCCCAGTGAGGGATCAATAAAGTTGATCTTTTTCCGATACTGTTACTAATTACCCAAACATCTGAGAACATTTTTTCACTAGAGGCCAAGATAAAGAAATGACAACTGTAAGATTAGCCCGTTTCTTTGAGACCAGAGTTTTGTTGTGAGACTTGTGATGTCTTAGGTTCTTAGGCTCATGTGTGCACATTACCTGGTTGTATATTGTTCTTTATTTTTGAATGTATTTTAAAATTGTAATCCTGCTAATAATCCTCATTTTTACTAAATGTAACTGCAATCTGATTACGCCAGTACAGTGTAACAGCACACTTTTTGATCTGCATATTTATCTTATTTCTGCACTTGCATTTCTATGACTGTTGTGTGTGTTGTCACTTAGTGTAAAGCACATTGTGTTGCCCTGTGTATGAAATGTCCTATAAAATATATAAATAAAGTTTGAGTTGAGTTGACCATGTGACTATGTAATCCCAGACTGCTTGTTACATATACTTTAGTACAATCACTGATATTCTTTAATGAAATACTTATCTTTGTTAAAAAACATTCAAACTTAAAAGATAAAAGTTAAAAATAGCATATAAAAAGTGGTATAATTGACTCTTTCATGACAGATTTGTAATTAGTATTCAAAAATATTCTATAATGTCATAACCAGCTGCTGTTGTTAATGTGTGCTACAGGTATCCAGTGACAGAAATGCAGCACTGTGACTGTCTGCCTGGCTACACACAGACACACGGCTGACTCACAGTTACACAATGTGACATCACACACAGTGACACAACCAGTAGCTGACATGCAGCCGTCACATGGAGCCCATGATTTGACAGGATTTCAACATAGATATTTCACCTTGCTGTTGACACAGCTGGAAGTGTGTGTGTGTGTGTGTGTGTGTACATGTGCTTCACCTCCATAGGCCACAGTGCCTTGTGGGTCGGTGGTCAGACTCTGTCTCAACTTCTTCCTCTTCTCCTCTGTGACGTCCAACCCGAGGAAGGACAAAGCCTGAGACACACAGACAGAAAGATCAACAGAGGCAGAAATAAAGACGACACTGGGACATATTTCTGGCATGGCACCACTGCAGCATCGGCCATCAAACTGCAGCATTTTGCACAAATTATTTTGAATAGTCTTCAAATCCGGGTCACAAGTTGTTTCACATTAAATATATACACATGCAAGGACAGGATCTGTCTGCTGACAGATGTTGATATACATGGGTTGGATAAAATACAAACACCTGCATAGTTGTCTGCCAGGCAACAGTTGGTGAAGCACCTACTGCAATGCCACCACAACTGTCAGATGCCACCAGCGGAGATTCACAAAGTTTCAAATAAATATTTTTTGTATAGTATGGTATAGTGTAAGTTCTCTTCAATAGGTAAATGCAAAGTTTTAATTAAGTGTTCCTGTACAGTATGGAATAGTCTCAGTTTTCTTTAAGATGCATAAATAGTGTAATGGTAATGTAAGTGAGCATCCTGGGTTGAAGGAAATAATAAACAGGACAGTGAGTCCAAATTCAATTTAAACATTGTAATTTTTTTTATAACACTACAAGCAACCAGGCAGCTTTACAACAATATAATAGGTACAGAAAAATACATTTTTGGAGAAACTGACAAATGCTGAAATTCTGAATGAGTGCCTGTTTTTCTGAATTATTCTGAATAATAATTGTTGCCTATTTATAGGTCGGAGCCTGGAAGTCCCAGTGGAAGAAGTCTATTCAGAAGGTTCATATTTTGGCAGAGAGTTGATTAGATCACCCTGATCGACTTTTTTCTGACAAATAACCATTATTTGGTTCCATTTCTCATGTTTATAAAAGATGATTTCATGAAAACTGTGTCAGAATCAAATGAGTTACTAGCAGACCTTGAACACTCCACTATAGCAACCGCACAGAGATTCGAGGTAGCTCCCTTACAATCAATATGGCGTTGAAGTTAACAAAACAGGGATTGATTCATCTCTCATCGTGCCTAACTTCAGTGAATCATAACATATCGGGCATGGAATGAATCTGCAGGTGCTCCAGTTTAAGATGAGACCAAACTTTTCAATGGACCTCAGTTTTTGAGCCAAAATGTGACCTGCACCAGACCAGGTAAGCTTTGTTTTTAGCCTAGCAGTTGTTAATGACTTCCAGCCCCTCCCAGGTGGTTAAGAAGAGTGAGGAGTCAGCAGTCAGTAAAAACAGAGCTTACGCCTGGTGGCAATAACAATGGAACATTAGAACCTCCATGAAGGGAGCATGACTGTTCTATTAGATCACATTGGTTTATAGTGGGTGTACTTAATAAACTGGTGGCGGAGTATGTTTCTCTTTATGTTAGTGTAAAACTTTCATTACACGACGTGTTGGCAGGATTCTGCATAGTGCCATGTTTAAGGGATAAGTCTACAGTGACGATAACCGCATTATGGCAGTACCGCAGTCACATGATGCCTACTGCAGGGTTGAGTTCATTATTGTCATTACCGCAAATTTTATTTTGAAGGGTCAATCTCATGTTGATGTTGATGATCAGTGCATCGATCTATTAGTACATCTGTGGATCAGAGCTGTCACACACAAGTCAGGAACACAGCCTCTGATTGGTTGACAGACTCAACCCAAGGCATCTTGGGATTGCCAATGGGCAGCCAACAACATGCTAACAACAACAACTGTTTTAAACATTAAAACATGGATAAATGACTACAGGAAACTTTGGGTGTTGGATCTATTTTACCACGTCTCCAAGGAGACACAGCACTTCAAGGCTGATTACAAAGCTTCTGAAAGGGATACGACAACAATATATGATTGCACATAAAGCAAAATTGTGAAGGTACAACACTAGGCCTTAGGCATTAGCTTAAAGATAGCCTTTCCCTGTACATTTAACACGCCAGATGCAGGACAACATAGTGTTATGTTTAAGTTCCTGCTCCGCTCTGAACAGCATTGTCATTCGCTTGCTGCTCGCTCTCCCTCACTTGTACACCACACACACTTACATACCGCCCTATTCCTTAAAAGAGCTACGCTATGCTAATGACAGTATGCTTCATAAAGTCCAATAAAACATAACTATTAAGGTAGTCACAGTTCCTGTGGTAATGTTGCTTTGTCACCACGATAAGAAAAAATCCATACTGTCACAGACATAAGCCTGATATATCTTCTTCCTCTGTGCCATCAAGCTCAAACAAATTCGCTCAGCTGTTGTCTAAACCTTAAACAATGTTGATATCCAGTAATACACATAAGGCCCAACTACCCTCTGATCTAATGAGCCAGTATTGTACACTGATCAACCTTTAAAATGGTCTGTTTCTGCTTCCAGCCTGCTTTCATTCACTTTTTGTCCTTTGTGACATTTCCTCACCTATTACAGTAACTGTCAAAGCTAAAAATATCCAGAATCCATCTCTGTCTCTTTTGCAAAGAAGCCAACAGATCAAGAGAGAATTGTGCCTGTATTCAACATTTCAACTCTCTCTGTCTCTCTAATCCCATTAATGAATTGGTAGATTAGGGTCAACCTTCGGCTGAGTGGGATCCGGGAAAAAAAAATTAAAATCAAAGCTGAATAGCGGTAACAAAACTGTGCAGAGGGCAGAGACAGAGAGCCAGAGGAAAACAGAAACCACAAGCAGAGAGATGGGAGGCGGGAGGGCAGGGGTGAGAGGGGGAGCAGGGAGAGAATGTGCTGATAGGGTAAAAATAATGTACAAATGAAGAGCCCGAGTGTGATAGAGCGAGCAGAGAGAGGCTGCGAGAGAGAGATCAATAATTAGATGAGGAGAGAGCTCGCGGCTGAAAAACTGCTACAACTGTGAAAAAGTTGCAAGTGAGTTAATCAGAATGAGAGAATCATCAGTGTAGTTTTTTTCATGGAGTTTCTCAAAAACCTAAATAAAAAAATGAGTGTAGAAACACACTGAATGCAGAGTTTTCTACACAGGTCACGAGAGCTCTCAGACTGCTGGATTATCATGAAAAAGACATGAATCATGCCTTCACATTCACCAGGTGCCTCTTTATACAAACCTACTAAAAATCCTCTGTTAAACCCACCAGTGGTGTTTCTTATCAACTTTTACGCTTAAAATACCATTTATATGCTTAGTAAATGAGATTAAGTTTGGTTGCTAAGAGTTGAATGTTGGGCAATTTGAGTAGTTAGCATAATGATCCAATTAATTGCCAAAACATTTACTTTAATTGACTTTAATTTTGCTTTAAAAAGGTGATCTAAAAGTCCATGTTTGTGATGTCCAGAAATCCTGAAGCCCCCAATGTTTCATAGCATGTAGTAAAGAAGATTTTATGACCAGGATTGTGACTGCAAGCATCATTTAACCTCCTTGATGCAAGTAGTTTTTTGCTGGTTATCAGGGGTGGAAGTAAGTAATTACAAATACTCATATTACTGTAATTAAAGTGGGGTGCTTGTACTTTTATGAGTAGACTTTCAAGACAATGTTGGGATGTGTATGCAAATGCATGTTTAAGAGCAAGTATATCTCGGATGTAAGGCTCATTCATGGAGGATTCTGTCTGTACTCTATGTTCACTTCATCCGTACATCTGCACGTTTTCTCAAAGCTTATGGATATGGACAAAACAGAGCAGTATATTTGGTAATCATGGGGGCAGTGTAGCAGTGTAGCCAATAGTTCAAGCAAGACACGCCCACACGACCACAGGAAGTTTTAAAAATCCAATAGTATTGTAAAAGACAATAACTCTGGTTCCACTTTTGCCTCTTTCTCAAGAGGTACGTTATTATAGCCTCCTCCAGCGTCGCCATGTTTGCTGTTGTCAGAAACTTTTGACTCTTCTTCTTTGGAGCAACTTTTGACTCTGAGCAGTGCCCTCTGGTGGATGTTTTGCTTAACATCCATGCCAACGTACAGAACTCATGGAGGTGTGAGCGCAGTTGTTTAAAACATTTATTTTCATGCGTAAAGGGAGCATAAATGAGCCATAATATTATGTTACATACTTCCATTTATGCTTTGAAATAACTTACATATGATACATTACACCTGTGAACTTGTAACTAATGTACTTTTTAAAAATCCAAACCATGATCTTTTGTGCCTGTTAGGGTCAGAGTTAGGTGGAGCTCTGCATTTGTAAAACGGACACTAGAGGGGTATCTAGTGACATAGTTTCACGTGTAGGGCCACTGACCAAGCTGTCATTTTTTGGGGCGCTTTTATGCCTTTAATTCACAGGGCAGCTGAAGATCTGACAGGAAAGGGGGGAGAGAGAGTCGGGAATGATATGCAGCAAAGAGGCTGTGGGCGGAGGTTGAACCCACAGAGGGTTTGCAGCCTCTGTATATGGGGCGAAGGCTCTACCAACTGAGCTACCAAACCACCCAAGCTGTCATTTTTGATGAGGTGGGAGTGAGAACATGTTGCACAGTCACAGTTCAAGAGTTTATCAGTTCACCACTGAGTTCCATCAGCCTCCGGACAAACTGACAGAAATCTGAGAAGAAACACTCAGAGAGAAAGTGTGTCTGAAACGTTATCTACAGTTTATCCAGAGATGTGTTAAATAGAAAATGAAAGAAAATTACAGCAGTCCAAATATTCTAGAACAGAACATGTGATATTTTTCTGTTATTCGTATTATACTCTGCGTCTTTCTACAGATCTTTGTACACATCTTATTCTTCATTTACACCATGGTCTGCTTGAATACTCTTTTCTGATTGGCTGGCAGGTGTGCGTTAAAACTGTTAAATGCACATATAGTTCAGCTCAAGTTTAATCACCTCTCGAAATTCATCCACTACCCAACTTGTAACCATAGCAACATTACAGAGCTCAGGTGTCAAAGCTCACACCACTTCCTAACTGGAGGGATGCAAACCAGCAAGTGAGCGAACAGCTGATTGCTTCAGTTTTCCTAAAAGAGGACGTCCTAACCTGCTCCAACGTGTCACTTGCTTGAAAAATCGCTCACCCTGGCTCTATTTCAGCGTAGTTTCATGCACCTCCAACCTATTTTATCTTGTTAAAATCATGTAATACTGTTGATTTTTCTGTTTCCCCTCATCAAAGCAGTCAAAGGGAGGATGAGAGACTAACTGACATGGTTGAGAAGAAGAACTTTTATATGATCCACAGCTGCCTTTTTATAAGAATATCCTCAAAAAGGACAGGGTTTGGAAGGAAAAAAGGGAACTTTTGGGAGTAAAAAGTAAGTAAACTTTCCTCCAACTCTATACAAACATGGCTGAATTAAGAAAATTGTTAGTTACAAATTAATAATAATAATAATGATCTCAAGTGCACCACTGTGATATCACTTGTATATGTGGACAGGTGTGGTTGTGGTTGTGAAAAGACTAGAATCATTCCTTGTCATAAAATGGTAAGCTCTTGCCATTGTTGGTAAATGACCGTGGTATAAGCAGGATAATCAACTTGTAGGTGTGAGTTAAACGGTGTGAAGGCACAACATGGAGATGCCCAAGGTGGTTGCCTCCGCGAAGTGACCCTTGCTTATCATATCATATGGGATGAGCAGAGAAGGATTCATGCACACATGAGGCAAATAAACCTAAAGCAACCAGTAAATTCCCCAAGGCTTGAATAAACAACTCCAAACATGTTTGGCATCACACAATATGAAAAATATAATTAGCAGCGTGTCTCTACAATAACTTCTCTGACCATCTGACCAGAGGACCGCACTCACCAAGTCTAACTTGTCTGATTTGAGGCGTATGTAGGGGTCCAGTGTTATCTTAGGTTTGGCCCCCGTTGGTGACCTCTGGCTGGTTGAACCTAGAGACAGTAAAAGAAAAAGCAGGGAGGAGGGTGGAGAAAAGAAGAGGAAGAAGGTTGATTTTTGGCACTGATCAGGAGATAAGAGTTGTAAAAAACATTCCCACAGTGAAACTATTTGTATGAACTATGGAAGCAGGTGCTACTGGCCTTTAAAAAGAATCTATGAAGCAACAGAACAGCTAGTAAACAACAGGAGGAGAAATATCATTGGATAATCTGTAATATTAGAGTGGATGGACAGATAGTCTCGGTGGATTTGGTGGAAGTGAGTGGTTGTGGTGATAAGAGAGGTGTGTGTGTGTGTGTTTGGGTGGGAGGGAGGATGAAAAGCAGATGATTAAAAAGAGAGGAGTGGGGGAAAGGTGGATGATTATATAGATGAGAGTGAGGGAGGACAGTGAGGAGGGGAGGGCAGACAGCCAATGCCTGATATTAATTTGATGAGTTTGTCTGTCCCAGATTTGTCCCAGAGTCTGCTTGCTGTGGCACTGGGAGCCTCTCCTCTGTGTGTGTGTGTGTGTCTGCTGTTACTATGTAGATGAGCTGATTTCACTGACTCCCCTACACCCACAGGATTTACACCGCCCGCCCACCCCGACTGGTGGTTGATGATTGACTGCTGTCGTGACAGCAGCCAGATACAGTGCCACTCCACATCATACAACTGTTGTCATTCTAGCTGGACAAAACGCATCAATTACAAACAAAATAATCTGCCACAGATATGGTATTTCTTATGGAATTAGCCATCACTGTGGTGTTTACTGTTTTGTGTGGCACAGGCCTAAATAAGGATCATTAAAATTTTGAGTTTGTGAAATGTTTGGACATAATTAATTACAATTTAATTTAAATAATATTAAGCTATTAAGTTATAACCATATTGACATGTATGATTGCAGTGAATCATTTCCAGGGTTTGGAAGGTTAGTTTAAAAATGTATTCCAGTACAATTACTAATAACTTGTTAAAAAAAAAATATAGTCAATAACCTAATTCAAGTATCACAGTATTAAAGTAATGCAACTTGATTACCATCTGCTACTTCTGGATTACCTCTAGCCTTAGCAGTTGTTCTGTATAGCTAACATTAGCAGTTTGTCTGTGTGGCTAATGTTAGTGGTTGGTCTTACCTGCAAATGTTTCTTTAAATTACATGCTGAGACAAGATAATGGTGAAATTTCCACCTAGTGACAGCATTTTTTCAAGAGATAAGAGTTGGCAACTGTCACATTAGCTGGTGTCACTGAAACCAGAGTGGTGTTGAGACTTGTGAGGCTTTGTAATTTGTGCATACTGCACACGGTTGTATTTTGTTCTTTATTTTAAAATTTAAAATTGTAATCCTGCTAATTATTTTTACCAAATGTAAAAAAAAGTGGTTGTCCTATTTTTTTTGTAATGGAATTTAATACAGTTACCTATTTTGTATCCTTGTTACATAATCCCGTTACATGTAATCCATTACTCCCTAATTCTGATCATTTCCAATGAGAAACATGCTGTCTTCACTTTTACAAAACAGAGGACAGAGTTTCATCACATGGTGCAATGACAATCATGGATGTTGCTGCAAAAAAGCTAAAAATTCAAAATGTGGATGCGTCACACATCCTCAACCCAGATGCATTAGATCACCACAATCTGCACATCTTCAAGGTGGGCACCAAGATTAGTGTTACCAATTCAGTATCTGACCAATTGTGAAATCTGGACACATATGTTCCTGAGGGATGGTGTTGAATAAAAAGGGCCAGTGAAGTTGACCTTTGACCTTTTGGATATAAAATGTCACCGCTTCATCATTTCATCCATCTAAGAAATGTGTGTGAAATTCTGGACAGTCACAATGAGGAGTTCTTTACATGGTACAGGGATGATTTCAGGAACATTCAGGACATTCTGGGAAGGTTTAGGACACTATTACTATAGGACTTTCCCTCTAGGCCTCTACACTAAATTCTCATAACCTTTGCAGAACCGTTAGTAACATTACAGGAACCTTTGAGGAACCAACCTATAAGTTTTTTTCATCTGATTTAGGTCTTCCATCACAAGTCGAGAATGTTTTCAGAAACTTTACATTACATTACAGGAAGTACTGCAGGGATATAAAAATTGGTATCTTGAAATACCATCAAAACATGTTCAGGAATTTTCCTTTTTGATATAAACTGTCATCACTTTGTCCTGTTAGACATTAGTGTGAAATTTTGTCATAATTAGTGTATAAATTCTTGAGTTATGGCCAAAATCATGTTCTGTGAGGTCACAGGTGTTCCTGAGCTATTGCATTCATGAGAAAAAATAAGAAAATTTAAAAAATACCATTGTGTGCTAAAATATGGTTGATTACTTTTAGTGGAATCTTTGTTTTTACAAATTACAGACATGTCAGAATAGTACAGATGATGCAATTATTACAACAGTACAGTAGCACCTCAGGTGATATGTGCGTGCAAGTAGGGTTTTACACATAACAACACAGCTTTATTTCTCTAACAGGATTGAAGACCCCTGCTGTGCATTAGGACAGGTCAAACTACTGGGTCAAAGACATGAGTGTGCATATGTTTATATGTGAGTATGACTCAGTGTCTTCAGTGGGGTGAGGAGGTTTAAGTTGAAGCTCAGGCGCCAACCAGCAGCAGGAAAAACTTATTTAATGTAACTTTATTTTAATTAAAACTAAAAATAAAAGAATAAGGCTTCACCCGTTTCTCATAAACCTGAAAAACACACAGACTGGATTTATTGTCCTGAATAAAAGGACTCTTTTGTATTAAAAAAAAAAAAATGATAGAAAGCCAGTATTTGTATCTGCTCACCTCACCACAAACTGCTGACATCTGTCATGGCTAGCAACTGGCTTAACCAATAAGAGCCTGGAGGGGAGCTAAGTGGTCACAGCACCTAGGAAATAACCTTGACTGGGGTAATCCAGGCCAATAGGATTGGGACAGGCTGCCGGGTGGCTTTGAGCTGGGACCCTGCCGCATTCACATGGACAGACAGACGGTAGACGGCAAACCGGATATCATTTCAGTGGGCAACAGTGGGATGGTAAAATTAGGCGAGGCCAGCAACAGTGACAGTAGACAGCATTAGATAAAATATTTCAACTTTCTCCTGACCTTCACAACGGACTTTAAACCAGATGTTGTGCACCCCCTCACACAAGGACAAAACATGAGTGACCTGGACAATGAAGAATTAATAATAAACACCAAGGGGTGGACGTTTAGCTCAGTGGGTAGAGCGTCTGACCCATGTATGGAGGCTAGTTAGTCCTCTGCAGCGGCCGCTGGTTCGACTCCCGCCTTCGGCCCTTTGCTGCGTGTCATCCCCTCTCTCTCTGCCCCCTTTCCTGTCTCCACTTCAGCTGTACTATCAAATAAAGGCAAAAATGGCCAAAAAAATAACTTAAAAAAAAATAAATAAATAAACACCAAGCGCACACTAAAACTGATTGCTCAAATTAATTATTTGTAGTGATTAGTGAAAACTTACATTTATTCAGAGGTTTTTTAACTTAAAAAATATTGAGTGTCAGTGGAATTTTATTAAATTATAATTTATGATTAATGAGAGAAATAGGGTCCCTAAAAGGTCCCTAAAACACAAATATTTTAAGAGATTTAAAATATATTTTATTTATTACTATATTGAGGTTTACTGAACATGAAATCAGTGGGTTTTTTTTTTTAACTAATTCACTTTCTCTGACTTACTGCAGTGAGAGGAGTGAATAAAAATTCTGAGTTGTGTTTTTAATTTAACTGTAATCAAAGAGCGCATGTAACACTATTTATACATAATATTTAAACTCTGATAACTTCCCATTTTTGACTTTATGAACTCAAGAAAATTGTGACAACTGATTGCCTGAAATTACTTGTGTACTGCTAACTTATTTGTGTTTACAGTGCAGCTCTCCTCTGAATGTCCATTTTAGACATGAAAGTGACCCTGCATTTTGATTGACGTTAATTTGCAATAGAGTATTAACAAAAAGTTACATTTTATAGCTCATGCATCACTAGAATAATTATATAAAACTGGCACTTAGGTAAATTAGTCTTCATTTTTACCACTGCATGCACTCTTGCTATTACGGTTTAACTCATAACTAACAGTAATCATGGATAACGTATGTGTGCACTACAAGAATGAATGTGACTACATAGCAGGATGATAATAAAACAAAAATACAGGAAAGACAAAACTTATTTAACTTATACAGCAGCATCTCCTATGTATTATGTATTTTCATTCACAAATGTGTTTTGATTGCATTGCATGTGTTTAAATTAATTTATTTAAGAAAAATATGTCTAACATTCCTCTGCATACCACTAGAAGGAGTTTGCATACCAACAATGGTACGTTTACCACAGTTTGAGAATCTAGGTTTTATTCAGTTCTTTGTAAATACATCAGCGTAGCAACGTACCATCATGCATGTTTTGATTTGCTGTTGTGCCACTCTGTCAAGCTGTTTAACATTAGAGCTACTGGTCTGTTTTGAAATATTTCAAACTACAAACTTTGTAGTTTTTTTAGTTTTACAAACTGAGTTTTAAGATTGATTTCAGTCTTAAGGTTATCAGCAGAAATATGCTGCTTTAATGTGCCCTGGTTGGACCCCAGTTCAACACTTGTTTTCATGTTATGCAATATCAGTATCTTACACAGGTGTACTATCCAGTCCCTCCAGGAAGCTGTGATGCTGTGTTTGCAACAATTCACGCAAATTCAACCAATCCCTGAGCATTCTGCGGGACCTTGCACTTTTGTCAAACTTTCTGCAAGTTTAGCATCATACACGTACGTCTCAATGGACCCAGTCAGTGTTTTGTTTTGTTATTCACTAGTTTTTGCATTTCTATTTTTTTAATTTATTTTTTTGTTTTAATTTCCACATATTTTTTAAACTTCTTCATCTATAAATAAAGCATATTTTGTTAGGGTTTTTGTACTTGTGAGCCGTTTTGGTGAGGTTACTTAGAACACTCAGAATAGAGTGCACTTTTGTTCTCCCTGGAACAAGTTGCCTTTGACTGTAATTAATTATATATAAAAAAACACAACTTTCTTTTGCAATTTTTACTTGCTCCCACAATTTTATTGCAAAAACAGCCTAAAAACATTGCAACATGTATCGCAATTGTTTAGAGAAGCTGCTGTGAAATCAGGCATTTTAGGCTGCAACAATCCCCAAAACAGCCCATGAAATACTGGAGGGACTGACTATCTAACTGTGCAATATCAGTATTTTTCTATGTGCAATGGTGCAAATTTGTTGAATCTGCTTATTACTTATATTGTATTTATTGTTCCTATATATTTTTATCTCTTGTCTATATTGTTCCTATTTGTTGTATCTCCTCCTATTTATATTGCTTGGTTACTTATTACTATTGGTAATAAGTGACCAAGCGTTATTCTCATTCTATTTTGCTATCTACTTGCTACCCCTGATATCATAACTCATGTTATTTAACCCCTACAAACATGTCAAAACAAGGACTACTGACTTTCAGACCCCAAGAATAAATTTCTGAAAACAAACAAACAAACAAACAAAAAACAAAAAAACAAAAAAAAAACAAAAAAACATCATACAAAAATGTTAACTTATTGCTTATAGCTTTTGACTGGGGTCCTTCAGGAACTCAATATACTGGTACTTTTAAAAAGCACTAATTAAAGCAGAAACGAAGAAAAAATGAAATCATTAGCAACATACTGATTGACGAAATCATAAAAAATTAAAATCACTGTGAGTTATGACAAAAACTAGACTTCCGGGGTCTGCAGGGACCCCAGTCAGTAGGATTAAAGTTAATCTAACAATACCTAAACTATATTGTTTATTACCACACTGGCTGTCAAGAGTAAATCCCTGCCTGGACTAGAATAGACCCTGCCTGGACACTTTAATCAGATGCGTTTTGTTTTGTTATGTTGATTGATTTACTGTAAGCGTCTTACACCACATGGTGCTCAGTCTGTCTGAACCTGCAAAATACTAGAACAACAACAAGATGATTACATAACACATCACAGGGCTCAACCTTAACCATGGCCCGACGGGGCCCCTGGACACAAAAAAGTTACTCTGTGGCCACCAAATATACTTTGTAGGTGGCCCCCTGTGGCAAAGTTTTAACCCCAGCCTTCACCATACAAAGTTACAGACGCACAGACAAAAACAGTTAACAGTACTCATCACACTGCTAACACGATCCTTATAGACCAGAAACCAGAAACATAAAAGGAGGATTATTAAAAATGAAAAGGCAAAAGAAGCAGTAAAATCTAACACATCTGCCACCAGTTTCCTCAACCACAACATCACCAAGTTAAGTTGTGTTAAACTGCCTTTTCTGTCTTGTTCTTTTATAAAGTTTATATTTGGGCCACTTTGGCTTCCAAGTTTAGGGTCTTGACGGCCCATGGGGCCAGTGCTTAAAAATATAAGCTTCTATCCCTGAATATTTATTCACATTTCAAAAAATCCAATTAAAGCTGAGGTAGGCTGTTTCTTTTTGGCATCATAGGGCAAAAGTTCCATAATAACTTTTAAGCACCATGTAATTCAAGTGGTCTTTTTTCAGGCTTTAGAAAATCCAGCCTGTGATGGGAGACTTTTGCCAATCAGTGGTTGGTATGATAGCTGATTCCTGAGTCTCATTCCCAAAACATCAATAGAATGCCAATCAATCATTCTCAAAATTTACTTAGTGCACCTTTAACATAACTGTACTGTCTGATTATGAAGGAGACAGAATACTCACACTGGTGCTTTTTTCATCTCTGCCAAAATGGCAATATATCATTCCTTTGTTCACTGTATGTAGGGCAGTGAAATACAGAACTAAATTCACCCCCATGATCACAAAAATACATTAACATTATGTCTCTAATTGGAATTTTATTTCTTTGTTTTATTACAGATATGTTTTAACTGTTATTATCCCTTGTTTTAGTCAAGCAACATTTACTGTCTTCCTCTGGTAATGCTTCATATTAAGATCCTTTTAATAAGAATTATATAATAAGTGATAAGTCCTTATAAGATGCTTATTAACATAATTCAGTGTTAATAAGACTATATAATTGTAAATAATAGCGTCATAAACACGTGTATTATTGGATTATAAGACATTCCTAAGCTTATACTTACTTAAGCTTATACTACACTTATAAGGGACTTTTTTAAGTTTATTGACTGCTTAAGAATGTTAATAAAAGCCTTATGAGCTTCATATATTGTTTATAATGCTATTATAAACACATATGTTAAATATTTACTAAGCTTTTTTGTTGCCTTACAAGGTTAATACATATTTATTATGCATATATTAGCAGTTAACTATGTGTTTTGCAGCTTCTGAATCTGAAGTGAGAACAATGACTTGTCTTGGTTAATAAATCCTTTATTATGTACTTATTAACGTAAACTATGCTTTTTTCAACAACCAAATTTAAACTATTACCTGTTAACTAACTTATTACAAGAACTTAACATTATTATAAAGTGTTACCGTTCCTGTTATTGTCAGATTAAGATGAAATAGGAAAAGATATGTTGGAGTAGCTGTAGTTGGAAGAAATGTATGTCTCTTATTATTTTTAAATCATTTATATGCTGCTACTGTATCAACACAGGCTCATGATTTTTAGTAAACATAATACCAAGAAACCTGTTCTACATACAGTACATGTCTTTAAGTGTCAAATCACTACAGATGAAGAAATCCTCTTATAAAGCTTTAAAGGATCAAAGAGATATTTTCATTTATGTTTCAAACAGCAGCCGCTGGATGAGATGCAGGATGAAATGATCTGATCAATCACAACACAACACCGAACTGTCATGTATTTTATGGCTGTTAATTCTGTCTCTTCTTCCCTCTCCAGAAACAGAAACACTAGTGCTGACAACTGAAGGACAATAACGAACTATATCCACTATTATTAAGATGGGACTTTTTCATGATCCCTCACATCACCTGCACTCTGTGGCCCCCTGCTGTGCTGTGGTTTCGATTAAATCCCATCCTCTCCTCTCCATCTAATCTCCAATCTCTGTAAGGGAGCACACATGTTCCCCGTTTTGCATTCTGGGATCAGATGGGTTTATCTGATATGTGTCTGATTTCAGGGACTTCCAGGACAAATCACTAAAAATCTCAAATCTGATTTGGCAGGTGTTTAACAGTCCATGGAGGGTTATTTAATGACATAGCTGCTTTGTTAAACTAGATGATAGGAGGATGATAGAGACAGAGGTGGGTGGTACAGGGATGGTAAGAGAATGATGGTACAGTGTTTCTTTTTTTGTATCCAGATTATGTAATCCCATTACATGTAATCTATTACTCTCCAAGCCTGGAAATATTTCTTTTATTGTCATCAAATTCCATGAAAAGATCAAAACCAACAGTTTGTTGCTCAGTTTCTTCAGACTTTCTGACTGCCCTTTCTGCTCTCGGCCCAAGCCCCTCGGTTCTTACCGAAGATGTTTAAAACAGCTAACAAAAATATATTTTTATTTTTAAAATAAGTTCGGTAATTTCCAAAAAACAGCTGCTCACTGTAGTTTTTGTTACTAAGACAAGAGGAAATAGTGAATTTGTTCTAGTGAGTATTATGGACAGCAGGACGATGTGTGTGGGACTGAGTCCAAATAATGTCACCCAGTGCAACACTGTGGCTCACTTTTAATAGTATGATAATAATAATAATAATAATAATAATAATAATAATAATAATAATAATACAGGTAAGGTAATATATCAGGCTATGATACACACAAAATTGTTATTAGGAGGGGTGTATGAAAATATCAAAAGTATCACGATATTACGTTTTGTGATACTGTATCAATTCTCAGATCAGTATAACTTGTGGCAGTGGTTCATTTTGTTCGTTTGTGTTTAAACCCCTGACTGCAAGATAGCAGTGCTGTTTTCACTGTTCTGATTGCATGATGATACGGTGGTGTGCTCCTGATACTATGACAAAAATAGCAATGTATCATCTTGCTTACAGTATCGCAATATATTTAAGCAATACATCACGACAGGCCGTGTACCCTTAGCGTGGTATAATGAGCGTATATCACGGACTGGAGTGATGTATTGCTTTTATAAAACGGTTACCAATAATGGCAATATGAAAGAGGAATACACAATAATTTTCATGTAGTTTTTAATTAAACAGAAATACATATTATCTAATAAAATAGCCCCGCTGTGAAAAAAATAGTCCCACCTCTCCGTACGTTAGCTCTGCATGTCGTCTATTCCTCGCCTGTTTTTTCGGGAGAAAGTCACTGATCAATCAACTCTACCATTGTTAACCCTATCTGGAGGTGAACGTTAACCTTAAACATGTGAATTCAACTAATTTAGTCTATTTGTTAACGTTGTCAAAACACCGCAGCAACTTTTTGCTACCTACTGTAACAGTTTGTTGTCATGGATACATTGTTGCTTCTCTGACAATCAGCCCCGCAACGTAAACATGCGAGGCCCCCCGCAGTTAACTATGAGTGAGTGGTCCGGAAGAATCCCCCAAAACCTCAATGAATGAGAGTTTTTTTAAATAGTTTTAGCTTTGAGTGATCACTGACTTTATTAAGCCGACTATATGTGACATCGCGGCAGGCACCTGGAGACGCAGCAGTGTCATCTGAATATCATGACTTTAAAAGCACCAAATTACTTGCCTTAACGAATTTCGTTAGTAAATAATGCGAAGAATTGTAAAATGTCATTTCCATGAGGCTGTTCAATCAGACAGTGACAGATCACCCTATAGAGCCCTAAGTGTCATAGTCGCTGTCAAGGTGCTGATCCTGTGACTGTCATTATACGGGAGCTGTCCGTGGTCCGCTATTTGACTCCTAATTACTCATTGACGCACAGTGCAGGATTTTATAATCTAATCTAATAATAATACGGCCACATGTTTAAATATGTTTAACATATTTAAACATGTTTAACATGTTTAAATGTTGTTAACGCCGTCAAAAAATAACATCAAAACCGGCTACTTTTTGCTGCGTACTGTAACAGCTGGTTGTTGTCATGGAAACATTGTTGCTTCCCTGAAGCGGAGTGATATGCTGTGATAAGGCTTTTTAGAATAGTAGCTGTGGTATACGCTCATTATATCACAGTTAACAGCCAATCAGATTGCCGGATTTCACCTTTCCGTTTTATAATGAATCATAACCCCTGTATTGTGATACAAATCGCAATTGGCCATACTCTTGAATACACAGCCCTAGTTATTAGGATACGGTCATTGTTGGTTTGGTCTTCTAATGGGCTTAATTGACAGTAAGAAAACAAAGAATATTGGCAGACTTGCATTAAGCTATGTAGTTTGATATGAATAAAAAGACTGTGTGTATAGAAAGGTGTTCTACCGGAAATATGAATATCTGGTGGGCAGATGTCAGGAGAGGATGAAGACACTGGGGCTGGCTCCTCAGTACAGATCTGCAAAGAAAAATGACACAAAAATAGGATTATATGATATATATATGATTATATTAACACTGCCCTCTTGTTGGTTTTCCCAAATGTAAAGTTTTGCAGCTGCTTTAGTAGAACACAAGTGAAGTGCAGGATGTCACAGAGATCTATGAAGTGATAGTGACCTGCTCTTCCACTGGAAATCATCATTCATCAACTACTGCACTTATAGAGTGGAGGGCCTGTTTTTAAATTTGTTTAGAGCAATAAAATGTTACCAAATCAGGGACTCCACTGACAGAATGTCCAAAACCTGGAATGAAGTGTAGCTGACCTCAGGTGATCTGATGTGCACTTTTAAGCGTCCAGAGTTGTAGTTGTTGCCTGCGCCTCGCTGGATCCCGTTGTGGAGAGATGTGCTGCTGGGAAATAGTCCTTTCCCTGGGATGAAGGCTATCTCCACTGCAGTGTCTTGGCTGGAAACATAATATATAAAAATATAAGATATTAGCATTAATTTACATACAGTATAAGCAGAGGAAAGAGGGTTGATTGTAGTAGTGTGTGAAGCTGACTAATCCTCACTGTTATCACAGTCTCCTCAAAGATTCACAGACTTCAGTACTCATTTTGAGTTACTGAATGAGCCATTTAGATGTAGATGCACCGCTCACCTGTATTTGACTTTGTTCAGCATGCTTTTGGCCTCCTCGTGGGTCACACCTATCAAAGACTCCTTGTTAATGGCAATGAGCTGATCTCCAGGCCTCAGACGTCCATCCTGCACAACAAGGAGACAGAATCTTTAGACATGCTGAATCATACAGGTGTCATAATTTCTTTAAAGGCTCATTCTGTCACATAGGATTTCTTCTTGATCTTGATGAATGGGATGGGTACAGGGCAGAAACTTCACAGCGGCCCTGATAAGCATGTTCGCAGTGCACCATTAGTCTGGCCTTGTACTGTTACGGAATTTTTCAGTCTTTAGGCAACATGCTAAGGCCTTGGAGCCATTGAGAGACCTACACTAACTTTTAACAGACATACTGTCTCTCCAAACAGTAGATGCAGCTGTCTTCTCCTTTCAGATAAACAAGTGAACAACCTGATAGTGTTGCTATGGTGGCTGAGGTTGGAGAGGTGTTTGTCTTGTCTCTCTGAACAGAGAAGACGTAACTGTAATCTGGTTTGGATAACACTGACCCTGATCTGTGGAGCCAGGGGTGTTGAACTGTGGTCTCAGCTTGTGTATTCATAATTCCTGTGTTTGGATTTACAGACAAATAGGCTAATTCAATGTGTTGGGTCTGACCTTATTTGGGCATAGGTTCATCATGACCTTATCTGTGAATGTTTAAAGACTATTCTGGACAGACTGGAGCTCCAGAATTGAAGGGAGCATCAGGACAGAGCATGCACTGATTATTTCTTCATTCTCCTTGGCCAAGTATTATTAAACCAGTTTCAGCGTAAGACATATTGGACTCCTGTGTACTTCCTCCTTCTGATGTATGGGCAAAAAGATCAAATCTCCAACAGTACCCCTCAAAAAATCTTCCCTGCAGCCAAAGTGGCCTTAACACCCTGCCCTCACTGCAACACCTAATTTTGCCATTCTTTCCTCTGCTTCTTACCTGTGAATATGGTTTTTAGACGTACATTAGAGTCATCATCACAAATTTTATTTTGAAGGGTCAGTCTCATATTGAGATAAGCACATCCATCGATGGATCAGCATTGTCACACACAAGTCAGGAGCACAGTCTCTGATTGGTCGACAGACCATCTCGGACATGTTGTCAGCTACCCATAGGCATCTTGGGATTGCCTATAGGTGGCTAACAACACAACAAGAACAACAACTGTTTTCAATATGGAAAAATGGAAAAAATAACTGGAGAAGACATTCTGTTTTGGATTTATCAAGGATTTATTTTACAACCACTCTAAGGAGACACAGTACTTCAAGGCTTCTTAAAGGGATACAACTGCATAACAGCCGAAGTTGTAAAGGTACAACACTAGAGTTAGCATCAGCTTAAAGTTAGTTTTTACATACTGCCCTATTCCTTAAAGGAGCTATCACTTCGCTAATGACAGTAATGCTTCAATAATGTCCAATAAAACGTTATTATCAAGGCAGTTGAAGTAAACCATCCTGTGGTAATATGTTGCTTTGTCACAGTGGTAATTAAAACAATCCATACCATCACAGCCCTACTAGTGTCTTTGGTTGAGATTCTGAATTCTTACTGGATAAAATCAAATGAGGCACCGCGCACATAACCAGTGGTGGGTTTAATTTTGAGTCTGGTATGAAGTGCTGGCAAACTGGTCTATTTATGGCAATAGTTTGACACAAATCTGATACCAGGCAACCTGGAGACTTAATCTAGCTCATCCTGATGTGCCAAAGCCACAAAGAAGAAGAGACGAGAAGGTCGACTGAGCTGAGGTAAGAAAATGTGAGAAATTAGCGAAAGAATAGAACAAGAAATGATATTTGGACCAGCCATGGGGAGCACTGGGAAAAACAAAAGCAAAAGAGATGTGTTGTCAGCCCACTTTGATTCTGCACTGGCCCACATCCTCCTCCTCAAGATCCTAAATGTTGAAGGTTAAAGGTGTGAGACAGAAAATAACAGAGATAAAAATAAGCAAAGTTTGGGTTTGGCCGGTTGGGGCCCCTTTTGTTAGGAACTGCCATAATTAATTTAGCAATCAATTATTAAGCGATTATTAAATTAATTGCCAAATATTTCGACTATCGATTGGTCGGTGTGAGTAATTTTTTAAGAATAAATGTCCTAATTCTCAGATTTCAGCTTCTCAAATGTGAATATTTTCTGGTTTCTTTACTCCTCTCTGACAGTAAACTGAATATTTTTGGGTTGTGGACAAAACAAGACATTTGAGGACGTCATCTTGACATTTCTCACCATTTGCTGACGTATTATAGACCAAACAACTGATCAATTAATGGAGAAAATAATAGAAATCCTAAAATCTTAAATCTAAATCCTTGGAAATCTAAGGAAAGAAATCTAAAATCCTCAGTTGCAGCCCTACTTTTGTTGAACTTTTCATGAAGTTTGGTAAGGGTCAGTGTCAAAAATCTTAGCACCTGGCCAAGTATAATCACTATCAACCATTTTTCACTGTCGGAACTTGGGTAGTCAGTGTGTTTTCACAGTTCTCTATCTATCTATCCATCTATCTATCTAATGCAAGGCTGCATAATTCCCTAGCTGACTCATCCCATACAGCAAATCACAGTGCATGAAATTCTAGCTTGCTTCCTATGTGACACAGGGGATTAAGAGTTGGGATTTGGAGGAAATGGACAACCTGCTTCCATAAGCAGAAGACTGAGAAGCCGAGAGAGGCAGTGCCAGTAGCTGTTGTAAAAGAGCCGGGCATATTGTACAGGTTGAGTGAGTTAAAGAGTGAATGCAGAGTGTGGACATTTACCATGCCCTGTCTCTGACGCAGTCGCGTGCAGTCCTACTACCCTGTACCATTTACCATCTGTTTTAGGGATTTTGAGTCTGTAGGTCAGTGAAAAACAAATGGGCCAAAAGAAATCACATTCATACATGTCTGCAGCACTGCAGCCTCATCCCTGAGAAAAAAAAAAGGAAAAACAGTCCTGATGCTGGATTAATGTATGTGTGTATGGAGAGATGGTCTCTACCAACTCCTGATAACAATATCTTCTATTTAACTGCTACATTCTCCACTTTGTTCACCAGCTAGTTGCAAACTTTGTCAATCTGCTGTTTGGTCCTGAACAGGTATTGTCTTTTTTTTTTTTTTTTTTTTTTTGAATTTAATAAGCAGCAAAGAAGGAACTACATCAAAATCTCACTGTACAACCCTGTTCTGTAATGATAAATAAATATCTTGTGTCTTTTAATTTGTAACAGGTAGTGAACAGTGGGTTTATCAGAGCTCTTTCACTGAAAAGAATTGCCTGGTACAGCAGGAAACAAGGTTGGTTAGAGTTTGTGGGAAGATAATATAAGTTTTAGGTCATTTGACAGGGGGCATAATCCCAAGTCAAGAAGGGTCAATCTTTGGCTATGTTTTGCAAATGGAAGAAACCCGTTTTGGTGATTGTTCTGATGTGAGATTTGAAAGTTCAATCTAAGATGCCCCCAAAAGTATTAACATCAGATTTATTCAGAGTTGACTGATTATCACACTTCTGTGATAACATTTCATACTAAGTCCTGAGGCTAAGTTTTTCATCCTTGTCCATTTAGCTTAAAAAATGTTTTGTTCTTGTTTGTCCTCAATGCATTATGAGGCTACATATTTGCAGGTCAAGGGCAATGCTGAGAATGGCCATAAAAAGGTCAATAAGTCTGTATTTATAAACACCTAGAGAGGAAGTAAAACTAAACTTGCATCATCGCCATAGAGTGTTAAGTTACCAAAATCAATTTTTCTTTCCATCATAAAGTCAAAATCATACAAACTCCTTTTGTACATCTTGTACCAAAATGGACAAACCAGTGTTCAACTTTCCACAGGGATCACTGGATATTTTCTTAGCCCTGAGGCCCTCTCTGTGATTCACCAGCACTCACTGGCATCTTGAATCCAAGTGATGTAAAACCCTGCAGAACATATGCAACAAGAAAAATCTGCTTTGAATGAGCTTTCTTCAAGCATCAAAATACAAGTGCAGATTCCTGTATTTTCTGTCTCTCCCCTTCATTCTCCTTCTTTCCCTCCTTGTCATATTGCCCACAGTTGACAGCGAGTGGGCGGACGGAGAGGCAAGGAGAATGGGATTGGGGAGAGAGAAGCAGAGAAGCTGGAGAGAAGGAGGAAAGGCGATGATATATGCCAGCAGAGGGGTGTGTAGGATTGTTTTAGCGCCCGTGTCTATAGGGTCTTTTTGTAGGGTTGTTATTGTTAGTGCTAATTCAACATTATAACTGATTTCCCTTCAATCTTGTGAGTGGAAACTGAGGTCCTGACAGACAGGAGGTGATCTGACTGAGTTCCTGCCCACGTATGTTTTTGGCAACCCCAAACATAAAAGCATTGTCAGAAATGGCTCCATGATGGTATAAAGTGAGCACACTGGGGAGAAATTTCACAAAACGTCTGAACGTGAAGAATTCATGACGTAAAATAAAATATTTTGTTTGGTATGGGAAACACTAAGGTTACACTAATGTCAGGGCCACTGATAGAAAAGCATGAGCAGCTTTTATTGGAATGAACTGGGAACCATCCTGGAAGTATCCAGTTCTCTTCATACATTCTTGCAAGAAACACAAGGAGTCAGGTCAGACAGGTTGTAAACCTGCAGACAAACAGTTTAGTCAGATTACGTAGAAGTGAGCACTCCAGGGGGCAATTTAACAAAACCTATAGCGGATTAAGGGATTTTCCAGGTATCCTGGCTAACCTGGCGGTTCGTTTACATCCAGCCTGATTGTATGGATGTGTGTGTTTTTTGACCACCTAAGATGTCTTAGTAATGTCATTGTGTTCCAAGATCACAACAGTTAACTTCAAGTCAACCTCAACAAGGATGTTGGTATTTGGAAATTCTTAAAAACCCTACAATATAGCTTTATTTATTCAGGGAGGGTTCACTGAAAGTGATATTCTCCTTTGCAGGAACACAGAAGAGTTGCAATAAACTAGATTTATCCTTTAATAGCAGGGCAGAAAACTGTTTTTCTCTTATCTAATCTGTTGGTTGATGCGAGGCACGGTCAGCATTCTAACAGTGTTCCATTAGTTTGACAAACTGGAGCATTCATGTTAACCAAACAGCATTCATTTGCTGCTCCATCTCGCTCAGCAGACAAAGGGATCTTAAAGGCCTCCTGTGAGGGTGCAGTGTGTGCAGCACTTGTTGCCTTGTTTCTGTCAAGCACAAATAACTGTGTTCCCTATATTCCCTCTGAGACACTGTGGCCGGAGCGCAGAGCTCATCCATCATGTTTACCAGCAACTTCCTGTCAGGATAAATGGAACGTTTGCTTTTTGTCTCTCAACTCAATCCTTACATGCTTCCACCAGTGCACTCCTGTAGCCAGTCTTAGATAATAACAAAAATAATA
Source organism: Lutjanus argentimaculatus (assembly GCA_034769285.1). Lineage (NCBI taxonomy): Eukaryota > Metazoa > Chordata > Actinopteri > Lutjaniformes > Lutjanidae > Lutjanus > Lutjanus argentimaculatus. The sequence goes on along the minus strand of JAWZSL010000044.1, from coordinate 646,974 downwards.
ATTATCAACTGTTCTGAGGTTAAAAAAGCTGCTTGTATACATCTACCAGTATGCAAGAAAAAAATCTTCTGCATTGTAATGTGTGTGCGTGTAAGTGTGTGTGTGTGATTTGGGTGAACAGCAGCAGGGTGATGCCCTAAGCAGAGTCCTAGCTTGATGTCTGACCTTCACACTTGGTGTAGTGTGTCTGCTCTGGGACCCTGGGACTCCACTCATAGGGCAGCACTGACACCGAACAACACAAACACCAAGAAACATTCAAGCAGTGACTAATTATTATTCTTTAATCCAGCATGAATTCCTAAATATTCAACAGGATTTAATGAACTGACAGTATTGTATTTGTCACCTCATGGAAATTTCTTTCAGCAGGTCAAGGTGACACTACAGATGACAAAGAAATACTGCATGAGGAAGAAGTTTTGGCTTAACTGTGCACTATTTATATTCTTACTGATAGTGTTATTAGAAGTAGCATCCTTTGGAGGACCCAGCATCTAAATTGCGACACACCAAGCTCTTTCATTACAAGAAAACACGCAATTTATACACAATTTAAAGCAAAACGAAATGACAAAGATTGCAGATTGCATCAGTTTCAGGAAAGCTGCTGCAAGTTCATTAATTTTCACTACAAAACTCCACAAGATCCTGGTGAGACTCCAGTTTTGATAGCACATGTATATGTATACATATCATTGCAAGACTGGGCAGCTAGCTCCATGGCTAACCAAGCTAACTAGATGTCTGTCTGTCTCATCACTTTTTTGTTTCAAAAACTGATCCATTTGGCGTCACTGCATCTGAGGGAACGTAGCTAGCTTACAGTGACATTTGTCTCTACCTGATGATGGTCATGATTTCTGTGGTGATATTCTAACATAATTATAAATTATTGGAATTATTTGAATTTGACTGACCCACCAGTGGGCTGCTGCCCAGTGGTTGAGAACGGCTACTGAGTTAGTGGACCTTGAGTTGACATTGTGTTATCAACTGCTGTGTCCAAGCTGAATGATGAACCCTCAAACTCTGTGTCACTGCAGACCGACGGCTAATAAAACTGATTGTAATCACTAAATGCGTCTTAGTCCTAGTACGGAGGAGCTCAAATAGCTCTACACTACTACATCTGTGCTTCTTAACCTAATATTATTAACCTAATAAGGAGTGTTGGCAGCCTGCAGCACTCATCCAACTTAATTCCCCATTGACACCGTTTCAGCAGTAGTAACAGATCCCTGTGACGCTGAGGCTAAAAGCAAGATTAGCTTAAGTCACAACATCACTTCATCAACTGACAGTCAGATAATGTCTCTAATGCAAAGGTCAAAATGTCAAGACGGGACCACTGAGATAAGAAAACTCAAAACACTCAGTGAATTCAAAACTAAAAGTTATTTATTTGGAGGGTTTAGAATATATCTTTAATGTGGGTATGGCAACAAACATACTCTGTATGAACAAGGTTTATGACTTGTCATTAAGTGTTTGGTCAATTATGTCACTTTTAAACCAAAGTTGATGATTAAAAATGTCTTTGTTGTGGAAACTTTACATTGTAGGGTCCTAACTTGGTTAGAGCCCACCTTGAAGAGCCAAGGGTCATCTCGACTGGGAACCAGGGACCTCTTGTAGCACAGGCGGCCACAGTAGCGGCAATGCCCACTAGCAAGCAGACATGCAGCTGTATGAATGTGTTACAGTATTGTCAAGCTTAAAACTGTTTAGCTTTATGTTTAACATTAGATTATACTGTCATATCTGGTTGGTCTTGGCAGTCATGAGACTATTATAAGTGTGTCATGAATATTTTCCTTGACTTCAAGTAAAGTGGTACCATTTGGACTTGTCATAGATGTCATTAAATGTTATGAGGCCAGTTTGATGACAAAGTACAGGCTGCTGTTGTCTGTAGATGGCATTAGCACGCGTATTTATGATTTTTAGGTGAACTGAACAAAAAGTAAGGGATAACGTGAAAGATAAATGAAAATACACATGAACCTTTTGATTGGTAAAAATGCACCATTCATTTCAGAAAATGTCTGACTTAATGTTTCTTTCAGTTATTGTGCCTTCATGTGGTGTGAGAATAATCTGAAAACAGAGTTTGCAACAGGTAAAATTGACTTGAACGCCCCTCAAGTCGAGCAACAGCTCAGAAAGTGTTGGCACGCTACTTGCAGAGTTGTTGATGTCATACATGCACAATCATGGCAGATAAAAATAAATGTTTGATTGATGGTAATAAACTTTTTATTAATTCATGTATTGTATATCATTGTTTTGCTGGAATGTAATTTGCAATATGGTATTGGATTGTGGCCTAACCGTGACCTAGATTTGATAGAAAAGTTATTTAACCCTGATAAAAAGTCAAATAAAACAACATTTTAGTAGTTTTAGGGAATGTACTGGTGCAGCAACACGTCTGGGACTAAATCACAAACTGTTTCAGCAACATCAGTCTTCACTGGGACGCCAGTCTCATCCAAACATCACCCAGATGCTCCAACAAATACAACAACTGTAACCTTTGTAGAGTCCATGTTGGTTCCACACTACAACTTAAAAGGCTTATGAACACACCAAAGTCGGAAAATGTCTTCTCAACTCAGGAAATGGACCATCCGAGGAGCACTTGAATGCAGCATTACTTTTGGCTGCTTTTATACATTTTCATCAAAAGTCTAAGACTGAAACATAATCAAATAAAGTTAATGTAGGTCCTCTAATCATGTCACTGTACATGTAAAGTGTTAATTCAATAAGTGCCTGTATGGATTTAGGTCTATACTGTATATATGTCCACTATGTGCATGGAGGTGACAGGCTGTTATGGTATGTCCATTTCAGACAGCTAGTCACAGAGACAGACATTAGCAGGCTGTGACCTGAGCATGACCTGACCTGAGCTCAGCAGTGTTGTACACTAATGTGAGGTCAGTGCTGCAGAGGTCTGCACATGCACTCTGTACTTCCCTTCTTCATCCTTCTGTCTGTCCTCTACCTCTGTTCATCATGTTGACTTCATGTCCCTATAAGAAGTCCATTATTGCTGCACCTTCTCAATGAGGTTCAGTCACGTACCTCAGGATCCTTCAGTCAACTGAAGATATGAGGTTCCTCAAGGAACAATGGATTCATATTATTGTCATCATTCTGTTAACTGTAATTGATGCAGCAGTTATCAATCGATTTAAAGTAGTTTTAATTTTTTTTAATATACTGATTTACTGCTGAAGAACTACAATTCACATCACCCAACTAATCTACTACCATGGAAACATTACCAAAAGAAAGGGGAGTAAATTCAGACATGATCACAATACTGTACACTCCTGACTTTGTTAAAGTCCTGAACAGCAGCACTAAATCACAAAATTTCCTCCCAGGTCACTGTTGATATTTTCAGACTTGCCTGTGTTTATTCATGGTTTATTATTTATAACATCACGGTAAGGCTTGGAAGAAATTGCTCCCTTCCCCACCCCTGTTTTCTTTCCCTCTCCTTCAATATGTGCAGCTGAATATCACCGTCTTCATTCTTACCCGGTGACAGTCTCCTCCAGACAGGACCTCCTGGATGAAGACCGCGGGACCAGTCAGGCCTGTTGGAACCTCCTCCGATGGTGATGCCCAAACTGCTGGATCGCGCCACTGAAATGAGTTGAATCACTCCTTCACCTGGATGACTGAGAACAAGAGGACACATAAACCAATTAATCTCTGAAGTAAAGAAAAGGGGCTCAATTTTTTGAATAAAAGTGCTGCTAGTCCATGGTGAGAGACAAATTATTACTTGCTCCCATTTGAACTGTGCCATGAAATTAAACATAAGACGTTTGTCAGTTTAAAAGATAGTTTTAAAAGACAAGAAAGTTACAATTTGTGGTAGTTTTGTTGTAGTTTAGTTTCCAGTGAAATCATAAGTATTTTCTGGACACAACTTGCCAACTCAGAGCAAATTCACAAAAGGATTGTGTGGCTTTTGCCCGCCAAGCCTGTTACACAAAGTGACACACACACAAAGTTTGATTAATCCATAAATCTATATTAATATAATTATAACAATTATTATCTTATTATTCAATTAATATAACCGTTCATTTACTAAAATAAATATCAAAACTCATTAATATTTCAATATTTTATTCAATCATAATCCTGAAAAATAGACACAGAAAGCACATTTGAAAAATGATAATAGCGGCATATTTTAATGTTAGTCTAATTTCCACCCAATTCAATAGACTCCATGTCAGATGCCTGATCAGAAAATACTGGACCTCAAATTTAAAAGGCATTAACTAATTACTGTCAACCCTTCACTGAACTGGACGATCAGTATTTTGACTTCAAACTGAAACTGGTTTGACATGGAGTTATTTCATCACAGTAATCATATGCAGGCAAGATGATCACTGGCTGTGTATTTTTGCATCAGTGTGAAGCAAAGAATTGAAATCAATCATAGACAGCCTGCAACGCTAGGCATGTGCATGCGTGGTGTACAGTTAACAGCAGCAGAGCAGACATCACTTTTAACAGGGAGGTAATGAAGAAACATCTAGAAAATCTATTTAAGTGACTTCTACTAACAGAAAATGTTCCACGTGTTGATAATCCTGTGATATCGTGCTTGGGTGATGACAGAAAGTAAATAGGACAATTCTGCTGCTGCAGGAGGACAGGTCACTCAGTGCTTCACTTCCAGCACTCTTGTGGAGCAGTTGTCCTCCTGTGACAACTCATGTCCAGTTTGTGGAGCTAAAGAGAGCCAAACTGTTGCATCTCTGTCTAAAATACTCCCACACTTTACATGATCGTGGTGAGGCTTGCTCTGTGCAGCTTGTTCTCTGGATGAATCCATTTTCTGGTCGGCTGCAGCAGTTCAATGGGACACACTGATGCACATCATGCAAATCACTGCATTTTTGTAATCTAAGACGTCCATTACACTGACGAATTGCCCCTGCCCTATCCGGTACAATTTGTACATATTTAAATGAGGTATTATGCTTACATTTAGCGCAAAATTGGCCCCTCTCTATGAAGAGGCTGCAAAACTTTACTTTGTAATATCGTTAGCACAATATCTTATGTAAATTGGGCCTGGAGACGGGGCAGATAGTGCTTACAAGTGTTTCGCAACTCATGGTGCTATCAGTGGCTACAATCCATTCTTTGTGAATTCACCCCTCAGTCCTTCAACAACACAAGAACAGTGTGGTGGTTGACATGACACCTGTAAACACAGATGTTACCTGAGGGAGCGCAGCATGGGCCCACTGTTGTTGTACATGTTCTGAGAGCCTGCTGGACTCAGCAACAAAGGACTCTGGGAGCGAGATGAAGAACCAGATGAGGTGCTATCCAGGTACCGGCCTCCTGTGGAAAAGAAAAGAAAATAATCAAACCACAATGTACACAGTGGGTAAGCAGAGTAACCTGAGCTTAGCTGGGTGTAAAATCAACATTTTTCACAATGGCAAAAGAGAGACTCTTCTGAATTAAGTAATTATTCAAGTGAGGTGTGGTAAGAAAACATGATGGTCTCTTGATGGTCTATAAGTTGAGTAGTCCAGGGAATAAACTTTTCACACATTTTAGATGTACTGAATTGAAACAGAAGACTTTAACAATTTCTTGCGACTACAGATGGCTCCAGTGGCACTGAGTCTCTCCACTGAACCTGTATCATCCTGTTCAACATTTCTTAAGCCTGAGCGACTCTAAGCACTGAATAATACCCAATGTGCTGACCAAAACAGCCCAAAAATCCACCAGACTTGTTTTTGTTCTGTTTTTTTTTTCATCCACTGCCTGGAGTGAACATCTGCTTCTTTCCTGTCCTCAGTTTCAAAGGTAAATCTCACAGTGGGGAGGTTATTCATGGTGAAATTCAGCTGTATACAAAGATGTCATGATGTTTTTGATAGAGTGAGTTGAAAAGACTTCATTTTGTGAACTATTACACACAGAGATCTGTTTCTAAGGGAGGGAAGGGAAGAAAGCAAAGAAAATAGTCTGTCAGTCTGTCATTGTGTGCTTGCACCATCTTTATTTGTTAACATGATCTGCTTCTTTACATCTCTAACAGACCAACAGGGCTAAGACTAGCAAGTCCCAAGACAAGACCAAGACCAGCAAGTCCCAAGTCAAGACCATTAAGTCCAAACACAAGACTAACAAGGTCCAATTCAAGACCTTCAAGTGCCATGGCTAGAATCCAGTCAAGATTAACAAGTCCCATGTCTAGTCCAAGTCAAGATCAACAATTCCCATGTCTAGACTCAAGCAAAAACCAAGTCCAAGGTACTCAACTAACAACAAGTCCCAATATAGCACCAACAAGTGCCATGCCTAGACTCAAGTTGTGACAAACAAGTCCAGTCCCAACTCAATACCAAGAAGTTCGCAACACAAAACCAACAAGTCCCAAGTCAAGACCCACATCCTAACACAAGACCAACATGCCCCAAGTCAAGACCCACAGGTGACATGCCTACACTCAAGTCAAGAAGAAGTCCCATGTCTAATCCAAAGTCAAGACCGAAAAGCCCAAGGTCTAGTCCAAATTCAAGACCAACAAGTCCCATGCCTGGATTCCAGTCAAGTTAAGCAAGTCCCATGACAAGCCCAATGTCAAGACCAAGAAGTTCAAGGTCTAGTCCAAGTTCAAGACAAACATGTCCTACTCAAGAGAAGACCATGCCTATGTCCCAACTCTAGACCAACATGTCTGAGGTTGAGACTCAAGTGAACAACAGTAAGTCCCAGAAGTTCCAACCAACACATCAGTGTAAAGTGATGAGTCATTGGTGGTTAAGATCGAGCTGCAAGTCTTTTTAAAATTTTGTCACGTCAAGTCAAAAGTCATCAAATTCATGACTTAATCCAAGTCATGGGACTTGAGTCAACACTTCTGGTATATTTTGAACGAGTCTCCTATGAAACAGCTCACCTTCAGTTACTTAAAGCTGCTATCTGTGCATGTCGTTTTCTGAACTACAAAAAAGATGATTAGACATGTCGTGTTGGCCTTCTTAAGCTGTCAAGACACTTTCATGAGACCTGTTTGTCGACGCACCCTCCCCCCACATGTCTGCTGTGGCTTGCAATTGCTGTATTATTGCAAAACCAATGATCCGACATTCACACCCACTTCATGTCATGATGGACCAGCTGTGTGGAGGTGAGAAAGGAGCCGGGATTTGAATTTTTACCATACTGCAGACGTAACAGATTTTTGCTTTAGATCAACAAGATAGCCTTAAATCCATGTATCCTCATTCTGGTGCTGATGTACCCTGTTTTTCAACACCATGCCCTACACAGAGCACACAAGACTGCACACGTGCTGAAGCCGTGTTTTAACAAATCTGTACCAGCTGGCTGCCTCCTTCCCGACCGAAACAGATGTTGGCAATTGTGTAATGGACAAATGCACTTGTCATAAGCCATTTTTAAAGGCAGACTTACTCCATCTACCCTTTAGGCTTAGAGCTGTCAAATACAGAAAGGTCGAAAATTCAGTTTCACATACATTTAAATGAGCAGGGAATCTGCCCGTATTTAATTACAGTAACTTCTTGTGGAAAAAAGAACTATGCAGGAATTACCTACCTTGCTGTATGGGAGAGTTGCGTGTCGATCCTGTGCTACCATTAGATCCATACTTCTCGAGCAACTCAGCAAATTCTTTCCTGTTCAGAGAAAACAAAAGAGAAACATTAACTGGAAAGAAGTCAGTCATGGGCATAAAGAAAAGATGTACTTATCAGCAGTTTCATTGACCAGGACAGTGTCTGAACCAGAGCTAACCTTGAGTTGACACCAATCAATAAATTCTATTCAATTCTAATAATCATGGACTGTCCAAAGTCACTGTACAAAAGGAAAAGTTACATGACTGATTGTAATAAAATAACCCATTTTTTAAGTTGTGTGTGGTATGTGTGTATAAAGGCCTAAATGGCCATGCATCCAATGATGTACAGTTGCTTAAACATAAATGAGCCTGGAATAGATCATAGTCATAATTCAAAAATCGATTTCTTTGTTCTTTTGGATTTAAAACCGGTCAGAGTGTTGGGGACCAAAATCTGGAACAGCCAACTGGATGATGTCATCAAGTTTTCAGAAACAGATTATGAAGTTATGGCAATGTGATTATCATATGATATGCTTCAGATGTGAAGGTTATAAAAAGTCAACGTTCACTTTTGACTTCAAGTTTTGAAGTCAAGTTGTGTTTGACCCATCCATCCACACCAACCTCCTCCCCACGTTTGATTTTCTCACTTTTTGTCCTATGTCACCTGACTTCCTCATTTGCTCCATTCATAAATACTATGGCCACTAGAGGTCACTGCCTAACAACAGAAGGAAATATGAGTCATAATACAATTCATAAGGTTGGTTTTCTGGGGAAGGCAGCCTGAAATAACCTGACACACCACATGGTTTGTTGCACAGAACCATCCAAGAAGTCGTCCTTAGAAACTGTTTGGAAAAGAGCAGGCACTTTCAAAAAAACACTTGGCAGGTGATTGGATGAACCATCTATCCATTAGGGGCTAACTTCAACCAATCAGATCAAACTCTTGCCGTAGCCAGCTGCCTTGCAAAGGAAAGCCTGGAATTGTTTTGTGAATGTTTATTTTTTGTGATTAACTCAAACTGTGTTTTCAACAGCTTTCAAGTTAAGAAAAGTTAGGAAACCATGTCCTCTTGCTTCTTGTTATGAGAACTGAAAACTTTGCAGACTGCTGTAGACCTGATGAAAACCAAGGTTAATGTGTTCACTGAAAAATAACTCAATGATAAACATAGATTCATTGCTGTAAGAATGTTAGTCACTCAGCAGGATGTCACTCAGATAAAACAAATAACTTTTGGTCTCAGTATCAACTGTACTCTCAGTTTCATAGGAAAACAGTATATACAAACTGGAAACGGTGTTTGTGGCTCCTGTTTTAGCGACCATGTCACTGTGCTGTGATATCCCCTGTGGATGATGATTTGAATGTGGTGTTTCTAAGCAGATTATGATAAGCGGTCACATTGGCTCCATGGTAAATAAGGACAAAAATTGTTCTTGGACAGCGCAAAAAGACAGAAACCTCAGGCTGCACCTCTTTCATAACCAGCAGCAACAGATGATTGGGTTAAAGGTGCCACCAGCATTTATTTCACACTGAAATGACTGTACTGAATCATAACGATGAAGCAGCACTTATAATCTGACAATCTGTCACACTCAAGCTTTTGGTCATGATGCTGTTGCTGCCGCTTGTTCTGATGTGCGCTCCATTCATTTAGACATTAGAGAGATCAAAAACAGATACTCCTTAAAAAAAAAATCACTAAAACTAAAATCGATAAATTGCGTGTCAATTTTGTTATGGCAGTTTTTGGACATTTTGTTAAGTTTACTTATTTATTTGGAACAGAGTGCTTGTGACCATTTTGTTTTTGTCCCATTATAGGTTACTGTAATTTACTGCTTCATGTGTAGAGTCACTTCTTTTCTGGTCTTAATTTTGGGCTTACACTGCATTTTATTGTCTTTTCAACACTGTGTGAGGAAGACTAGCTACTACTATGTACAAGCTAGTGGGGATCCAAATAAAGAATAAAGAATTTCTCCCTCCACCACCACAGCATTTTTGTGCATTTTGTGGATTCCATGACTCAGCGATATGTGCCTCTAACATATGTATTAGCTCCTAAGGCATTAACCTGCCTGACAACACTTGACATCCAACTTTAAAGGAGCCCTGTGGTATTTTCATTGAAAAGAAAAACAAGTGCTGTTTATATTCAAAGGGGGAAAAAAAACGTCCTATTCTGTCTTTCTTTTTTAAAATTTTTCTGTTATCTCTTGTTATTATATTATTATTTTTAGTTCAGTCAGACAACTCACGTTTAGAATGTTTATTGAGCAGCAGAACATGATTTGAGTTTGGCGTCTAGGCTCCGACTTCATCACTCCCCGCAGCTTAAGTTACACAGTGATAAGGGGAGTGACGAGCAAATTCTTGAACCCCCCCGTCGGAGCCTGCAGGTGGATGCTGGGGTGGTGGTGGGGTTAAAAGAGCAGGGAGCAATGCTAGTGCACGGCAGCAATGCATTGGTAGGCAGGGGGAGAAATGGGAGGTTCAGCAGTTTAAATAGACCGCAAGATTGGAAGTGTGCGTTTGGTATGTAGTATTGAGAATGAGGTATGTCACATGGGATTGGCGGAGCAGTTCGAGTTGACTGCCTGAACTAGCTCTCAGGCGTCGCCACGTTTATTATTGATAGTTTGTCTAAATGCCTCTCTTTTCTCCTCTCATAACTGTCAAAATTTTGATGAGTCAACTTGCACTCAGGGCTGTATAGGGGTGTTCTAGCCAATCAAATGTGATTTATCAAACAAATCATATAAAACTGATTTTGACCTTTTAGCTAGTGTGCCATGGCAGCTAGCAGAGCATTATCATGGTTCATAGGTGGGTGTTAGGATATGAGCTGGTAAAACATTACTTACATTTCCATGAAAAACATCTAATTTATTTATTTCCCACTCATCCTCCACCTCCTGGTAACTAAAGCTGCAATGTTTAATTGGTTAATTGATTATTACATTAATTGCCAACTATTTTTTATAATCAATTAAGAGGTTTGAGTAATTTTTTAAGAACAAAAAAGTCAAAATTCTCTGATTTCTGCTTCTTAAATGTTACTATTTTCTGTTTGTTTTTTTTACTTCTCTGTGACAGTAAACTCTATATCTTATATATTATTTTTTATATATATCTGATATTTGAGGACATCATCTTGGACTTTGGGAAACACTGATCAACACTTTTCACCATTTACTGACATTTTATAGGCAAACCAATATTATAAATTAATCAAGAAAATAATCAACCGATTAATTGACTATAAAAACAATCCTTAGCCACAGCCCTATTGGTAACGTGAACTAAATCAAATCCCTGAACAATCTGATCAAATCCCTGCAGTAATTATATCCTGACCACATACTGCATTTCACTCAGAAATATGTCACATTATAGAAGCCAAAGACACTTGAACTACTGTTTTGCTGGGACTTAAAGGCCTAACAAGCATGTTAAATGCATGTGATATATATCGTATTATGTGTTAAATCTACTATTTTGTGTCAAAAAGGCTGCCGTGAAAAAGTCTATTCAGCTCATACATTTTAAAAAAGTTATGCACGTATACTTGCAAATGGAAATATTTGGTTAGCCTCTAAAAAGTGAATTTCACCTTTGTTTTCAGTCATGAATTTAGTGTTTAAAGGAGGGTTAAATTTTGTTAAAGGGTGGGCTTTACTGAGTCATGATTGTAATAGTGTGATTTAATTTTCTTATGACATTTACCAAAGCTCTCACAGCTGCTAAGCATGTTGCTCATGCTAAGCTAGTTTTGATTTGTTTTTAAAAGAAATAGAGGGACAGACAGGCATAATCCCCCCTCCCTTCCTCCCGTCCACCCCCCACCCCCCAACAGCTCCTGTGCTCTGGCCTGCAGGGTAGTTAAGGCACAGCACAGATTAACACACAGGGCTCATCTCGTCAGGAGCGCTGCCCTAGGTTAAGCTCCCTCCCTCCCTTAGTCTGCTGTCCTTCCTCTGCATGCAGAGCAACACAGAGACAAGGAGGGGAGGGGAGGGGGCTCAGGCTACCTGACACCACTGAGAGAGAATCCTGCACTACTTAAGAGTAAACTACACTACACATGACATTTGTGTTTTGACGTTCATAAATCTAAAGATGTCAGCACTTTGCCTCACACTCATGCAGTTCTACATATTCAGACTAGGATGTTCCCAATAAATCCACACTCTGCCGCTGGCTGTGTCACTGAGCTATTAGCACTATTAACTTCTAATTTCTGACACATATCCTCTCTAACAGCCGAGGTGTAAATCCTGCTTGTGTCACAGTCTCTTCACTGAGGATTACACTTAGAGGCAGAAAACCGCCGTTTTTAGGAAATATCAGGGGCTGACACGTATGTTCATGTGCAACGGTCCTGCTCGTGTGAATATGCAAATCCACTACTACCTTTGTCAACTTACAATAAAGGATGATGTTGTCTGAAGTGGATTTGGGGGGAGATGAAGCCTGCCATGCTGACAGCTGGCACTGACCTTGTTTTCACCCAAACTGCTTGTGGTCAGATTAGAAAACTGGTTGAACACCAATACTACCTCTCTGCTGTCAGTAATGCCAGTGATGCCATGTCAGTACTACTGTTCATGTTTTATATGCATTGTATGCACATTTTTGAGTGCATATATTTGCCTTTGTCAGAAAATGCTTTCATGAAAAGATAATCCCCCAGAGGGGGAATTTGTGATGCTAGAACAGGCTGCCATGAGAGCGATGCAATCTTTAGACAATATAGCTTGTTTGGTGGCAGATGAGGAAAAACTCCAGGACTAAGGAAAATTGATCCACTGTTGCTAGTTGTGGTTCTGATCTGTTTTGTGTTCACACTGGCTTGTTAAAAATGAACCAACCAAGATGAGTAAACAAAGTGCTGACTGACAGGTAACTCATTCACTGGACAGTTTTGGTGATGTCATCCTGCATCCTCACCATGACAAGGACCAGGGATGGTGCGATACCAGAAATTAAGTCAATAAGTCAATACCAATACTAGTGAATTTCCACGATTCCCGATACCTAATTCAATAACATGGTAAAAGACAAAAAAAAAAAAAAAAAAAAAAAAAAAAAAGAATAAAATTCAGCCATTGTTGCTTTTTTTTTTTTTGTCTTTTTTGTTTTTGCCAGATTCAGGACAAAAGACTGAGGGGGAGATTTACTGAGCCTGTTGCAAATCACTGTCAGGGAAGCATGTTGTCATGTCTGGAAAGTAATGCAAAAGTGATTTGTGCTCAGATACTAAGTCTGTTGCTTTTTCTTTTGCTGGCGTTCGTCTGCTCAGTGAAGAAAAATAATCCAAGAGTCCAGAGTTTTAAGATTTAACTTGTTCTGTCATGCTTTGAGCATCGATCAGCTGAGCTGACAGAGCGCACTGGATGCGCTGCTGTGTGTACTGCTGCAGCCAAGGCGTGACCTTCCCGTCGTAACCCGTGGTATTTTCTATAAAGTTGATCTGAACCCACCCATCCTGTGGGTTAACTGGGTCGATTGGCGCATCACTACTTTTTCTTTTGGATGAGTCGTAACAGAGCTGTTGCTACAGTTGCACATGTTGCTATCTTATACATGTACTTGTTGTGTTAGTAGGCGTTCTTCTCCTTTCTCTGGTATCTAAAAGCAGACTACAGCTCTTTAAGCACACTGATCATTCTAAGCATTTCTGATTTTTTTATTTATTTTATTTAACCTTTATTTAACCAGGTTTGTCCATTGAGATCAATGATCTCTTTTTCAAGAGAGACCTGACCAAGAATGGCAGCAACACATAGTTTCAACAAATACACTCGAGTCTCATAAAACACAATGACATGATAGAGGACAATTATGAATGAAAGCAGCAACATTCAGACAGTTTGATGTCTGTGGCGTGTCCAAAAGAATTGCATTTCTGGTACCTACACTACTGTAAAAATTTTCAAAATTTTGGATCCAAATGAAGTTATCAGCGCAAGATGGCACTGCTCATATCCACGATATTTGAGCTTCATTTTTGTCCAGTGGGAGGAAGTGGAGAGGCGTTGTCCATCTTTATTTACAGTCAACGGTCACAACATGATCCTGAATAACTGATGGATTTAACAGTAGTCCAGGTTTTGACTTCATGCTTAAATTACAGATAGACTATCACAAAATCCTGCGGCTGCTTGGCTTTGCTATTGTACCACAAACAAGATGACTATCAGAGTTTGCCTCTCTGTAACAATACCTATTTGAAGAAGCCACCATCATCATGGGCTCATGATATAGTTTATGAAAAATATTCAATTTGAGAAATAAAGGCAGTCTCTTTGCTAATAAGCTAATACTTAAATATGAAAGTATGACAAGAAGTACAGTAAGTTAGAGGATTCACAATCTAATCCTGGACTGTTTTTATCTTGGAGAAAAGTAATCTCAACAGGCACTGTGAGAACTACTGTGACATTTGCTTACTTTGCTTCCTCATCTCTGGCTATGAGAAGGCGCATGTGATTGGTTGCCGAGGCTGCTCTCAAGACGTCCACAGCTCTGAAAAATAAACCGAGGCACAAATACACATTTACATGATTGTTACAGCATCACCTCAGTCAATAGTGTGATCAAAACAATGAGTTCACTGAACTACCTTTCACTTGTGACTCCTACTAGACTGTCCCCGTTCACCTCCAGGATCTGGTCCCCTGGCATCAGGTTTCCTGTCAAAGGTCAGAGAAATGTCAGGTGATCTTCAGTACACAGTGGAGCAGGAGAAAGAACTTGTACAGCAAGGCTTAGAGAGTGAAGGTTATCAGGTATCATCAACTATGTCAGGACAAATGGACCAAAGCCAGAAATGTTGAAATTCCTTCCAGAAAACACCAGCTTTGGGTGATATTGGATACCACAGTAGTTAAGTTGGACAAGAGCGATATGTTTTCAGATAGCTGTCACGGCAGATGGCCGACAACCCAGAGGGTCGTGTCTAGATGAGAACCCCAGACCTGCAAAAGAGCTTGTAAAGTCTCCTACAGACTGTGAGACTTTAGCCATCTTATACATTAATTGCGAGCCACCCTGTGTGACATGGATCTTGGATAAACTTGGGTATGACATCAAGTTTGAGGTATGCACAGCAGGCCAAATGACCTGCTCTGTATGAAAAGTGCCCTGAGATAACCTCTGTTATGATTTGGTGCTTTATAAGTAAAATTGACATGACTTCACTTTCAGTTATGCACATTTGTTATGTGTTTAGTATTTATTTATAATTCTATATTTAAGTATACTTTAAACTGTTAACAGTTAATGTATTGTAAAATTTCAAATTTGCCTTACAAATGAAAAATGCTGTTCTTTCATGTCAACAACCGTCAACCGTTTTGTGCTTCCTTTTTAAAAAAGTGTTGGTTCCGGCACCGTTTAGGCATCAGTACTGTTTTAAAAGTATAGTTTGAGCAACAGTATCTGAAAAAACTGAAATGCTACCAAACCCTATACATTACTAACATCAACACTGACTATTTACTTTACATGGGACACAAACCTCTGCCTCCTGGCTAAAGGTCCTTCTTTTGTGATGTACGAGTAGACTTTTGAGCCGGCAGGGCCTTTCTGTGTGGAGTTTGCATGTTCTCCTCATGTCTGCATGGGTTCTCTCCGGGTACTCCGGCTTCCTCCCACAGTCCAAAGACATGCAGCATAATAGGTTAATTGGTGACTCTAAATTGCCTGTAGGTGTGAATGTGACTGTGAGCGGTTGTCTGTCTCTATGTGTCAGCCCTGCGATGAACTGGCGGCTTGTCCAGGGTGTACCCCGCCTCTCGCCCAATGTCAGCTGGGATAGGCTCCAGCCCCCCGCGACCCTCACGGATAAGCGGTTACAGAAAATGGATGGATGGATGGGTAGACTTTTTAAATGAAGGCACAAAAACTAATTGGATGGGTTTAGATTTAAAAAACTACTTGGTTTGGATTAGGAAAAAATCATGGTTTGGGTTAAAATAAGTATACTTACTTACTTACTTAGTGACACATTAAGCAATGTCATTTAGCAGCAATGTCACTGAGCAGCACACAACTTACATATACTAGTAAGTTAAAATATCAGGGACAACACAACAGCACATCAAAATATAATATATAGTGCGCCTCTAGACATGACCCTAGACAGGTACCTGCAGCTTCATAGTCTGAAGCATAAAGGCACTGACCAAGCTGCTGTATTTGATGCGTTGGGAGTGAGAAGGGGCTGCTAGTTTATGCTAAACAGTAGAAAAGGTATGTAACCATTCCTACGTGACTCTTGCAGCAGGGCAGAGTTTGCAACTTTGTGTGTGTCTGTACGAATCAGAGGTTATGATTAACTTTGTGTCATTTGAGTCTAATGTCCTGACAGAGCAGTAGTCGGGTAGGAACGTGTAGAGGTTATGCAGTAGCTGAACAACATAAGGTTTGTTGGTTATTCTCGCTGATGATGCTACTTTCTTTTAGTGTGCACAGCAGGCATCAGAGAGGGAAGCTGCTACAACTGTTGCATTCTCCACGCTGACTCTGACTTCTCTCCGAACAAACAGTACACCAGCTGAAACCTTAAAAAATGTAGTTGGGGTAAGGGGTCACAATGTGAGGGAAATCTTCAAAATAATAGATTCAACTGTGAGGCCAAAACCCAGTGTGGATGTCACGATACCAGAAATTTAGTAGTCAATACCAATATCGTGAATTTCCATGATACCTAATTCGATACCACGGTAAAATTCAAAAACAAGAATAAAATTCAGCCAGTGCTGTTTTTCTTGCCACCTGAAATAAAAACTTTTCTGAGGTTCTAAGACAAAAGACTGAGGGGAGATTTACTGAGCCTGACACAAATCACTGTCAAGGGAGCATGTTGCCATGTCTGGGAAGCGATGCAAAAGTGATTTCTGCTCAGACATTAAGTCTGTTGCTTTTCCTTTCTCTTTCTCTGCCTCTTGTTCCCTTCATATTTTAACAGATAATTTTAACAGAATAGCAGTTAATATCTGTAGGTCTATACTGTATTTTTTTTGGCCTGGTGTTTGGCTGCACAGTGTAGAAAAAGAACAGAGTCCACAGTTTCAAGATTTAGCCTATTTTGTCGTGCTCTGAGCACCGATCAGCCGAGCTGACAGAGCGCACTGGATGCACTGCTGTGTGCACCGCTGAAGCCAGCATGTGTGTTTGAGAGGAAAGTAGGAGGACTACTGCTCGCTGTCTTTCTAGAAGTCAGTAATATTTACTCCATGATCTTTGTCACTTGACCCGTCGTAACCTGTGGTATTTTCTAAAAAGTCGGTCCAAACCCACCCACCCCGTGGGTTAATTTGGTTGCTATCTTACACATAGTATTGGTTCTTCGTGACATCCCTGTACCAGACCTTCAGCTCTAAGTTCCCTGCAGCAGTCATCACTGCATCCAGTCATGACTATTTCCCCTACTGGATCTGTGATGGGGGGATGACCTTTCCTCCTCAGTGTGGCCTACAGTCACTTGAAACATCCTTCAGTAGAACTCCACATGAATCTACCTCCTGTATCACTCCTCCACTTCTTTCTTGTCCAGTTGTATCAGACTTTGGAGATGAAGATTAAAACTCTGTGTAGCCAACTTGTATTCACTGCAGCTCAGCATGTTACATTCTTCATTTGCATTTTAAAACTTCTATTTGGTGATCTTATCCACTCAGACATTAAAGAGCACAGAGCAGAATAACTAGGTGTAAAGAAGAATAAAGATCCACTGAAGGTAGAATGTGATATGGATCAGTGACTATGTGTCTTTGATCTGCTGTTTACATGCTACAGGGCAAAGCCCAACTCACTGAGAGCTGCCTTCTCACATAATAAAAACATGTAGTTCAAGTTGTTCTTTTTAACTACTGTATTAATGTGGTACTGTAAAATAGCCTGGTTTCTAAAATGCTGCCAACATCTCACAGTTTTCTTGTGATTCAGATAGCTCGGGTGTAGTGCTTAGGGTGGAGAAGGAGCACTTCAAAATACGTGGACTGCCCTTGGGAATGTGGACGATTTCTTAAGTCAAGATAAATTCTCTCTATGAAAATTTCATTAATTTAATTTAAACATTTTTTAGATTAGACACTGATTTGCAATAGCTATACTTGCCACAAATTCCAACAGAATCCCTGTTTGAAAAGTATTTGCTTCATGAGGCCTTTTACACTACAAAGGGTCTGATTTCTTCTTTCTATTTATTATGAACAGTAACCTGTCAACCTGTCTATGATAAGATTGAGAAAAAAAAATGGGGATCAGATCTGCAGATCTGGTATATTTAGTCTGCACAAAATATACTACAATACCTGTGGAGTTTTACTTCATATGCTTTTGGGCTGGAGCCTGTCCCAGCTGACATTGGGTGAGAGGTGGGGTACATCCTGGACAAGTTGCCAGTTCATCTCAGGCCTGACACATAGAGACAGACAACCATTCACACTCACATTCATACCTACGGGAATTTAGAGCCACCAATTAACCTATTATGCTGCATGTCTTTGGACTGTGGCAGGAAGCCGGAGAACCCAGAGAGAACCTGGACATGAGGAGAACATGCAAAATCCTCACAGAAAGAAACCTCTCAGCCCCCCGGGGGAGTCAAACTCAGAACCTTCTTGCTGTGAGCACTGTTGTGAGGAAACAGTGCTAACCACTGCACCACCGTGCCTCCTGGATTAATTTCCAATTGTGAACAAGAGATAAATTTCTACCATAGCAGGGCTGTGGGTGGAGCAGGTAGGGGGTACTTTGTTTTTTTCTTGTTTTTTTTTTTTGTTTTTTTTTTAAATAGGAATGTACATGTTATAATCCTGTGCCAGAGGCAGAAAGATGGTGACAGAGAAAAAAAAATCCAATCCAAAAATACAGTGAAAACTCAAGAAAAGTCTGAGTGAGTTTTCAGTAAGGTGCTCTGCTGCTTTCACTGCAGTAGAAATGTCAGAAGCAGGTTAACAAAGCAAAGACAGAACTGAACCTTCTGATCTTACAAGCAGCTAAGTGAGAAAGCACTATAAGGGAGAATTTGGGAAGTTGAAGTCAAGCCTGTGGTGTCAGGTTGGTGAGGTCCGCTCTCCTGTGTACACTGAACGCACAACCTCAAGTTACTCTGAATGTATCAAAAGACTCTCACAAATCAAACACTTCTCTCTCTCACCCTGAATTTTGTAGCCTGTATCCATCATTCATGGCACAAAGAAAGTAGGCCATGACAGTGTGCTGTTGTGTTTTATTCATGTTTTCATCCTCACATGAGAGACAGTCCAAAAATACTTGCTCTGTCCCTCCAGAGGTCATCCGTCTGCCAGGATGTCCACTGTGTCTAACATTCACTTCAATCTTATTTTTAATCATTTCATTCAAGTCGTTCTCAGTTCCTCTTCTTTACTGGGATCTTTACTGGTGCTAAAAATTCAAACCGCATCAAGGCTCTGGCACCACTGGAAATAGTTTGGTGTCATGCAATATGTATTTTAAAGTATAGGAGGAGTTAATGGAAATGTATACAAATTACTGATGCTTTTCATCACTTCTAAGGTTTCACAGCTGCTCCAGGACGATTTCAAGATTCAAGGATTTCAAGGAATTTAAGAGGAGGGACCGGAAAGCCCAGTACATCTCATTGAGAAGTTAAAAGGTAGATTGTGCATCTGCATGAGAGACAAAGGGGCATGTCAGCCAGCTGGCGGGAGACAGAAAACAGAAGAAGAAAAGGAGAGAAGACAGAGGGTCTGTGTCTTTCAGGTCAAGGACAACTGACATCAGGTGTCCAATGTCAAGATTCAGGAAACCTGCACAGACTCCCAAAGCTGTAATCTTCAAATATCCATTCATGAATCACACTTCATCTGATTTGCAAATTAGCACAAGTAAACGCCTCAGTAAGTTCACACAAGGACAGGAGACCTCGACAACATATGCACACCCTTTGCAGGGCACTATAAGGACAGTTGGTGCAACGTGGGACATCGTGATGAGAAAACTGACCGTGGGAGGACACAGTACTGTACTTACCATCACTTGAAGCAAGGCCGCCTGGTAAAATCCGTTTGACATAGACTCCAAACTCCTCTCCAGTTAGCTCCTTCACTCCACCAATCACTTTAATTCCTGTTGGGAGGAGAAAAAAATGCACACAGAAGGTCAAATATAAAGGTCAGCTTACTGTCCAGGGGTCTCATTACAGAAAAAAATCTTTAGTGTTTGTCCTATCTTAACTTAAGTTTCCAAGATGGGAAAATTCCTTTCTTCCTATCACAGAAGCAGTTCCTAAACTCACGGCTGTGTCCTGTCCTGTCTCAGACCATCTTATCTTAATTTAGGAAAACCAGAACCTGTCTTATCATGCCTGTATCTGTGTTTAAAACCTCTGTAAACCCAAATCCACTAGTCTTCTAACCATGTAATTGAGGGCTTTATGTACATAATAGCAAGCATATGAAAAGTATTAAAAATCAGATTGAATCCAAATTCAAAATGTTGTCATCTAAGTTTTTGTACCCTTTCCTGTATTGGTTTTGACCTGGGTTTGTGCTCAGAGATTTATCATGAAATTAAAAGCATCGTCACATTTGGTATTTCAGGCATTCCATCTAATCTAACTCAGTTTACCGGGCTGCTTCTGTAGTAGCTAAAGTCCTATCCTACGATAAGATAGGAGGTTTTCCTAAATACATTAGGAAACAGGTGTCTGTAATCCCAAAAATCCCACTGTATCACTGAAACCACCGCATACAGAATAAAGTCCTCAAGTTTAGCTTACCATGGTGTAACATTAACTTAGAGCTCAGTTAGATTCATTCAACCTGTCAACCACTCCATTGCTACACATCCGTATCTCAGTCTCCACAGTCAAAATCTGGTCAAATCCAAATGGAACAAATGCTAATTGCAGTACATAAATGAATAATAATAACTTGGTACAGATGGGATTTGAAATCTTGTGATCTCAGGGGAGTAAGGGGAAGGTCACTTGTCAGCAGCTGCCATTTTATTGGTGAACTGCTGACAGAAGAGGAATGGGACAGTCATAGAAGTCAACTCCCACGTCATTCTCGGATTTCAGGGAGCATTACTGATACCAAACTTTTACTGAGGAACGTCCTAACCTCACATTTTTCTCGCTGATTCAATATTTATTTTCTTTTTTGGGGGGTTAGTTTTCTACATAATAAGCTATATGGCCTGCCAAGTAGCAGATTACATGTAATGGGATTATGTAATCTGAATACAAAAAAGTGGTACCTTAATTCCATTACAGTTACAGATAAAAAAAAAAGACAATCAGATTACAGATACATTTAGTAAAAATGGGGATTATTAGTAGGATTACAAGTTTAAAATAAAGAACTATATTCTATCATGCACAGTGCACACACAGCTGTCAATTCATTATCATGGCCTCTGGTGGAAAAATGCTTCACTGGGTGGAAAGTTTGCCATTTTTTGTCTTTAAATTAATCAATCAATCAATTGCGCACAACAAAGGAAGGAACAGCTGAATAAACTAGTAAACCTAAGAACATAACACTTAACATAAAACACTTGGAGCTGTATAATGATGAATTATTTATTAATTTACTATTAAACTAATCTGCATTTATTTTGATAAGTATGTAAACATTTTGAGCCATTTTTTAATTAAAAAAGGCAGAATTCCTCTTTCACCTTCTTAAATGAAACAAGACATTTGAGGACATCATCTTGGGAACACTGATCAATATTTTCACCATTTTCTGAACTTTTATGGACCAAATAAATCGATATGAATGGGGAAAATAGTCAGCAGATTAATCGATGATGAAAATGATCATTACAGGAAAGAAAAATGGGTCCAAGCATGTGGATCACAAGGACGTACGTCCTTGATCAACATTTTTTCACCATTTTCTGACATTTTATGGACCAAACAACTAATCGATTAATTGAGAAAATAATCAAATGATTAATTAATAATGAAACAATCACTAGTTGCAGCCCTAAAAACACTATATTAGGCCAAACAATTTCACTATATTTTACAGTGAGGTAATCCAAAAATAACAGAAAGTGGTTGAGTTACATTATTTTGATATTGTGATACTTGGATTATGTTACTGTATTAGTAATTTATTTTTAAAATAACCCTCCTGGCCGTGTAACCTTACAGTATACATTTAAGGGGGATTTATAGTTGTGCTGTAAGGGGTTCCAGTATAGCTACAGGCTTGTATCTGATGTGGGTTTCTGAGGCTGGTGGAGTTAAGCATTTACATACTGTATGTTTAGAGCATGATGGAAAATGGACTCAGTTGCCTGTTTATAATCCACTAATACAGCCATTTGGTTGAAATGCAGCTTCTCCTTCTAAAACACATTCATGTGGGTCTGGTGACCATGTAGCTGACGGACAGTCAGAGTGATGTACAATATAAAGAGACAGATCTTTCAGTAGACTAAATGATTTCACACCCAATGTGGTGAGAACATATTTCTGCTCACACTGAACAGAACACCCGACAGCCTCCATGTTCTTGACAGTCCTTCAGATCCCCCAACACACACAGTTCCATCACCGTACTTATTGAAGTGACTGAAGTCTTTGCTGGTAAAGTCTCCTTTATCCATCCATTAGATCAGGGCTTGTTCAGCTTAAGGCTGCTGTTGGCCTGTTACCACAGAGACGAAATGGTAACACTAATTGGGTCTGGAGCAAAGTGGCGCATGTTAATTATCGCCTGTTGGAAGAATGGGGTTAGAAAGTTCCCTGACTCAGTCCTCTCTCCCTTCTTACACTTCTCTGAGGAAAACACTAGTCTCTTGTTCTTTTGTTCAGCCTCAAAGCGCTCTCCTCCCCCCGCCTCTCATCAGATAAGAAAAACATAATTCTAATGCATAAGCAGCTGGAGCAAATATAAAAGACATGTCTCTCTCCCTCCTGTTCCGCTTCACATTTTGTTTTTCAAATCATTATCTCCTGTTCATGGTGCGTCAAGGGCATGTTTGCTTCCCAAGGATTAAGTGTTCCAACACTTTAAGACCTTGTAAAGATCATAAAATGCAATGTGATGAAAAAGGCACAGTTGCTTCTAAAAATGGTTGGTAATACCCCAGATAATACAAAACATAAAAAATAACATGTTTATTGAAGTACACAGTGCCATTTCTGGACATCAGAAGACTGAAAGACAGCTTCTTTAAAGCCCACTCAGACAAAATTGACTGTGACGGACATGATGTTCACCATGAACGCTGTCCCCCACCCGTGCACACGCTGAGGTGGTACAGCTTTCAGCTGCATTAACACAGAGATTAGCATGTGCTGTCCTCAGCGTAGGACAGCTACAGTGTGCACAGCAGACACTCCCTCTGCTGCTGCTGTGAAGGCTTCAGATGTACAGTAAGGGGGTCTTCAGGCTTTATGTATTGGAACAGTATGTACAGTCGCACGTGCTCAGCTTGGATGACTATAAGCTGCTTTGCGTCTCACCTATGCGCTCCTTTAAGTACTGTGGGTCAACACAAACAAAGACACACACCTTCAGCCTTTCCTCCACCTCTCTCCTCACCCGCCATACATTTCACTGCATATTCAGTCTTCATGTTCATACATCATTGTCCCTATTTTACACCCTGCACACAGTGGATGGCGCAGGCGACGCAAGTAGCATTGTAAATTAACTTCCGTTTCTGCGCCATGGGCGGGAGTCTAAAAATGGAGGTGGCCAGGCATGTGTGGTATCTCGTGCCTGGTTCATTGCAGTCAAAACCACTTGTGCCACAGACCTGTCAAAACCTGGTCAAAGTGTAAAGTCTGTGGTGCAGTAGGTCCATCTGCACAAGATAGCAAATGGCGCATTTGCTGACACAATCATAAAACATATTCATCTATATGAAAAAAGAGAAACTGTGATTCCTCTACATGTGTTGATTTTCTATCAGCAACAAAGAGTAAATATTGAAATAAGCAGCATGTATGTGTGTGTGTCTCATTAATAAGGAATAAGGAATTATTATCATAATAATAAAGCCTAATAAATCTCAGTAGACCTGCAAAGTGCGCACGGGACGGGATAACAGCTGTCAGATCGTCTTTAACAGAGCAGTCACATGACAGCTGAAGTGTTTGTGT
Source organism: Lutjanus argentimaculatus (assembly GCA_034769285.1). Classification (NCBI taxonomy): domain Eukaryota; kingdom Metazoa; phylum Chordata; class Actinopteri; order Lutjaniformes; family Lutjanidae; genus Lutjanus; species Lutjanus argentimaculatus. Next base: position 623,175 of record JAWZSL010000044.1, on the reverse strand, counting down.
CTGTGTGTTTAAAGGGATCTAGAAAAACAAGGATTAAACAATTATGATCTATAACATACAAAATGAACAAGACTTTATATCTGACCATGAGACCAGCCCGACACTGGGAGCCGGATAATGGTTGTATATAAGTGCTGTAAAACCCATGTGTAAAGAGATGTGTCTCATTACTTGGTAATCTTTTCTCTTTGTTTCCTCCCAATAATTTCGCCATCATGTTGCTAATGCATGCACTCCGGGCACACCTGCTCCTTAAAGGTGAGGAGAGCTGTATTTCTGATGGATTTATTGCTCAAAATGCCCAAAACACACCCATGAAGTAATCAAGGCACCTGTATGCAGCCGATAAGGTGTGTCCTGCTATGTAAGTTACAATGAGTCAACATTGACTTTTGGTTTCTCCCCAGTCTCCTGGGTGAAAGTCCTGTGTTTGTTTGACCCATCCATCCACCCCACCTCCTCCATACACAGACTTTCTCGCTCTTTATACTCCATCACCTGACTTCAGTGACACCTCAAAAGATAACAGCAGAGGGGTACCTACATCATTAAAGTTTGAAGTGTAGGATCACTGACCAAGCTGCTGTATTATACACACTGAGAGAGAGAGAACAGGCCAGCTGTTCTCTCTCTCACCCGTAACTCAAACACGATTTATGCCTCACATATTCTTCATAATTATGGTGTGTAATGCTACAGTGAACTGTGTCATGTATACATTTGGAATATTTAATGAGATAAATTGTCTTTAAAGGGCCTTTCAGTGTGTATTTCCTCTTTAATTCTTATTTAAATGCTCTCATCTTATTGATAACTGTCATACTTAAAGGTTTGGTGTGAGATTTATTGGCAGAACACATCACAAATTGAATATAATATTCCTAAGTATGCTTTCATGAGTGAATGATGATCTAAAAATAAGAACTGTTGTGTGTACCTTAGAATGAGCCTTTTATATCTACAGAGGGAGCAGGTCCTCTTCCATTAAAGCGATATTCCACCCCAGAATGATAATCCACTCAATATGTACTCACCTCCATGCCGATGTGAGGATGGTGAAGATCTTCAGTTCACAAAACAATCCTGGAGTTTCAGCAGAAAACAGGGTTGCAGCCAGTGGCAGTCAATGGAGACCATGGATAAAATGTAAAAAAAAGAACACAAAACAAACACAAAATGTCTCCATCTTGCTCGTGTGGTGTAATCCAAGTGTCCGTGAGCCGCGACATTAAAATTTAACCACAAAAGACGCCATTTACACCATGTTTTTAGCAAAATGTCTACTGTAGCATGGACAGGTAGCATGTAAACATGGCGTGATGTATCGCGAGACTTCATATATCTCGTGATATTTTCACATGTGATAATACGAGATATACGAAGTCTGGCGAAACATCAACGCCATGTTTACATGCTACCTGGGAGGCTACAGTTGACATTTCGGCTAAAAACATGGTGTAAATGGCGTCTTTTGTGGTTAAATTTTAATGTCACGGCTCACAGACACTTGAATTACACCACACAGCAGGATGGAGACATTTTGTGTTTGTTTTGTGTTCTTTTTTTTACATTTTATCCGTGGTCTCTCTTCACTGCCATTAGCTGCAACCTTGTTTTCTGCTGAAACTCCAGGATTGTTTTGTGAACTGAAGATCTTCACCCATCCTCACATCGGCATAGAGGTGAGTACATACTGAGTGGATTATCATCTAGGAGTGGAATATTGCTTTAAGTCCACCTGCACTGCCATGTTTCTACATGTTTTAGCTCTTGACACAGTCCTGTGTGTTTTGTGCAACTGTTGTGGCCACCATAGGTTCTCTTACACACTTGGAAGGGGAGGGTGAGACGTAGCTCACCACTACATGCAACTAAATTCTACACACTGGTCCTTTATGTTTTAAAAACAATCCCACTGACATCCATGACATTTATATCTCAGCTATTATATGTAGTACATGTACTGTTATTCTGTAGAACACTTGCAGGTTTTGCCTCTGCCTCAGTGCATTGTTCAGCACAACAGACACTGTTAAGTTCAGGGCTGGAAAGAAAGTGATGAAAATAAAATGTTTTAATCCTGTCCAAACCTTCCAGCCACAGCACATCCACACCGACATGCCTCACTTTCATGGTAAACAGCAATTATACATCGCCTTTACCCAAAGCGCTTTACAGTGTGCCTCACATTCACACCCTGATACCAGTGAGAAGCCAGGCGAGGCACTGGTCTTACCATCAGGAGCATTTTGATATGTTATAATTAAAATCTTATAGGAAACCAAGACAAGAAAGCTGTGACGTGGGCTCTATTTTTTAAAGCAGAGCTGTTCAGCTGAAGATATTCAAAAATGCCTTTCTGAATATAAATTCTGTTTAACAAGTGTAGGAGGAGTGCAGCTGTGGAGGTTAACAGCAATACATATTCTAAAAAATCTGATCAAGTTAAATCTTTATCAGGCTCATCCATGAAATAATTCATGCATCATCTGTTGTTTTAAAAATCATTCTGGAGACATTCACAAGGAGCTACAGTTCTACAGTTTAATGCAGTGAAGTGTAGTTGTACTTCCACTTGTACAAAGCGATTGTTGCAGTTTCACTGTACTTACATTTGTGCATCTGTGCTGTTTGTTCTTGCGTAGGCGCAAGCTCCACCAGCGTGCTGCTGTGGAAGTGAAGTAAGGATAAAAACAACAGCAGCTCGCTGCATTCTTAACCCAGCTGAGTTAAGTGGGTTAGGGCTTTGCTACATGACCTACTTCCCCTCCCAGGCAAACACACCACGATACCTACTGTGCATAGAAAAGCCCTTTAAAAGTAGGATTTAAATTATTTCTGCTATTCAAAATCAGGCTCCATTGCAAGTAATCTCTATCAACAGATATCTGCATATGAATGCAGGCAAGATTGTGGTATCGGAGGTGTTCGGAGGTGTTGACCTGTCGGTTTGAGTGGGCTTTGGTTGCATGCAGGTAAACAGTCCTGTGGAAACACTGTGGCTGCTGACCCCAGAAGCTAAATCATGTCAGACGATAGCCGATGGGTTCCCAAACCGCACCGGCAGAGAGTGGAGGTTAATTGAATAGGGCTACAAACATTATGTTTTAGTTCAAACTGAGCATGTGATTCATACTTCATATAAATAAATGCACTGTTTTGCTGGTGGTGATTAATTTAAAATGACAGACTTGCCTTTAAAGGACATTCTGGGGATGTGGAATGACTTTTTTTGTGAGATGCCACACCCCTCATCTCAAACAAGTGTTATAACAAACATATAAACTAACAAAATTGGTTGTTCGTGAACAATTCATGGACTTCCATGGCGTATTATGTGGGATAAGTGTTTTATTTTTTGTGTGGACTACAATCATGATCAGTTGTTGAATCAATCATTGTTGAAGTGATTTTTCAAGCAAAAATGTCAAATATTTGTTGATTCCACCTTCTTAAATGTGAGTCTTTGGGTCCTTCAGGCTGTTGGTTGGACAAAAGAAGCAATTTGAACATCACTTTGGGTTCTGGGAAATTGTGATGAGCATTTTTGTCACTTTATAGACTAAATAGTTAATTAAGAAATTAGTTGGCAGATTAGTCAATAATGAAAATAATCGTTACTAGCAGCCCTAACCCCTGTCTCTAACCCACTGAATGCTGGCATCAGCCACACAATCTGTGAAAGAGATGGAAAACAGTTTCTACATGTTTGCTTTGAGAATTTTTTGTCAGGGCAGAAGTAGCCTATTACCTTATATCCAAAGTCACTGAGGAGAGAAAATCTACTCACCCAGGCCATTCTCACAGTCTGTAAACTCCATGGAATGAACAGCTCGGTCTACACCGTATGGACCCATTAGTGTCCTGTTAGAGATGAAGGGATGAGGAGGAGACAGAAGAGGGGAGAAAATAAGTACATCACAAATTTTGAGAGCTAAACCCTTCAGTTGTAAAGCTTCACAGTCAGACTGTGACTGCTCAATGTGAAGGAGTGGAGGGTGACTTTGTGAAGGAGACAGAGCTTTATGTCCATTTGAGAGACTGGGGACATGCTTGGACCAGCTATCAAATAGTATACTGATAAATACATGTGACCATTGTCATTGTACATATCATTTATATTTGTATCCAGGAGCCTGTAAACCTGTTAAGTTCCAAAAAACAATATTTTAATGTTGGACCAGTTCAAGAGCAAAACAAAACCTTTCTACCAAATTCAGACTACAAACTAATTGTAAAAGGTTTTGAGTGTGTAGTGTGTTCACACTTATAAAGTACACTAAGACAATCAAATTTGTGTTTGGTGGAGAGGCAGCTCTCAGTAAAAATAGCTATTGTATCAAGTCCTAAATCATTACCTGTTAGTGTAAAACATTTTAGTGTGTTGATTTCTTGTATACTAACTGCATGTAGTATACTGGCAGGATACTATAAAGATTAGTGTTTAGTAGAGGTGGAAAAAGTAAACATCATTCTGTACTCAAGTAGAAGTTATTGTACTGATTCAACTTCTTTACTTAATTAAAACTGAAAAAGTACAGGCTCTGTAATGTACTTGAAATGTAAAAGTAAAGTAGATCTTTGAGATTGTTTCTGTGCAGAGCTAACTGAACCTCACCTTTTTGCCTTTGTTCTTTTGTCTTCTTACATCTTTTACATAGTTTTACTTATTTAATTTTTTTATATATATCTTTTTGTCTTGTTAGTTATTTATTTGTTTCAATAGTTATTGGTCTTTGTCTTGTTGCTTCTTTTACATAGATTTTTGTCTCTTTTGGTTCTTTTATGTTGCTTTTTGTTTTTCATCTTATGTCTTTTGATTTGTTATGTCCTTTACCTTGTTTTTCATCTTTTTTAACTATTTCTTTCTGTTCTTTTTGTCTTGTTGGGTCTTTTATGTTGTTTTTCGTCTTGTTGCATCTTTCATATCATTTTTGCTCTTGTTACATCTTTTAACTTGTTTTTCATCTTGTTATGTCTTTTTGTCTTGTGTTTTTTACGTCGTTTTTCATTTTGTTGTGTCTTTTTCATCATGTTATGTCGTAACATTGTATTGTATTGTATCTATGTTATGTCATTGTTTTTTGTCTTGTTATGTCTTTTTTTGTCTTGTTACTGTCCCATCCATTTAGCCTGAAGTCAGTCTTGATATTGGGAGGCAGCGCGCAATAATGCAAAATAAAAATAATCGACAACTACAACAACTACAACAAGTAACACTTTTGCTCCCTACCTTTGCGTTCAAAGGTAAGAAGCAAAAGAAAAAAGTTGTCAGAAAAATAAATACTTAAAGTAAAGTACAGATACCTGAAAGATCTACTTAAGTATCAAAACAAAGTATTTGTACTACTTAGTTACTTCCCACCACTGGCATATAGTAAATACTGTGTAGCATGTATGAAACTGGGACACAGCTTTTGATGTGTCCAACTCAGACCAGTCTAACATGTGAAACCAGCTCACTGCAGCTGAGTGACACAACAAGTTTCAGTCCTCCTCACTTCACTGTGCCAGTATGGAGAAAAAAGAGAAACTGTGATTCCTCCACAAACTCAGGAAATCTTTCTGGTGCCATCAAAGCATGTGACTCCTCCACGTACATTTTTAACATTAGAGCATCCAAACATGGAAACCTGGCTGGAGAAAACAGATTCTGTTTGTAGCTGTGTGGAAAAAGATGTGTTGGTGTGTGTCTGCTGCTGCCACCTCAGTCACCAATCCATCCAAGGATGACACATCTATCTTTAAAATGGTGTGAACAGCAGAGGCAGTGGCAGTCTTCTCTCTGACAGGTTTCACTGACTGAACAGAATCCAGACATACAGAACCTTGGCTGGATTTCTTGGGGTTTTATTCTTGGAGGAATTTGGATCGTAGGGATGTGCACAATTTATTTTATTTTTTTTAAGTTATTTTTTTGGCATTTTTGCCTTTATTGGACAGGACAGCCACAGTGTAGACAGGAAACGGGGCAGAGAGAGGGGGGATGACATGCAGCAAAGGGCCGAAGGCGGGAGCCGAACCACCGGCTGCCGCAGAGGACCAACAGCCTCCATACATGGGTCGGACGCTCTACCAACTGAGCTAAACGTCCGCCCGGGATGTGCACAATTAGTTGACTGTACAATTAAACATCGCCATCTTCACTGGCACCTGAAATACTAGCCAGTTAAACTATTTATCATCATTTTATTTATGTACAAGGCCAGTTAACTGTTGCCTCTAAGCTGTTATGCAGCAGCCTGCCACTAGTTGGGACTGCAGCCTCAGCTGACGCAATTGCCCAGATGTTGTTACCAGCATAGTGGGGCAGATAACTGCTCGTAAAATCAGTGCAGTTTGGCAGTATGCCAGATGCATCGATCATGAGCAGAGCTCGGGTATTTTGGTACGACACACCCTTTTAATATAGCATCAAATAACTAATTAATCGCTAATCAGAAAAATTAGTTGAGACAACTTAAAATTTCAAGGCAACGCACAGCAATAGATTTTTAAGTTCTGAGCCCAACTAAACTAAACTAAACTTTAAAAAGTTTTGCTGACCAATAATCTTTAGTTGAGATAATTTACTTTTTGTCTTTAGATAAATTTGAATCTTTGAGTATTAGGAACTTGATTTGTCTTTTTTTAATGCCTAAAATCTAATAGTTTTAATTGAAAATATTAATATTTTAACATGTCATCTAAAAAAGAAAAGCAAATTGTCTCAACAAAAGATTAACAGCTGGTAAAACGTTTTCAAAACCTAAGAAGATACTGCAGCCAGCCACCAGGGGGTGACCAAGACGATTTGACTTCACTTTAAAACCTCTTAAATCTAATTTTCAACAGGAAATTTGCCACAATTTTGGTAGGCATTGATAACATAGTCAAGCTGCTGGTAGGTGCACAAGTTTTAAATGACTTGTTAATTTTAAGAAAATGTACACCTTTGCACACTACAGGATATTAAAAAAAAACAACTTAGTATTGATATATTCTAATATGATGATCTGTGTAAGTTGATTGGGTCAGAGGTGACTTTTGCTTTGATTTCCGCTTCTTTTTTTTTTTTAGATAAAGCAGACACTGTGTATAAACTCAGCCACAGGGAATCAGAAACAGTTAAGTGAGACAGAAGTTAAGTCTCTGAAAAGCATCTTGGTCAGTGCTCACACACTGTATTGGGGGTAATCTCTTGGAGATGTGGTTGGCAGAAATTATTGCAGTATTACATAACAGAGCAGCACAAGAATTGCCCACTCTGGTTTTGCCCAATTTTCCGTCTTCCTAATCCACCCAACATTGGTTCAAGCAGCAATTTACAGTAAGAACATCCATTTGCTCAGACGCAACACTACAAAAGATAAACCACAACATGCTCGTATCTGTTGTTTACCTGGAAAAATATTATTAGCAACACTTTTTTAGATTATGGTGTTCATATTTTGGAAATATGCAACATCTCCTTAAAAATGGAACTCAAGATGAGGAGGATTATGAATAATTCAGCTGCAGAGGGTTCATCAGAAGCAACCTGACACTCCCACTGCTGTCAGTGAAACAATGAGGCTAATTGCGGACACACTGAACTTCAAAAGACACCACAGACGGCAGCAGAATGTACTATTCAGAAAATGTGAAGACAGGAGGATGTGTGGAGCATTATTCATGCAACTGATGATGACCTGTGAAGACACGATTTAAGAGATTCTTTTGAAGCCACCTTTCATGTGCACAGGACCAAAGTTTCACACTTTGGTCACTTGATCACAGCTGAGCTGTCTGCATGACATCTTAATGTTTTGTCACTTTACTTTTTGTTACTGTTTGCGAGGTCAAAAATTTACTTTCATGCTCAACGTTATGTTTTTGCTCATATTCAACAACTTTTCAATTAAATACATGGCATGTATGGTATTTAAATGGCCTAAAAACAGATTATATGCATTTACCACCCAGGATTCAATGTTTTTTCACTTGCCCGGTTGTGAACGTCTCTATGCAATACGTCTGTATCATGTTACTGTAACCTGATGTTTTTTGCGTTGTCCCTGACAAACAAATAAAAATGATTCATCAAGAAAATAAATGGCATATTTGCTATAATAAATGATGTAAATAATCATTAGTTGTAGCCGTGATCATTATAAAGCCTGATGAAAACAAGTATGTTGTGCTGATATGGACAGTTTTTACACAGTTTTATAGGGTCACCATCAAAACTGAACCAGGAGTCTGCTAACATGTCTGACATGACAGGAGGAGAGAATTAGGAAACATTTACAAGAAAACAACATTTACAGGTAAGACCAACCGCTAACATTAGCTACACACACAAACTGCTTAGCTCAGTGGTTCCCAACCTTTTTTCCTTGGAGCTCCCATTACTTATATTTAAGGAAAGCTGAGCCCACTGAGTCTGCACACACACCAAAAGGGTAAGTGATTTATTCCAAAGCTTTACTGTCCACAATAAACACAAATTAAACTGTGTCCGTCATTAGAACCTTTGCCTTTGGTAAATGTCTCTTCTTTTCTAGTATTTTTCTTTAAGGAACCTAACAGATAATAATACATTATAACAGGACTTAAGAGGTTACAGAGCTGTGACATATGAACCAGCCTACTATATTTTATTGAGGACAAAGAAATGTCTCAGATTATTTTGTATACAGACATTTATATAGATTTTGATTTTAGTTAGAGCAGTGAAAGGTAACAGGAGTAATCAAGTTACATTACTTAAATACTGTGATACTTGGATTAGTTTACTTACTACCTTTTTACAAGTAATTAGTAACTGTATCAGAATACATTTTTGAAGTAACCCTCCCAACCCTGGCTGTAATTGGTCAGTAGAAGATCACTAATCATTAGGAAGCTTGTTGTCTGACTTATGATATGGATTCATATGGAGTTAATCCATTTTTTTTCTACATTAGTCCATCATTACACCGTCAGACGAACTTTTGTTTGAAAAACATTAGAAATCCAATACAGGCTACATTTGAATGGTCACTGCAAAGAGACAAAACAATCGCCACGCGTTGCGCGCGGCGCACGCACGAGCGCCTTGACAGAAGACGACGATGGAGATGTGAGGATGGCTACCAAAATAAAAGCAGAACAAAACAACACGCTCGAAACCTTTGACCAGGTTGTTCCAGCTACGTGTTGATACCGAAATTGTTGCTGTACTACAGACACGGTAAAGAGAATAGCCTGTATTTCGACGCTAAGCGTCCCCACTGCCATTAAATGCAACACCGCGCATACTGGTTAAACGCTGCGAGCCGCGCATCAATTTAAATGTCTTTTCTCACACACTCACCGCTAACTGTACGTTTCATTTGTTTTTCTAGAAACAGTCAGAAGCTGTAAACATGACTCCAGCAGCCACTACAACACACACACAACACTTCACAAAAGTCAGCAGCGTCGCGCACAAACAGCTCCAACACACACACACACACCTCCCTGTGTTACCTGCTAATGATGACAGCTCCTTTATACATGACTGAAAAGGTTGGCATGTTGACATGGAGCCGCTTCTCCGCTGGGACGGTCGGTCGGTCGGTCGGAGCTCCCCCAGCCTTCAGCCCTCAGCCAGCAGCCACATGCTGGTGTGTGTGTACGGCAGCCAGGCAGCCTCTAATTCCAGTTCAGCAGACTGTGTGTCCGCTCCGCTCCTAACATCTCCACCTTCACCCCACATTTAATCTCTTACATAACGAAAGTCGCCAAAAATTAAAAAAAAAAAAAGGCTTCAGAAAGCAGTAAGACTGGCTTCATTCTTCACACATTTACACACACTATCTGTCATATATCTGTGACTGCTCCACTACAGACGCTATTGATTTGTTGCTTGAATCAAACTTACATGATTTGCAAAGCCTGTCCATTTTTGAGGATTGTTGCTATTAATTAATAGATAACTCATATTTACCTCAAGTACAGTATGTGGCATATTTTATCAGCATGTAAACATTTTTTTCATTGTGTAAAACTGGAATATTAAAAATATAGAGCTTATTTACAACAATAACAGCCTAACCATACAGATACGTGACCTTATGCAATATATATAATATTGAAATATCATAAAATATTTTCTCTGCACTAACAGCCGAAGAGAATCCAACAGAGCACGAGCGGCTTAGATGCCTTCAAACACTTTAATGCATAAGTGCCCCGCTCTCCATTTAGAAACAGCAATTTAATCCTCAGTTGACATCCATTACTTAGCATTGTCATTTGTCATTCAAGCCTCTGAGCATCTGTGTTCATCTGTGTTCTGTGTGATAAGTTCTTTTCTAAAATAAAATAGAAAATTGTTGACAAGTTACCATATTGGCAAGTGGTGATGATTTTTTCTTTATTATGCTAAATCAGCCCATTCTCACTTCCAACCACTGACCATAGTGTATGGTGGACGGAGCTTCCGGGTCTGAAAAGTGAAGCCAAGAGCCAGCAGGGGGCGACTCCACTGGTTTCAAAAAGAGGTCTGATTATATGTAACCTGACACGCCAGATGGTGTCTTACACAGAACCATCTGGGAAGTCATCCTTAGAAATTGTTTGGAAACGGACAGGCACTTTCAAACAAAGAGAAACACTTGGTAGGTGATTGGATGAACCATTTTTCTATTATGTCTAACGAGCTAACTTCAGCCAATTAGAACAGCACTTCCATGGATGCTTCTCGCTGCCGTCACACCTAATACCAATGCCGCCCATTGTCCCTCCTAGGATGCTGATTGACTCCCCATCTTTTGGTGCGGACACAAATGGATAACTTGAAGCCTGGCAAGATGGATCCAGCTGCCTCGCAAGGTAAGACTGTATGGTACAGTATGTTACAGTAGAGTAGCTATGTTACAGAGTACATACTGACAACAGATACAACAGCTACAGATTGACATCATTCTCAGTGACTCCATCCAGTGCAACACACAGGGCTCACTCAACTCTCAAACTAGGCAGTGTACTGTTTATGAGGAGCACTGCGTCCAGACAGGCCACCATTATTTCCTGCTGAACAGACGAGCCAAAAACAAGCACTGCTGCAGTACGTCACCCATTAGCTTCACGCTCTCGTCAGTGCTGCTATGGCAATGCTCTTGTTCCAAAAATCAAGATGGCAGCCCCCCACAGTGCCAAACTCAGGGCTTCAGAACAGTAGCCCACAGCCCAATGGGTCACATCATGGTTGGTTCATGCTTGATCCCAACGCGTCAAATACTGCAGCTTGGTCAGGCTTCAAATCATGAAGCTGTAGGGGTGGAGAAAAAAATAAGCATCACAATTCTCTCTTGAAAGATTACGAATCAGTGCAGAAAAGTGAATAATTGGAAATTTAACTCTGCATTATGATTGCCTGCAACAGTTTTGTTTCTACAGTTTTGTTTTGTTCTTTAGAGCTGGATAGTGAAATGTAAGAGATGTAAACATGTGCATCATGTTTGCACTCTAAACTTAGCTTCTTCTTGAGTTTTGGTGAAGATGACTGAGCATGGGCAACTACACATGGATACAATCTGATCGGCACCCCCTGGCTTGAGAGTTTAAAATGTCAATAATTGTTTTATAATCGCATCATAGCCCTCTGACTCAGAATCAAATCATGAGGCCCCACGAGATTCCTACCCCTAGTAGGTACCCCTCAAGCATATTTTCTGGAAGGGCTCCTTATTTTCAGGTGGTGTGGTATAATGTCCACATATGGATGAGGTGGGGCAAATGGATGAGTCAAACAAACACAGGACTTTCACCCAGGAGACTGGGGGTCTGGTCCCATGTGAAGCTGAAAGTCGATGTTGACTTCTTAATTTATGTTACATACATAACATACTCAAGTTACGTGCATGAGTTGCATATGTAACATATGTAGGTAAGGTTTTTACTCTTACCATGATCTTTCTCTAAAGCTAAACAAGACGTTCGTGTGCCTTTATTTTGAAAGTCTACGGACATTGCATAATTATGATTGCTGGATTCAACTATGGAGTAACCTGACACGCCAGATGGTTTGTTACACAGAACCATCAGTCGTCCATAGAAACTGTTTGAAAAAGGGCAGGCACTTTCAAAAAAACACTTGGGAGGTGATTGGGTGAACCATCTGTCTATCACATCTAACACAGGCTAACTTCAACCAGTTGCTCTTCCTTAAAAGAAGAAATACTCACCAGTTCTGATATAACTGATGTTATCACAGTATCTACGCTAACCTCTTCAGTAGCCGCCACTGTTTGTTTGAGACAAGGAGCTACCATGGACACCTAAAATCACACCTGTAGCTGCCAGTGGTTGCTCCTAGGATGCTGATTGGCTGCACCACTTTTGGTGCGGACACAAACGGATAAATTGAAGCCCGGCAAGATGGATTCTCGCGTAATATTTGATCTCCTAATCTTGCAAATCCAGCTGCCTTGCAAGGTAACCCCAAAGGGGCACAAGACAAATCTAAAGAGTTGTGAGATTATTAATAGGAAAATAAAACAGCAGAACAATGCTCTGTCACCTTCCACGGTTTTTCAATAAGATAACAAACTATTCTTCTTCATTGGTCTATGATGTAATAAAGTCTGGACAATGAGAAAAGGTTAAATAAAAAAAAGTAAAAAAAAAAAAAAAACCTAAAGAAAAAAAAAGAATTTCAAACAAACAATATCAGCCTAAGCCTACATTAAACAGCTCTGGATGAATGTAGGTCCATGCTGCAGACTAAACATTAATTTAGTACAAACACGAGTAAACAACATTTGTACTACCGAGCTAAATTCATGTGGAAATTTACTCGAATGCCACATCAGCTCAGTGTAGCCTCATAATCCCTGGCATGCAGGCACAAGAACGATCTGCTAGTAAACTCAGTCTAACTGACCATGAAACAGTTGGAAACCTACCTGGTAAAACCTAGAGGCACTTTCAACCTGTGGAACATGTCTCTGTTTTTGTGGAGAAGGCCTGGATGTCTGATTCTTGTTGTTAACATTGGCTTTGCATATTTCCTGTCATGGAGCACTGTGGCTGCCAGGCAGACGCTGTAATGAAGAGTGCCAATTGATGAGGAGATGATAAGCTTATGGCAAAAGGATAATACACACAAATCCATATGGCACCACCATGTGCTAAATATAGGCCTTTATGAGAGGGCTACTCAATTACTCAGCACACATTATACTACATTTCTTCACACTATACACACGTTACAGCCTAATGTTTAATATTTTACATTATATTTTTACTTGCTCAAGTGCTTTTTTTGACTAAAAGAACTAACAGCTGTTAAACTGACCCATGCCTTTAAAGCTGCATTTACTGACTCATTGATTTTTTTTTTTTTATTTCTTTAAAAAAAATTTCCACTTGGAGGCAGTAGAACAAACTTTAAACTCACATTGAAATCACCTTATAAAGCCATTATAGTGAAAATGTTAGTTAACAGTCTCACTTATTCAAAACTAATTTTTACATATATATGCAGCAGACATGCAGCGATGTTAGCATTAGCAATTTTTTTTTTTATTTTCTTTTAAAAACTTGAAAAGCCATAAAAATGGAGAGCAATCTTGATGAGTCCTGGTCAAAAAGAAAACAGTTTGGATATTGTCATTGAATGACTTAGTAAACAAAGTTGAAATGAATACATTTTTTGAAATTATTTCTCTGCATCAGGTTCTGTAATGGTTTATGTTCCAGTTTTTTTTTTTTAATTTAATTAAATTTTTGTATGTTAATGGTTATCTCTGTACAATATCCTTTACATTATCAGTGCATCAAATGACTATATGTAATGTGAAAGGTGTCAGATGTTAGACGAAATTCTGAGAAATATCACCAACTCTCCCCTCAGGTCTACAGACTGTTTTAGTCCGTTTTTGCTCCTTGGTTGTTGTTTTTTTCACACCCACTAACTCTTCCGTAATTAACCTCATTTCCAGCAGCGGGAGGCCCGTGAACATAGTGGAGCATTTAGATATTTTTCTCAGGAGCTGGTGGAGAACAAAACAGAGCTAAAAGTAGAGTGACTATTTAAACTGTTCTCGTTCCTGGTCACCAAATACCAATTTCTTTGTCGCCCTTTAGTGTCTGTATGAGACACTGACAGAAAGCCTTTTTCACACATGATTTTTGTTGTGAAACGGTTGTAGGTAGGCTAGGCTGAAGCACCAAAACTTTTCAGTTAGGTTGGGAGAAGATCCAGTATGGGCTGAAATAAGTATGTTAAACTACATAAGTCACATGACAAAATTCACATTGTGTAACTTAAAACTTTGGGTAAAACTGACTTTAAGTTTCACATTTGAAACCCGGTCTTCGGGGTGAAAGTACTGTATTTGTTTGACCTGTCCCTTCATCCAACCTCCTCCATATGTTGACTTTCTTGCTCTTTATGCTGACGTCACCTGACATGGATGAGTTTATACTGATGTTACTTGAAAGCCTGATAAACACCTCATAGGGGTACCTTGTGCTTCTGTATTAGAGGAGGGGCAGTATTTGGTGACCTGGGGATGAGTATGGGCTGGAATATTGGACTCATGTCCAATATTCCAACCATTGATCTGTGTTGGCTGGATGTGTAAATAGGCAACTGTTTGCCAACACGTTCACCATCACCACACAGATAACTGTGGTTGGTTTCCTTTAGCTCAAAGTTAGCTATAAAACTTTTCATGAATTTTGTGATTGATTCATTTAGGTTTTTAAAAAGTAAGATTGTTCAGATACCAATCTGAAAATGCTGTTGATACAGTCATTCTCAATATGTATTTGTTCATGATTTACAACAGGGTTTAACTTGGGTTCGTAGTAAACAGCTGTTGAATAATAATGATAATATATATATTTTTAGTGCACTATTGGATTGGTACTCAGGATCAGCCAATATGCAAAGTTCAGGTATCAGAATCAGTAGGAGGAGGGAAAAACAGTACTGGAACATCTCTATTTAAAAAAGCCCATTTCAAACTAACAATGGTATGTAAAAGGCTGGTATGGTATGCAAAAAGCTTCATATAGACTTGTGATTATTTTATATCAGTTGTTTGGTTGAATTTTGGTTCAGTAAATGACTGATTTCAATTGTTTTATTAAAACTAAGCCAACCTTACAGAAGCCCAGAAAGGCAAATGAGAAAGAAGAGTTCCTCAATTTTGTTTTCATCTGTGAAAGCAGTCAGGAAAAAAGTTTACTTTTTATCCCATCTCTGAAAACAGCTGAAACTTTCTAAGTGTTGCTGTAATGATCAATTTCACCACAAGCATAACTTACTAACGCACAATATATACCTCATGTTCAGCATGCATGGAGACATTAAAACTCACCTGGAAGATAACATTAATGGTTTTAGACATATGTAGTAACATGGGGTAGTGGTGCATGTTAGCCTCTTGTGGCCAAAATGAGTACTACAAGTATTATATGAATATTAAATTATATACACATATGCATACATAAATGTATGGAGCTTGGTTTAACACCATTCCCACCAACATGCCAGTCACTCAAGTACAAGTACAGATAAAAAAAGAATAACTCAAGTTTACTTTATACAAGTATAAAGTAAACATCTTTTACATCATCTTGTTTCGTCTTTTTTGTCTTGTTACGTTTTTTTGTTGGTTTTTGTCTTGATACTTCTTTTTTGTCTTTTACGTTATTTTTCGTCTTGTTATCTTGTTTGTAGTCTTGTTATGTATTTTTCATCTTGTTACGTCTTTTATGTTGTTTTTCATCTTGTACATCTGTATGTCTTGTTGAAATCAGTTGATGTTGGAACGGCGGTGAGATGCAAAATAAAAATAATCAATAATTCCCCTCAAATCTATTAAATCTAAAGTAAGAGTCCATTTTGAAAATGTAAGCAGTTAGAAAGTTGTTAGAAAAGTAAAGTACAGATAATCTAGTTTAAAAAAATCTACTTAAGTACAGTAACAAAGTATTTGTACTTAGTTACTTTCTGCCTCAACACACCAATGATTCCTGTACAGCCAGACCAAGATTTGTGATGTTTGTTGAGATTAGAAGAATCTGGAGGCCGTCCAGCCTCTTACCTAACCCAGTGGTCTTGTATTGACTCCAGACGCAGGCTTTGGGAGCACAGACGTAAGCCTGTCTAACACTTGACTGTTGTGGTAGCCAACTTGTTACCACAGCTGTCATTTCATTTTGTAATGCTGGCCCGTCGGCCCACGTACTGTACATGACAAAACTGTCCCTGCATGTCCCCCAACCAGAAAAGGATTTATGAAACTGGTTGGACACCTGAGAATGTGGAATAAAAGTTTGACAACAGTGAATGAATGATGAATGAATCAGGTCCTCTCAGCATATTCAGTTTCATTCTGTATCCTCAAGTCTTGCACAGTACCGCCAGGACTTACTGCCCACACTCAAAGGTGCAAAGTAATTTAACATGATGGACTAGTCATGCATGTGTCTGTGTGTCTGTGTGTGTGTGTAATGACAGATTTTACAACCAAATTTCATCATCTTGGTGATGTAATACTTACACCCCAACATGGTAATCCTTCTGTGAGATAATAGTAGCAGGACAGAGTGAATGATAGAAGAGAATCAGCTCCCACAGCAGCTCACTGACGCACACACAAAACCTGACACCCCGCTGACTTACTGTAAATCACTTTCCAGCTGCAGGAACTCATTCCCTCTGTCTACTGGTGGAAACAATAATCACTGTTATCTCCAGCTACGTTTGATCACCTGCCAAGAATCAGATATCTTCCCATAATTCTGTCCCTAGTTGAAGGTACAAATAAGATGACATTTAGACAGGAAGAAAACCCCTCAGTTATTTGATGTAATGAAATATGATTTGGAAAACAGAACATCTGAAATGGACACTACTGCTGTCCAGGCTATTGAATCTCATCAGGGACTGTCCTGGGTGTTCCCCGACATTTGAATCCTGCCGGCAGGGACTGTTTGCTTGGGCTGATCACTGTAGTCTAACCATTTCTCTCACTCCATGTTCTACCACATCCTGGTGGTGGGAGCAGGTAATGATGTTTACTTCACGCGGACACTCTTAGCAACACTGACACATCGAGTTAAATTAAGCTTCATCTTTAATGTGCAGTACTAAAGCAGTATACTCTGATGTTTAGTAGGGTTGGGCAATTGGACGAATATATCACCTATCAATGATGGGCTGAATATGCATTTTAAAATTTATGTTTATTACTTTCAATAGAAAATAATTTGCTGGGCACTTATTTATTTATTTATTGGTTTATTTAACAGGGGCAGTGAAGATTAACTGACAACAGTGTTGTCAAGATACTGGAATTTCTCATTTCGATACAATACTTTGAAAATATTCAAAATTGAGGACATAAAATGTTAGATTTTTATTGAAAAATAAATATAACAAGGCTGTAACATGACAATGAAGTATTGATACTGCAAAAAAATGTATTAAAAGCATTTCAAATACTCAGTATCAATATTTATTAATAAATTGATATTTTTGACAACACTAACAGACAATGCTGCTGAAGTCAAAAGTCAGTGTTGTTTAGGTCAAAGCTGAGTTGCTAATCTTTTTCGTTTTGTCAAGTCGAGCCTAAAGTCATTAGATTCAAAACCCAGGATCCAGATGCACAAACCTCTATACAAGTGTAAAAGTGTTTATATGCACAATGACTGAAATATGCAGATTTTCATCATTTTCTTCAGATTTATACAGTTGTGAATAAGCTCGATTCACTTTCATAAGTTACAGTGATTGTGGACGTCACAGTTGTGGTGGCATTGCAGTCGCTGCAGTTTTTGTGCAGATCCACTGTCCACACCAGGGTTTTTTTCGGGCTCAAAACCATCCTGACAGTGAGCTCACACATCCACGTGTACCGTGACTTCACCTGGGTAAAGAAAACATTTTTTACAAGAATCATATGTAGGAGTTTGGTAATTTTGATTGACAAATCATGACAATCATCACGTTATTAAGCATATTTTATTTAAAAAAATAAAAGGGCCTTGTTTAGAATTAGATTAATGCAACATAAAAGCTAATGTGTCAATTTACACAGTTTAACAGTAGAGATTTTTAAAATCAAATAGAAGTTCATAGCTCTTCTTTTCAGCTATTGTTTTCATTTACAGATCAGGGCCCGCTAGAAGTGTGGCTGAACATAAATATAATATAAAAGCCGTTTCTTGAATTTACACATTTCACAACCAGCAAAACGTGGTCCTGTTACAGGGTCATTGAACTTTGCATTAAAGCCATTGTTTTCATCTACACATGTAACAACCAGAGACAGAAATTTCAGCCTCCTATTTTTCATTTTATAAAACCTCTTAGTTAACATCACATCCCATCAGTGTAATGTTTTCAGCTTTGCAGATATGGCTTGTAGGATCAGTGATTACTTTAGAAAGTGAGTTCACGAGAAGAGGAATCGTGATGTCTGGTGAAACATTAGACATTTGATTATTACAGCAGTTACAAAGTTATTATGCATGTTATTTGCGGTAAATTTGTCAAGTCTGAAAGTAGTACAGTCTGGTTAATTTAATAAACTTTATTTCTTTTTAAGAAATTGGACGTGCTTGGATGCAAAAGGAACAATATTCACCTGTTTTAACAGCCACAAAGAATCAGGAGGAGACTCTTCCTTGAAGGTAGTTTTAGCAGCATCTTTTCCAGCACTGTGCAGATTATGATACAGCCGCCGCCATGTCAGCACGTGATGACAGAATGACAGAAATCCACAGAGAGCAACACTTGTTAGTGTTTTCTATGAGGGCACCCATCTCAAGAGCTATGCAGGAAAAACCCTGCATACTTCATCTGATCCCAGTTTAGGAGGAGGCTGATGGACATGCGCTGACCCAGTGTAACACAGGTTTAAAGCTCGTTGTGATGGTCTCCACTGTAATTCTACCAGCTCTGGCAGCTGGGTGACTCATTCTGTGTGTAGGGGAGAATCCCACACACATCACTGCCATTAATGCAGTTAAATTCATAAATATTTGATCTATTTCTGTGATCAGGGGAACACTTGTATTACATTATATAAATATAAATACTGCATATGGTCTAAATCTGAACTTTCAGTGGAACAAAAACAAAATGTCAAGATTATTTGTGACTCATATTCATGAGAAAAGATTTGCAGTTGCATGCGAGGCAGTTTGTTGTTCCTTTCATCGTCTTGACAGCCTGTCAGAGGGACATGACTGTCTTTCTCAGGACCTTAAGCCTCACATTCATCAGCAGCTTCTTCTCTCTGCTATCCATATTTCACTGGCTTGGTGCGTTTGTGTGTTTTTTTTCAAATGGCAATCCAATGTTTGGGGTAAGCCACCTAAATTCTCTCAATGAGCATTTGATTTGGTTGACTTGTGTTTACTTTGATCAGCGGCTGGATTACATAACACATAAAATCCTGCATTTTTAAAAATCTAATACCTAGAGAGGCTTAGCAGTCCTTCAAAGCATCTCACAAAGATGCTTTGAAGAACTGAAGGATGCTTTAGACCTGAACCAAAAGAGCTGAAGACTGCAGGGCGCTGCCATAATATATTCACATACTGTCGAGGTCAAGAATTTCATTTTTTTGGTGAGGTGCTTTGGACTGCCAGGGTCTTAAAATATTGCTGTTCCTTTTATTTTGAGGCAGATGTACACAATAAGTTATTATTCTCCAGTCATATTATTGTTGATCGAATAAAATGTATTTAACACGGAAGGTTTCTGACACACAACATATAATAGCAGGCTTGGGGAGTAACAGTTAGATAATCTGGATATTAAAAAAAGTAACTGTATTTCATTAAAATTACAGGTAAAAAAGATGTAATCAGATTACAGATACATTTAGATAAAATGGGGATTATTAGTAGGATTACAATTTTAAAATAAAGAATGATATCCTGCTATGCACAGTGCGCACACAGCTGCCAATTCATTATCATGACCTCTAGTGAAAAAAATGCTTCACTGGGTGAAAATTTCACAATTTTCTGTCTTTAAATCAATCAGTCGCACCCAGCAAAGGAAGGAACAGCTGGACAAGCTAATAAACCTAACAAGGAACATAAAACACAAAACACAGCATCTATTTTGATAATCGATTAATTGTTTTAAGTTCTATTTTAATTTTAAAAAATGTCCAAATTCTCTGATTTCAGCTTCTTACATGTGAATATTTTCTGATTTCTTTGCTCCTCTCTGACAGTAAACTGATTATCGTTGAGTTGTGGACAAAACAAAACATTTTAGGACGTCATCTTGGTGTTATGGTTTGGACATTTTCGTAGTCACTTCCTGTTTTATTTTGTAGTATTGGTTTCCCTTGTGTGTCCTTGTTCCTTTTACTTCCTGTCTTTGTCCTTTTCCCGCCCTTGGTTGATTACTGATTTGGTTCATCTGTTGTTGTCCACCCACCTGTGTTTGATTACCTCCCTGTCTATTTAGTCCCTGTGTTTCTCTTTGTCTTTGTCAGTTCGTCTCGTTGATTTGGTGTTTGAGTTCTCGTGTGTTCTCCAGTGTGTTCTCCTGTGTTTTTGGTTTTCTCCCTTTTTGGATGGTTTTTGTTTCACCAGTGTTTGTTGGATGTGTTTTCCCCTTTTTGGATTTTGGACTTCTGCCTGGCTCTGTTTTCTTTTGGATCCCTTCGTTCATGTAAGCCGGTGTTTTTTGTTACCTTTGTTTGTTACATTAAATTATCATTTGAACTTGCACCAGTGCTCCCGTCTGCATTTCTGGGTCCACCACCTCCAGAGTTATTCGTTGTCTTGGCACCAAACGTAACAGTATGAACTGACCAGAATCATGGACCCAGCAGACCTTGCACTGACCAAAACTATGGACCCTGCAGACCTTGCACTGGCCTCAGAGGAGCTGAAAAGGGCCTGCTCTGAATTTGAGCAATTGAACTCTGCCATCAAAGGTTGCACAGATTTTAAGCGGAGGATTTTTGTGTATACTTTGATGGAAAAGACTCTTTTAGCAAGGCCCAAGATTTTGTTTTTCCCTCCAATAACTCGGGTCCTAACAGTGATTGCGGACTTAAAGCGAGAATTACAGGCTGACTTGGATGCTACCAATTCTGAGCTCAGCAAGGACTCGCTCAGCCACCAGCCTCCTGCTAAGCCAGCTCCTCTGCCAGCCAGTTTCTTTGCCTGAACCTGCCCTGGACTCATTATCTGAGAAGCCCCCAGACGCAAGCGTAGCTCTCGCCGACGCCATGCTTCTCAGCTGCCCAGCGTCCCCGAACCCCAGCTGCCCAGCGTCCCCGAACCCCAGCTGCCCAGCGCCCCCGAACCCCAGCTGCCCAGCGCCCCCGAACCCCAGCTGCCCAGCGCCCCCGAACCTCAGCTGCCCAGCGCCCTCGAACCTCAGCTGCCCAGCGCCACGGAGGTTCTGCTGCCCAGCGCCACGGAGGTTCTGCTGCCCAGCGCCACGGAGGTTCTGCTGCCCAGCGCCACGGAGGTTCTGCTGCCCAGCGCCTCCGCATCTCCAGTCCCGGTGGGACCCGCCGCCACCACCTCCTCTTCCGGTGGGGCCGTCGCCACCATCTCCAGTCCCGGTGGGACCGCCGCCACCATCCCCTCTTCCGGTGGGGCCGTCGCCATCATCTCCAGTCCCGGTGGGACCGCCGCTACCACCTCCTCTTCCGGTGGGGCCGTCGCCATCATCACACGCCCCGGTGGGGTCACCGCAGCCAACTCCCCTTCCGGGACCGCCATCATCTCCAGTCCCGGTGGGACCGTCGCCACCATCTCCTCTTCCGGTGGGGCCGTCGCCACCATCTCCAGCCCCGGTGGGGTCGCCACAGCCATATCCTGTTCCGGCTGGGTCACTGCCACCACCTCCTGTCCCGATGGGACCGTCGCCACCATCTTCTCTTCCGGTGGGGCCGTCGCCATCATCGCCAGCCTCGGTGGGGTCACCGCAACCATATCCTGTTCCGGCTGGGTCACCCACCACCACCTCCTGTCCCGATGGGACCGTCGCCACCATCTTCTCTTCCGGTGGGGCCGTCGCCATCATCTCCAGCCCCCGGTGGGGTCGCCGCAGCCATATCCTGTTCCGGCTGGTTCACCGTCACCATCTCCTGTCCCGGTTGGGCCGCAGCTATCATCTCTTCCGGCTGGGCCGCAGCCATGTCCTGTTCAGATGGGGCCGCCGCAGCTATCTTCTGTTCCAGCTGGGCTGTCGCCATCGTCTCCTGTTCTGGCTGGGTCATCGCCATCGTCTCCTGTCCTGGTTGGGCCGCAGCCTCCTCCTGTTCTGGCTGGGCCGCAGCCTCCTCCTGCTCCAGTGGGACTGTCGCCACCACCTCCTGCTCCGGTGGGACAGTCGCAGCCTCCTCCTGTTCTGGTGGGATCATCAGTGACTCTTCCTGCTCCGGCTGGGCCGTCTACGTCGCCACCGCAGCCCCTTCCTGTTCCTGCTCTGGCTGGGTCGTCTACGTCGCCACCGCAGCCTCTTCCTGTTCTGGCTGGGCCGTCTACATCGCCGCAGCCACTCCTAGTCCTGACTGGGCCACAGTCACCTTCAGAGGGGACCTGCCTTCATCTTCGCCAGCGCCGCCGTCCTCCCGACGGGTCCCGCCTTCGCCTTCGCCTGTGGCCTCCTGCTCGGCCTCCTGAGGGGTCCCGCCTTCGCCTGTGGCTTCCTGCTCGTCCTCCCGACGGGTCTCGCCTTCGCCTGTGGCCTCCTGCTCGTCCTCCCGGCGGGTCTCGCCTTTGCCTTCGCCTGTGGCCTCCTGCTCAGCCCCCTGAGGGGTCTCGCCTTCGCCTTCGTCTTCGCCTGTGGCCTCCTGTTCGGCCCCCGGAGGGGTCTCTTCTTCGCTGCCGGCCTCCTGCTCGGCCCCCTGAGGGGTCTTGCCTTCGTCTTCGTCTTCGCCTGTGGCCTCCTGTTTGGCCCCCGGAGGGGTCTCTTCTTCGCCGCCGGCCTCCTGCTCGTCCTCCTGAGGGGTCTTGTCTTCGCTTTCGCCGCCGGCCTCCTGCTCGTCCCCCTGAGGGGTCTCGCCTTCGTTGTCGACCTCCTGATCGGCTCTGCTCCCCTGGGTGGACTCCAGGCCGCCCGCCTGAGGTCTCCGACTCCGCCTCTGCCCTGCCTCCAGGCCGGCCGCCTGAGGTTTCTGGTTCTGCCCCTGCCCTGCCTCCAGGCCGCCCGCCTGAGGTCTCTGACTCTGCCTCTGCCCTGTCTTCAGGCTCTCTGCCTGAGGTTTCAACCTGGCCCCTGCCCGTCCACGGGTTAACAGACTTTTGGACTCTGCCTTCCCTTGTTGCCAGGCTGTATGCCTGAGAATTGTGACTCTTTTTGTTTTGCCCTCCTCCAGACCCCCTCCACCCACCCAGTTCCTTGTGGACCCTTGTGACTTTGTTTTGAACTTGTTTTTGGGACGTCTGGGATCCGTCCCTTAAAGGGGGGGGTACTGTTATGGTTTGGACATTTTCGTAGTCACTTCCTGTTTTATTTTGTAGTATTGGTTTCCCTTGTGTGTCCTTGTTCCTTTTACTTCCTGTCTTTGTCCTTTTCCCGCCCTTGGTTGATTACTGATTTGGTTCACCTGTTGTTGTCCACCCACCTGTGTTTGATTACCTCCCTGTCTATTTAGTCCCTGTGTTTCTCTTTGTCTTTGTCAGTTCGTCTCGTTGATTTGGTGTTTGAGTTCTCGTGTGTTCTCCAGTGTGTTCTCCTGTGTTTTTGGTTTTCTCCCTTTTTGGATGGTTTTTGTTTCACCAGTGTTTGTTGGATGTGTTTTCCCCTTTTTGGATTTTGGACTTCTGCCTGGCTCTGTTTTCTTTTGGATCCCTTCGTTCATGTAAGCCGGTGTTTTTTGTTACCTTTGTTTGTTACATTAAATTATCATTTGAACTTGCACCAGTGCTCCCGTCTGCATTTCTGGGTCCACCACCTCCAGAGTTATTCGTTGTCTTGGCACCAAACGTAACACTTGGACTTTGATCAACATTTTTCACAGTTTTCTGACAATTCATTGACCAGACAACAAACTAATTAATTGAGAAAATAGTCAACTGATAAATCAATGATGAAAATAATCGTTAGTTGCAGTCCTAACAACAAGGCTAAACAATTTCACCATATTTTATGTTGAAGTAATCCAAAAGTAACATAAAGTAATAGTTACATTACTTTAACATTTTGATACTTGGATTACATTACTGACTAATTTTTAACAGGTAATTAGTAACTGTATCAGAATACCTTTTTTAACTAACCCTCTCTACCATGTATAACAGTTAGAGACAATGAAGTTTCTGATCGCAGCAAAAGTCTATGGAATCAGTGTCCTGTCCTGGATCACACAGGGACAAACAGCTCATCAAATCATCTACAGCCTGATGGACTCACTCCAACTCCTTCAGTCTATTTCTGAAACTCCTAAAGTGACCAGGTTCAACAGAACCAAATCGCATTCCACTCTGCAGGAACAGCATGCCTGAAAGCCCTTTTTCCTATGGACGCTGGGGACAGATAGCAAGTGAGTCAAAATGTCCGGGAGACGCTCCTCGGTGGAAAAGCAATCGGAATCACATGCAGGAAAACCACTGCACAGAAAGGCAATTATTAAGTGCAAATATATTGAATGGCGAGAGAGTTATAAAATGACACACACTTAACACCAGACCTGCAAGCTCAAAACCAGTCCCCTGCTGGGGGGTTCAGTGACATCCTTCCCAGAAAAGAAACATGTAAACAAAGTATTCTGGCAACTCTTCTGTTCATGTTCTGCAGACAGTCCTACTTTTACTTTTACCTTAGTACTTCAGTAAAAAGTACTAAGTAAGGGATTAAAGCAAAAGTCAAGTTAAAAAGTACTAAGCAAGGTGCTAAAGTAAATGTAAATTAAAAACAGCTAAGTATGTACTAACTTAAAAGTAAAGTAAAAAGTACTAACTAGGGTACTGCAGTAAAGGTAAAGTTACTTTGTGTAGTCCTTTTACTTCAATACCTTATGTAGGACTTTAAATGCAGGGTTTTTACTTGTGATTAAAGTATTTTTACATTGTGGTATTAAAGCAATACTCCACCCAAGAATGATAATCCACTCAGTATGTACTCACCCCTATGCTGATGTGAGGATGGGTGAAGATCTTCAGTTCACAAAACAATCCTGGAGTTTCAGCAGAAAACAGAGGTCGCAGCCAAATCCAGTACAATTGCAGTGAATGGCGACCACGGATAAAATGTAAAAAAAGAACACAAAACAAACACAAAATGTCTCCATCCTGCTCGTGTGGTGTAATCCAAGTGTCCGTGAGCCGCAACATTAAAATTTAACCACAAAAGACACCATTTACACCATGTTTTTAGCTGAAATGTCAACTGTAGCCTCCCAGGTAGCATGTAAACATGGCGTTGATGTATCGCGAGACTTCGTATATCTCTTAATGGATGCACGTGTGAAAATATCGCGAGATTTCTTGTGCATCTGGCTCGAGTCTGGGAGGCTACAGTTGACATTTCGGCTAAAAACAGGGAATGTTTGTTATTTGTTGCTGGGGAATGTGATAGACAAGCAATCCAGCCACAAATCATTGTGTTAAATTCATTTTTAGGCGAGAATAGGTTCATGTGAAGGTCTACTTCTGGCAGGGATTGAAAAATATCTAAATACTTGAATGTTAAGAGTGAAAGAAGTGGTTTTCCTTTGAATGATGTTTAGAAGAATAAAAAGTTTAATGATGAAAATGATGAGCAAGCTGGACAGATACAGGCTGAGAGTAGATAACATGCATTAGAGGTTGTGTTGTGCTCCGTTTAATTTCCTGAGTACCTGCACATTTAGTGAAACTGCCAGGTAGCATGTAAACATGGCATCGATCATTGCAAGACTTCGTATATCTCTTAATGGATGCACGAGTGAAAATATCGCAGATCTCTTGTGCATCTGGCTTGAGTCTGGGTCTGGGTAAATGGCGTCTTTTGTGGTTAAATTTTAATGTCGCGGCCCGGACACTTGGATTACACCACACGAGCAGGATGGAGACATTTTGTGTTTCTTTTGTGTTCTTTTTTTTTTACATTTACATTTGATCTCCATTCACTGCCACTAGCTTCAACCCTGTTTTCTGCTGAAACTCCAGGATTGTTTTGTGAACTGAAGATCTTCACCCACCCTCACATCAGCATAGGGGTGAGTACATACTGAGTGGATATCATTCTGGGGTGGAATATTGCTTTAATGCTTTTACTTAAGTAAGTGATCTGAGTATTTTTCGATCACTGCAGGTCACAGAATCTGTGGGTCACCAAATATGGTGTAACACCGTCACTAGTACTACCACTTATTTTGCCGAGTCACCAGTTAACAAGGTCACTCATTAAACCAATACACCGGTGGGCCTTGTTTCATTACATGTTCATATTTATTTCCCTTGTAACTCACGACAGTGATAGACGTTAAAATGAGAAAACAATAGAGATGCAGAGGGAGTTAGCCTGAACTCAGCAAAATGATTCTGAACTAATATCGTAAGTTAATACACAATTCACCAAAGTTAACGTTAGCTGACGTGCTAACATGCTGGCATGCTTTCCATTATAAACAGGTTTGTAAAGATTTGATAGGTTACATTAGGACACTCTTCAACCTGATCTGGCAGGTTAACAGTACTTTAGTAACTCATTAGCTAACGTCAAATTGGTTAAACAGCATATTACGTAGTCGGCAGCAAACAAGACTTACGTCTCTTCTGTGGCTCTGCTCAAAACTAGCATCCATTGTACACGTCCATGTTTAAGAGGGAAAAGAAGACAATGCAGTTATCTTGATTGTGATTGGCCAAAAGATTTGCGTTGTCTCATTAAAGATGTTTCATTGCAAAGAAGACTGCAACATGATAACAGCTTTCTGAAACTCTTCTGGGGATTGTGCGAACCACTTACAAAGTAAGTAAGTAAAGTAAGTCATTAGTATATGCCTGAGTGTACTTGAACGAGCCTATTATCATGAAGACAAAATAATCAAAAACACTGGTAACTCAAATATGATGGACAGGCCTAATTCAAGCAAAATTCAAGTCTCTGGCCTATGATTTCATCTTGTGCTGGAATGAATTATAATTCACAGCAACCTGAAAGAAGGGACATCGCTGTATTATCTTCCTTGCTTGGATCAACATGCAAACAAGCCTACAGTGTGTGGAACCAAAGCAACACTAATAAATACATTTGAATAATATATGTGTATGATATGTGTGTATGATCACACATGCACACAACAGCACTACTCTGTGCATTTACAGCGTACAGTCTTCCCCCTTCACACACACATAGAAACACGCACTCATCACACAGATTTATTCTCTTCTTCTTCTATTTGGCAGCCATGGCAACAACCATTTGCCTCAGAACTTTAATCACTAAATCTGCACAGTGGGTCGTTATCAGATTATGGGATTATCCAATCCGCATGGAGAAATCAAACAGGCCCCGGACCCAATCACAGACAGACACGTGCTCACACACGGACGCAAACTTAGAACTCTTGTGTGAGCATTGACTGTGTGTGCGTGTGTGTGTGTAAATGTAGAGCAATACAATGATAAGAAAAAAACTACAGAGATCACTGTCAACTGTTCCCAGTTACAAGGCTGCCTCTGTAGGCAGGAAGAGGAACACAGCTTCAGTGAACAGCAATATTCCCAACAGGTCTACAGAGATCCAGGGTTCTGGGTTCCTGGGAGAACCACAGGAGAATAAGGATATTTGGCTTAACAAACACAGTTACTGTATGTTAACTTTCAGAGTTTCTCTTAAAATTAATTGCAATAGATGTGGAGCTGATGTTGGAGCAAAATGCACACCTTGTGGAAGTGTGCTAGTTTGCACAACCATATAGTTCCACAAACTATGTGTAAAATACACAGCATTTTGGTGTTTCACAAAAAAAACCTGCTGATTCGCCAGTGGCAAACTTTTACAGAAACAACAAGAAATAATGACTTTTGCATCAGCCGCTGTCATACGATTGAAACAATCAGTTAACAGTAAAATTAGGCAACATGTGAAAGAATAAGAACATGTGAAAGTAAATTCCAAACCACGAGATTCAGTTAGAAGCTACATAAATACTAAGCGCTGTCTTTCCAGGCTCCAAAACAGACTCACTGTTGAGCCAGTCCTTTTAGAGCAAGTAAATATGATCAAATATCAGTGTGAGGTGTTTAAAGAACTATTTAAAGCCTCTGAAAACTTGAAAACAGTAAAAATGCATATATGAAATCAAGGTTTAGTTTCTTGTTAAGCATCCACAAAGATCTGAGTGAAGATAAATATTCATAACTTTTAGAAAACCTGGTTCAAAATCAGCTCATTTAGACCATTTTTCAAGAGTGTGTGGGCGTGTCAGCTCACGTTTGATTGACAGCTGCCTCAGGGCTGCTTGGATAACAACACAGAAGCTCAGTAATGTCCTGCTGTGGACCGCTGTAAATGTGGGCAGCAGCAAAACTCATTTTAGCACCTAAACAAAAAAACACCTAAAAACATCAACATCAGTTTAAGAGCACACTATGTTTAGAACATGTTCAGTGCTTTACTTTGTCGTCAAGCAGCGTTTTCCAGCGCCATCCCTGCTCTCTTTACAACCACCAGACTCCATGAACAGAAACAGTCTTTTTACCTCACAGGACACGGGAGTCGGTAAGGACGTATAGCGGTATAGAACATTTAAATTTGAAAATTCCTAGCCTTCTCCTGCAACACTGATCACAAGTCAGGTAAAGCAATATTTGAGTGGTTTTAGGGAATGAACTGGTGAAGCAACAACTCTGGGATGAAATCGCTTTGACAGACTTGGACAGGAACATGAATCTTCACTACTACACTAATATGCCAGCACAGCTCTGATTCATGATGCTACAAGCCTTGACCAGGCTTGAGGTCATGTGTTATACAATACAGATAGCACGAGAGGAGGAGTAGTTGATTCTCTGAATCATTTATAGAATGTAAATTAGCAGTAGCTGGTGGCTGGAGGAGGTGTAGAAAAGACATTCACACGTGTGGGTATCAATTATCACCCTGAGGTCCACTGGACTGTATGAAGAAAATCAATACTGTCTGCCTATATGATAATAGGAACAGCATTGATCAACCAGACCCTGCCTCACCAAGCAGTCCATGGTGAGGCTTTTAAAAGAGCCTTGATCAGGTACTTTTTATGGGCTGTGTATCCAGTCAATGCCAGCCCATCATAACCAGAAAAACAGCTGTGTGTTGTCTGTGCAAGCAGCTTCTTACGATTATTATTTATTTACATTCACTGTTAGGAGGTGACCTCTAGTGGACATAGTAATTATAAGGATACAGTATAAAGAGCAAGAAAGTCTGCATATGGAGAAGGTGGGGTGGATGGATGGGTCAAAAAAAAACCCAGAGGACATTCACCCTGGAGACCAGGGTTCATGTTCCCTGTGAAAACAGAAGTCAAGGTCAACTTATTTAAAGCTTAAAGTTACTTTAAGTTACATTACATACATGAATTGCATTGAGTGACTTATGTGACGCGAGACAACGTAATGCAACATAAGACAGCTTACTAACCCAAACCATGATAATTTCCTAAACCTAACCAACCACGTGTTTACATCATGTGACTGATGTAACGTAACATACTTATTTTAACCAAAACCATGATATTTTTCTAAATCTAAGCAAGTTGTTTTGTTGCCTAAACCTAACAAAACAAACACTTCTTTAACAACGTAAACCACAACTTGAACATCATGTGACTTAAGTAAGGCATTATTAGGGTTGTCACAAGAACCAGCACTTCGGTACCAAGTTGATGCCAAAATTTTGAAAACATGACGGTACTTGCAATTCTTCCAGACATGACAGGGAATCATAAACACTTACAAGTATTGTAAGTCTGATGTTTAATGCCAGAGGAAAGAGAAGAAGACAAACACACACACACACACACAACACACACACACTGGCTACAGCGGAGCACACAGCAGCGTATCCAGTGCACTCCATCAGCTCAGCTGATCGGTGCTCCAAGCACAACGAATTAGGTTAAATCTTGAAACTAGTGACTCCCTTCTTTTTCTACCCAGTGCAGCTGAGCACCAGACTACAAAATGCAGCATAGACCTACAGATGTGAACTACTATTCTGTTAAAAATTGTTTGTTAAAATGTGAAAGGAAAAGAGAGAAAAAGCAACAGACTTTTGCATGATTTTCCAGACATGGCAACATATTCTCCTGACAGTGATTGGTTGCAGGCTCAGTAAATCTCCCCCTCAGTGATTTGTCCTAGAAGCTCAGAAGAGTTTTTATTTCATGTGGCAAAGAAAAACAACAACGGCTGAATTTTATTCTCATTTGTAGGCATAAGGATGTGTTAGTCATGAAACAACACGGGATTAATTTTACAGTAACACTGTGTAATCCAAGCTGTATTTCAGAGATCATTAGATAACAATGTGTGAGATTCTGAAGAGGTAATCATCTTTAACTACAGTATACTGTCAAAGTGGTTGACCACCACAGGAACACTGACAATTTTAGCCCAACTGGAATATCATAGTTTCACCATAGTGCCTTATTCGACAGGCCATATTGTAAACTACCTGTTAACGATTACACATACACTGTAAGTTCCTATAGGGATATTAAAAGACTTCTTTTATGGGCTGCAGCTGCAGTTGGCTGTGATAATGATGAAATAATTGGCCTTTGCAATAATTCCATCCTGTGATCTTGAGAGACAAAAATAATTCAACCTGTGGCCTCTTCGGCCTTCTGCAGGAAAGTGTGAAAAACAGGGGAAAAAAATATCAAAGGCTTCTCCCTGCTCTGAAACATTCATTAAAAATATTACCAAGGATAAAAATGCACAATCGCTGTGCGGCTGTACAGCTGATTATGAGAGGCTCGCCTGGGATTATTTTACCAATTTTTTCCAAGTACATTTATTTTGTTTGAAGCAGAAACCTCTAAAGTACAGTCAGGAAGGATGACTTTACTTTATTAACAAATTTAAATCTAATATACTCTTGACCTTTCTAGCATTAATTAAAGACCAACTCATTTCTGCACAAATCTCATACAAAAAGGAACATTGCCTTGTTGTTATTGTTGGTTCAATGGAAAACAGAATCGGGATGTTGTTGGCTGGGGAAGGAGACAGCCACCGGCCACATCATGGTTCATTTTTAGGTGAAAGGTCTGTGTCTACTTCTGGAAGGGATTGAGAAATATCTAAATACTTGAATGTTAAGAGTGAAAGAAGTGGTTTTCCTTTGAATGATGTTTAGAAGAATAAAAAGTTTAATGATGAAAATGATGAGCAAGCTGGACAGATACAGGCTGAGAGTAGAGAACATGCATTAGAGGTTGTGTTGTGCTCCGTTTAATTTCCTGAGTACCTGCTCATTTAGTGAAACTGCCCCATAAGCCGATCAGAGCGAGGGTGAAGCTGGAGCAATGCGATTTGGGAAACTTAACTCTGAAGTATTGAGATCTAATGATTAAGACAACTATTTCAAGTCAACAAATAAAGACGGACATACTTTTTATATATGTTTGCACAAGGTAGACACAAACCAGAATCAAACCAGTTGTTAGCTGACTAGATGGTGAACACAGTGGAGCATTTACCAGCTAAAAACTAAACAAAAAAATAAAAACAGGTTTAAGTCTGACTGAAATAATTAGAGCTGCAACAATTAATCAATTATTAATCGATTCTAAAATAAATTGTCAACTATTTTGATTAACGATTAATCAGTTTGAGTAATTTTTTAAAGAAAAAGTGTTCAAATTCTCTGATTTCAGCTTCTTAAATGTGAATATTTCCTGGTTTCTTTGCTCCTCTCTGACAGTAAACTGAATATTTTTGTGGACAAAACAAGACATTTGAGGATGTAGCCTTTGGGAAAAACTGATCAACATTTTCCACAATTTTCTGACAATTTATAGGCAAACAACTATTAATCCATTAATTGAGAAAATAATCGACTGATTGATCGTTAGTTGCAGCCCTAGAAATGAAAATTTTTTTCTGCTACAGCATAAATATCTCCTCTTGAACCAGATGTCCTGTGTTCAGCTTTGACAAAAAACAGAAACTGTGAGGGAGAAATCTGTTGGCAAAGACAAGATTTTAGCATCGGAAGCATACTGGTTTTAAGTTATAGTCCAAGCTGAGCAGGATCTGGTTGCATGTGGATAAACAGTGTGTGTCAAGAGCAAAAGAGACAGAAGACACATGCGCTATCTTCTGACGGCACTTCAGCTTTTTATTAGCTTTTAAAGGAATTTATCTGCATGCATATGTACATATCTTCGTGAGGATTAGTGTCAAACTCCATTCTCACATCTCAAGTTGCTAATCGGACTGTAAAGAAAAACTGGCTCATGGAAGAGGAAGCAGATATCTCCTGGCTGCACCAGTAGCCATCACATTGTTCAGTTCAGTTTAGTCCAAGATTCATAGTCACTAAGTTTAAGATTGAAGTGATTGTTTCGCTGTTCAAATCCACTTCAGTACATACATCATTAAGTGAACGCATCATTATTCTAACTTCTTCATTTCATTGGATACTGCTGCGTTTGTTTCCAGCTAATCTGTCTAATTTCTCCAATAATATATTAGTTTTGTCTAGTAAATCCTCACTTTTTTTGCACGCAGAGCAAAGATATTCAGCTGTCATAAGGAAGTAAAGAGCATAATAATCACATTTAAGAAGCTGAAATGAGAGAGATTTTATTTTTTTCCTTAAAAATCACTCAAATCGATTAATCACTTATCAAAATAGTTGGGGATTAATCTAATAATCGATTCGTAATTGATTAATTGCTGCAGCTCTATTAAAATGTCCTGTTTTTTCCTGATAAGAGGAAATAAAAATAATGAAACAACCTGTTAATACAAGCTAAATGCATTTATTTCTCATTCAAAGTATTTAACATGTATGTTTTTAATAACACAAGTCAAGATAATATAAGGTGATTTTGAAATGGCAGTAAATAATCATTTATATGCAACTGAACTCTTCCCAACATTTATTGATGAGGCCCACTGTGAACTGATGGTTGGTCATTTTTAAAAAGTGTGTCTCCAGAAAAAAGTTAGGGAAACACTGTTCTAGACGATGCTTGTGATTCCACCAGAAGCGCAACAGCATGCAGAGTCAATTTTTGATGGATGCACTGTCAGGCTACATAGAGCAGATTCAGCCTGGCAGGTAGTCAGACACAGGAATGGCATAAAGAATCCTGTCAGTTTTCAAAATTAAAGACCCCCGTGCAGAGTCCCGATCATAAAACACAAAAAGGTAGAAAAAGATACCATTTAACTGTATCTAATCCACTTACCCCTGGATGGATGGATCAAAACCACATCACAGACACAACATGCTCTGTAGAATCAAGGTGTAATTCACTTCAGTACTTACAACAGTATATGAAGGAGGATTCCTTAAATTGCGGGTCCAATCAATAATCAAATTAAATCAATGATCAGCTGATTCTTAGTTTAAGCTGTTTTTTCACACCAGTGTTGTTGGATAGGCGACAAAGCATACCTTGGTTCTGCCAACAACAAAGACGACTAAACTGCTTTTATATTGGAGAAGTGTGTTGATGTGCGTGTGGGGCTGGACAGGTCTGTTTTCCTCTAAGTGGATTAATCCCTACAGACCTCTGTCACCTTCATAAATCGTGATACCTGCGTACGTATGGCCAGGTGCATTAGCGCGTATGTAATTAGGATGAGTGTGTAACCAATGTGGATGCTTCCATCTGATAGGAGCATACCCCATCTAAATCATATTATCATGGACATTACAAGCTATTAGACACGAATAACAAGGATGACGCCAGTCCACATGTCCTGTGCTAGCAAATCCACTACACATAATCTATGCCCATACATTGAAAGATTAACTGTATGTTCTCTGTATGTTCTCTGTCTGTCCTCTGACTAACCCTCCTCTCCTCCCCACAAGGAGAGACGTCTAAGTTGATTACACATTCTTAATACAATGATATTTATAGAATACACACACAATTGTTTCAGAGTGACAGCAGCAGCCGAGAAAATTAAACCCTTTTCACACATGCACTGCAACTTTGCAATTATCTAGAAACTACCCGGAGGAGCTGTATGTGTGAACACAAATGTTCACCTTTTTTGGCCTGAACTTAACCCTGCCAGCTCCCCTGTCACAAAGTGTCTCTCCTGCTGGGCAGCAGATTTTTTTATACCCAGAATGGAGAAGGCTTGTCCCACCCTACTCTGACATGCCTTCCCTAAAAATATCTCACTGGCACACTGGAGTCAGCTGATCTTTGCATCATCCTTCTCCGCTTCCATCACAGTTTGTTAATTTCAAGACTCGGCTCTGCAGGCACCACCCCTCACCTAAAGTAGTAACGTGTGAACATGTCTAACGCGGACAATCTCCTGCATGTGTTGAAAGGGCACTTTCGGACAATGTCCGGACCTGTTTTTCAGGATACAGTTCAGACTCCATCGGTGAGGGAGCTGTGTTAGCAAGAATAGAGCGGTGAATCAGAAAAAGAATAGAAAACTCTATTTTCTGATTGTTTCACAGTGGTTATATTCTAAAGCTCAGGTTTGTCTGTGTCCTCAAAGAGCAGAGGAGAGACATTGAGACAGCTCTGCAATGACCTACAACTGCAGCACATTCTCAGTCCCAACTACACTTCAAACTATGAAGCTAAGGTTTACGCAATTATCATGGGGCCTCATGCAAGAACATTTTTGTATCATTATCTTAAATTTCTCTATTTTTGTCAGAATGAAGGACTCGAACGAACATGTTACGTCAGATTCAACAAGCGCTTATAACTTCAGACAACTGTGTAAGTAATCCACCTGTGTATATCAGAGTACATGGGCATGAGACTTGTGAATCAGCATAATTAATGCCCCAATAATATCATATAAGGCTGTTCCTGTCCCATATGTCAAGAAGTCTTCATTCGTGAAAACGGCATCTAAGAGTAAATAGAAAAACTGGAGTTCGATGTCCTGCTGTCAGAGATCCATGAAGGAAAATCTGTCATTTTAACAGCGTCAGCAGTGGAATTAAAAGAGCTGCTAAAGCAAAGAAACAGGAAAACCGAGTGGTGATATCCTGTCGTGAAATAAAGAAGAAAAGACTTGATAAAATAAAGAGAATTGGTGAATTTAATGAGGCCCATGGTTTGGGTCAAAATGAGTTCATTACAAGTTCACATATGCAACATAATGGGCCTCATGCAAGAACCACTCGTACAAACAGATTTGTTCTTAAGTGGTGCGTACGAGTGATTTAAGAGAACTTGTGGCATTCACCAATTTTCTTGTATTTTGAGTTTTCTTTCAGATATGAACACAATTTACGAGTGGGACAAACCTGTCCTAGAGTCTACCAATCTGCTGGTGTCCAAACCTAAGTTTTTCAACAGTGACTGTATATTTCATTAATTTGAAGACATTTTGAGTGTGAAAAATAAATTACACTCGACATTATCCTGTTTGACCACATTTCAAAATATAATATCATTGTAAATTTACATATAAATCCTCTCATCCTCCATTCAATGATCTATTATTACCTGCTGTCAGGTGTATTGTCTGTATATCTGCACAAGCAGGTTTATGAAGTCTCTGTCTAGATGAACATCCTCACATATTCTGTCCTCTGTCTCCGTGATGAAAACTTCCCCTTAACCCTCTCCTCTCGCTGCAGTCATCGATCAGTGGCGGGTTGTTTGTTTTTCTCTGAAGTCATTTTCATGTCAAGACGTTTCCTCTTCATTTCAGTTACAGTCCGACCCTCAGGTAACACAACATTAACAGCACTCAGCTTTTCCCATTTCTTTGCTTTAGCAGCTCTTTTAATTTCACTGCTGACGCTGTTAAAATGACAGATTTTCCTTCTGGATCTCTGAAAGCAGAACATCAAACTCCAAACTCGTAAAGTTCTTCTTTTTTCTCATCGATTCCATTTTCATGAGTGAACACTTCCTGACATATGGAACAGGAAGCGCAGCCATATATGGTATTACTGGGGCGTTGATTATGCTAATTTACAAGTTTCATGCACTCAAATACGCACAGGTGGATCATTTACACGGTCTTCTGAAGTTACAAGCGTTTGCTGAATCTGACGTGGTGTGTTCGTACGATGCCCTTTGTATGAAAAAAGTGAGAGAAATTTAAGATAAGAATATGAAAATGTTCTTGCATGAGGCCCAATGCTACTTAACTTATGAAACTTCTTATAAAGAAGCCAACATATATACATATATATATATAGATATACAACTCACCCCCCTACTCCCCATCCCACGCCTTCGCCGCTTCTTGTCCCCAGCAGGACATGTGGGTCTGTGACCAGCGCCGTTGGTGGCTGCAGGACCGGTTGGCCGCTTGCCTGTGCTGGGTTACCTCTATCCCCCCCTGGGACATGAACCCTGGTCTCCTTGGTGAAAGTCCAGTGTTTGTTTGACTCATCCATCCGTCCCACCTCCTGTAGACATGGACTTTCTCACTAATAGGTGACCTGATTTTGATGGCACATTAAAACATAACGATAGACAGTCGCCTCAAAAAATTTGAGGATTTGTAGCACAGGGCTCTGATCAAGTTGCCGTATTGGACACGCTGGAAGTGAGAATGGGCTAGAAATACAAGTTACCTTATACCGGCAAATGTTTTTAACATATATTGGATAGGATTTTTTCTTGAAGAAGGTTGACAATGGAGGGGTAATAGAGGTTTTTACAAAATATTTAACCCTGGAGAACACTTATCATCAGTTGGTCGTGCACTTTATTTTGCGTAATCCTTCAAAGCTCCTTCAAAGGAGGTCACATACAGTATAACCAAATACAAAAGGACTGAATTCTAAGCTTAAACAGAGAAAAAATGGACATCGAAGTGCATGAGTGAGGGCTTCCTTAATTACTTAATTAGCCTTCAGCTGAATGAAAGGCATCAAGCTCATCTCAGCTAATTACAACTGTTAGGGCACACAGCAGCAGCCCACTTACATCCCCTCACTTGGAAAAAAGAAAGAGAACAGGACAAGTGCCTGACACCTTTGACACTCCTAAATAGACACAACAGACCACTCAGCTAAGTAAGGAAACGTCAATAGGTTGAGGGGCAGAGAGAAAAAAACACAAACTTCCCTGGAGGCAAATCCAGTCAGCAGTATGCCTCAAGATCCACATCTTCTGTGGAGAGGAAATCAAACCCAGAGAAGTCATTCCCAGCAAATCGATCATCACCACAGGGAATGGGGACCAGGGTAGTTGATGAGGTGGGAATTGGACTCCCATTACTGCACATTGATTTTACCTGACAAGGAAGAATAGAGCTGATTCTTTACAGTGTGTGTTAAGAGTCGACAAAATATAAGAGACAACTCCAGATTGAGATAAGAATGCAGGAGTTTAGAGGGATACAGGGAAGTGCTGAAGAGCACCGTAAAACATTTCCATCCAGCAGCCCTGGAGCCATGTTTGATTTAGTTGGTCAGAAAGTATTTGAGGTGGCCCAACAAATGCCCAAATGAGTAACAGGTAGAGTCCGGTTAAAAAAGAGGCTCTTGTACAGTAATGATACAGAGGTTACAGTTGAATCACCCGCTCACACATTTTAATAGACTTAATAGGACACAAACACAGCAGTTTGAAAGCTTTTGACCAATTAATCGTGTAAAATATCCGCGTGACTAGTAGATTTGCATACAGATCATTGCTTCCTAAGCAGATTTTAAATCAGCAGATGCATGTGGTAGTTGTTATCATGCTAAAACACATATTTGCTACATTAAATAATTCCTGTGGGTGATGTTCTTTCACACCATAAATGAACCACACCAGAGCTCAACTTGAAGCAGACCAAGACCACCTTTTCAAGCATCTCAGTCCAGTTGTTTGGTCCGCATCAGGGTTCAACTCGCAGCTTTCACACCAGCCTGAACAAACGCCTAACAGCAAATGCACAGGGTCTGTTTAACCAAACGTTTGATCTGAAAGCTCCCAGACCATGGTGAGACCAAAACTGCGATCCTTAGTCCAACCCAGAGACGTGGTCTAACTGAAACATGGTTCGGTTCAAATCTGGTGTGAAAACCATCTTTTGGTTGGTTCTGGCAGGCTGTCAGTTTTGGTATCTGGGAATTAAGAGCCAAGCTGGAATAAACTCACAAAAATTGCAATACTTTTCAATTATTTTCCAACAGGATTTCATTTTTTTTTATTTGCATGCAAATTATGTTAACGTTACAGTAGATTTATTACCGAGTGGAGTTTCTTATGCATAAGTGAATAAGTTAGTAACAGGCTGTCATTAGTAAGTTAGCTAAAGTGTGATTATACCCTAACTAAATTCACTCTAACGTTATTAGCTGTGTTATTAATTCTGATGAAGTTGTTGTTAAAAGCTTTTGATGGCCATGAAATAGCCCTGCCATCATTGTAAAGCAGCCTTGGATTGAAATAGAAGTTAGATTGAAGGAATGAAGAATTTTGTTAACAATATTTATTTATCCTGAACTCAATATTTTGAAGGGACATTTCACTGATTCACCATTAACCCTGTGAAGAGCTTATAATTAATCAACTTTGGATACTATTAGACCAACAGAAACTAAGGAAATATGTGTATTTGGAAAAATCTGTCCGTATTCTCTGTGTTTCATTGTGAGACATTTCCTCAGCAGTCGTACGACGTAGATATGTTGGGTTGCAGTGCACCTCTCCATGCATCTCCCATAGACTTCAATAGAACGGCACCAGGTAGATCACTAGAACGTTGGTATTATGACGTTTTGACCCTTCCTTCTTTTTTAGTTTACCTAAACCACAGCAGCTTTTTGGCCTGTCTGCAAAACATATTTGGCCAAGCAGAAAACCAGGCCCTGCTGGTCACCTGCATCATACCATTCTAACATCATACTGTATGGTTGCTTTTGGCAGCAAGGAGGATGATCTGATAGAAGGAACAATGAATGAAGCTAAATACAGACATCCCTACAGAAAAAAGAGTACTTGCAAGTACACCGCTTACAACTGGGTCAAAAATTCACCTTTCAGCATGACGACCCAAACCACCGAGCCAAACAGCTTTAGGACAGGCCAATGTCCAAGGTCCCAGACTTGAACCCCACTGAGAATCTGGAAGACCTGAAGACAACAGTTTGCCAAGATCCTAATCCAGTCTGACAGAGGATAGAAGGTAAACTACTTTTAGCCTTAGGATTCTTTGTGAGACAAGCCCTGGTCTCTCTCTTTAGAGGAATGAAGAAACTTTTCCCGCACTTATTTTGTTCTGATGACCTGTCTCATCTATTGCTTCAGTGATTTATTTTAGCTTTCTCATTTTAGCAGCCTCTTGAGAATTTCACCAGGAGAGGGTTGCCACAGGTACGGACCTTAGTCACATGACTTAGACGTCACAAATTTGGTGACTTTAGATTTAACGTGATTAAATCACAAAAGACTTGCAGCTCAACATGGACTTTAACACCAGTGCCACATGAGTTCAACTGGACCTGAGCCTTTTGATTAGAAAACCAAAGACTATAAAGTCTGTTATTTAAAAAGTGACAATCCACAAATCAATTCATTTCCTTTCATTTCCTGTATTGACTAATGTTAACACTATTGACTCTCTGCAAGTCGACTCTTAATTCCCTAATTATCCACTTTGTTTGCACCAATCCGACAGCATCCAATCAAGTTGCAGGAGAGAACCATGAAGACCTAACATTAAATTACTGAGCTCCTGTTGACAAAAAAAAAAAAAAAAAAAAATCAATGATCATTTTGTTGCCATACAAACATTACATGGTGGTCAAGAAAAATCTAATTTCGGTATCCAAAACATGCGGGTCAAAAACAACTTCCAACTTTGTTTGACTCTTGAAGCTGCACAAAGAGCTGTAAGTCGAGGCTCTCTTGTTAAAATGCCATCACATTTGGTGAAGAGCACATTATGATTTGTTTAGGATGCAAACCTCAGGGTTCTATCATCCACCTGGCGCAAAGTGGTGCGTACGCAGTTGTAATTGCTATTTTCTGAATCACACAGTTGTCATTTTCTCACCCAGGGCCACGTTGTGTAGTAGAGGTGTGACAATTCACTAATGCATCTTATGCATCAGGCTTAATGTTAAGATGCTGGTACATCGATTCAGACGGCCTCTATCAAGTACAAAACAGGAAAAAAATCAATGCAGCACTAGAGCATTGATGCATCTCATTAGGACGCACATATGTTTCATTTTTGTCATCAATGATCTGCCCCTGTAACTTTCCTCCCTTTTCTCTCTCTCCTCCTGTCTCTGCCTGCACCGCTCTCGCTGGACGTTTGCTGGCTTGCTCCCAGAAAACAAGCGCTTCCCCCTGCCTCTCCTGTCTCTCCTCTTCATTTCCTCAAAACAGACAGCGAAAGAACTGACGTTGCACCATCAAACTTTCATAGAACTCAAGTGTGGAATAAGTCTAGGTATTATAAGAAAGATGAGAAACGCTGCTGAAAATCGTTTATGCAAAACGTGTCTGACAGCAGAGTACAGAGCCACCAAATCCCGACCGACAGAGACGTCAGAGCAGGTAACACGGAGCATCACTGCTCCTCCACACTAATCCAAACCACAGCACTCACAGAGCAGCAGATCATCTTACTGCAAAAATACTAATATTTGAAACAGATTTAAAGTTTGTTCACAGATTCTCATTCAGGCTACAGTATCTCATTTACACATGGGACTCATAATAAGATGTTAACACCACTGTAATGTCTCCTTCTCTGTCTCTATTGTTACTATATTTAGTAAAACTATCAGAATTTCTTTTTGCAGCTAATAGTTGCATTAATAGAAGCAAAATGTAAAGATTCACACATTGAATTGTGTCATATCGTGACAGGGCTGAATCGTATCGTTCCAAATCATCGTATCGTTGAACATGTCTCAAGACCTTGTTGACACATTGCTATCTTGAGGCAACAGAGAGTGATTGCGCCTCTGACCAACAAAAACCTGGTCTAACATCCATAATGCAGTATTTTCCTGCTATTTAGAGGACAAATTATTAAGACAGTAAGATGAGCCTGCATACAGGTTCACAATGTGAGTGTTTCTAGGGCACTGCAGTTATTCCACAGGTCATAAAAATTAACACTGATTAATAACGGATGATTGCATCAGAGAGAGAGACACTGTAAACATTTACGCACAGCTGTAACTTCATTTTTTGTTTAAATATGACAGGATGGGTCAGGATCTAATCTTTTAGTAATGCCCTGTGTTCGTCTGCACATCCAAAAGCTTTCACACACAAACTACAGTTTTTTTTAGCTGTACTGCTGCAGTGTCTTTCCTGCGCACATGGAAATGAAACTGAAAGCAGCTTCCCCTGATTGTTACTATTAAATAGTTTAAATGGTGTCGGGCAGTGCTGGATTTTGAGTTGATTTCTTTATTGTTTGGTGTATTGTCTTTAATAATTTACTTTAATGATAAGAGAAGCTGCTTGCAGTAACTGACATTTCAGCGTCCACAGTAATGTCACAGCAGTCAACCTTCTCTGCCTTGGATCGGGCATGATAGTTGACAGCTGGGACACAGGGGAGACACTCCATCCTATTTCACCCACCTGCAGTCCATCCAGTGTTAATAACAATGTTAATTATTATGACCCGGCCTGCGTGATCATCATTTCAGCACGTGGCTCTTAAAGGGAATGAGAGATTACATTCTGATTGGCTTCATTCATGTTAGGCCCAAAACACACGTATGATTAATTAGGAGACTAAATACAAAACCCTTTGCACCTTCCTTTGCACCCAAATTATGCAATAATGGAAAAGTAGAATTGGACATATCCTAGATGCCCTTGCACCATGCACTTTGGACCATGATAGAAATAGGGTGCTCAAAGTTTAGCCTTGACTTGGGATTTGGGTGCAAAGACTTTAGACTAGCTGGTGACTTTCAACGTGGTCCCACCTCTGCTGGGACACAGAAATTTAGTAGCCAGTGGTAAGTAAAGTACAAAGTCAGACTGCTTCCTGCACTTAGATCTACATAATAATGATCCTGAATTAAGAGGAAATGAACAAAGGACATCGTGGCAATGTGTCCCAGATAAGGAGGTGAGAGATGCTAAGGCCAGGTGACTTAATGAGAGCATGTTGTTTTCGTCTGTCACAGCAGAACTAAAGTGATGTTTGTTGCCACCAGAGGCCTGAATTCCACAGGACAGGAGTCGAGTAAATAACCTGTCAGGGTGCATCCAGTCACACCTGCCAGCACTGTCACAGCCTGTGGTCACTTTCACAATGAAAATCAAGTCAAGGACCACTAGGCCAAATAAACAACGGGCTGTCAGTGAGGTTTACACCAGTGTGTTAGTATAAAGTAACAGTTTAAGGTGGAATATTTTCATTCTAAAAAATGTATACTGACAAAGAATATAAAAAGCTCTCTAATAAAACCAAAACCAACGATTGTTTCAAAGGGTTGCAGGAACATTTAGAGGAAAAATCCACCATAAAAAACCCTTCAACTGTGTTAAAAGTGGTCCTGCTGTTAACCCTTCCTATTATTTCTGTATTGATTTTGTTGTTTAATAACTTTTCTTATTCTCATGAATAACAATCACAAAATAGATGACATAACTAGAGCTGCATTGCAATTTTCCTGGCTGATTCAGATTACGATTTTTTTTTAAGTCTGACCTGCCAATTCTGATTTACTTTCTTTTTAAGAACTATAATTGTAATAAAACACACTTGGGTTTTTATAACTTCTATGTTTTCTCCAAAACTGCTCCAGGTTACTGCCAGGCCACTTTTTTTTCCCCAAACCTTTCTTCTCCCCCTTCTCATCTCCTGTCTTCTCTCACATTTTCTTGCCCTCTCTACTTGTGTCCTCTCCTACATTTCTCCTTTTCCTTCCATTTCTCCCCCTATGTGCGCACTACAAGATAAAAAAAAAAATAATGGCGCATCACACGCTGCAGGATTTTATTAAGAATTGCACCAGAGGGACTGTACTGCAGTAACTTTGCAGTGAGAAAAAACAAAAGCAGAATGCAACAAGTCTGGATGATAAAATGTTTGGGGGGATGCGGTCAACATGGGTTGTCTATTCTTCAGCCGGAACTGGAGGTGAGAATTCAGTTTTGTCAACAGTAGTCATACTGAAAACCGAAATAAAACAATATATTAA
The DNA here is from genome assembly GCA_034769285.1 of Lutjanus argentimaculatus. Taxonomy (NCBI): domain Eukaryota; kingdom Metazoa; phylum Chordata; class Actinopteri; order Lutjaniformes; family Lutjanidae; genus Lutjanus; species Lutjanus argentimaculatus. Next base: position 579,956 of record JAWZSL010000044.1, on the reverse strand, counting down.
GCCCATTCACTATGCTGTTTGACATCATAATTTGTTTCAGAAAACACCAATGCAAAATTAAATCTTATATTAGTCTAATCAGTCCCTCCAGGATTCATGCAAATTCAACCAATCCCCATGAATTCTGTGCGATCTTGCGACTTTGCAATAACTCCCATGAGTCCCACTAATCTCAGTGAATGCTTTGTTTTATTATTCACTTTTTTAATTGATATTTTTGTTATTTTGTCACAGGTACTGACAACATTTGTCATTGTTATTGACATTTATCATTGTTTTATTAATGTCAGTGTCTATCAGTTTGTGCTGTTTTGACTGTTTGAGCGCCAAAAAGATTCTGCCTCTTTGTGAAATACCCCCCTGGTGCACTTCTTCATTTACAAATAAAGCAGATTTCTGAAATTGTAGTAATTCTGAGCCTTTTGTAGTAAGGTTAGTTAAAACACTTAGAATAGAGTGTGGTTTTATTCTCCCTGGAAGAAGATGCCTGATTTTTAACAAATTATACAAAAAAATCGCAACTTTCTTTTGCAATTTTCTGTTGGTCCTGCAATTTCATTGCAAAAAAATCCTAAAAGACATTGCAACATGCATTGTATATATATAATATATATATATATATATATATATATGTGTGTGTATATATGTATATATATATATATATATATATATACATATACATATATATATGTATATATATATATACATATATATATATATATGTATGTATATATTATATATATTATATATATATATACATATATATATATTTATTTATATGTATGTATGTATATATATATATATAGAAAAGCTGCAATGAAATCAGGCATTTCAGGCTGTAACAATCCCATAAAAAGTCCTGCAAAATCCTGGAGGGACTGATTTGTTTTGATAACCTGTTGGGTCAACCTTCACTTTTTATAATAGTATTAGTATTATACCAGTGCTTTTCCATGTTTTAGCCCAAGTCAAACTCTGATTCCAGCTTCTTTAGCTTCTTAAATGTGATTAAATATGACAATAAACTGGATATGTATGGGTTGTGAGTAAAACACTGATTGACATTTTTCACCATTTTCTGACATTTTGAAACAAACAACTATTAATCAGTTAATGAAGAAAATAATGGACTGATTAATCGAAGTTGCAGCACTATTGTAATGTTTTTGATTTGCAAATGTTTCAATACCTGCATGTAGCCATTTGTTTCAGTATATTGATAATCATCATACGATAGAGTCTTAAAGCTAAACTGTGTAACTTTTGACAGAAATCATCCTCCTAAAATAAAAAAGCAATGAAAAGAAAACAGCTCAGTACATCTGAGTGTTTTGCTGCTGACCCTGTCCACAGCAGTACATTGACTCTGCACCTCATACAACCCCACTTCAGATGACAGGAGTGAGCGAATGGATTTAATCCTCTATCAAGGGACGTACATGCTCTACTTTCTGAGCAGCCACAACAGCCACTATAGTAAAAGTTGATCATGCAGATTGATGCAAATGTCTGTACAACAAGGTCCATTTAAAGACCTCATCGCACTATAATATCTGGGATGCATTTGAACATTATAATGCTCCATATTTTTGGAGCAGCTGAACCTGAACATTGAACTGAATATCTCTGGTACTCCCTGTCATCATTGTGAAGCAGCAGTCTGTAAACTGCTTATAACCTTTGTCTCCAGATCCCTGCCACAGTTCTACCCTCTCATCCACTACCTCCTCCTTTCCCATCAGTCTTCCTCTGCTAGTAGGGCTGCATGATTTGCGATTGCAATTTTACTGCAACTGCAATTAATTGTGCAGCCCTACCTGCAAGTCCCTCCAGTGACTATTAAATAGATCCTTCTTTAATCTACACTTGTCCATCCACTCTATACGTCCCCACTAATCTCCAGCCTAAAGCAGTCTAAACTTGTCCAACCTCTGGGTTTGCTTTAGAAAACCTTTCTCAATCTGAGACAGGATGAGCTACGTTTCAGGTTCTACTGACTGCTGCGTACAGTTCTCCCACAGCACCAACATATATAACTTTAAATGAGCCACCTGATAGAAAAATAATACAAACATGCAGGATCCTCCTTCTATCATATCAGAGGTGAGTGAGACTGACAGCCTGATATTTGGAATTGGACAAAAGGCAAATACTGGCCTGGCCCCAGCATCTAGTGCCAAAAGCAAAACATGAAATAGAAGTGAAAGAGACAGAGACAGAAAAAGAAAAGAACAGTGTTTGCACTCTGCAGCGCACCATCTGTCTCACTGTCTTAACATCCCCGTTTGATCTGTGTTGGCAGCGGCAGCGTGTGATTCATGCTCCACGTGTCTCTGTTTAAGTGTTTCAGAGAGAAACTTAAGAACCATAAACGAGGACAGCTAGAATTAAATGAAAGTATAGAATCTGCTTAAAGGGATAGTTAGGATTGTTTGAAGTGTGGTTTGTGTTTTTTTTGTGAGGTACTTTTTCATGGTCAGTGTATTACTTGCAGTAGATGGCAGTCTACACGTCCCCAGTTTGGAGAAGCAGCAGGCGTACCGGTGTAGGAAGCTAAGCAATGTCCTGCTGTGGACAGGGTCAGCATCAAAATGTATTTTAGACACCCAAAAAAAAATCAGTTTAAGTGTACGCTATATTTAGAATATTTGCTCTCTTTAAGCCAAATATCACTCTCTCCAAAGCAACCAAATCCCACCCCTCCGTCCTTTGTGGCAGAGAGAGGAGCAGGGGAGAAGGGCTGTTTAGTTGAATATGTTGGTGTGGTCTGTCTAACTCATTGATCCTTTATCTGATCTGTTTGTGACAGTTAGGGCTCTATCGTACACCCAGCACACAGCGGACGGCGCAAGTGACACAAGTGGCTTAAACCTGTGAAGTTGTCATTTCCCCCACGTTTGCAAATGAACAGCAAATGAATGTATGCCTGTCTGTGCGCTCACGGGCGGGAGGTCTAAAACTGAAGGCGTGGTTGGCGCGTTTGGTACCTTGTGCGCGGCTCCTTGCAGTCAAAACTACTTGCGCCACAGACCTGCAAAAACCGTTCAAAGTGTAAAGTCTGTCTGCACAAGAGGGACACATTTGGCTGAGGCACACGCACACACAATTTCCACAGTGTGGAAAGATATTAAGTGTCCTCTGAATATATTTTCTCTCAGCAATAAAGTGTTAATATTGAAATAAACTGTACAAATAAAGAATAATCATTACAATTATAAAGCCTAATAAATCTCAATGGACCTGCAAATCGCACACGGGACGGATCAGAGCTCCCAAATTCCCTTTGACAGATCAGTCACATGACAGGAGCAGCTGTAGTGTTTGTGACAATTAAGATCTGTAACATACAAAATGAACATGACGTTATATCTGACCATGAGATCAGCACGACCCGGAGAGAAAAAGGAACAGTACTTCTGTCAGAGCCTGATGCTAGCTGGATAACCTGTGCACGATTGTGCATCACTTCCCACAAACTTCAGAAAGACCTTCAGATTCTGCTTTTCTCTTTGTCTCCTCATGGTTAATACACAATCATTTCTTCCAACGCTTGCACTCTGGGCGCACCTGCTTCTTAAAGGTGATGAGAGCTGACGTTCTGATTGGTTTGTTGCCCAAAACTGCAGATTTATATTTATTCAATGGTACAAACTTAACAAAGCAGTTTCTGGTATTCCTGCAAAACAATATTAAAGAGGATGTAATCTCACAAAATTCTGTCCACAATTGCTGATTCTCCTGTTCTGTCAATGAAGCTGAACTTTCCTGATGAGATACATCAATGTCATGTAGAAGTACAGACTGCTCTCCCAGCAGCGACTGAAGGCATCGGTGTCTCAGCAGAGTATTAAGCATCCCTCCACAGCACTGCTCCTGACTGTCCCTTTGTCACACCTACCTGGTCTTAATGGTGGGGTTCATCCTGAGCGGAAACAGTCCCAGGTCTACGTCTTCACTGTCAGGGTTAAACTCTAGGGCTCCTGAGACGTAAATCAGAAAGTAGTCCCAGAGCTCGGGTAACTTCTGGGAGGAGAGAATCATGAGGGAAACTTTGGGGGTGGTTGTGTTTGTGGGAGAGGAAAAAGACGGAGGCTGTCATCCAGAGAGGGGGGCGCCCAGCACTATCCTACAGTATCACCTCCCCTCAGCTTGCCTTTAAGCGCTCCCCGGCTGAACCAGCCCCAACAGTCCACTCAGCACCTACATTTAGCTGACTGACTCCTCCCCTCGGGACAGAACACAGGAACAAAATGAACTCGCCCTCTCCAAACTGCCCTACTTTCCCCTGGGATCAGTCACATTTCATTTTTGTCTGTCTATTTTGATTTTATAAAACATGTTTTACTAGGAGAGAAGTGATTGGTCCAGCTATTGATTTGTGTATCTCCTATTAATCGATGAACATTGAAACACGTAATCCCACACGGCATATCAATGGTGTGACCGAAAGAACAACAGTCAGGGAAATTTATATTATTATTTATTATTCTGATAATTAAATTATGATAAACATAGACTATAATAATATCGGATTAGACAGATTATGTCAAATCATTTCATTTTAATTATTTGGCAATAAAGCCAAAGTAGGTATGTTTTGTGAACGTTTACTAAGAAAAAAAAAAAGGTAAAACTGTTCTCTGTTTTTGTTGTAATTTGGTTCAGTCGGAGCTGTGGAATATTAAATCTTCCATCTCTGCTCACTACATCTGAGCCTTTCTTACCGTCTGGTGTGCATAAACTGCAGCTTATATGAACTTCTTTCAAAGTACAAAAATGTGAAATGATCAGTTGTCTTATCGGTATCAGCCATGGGAGGCAGGTAATTATCGGTTATCGTATCAGCTAAAAAAAAATCCATATTGTGCTTCCCTAATAACAATAATAAATCAGTCACTGTCACTGTGATATGTTGCTTCATTTTGTCAGTGTCAGTATATTTTAAAAAATACCACTGAATGCAACCTTAAAAAGGTTTTATCCTGCTCTTTAAATACTTTAATTGAACTTCACATATGATATGTTGTTACTGTAAATTATGAATTTGCTTCCTCATCTGCAGGGTTTTATACTGAAACAGGTTAATGTTGCTACATTTTCTAATATCTGAAGGTGTTAATCTTGCGTTGTTATTTATGAAAATTAAAAAAAAGTTACTGTAGTTTTTTTTTCTTTTTATTCATTTCCGTTTTAGTATTATTGGTATTAGTATTATATATAGTATTATTATTCTATTTTTGTCTTGTAAATACAGAATATAATTTCAGTTAGTTTTTTGGAGTTTTATTTTTTTCAGTTAACTCAAATGATTTTTTCACATATTTAGTTTTAGTTACCTTATTAACAAGAATATAGTAGTATACAGATGCAGGTAAACTGACCCACCTTGTTTTCCCTCAGTGAATGGTAAAGTTGACCTTAAAACTCTCAGTCTCATTTCATTTAAGTGGATAAACTGAGTTCAGTTTGGTTTACCCCCCACTAGGTCACTGTTTGTTAAAATGAAATTCTGATTGGACAAAGAAATACAAAATAAAACCACATTTTTAAACGTTTATGTGCCCTCTGTCAAAAACAGGCAACATCACCTCAACTGAACTGTATGTCACCAACACAAACTCACAGACAGATGATTCACATGCATACAGATACAGCTCACATTTCTTATCGGAATTGCATTCAAAAATATGTCCATTTTCAAAAATGAAAGGTTAGGCTGCACACATCTTTAGGCAACACAGAGAATGCTGTATATTATCAGTGATAAAGTTCGTGTGGTCAATTCGGCATAACTATAATCTGTGTGAAAAACTAAATTTAAGTTCGGCACCAACTTTGTTTGCCCATTATGTGTACTGCCCGGTGGATGGAGTTACATGGGTTGTGTGTGAACAAGTGAGCCAAATTGTATTAAAAGAACTGCGTCATGTTGATTGTGTTGTCATTATTTACTCAGAGATGTTTACTTAAAGAAGTCACAAAAGTTAAAGAAAATCTTGTTTTGTTTTGTTTTGATTTTTTTTGTTTTTGTTTTTTGTTCTCTTGCTTATGTATTTTGTGTGCATTTATTTGTTAACTTATATTCTTTTTACTCTCCTCGTCTACTCATTTAGGCTATAATATTACTTGTACAGGACATTTATTTATAACAAATCCAATAATAAATAAAACATATATGAGGGGACCGATATTGATTTGGAAGTTCTTTAGTCATGTTTAAGGAAACAAAGTAAAAACAAAATAAAACAGATTGTTATGAAGTTTTCTACCATTCTCTCTCTCCAGAACGAGCGCTTGTCACGTACCAGTAAATGAGCGACAGTCCGTCGAAACGCTCGAGCTCTCTCCCCCGCTGTTTCAGCAGAGACATATTATCCAGCTGTGCTCCAGGTGTTCAGCCCCCACGCCGACACCGCTGCTGTCAACTTTCCGAGCAGAAACAAAGTGCCCCCGTATGTCCCACAAACGCATCACTGTGCCCGCTGCTCAGGTGGCCTCGCGCTGCTGTGAGGCTGAGCCGCGTGCCTTCTCTGACTGCTGGATGTGTCAGCACTCACCCGCCTCAGATCAATGAGACCGACACCGCTCACCGCCGCTACCGGGACGCTCTGTCGGCTCGATTCTAATCTTACCGACACGTGGTCTTTTCCTGCTGACGGACTGACCTTAACCCATCTGTCTGACAAAATTTCAGCCGCGCCAGTCCTGACAGAGAGAGAGACAGGTCATACTGTCCGTCCGTACTGCAGGAGAACCCCGGCTCTGTGAACGGGGACACACCGGGTGTTTGACTCCTGCTGCATTCAAGGTCCAATTAAGAAAAACAGGCCGTACACAAGCAAAGTAGGTCAGTCTTGATTGGAGGGCTTCGCGCCAGTCACCTTATTTAACCGTATGATGCCACTGTCTAAATTTTAGAAAGTCAGTTGTCTGGTTCACACTTAAAATTGTTTTTATACTGCAGACTAAAGCACAAAACCAATGTAAAAATAAACTATTTGTTTTAACTTTAAAAAGTTAGTGCCTTAGAATTTGAAGTTGACTGAATTTGACAAGACAAGTTCAAGAAATTTTGCTATGATTCAAAACAATTAAACTTGTCTTGTCAAATAAATAAATAATAATTCAGTTGTCCTTGAGAAAACCTGTTCAGTAACTTTAAGATATTAAGTTGAACTAAAAACTCTTCAGTCCCACTGACAAACGTCTTCTTCATGGTTTGCAGTGTTTTCATTATTGTCAAAACAAGCATCCATGTCTTATCTTAAAGTATATAGAGACACACAGCTAGTTTTCATCATATGTTCTCTTCACACTATACAAAAAGACTTTTAACTCTCAAGTAATCCAGGCTCTTTAGAAATTTCATTTAATAACTTAACTGAACTACACACATTATTATCTTGAATAAATAGAATTTGCACAGTTACACTGAGTTAATGAGAAAAGTTTAGTTTATTTTAAATCCTTGGTCTCTGCTTTTTAAGTTTGATCATTTGATATATAAGTTGCATTAACTCAATACTTTTCTGTTGTTAAGAAAAGCCACAAATGTTTGTTCAAAACTGATATATTACCCAATTTCATTTTGACCAACTTCCTAAAATAAATGAACTGTTTAAAACGTGCATATTTAACTTTTTTAAGCTATACTCACTAACCCCATTAATCATTTTTAGAGTGAAAATAGTTTTATATTATTTCACTGTGCCTTGCGCTTCCCACTTGCGCTTTAGATCAGCGTAAGTTACTGAGTTACTTTTTGACCTCTGTAGGCTCTTATAAACGCGTACATGTGGCAGGTGAGGGCAGGTCACATCAGCTGCTAGTGAAAAAACTATAAAGAAGGATGGAGGACTGTCATTATTTGGAGTTTGGCTTCTTTGTTTCCACCACAGCAAACATCTGGACAGCTAACAACAAAAGTTTTCTGTGTGTTAACAGTTCACTGGATCAACAACTCAACTTTGGAGTGCAACAAGGCTGCCAAGAAGGTATAAAAGTAATGTAGTAATATAAAAATAGTATAACTAATTGTTTTTGATACCAAGTAATAAGTAAAGTAATCTTATTACTTTTTAAAGGAGTAAAAAAGGAGTAAAAAGTAACTTATCACATTTCCTGAGTAACTTGCCCAACACTGATAATAAAATGTTTGTATTAATTTATGTCTGATGTTTTTTCCAAGTTGAATTACCTATTTAAAATATCTTATCATCAACTCCTTCCCCTTCATTGAAAAAACATAATCTATGAATATGCAAATACTGTTCGTCTGAAAGGTTTAACAAAGTTTCTGTGCATCCCCCCTCTGGTGTGACCCAGATCTCCTGGTTAACCTGCAGTCAGCCAGGCACGTGTACAGCAAGCTAGTCTGCGTGGTCTGGAGTGTGTGTCCTTTGTGTTGCTGCAGACGGAGCCAGAGTACAAGAATTGCATTGTATTTCTAAGACACACAGCAATAAAGTCAAACTTGAATTTGTTGGAGTTTATGAGCTGTGATCTAGAACACAAAGGCTACAGTTACGGTAATAGAAAAAGCACTCCCCTCACATTTGACAAAAGGGCTCTCCTGTCAAGTTCAAGTTTATTTTCTCATTTGAGCAATAAAAAAAATAGTTGTACAGCGTTTAGCACTGTGACGGCCTGAGGGAAGAAGCTGTTTTTCATTTTGCTGGTGTTGGACAGAAGGTCAAACAGTCAAAGTGGCGGTCAAGGCCGGATTAAAACGGCAACTGCCCCCAGGCTCCTCACTTCCAGGGGCCCCAAAAGCTCAGTGTTCATTCTTTCTTTGTCTTTGTCTGTTAATCACTTTGCTCAGCTCATGTTGTTTTAAATGTTTATTAGAAATAATTTTGACTTGACTTACTGGCAAACTTGTTTTGGAATTTTCACCATTAGTCAAGTTCAACTGTATGTTTCCTACATACAGTCAGAACAAGCCGCCAGCATATTACAGGCCTGGCAGCTCATTGGGCCTAAGACATTTGAGGACGTCATCTTGAGCTCTGATCAACATTTTTCACAATTTTCTGACATTTTATCGATCCAAACTACTAATAAATTAACTGAGAAAATAATTGACTGTTTAATTGAGGATGAAAATAATCATTAGCCCTAAAAACACTAATGTCACCATGTAACAGATAGTAATCAAGTTACATTACTTTAATAGTGTGACACTTGGATTATGTTACTGACCACATTTTTTAGCAGATAATCAGTAACTGTATTGGAATACTTTTTTAAAGTGACCCTCCCAACCCTGCGAGTGTCACTGACGCATATCAAATCACTGTGTTGGCCTGAGTGCTGACCCAGTTCCCGTATGTTTTCCAGACAAACACGTCAGATGACATTTTCAATCACAGCAGCACCCTGGAGGGCGGCTACCCGCTGGGTGTCCTGCGAGGACACCGTCAGGTACCCAGCTTTCCCCCGGATGTGGGCCGTTTACTCCCCCGCTGTCCTGAGAGAGAGCATCAGAGCATTTAAAGAGCTGCAGCTCAGCAGGTGTTTCATCTGAGGAGGTGTTCATAGTGAGCAGGCAAATCTGATCTGAGATCAGATCCGCTGCTGTTCGTTTTATATTCGCAGCTCCCAGACAGCTCATAGACGGGTCACAGCTCCCACTGAGGACGCTGAGGGTTTTTTTTTTTTATTCTCAACAAGGAGGTTATCCATGTCGCTGTCCTGTGGAAAACATGTATCTCCAAAAACAACTTTTTTATGGGCTTAAGAAAATTTTTATCTTTATGATAATTATTTTTTCAGCTGACCTAATGTGTTTTAAATGGTTTATTTACTTAAAAGTAGTAGAACTTTTTGAACCAGTTAAGTGACTCTTAATTAACATTTAGCAATTAACACGTAACACTTAATGCCTCCGTTCTGAAATGTTAAAACTCAGCAAATTTGGAGTTGAAGGGGTTTCCAGTGTAGAGCAGGCTTTAAAAGAGCATTATAAGAAATAAAACTGAACAGATCACTGCATAAATCTTATAATAGGCCTATCAAAGCTATTCCCAAATAAATAGATTGAAATTGCTGACATAATCAGGTTTAGTGAGTCTACTTAAAATCACTGTCATTATAACAATGAAAACCAGTTAAGTAAAATAAAATCCATGGTTGCCACACTTATTTAAGTCAGTTGATTTGGAACTACAGGGTGTGGTTTAGTTGGTCTTACTAAATATGTTAAGTAACACAGGTCTAACAGTTAAGTTAAATTTACATAAGTGCGTTAAGTCAGTGTAATGATATATCTTTATGTTAATATTAATAAACAGGTTATTCTGAGGTCCAGTGTGTCAGGTTTAGGGGAATTTATTGGCAGATTATGACAGAAACTGAATAATATTCATAAATAAATATTCATTTGTTTATAATCACCTGAAAATAAGCCCATTATATCTACAGAGGGAGCAGATCATCTTCCGTGGAGGTCACCGTGTTGCACCACTGATTTCTCTGTAGATTAAACGCAAATTCTAATTTAGACTAGTCGACTTGGCTAACCGCAAGAAAACACTCAACAGTTCAGACTGAGCACAAGATATTAATTGGTAATGGTAAACAGTGACTGAAAAAAATACTGAGTATATTAAAGGGATATCACCCAAAAATGAAAATTCAGTCATTATCTACTCACCTTCATGCTGATTGAGTGTTCACTTTATTTTGTCATGTTTGAAAACTGGTCACCATTCACTTCCATTATTTAGGAGATTCTGCAACACTGTTTTCCTGTGAAACTCCAGCAGTGTTTTATGGACTAAAAAACTAAAGCCGACCTTCAATCAGCATGAGGGAGAGGAGATAATGACTGAATTTTCATTTTTGAGTGAACTATGCCTTTAAGATCCTTCTGAAGCCGTCAACCACATTCTTCAATTGCCAAATCGTATTATAAATGCTGCTGAGATGTGTGACACTGTGTGCTGTGCATTATGAACATTGTACATCATCCTTCAAAACATGACAACTCATTAAATGCTTCAACTTTTCAGGCCAAACAAAAAATAGGACCTATTTTTCAACTGATGAGATTGGGATTAATTAATTAATTGAATTCTTTATTGAAAAAATTCAAATTCTCTGATTTCAGCTTCTTAAATGTGAATATTTTCTGGTTTCTTTACTCCTCTCTGACAGTAAACTGAATATTTTTTAGTTTTGGACAAAACAAGACATTTGAGGACGTCATCTTGAGCTTTGATCCACACTTTTCACCATTTTGTGACATTTTATGGACCAAACAACTGATCGATCAATTGAGAAAATAACCAACCAATTAGTCGATGATGAAAATAATCATTAGTTGCAGCCTTGAAAACATTATATTAATCTAAACAATTTCACCATGTTTTATGTTGAAGTTATTTTACATTGAGGTAAAAAGTTACAGAAAGTAATCAAGTTACATTACTTTAATATTGTGATACTTGGATTACTGACTACATTTTTAACAGGTAATTAGAAACTGTATCAGAGTGCATTTTTAAAGTCACCCTCCCAGCCCAGCTTGAATGTCTCTTAGCTCAATCACATCATTTCCATCATCTTAACGTGCAGCTGAAGCTGATGCTGGAGGCTCGTCACCATCGCAGCCTGGCTGGATGGAGTTAGTAAAAGCTTTCTCCCATATGCTTCTCATCAGGGTGTCTGCTCTGCTCTCCAATCTCCTTTTACCTTAATCCCACAGTGCAGCTCGGAGGTTAACAGGCATCAGCGCTCTGACTCTCTGACTTGTAATGGCTGCAGATAGGATTGGGGACAGGCAGCTAATCCAGTCACATCCGAGATGGCGCTCCCTCAAACCCCGCCTCCTCACAGATTGACTGTAACCATTGATCCTAAAACTATAGCAGACATGTTTATGCATACTCATCTACAGCCAGGGTTGGGAGGATTACTTAAAAAATAGTAGAGAAAGTAATGTAATTGATTACTTTTCATTACTTTTGGACTATCTCAGTATAAAATGTGATGAAATTGTTTAGCCCAAGATGACGTCCTCAAATGTCTTGTTTTGTCCACAACCTAAAGATATTCAGTTTACTGTCAGAGAGGAGTAAGAAAATATTCACATTTAAAAAGCTGAAATCAGAGAATTTTGTAATGGAATACAGTTACATAAAAAAAAATCCAGATTATGTAATCCCTTTATATGTAATCCGTCGGGTCACTCATCACCGAGTCACCAAGTCTGATCTCACTTGATGCTGCTGATGTCTTTGCAGTGTGAACATGTGAATTTGTCAAGTTTGAGTGAGTGTGCAACATCTAATTTTCTCTACAACACAGAGAAGGTCAGACTGATGTGCACCTCCACTTGCTAACAACAGCCAACAGCACTATGAGATGTGCTTTAGTCACTGTACAGTCCAGTCTTTGATTGTTATTTTAAACATCACAGTGCCATCATTAACATAGGGTTAAACAAAACAACTAGACAAGACTAGAATCTACACAGCATTCATCAACATGACATTTAACTGAAACTTAATTGGGACACAGCCTGCCTGCTTGACAGCTTAAAGGGGAAGACAACATGACCTCACCTTTAATGGTTCAATTATTTCATTAGACTCAAGGGTCTTAAGTTTCCTTTCAAACAAGATGCTATTTAGTCTCTAAATTATTCTATTATTCTTGTCTGGTATTTATTTTGTATAGACTAAATTTTCTGTTGTAAAATAAATATCACTGAATGGTGACCAGACTATGGAAGCTGTTCTGTCTTTTTTGTTGTTGTTGTTGTTGGTTTTTATTATATTATTATTATTATTATTATTATTATTAATTATTTATTATTATTATTATTATTATTATTATATCATAATTTTTTTACATACTTTTTTAGAAAACCTGATGCCAAACTAAATTATTGGCTGGAACAAACCTTGTGATGTAATCGTGTGTTATTGTTGAATGTTGTTTCACAACACAGGGTGGCACAATGACATGTGAGTCGAAGCCCACATATATACAAACATTTACATTCAGAATGGAGTTATAAAAAAAAACAAACAAACAAAAAACAAACAATATATACAGTTATTTAGACACATATATCTGACGTATGTACCCAGAAAGTATTAATTCTGGAGTGGATTTTTTAAACTAAAAAATATAAAAAATAAGGTTTCCTCAAACAACTTTCCAGTTATTTGGTATAGTAGCATATAAAGCGCTGTATCTAACTTTGATAAACTTTTACATATTAAACATAAATATTAATTTGTGTATTTGTATCAGTGTCAGTGTTCAGAGAAGCATCCCTCTGGGGCCCCATTTGCAAAGTCCATACGACAGCAGCTGTATATGAAACTATATATAAACCATAAACCTGGTGAACCCCAGTGCTCATAAATATTCAGCAGGATTACTTATAATCAGCTTGAGTATGAAGAGAATTAAACTAGCGGCCGATTTAAGCCTGTTGATTACAGTAACATACCTGCTCATAATTCTGCTTCTTAAAAAACTTAGTCAGAGCTGAGGCCAATCTTGTGTTATACCCTGCTTATCTGTCTGGCATCAGGCACTGTTATGTGTTATACCACAGGGGGCCATCCAGAGAAAAGGACAGTTCAAAAGTACATCCCATTTGTGTCCAGGCTCTACACTTGTACTATAGCAGCAATTCTACAGGATGTAACATGGCTTTGATAATAAATTCCTGGTAGCGATCTGTGTCAAACTGTGCCGTACGTGTGCCACTTCTAAGGCAGGTTGTGTGATGAATGTCTGTTCTAGAAATAAAGTATGCAAGCAGAGGAAGACACGTCATCAACTGCTGTCAGTTGCTCGGCTTTAAAATGCAGCACAAAATCATCACTGCAAATTTTTTTTGAAAGGTAAATCTTCACGTTGAGATTGGCACATTGATCTATGGATCAGCGCTGTCACACACAAGTCAGGAACACAACCTCTGAAAAGTAATTTACTCAATTACTGTACATAAGTACACTTTAGAGGTACTTGTACTTTAACTGAGTATTTCCGTTTGATGCAACTTGCCCCGCTGCACATCACAGGGAAATATTATAGTCTATTTTTCACTTCACTGCCTTTATTTCACAACTGTAGTTTTCAGGTTCTGATAAACTGATATGATGCAATGAACTGTTAAAGATGAAACTAATGTTTTCCAACCTTAACCCTTTACAAAAAAAAAAAAAAAAGACGTGGGCCTCATTAAACAATAACTTGGTCTTAAGAAGAGTCTTACTCATATTCATGAGGGTGAATTGTTTGTATCTGTGATCTTATAATGTAGAACACCCTTGTCTTTCTAAATGCCAGTTGTTGCTAATTAGCACAGGGAAACACCCCACCAATGCCCATATAAGGGCATGAGACTGCAGGGCTGTTCTAACACACAGAAATCACACAGACAAGTTAAGAGAGAAGACAAAAATCCCAAATGAAAATCTAAAGATGGTGGAACCGTGTCAGTGGTTTTATCTTCTTGGCCATCTTAGAATCAGAAAGTACTTTTTATTTTTTTCACAATTAACACAATTTGATGGAAAATTTTATCTAAAAGCTGTAAAATCATGAAACATGCTGACACGGTTACCTGACACGGGCTACCTGGTCTTCATAAGCTTCATGCTCACTGGATGTCAACATGTCAGAAATCCTCTCTGAGTTCATCAAGTCAATCCACAGTCTCCTGCAGGTAAGACATCATAGCACAGGTGCAAAACTCTCTAAACAGGCTTTAAAGTGAGCTGAGTCCTGCTATACTCAGCGCAGGGCAGGCAGACAGGCAGCTGGACAGGTAGCACCCTCTTCTGGACAATCTCATAAATCTGAGGGAAGTCTCATTACTTCAGCTCTGTCATTCTTTCCAAGCAGGGACCTGCCGCTACAGCACACAACATATCAAATGGAACTCCTAAAGCATACTGTCAGCAAAAACACTCACAGAACAATGCTGCACACTTCTGTTAAATGTATCAGAAACAGGCTTGGGGATTACATGTGACAGGATTAGGTGATCTGTACACAGAAAAATGTTTAAAACACTGTATTCCATTACAGTTACCTTTCTGTAGCCTAATGTGCATGTGCTGGTTCTTCAGCGTATTGATCACAGCTCGGACTGTTACTACCAGAGACATTTTAATAACAGGAAGACAAGCATGGTTGGGTGGGTTTACCCCGGCAATATGGGATCAAAACCTATGTGTCATGAATATTTTTCTGGCTTTCAACTTAGAAATCTTAATGTAGTTTCTTAATTAAGCTCCAAAGTGATGATAGGCTTTTATTTGCATGTTGCAAAATATGGTCTAAATGTGAACGTTCAGTCAACGTCTTTGAACCTATTCATCTTTTTTTAAATGGAAAAATTCTCACTGGGTGGACTTGTCTGTCCCAATTTAGGACTTGAGTGAAGCCGCAGCTAACGTTTATTTTCATTGCTGATCAATCTCTCGATTATTTTCTTGATTAATTGATTAATTACTGTAATAATTATTTTCATTGTTGATTAATCAGTCTATCATTTTCTCTATCAATGAATCGTTGTTTGATCAGGAAACAGTGAAAAATGTTGATCAGTGTTTCAAAAAGTCCAAGATGACTTCGTCAAATGTCTTCTTTTGTCCACAACTCAAAGATATTCAGTTTACTGTCAGAGAGGAGGAAAGAAACCAGAGAATTTTGACTTTTTTTTTTTTAATTTAAAAAAATGACTCACAGCTCTAGACTTGAGAGCAAAGACTTGTGACTTACAAAACAATGACTCGGTCCCGCCTCTGGTAATCTGTTACATCAATGGAGGTTATTAAGAAAAAAAAAGGAGCAACCCTCTATTCTACTTCCATTTCATTTCATTTCCCGTTTAAGTTTGTACCTCTTTGTTTATTTATGTATGTGACCACAAAGTACTGAGTCAAAAGATTTTGTCCTCAGAGGACAATGGAACATCCTTTTGGAGGCACAACTGAAGGTAAAAATCACATACTGTGCATAACAAATTAGATTTTAGCATCCTCTTTAGCTAAAAAAAAAATAATGCCAAGAAACATGCCGTTACTCAAAAATTCTGAATTTCGAAGTGGCCCGAGGGTGGTGCTACAGGAAAGGGCAAAAGCTCATTCTTTGGTAGACATCAGTATGCATACCAGTTTTAATGACAATCTGGACAGCAGTTTTAGCCTGGTGGAGCAGAAGGCTCACACCAGTCTCCCTGTGAAAAAGAACAAAGGATACAAAGACTAAGATATTGTTCAAGCTGGTAAGCAGAGCAAACAGGAGAGCAGTCTGAGAACAGAAGCACCTGCATCTCTATATTCATTTCACTTTTATTCTGATCAGATGGCAGCTCTTATCTTCTTTCTCCTTCCTTTTTCTGCTCTGCTCCCACTTGAAAATGGCTTTTGACCCCAAGTGTACCTGTTTATAGTGCATTCGTGAGTGCCTTTGTCGTACAGTCTTGGTTTATGTGTGATCGGGCTGCAGCGTTTGGTCGCTGGGAGGGAGGAGAGAAGCTGACAGAAAGTGTCCTCCCCTCTCTGAGTGACTGGAACTCAAATTATCGCTCAAAGGCTCAATTCAAATGTTCCTCCTCAGGCTTTAAGCCCTGATAGACTTGAGAAGTTGGGAGCAGATTTGGACTCACGTCATTTTTCCCACCATGCCTTATATTAAAGGAGAAATCTGTAATATATTTACTGTAATAAATCATAAATCCTCTCTGACAACAACGCTGCAGCCACAGAGTCCTCCTTTGGAATTTCTATTCTGGCCCCCAATTTGTGTTATTGTTTGCCTGTTTCACGTTGATTAAGGTTCAAAGTAATGCAGAATGTTCACTGGATAAGTAAGTATCTCTTTATGAGTTGTAAGAAACCATTAATAATCTTGTAGAAGGAGTAAATGTTTATGAAAGTAAAATTGAGCAAAATGTTAATGGAGTTTGGCAGGCAGTGAGACAGGCAGTCAATGAACTGAAATGCCAGAGCGTGTTATTTCAAAGCTTTATATTGACAGACAACTGACAGATATAAACAGCTGATGAATTTACAGGGGAGGACTCGTCCTCGCTTGTTATGGTCAAATTACAATTTTGTGCATGTCCTGCACTCCTGCAGTGTTCCTGCAGCCTGCCTGCAGAAGCAGAGGGGTCGGTGGGAAACAACTTGCTTTAATCATATATGACGTATTAAATAGGATTTCAAACTATTTAACATACCGTCTGTGGCTCCAACTCACTATTTGGATGCAGTATTTATTTTCTGGATGTGCAATTGTTAAATATTGCTCCTTTGAGGCTTTGAAAAAGGCATGAACGCTATAGTGGTGAATGGCAGATAAAAATGGAAACTGTTCAGTCCAACTCTGCTCGGTTGAACACCTCCAGTCATGTTTTACATATACAATATATACAATATAAAATGATCTGCGAGAAGTAACAAATTTTTCTTTGTGTTGTTTTTCTTTTTGAAAAATAATAATACCTTGTTAAAATGGCTCACATATATCTCTACACCTTGCCTTCTTTACTATCCAAGGATGCATGAATATGCAAATAGTTCCCGCCCTCTCCACGCATCGTCCCGCCTCCACTCCCACCCCTAAGTAACTGCACCTGGCTTCTCCTCTCTTTTGCTAGCTAATCACGATAACTAGCTACATCCGGCTTCCCTGTGAGCTGGGCATCGCTGCTAATGATATGTATAGCACCACCCCCGTGATTTACAGGACTGGTTCTTATGACATCAGATACCCAATCTGACTGAATCCTTTTTTTTTTTTTTTTTGAGACTACCCTTGTTCACTGAAGTTGCAATGCAAGAAATGCTCAAATATGGTGTTTAGTGAGTATTTCACTCCTGATATGTTAAATGTCATTGGTAACACATGTCAAAATCCCTTCTGTGTACCTAACAAGGTTAAGAAACATGTGAACTACATAGTTTGAAGGCCATCCATATTACAGGGATTTCTCTGGAAGAACAATGAAACAAAATGTGCTGGGAGATACAAGAGAAACACGGGAAAACCTGGAGAGCTGGTAAGACTGCGTCACCTGGTAAGGGGCAGCTTCTTCCCTCAGGTTATGAGACTGCTTAATTCATCATCAGCACTCCTCCATGTAAAACAGCTTGTTCCATATTTTTTATTTTCTCTTTTCAATCAGTCAATCAACCAAAGATGGAACTACATTAAACTCTCACTATACAACCTTGTTGGCTAAATATTGTATTAATGACATATTCAACAACTTCATCATCCGCATTATCATAAGAAACCATTTTTAAAAATCGCTTGCAGGCTTCCCCTGGTATCCCTGTGTTTAATGTCACAATGCTATGAATTGTGGGTAATACCCGCAGGCACAGTCTGCAGGAATGCAGACTTACAGTACAGATAGTGTGCACAAAGGACTCCAGCCCTCATGCACTTGACAATTTGACAGTAGGGAACACATCATAAAGTCTGTCAGTCCATGAGCGTGGACATCGGGACTGGCGAGATTGCCAGAGGTATCATGGGCCAAAGCAGGTGCCACGCGAACGCAGGATCATGACGTATAGCACACCACCCACCCACCACCAAAACACACACACACAAACACACACACACACACACACCACACACACACACACACACACAACACAGCTCACATGACATACCAGCTGGAGGTGTGGTTCTCTCAGCTCAGACACTGTCAGGTTTCAGGTGTACAGACGGAGGGACGGGGAGACTGAGAGTGAAGAGTGATTCTCTCTCTTCATCTGAACTCGAGGGGAAGGTGGCTGATTTGATCCTCAACATCTAGAGAGGAAACATGGACAAATGAAGACTATTTCTCTTGAGCAAGGCACTAAACTCTGCACCAGAGCAGAGGGGACTAAAGTCCATACGTCCATTACTCAAGTAGAAGTACAGACACTTGGTAAAAAAAAAAAATATATAAAGACTCTCGTAAAAGTAGAAGTAAGTGAAAAAGTACAGCCTCTGAAATGTACTCAAGTATTAAAGGAAAAAGTAGCCGTCTTTTATGTTGTTTTTCATCATGTTACCTCTTTTACGTTTATTGTCTTATTACGTCTTTTTCTTCTTGTTATGTCGTCTTTGTCTTGTTACATCCCTTTTGTCTTTTTACGTATTTTACATAGTTTTTCGTCTTGTTACATCGTTTATTGTCTTGCTACGTCTTTTTCATAGTTTTTAATTTTGTTAAGTCTTTTGTTTAAGTCTTATTTTGTCTTTTACATTATTTTTGGTCTTGTTGCATGTTTTTTTTTTCTTTTCTGTCTTTAAGGTCTTTTATCTTAATAATTCCCCTCAAATGCATTAAAACTTAAGTAACAAGCCTGTTTTGAAAACATAAGGAGTAGAAAGTACAGATATTTGTGATAAAACAGAATAAAAGTACAAAGTTGTCATACAAAAACACTCAAGTACAAATACCTGCAAAATCTACTTAAGAACAGTAAGAAAGTATTTGTACTCTGTTACTTCCCACCTCCACACCAGAGGAGTCCATGGTAGAGTTTGATGTGACTCATAAGTGGAATAAATATCCAAGTTAAAGAGTAATTAAAATTGTGAAGGTCCTGTTTTTGTTCATTTGCATTGATTAAGACAGTGGTTTTCAAATGGTGTGCTATGAGGCAGGCCCAAGTGTGCCATGAAATTTGTGTTACATTATTAGTGCAATATACAACAATACAAAATTTATGAATGAATTTTTAATTTACAAGATCTTTGTAAGCACTCATTTTCCAACAGAGTCATGCTCTGTACCCTTCAGCCAAAGCAAACCCCAGTGTTCACCATTTGCCAGATGGTGGGAATTATTATTATATTAAGCGATACATCACCCGCACTCTGAGTACTTTGTGGCTCTGTTGATAAGTTTGGTTATAGAGGCTGTTTTGCATGCTTATGAATACAGGTGTGTCTTGAGACTTCGACTTGCCCTTTGGTGTGCCTTGGGCACAAAAAGTTTGAAAACCACTGGATTAAGATAACATTTTACTCACCAAAGTCATGGTGGACTGTACACAACTATGCAAGGTGGAGCTATAGCAGAGGCGTGTCTCTAAACTGTGATGAAAGTTTACTACAGAGGGATTTGACTGTTCTGTCCTGAGGGTTTGTTTAAAGCTGCATTGATGCAATTTTGGCCACTTGGGAACCACACAGCAAGCTGAAACCAGAAAGTATATGACAAATCACCCTGTCGAGCTGTTAGACTAACAAACAGTTGCTTATTTACACACCCAGCAGACACAGAACACGACCTTTCATTTGGAGTCGTGTTTGTGTCCACATGATTGATCTAAATCCAATAATTCCTCATTTTGCTCTGGTTTGGTCTCCAACAACTCCTGAGAAACACATCTGGCCAACACATTCTGATACCTATACATGACAGAGAGGGTTGATTGCCAAGTATTACCAGACCAACATATATGATCACTGGAGAGCACCTGCTCCTTGCTCTCTCTCACTTGCTTACATACTGCTCTATTCCTTAAAGGAGCTACTTTACCTTTTGGTTTCACACAGGACATGAACTATGGTCTCCTGGGGGAAATTATGCTCCCTCATAATTACTGATGATCTGGTCTGGTTCTTTACTTGCTAAATGCTCCACTATGATTCTGTCCAAAGAACAGATTTACATAAAATTAACTGAGGTTATTCATGCTCCCCCAGAGGATGACGTCCTCTCATTTTGGACTCCCCTGTAGAGAGTGGTATCAACCTGAAGATGGATCTCTCAGCAAGGGAAAGATTTCCCAAAATTATTCCTTTACATGGGTTAGGCTCACATTTGTGATCAGGTTAAGGCTGAATGTAAGACAATACGTGTGTGTGTATGTGTGTGTGTGCTGTTGGTTAGGCCACAGGCTGTAAGCAGGGAGGGCTCTGTCAGGCTTACAGTCCGGACACACACAGCAGCACTTTCCTCTCACAGGGGCTTTGCTTGGGTTTTGGAGGCTTTAGCTTCTGCTTGTACCAGGGCTTCCTCTCTGTCTCTGTCTCTCTCTCATACTCACTCACACTCTCTCTCTCTCACACACACACACACACACTCCAGAGCTCGTTTTGCACACTCCTTAGGTTGATACAGGTTATTTTTCATAGATTTCTTTTGTTAGAATTATATAAAAAAAAAAAATCAGTATCAATATGATGCAATGTATCAGCGTATAAATTCTGTCCTGATAGTGCATCCAATAATGGACAATATGCGAGGTGTATAAAGGTGTATCTGCCTACACACACACACACACACCGAATCACCAACTTTGCTTTTAATGAGCTACAAAGGCTGTATTCTGGTTTCCATCCAAAATATTGTGCAGAAACATGTAAGCTATGCCAATTTTCCAGTCAGTACCCCTGACCAAGGTGCTGGCTTACAATGACGTGCTAACATGCTGTTCACATGCATGCACACACTGTCACACCACACACAACCAGTTCAGATGGTGTGCAAGCTCCAAACTAAAGGTCTATAGTCTATAGACTAAAAACATAGAGTAAATTACGTCTTTCAAGTCAACTTGGCATGTTGGGGCTTTAGGAGACTTGGATTGCACCATTTTTTTTATATTGGAATATTCTGCAATGCTGTTTTCCTGTGAAAATCCAGCAGTGTTTCGTGGACTAAAAAACTAAACACAGCCTTTAATTGGCATGAAGGTGAGAAGAGAAGATCTTTTTTTTTTCATTTTTGAGTGGACTATCCCTTTAAAAAGGCTTTCTGGCATACAGATGCTAAAGGATACCTTGTGCATCAGCATGAGATGTTGAGGGGCAGCTGGACATGATAGTTTTTAACAAACAAACAGGGTACTGTAGGGGACTATTTTCAGTGGCGGATTAATCCACATTTGGTGCTCTTGTGAGTATTTGGGCAGCAGGATGGTGTGTGTGGGACTGAATCCAAATAAAACAATAGTGTGTGTGTTTTTAAAAGTTTCTGGAACACAATGAAGCTCACACATCCACACTCACACATTTCCTATTTCCCTAACCCTAATAATAACAATACACCCAATACCATCTACAGACAGGGCTCCTCTTATTGTGATTTATCATGAAGTAAAAAAAAATCTCACTGTATTGTCTTAATTATTGTGAATTTTATTCTCTTTTATTAAACACCTACAATATATCAGTTTGTTTCTTTTATATTTCTTCACACTGAATGAGTTGGCTCACTGACATATATAGACACACAAACATAAATACACTCCTTTTATTTGACCTTACTGTGTGTGTGTGTTTAAATGCTGATGTTTGTTTTATACCTGACACTTATTAATCTTTTTATAGCACTTATCTTTAAAGTTTTTACATGTGTGTTATGTGGGTTTTAATATTTTATATTTAATATGTTTATTTATTTAATATATGTTTCTATTCAAGCACCTTACCCTCAGTATATAAATATGTGTATATACGAAGACAATATTTTTCCCCATTTTATTCCTGTTATTTATATCATGAAGGGTCATTTTAGTAGACTTCATTATATTTAACTTGACTGCCGGGGGAGGGACAGTGGAAGTCTTGAGATTTTTTCTTTTTAAGGAGGGATGCTCCTGCTGCCCTCACCTGTGCCTGTGGTCTTTTAAACTTTTTATTTATTAAATTTTTTTAGGCAGGGATTTTAACCATTAATATTGGTTCAGCAAGGGACATTTTTAAAGTAGAGTGCTACGTTTTAACGCCTACCTAACACCTAACCCAAGTCTTCACCTCAAAATTTAATGATTTATGTTAATAGGACTTGTGTTTCGTCCCTATAAGACAGTCTGGTCCCCATAAAATACAGACATCTGATATGACACATGTCATCACCTGCAGAGGAATGATAATATTTACTGTGTTACTATGATGTATGCAGTATTCCTGAGACGTAAACGTGTCCTCACCTCAGCACAGATAATTAGTCCGAGGGTGGAGTCGCCTGGCTGCCAACAGACTATTCTAATAATGCTAAGCAGCAGTGGGCTTGGCATCATTTTGAAGTGTGAGTGAGTGTTTGTTTGTATGAGTGCCTGCATAGATGTGTGTGTGTTAAAACAGAATGTGTATTCCATGTTTGTTTTAAACCTAAGAGTGGGACACTCCTGCCATTGAGAGGCTGCACACGCCCATGACCTGCTTCAATAGTGCTGAAACTATTCTGCTGCAGGTAGCTCAGAGAAACTGCAGCTTCAAAGGTTCAGTTCACCCACATTTCAAACATATTTTCTCACTTTGTGGTATGTAGACATGCAGTGTCCAGGTTTTGACATATCTGCCTCTTATTTGTTCTATTCAAAGCATATGAGGCTACATCTGTAAAACTATCTGTAAAACACAGCATGAGATAAATAGTCAAAATTATGAGATAAAAAGTCATAATTATAAGATAAAAAAATCTAAATTATGAAATAAGGGGTCAAAATTATGAGATAAAAAGTGAAAATTCTTTAATAAAACATCACAGCTCTGAGATAAAAAGTCAAAATTGAGAGCAAAAGTCTAAATTATGAAATAAACAGTCTAAATTATGGGATAAAAAGTCTAAATTGTGAGATAAAATGCCATAGTTATGAGATTAAAACTGGAAATTATTAGATCAAGTCATATTTATGAAATAAAAAGTCTAAATTATGAGATAAAAAGTTGCAATTATTAGTCAAAACTTATTTAGACGAAAAAAATATGACTTTTATCTCTTAATTGTGACTTATCGTGGAGATATTTTTTTCTTTCCCTGGCAGATATTATTTGTGTATTACAACATGCTGTTATGTGCAAGTGTACATATCTCTGTGTGTGAATGTATCCAAGATTACAGTGCTATTTGTACAGTCTCTCTTCAAAGACCATAAATGGACATTTAACAGTGGTGTGGTGGGCATCTGACAAATTTACTTAACGTATATTAATACTCTTATTTTCATTTATCTTGGTTTATTGTCTGTTTTGTTATTCTCTAGTTGTCTTTATATTTCTTTTGTCTGCCAGTAACTATTATATTTCATGATATGGTTTTGTGTTGTTGAAATGTGAATTTCAATAAACTTTAAGTCATAAAAAATGAAATCAAACATTTTTAATTAAAAAAATAAACTATCATAGTGCTGATACTGATAGATGATATTTGAAAGAAGAATGCACTTTACAACTATCTGCTGCTGGTTATCAAATCACTAAAACTGCAGTGAATGCATCAACACGTTTTCATTCTGCTGCATTCTTCAACGCAGTGTGTGTTCGCCACACCTGAGCTGTGATGTGAGTCTGGAATGACGCCCACACACCCTGTGAAATTACACTGTTTGTGTACTTCATCACATATCACCCAACAAACCTGCTGCATTAACATAACATAGTGTGGACAGAGAATCACCTTGGTCACATGGTGGTCTTAATGGAACTAAATGTTGACTTGCTGAGAATGAAATGAATGAATGAATGAATGAATGAATGAATGATTTTAATAAGTTGAGTCCAAAGAAATCAAAGTAACCAAAGCAATCTTTCAATTGAAAAGTTATTTGGTCCATAAAATGTCAGAAAGTGGTGAAAAAAAATGTTGATCCGTGTTTCCCAAAGTCCAACATAGCGTCCTCAAGTGTCTTGTTTTGTCCACAACTCAAAGATATTCAGTTTACTGTCAGAGAGGAGTAAAGAAGCGAGAAAATATTCACATTTAAGAAGCTGAAATCAGAGAATTTTGGCTTTTTTTAATTAAAAAATTATTCAAAACAATGAATTGATTATCAAAATCGATGCAGATTAGTTTAATAGTTAATTAACAATAAATTAATCGTTGCAGCTCTAAGTGTTTTATGTTCATTGTTAGATTTATGAGTTTGTCCAGCTGTTCCTTCCTTTCTGGTGCACAATTTATTGATTGATTGATTGATTGATTTAAAGACTAAAAAATGGCAAACTGTTCACCCAGTGAAGCATTTTTTCACTAGAGGTCATGATAATGAATTAGCAGCTGTGTGTGCACTGTGGATGGTAGGATATTGCTCTTTATTTTAAAACTGTAATCTTACTACTAATCCCCATTTTTACTAAATGCATATGTAACTGTAATGGAAAACAGTTACCTTTTTTGTATCCAAATTATGTAATCCCGTTACATGTAAAATGTATGTGTACACCCCAACACTGATTGACATTGATTTATTGAAAATATACCCACTTTGACCACGCGGTCTCTCACATACACACCTGTCCGTGAGCCAGCTTGGAAAGAAATGTGAGCTTGTATGACCCTTTATGTGGCGGCTGTGTGTCCATGGCAACCCAGCCAGGTGAGTGACACGCTGAAAATGTGGACAGGTGTTTACGTTGCGGTGAACAGTGCGGATGAATGTGTGCAGGTATGACACGGAGGAAACAGTGTATTCATGCCTTTGTTGGACCTGCAGTCCACATTCCCCAGGGAGGTGTGACCTAGGAGGCTCTAAGGTGTGTCTGATTGTCACCAGAGTTTTATTTCCTGGAGGAGGTGGCTTCCCTACAGGTATGACAGGTATGACACAAGATACATTGTTGGTCAGGGTGGGGCCACACGGTGGTGGAGGTCTCTGAGGTGACAATAAATGCTGATTGTAGTTTTGTGCCGTGTTCTATTTAAATTGCTCTGCCATACCAATCATTTTTGAACTGTGACTGTGCTTTCCAGCTTTAAAGGTAGAGGGAAATATTTGGCAGAGGTGGCAAAAGAACACACATTCTTTACTCGCATAGAAGTACAGATACTTGTGTTAAAAAAAGACTGTGGTAAAAGTAGAAGTACTGATTCAACTTCTTTACTCAAGTAAAAGTGAAAAAGCACAGGCTCTGAAATGTGCTCAAAGCATAAACGTAAAAAGTCGTCTTTTGAAGCGCTCCTACTGACTGTTTCTGTGCAAAGCTAACTGAACCTCACTTTTCTCCATGGCTGAGTCAACCTCTCTTACTGTCTTTCACAGCATTTTTGTTTAAGTCTTTTAAATAGTTTATGTCTTCTTGCGTCCTCTACGTCATTTTCATCTTGTTGTGTCTTTTGCATAATTTTGTCTTGCAAAATTACATCATTTTTGCCTTCTCATGTCTCATATGTCGATTTTGTCTTGTTGCATCTTTTCCATTGTTTTTGTCCTGTTACATCTTTTAAGTCACTGTTGTCTTGTTATGTCTCTGAAGTTGTTTTTGTCTTGTTAAGTCTTTTAAGTCGTTTTTGCCCTGTCAAATCTTACACAGTCTGTCTTTTGTCTTGTTGCATAATTTATATAGTTTTCATCTTGTTACATCTTTTACATAATTTTTGTCCTGATACATCTGTTGTCTATGATAACATCTGATCACAAACTAGTCTAGATGGCACACACCAGTTTTGAAGTCAATCTGATCAATTCTCTTGGAGGAGTTCGTTAAAATACAATGGCTGGAAAGCACCAAAATTGACCATGAAATTAAAAAATGGCCGACTTCCTTTTGGTTTAGGCCATGGCTCCAAGTAGCATTTTGTACGCTTGGACATGATACATGTGTCTCCTGATTTTTGTACATGTAGATGAAACATACCACGGGGGCTGCTTCATTGAAATATTGTAGGGGGAGTGATGGAGCCATTTTGAAACACTGACTATATACTGTAGATGTATTTAGGCTGAGTATCTTATCAAACATGTTCGGGGCAGATTCGACCATAAAGCACAAAGTTACAACAACTTCCTTTCCTTCTTAATTCTTGAACGTACCTGTGAGTCCATAAAAAGCCTCTTTCATGGAGCAGCTGTCATCTGTGGCCGAGGAAGGAAGAAACTGTTGAGAGGGCAGCAGTGAACATATATAGTGACCAAGTCAAACCAAATAACACACAAGGGCAAAACAAGATGGACGCCAGCTACAACTAATACAAGGCAAAAACTAACTAAAGCCTGACCCCCCCCCCCAACTTGGCAGCACATAGTTTGGTCCAACAAGGCCCCACCCCTCAGACACACCTTTTGGTCAACCAGGAAGTGTACGCCCCAACAACCCATAAGTCAAAAACAAGAACAATGGATAATTATAACAGAAGAGCTCTTTAACCACAGAGTGAGAATGTGTTCACTCCATTTAAACAGGTGAGAATGTGTTCACTCCATTTAAACAGTGTAGGATACAAGCAGATTGACAAAGATTCATATCAGACAAACTGTCATGTAAATTGTTGGGTGTGTTTGGTGCAGATGAAATGAACCTGTGCAGGTGAGTGTTTTAGCATGTGGCTGTTAGCATGAGTGCCATTAGCATATGTAATTGTTAGCATGGTTGTTGGCATGAGTGGCTGTTAGCATGGCTGTGGTCATCAAACATTTAGCATTCTTTTTAAAGACACCACTTTTCCGTTACAGGGACTATAAGGCACAAAACATAAACATATGCCATTACACATAAATGGCATAAAATTGCAGATAATTTTGCAGGCAAAATTTGATGTACATGCTTTTAACATCAATTGCAATGTGATTTTGCGAATAAATTGTTAAGCTAAAAAAAAAAACAATCATACCGCAGCAATAAAGATGGAATCAACATGATCTGGTGGTTCATTTATTTAACAAAAAGAAGCTTTAACGACATTTGGATACAGCCAACATTGACAAAGAGAGGAAAACTTCAGGACATATTTCAGGATTTCCACTGGCCAACTTGAAGCACTGCTGCAACAGCTAGCACCAAGCTTAAAGCTTCAAATTTTGTGCACAAATTTGTTAAAAATCCGTGTTAGTGAATACTCCAAGATAAACCTTCCACCTGACAGGTGTGGCATATAGAGAGGAGGAATAAACAGCAGGATTATTGCACAGGTGTGCCTTGAAACGGGAACAATATAAGACATTCAGTAGGCACTGAACTATTTCACACACAACATTCAGTTTAATTGGTCAGGCGTGTGCATGTTGAAGGAAAACCTCAGGAAAAATCAGCCTTCCTCTGAAAAATAAAAACCTCAGTATCGCCCACAATTCCAGGAAATCTTGCATTTGCTGGATACAGATTTGAAACATATGATTTCACATGAATAAAACAGATCTGGTGTAGGAAGGCTGTTACATGTGACTTGAGAAACAATGACTTGGTGCCACTGCTGCTATGCTCACAAACTGGATAAACTAGGAAAAGCTAATGTCTGAGAGCTGGACAGAGGGCTCAGATTCAGGGGAAATAGTGTGTTTTTTGTCCAGTATGTGGAAGTGATCCTGCCTTAACCCTGCTAGAGATAACTAAAGGGCACGAGAGTCTGCATGTTTTGTCCAACACAACTTCCACCAGTGCAGGCCACTTAACTCTTCCACTCTCAAAGTGAAAGTTTGGTTTGCATTCCTTTAGTCATGTTTGTTCATGGCTAATGTCTCTCCTTATCTGGTTATTGCAGGATGTCAAAAAGCCAGCAAAGAGTGGTCAGCCTTCCACCTTCATATCTGAGCCCATGATACCCACAGCCACAGCAGAGGACCCACAGCCTCAGCACATGGACTCTTCCAACTGAGCTCTACCTCCACCTCTCCTTCTACTTCTACTTCTACAGCTACTGCTATTTGTACATCTATAGAGCTTCTAGTTTTACTATTTCCTTAGTCCTTCTACAACTACTGCTACTTCTAATTTTATGCTGCTGGTGCTACTTCTACTTCTTTAGCCTCTTCTACTGCAACGACCACTGCTTCTTCTACTTCTACATTACTTTAGCTGCTTTTTCTACAATGCCTCTATTGCTACTACCTCTACTTCTATAGTGCTTCTTCTACTGCATCTTCTACTTGTACATGTACCCTTTCTATTTTTTCTGTGATTAAACATTCACTTATACTTCGAACGACAACTTCTATTGTGTTTCCACTTCATTTCACTTTTGCCACTTCTACTTTACTGCTTTTTCTACAGTGCTTCTACCGCTACTTCCACACCTGAATATCTTCTTTTACTTCTGCAAAGCTGCTAGTGCCTTTTCTACCATGTTTCTGCTGCTGCTTTTACTTCTGCATGGCTTCTGTCACTTCTACTTCTACAGTACTTCTACTGCTTTTTCTGCCGTGCTTCTACTGCTACTTCTACTTATGCATCCTTCTTCTACATCTACAACACTTCTTCTGCTTTTTCTACAGTGCTTCTACTTGTACCCGTGCTTTCAATTTTTCAGTGATCCCACTTCTGCTGCGACTTCTGTCATGCTGCTTTTCACTTCTTGAGAACAAACATTGTGCTTCGGTACCATGCTGATTTTAGCTCAGTATGCACCCAAGGTGTGGAACATTTTGTGCTTGTTTTCACTGATCTCTGCTCTCTTTTCACGAGTCATTTGTTCAGTATTCGATTGGATAATAATCATGATCATGTGCTCTTGTAAGACCGTCACTCCCAGGAGCCATTACATCTCCCAGCCTCCATGTGGGGAGGAACTGGAAGTACTCCATCTGTCAGCATGTGTGAAAAAGTTGTCACAGATGTCACGTGTCTGTTTGTTTAAGAATCACCATTAGAAGCTCATGGATGTGCCTCTAGTCTTCCAGGGCTCCAGGGTCAGGGTTAAGAGCAGAGCAGCACCTCAGAGCTGTTAGTGATCCAGCTAAAACCTGCCAACATGGGAGTGTCACTACTCTCTCCTGCCCTGTAGCAGCAAATTAAATGCATGCTTGCTGAACTCGTCCTGAAGCACCGCACTTCATCACTGTCTTCATGAGCCCAGGCGGTGTATGAGCCTCTCCTGACGGCTGATTCATGCCTGTGCTCACGATCAGAATGCTGCCGTACCAGTTCAACAGTCCAGCCAGACATTCCAATCATGGTACAGTACCTGGATCAGCCTCCCAGACCACACCCTGCTGGAATGCTTTACCTGACATCACAAAGGACAGACCACCTCTTCCACATTTGCATTACCTGGAGAACTAACATTCTGTTAATCTGTTGCTGTGTCTTAATTCGGATACTTCTGTTACTGCACTGTCATGTAGTATAGGATTGGCCAATGTGTTAAAATTTTCCAACCAACCATCATCAGCCCATCCATCTGCAATTAATGATATCTTCGTCCCCCCCTCCCACCTCCTCCCGTCTTCTCGAGTCTCAGCTGGCAAATTCATTCAAGTTACATATGTTCACTACGTCCAGTAAATAAAATAAACTCACAAAATGTCAAGAAATTTAACATTCTTACACACATTTTTCCCTTTAAACGGAGAAATAAATTCTATAATAATAAATAATTGTTAAATTATTTATTCACTGCATGAAACAGTACAAAAAGTCTAAATCTGCAGGCTGTTTCTCTCTCACTCTTCACCAAGCGCAACCATTATATTAGCAAAATAAAATGACAAATATTGTCCCAAAAATCAAAAATGTGATGGAATCAGCCCATCGTCAATGGGCAATATATTCGTCCAATCGCCCAACACTCTGCACACTATGTACTCACTTGAGTAGTTTGCAGATTTTAACAGGGTAGTGTTGTCTCAAACCAAGGGAAGCCGTTGTACCCTTACCAGAGATTCTGACCGCAGCTTCCTCTTCTTTGAGGATGAACTGAAGCCAGACGGAGCTTTACACAGATGACCAGGGAAGAAATAAAGAGTGAGAGAAACAAAGTTGAATCACTGTGAATTATGTAGGGGAAATAAACAAACGAAGTGTTTGCTGATGCGATCATGCTAACCTTTATTTTATTAAAATTCAGCTTTTGAATCCTTTTTTATCAGTTGCTTCTCCAGTTATTCTATTCAATTCTTTTTACATCTTGAACAACTAGGCATATTTATTTTATAGACCAGTGATTCCCAGAGTGTGGGTGCACTGGTGGGCCTTGAAGGCCTGGAGGTGGGCCTTGAGAGGTCATGAAAAACAAATAAATAAAATGTCTTTTTCAAGTGACAACTTGTGACAGGATTAATTAATCAATTAATCCTTTTGAGGTAATCCAAATGTGAATTCAAAGTCTTCAAGTTACATGACTTTAATATTTAGGACCAGGATTATGTTACTGATTACCCTCCCAACCCTGCCTATATCCTTTTTCATCGACAGACAAATTGATTTTCAGGCTGCAGGTATGTTTGCAGGGAGGGTTTGGCGTGATGTTAATGTTTAAGCAGAGAGCTGGACTGTAGCCTTCACTGATCCATCAAATCCACTGACCCTCCCGCTCATATCAGTGGAGGAATGCAGTGGGGATGGGGTTAATGGGGTGACCCCCCCCACACCATATCACTGTTAGCTTCAGATGACATGACATGAGATAAGTGCAGCTCTGTCCTGAACAAAACACCTGTTAATTCATTAGGATTTCAGTTTGACCCTGTGGCCGCTGCGGCACTGATTGATCTCTACTGTTCCTCGCTGCTTGTGTCAGATCTGATACACTCACTCGTTGAACTATCTCAGAATGTCTTTAGGAATGTCATCTATCTCCACTTCGCTGCAGCACACCCTCTTTACCAAATTAGAAGCATATCCGGGGATGAGGCCCTGCATTTTTACCTGCATATGTAATTCACTTGGCAGATGTTCATTTCCCTCAGCTGGATACGAGCAAAACCACGTGGACCATCAGTGAGAAACGTCTTCCACAAAGTGGTCACTCCTCTGCCTGCCTTTCCTGTCATCTCATTATGTTCTCATGCATATTCATACTCACATCTATTGAGCAGTTTTTGCGTAGAGGTTCAGATTTGGGTCAGTTCAGGATTTGGTTATTTTCAAATGTTTCACCTGTATTGCAAGTAATATCCAATGGCCAGAAAGAAACATGGGGTCAAGAAAACACTGCATTACTTTGGTGAGCTAATGTTAAGAAATATTGAAAAATTTGCCTTGCCTTGTGAGGCAGCTGGATTTGCCAGATCACGTGAGAATCCATCTTTAAGTTTTCTGTTTGTGTCTGCACAAAAAACAGTGCAGCCAATCAGCATCCTTGGAGGGACTACTGGCAGCTACAGGCGTGGTTTTAGGTGTGACGACAGCGAGAGGCGTCCATGGAAGCAACTCGTCTCGAGCAAACACTGGCAGCTCCCGAAGAGGTTAGCGTAGATACTTCAGCAAGAGTTTGATCTGATTGGTTGAAGTTAGCTCATGTTAGACATGATAGACTGATGGTTCATCCAGTCACCTGCGAAGTGTTTTTTGAAAGTGCCCGCCCTTTTCCAAACAGTTTCTAAGGACGACTTCTTAAATGGTTCTGTGTGACAAACCATCTGGCATGTCAGGTTGTAGTTAAGAGTCACGGATTGAGATTTTTTGAGTCAAAAATCCACATTTTTCCAAGTTAATGGTAAGAAAATAAGGGTGTAGGTAATGTGGACTCAGCAAACAAGGGGTTAGATGCCTGTCAGTCAAGCTTATTGATCCAAAAACATGTCTTCATATGACTTCATGCAGGAATCAGTCAGGTGGCTATAGTGTTTGACACTTGGTTTCTCTATCTACTCTGTAGTCAAAGGTCAAACTATCATGACCTCTGGGGTCACTGACTTACTATAATAAGAGCAAACCAAAGAGTGGGCCAGGACAGTTAAATATAGCTGATGTCAGCATGACAACTGACTCAATCAGTCAGACACAAGAACACAAGGAACCACTACAGCTGTTGTTATTTTTGACCTATAGACACGCAGTACTGAAGAGATGTCGGAGTGCTGCCTGGCCCGAAAACTCACTTTGAATAAGATTTCCCTGTGAAGATGGATGTTGCATCACAATAACAAAATGAAGTAACCAGGAAACACGTTGTTTCGTTTTCATCTTGTAACATCTTTCATGTTTTTTTCATCTTGATGTGTCGTTTTTGTCGTGGTACATTTTTACATCATTTTCATCTCCTTGTGTCTGTTAAGCATGATATGCACTGATACACAAGTAATCATCTTTTATTTGTGTTTGGTCTTAATGTTGGGAAGGCAGTGTGCAATGATATGAAAATAAGAATAACTAATAATTCCTTCAAACTAAAGCAACAAGGCTGTTTTGAAAATGCACGGAAGTAGAAAGTACAGATATTTGTTTTAAATAAAAGTAAAAATAAAAACTTTTCTGAAAAATAAAGACTCAAGTAAAGTACAGATACCTGAAAAAATCTACTATAGTATTTGTGCTCAGTTACCTCGCACTCCAGTTTACAACCAACAAACTTACATTTTATTTCCATTTTACACCTGCATGACAGGTCTTGCTGTTTGCATGTGATGAGCCATGGAAGTGAAGAAGTGCCATGGGAAAAGCTAGTATTCGATACTGTTCATTTCCTAAACCAGGCATGCATGGAAACACACACACACATGCACACACACACACCATTGTTTGGGATCACACCCTTGGCTTGTTGTTGCAGCTCTTCCTTCCAGCTGATAACAGCCTGTCCCTCCATGGTTGAGAGGTCATGGCCGTCAGCCCAGATGTTGAATGACACTGCTTCATTCCACCAGAGGGATGGAAACAATGAAGCTGTTTGAAGAACACTCGACTCTGGACAGTCCTTGGAAAGTTTCAAATTACTTGTAGAAAAGGGCTCAAATTCCTGGTGTTCACACGGGTTGGGCCTACATTTAAGTGCTTTTAATGGTTATGAATTCAAGAAAACATCCAAAATGATGAACCAGACTGAACCAGACTGTCACCAGCCCTCCAGCAAAACAACACAAGGAGCTGCAGAAGTGTGGGCATGTTGCCACAGGTACTAGTGAGAGGATTAAACATGATCGTGGACGTCAAGTTTAAAAGATTATCAGACATGAAGACACTGTGCTGAGGTTTTGAAGGAGGATTTTGTTATTTGCTGTAGAAATGATGAATCACTGCAGGTTTAACTTTTAAGCTGAAATGAAAGTAGCAGTGATTTTTACTGATGCATCAGTGTTATTGGTCTGAATATGGTGTAAATGTAAACTATCTAAAAATGTGTATATGTTTGCTTATGTTTTTCCAGCCCAGTCTCTTTAGTTGGTGCACAAATTGCATGACTTTAGGCTTTTAAATAGTGCAGTACAAACGCCAAAGTCCAAATGTGCATGCAGGTGACACATCAGTCCTTCCCATCAGCTCCTGTGGAGGACAGAGGTATTTTTACTGTAAAAACAAAAAAGTTGAGAAAATGGACTACAATAGGTTTTTGGGTTTTGAGGCCAGCTCAAATTCTTAAGTTGGGAAAAAGTTTTACAACTTCTGTTGAGATAATTTAAGTCTCTTCTTTAGATAAACTCAAAGCTTTGAATTTCAGAAACTCAAAATATTGTATTAAAAAAAACAGAGTAAATTCACTGACATGAAAGTAAATGATAAAAGTTTCTAAAACTCAAAGATTCAAGCGTATCTAAAGAATAAAAGTAAATTATCTCGAGTAAAGCATACAGGTTAGTAAAACTTTTTAAAGTTTATTTCAAAACTTAAGAGTTTGAGCTGGGCTCAGAACTCACAAATCTTTTGCAGTATGTTGCCTTGACATTTTAAGTTGTCTCAACTATTTTTTTTACAGTGTACCATGCATAAAAATTGCCAAATGACAGTTCAAAGAGTGAGGAAAGTGCACATAGGGTGGATGTTGGGGAAACACATGCAGGACCTTCATCCAGGAGACTGATGTTCATGTCCTGTCTCACACCAAAAGTCAACATCCACTTGTTTTAATGTTCAGTTTTTCACCTTTGACTTTCACCAATGATGGCTTCATGTGAAAATTTGAAAACAAATCCTGACATTTAAAACAAAAAATGAAGAAATCTTATTCTCCATATGCCTTTGTCCACTGCACTTCCTTCAGTGATGTCTTTATCAACTTCAGCAGGTCAACGCATTTTGTATTTGGTGTAAGAGAAACACTAATGACATCATTTTGGGTGATTGATATATATTTGATATTATTTAAAATAGTTGTAATGTATGTAATGTTAATGTAAATGTGAATGCTAAAATTAAACATTGACCATTAGATGAATAAACTTTGCTTTATCATTGCAAGGACAGTCTTTATTTACTGAACTTATAATTAATGCTGTAATTAGGTCAATTTAAAGGATTTTGGTGACTGAAAAAGAGAGTGAAAGCACTTTCCATCCTTCTTGTAGATTGACTCAACTGCTGTAACTGCTTCTGAACAAGTGTGATGTAAACAGTAATCCTTCAGTAATCTGACCAAGCTTTTTGCCAATGCCATTTTTTTTTCTTCAGTGCTAATGTCATTTTTTTTGTCTCTTTCTGCCGTCATTATGACAGGACAGCTGTAGAGAAACAGGAAGGCACGAGCGAGAGATTAAGGAAATTGACATGCAGCGCAGGGCCGATGTTGGAATTGAACCCAGGCCTCTGCAGAGCACTGACGGCACCAGCTCATGGGGCACACATTCGACCAACTGAGCTACACAGGTGCCACGCTAATATTGTTCTGGCACAGTTATACAGCATCATACTGGCTTGCAGAGTAATGGATTACATGTAACAGGATTATGTAATCTGGATTTTTTTTTTAAAGTAAATGCATTCCATCACAGTTACAAATAAAAAAAATGTAATCAGATTACAGGTATTTAAGTAAAAATGGGCATTATTAGTAGGATTACAATTTTTAAATTAAGAATGATATCCTACCATGCAGAGTGCACACACAGCTTCCAATTCGTTATCATGACCTCTGAAATTTTGCCCTTTTTTGTCTTTAAATCAATCAATCAATCAATAAATTGTGCACAAGAAAGGAAGGAACAACTGAACAAACTAAGTATAACAGCAAACATAAAACACTTAGAGCTGCAACAATTAATTGATTGTTAATCGACGATTAATTGAATCTGCATTTATTTTGATAAACAATTAATTGTTTTCAGTCATTTTTTAAGAAAAAATGCCCAAATTCTCTGATTTCGAATGTGAATATTTTCTGAATAAACCACTAAATATCATTGACTTGTGGGCAAAACAAGACATTTAAGGACGTCATTTTGGACTTTGGGAAACACTGATCACCATTTTTCACCATTTTCTGACATTTCATGGACCAAATAACTAATTGATTAATTGAGAAAATAATCGTATTGAATTGAATTGAATGATTTGATTGATTGTTTTTAGTCATTTTTCAAATAAACAGTGTCAAAACTCAGCAGATTTCAGCTTCCTGAATGTGAATATATTCTGGTTTCTTTACTCCTTTACTTTACTTTCTTTACTTACTGAATATTTTTGTGTTGTGGACAAAACAAGACATTTGAGGACGATCATCTTGGACTTTGATCAACATTTTCTGACATTTTATGGACCAAATAAGTAATTGATTAATTGAGGAAATATTCAACCAATTAATTGATGATGAAGTAACCATTACTTGAAGCCCTGAAAATACTATATTAGGCTAAACAATTTCACCACATTTTATATTGATGCAATCCAAAAGTAATGGAAAGTAATCAAGTTACATTACTTTAATATTGTGGTACTTGTATTACATTACTGACTACATTTTTTAACAGGTAATTAGTAACTGCATTGGAAGACATTTTTTAAAGTAACTCTCCCATAGTGCATACAGTCAACCACACGCTTTGAGCCTGCAACCTCATCACTCAACCAAGGCTGAACTCCACAGGAAGCCTGGGTGGAGACTCTGAAGACCCACTATCAAAAGACCATCTCATGTTGCACTATGGGAGATGTAGGATCCAGTGTTTTATGTATTAAGTCACAGCTCACATGAGCTGAGTGGTCAAGTGTCTGTTAATGTGTGATCTATTTTGGTGCCTTTTCTTTCTCTTCGTAGTTCAGTCAGTGGCCTAGTTCACCTGGGAATTCTCTGGAAAGTCACAGTATCACTTTAACACACCTTACACCGACTGAGACACACACAGACAACATTCACATAGTAGGAGGACGCTGTCGAGTCTGACTGGTTCAGCCGGTGTTGTCCTTGCTGCCACACCCCCCAGCTACAAAGCAACTCACCCACCCACACACACACACACACACTGCTGAGGGTGTGTGCATGTTGGTCCATGGATTTCATGGTTGATCTTTATTAAATAATATATACTCATGGTTGGGAGGAATGTATTGAGGAGTAAAGAAACCACAAAATATTCACATTTAAGAAGCTGAAATACGAGAATTTTTTCTTTAAAAGTGACTTGATTAATCGATTATCAAAATAGATGCAGATTAATTTAATAGTTGATTAATAATAGACTAATGTTTTATGTTCTTCGTAAGGTTTATTAGTTTGTCAAGCTGTTCTTCCTTTGTTGTGCTCAATTAATTGATTGATTGATTGATTGATTGATTTAAGGACAAAAAAGGGCAAAATTTCCACCCAGTGAAGCATTTTCTCACTAGAGGCCATGATAATGAATTGCCAGCTGTGTGTGCACTGTGCATGGTAGGATGTTGTTCATTATTTTAACATTGTAATCCGGTTAATAATCCCCATTTTTTACTAAATGTATCTGTAATCTCATTATGCCTTTTTTTTTCTCTGTAACTGTAATGGAATACAGTTACCTTTATTTTGCATCCAGATTACATAATGCCGTTACACATAATCCGTTACTCCCCAAGCCTGTACACCATTATGCCATATTCTTTTTGTTGGCTGTTTTGTAACGATGATAACTGCATCTATAACTTTTGTAACAAGAGGCAAACACACAAGTGTGCTGCCACACCCTGCACTTGTTTCAATGTTTGTACCATAATAATGGCAATTCATTGCGATGACACCAGTTACTGTTCTTTTTTTTCTTTCTGAAGACTTTGTGTTATTGCTCATGTTTCTCAGTCGCATTAATAGTTAATTATTAATGGCCCTGCTGTTAATTTGCATGAATTATTTTTATGTGCGTGTTTGACAGTGAATGCATGGGAGGTTTTGCGAGGGGCGGGGCCTGGCTCTGTGGCCCCGCCCCTCCTCTGCTGGTTGACAGGTACACAGACTGGGCGTAAAAACTAAAAGTCAATATTCCAGTTGATGAGACCAGTGCCGCTGGTACAGTGTCTGTGGGAGAGGCTCTGACATTGAGAAGGAAGGCTGTGTGGAGTCTGACACACACAGACACACACAGACACACACAGACACACACACACACCGGGAGCAGCGGACACACGCACGCTCACACAGCCGAGCTTCACCTGTCCTGCTTGGATTGTTTTCTTGACGGAAGCCGCTGACAGGTGACCTGTCAGCATGTTCAGGAAAAAGACGAAGTCTACGGCTATAACGCCAGCAAAAAGTACAACAACGTAAGTAGAAATGTTCTTTTACAACTAACAGTTAGTGAATCTGCTTGTGTTGTAATGCCAAACCTCATTAAAAAAAAATCTCAATTTAAGGTGACCTTGCTCCCATAAATACCTACCTGTATTACCTGTACTAGCTTTAACCCTTAACATTTCGGTAGTACATTATAACATTGTCACTAAAGTTAACTTCTGTCATTGGTTTTGTACGAACTTCTTTCACCGAATTACATTTTAGTAATGTCTGGTACTAAAATAACTGAGATTCAAATGTAATAAACTGATGATCGGTGAATTATATACTTGCCGAATTAAACATCATAATCATACCTATTCACAAAGCACGTCAAGTTTCATGTAAATCATGATTTAATAGCGTACTAGCAAAGTCATTCATATTTAGACATTTTTTTAAAGGGAGTTTGGTGCGTGTTCTGAACGCGCAACAGGAGAACAAGGCGTACCAACTTGCTTCATGCAAACTGCTTAAGGTTGACTGCTTGCCAAGAAAAACTATTTTCTAGTGCACGATTTAAGACAGTTTTAACCCACCCAGATGATTATTTTTTTTGGAGGTACTGTTAGTTGGTCTCTGCATGAACTGCCTTTAATCACATAAACATATAAATTGCATTGCACAATGTGTGCTTTAACTCAAGGGAGGGTGTGGTTGATAGGCTGTGTAGTAAAGTTGCAGTAACTGGTTTGATAAGTATTGGGCTGTCTTCCTTAACATGACAATGTGTGAGGAACTGCGTGCAGCCTCTCCCACAATATTTCAGCACCAAGCCCATTCCCTATCACTTTTGGTCTTTTCACTAAGTTTGTGGAATGAAGGTGACATCAGCCCGTTTTTCCACCATGGAAATGATAAAGTGCATTTGTTGAGGCTGAGGTTGGTTTCATTATCACCAGCCTGCTTATTTTCATTTTAACCAAATGTCCTGCTGCCTTCGAGGAATGCCATCAAAGACAGTAGCCTAAAAAGCGTAATGCTCACTGTCACTCAGCAGCTATTAGGGGGTCAGGGGCCCCTAAAATAACAGCCTTTGGTGTTGAATGCCAAAAGATCAACTAATCTGTTTTTTCAAATAGAAATCCTCCAGTGTAAGGTGTGTTCCTCCCACTGTCACACCTGCTGTCAAGAGGCAGAGAATGATCTGCCTTCCTCCACAGGACTCCAACTTTTTGTACTGTGCCATGTAAGGCTGCAAGTAACGATTATTTTCATAGTTGAATCGATCAGTTGGGTTAGCCTCTAAAAAGTCAGAAAATTGTGAAAAATGTCCATCAGTGTTTCCCAGAACTCAAGGTGACGTCCTCAAATGTCTTGATTTGTCCACAACCCAAAGATGTTCAGTTTACTGTCTGAGAGGAGTTAAAAAAAAAACCAAACCACTGATTTATGTGTATTTTTGTAGCTATTATTGGTTTGATGCCATAGAGAAGAAAAGTCATTTTGTCATGACTGCTTAACGACTTCTGTACTGCGATAACCACCAATGGATTCTGATGGAATCCTAATAATGCAGCTCCACCCTCTCCACCTTTCTTATTTCTATCAGGCGAGCTGTCAGTGTGAGCCAGGCTAATGACAGCTTCATGTTGAAGCAAGAGATCCCAACAGGGCCGGATCAACAAAACCTCAGAGCTTGGGATTAGTGCCCATCTTTGCATCCAAACAGTAATGATGTGAAATGCTAGTTTAGGCCTGTTACAAGGTTTGAAACTTCAAATCTCTTGATTAAAACAGTTGGGTAAGAGAAAGTATTTTTATTTTTGATTTGATTATTTCCTCTCCTTATCAAGACATCGATGTATTAGTAAACAGGCCTAGTGGGCACATGCTCAGGCGCGCAAGTGGTTAGGGGGCCTCTGGGCGGCAAAGGGATGAAAAATAACCTCAAAGAGACTCAAAACAACCACAAAGAGACAGGAACCGACAACAAATGATTTGGCTCTGTCATTGTTTATTTTCGTTTGGTGATCTTGCTATTATGTAAGAGGGGTGGGGGTCCTTTTAAATGTCTGTGCCCAGGGGCCCATTGTCTCATAATCAGTCCACGTACCGTGAGCAACATGTGGATGGAGAGCAGGCAGCTGAGGCGGAGCAGGGCTCGGGGTTTTTGCCGTGACGATCCATGGCAGCAGCAGCAGCAGCAGCAGCCCCTCCACACCCTCTGTGACTTAGCGCTGCAGCGTTCTGGTTCTAATTTGACCCTCTCCCTGTGGGAACATCTGAGTTGTGTTTCTCAAGCTAGTACTCCAGTGCCAGTTCCTTCCCAGAA
Organism: Lutjanus argentimaculatus; assembly: GCA_034769285.1. Lineage (NCBI taxonomy): Eukaryota > Metazoa > Chordata > Actinopteri > Lutjaniformes > Lutjanidae > Lutjanus > Lutjanus argentimaculatus. Next base: position 539,427 of record JAWZSL010000044.1, on the reverse strand, counting down.
CCAACATAAGCACACTCAAAACATTGAACTAGAGCCAGTGAACCTCCCTGGAAAATATTGACAACACGTTTGGAGCACAGGGTACATAGTAGAGTGTAGAATTATTGTGCCATTGTTTTCAGACGCTTGAATTATGACTAAAGAGCAGCATTGTGAGAATCAAGACTATTAGCTGTTTCTGGTTATGTAATACAAGGCTATTCAGTTTGAGCACAGTTGGTGGGACAGACAAACACTCAAGGCAGGGATAGTTTTCATCTGTTCTGAATTTAAGAACAAAAAACATGGATTTTCCTACACATGTTCTCTACAAAGCAGTTGTTTTTATCTTATAAAAGCATGCAGGGAAGTAGTATTAGCAACTGTGTTTATGCCTTACATATTTGACAACCAGCTGATGTTCTTTTTGTCGTCTTTTTGCATCGAGTCTTGTAGAAGCAGTCCAAATACACGTGATTTAGGAGACATGCAGTCTATAAAGGTGTGTGCTTGCTTGCACAAGGACCTGTTGGTTTGAAGGTTTTGGTGAGAAAAGACAACTATATGTATTTGCTATCATTAGCGAGTGTTCTAAGCTGACAGGAAAGCCCCTCAGGCTGTTTTTCATTCAGTCAAACTACAAGCTATTTCTGCAGAACTCTGTAGTACCAGTTCAGACTTGTTCTGATACGGTTTCATTATAAAGTCAGCAGGGGTTTGAAATTAAAGTCAGTGTCCAGCGTGCATTCACAGGGCGTTATGTAACTTGTGTACAAATGGTGTATAGGTGTGGATGTGCATGTGTGTGTCAGGAAATGGACGGTGGACTTCAACTGACAGACGCGGACTCATTTTGCTCTGTCACCAACCCACATGCACACACACATACACACAACAAAGTCATGCTTCAAAGACAATGACTAGGATTGTAGTCGCCCAGTCAATTCTCATGCCTGAGTGTGTGATACACTCACCCATCCACTGGAGCAGTGCTTTTTAAAGGTATAGTTCACCCAAAAACGAAAATTCAGTCATTACCTACTCACCCTAATGCCAACTGAAGGTCAGGTTTAGTTTTTTTACTCCACAAAACACTGCTGGAGTTTCACAGGGAAACAGTGTTGCAGAATCTCCCAAACAATTGAAGTGAATGGTGACTAGTTTTCAAATGTAACAAAACAGCTGAAAAAAACCATAAAATGCCTCCATACTGCTTGTTTTATGTAATCCAAGTCTCCTAAAGCCCTGATATGCCATTCACTGGCACGTGCACACTGTCACACCACACACACCCAGTTCAGATGGTGTGCATGCGTACGTGATTGGGCTCCAAGTTAAGGATCTACAGTGAAGAGTCGGACTAAAAACATGGTGTAAATGACGTCCTTCATGTCAACTTGGCATGTCGGGGCTTTAGGAGACTCGGATTGTACCAGACGAGCAGTATGGGGGCATTTTATGTTTTTTTTTTTTTCCACTCTTTGTGGTCAAGGCATAGCAAAGGGCAAGAAAAAATCTCAGGGCACACGTTTTCATATGCATGCAAAATACCCTTTTGAACCAAGCTAACCAACAGAGGCAACAAGAAGCCTTCTAGCCAGTCAGAGGCAAAGTTCTTGGAGTGCATGTAAGGAAAAAATTTAAGGCTTTTGATGTGTCACCCTGTATTAATTCCCACTATCTGGCAGCAAAATCTGGGTTTGTTTTGACAGACAGAAGTTTTTAAAGGATTTTTTTAGGGTATAGAGTTTGTCTTTGTATTGGGAACTGAGTGCATAAAAATTACTAATATAGTATATTTAAAAAAACATTCATAACGGCGCTGCTATGATTAATCAATTAATTGATTATTAATCAATGATTAAATTAATTGGCAACTATTATTACTGTAGGTAATTTTTTAAAGAAAGAAACCTCAAAATTCTCTGATTTCAGCTCCTTAAATGTGAATATTTTTTGCTTTCTTTACTCTTCTATGACAGAAAACTGAATATCTTTAAAACAAGATGGTCATCTTAGGCTTTGGGAAACACTTTTTCACATGACATTCTAAAACAAACAAGTAATCAATGAAACGAGAAAATAATTGACTGATTAACTGAAAACAATTTTTAGTTGCAGCCATAATTCTAAAATTTTGCATAGTTGTGTTTTGCAATAATAATTTATGGTTGTCACAAAATCCCAGTGATCCCAGTGATCCCAGTGATCCCAGCGATCGATTGTTCTAAAGAGGTAGTTATTTTAACCCAACCATGAAGTTTTCCTCAACCTACTCAAGTAGTTTTGTTGTCTAAGTCTAACTAAACTGCAGCCGTCACATGAAATGTTTCTTGGCAAGCTTTATTTTGAAAGTCTCACCAGATGCTGTCTATGCGTTATCCTGACATTTACTCATATCATGTCAAGACATCATTTTGGTGGACACTGTAAAAAATCTATAGTATTAAATGGATGTATGAAATTCTATCAAGACAATCTCTATGTCACTGAAATTCTTCCAAAATATGAATCTGCATGAAGGTTATTGTAAGTTTTTAAAGATTAAATGGGGGGAGTATGGGTGGGAAAGTCTTACTGCCAATTAGAGCCGACTGTCACTAGATTTGAAGCTGATACCAGTATCAGTGAGAGAATCCAAACAATACAACATAACACATGATGGGACAGTTCACCCAAAAATCAAAAATACAGATTTTTGCTCCCCCTGTAGTGCTTTTTATTCATCTTGATAATTTTGGTCTGAGTTGCTTTGGAGAGATGTCTTCCTGTGCTTCAATGAAATGGGACTACATAGCACTCCACTTGTGGTGTTCAAGGTGCCAAAAAATATATTAGAAAAATTAAAAAAACAATGTCTCCTTCCAGAAATCATGACCTGGTTACTTAAGATAATCCACAGGCATCATTGTGAGCAGTTTCATTTGGGAACTACTTTCTTTCTAGTGGCAAGAAAGTGGATTCTGCTCCAGAAAGAAAGTAGTTCCTACGTGAAGCTATTCATAACAAGGTCTGTGGATTATCTTAAGTAACCAGGTCATGATTTCTGGAAAGAGACATCGCTGTTGAGTTTTTCAAATGTATGTTTTTTGGGGCTCAGAGCACCACAAGCCGAATGCCATTTAGTCCCATTAAATTCTAGAAAAAGCAGACATCTCTACAGCCGTTATCTCCAAAACACCACAACTCACACCAAAAAAAATCCAGATGAATAAATAGCACTACACAGAATAACACTTAAAAAAAATTTGGAGTGAACTGTCCCTTTAACAGGCTGACACAGATGTAGTGAGTGTTGCAGTGTAAAATCAACTCATCAGCGCTCTCTGGTGGACGAACGCTCTACATGGAGGTTCTAAATGATCTCAAACATATCTTTGATATTTCTGACGGGCAGTTTCTCGTCATGCATCAGTGGATATAAATGCACTGCAGACACCACATGTCTCTGCTAAAACCAGCCAATAAAATGCTCATATATCAGCCAGTCTGGGGTTCAACTGCTCTTGATGTTGGCCATTAAAGGAGTACGTGAAGGCCGTTCTGCTCGGTTCCAGTGCTCCAGATGGACATACACTATGAGTGAAACCATGCTTCACACGTGCACTTTGACACACATTGCAGTGAGTGATAGTTATCACAGTGATTGAGCTAGGTGTGTCTGCTGCATGATATGAGGCCAAAACCTGCTGGGCTTGATTCTTGTACTTTAGCTGTCATGCAAATTTGTGACTGATGGTTGTTTTGTTTTGTTTTTTTTGACAGTATGGCAGCTGTGTGCTCATACAAATGAACCCTTATGTCTGCAGTTATGTAATGTGACATACTGTATTATAATCACTTAAGTTCATTTTGCACCAGTCAGTCAGATCCACCTCTGGCACTGGTATGTATTATGATTCTCAGGAAGAAGCTGTGAGTCATCATCTCATTATGAAGAACCCAGATTCAATAAAGGCTTGAATAGAGGCAGTTAGATTATGACTCACTGAGTCATTAATAACAATAAAACTAGCCTGTAAAACTGCTGTGATTGTGTATCATGTATAGTAGATGTGTACGGTACATATCTGTCCTGATTGGGCTGGGCTATATTTTGATATTACATCAAAACTGTGATATGAGAGTAGATAGCATCTTAGATTTTTGACATTGTTTTCCCGATGTGACATAATGGTTGTCTTTTCCTGGTTTGAAAGGCTGCATTACAATAAAGTCATTTTCTGAACTGTTCTAGCTGTTCCATTATTTAGAACAGCCTGCTCTTGGAGGGAGTTGTTGTGTCTCTGTAAAAAGAATACAGTCTAGATAAATTCTCTTATATTTTCTTTTTCTTCCTCCGTGCAAGGGCTGCACAATTAATGGAAATTTTATCAAAATCACAATGTGGCTTTCTGCAATGTTTCTTAAAGGTAAAATGTATCAAAAAAAAAACTTTTAACTGAATGAATGTGGTGAGGCAGAGATGTCCTGTCCTACACATCAGAATCTACTGACTTAAAAAAACATCTTCATTTGGTACAGATTCCTGCAGAAAAATCACACTATTCTCATTTTAACATGTTTTTGAATCGAAATCAGAATAATGAAGTAAAAATGATCAGTACCTCTAATTTCGCAAATCATATAGCACTTGCAGTCCAAATAATAACAATTAGATATTTTTTCAAAATGGTTCAGCCCTACTCAATGCAAATAAAACTGATGTCACTTGAAGTTTTAGTCTTTATATCCACATCTTTGTTGATTATTTATTAAAATCTCATTGTGTTAATATTTTGAGAAAACATCAGTAGTCATCCCCATAGTATTGTTGTAATAGGAAGACAGTGACATTGTGTCCACATTGCTATGAAGTTAATCTGTGAATATTAAAAATGTCCTGATCATGTTTTTTGGGCCTGATTACAATCCAAGTCCCTGAACATCAGCTGTCTGCCAATGCCGAATCCAATCTGCCACTTGACATTAACAAGTACTTGATATATGAATATGAATATGACTGAAAGTCTAAGTGGAGAATGAGAAGTGACATAATCAGCTCGAGACCAGATGAATCAGTCACTCTGTTGGAGAATCACAGTAATATTCAGTCCACTCTGATTGTACAGTAGTTTTACAAATGATCTGAATATTTGAAATGCTTTCAATATTCATTTTCTGCAGTATCGATACGCTGGTAGCAGCTGTGCTCTGCCTTCTTAGTATTTACTTAGATGCTGTTGTGCTTAACACACAGTACTGCTAACCCTACTTAATTCCTTAGATAAGATTATAATTTAGTTACTTTTAAAAGTCTGAAGAAAAAACATATATCTAATAGGGTTAGGTTTCTCGTTGCCATTTTATAGCCTTGCTAAACAAAATCTAAATTTTTATGCACTCAATTTTGCATCACTTTTTCCCTGCGGTATCAAAAATGCTATCGAATATCGAGGTATTTTCAATGTATTGTATCCAAATTAGAAATTCCAGTATTATGACAATAATAGTACGGGGACAATTAAGACAAACCTCATTTTATTATATCATGAGGTTACTCATTGAATTACACGACTCTTTGCTAATGATGATCAGCATTGGAGCATCTTACAATATTTACACTCAGACTGAATAGATATAAGATCTGGTGAACTGCAACTAGTGGGTATTCTCAGTGTGGATGCATCTGTCAAGGATTTTTGTGATTAATAGATTTAATTATTTATTCTAGAAAATGTTAGAAAAATGTAAAAAAAATAAATGCCCATTGCAAGTGCACAGAGCATAGGAGGGCTGCAATGAATGATAATTTTCATAGTCAAGTAATTGGTTGATTATTTTATTTGATTAATCGATTAATAGTTGTTTGATCTATAAAATGTCAGAAGTGAGGTGTTTCCCAAAACTGGAATTAGGATATTGACTTTTTTCTTCATTAGTTACTTAGACCAATTAATCGATTATCAAAATAGTTGGTGATTAATTTAACAATTGATTAATTGTTGCAGCTCTACCAAAAACCCAATGATTCAATTCACAATAATAAAAAACAGAAAATCCTCACAGTAAAGAAGCTGGAACCAGAAAACTAGTCAAATTCAAATCAAACACTCTATTAATCTGAACAGAAAAGACCTCTGTGATGGTGATTGGTATTCTGTGTCACAACTGACGTTTTGAGTGACATGTTGGCATAGTCCACACCCTTAAATGCAGTAACTGTTGCTGTGACACACAGTGAAATTGGGAAACAGTGACAGCTTGTGGATGTAAGAGACCCCAGTTCACCTCTCTGTGTTTATCTTCCAGAGCTCCGTCCACAGAACTGACTGCTCTGATCGAGAAGCTGCAGAAGAATGCCGATAAAGTGCAGAAGAACATCTACGACGTCGAGCAGAACCTCAACAAGGTACAATCTGATAACGAGGTCTCCAAAAGGCCTCAGAGGTCTAAATACACAGAACATTTGCCAGGTTATCTTCCTCCCTTGCCTTACACGATGGTGAGTAATCTGAGTTCAACCAATGTGCGTCTTTTCTGCAGGATGTGAGTAAGATCAATGAGGGGAAGCAGCCGCTGTATCAGGATGACTGCAACAAGAAAATCCTCAACTCTCTTGAGCTGCTCACCGGCCTGGATGAGGACGCCGTCGAAGCCAAGCGCCTCCAGCATCCGCAGGCTGAGATGATTGAACAGGAGTGAGTAGTACTCGACTGCTCCAGGGCAGGCTGTATGAAAATAATGCTTTGTAAATGTGCATGATGAGCCGTTACAGTGCACAGAATTTTCCCCACCTCGCCATTTTTACCTGGCCTTTATTTGAGACGGGCCTTTATTTTGGGGATTGTCATCTGTGAGCTCTTGATGATCAGAAGATCTCATAGTACTTTGAGTCAGAATACAAGTTCAAGAAAGAAATATCAGCATTTGAGCTCGTCATGCTGAATGCTTGTCGTGTGTTTTCAGCATGAAGCAGCTGCGTGACAGAGTGATGAAGCTGAAAGAGGAACATGACCATATCTACCACCTGAGCCGGACTGAGGGCAAGCCCAGCATCAACTGGGGCAACATGATGGATGAGAAACTGGTAGGTAGTGTTGTGCAAATTCACAATTAAAAAGAGCTCGCTCGAAGTTCAGTTCATGGAGATTAAAATAAACTAGTTCACATTCATAGTTCGCATTTTTTCAATTTTGAATGAAGATCACAGTCCCTGAAAATGGACTAGTACAAGTTCATTTCTTCCTTTTTTTTTTTTTTTGTTTGTTTTATTTATTTCTTTAACTTGATTTGAAATAGAACCTCCTCCTACCTGGGACGCTATAGTCTACATAATGACATTATACTAAATGGTGTGCAATATTTAATGTTTTTGTATTTATTTAATTTGTACATATAAAATTCTGCAAAAAATAGAGATAGACTTTTGCTTTGAATGCAGATGTTTAAAATAATTCGAACCATATACAAAAAAAAACCCTTAATGCAAACGGACCAAGACGGAAACTGGACAGTTTTCAGCATGACCGGCCCTGACCGGTGACCGACCGGTCAGTGTCACATATCCCATTCTGTACTGGTCATATTTACAACCATACTCCACACAATGGTCATATCATGAGCGCAGTGACACAGACAAGAACGTTACAGCCACAACACACACACAAAGACACATGCTTGCATGAAGTCAGCCTTAGCAACAGACTCAAAAAAAGAGGATAACACAGAGATAAGACAGACAGTGTTCTGGCTGAAGAAAAAAAACCTGTGTCGACACGTCTCCTCAAACATTTTCTCATCCAGGCTCATTTAACTTCTGCTTGTGTTTTTCTCACTGCAAACTTTTATTATAGATCATGCTCCCTCTGATACATAATCTTAATATAATAATATAATAAGGCCTGGCTGTAACCTAGAGCACGTTTGGAGAAAATGTAAAAGTCAGTGTTTTATTATGAATGTACAGTTTAATTTTACATTGAAGAAAAGTTACAAAACTGTTTGTGTATTCTGTCAGTTATAGTTCTTAGAAAGGCCAAAATTGGATTCAGCAGGTAAGACATATAGGATAAGAGATATATAGTCTTTTATTTCTTTTTGAAATACTAATTCATAATTTTTAGATTCCCAGACATTATTTGGACAAAGTTTCTCACTATAATGACTTACAGGATATTTTTTTTCATCATATTGTGCTTCCCTATACACAGACGTTTGGAGGTGAGTGTATAACGTGGATCTATCTGTGTGTTTCTCACTGTTAACAGACTCCAGCCTGCGGTGTAGTTCATACACTTCACTGATAAACCACAGAATTATAGACAAACATGAGGCCTCATGATTAAATAAAGCTTTTCTATCACATCAACACTTCTGTCCATATTCAGAGACTCTCTCTTTGCTGTCATCACACCTTTCACACTCTCAGGAGTGACCAGTGCTCACGTTCACTACGTACAAACTGATCTGTTCAGTTTACTGTTCACCAAAAATATGAGCATGTTCAATGAACGCTGCTCTGTAGCGCATTCATCACACTCATGAGTTGTTGATGCTGGTTGATATCTGGTTTGGAACCCTATAATGCAGAGAGGGCCTAAAACAAATGGAAAATACATCTTGATATAAGTGTTATTGTGGACTTTAACAAATGTTTTGCACACCTGATGCACACAATGAATGTCCCCAGCTGGACTTTAACTGAACGTTTAATTTAAATAGTCCAAACTGTCAGCATGTGGTGGAGGGGACTTCAGTTTATCGTTTTGTCTCCCTGCAGGACAACCTGAACAACAAGGGCTTTGGCCAGGACCTGCCATCCGTGGAGAACGAGGTGGAGGAACACAACATCTTCCACAGTGAGGTGGAGGCTCTGGCTCCTCACATAACCAGCAGTGGAGACAAGGTACAAACACTGACACTTTGAAACACTTGAGTTTTCTGTTTAGTAACAATCATTAAACTGTGTTAGTTCATTTCAAGTGTTTGTTGAATTGGAAATGATATGTTTCAAATGTTTATTAGAATCACAAAAATAACAAAATTCTGCTGACTAAATATCATTAGCAACACACGAGTAAAACAAACTTTTAAATGAGTTGCTGAAAATATTGTTAAATTTAGAAATAAATTGCTCATTATGACTAAAGCTTGCACAATTTTAATCAACCCTGATGTACAATATAAGTTCTCTATTTGTAAATGACTCACATGACTGTCGTCTTGTTTGACTAGTTCTCACTCTCCCTGTTTTCTCTGTTCCCTCAGGAATATGTCAGTAGCCTCCAGATGAAGTACAACAAACTGCTGGTAATGCACACACACACACACACACGCGCGCGCACTATCACGTTTGTTTCTGTCTCTTCAGTATTGCCTGCAGACACTTTTTTTCCTGCAAGTTTACCTTCTCATACTGAGAACACACCTGTTTCTTTAGCAGCTTCTTTAGCTTTTTTAGTGTCTAATGTTTTTCATTTGAAAAAAATGTGAATTGCGTTATAAGTCTGGTGAATCAATATTTTTTTCTACTTATCAAATTCCATGTGCAGAGTCAAACCAACACTTAGTGTATCAACAAGCAAGTACTGTGTGTATTACAGCCTGATATATCTTCTCCAGGGTTTTGGGGGTTACTTTAAAAATGTATTCTGATACATTTACTGATTACCTGTTAAAAATGTACTCAGTAATGTAATCCAAGTATCAAAATATTCAAGTAATGTAACTTGATTACTTTCCATTACTTTTGGATAACATGGTTTCCCACTGGAAAAATCTATTTGACTGCAAGGTAAAGTGGTGAAAATATTTTAACTTCCTACACCGCTACTCCTGCTGCTTCTCCAAACTGCATTACACCACCATCTACTGTAGCTAACACACTGACAAGTCTGAACTATTCATTTTACTTAAACCGAGATCAGCAGATCAGCACTGCTTATGTTGTTAAATCTTTACATAAAAATAGAACTTTTCTCTGATAAATTTTGTCAGCTCAGCTTCAAATCATCGAGTCATCATGTTTGAAAATCTACTGGTTCATCTTTCCCTCGATAGGCCAATTCCAGCGCTCGTCAGCATGACCTGCTGAGCCTGCGGGACTACATGCAGCACTGCACCAACGAGCTGTACTGGATGGACCAGCAGGCCGAAGAAAGAATCAACTACGACTGGAGCGACACCAACCTGGACTACGTCGCCCGTCAGAAGCAGTATGAGGTACACACAAGCTGCATAATATATCAAATGAGCATCAGTGCATGCAAGGATGGACACACCACACCAAGTCAATAACATGTGGCTCAGTTTACTCAGCACCTACTTCTCCCCCCCCAACAGAACTTCATCAGTAAATGTCTGGAGTCCAAGGAGGCCACCATCACCAAGCTGAATGACGATGGAGAGAAGCTGATCGCCTCTAATCATCCAGGGAAGAATGTTATTGAGGTACAGGATCATCCATGTAGGGTTTTATTAAATTTAGATGTCAACTCCATCAGATGGAAAATGTGATGGAGTCTGTTGACAAAATATTACATTTTTTAATTTCACAGCATAGTCGTAATGAGCAGCCATTTTACTTTTTAAGGTTGCTCAGAGTTCTCTTAATGTTAATCAAAATAGACATTTAAACCATAATTCATGTTCAGCTTTGATTTAGAAGGGCTACAGAGTTGACATGTTATGGTTGAGGCACATCTGATAGCTATATTATTTAATGAATTTGTCAGAAAAATAAATAGAAATATTCCCACCTTCTTAAAAGCCTTTTTGTGCCTAATTAAATTATGCTTTTGTAAAAATTTGACGGAAATCTGGGACACGATTTTAAAGGGCCAACATTTTCACAAAGGATGATTATAATAGCACATTTTTACACCTATGTTCGGTATTGTATTGTTAGTTTTAGATTTTGAAGATTTTTAATACATTTTTAAATGAAGCAATGAAGCAACCAATGAACCAAGTTTAGAAATTAAAACAAATTAAAGCAAACCAAAACATTTCATAAATTACACATATTTCATATTTATCAGTCCCTCCAGGAAGTTGCCATGCTACAATCGCAATGCAAATTCAACCAGTCCACGTGCATTCTGCACAACCTTGCAATTTTATCCAATCAATGTAACTTTTTCGCATATTTTATCACTTCCTGCAGTTCCACTAATCATAGCAGTCCCCTGCACTGCGTCATACATCTATGTTTCAGTGAAGCAATGTTTTATTTATTTTTTTATTTTTTTATTTTTTGTATTTATGTCACAGTTACTGAAAAGACATTGTTACTGACATTTATGAATGCTGTGCACTTATATATATATATATTATATATTCTATAATTTTGTTCTTGCTTGAGTTTTTTGCTTCTTTGTGGAATCCCCCCCCCCCCCCCCAGGCATATTTTGTTGGAATTTTTGTAATCTCAAGCCTTTTTGGTGAGGTTACTCGGAACAAAATGCGGATTTATTCTCATAGTTTCCTTTAGTTTCTAATGCATTGAACAAATTCTAAATAAATTTGTGACTTTTTTTGCAATTTTAACTTGATCCTGCAACTTAATTGCAAAAAACTGCTAAAAACATTTTAGTGCGCATTTATTTTTTGATATGACATGTCATGATTTGTCCCATTTCTCAGGAATGGATGACACAGTTTATTTTTAACCTTGAAAACTGAACAGCACAGTGATCATCTTATTTTTAATGTGCTTTAAATATAAAATGACTTCACTTCATTTTGACTGACATTCATTGTTGTTTGTCAGGCTCACATGGAGGCGGTCCACGCTGACTGGAAGGAGTACCTGAACCTGCTCATCTGCGAGGAGAACCACCTCAAACACATGAACGAGTACCACAAGGTCAGTCACAGAGGACAGAAAAGACGCTCACAGAAATGTATACTGCGTATTCACTCAGGTAAAGCTCATCAGTGTCTGTCTTTGTATCTCTGTGTGTTTCCAGTACCACAAGGAGGCGCGTGACACCCAGGACCTCCTGAAACGCCTGGACACGGAGCTCAACCAGAAGTACAACCCGGAGTTCAAAGACGTGTATCAGATGGAGGGTCTGATCAGGGAGATAGATGTGAGCATTTGTTTATCTGGACATTTCCATCTGTCAGCGCCACTTAACTCCTTCTGCAGCACTGGAAAATATGCTTCTCTGTGTGTCTGTGTGTGTGTGTGTGTAGGACCAAGCCAAGGCCGTAGAACACTTTGATGAACGGGTCAAGGCTCTTCAGAAGCGCAGCCTCCAGGTTTTGCCCCTGAGTTACCGCCGGGAAACCCCCCAGAAGCTGCTGCCCATCGAGGCTCTGTGTGAATTTGACGCAGATGAGGTATGCAGTGTGCTGTTGAAAGCTAAAACTAATTATTTCAGAGTTACTTGGCATTTGTTGCTCATTTTTAAATGTGAAAAACCAACAACCAAGACTGATCATAGGGGACTATATAACTTATACTTTGTCTGGACAGACATGGCTATAAAATGCAAACTGGTTGGCGGTGCAAAGTAGTTCCTACATGAAATGCTCACAACGAGATCTGTGGATTATTTTGAGCAACCAAGTCATGATTTCTGGAAAGAGACATTGCTTTTGAGTTTTTCAAATGATTTTCTGGAGCTTTGAGCACCACAAGACTAATGCTGTCTAGTCACATCACCAGTCATGTTAGTTCAGTCATCTGCTGACACAAAAAGAAAACATGAAAGCAAGTCAACTTGTGAGTTGCTCTGTCTTAAAATACAGTGTAGGTGATCATCACAGGGAGTTTTAACCAACTGAGATCACTGTCCCACTGCTGAACGCATGTTGACTTTAATGCTCAGTTCAGTGGTTTTCAGACCGAAAGAGAACAAAGAAGAAGACATTTATCTGTGTTTCTTTCCTCTGATTTCCTCTTTTGAAACTTTCTCCTGACTCTCTTCATCTTTATCTTCTAATTGTATGTCTGTGCTGCATTGACCCCGTTTCCATCTTATCTTTATTTTCTGTTATTTTCTGCCTGTCACTGCCTGTCAGCACTCCAATCCCAGGATGCTCCCCGCTATCAGAGTGCATGACTAAGCACTCTCCCTTTGCTTTGCCTTTTCTAAACACTGGGCCTGTAACTTAAGGGGTTTTTATGGTGTAATGTATTCAAATCCGTTCAGAAGAGAGCGCAGGCTGAGACTCTGAGGATGTTATTTAAAACCCCGGGGATCAGGACACAGGGGATATGAGGAAGTCTGTACTTTGACTAAAAAGCCTGTGGAGCTCTTCAGCTTAGGTACAGCAAAGCTCTTCATGTGTCTCTTGACCTCACTGATTCAATTAAACTAAATGTACCAGTTCATTATTTGTTTCCTTATTATGCTTTAAATGAAATTACAACATTTATGTTAAAAAGGCTTCAAACCAGCTTTCAAACGTAAAAAAAAAAAAAAAACAGAAAAAAAAGCATAAAATGCCTCCATACTGCTCCTCTGGTGTATTCCAAGTCTTATTTCGTTTATTTCGTTTTTGTGGTGGTGGTGTTACAAGGTGTAATAGTGTTACCTAGGATATAAATATTGTTCACAATCTGAAGGATTGTTTTGTTGGTGAAGATCTGAGTTGCTGAAGTGAGTGAATTGACCAGATTTCTGTTGAATATACAGATGTTGAGCTTGTGCATTTATGTGGAGTAGATAGGTGCTGGTGTAAGTCTTGTTTTGTATTGTCTTCTGTATTTGTTGTGTTTTTAATGTGATTGTTAGATGCGACAGAATGTGATTGTTTTAGATGAAACTCTATCTGTGGTGCAGTAGCAGCTGACAGATTGTAATTGTTGCTCGTGCACAGGGGCAGATCTTGCGTGGGGAGAGGTACACTCTGCTCCGGAACAACGGGGCCAGATGGGATGTGAAGGATGCAGCTGGACGCAAGCTCACCGCCCCGGCCGTCTGCTTCATGATCCCCCCACCGACCCCGAGGCAGTGGCCATCTCTGACAAGTGTGTACCAACATGTTCATTCATGTGTACAAAAAAACTAGATTCACTGGACGACAAACTCAAATGTATTTGATGCCAGCGCAGTAATAATGGTGCTAACGGTTTGTTATATTGTGTGCTTGCAGCCTGGCCAATCAGCAAAAAGCCATCAAGCAGAAGATGGCAAGTAGCAAGGGAATTCTGCTGAAACGCTTTGAGGAGCTGAAGAAGGCGAGCGGGACCAGCTCACCTACAGGTACAGGACACACCCACTTCTGCTGTAATGCAGGTTTTTTGGAAACTTTTCATGTCTTAACACCTGTTTTACTTTTTAATTTTACTGTTTGATTCAGTATGACCTCATACAGGTTTGTTAGTCAAGAAAAAGCATGTGTCTGTTTACACAGTAAAAAATGAAAAAGTTAATAAAACTCAAAATTTCAAGGCAACAGACTGCAATAGAGTTTTGAGTTTTGAGCCCAAGTCAAACTGTTAAGTTTTGAAAAAGTTTTTGAAAACTACTTTTCTTGAGATAATTTGCTTCTTCTTTAGATAAACTTAAAGCTTTGAATTTTAGAAACTCAAAACATTGTATTTAAAAAATATAGAGTAAATTAATTGAAGTGAAAGTAGATGTTAAAATGTTAATAGTTTCAATTAAAACTATTTGATTTTTCAGACACAAAAAGGTTCGCAGCTCACTGTGTCCAATTTTTTTTTTTTTTTTTTCTTTTAATTTCTAAAACTCGATTCAAGTTTAAGGAAAAGTAAATTATCTCAACTAAAGATTATAGGTCAGCAAAACTTTTTAAAATTCATGTCAGAACTTTAGAGTTTGAGTTGGGGGCAAAGATCAAAAATCTAAGCGTGTAGCCTTGAAATTTTAAGTTGTCTCAACTATTTTTTTCTTTTTACAGTGTATAGACAACTGGACGTCGTCAAAATCCATCCACTAAAAGTGCTTTATTTGCCACTGACAGGCCAGATTTGGCCTCCACCCCTTGAGTTTGACACAAGTCAACATAGAATAACAATCTGAGCCTGTCAGTGGCCAAACAAGCACTTTTGATGGATGTACTTTGACAATTCTTCTGGTCATTTAGACACCAAAACATGGAACAATAGGGTTCAGGATGAAAAATACCAGTGTGGAAAGAGTACTGAAAATCTATAGTGCTGTTATATTGCTAAAATATTACTCAAGGTGATCAGATCACCTGATTGGCTACTAAAATACAGATGAAACATTTGGATATCAAATAGTACTTAGTACTCAATTATGATTTTAAAAGTAACTAAGTACATTGCATAGTGTAATGCATACTTAATTACAAATAAAAGTACAGACTTGAAAAGCTACTCATGAAAGTACAAGTAACCAAATAAAATGCTTAATTACAGTAACTTGAGTATTTGTAATTAGTTACCCTTTGATTTCTTAAAACACAGCTCACTGTCTTTTACTGTTAACAGCTTTTACCGAAGCTTTGAAAGTGTCGTCATTCAGTTATGACAGATTTGCATGAAATCTGTCAATAATTTGGCATGAAAGAAAAGTATTGGCTATTGGGAGTCAAGCAAAAGATTTCATCAGACGTCATGTGTGAAAGTCCTGCAGGACATATTGTACCACCCACCAAAGCTGTCACTAATGAAGCTCATCATGTGGTGTGTGATTGCGTGTGACCTCAGACAAGCAGGAGCAGCAGTGCCGCCAGCTGATGGCCGGTCTGGATAAGGTCGTCAGTGACCTGGACAAACAGGAAAAGTCCATTTATGCCAGAGTGCGCCCGCCGCTGGAGCAGAACAGGCAACTGCAGGACAGCACTGACCGCCTGCAGGATATGAGGGTAATAACTTCCACTTCATTCTGCTGTTGGATTAAATAACGTTTCACACAAATCTCTACATCAGAGAGAGTATTTGAATGCATTGCGCAACTCACCAACCAAGACATTTTTCCTCAGGACATCGCTGATGCTGTCAGTAGGATTGAACCGGAGAAGACCTCCAAGGTGCAGGAGGCAAAGAACTTCTTGGTCTCAAACCCAAATTGTGCGAGTGCTCCTCAGCTCCACAGCAAGGTGGATGCAGCCAACAGGAAGTACACCAAGGTCGAGCAGCTTCTCCAGTGCTCTCAGGACAAGTATGGGACTTAATATGTAGCTTAATATCTCATCTTCTGTGGTTTTTATGAGAGCAGTGGTGCTCACATTTTTCTATATCTAAATTGCTTTTCAATCTGCTTTTAATGGGTTTAATAACTGTATTCACCTTTGTTTCAGACTGAAGAATTCCAACCAGCTGGAGACGTCCCTTCAAAATGGAAGGAATCTACTGTCCAGCTATGAGAACAAGCTGGCCAGGGAGGAGGTTGCTCCTGCTGACATCTCCTCAATGGAGAAAACACAGCGCGAGCTTGCTGTAAGTTGGCTCTTTTTATCATTTGGCACACCTTACAATGACATCCCACTCCAGCTGAAAAAAGACAATACTGCTAAATGGGACATCAGCAGGTCCCCATTTTGATTTTGTGTCTCTTGCGTGCACCCAAGATCAGACATGCATGCATATGAGCACCTATAATCAGAGGTGGGAGTAAGTCAGCAATGTACAAGTCACAGAGAAGTCTCAAGTAGTAACCTTCAACCTTCAAAGGGCTTTAAATTCTATATTAAAAACAAGGAAATAAATACACATGTCAGGCAATAAAATTAAGATAAAATACATTTGAAGGAGTAATCAAGAGTCTTAGACATTAAAGTTTGTTTAGGGCATAAACTGCCACTTAAAAAACTGCATACAAGGTTGACTAAAATGTGTTAACTGCCAACTAAAGGAAGCAACTTGTGGAACATAGACTAAACTATGCTAACTTAGCCTTTCTACCACTATAGAAAGGCTAGGGTTAAAAAGGTGTGTCTTTAAGTGCCATTGGAAAATCTCAACCTAGCCTGCCTCCCTGATATGTTTGGGTAGCTGTTTCATAATTTTGGAGCATAGCTGAAAAAGATGCATCTCCAGTTTTCTTCTTGGTGGGGTTTTTGAGTGTCTAGAAAGCAGTAAAGGATCTGAGAGTTCATGAGGAAACATAAAACAACAGGGATTCTGTGATGTAGGACCGTCCTAGGCTGTTGAGATCTTTGTATTTATACTGTATTCTCATGGGATACACCACCCTCACCCCACGTTTATTTATATGGTTCTACACAGAATATTTACACCAACAAGATGGTTATAACAATCAGTATGCTATCATGAGTAAGTGGAAAAAAAACAATATATATTTAAAATACTGGCAGTAGCATATTGATAATAATGATTATATACAATATGACAAAGGACAAAACTAAAAGAAAAAGACAAGGGAGGACATTTTCTTAAATACCTGGGCCAGGTGACAGGTGGAGAGGTCACAGCAGTCCTACAAAAATTGCCCCATGAATCCAGCTATGTCACTTACAGTATGTTCACAAGAGAAAAGATGGTACCTTTAGACCAAACAACAGTATGAAAAGTGGAATTGAACACATTCAAGAATTTAGCAAGTGTCACTGCCTCATTTTATTATCGACTTGTGTGCATTATACGGTGCGTTCCTGATGATTGTACTATGTTATTATGTGTATTGACTTGGTGTACCTTGCTACTCTGGCAGGATATTTCAGCAGACCTGAGGTCCAAGAGGTCAGCTATCGCTGAGACGGAGCAGAACCTGCGTTTGGCCAAAGCCAGCTGTGACAACATGGCCACCAAATTCCAAGAGCACTGCCCTGACATCGAGAGGCAGGAAGCGGACGTCCAGAAGCTCAACAAGCGCTTCACCAACCTCAACAGGCAGCTCGACGGCAGGTGAGAGGATCAGGACAAGGAAGGATAAGCTCACTAAAATCTGTGCATCAATACGAATTGGAAGAAATACTGAGCATTACACCACAAAAACACATATCACGTAAGATACACATAAAGGTCTGCGTTTTTGGTTTGTGTTGCAGGTCTCAGAGCTTGCAGAAAGCCAAGACAGCGTACAAAAATTACCGCAATGATTATGACGATCTGAACGCCTGGTTGTCCCGTGTCCCAAACTACGCGCCCCGTGAAACTGATGACACAACACAAGTGGCGACCAAGCTGAAGAATCAGAGGGTAAGAGTGATGAGCAGCTGGGTGTAAAGGAATATTCTGTCAGTGTTGCTGTAGAAAAACAGCTAATACCAACTTCTCTGTTTCCTTCAGAACTTGCTCTCTGATATTGCAAAGAAGGAGTCTGACTTGAACAGCATCTCCAAAAATGCCCAGATTTACCAAAATGCTGTCAAGGTAAGTATTCTGCATCCTACCACCACATCACTGCTGTAATTTGTGGAAATACGATAGGATGAAGGTTTGACTAATGTTTTACTTATTCTTCCTTGTAGGAGTACGAGAATGAAACTGAGAAGCTGAGATCTTTCCTTGACCTCCAGGATGGACTTGTACCTCAGACGTACAAGAGGAGCAAACTGGAATCCCCTGCACTGAGCGTCAAGGCAGAGGTGAGGCACAACAGCCAAGCTTCTATGACATGTTTTCAGTAAAAACATTATTCCTTCAGTGGAATGAGCAAGTATTGCAGGGTTCAGTGGGTCACCTTCTCTGTGGACGTCATTGGGACTGATAGGCAAGAGGTACTCCCACTTGCACCAGAATCTGTCAAAGCCACAAAAAATGTTTGACTCAACATGAAGGCTGAACTAGGAATTAGTTCTGTGCCTCAGAAATTGTCAGTTGAATAGGATTTGGCTGTTCAATACCGATATTCGACTGTTTGTTCCTTTTTTTGCATATAGATTGAATAGTATATCAAGCAACACTTCATCAGGCTGCCAGGTATTTGAAGGTGGTTCAGAAGAGCGTTCAGGGTGACACCGCCATTCACGCAATTTACAAAACAAGCCAAGTTTAGCCCTCTGAGCTAAAAGATCAGAAATGTGAAACATATTTTGTCGAAACTAGATGTCTTTTAAATTATTTTTGGGCTGTTATGCCTTTAATTGATAGGGCAGTTGAAATGAGGACTTGGGGGTGTGGTGGATGGGCAGCAAAGGGCTACATGTCATTCAAACCCATTGCCACTGCAGAGGACTGACAGCCTCAGTTCATGAGGCACACAGTCTACCAATTGAGCTATCAAGGCGCACATGACACAAGATATAAAACAAAAGCCCAAGACTTTATTGCTAAGTTGCTGTGAGCTGCAAATTCGCCACTTCTAAGCAAAAGGCACAAGATAACATTATCTCAGAGCCTAACTAGGCAAGACCTCTCCTTCTTTTGGGCAGCTACCTCTGTGTCAGAACTACTACGCGTCCGTGGTGTCTGCAGCTGTCCATGTGCGCACTGTTTGGAAGTATAATCCAGGCTTCACTCAGGCTCACCCTGGGTCCGGCAGGTTCCGCAGCTGCCTGCACCCACCTGCCTGTACAGACAATCTTCACCAAGTGGATGGAAAGACTTGACATAGTGAATGATTTAAACTCAAATAGCAGCGTCAAAAGCGAGGAGTGCTCACTCTGCAGCTACTTCTGGGGACCAAAAAGTCAACAGAAGTACACTGCACACTGACTGACAAAAAAAATGACAACAAAAAAACAACCTGCTTGATTTAAATAATCTCAGTTGACAGAAGAGTCTCCAACTAATGGTTAAAATTTTCATCTTTCAGGTGGCAGCCCAACTAGGACTCAATATGATCTATATCTTCCTCAACTACTCAATGTCATTAAACTGCATGTAGCTGAGGCAAAGACCCACCAAGTGATAGTATGGGATAAAGTCCACCAGAGGATCAAAAAAAATGAAAAATAAATAAGAAAATAAGAAAATAAAAGTTTTCTGCTGTAGATATTTAATTTTTTTCAGATTTTTCTTTATTTTTTTTGAACTACCAGATAGTTTTCCCCTCTTCATGCTTCTTAAAACTTCTTAATTGAAACAGTCTAAAGTCTACATGTTGAATAAAAAGGGTGATAAGCCAAAAAGGTTATGAAACACTGAAGTAATTTCTGGATTTCCTGAATGTATTTTTCATTTCATTTTCATTTATTTCAATCTTTACAGGAAGCCGCTATTGAGGCTAAGTTTACTGAAGTGAATGCTGTGAACAAGGCAAAGCTACAGAGTCTGGAGTACGCTCAAAGTCTTCTCAATCAGGTGAAATTTTTTTACATGATAGTAATAATAATAATAATAATAAATAATAATAATAATACTAAAAGCACAATACTAATAAGAATTTTCCCTCCATAGCAACCGGAGACCAATTTGATACAGTCTACAAACGTCCAGTCAGTCAATGCTGCCCCGGGAGAAGAGACTTGGAGAATCAGGAAGCAGCTGGATGATGAGGTCCAGAGGAGGGAGCAGCTGGAGAGAGAAATTGAGACTATCCAGACTGACATCTACATCCTTGAAGGACAGAAGCCCCAGGACACAATTGTCAAGAAGGAGCTGATCAAAAAGGTCCCTGACCCCCAGCTTGATGAGGAAGTCCATAAGGTTCAGCAGAGACTATCAGAGGAGCGCCGCAACACCCATGTCCTGGAGAACGACCTTGAGGTGCTAAAGTTGAAGCTGCGTGGCCTTGAGACAGAGGCCAAAGAAGGGGCACAGCAGTACATGGTGAAGGAGGTTCTGCGTATAGAGAGAGACCGTGATCAGGAGGAGGAGGTACGCAAGCTTCGGGAAGAACTGGACGAGCTAAGAAGGCAGAAGTTAACGAAAGACAATGAGCTGATTCAGATACAAAAGCAAGTAACACTCCTGGCTGAGGAAAAGAGCAAGGAACAGGAGGTGATCACTGAAGAGGAGGTGATCAAAGTCCAGAATGATCCCCAACTTGAGGCAGAGTACCGGGTGCTCCTTGACAAAAAACAGAAGGAATCGGATGGCAGGAAGCAGCTGGAAGATGAACTTCAGTTTCTTCAGGACAAGCTCAGAAGGTTGGAGAAGGAGAAAGCAATGGCAGAGGAAAAGATTTCCATCAAGGAGGTGCTAAAGGTGGAGAAAGATGTTGCCCTTGAAAGGGAGGTAGACAACCTCAGGAGGCAGTATGAAGATGAGAAGAGCAAACGAAGATCATCACAGAGAGAAAGGGCTGACCTCCAGAGGAAAATAACCAGCCTAGAGGAGGAGAAGTCCAAGGTTGTTATTCAGGAGAAGGTGCGGGAGATCGTACGTCCTGACCCTAAGGCTGAGAATGAGGTTGCCAATCTCCGGCTTGAACTTGTAGAGCAACAGAGGCGCTATAAAGATTCAGAGCTCCAACTTAGATCCCTGCAGGATGAGTTGACCATGCTGAGGAACAGAGGACCTCAAGTGGAAGTCAAAGAGATCATCAAAGAAGTCATCAAATACAAGACAGATCCCCAGACTGAAAGAGAGCTGGAGAGACTTCGCAATGAAATCGTTGACAAAACCCACCAGACTGAGAAAGCTGAGATGGAAATCCGCCAACTTAATAATGAAATTCAAAGATGGAGAGACACTAAACCCCAAGTGCAGACAAAAGAGGTGGTCAATGAAGTGCTGCAATACAGAGAAGACCCCAAGACCAAGGAGGAAATCGAGTCTCTCAAAAGGAAACTGGCTGATGAGCAGAAGAAACGCCTCGACCTTGAGAGAGAACAGTCGGCTCAAGAAGAGAAAATCAGGCTAAAGAAAATAGATCTTTCTGAGGTCCGTGAGAAGATTGTTCAGCAAGAAGTGGTCAAGATGGAAGAAGATCCTGTCCTGAGGTCAGAGTGCGACACCTTCCTACAAAACATCGGCAGTGAACAGAAACAAAAGGACAGCCTGAAAAACGAGCTCCAACAGCTGCAGAGACAAAAGGCTGACCTGGATCTGCAACTGGAAGAACTGGAGCGTGAGCGCAGGGCAAGGCGCGAAGCAGAATTGGAGATCCAGAGGCTTCGGGTCAGACTTAGTGAGCTGGAGATCCGTGACAGAGAAAACCGTGAGAAGGTGACTGTCAAGAAGAAGGTAGTCCTGCAACAGGATCCCCAGCAGGAGAAGGAACACAGCATACTCAAGCTACAGCTTGAAGAAGAGAAGCACAAACGCACTCTTCTTGAGAAAGAATTGAATGCCCTCATCCAGCAACAGATCACGCTGGAGAAGATGGATGTGAAGGAAAGAGTTGTCCGCACTGAGAAAGTCCAAGTCGAGAGGGACCCGGAGGCTGAGATCGAGATAGAGAACCTAAAGAGGACCCTGGAAGACGAGAGAAAGAGAAGGCGAGAACTTGACCAGGAGTTGGCCAGCCTCACGTCCAGGCTTTCTGAAATGGAGTTCTCCAACACCAAGTCTTTTAAAGAACTCGACTACATCCGTGATGAAAGTAGCCGACTGCAGCAAGAAAATCAAAGGCTTCAGAATGAGATCCGCAAGATTCGGTCTGAGATTGAGATCACCACCAAAGAGACTCGGCTCATCACTGAGACCTCACCAAAGGACGATGGAAAGAACCTGGAGCTGAGGCTTGATTCACTACAGAGGGAACTAGCAGAACTCAGAACCATCACTGGCCAGAAGGATGAAGAGATCGAGAAGCTCCAAAAGAACCTATCAGCTGTAAGAATGAAGAAGGAACAGAGGGAGAGCCATCTCCGTAGGTCTATCGTGATCATTGACCCAGACACAGGCAAAGAGATGCGACCTGAGGAAGCCTACAAACTTGGGCTTATCGATTGGAAGATGTTTGTCAACCTGCAGAGCCAGGAGTGCGACTGGGAGGAGATCACGGTTAAGGGCCCAAGGGGAGAATCCTCTGTTCTTCATGACAGAAAATCTGGGAAAAAGTTCTCCATCGATGATGCGTTGCGCCTCGGGCACATCACAAATCGCCAGCTTCAGCAGTACTTAAACAAAGAAATCTCCATCCAGGAGTTTGGTGTAATGGTGTCGGGCAAGAACAAGTGAATACAAACATGCTAAAAAAACGCATTTTCAATTTAATTTTACAAGATTCCTCTGTTTCATCTCTGTTAATTAAAACCAACTCCCTTGTGTTTTACTCTACTTCCATTCTGACTTTAACACTATGGTGACTTGGCATTATTTTGTACTTTATCCATGATTCCTAAATGCACTATGTATTTATTTGCTTATGCGTATTCAGTTTTGTGGTACTGCAAAGAATAAATGGATATACAGTCTATTGCCTTTGTTACAACCAACTACATAACATTTTATGTGGCAGGAAAACTTTGCTCAGCTGAGCTTTAATTTCTTACACTGGGTACGAGGGTAGAGAACATATCTTTGATTTGATATTGACATTGAAATTCACAAGTGTACTAAATGTTTCACTTATTTGTGGGGGTTTCCCAGGTTTATCTTGTGTGCTCTGTATGCTTCAATAAAAATTAAATCAAACTGGAAAATGGTTTTTTGTGTGTAAGTTTATGGTGAAATATGTGTTACTGAGGAAAATTAACATTTACTTTAATGATCATCCAATACAATTCAAAGAAAAAAAGTCAACTCACATACACACTTATCACTTCTGGATTGATTTATTTCAAAAGTGTCACGTTTCAGTCACAAGGACCTTTAATACCAAGCAAGTGGGATGTGTGCTGCCTTTAACTCATCTGGATGTCCAATACAAAGAATTGAGCATTTAAATAGGACATGTTGATAACACGAGAACAGCTCTAAGTCTGAGTGGTGGCCCTGCACCTATAGAGCTGCTGTACTCTATTTTTGCAGGAAATGCAAATAATAAGGCTAATAATAATTATGAACCTTATTTATACAAATTTAAACTAGCCAAAACGAGTTCACAATATATGTTAGAGGTCCTGTCTTACTTATCTTTTCAATGTACTGCCTTTGAGTTAAGGTTAAATGATGTCATGAGTTATTAAACCTACACAAAATAGATTAGCTATGATCAAATATATGTTATATTACAATATTATATTGTATCATCTCCTACACATGAACAGGGACACACTCTTGATTTAGTTTTTACCTTGGGTTTAGACACAAAATCCCTTCTTTTGAGGGATTTTATATCAGATCATAAAATGGTTCTGTTTGATATAAACTGCATTTCTCCTATCCCTTGCTCTAAGCAAACACTGCACACACACAGTATAAACTGCAACTCAACTGCAGACCTTGCTGCTACCTTCAGTGCTCATGGCGATATTACTTAGTGCAACGATGTAAATGATATGGTTAATCAATTTAATAGCATATGCTTGAATACACTGGACCAAATAGCTCCTATGAAAGCTAGATCACGTCGACCCTCCAAGAGCCCTGGATAAATGAAAATATTCAAAAACTAAAAAGAGAATGTTGAAGAGCTGAATGTAAGTGGATAAAGTCAAAACTTCAAGTTTATCAACTGCATATGAGGTTATTGTGAGTTATTGTCTTCTTTTAAAGGGATAGTTCATCAAAAATGAAAATTCAGTCATTATCAACTCACCCTCATGCTGATTCAAGGTTGGGTTTAGTTTTTTAGTCCACAAAACACTGCTGGAATTTCACACGAAAACAGCGCTGCAGAATCTCCCAAACAGTTTATGTGAATTGTCAGCTTGCAAATGTAAAAAACATGGGGGAAAAAAATTGTATTAGAAAAATTAACAGAAAAACTGTTTATTAGGAGGTTGGATCATTTCATTGAAAAGTTTCATTTATTGTCAGATAGTCAGTATGGGTTTTGAGTAAATAGATCAACATTAATGGCATTAATGGACTTAAAAGAAATCACTGGTTGTACTGATAACAAAAGTATGTAGTAGGAGTTTTTATAGATTTAAAAAAGCATTTGACACCATAAACCATGACATATTACTCAAAAAACTGGAAAGACTGGAAAGATATGGTATAAGAGAGGTTGTGTTGGAATTGGGCAAAAAGTAATATGAGAAACAGGCAGCAGTTTGTGCAAATGGGTGATTACATATCAACATGCCTAGACATAGCTGTTGGTGTCCCACAGGGGTCAGTATTATATCCAAAACTGTGCCCAGAAAATTAAAATTTGTTTTGCAGACGACACCATTGCTCCTTGTTCTGGGGAAAATCTGCAGCAGCTATTGGAGGAGACAGAAATGAGTGAATTAAACCACTGGTTTAGCATAAACATTGAGTAAAACTAAATTTACGTTGTTTGGAAACAGCAATACAGACACACAAGTAAAGCATCCAACCAAATTATCCAGATTAGAGATGAATCAGACACGGTAGTGACTGACCCAATTAAAATGAATACTTCATTCAAATCATTTCATCGTCATTTGTATAAATCTGAATCCCCAGCGATGAAACTCAAATGGATGCCTTCTTTCAAAAACTAGACTTAACAAGAGTTTCATCTAATGACAATCAGACGTTGGACGCTCCCTTAACACTTCCTGAGATAAAAGAAGCAATAAACTCAATGAATAGTGGCAAATCACCTGGCCCTGACCGGTACCCCGTTGAGTTTTATAAACGATTTTCTAATCAGCTGGCCCCTCTACTTCTGGAGATGTTTAACTATTCATACAGTCATGGTTCTTTACCAGCCACCTTAAGACAAGCCTCCAATTCTCTCATCCATAAAAAAGACAAGGACAAGGACCCTCTAAACTGTGCATCAATTTCCCTTCTACCTGTAGATGTGAAAATACTCGCGAAAATTTTAGCTCGTCGCTTGGTGCCCATTATGCCTTTAATCATCTCGGGAGACCAAACAGGGTTCATTGGTGGTCTAATGTCAGAAGGCTTCTCAGCGTTATTCACACTCCACCCTCCCCTACAGATCCTGAGGTGGTTATATCACTTGACGCCGAGAAGGCCTTCGACAGGGTGGAATGGCCCTACCTTTTCTATTCCTTGCAGCAGTTTGGGTTTAGCACTCGCTTTATTTCCTGGATCAAACTATTGTACTCCTCTCCCCAGGCGTCATTGTGCATGAGCACACAGCGCTCCGATCCTTTACCCCTCTCCCATGGCACACGCCAAGGGTGCCCCCTCTCCCCACTGTCGTTCGCGCTTGCCATCGAACCGTCATACAGAAAAATGAAAATGTAACTCTCTTCAGATGTATGGTTTATTGGAACTGTGAATCAATAAAAAGTATTTTAAAAAAAAGACACACAAGTACAGATAATGATCGATAATATTAATGTGGAAAGAGTCAATGAAACCAGATTTCTGGGTGTGATTTTAAACCACAAAATCTGCTGGAAACCTCAGATCAATTATGTAAGAACAAAGCTGGCCAAGAACATTGCAGTTCTGGGGAAAACAAAACTCATATTAGACCATAAATCACTGCACGCTTTGTATTCTTCACTTATCTGAATTACTGTGTGGAGGTTTGGGGCAACACTTGCAAAAGCAACTTACAACAATAATGCACACCTCAAAAGAGAGCAATCAGGACAGTACACAATATGGGGTACAGGGAACACACAAACACACTGTCACATGCACTGAAATTCATAAATCTGGTCAAATTTAAAATTGCAATAATCAGGTTTAAGGGAAGAAACGATTCACTTCTGGGCAACATTCAAAAAATGTTTTGTGGCAGGGAGGGGTTATGATTTAAGATGTAATTTAATTTTAAAAAACAATGTGTTCATACAACTAAGACGAGTCTGTGAACTTCAGTGTATGGGGCGGAACTGTGGAATGGGTTGAGTGATTAGTTCAAACAAAGCACAAATATAAATCAATTAAAAAAACTGTACAAATAAGATATTTTTGGCAAGTTTATGGATGAGGAAAGTTAGGGGTGTACATTTTTATTTTGTAACACTGGGTGGATATTTGGATTGTGAATAAACTGAGTTTTGTCATTTATTTATTTAATTGGGTTGTAAATAAACTGGCAAAAGCTGTATATTGTAAATAAATTGGGAATTTGTTGAAATAATGTAAGACTTAAAAGAAGAAAAGAAGAGTTTTACTTCTACCTACTCCTTTTCAGACACTGTTACTTTTGTTTTGTTTGTCTTTTATTATGTTTTTATTATTATTTTGGGTTCGAAATAGTCATTCATTCATTCATTCATTCATTCATTCATTCATTCAATTCATTTATTCATTGTGGAACAACAGATACATTCCACAAAAGAAAATCCTTGTTTTATAGAAACTGGGTGGACAGAAATATTTAGTGTATAATGGACATATTAGATGCAAACAGAAATGTACTTTCTTATCATGATTTTTGTTATAAATTCAGTTTTGATTGCAACCTCACAGAATTTAATTGTCTTATCAAGGCCGTACCCACATCATTTCTTTTCTCAGCCAAAGACATATTATTGCATTCTCAGTCCCCATCCCATCTACCCACACTTTTTATAAATGGATTTCATCTTCTTGACAAAAGATGTTCAAACAAATTCATTTGATCTATTTTAACAAACGTTTTTATACCCTGCCCAGTCTTCTAGAAATAATATTTTTAATTTATTTGACCAATCAACAGAATAAATTTCTTCAAATTCCCAGTTCCACCCAAAACAAAAGAAGTTCACTACATAATAATGAATGATTTTTACCTTTCTAAGACTAAGATTTGGTTTTGAGAACAATGTTTGTGATTTTTTTGGTGTGTCATTAACAGATTAAAAAAAATGGACCTGATGATCAATGTTTCACTTATTTTAGCCAAATCTTTAATTCACAAAGCAAAATTTATTAAAATCTCACCCATCTTAATTGGCTACTATAATGAAATTCAACTTTACACCCAGTCCCTTAAATGAATAAACTCAAAATGTCCCAAAGACCTCTATAGATTAATCAGTAATGAATGAATTTTTAAATAGCTTATTCTGCCTTATTTATGTCTTTTTTAATTTTTTGTTTATTTTATGTTTAATGATGATTAATTTATGGTTAATTTAAATTTTATTATGCTTAATTTATTCTATTTTGTGCTTTTTTTTTTTTGGTTTGTTGTGTTTGTGTTTCGTATCTCTTGTGATCTGTTCACTGCATCATGAAAGATGGTAAGTATTTGATATTTGCCTTTGTTATGGTAGGTTTAGTTTTATTACATTTTAGTTAACTGTAATAACCTTGGTAAGGGGTCCTTGGCTGAGAGAAAATTGAGAACATCTGACTGAAAAGACCCCATAAGAGACCGTGGGACCCACAGAGATGTTTGCCCTCCCACCAATGGGTGGCAGTAACTCTTAAACCTGAACATAAACCACTCAGGTTATTATGCTAGAGAAATTGATCTTACTTGAAACTAAAGCTTATTAAATATTAAGTTAAAATATAATATGATTCATATAACTATCTAAATGTATGTATATATAGCACACGTATGTATTTGTGTGTAACACATTGGTTTATAGTAATTAAAGTAATGTTCTTTTTTTAAATATATGACATATATTTACTGTTTATATCCATATTATATATGTTTAGGCTCGTGAAACTAGTTTTGAACATTATACATAGTAATATATATTAAAAAAACTTTATTAACAAATATTCACATGTACAAATATTTAACACACTTT
The DNA here is from genome assembly GCA_034769285.1 of Lutjanus argentimaculatus. Classification (NCBI taxonomy): domain Eukaryota; kingdom Metazoa; phylum Chordata; class Actinopteri; order Lutjaniformes; family Lutjanidae; genus Lutjanus; species Lutjanus argentimaculatus. Next base: position 510,972 of record JAWZSL010000044.1, on the reverse strand, counting down.
TTATTTTGGTTCACAGTCATTTCCCCGTGATGTTCATTAAAAAAAAGAAAAAAAAAAAAAAACGGTTTAAATATATTGTGTATATTTAGGCTTGTGAAACTAGTTTCGAAAAACTTTATTAACAAATATTCACATGTACAAATATTACAGACGTGTTGAGCCAGGGAAAAAAGACTGTACATTCAAAAGTAATTTTCCGTCTTTCATAAAATGTATTATGTAGCCTATGTGTTGCATTTAACATTCATGTCATTTATTCTGCAGAGTGATAATAAATACAGTACCGGATGTTACATAGTGAGGAGGGGCTCGGCTTGCCCTCACATGTGATTAGTGGGTGTGTGTTGTCTTCTCCCCTCATTCAGTGCGACGTTTTATTAAAGTTGCAAGATGGCGACTGTGCATCTGAGGATCGGGGACCTAGTGTGGTGAGATACCCTTTAAACGCTGTCAGTCGCCTCCCTCTCTGTTTAATGGCGCTGTGCCGCGTAAAGGCGGTGTTGTGTCAGTTAGTTTAACGTTAGTGTTTTGGTGTCGGTGTGCAGCAGATGTAAATAATGGGACCAAGCTAGTTGATTGTCAACCCAAACAAATCGCAGTCCGAGCTGACTCAGCCAGCAGCCTCATTAGCTGCTAGCTAAGTTAGCGGATAAGCTAACAGTCAGGGGTTAGACCAAAACGACCAACTTTTCCCCTTTTGAACCTGTCTTTTCTGCTTTGAATTGTTGCACCGACATGTTTATGTGTGCAGCCTCACTATATACTTAGAGTTTTCTGGTGTTGTAGAAATGTTGGGGTCAGCGTTACCCTAGCTAAAGCGGATATATAGTGTATGTAGTGAACTGTTAGCCTCGGCTTCCGTGTTAACTGTTGCAGCAGTCTGCGCACACAACACTCGTTTATCTCACGTTCTATTGATTTGTAAGTTCCTCTGAGTCTTAATGGAGGTTCATTGAATCCAGTCAGTTAACCTATTTGTTGTGTCCAAGTGTTGCCTCGCAGCTCCAGTGTGTTTCTCATGCTGGTGTTATAAACATTACAAAATGACAATAGACACGCAAGAGGCAAACTCTTGTTGCACATGTGTTACTTCACATTTCAGTAGTGTTACGCCAGCAATCCAAGCAGCGACTGCTTATTTTCTCTTGTTCTTTAAAGCTGCTTTGAATAGCTTAAAGGGACAGTTCACCCCAAAACTATCAGGGGTGTCTAACTCAAGTTCACATTCTGCATACAGCCCGATTTGATCTTAAATGTGACAGACAAGTAAAACTATTGCATAACAACACCACCTCCAAATGCTTCCATTTTTCAGTGTAAAGACGTACATTTTGAAAACACCCACGATTGAGTGAGTGATTAGTACAATCTCAAAAATGGAAATAGTTGAAATTCAATTTCTTTCCTCTCCATCATTAGTTGTTTTACTTAGGCTTGTATATGCACATGCAATTTTTGTGGGGGACGTGGTAGAGTGATGGATGCCACCCAGAAACAGGGACCCCGAGCAGTTGGGGATCCAGTGCCTTGCTCAAGGACACCTCAGCAGTGCCCAGGAGGTGAACTGGCACCTCTCCTGCTGCCAGTGCACCCTGCTTTTTTTTTTTTTTGGTCCGAGCTGGTCTGGCTTGCTACCCTCCAGTCCTCGGCAGCCAGATCACAGTGGATCTACAAATGCACAAAACATTTTTAAATGTATTTGTAATAGGGCTGCAACTAGCGATTATTTTCATTGTTGATTATTGTCTCAGTTAATCGATTAGTTGTTTGGTCTATAAAGTGGTGGAAAATGTTGATCAGTGTTTCCCAAAGCTGAAGGTGACGTAGTCAAATGACTTGTTTTGTCCACTTTCCAAAGATATAGAGTTTACCGACATAAAGGAGTAAAGACACCAGAAAATATTCACATTTATGGAGCTGGAATCAGAGCATCTTGAATTTTTTTTTCTGAAAAGACTCAAACTGAGTCCAGTCAGGCCCACTGGATTATTTAAGCATTGTGCAAAATATTGTCTCTCATCAGCTTCAGTACAAAATAATCTGTATCAGACTTAGAGCTATATCTCAAAACAACATTGGTGGAAACTCACCGCTCTGATTCCTACGGCACTGCTAAAAATTTTAATCTGTAAGTGGTTTGTAAGGCAGAGGATAACTTAACCATCCTCCTCATTAGTTTATTATCTGATTAATCATTATTATTAGGACCAGGGGCAATTTGTCGATATAATTGATGTCATTGATTACGAAAATGTTTTGATTTGCATATTTTGTGTTGACGCGTTGCTATGAAGTGCTGCAGCTGGTATGTATGGCTTCACCTGGAGAACAAGCTGCAGAGAGCAAGACTTGCCACAATCATTTAAAGTGTGGAAGTATTTTAGACAGAGATGCAGCAGTTTGGTCAGTTTCCAGAGTGCTGGAAGTGAAGCACCGAGCGACCTGTCCTTCTCCTGCAGCTGCAGCAGCAGCATCGTCCTGTTTTCTCTCTGTCATCACCCAAACATGATATATGAGGATTATCAACACGTAGAACGTGTTTCTGTTAGCACAAGTCTCCAAGATAGGTTTTCTAGATGTTTCTTAATTACCCCCATGTTGAAAGTGATTTCTGCACCGCTGCTGTTAACTTTACACCATGTGTCATCTGATGGTGTTATTCTGCCATTTTGTACTTTCTGTTCACTTTATCAGCCACATATGAGGGAGGAATGACTTTAACTAACGTTACAGACTGGCTGTAATTCATTTCAGTCAGCAGAAAAATGGCAAAAAGTATTTTCCTTGGCTCACACTGATGCAAAAGTACACTGCCAGTGATCATCTTACCTGCAAATGACTCCAGAGATTAAATAACTTCATGTCATGACCTGTCTAGGTTTTAAGTCAAAATACTGATTTTTTTCTTCTTTTTTTCCATGCAGTGAAGGGTTGACAGTGATTAGTTATGATATTAAACTGCATCACAGCTCCTTTTGAATTTCAGATCCAGTACTTTATGATCAGGCATCTATAATGGACTCCGTTAAATAGGGTGGAAATTAGACAATTTTTAAAAAATATGCTGCCATTATCATTATTCTGATGTGCTTTATGTGTCTGTTTTTCAGGATTATGATTGAATAAAATATTGAAACATTAATGAGACAATTTTTTGATATGTATTTTAGGTAAATTAATTGTTATATAATTGAATGATAAAAAGTAAAAAATTAGCAATAGATTAATCATTGAAAAAATAATTGTTTGGTGCAGCCCTAGTTATTATCCCTTCTTTGACTAATCTACAACTGTAAAATTTTTGATTTCAGAAAGTATTTGATCAAAGAAGAAGTAAACATGAATAATAATTTGACCAGACATTTGCTGCCAGTTGACAACTTTTGACAATCAGTACTGCTATGGACATATTTTGGCCGGTAATAGTAAAAATGTGTTAAGGTTCAGTGCCCTGCCCTAACAGCAAGTAGTTGCGATTGAATGCTGAAATATAATGAAGTGTCTTCAACATGCAGTGATCAGATTGATGGAATATGTTGTAATGTGTCTCTGAACTACCAACAAAAGTGCTAAATGTACCACTTTTCTTGCAGGGGGAAGCTTGGTCGTTACCCACCATGGCCGGGAAAGGTAAGGAGTAAAAACCTGCTTCAGAGCAAAATAAATTAGAACATTTGTATGACAAATCTTAATGCTAACGTTGGATTACAATATCTGTTTACATTTCAGATAGTCAGCCCTCCAAAGGACCTGAAAAAGCCCAGGGGCAAAAAATGCCACTTTGTGAAGTTCTTTGGAACCGAAGACCAGTAAGTCTGGATTGGGAGGCACCTGTTGTGACTGGATTTGCATTTCCTTCACCACTGAATGTGTAAGAGCTGTGTTTCTGTGTGCCCGTCCAGTGCCTGGATCAAAGTAGAACAGCTGAAGCCCTACCACGCGCACAAAGAGGAGATGATCAAGATAAATAAAGGAAAGCGCTTCCAGCAGGCAGTCGATGCAGTGGAAGACTTTCTAAAGAAAGCAAAGGGGAAAGAACAGGTGAGGGGTTTGACTTGTAACACTTGATCCAGCGATTTGTTTTAGCTGACAGTTTATTCACAGGTACAGGATGTCAGGATTTCAGACAAGCGGTTGTTAAAAGGCACATGGACATACTGATGAGATGTAATGTTGCCTGTTGATGAAGGATTACAGTGCGTCCCCTTCGCTACGGGATCTCTGCCCCACTTCAAAGAAACAAAGAAAGAATCATGCTGTTCATAGACAGGTCTGCTGTCATGAGTTTGTGAGTGAGACAGAGAGAGGATCGTGTCTAAAAGGGAACCCCAGACCCCACGAGTCTGATTATTTTAACTGAAATAATGCATACAAATCTCGCAAAAGTTTTGCAAATCAAAGGTTCCCCTCTAGACATGACCAGGAGAGGTGCACAACTCCAAAAACAAGAAAATCATTTTGTGGTGGCTAATGTTTTTAATGTTGCAGACTGCCACAAATAAAACGCTGTATTCACACAGTCACACAGAGAGAATGCTGATCTCGTTTACAGTCCTTAAATGCTTTTAGATAATGCTAATATCAGTAAGAAGTCACAGATCTGTAGTAAAGAACTGAAATCAGTGGTCAGTCCCCTCCCACCACCTCACAAACCAGTCCCCCTAGGGGAAACAACTGGGTTACATTTTTCTGTTAGGGATGTGGAATGTACAGATTCCTGTTTTAAAGTGTCCCGAAACAGACATCATGAATGTCTCACTGACCTAATTTAGGCTTTCATTTGTTGTGTGCCTCTTTTAATCCACTTGAAAGTACTAGAGCTCTCTGCTAAATGTTGATGATTCGAATCGATCAAGGAGCAAGTAATTTGACCCTCACTGTGTCAGCTGAAGCATCAGCATGAACTAAAAAAGGTTTAATCTGGCTGTAATGGAAATAGTGAAGTTTTGATAGAAAAGGAGGGCAGAGCAGTGTGATGCATGTGCTGTTTGTTCGTGGTTGTTTCTACAAAATCTAAAAACCGTGGACAGTCAGATAAACTCCTCCTGAACCACACCAGACTGTAGCCACACTTCCCTCACTGCTGCCTAGTGTGACAGACACTTTGTTTGAAAGTTCTGTCAGGAGTAGGGACAGTTGTCTGATCCATCTGAATCATACGTCTCCGAGCTTATCAATTTCTTTTATCGAAGCTGGCTTGTTTTTCTGACAGTTGGGCACTGCAAAATGACATTAAGCCCAAACATTTACGCTGCTGGAAACTTGCAACAAGAAGGATTCACTGTGTTCAACGGCCCAAAACGTGCTGAAATATGCTGAAATATCTTTCTACAGAGCGCGGCTTCAGTTCCAGGAATGACATGTATTTGACACTCTGTGCACTAGTGCCAGTGCTTCCCGAGCAGCACTTCCATTACAGAGGGAAAATACCTTCTGTTATAATAACATTAGCACCACGCAGGCAGACATAGCAGATTTTGCATTTGCTGTATAAATATTCTCCCAGTTGAACAGTGGTTAAACTGTGGAGCTTTTGTACACCTGAGTCACATATACATGCCTGTCTTCTACGCTGTTGCTACTCTGGATTAGGGTTAGGTCAGACCGAGAGATAATAAAACAGTTGTGCTGAGGATGTGGAGGCCTGCATTTTTTCCCCAAACAGGAAATTAATCAGGAATCAATAAGGGAATCGATAAAGAATGACGGTGAGCAGATGTGATAATGTCATTGACATCAATGACATCTTGTAAATTCACATCCCTAGTCAGGAGCAAGAATATTATTGCTAAGCTTTAATCATGAAGTGCACTTTATATTTGTTTGACTGTGTGGAAGTTTTCACGTCACAGGAGTGGTAGTGTACACTGGACTATAATATCACTGGGACAGGGATAGTGTAGTACTTGTAATTGTGATGAAAATGTGTCAGTAAATCAGTTTAGTATTTTTTTTGTCACATATAGATAAAAATCTGAAATCAACAGCAACATGATGCTGAAAAAAAAGCAAAGCTAAATGAAAAACTGTGTGAAGAATAGTTTTTGCCTTGAGAGGAAACACTGGCATTTATTCTACCATGTCGTACAACTCGGCTAGTTCAGAAAAAAGAAACAAAACCTTATGCTTCCCAAGAACATGTTTTATACACAGTAGACTGTAGGGCTTGACTAAAGATTTTGCTTGTTAACTAGTCATTGATGTGCAGAACTTGCAGATCATGATACTGATGCTGATTTTTTTGGGGCAGTGTCGGAGGAACCAGCAAGGAGACTGAACATTTTTATTTCAGCGCAATCTTGTTTGTTACAGAACACAGAATAAATAACTTCCAGCTTCACAAAAACAAATACTTGCTGACTTATCAGCATATTGGATTATGTATACTATGTATACCCCCGCCTGAACCCACCATGTCTTCATCATCCCCAGAGTCAGAGTCACTATATTTCCAGTTCTCAAACCTGGCTTCAATTGGTCTCAGAGGCTGTGGCTGTGTGGCTGTGGCTGTGTGTTAGCTAGTTAGCTCAACCTAATAGAAGTGCTAACTGAGCTAACTAGCTAATTGCAGCTGCAGACTACTGCGTTGCAAGAGAAAAGGTGTGTGTTGCAAGGCACAGCTTCTGAATGCAATTTAAGGCGTTTTTACTTCAGCGACTAACACCTAAATATTACTAACGTCACTACACAGCCAAAGAAACACAACCTATTTAGCAAACAAATACCTTAAAGTCTTTTTTATAACTGCATATGTATACTTAAATGTTACTCATCATTATTCAGGATTTTATGGTTATTGTTTGGTATGAACTGGCATCTTTAAAAAGAGAATTATATCTCTTGCTACCAAGGCAAATGTGAGCATTAATTGTGATATTGTCCAGCCCTGCTGTTATGCCAAATACAGATGTGGAATGTGTTTTTTCCGCTACTGAGACTGATGGAATGAAATGAACGATTATTGAAGTGAGACTTTGCTCTTCCCAGCCCCCCTCATGAAATAGTCCTAGGTGTCACATTCAGTCTCAGCAAATGTTTATTCAGCTGGACACCTGGTCTCTGTGGAGGCCATCTGCCCACCAGAATGAGTGCATTCAACATTTGGGAAACCACTTATCCCTTCTGCTCATCATACATGTAACCTGCTCAGACAGGGTTATTTTAGAGCCATCCTACATTCAAACAGTTGTCAGGCTGCTGAGAACTGTCTTGCCATGCACCAGTAGGAGCATCAAATGATAATCTGTGTTTTTGACAGAACTCAGATGGCAAAGGAGACGCAAAAGGAAAGAAAACGCCCAATAAGCCACTGAAAATACTGGAGGAGGATGATGAGGATCTCAGTGCTCTGAAGGACCCCTCTGAGAAGGTCAGTTTAACACTTACAAGTTAAAAACACTGTCCTGTCCAGCTTTAGCTGGATAAAGTTTTACTCAGAAGCCAACAACCAACAGCAAAATGGGGGCTGGAAAAAGTTGAAGCAATGAGAGGGAGACTGATGTGCAGACAGTTAACACATTTTTAACCCCAGTCCTTCTCTTCCTTGTGCATTGAGCCATGCGCTGATGCTTCCATTGTCTCTGGGGAATGTCAACTTTATTTTTGAGAATAAGATGTGTGATCAAAACAAACCAGGCTTAATCTTCCACTTCAAAAGCAATCTGATGAAAATGCCTCAACTGAACCTGCAATGTGTATTTCACTGATGTCAATGTAACATATTATATCCCTGAAAATTAAGCATTACAGCATCATTGCAGCAAAAACATGTACAACTTTTCCTTGTGGAGTCTTACACAAGTCACACCCAACTCAGGTACCACCATCACAGGTGCCACCTTTGCTTTCACTGCTCTCCCCTAGTTTGGAGGAAAAGTTCCTATAACTAAACTTGGCCACTGCTCAGATCATGATACTAAATCCAAGTTCGAGCTACTGTCAGGGGTTGCCCGCAGTGCTGTGAGTCGAGCAGATGTGACGTCACATCAAAACAAGGATGACTACAACAAGAACCACCCTTTTACTGCAACATCTGTATCACCCAGGACAGTCAGTCCTTCCAATTCCTTAATAGTATTTTTGGAGATGAGGGCATTTGGTTGAGCTGCAGTCAGCAACTAGAAACCAAAAAGGTGTAGCAGAGGATTTCTCAGCATCTGGCGGAAGTGGGGATACAACACACGGCCAAAAACGAAAAAGATAAAACAAGATTATAAACAAATAAATCATTACAGTGTGTGCAGCAGAGCAAAGCAAAAAACTGCAAAGTGGTTTGAAATGCTGGATGCCTTTTTGTGCCACTGACCAGAGGTTGTGTTACACTTTGTTGTTGTTTAACATTTTGACAGATGAGGTCAGAAAAATTTTGTTGTAAGCTTGTAAATAAGTTTCATTTTAATTTTCATTTTATGATGATAATGAGACATTTCCAATTTAATTTTTATTTAGTGTTTAATTTTCAAAAGCACCTAAATCACTATAACATTTAATATACAGAAGAAATTTACAGATAATATGAGGGTGTGGATAGAAAACATGAACAGACACTGCCTGTGTGGTCACTTTTTTAATGTCAACATCACACGAAGCAGCGACAGTGGAGGGCACTGAAACAACGCAGCCTTTCTGCTTAATCAAAGGCAATTATGAACACTCTGAACGTAGGATTTCCCGATCCAGCAAGCTTCACTGGGAGGAAATCCTGCAAGCTTGCACTCCTTCTACAGGAGAGGTGCAGCTGTACCTGTGACCCGTAGTAGTCCCAGACATGCTCCAGTGCCTCCAGTCCATAGCTCTTCAATGTGCTGTCAGCACCCAGACAGCAAGATGCATTGAGTATGGTGTTGAGGTCAGCAATGATGCCAAAAATGCTGTGAGGAGACTTTTTTTCCCCCTAGATTTAGTTACCCAGTGTTGTGTGTGACTTGCATAAAGGTATGGCACCAGTGTTTTCTGTCAAAATGTCAAAATTCAGTTAATGACAGACAATATTCCATTAACGCGACCCCTGCCACTGACTGGCCTGTGCCCTTGCTTCCCTGTCAGCATGTTAACTTCTCATTTTGTATCTCACGTTCACATAACAACGTCACAGCTACTTCTTTTGCTCTGTACCACAATGGATTACTGTGCTCCTCTACCGTGAGACCTGTCTGCAAACAAAGAAAGCATGGGATGATTCGTCTGTGGAAAAGGACTGAAAATAGAATTTGTCCACCACTTTTTTTTTTCTACAATCTGACCATTTTCCAGTTAGTTTTCCACACGCAATACTTGTCAACCTGGGTGATACCAGCAGTAACTAACTAAAGAGCAGCAGTGCCTGTAAAGCTAATACTTTCACAGTGTCATACACCAGACATCACTATCAACTTAAAGGTTCAGCTCACCCAAATTCCAACCATCATATTTTCTCTTACCTCTAGTGGTATCTGTCCATGCTGATCAGTTTGGTTTGCGATACCTGTCTGCCTCCATCCCAATACATTGGAGGTGAATGGAATATTACATTTGGTCCTCAACACTGCATATATGACAACGAGACGTCCCCCACTACAGCAGACCTGTACAAATTCACCCCTTGATTTTAGGTGAATATGTGTCTCTCTCCTCCTTAAGGACTTAACTGACTCTGACCCCGAGCCGTCCACTATTGAGAGGCTGGGGGCTGGACCTGGCTCAGGATTCAAATGGGAAAGCAGTGTAGGTGAACACCCCCTCCATTGAGCCTGCCTTGCCTTGCTGTTCTTCTACCTTACCTCAATCTTTGGCTTTGATCACCAACAACTGCAGACCTTTTCCTTTCTGACCTGTTTGGTGCTCACTCTTGGCTACTGAAACTGTTTGTTTGGCGTGTGCTGTTGAGATGGTCACCAACTCTGTATGTGACGCTCATTGAAAGCTTCCTGCTTTCTATGAGCATCTTGGAACTAATGAGAGCCAACCTGCTCCCCAGGATCAGGGGTGATGACCACTCTGAATGTAATGCTCTTAAACCCATATTACCACCAGGTGTGTGTTTGTGTGTGTAAAGAAACCGATGAACCCAGAATAAAAGTTGGGTCATGAACTGCGTCTGGCCGTCAGCTGCTGCTACCTGCAGCTGTCTTTATGGTCTAGTGAGTTATAAACAGATTGAGCTCATTTCCTTGTTTCAGTTGTCATTCTAGGCAAAATATTTACATTTCCTTTAACTGCAATACTGCAAACTATTGAATAAATGTTGTAAATGTAGTGGTCATGCTGCTTTTAGAAACCTTAACATCTTTTTTGTTTGCAGGCCCAAAGGGATCTGTAAAAGGCAAAGTTATTGTGTTGTACATAATTCATCAGTTTCCACTAACATAGAGAGGTGACTGGCTTTGTGGGTTGAGCTTACCATATTAAAGGGATGAGATACTTCTCCACAGTCTGTGTATTACCTATAGTAGATAGCGGTCGACAGGGCCCCAGTTTGGAGAAGCAGCAGGAATACTGGGGCAGGAAGCTAAGCAATGTCTTGCTATGGACAGAGTCAGTAACAAAATGTATTTTAGACACCTTAAATAAATCAGCTTAAGTGTGTTAAACTAAATATTTTCACCACTTCATACTGTTAGACAGCCTTTTCTGACAGGAAGCTGTCATGATATATTTTGATTTGATTTGAAAATCTTTAATGTCCCCGAAGGGCAATTTGGTTTGCAACAGGAGTAACAACATGCATCTCTCCCATATCAACAACACAATAAATCTAACATAACAATAATGCAATAAATACAGTAAATACAGTAAATACTGTCATCACAGTTTAACAGGTGCATTGTTCCCTACAAGCTCGCCTACAGGTTATTTAAAAACATAACGGCAGATGGGACAAATGATTTAAGATACCTGTTTGATTTGGCCCTACAGGGGAAAGTGTACCTTCTCTTTGACGGGAGAAGCTGAAACTCTGCATGAAGAGGATGGAGAGGGTTCACCAAAATGGCCTTTGCCCTCTGAGTGGCTCTGGCTTGATACAGATAATCAAGATCATTCAAGCTAATGCCAGTTGTTTTTTGGCAGAGTTTGACCACATTCCACAGCTTGTTTTTTATTGCTCTCTCCAAAGCTACCAGGCACCTTTGGCAAAAACATTTTTCCTCGCAGAACACAGGAGTTGCTGGTCTACTGCTGCCTGTTATTGTGTGACTTCAGTAAACCTGAACTAACTTTAAAATGCCAAACTAACAAATTGAGGCCGTGGTAGACCAGTAACTCTCCATTCTACTACTCTCTATTCTACTATACTGTTTTTGCCACAGGGGTAGGGTTGCTTTGGACAGAGTGATATTTGACTTAAATTTGCTTTATTTCTTAGCTTCCTACACCTGTACTCCTACTGCTTTTGACTATGGAAAGGTACCTTAAACAGTCCAAATTATGCCTTAATATAGGTGCACTATACCTGATGCATTGGTATCAAAAGCTATCTAGTTTCAGAGGATTAGTTAACACATGTTTCATATGATTACGAATGAAACAAAGTTAAAGGAGTATGATTTATGTAGGGGAAGGGGAGTTTGCTGATGCTGTCATGCTAACCTTTATTTCACTTCCCATGTCATTTTTAATGACTGGTTAAAAAATGTAAAAACTTTTCTGGCTTCTGAAGGGAGGCCTGCCAGAAAAATGTCTGGGAACCGCTGACTTAATTATTTGACTTCATTTTCAAGTTATTGGTCGGAGGATATTTTAGCTCTATAGTGATCAGTGTGTAACTTGTGGAAAGTAATGAATAGGGCTAATTCATGGACTTTACCTGTAATTGTCCCTTCAGTTTAGTTAACCCACGCATTGTATACATTACACACATTTATGTCACTTGTAAAACTTTGCTGTTGATGCACCCATGAGTCTTTTGAATAGCAGAATGTTATATTTGCTGTGTACTGGTATACATCATACAAGCCCATCTAAAAAAATCTTAACTATCAAGGCATTTATTTGGCCATGGATGGAATCATTCCCAAATTTCTGAGCAGAAACTATAAAATGATTGCAGTTTGCATCCGGAGCATGATGGGAGCTCTTCTGTTACAGCGCTGTGTGATGTAGACCCAAGGCTTTCTGCACTCTGTATTCTCAGGTCAGTGCATATTGCGTTCTCATAATCAGTACCAATTGATTTCTGTTGCAGCCCGTGAAGGACGACCCACATTTTCATCACTTCCTGCTCAGCCAGTCTGAGAAGGTAAGAGGAAGCATTCTGCTCAATATTTTCGCAACTGCACCTTTAAAATTTATTTATTTTTTTCCTGTTTTAGTTCAAATTGCTGGTTAGTTTTTCATGTCTGATCTTGTTTGATAATTAATCAGCGTTCTCCTCTGAATGTGTCTGTTTGGCTCTGAATTAATCAATAGTGATAAAGATCTTCACTCCTTTCTGGACACACCCAAGCTGAGTTTGCCAGCTGTAGTGTTTCTCATGGCACCCCGCAAACTTGACCTTTAGCAGTTAAACTGAAACAGCCTGTGTCTAAACTGATAAGTCCTTTGTCAACCCTCGAGGGGTTTCCTCAATGACATTTTAGCGTAATGTCCCTGGGCACAGGTCCATGTTTCAGTCCAGTTTTTAATACCAATGAAAGGAGGTGAAATTGCAGTTCCAAAATGTACAGTAATAGCAATGTCATTACATGTGTATGACTTAGTGATGCACCTGTCAAACACACCAATCAATACACAAAATGGGAACTAATATTGAACCTGATACTGACCAGGTGTTGCTTAGACATGACAATCCAAAATGTCAGTGCAAAGTGAAAACATCATCATCTTCAAGAGACACCTTTATTTTGAAACTCCTCCAGCAGGTCGGTGTCACCATTTCCGAGCAGGCGCACGTCCTTCTTAAACATTCTTACAGTTTAACATTTTTAAACTGTGAAAGTGCCAGGCAGGCAGTGGCAAACAGCCAAGAAAGATGATATTGATATTTACTCCCCTCTGGGATCCCCCTTTTTTTGGAGAAAAGGCGGGTCAACAGACAAAGCACATGCAATATGCCAGCAATGTCGTTACGAGACCAGTTATTCAGGAAACATGATAAACCTGGATGGGTACCTAAAAAAGAAGCCATGCATTTAACCCTCGTGCTTGTATTAATGCGTCAGGTGCTGCCTGGTCAGCAGCTGTCACCAATTTGGTTTTTACAGTTTACCAACTGCTCAGTAGATTACCATTGATGTTTTGGCTGGCGAGTTAAGAAAATCTACTAGTCACTTGCATATTTTACCAGTGTTTGTTATTGGCTGGTGCTAACTTTGGGCCATGATGTCAGTCATTTTTCAAGCAAAAATATTGGTTTAGTTTGTTGGTTCCTGCTTCTTAAAGGTACAGTGTGTAAGATTTACAGGGATTCACTGGCAGAAATGGAATATAATATTTTTAAGAATGTTTGCATTAGTAACTTCTAGATGTCACTTGGGGCTCTGGAGAATTGTGAAGAGATTTTTTTTGACATATTATTGACAAAACAGTTAATCCACTGGTTCCCAAACGTTTTCTGTCATGCCACCCTTCAGAAGCTGAAAAAAAACATTTATGATTATTGATGATCCCAGTTTGGGGATAACTGAATTAACTGATTAATCGTGCAAATAACCAGCATTAATCAATAATGAAAATCAATCAAATTTTTGCTTCATACTGTAATTTTTTTTGACACAGATTTTTACTTTTAGATCCAGTGAATCTGATGTGATGTTTTGTGTCTCACAGCCAGCCTCATCTATGGAACCCATTAGCAAGCGCCTGAAGATCATTGAAGAGGTACTGAATGTAACAATTCTAGTAAAACTGACCAGTCAGAATGTAGCAATACTTTAACTTATTAACTTAAAGGAACAGCTCACCCCAAAATCAGAAACACATTTTTCCTTTTATCTGCCGTGCTGTTAATCTATCTAGGTTGTTTTGGGTTGAACTGTCACTTTAAAAGCTTCACTTTTACAAGTAAATTGGCTTCAGAGTTTAAACTGTAGTGTTTTTATCAACAATTTGAGGAATATATTGTTTCATAAATAGCAAATAGCAAAGCTAAGTAAGGCTTCACTTTCCCTTCAGTGTGAAATTGACAGTGTTGCTTTTGATTGTGCAGGACACAGGGTCAACATCTATCCAAGCAGCAGACAGCACAGCCATCAATGGCAGCATCACACCCACAGATAAAAGGTATTAACACATCCTCACTGCAGCATTACAGAACATCATTATCAAAATGACTTACTAAATTTAACTGAGAAACAGATCACAAGGCTAACACCTACAGTAGGATTACTGTTTCCTGGTTTTATTACTAAGCTTTAAGCATCTGGAAACTTGGCTTGAAAAGGTAAAAATGCTGTATGATATCAAAGTGTAGTTTCTCATTAGGTATCTGTAAAGATCTGAGTTAAAATAAATGTTCAAAAGTATTAGAAAACCTGGTTCAAAAACAGTTTAGACCATTTTTCAAGGCTGTACTCCTTAGACAGCTGTCAATCAAACATGAGCTGACAGCCCACACAACATGGAAGCTAAGTAATGTCCTGCTGTGGACCGCTGTAGACCAGCAGCAGCAAAATGTATTTTATAACCTAAACAAAAGACCACCTTAGTTTAAGTCTGCGCTATATTTAGAACATGTTTGCCACTTCACTTTGTCATCAGGCAGTGTTTTCCAATGGGGACTGAAGCCGCCGTCTCTGCTCTCTTTACAACCACCAGACTTCATGGACAGACAGTCTTTTTGCCTTCAGGATGTAGGAGCTATAGGAGTTTGTGTTTGTTATTTAGTTTGTGTTATTTGTTTGACTTCAGTGTTTTAAACGCGTTTGTTCGGTTCTGAAATAACGTTACTCGCTGTGGATCGAAGCAGCGGTGGACCAGCAGCTCCCGTGTCCTCTGCGAGGAAAAATGAATCAATGAATCAATGGAGTTCTGTGGCTGTGAAGAGAGCACCGACGGCGGCTTCAGTTGGCCGTTGGTAAAGGTGTTTAACAGCAAAGCAAAGTGGGGAGAATGTAGAGTACACTTAAAATTATTATATTGATTTGGGCAGCAGGTTAAATCACTGTTTGAGTTAAAGTAGTGATATAACGTTGAGTTGCTCAGACTCAGAGAGCAGCAGCAGGAGCAGTTTTGTTGCACACACATAGCAACTGACATGGTCTTTTTCATGATTGGTTAATGAAATTAATTACATAATTTTCGTAATAAACCTCAGAGCACGAACACAGCCACTTCAATCTCAATACAGGAAAGTGTACGAAAACTTATATGACAATATTTTTGCATGGATTTGTGGATTAAATCTAATTTTGAATCCTTTTATGTGCTTAAGGTTATGTACATAACATCCTAAATTACATGGTCAGAAGACAATAGTGGATTTGGGTCTACAGAGGCTTTAAAGAGTTTCTTGGATTTTTGCTGCGCGCACACATATGAATGTGAATTTTTCATTTCAGTGTTTGCTTGCTCATGTTCTGATTTGTTTGTTCTTTCTGGACTTTGCCCTTCAGGATAGGGTTCCTGGGTTTGGGGCTGATGGGTAGCGGTATAGTTTCCAACCTGTTGAAAATGGGTCATGTTGTCACAGTGTGGAACCGTACAGCAGAAAAGGTACAGTAATGCAACACACAGTCACCCTCACACAGGCAACTGATGATATATTTCAGTGGTCAAAGCTGACCACTTGCATGCAGTGTTGTCACGATACCAAAATTTTGACTTTGATACTAATAACCAGATTAGTATCTTGATACTTGATACCAAAACAATACTCAAGACTGGAATGATACTAGTTCAATACACAATACCCAACAGATAAGAAACAAAACATCCACAAAGGACATTAACCCTGGACAAAACTATGAGATCCACAGAGTAAACAAAATAAATTTACAATTAAATCTGAACTATTTCATTTTAATTTCATACACATGAGGGCAAATTGCTAATCTATGGGTACATTTATTGGGTCAGTTATTATTATTTATTGTAGAAGTGTCCTGCACAATCATCAATCATGAAAATCATGATTTTACCAGCAGGACATTACTGTCTTAGTTTCAGAAGTGACTTGTAGCTGGTGCTATTAGTCCTGTGCTCTTTAGCTGTTAAATGTTCTAAAAAGCACCAAAACAAGATCCCCAAATAACCTGTGCAAGCTGAAAACATTAAATTTGAACCAAAAGTTTGTGTGTGTGTAGAGTTGAGGGACAGAGGTACCATTCGCCGACAGAGTGGAGCTTCTCGACACAAACAACCAGAGTCTGTTGAGTGTGCTGCTCAGTCAGAGGCTGCACAGACACACACCTTCTGTGCTGTGGCAAGGCGGAAACTGGCTTTGCTTTGAGTGCGAATAAACCAACATTGACCCATACGAGTACAGAACTTTGAGAAATTGTAATACCAAACATCTGATTACAGTGAGCTCTGTATTTAAAATGTCTTTTAGTATTACTGTAATATCTATAGACCTATAGACAGCTGTTTATTTATTCCTGAACTCAAAAAATCAAAATTAAATCAATTGAAGGCATGCACAGTGATATTTTTAGCTTCCATTACATTTATCCCACATCTGATTTCTCTCTTGATTTACCATTTCCAGTTTATTTTATCCACATTCTAATGCCTTTCTTTAAGTTGTAGTCATTCAGCCAGTACTCTGTGTGTTTCAGATTTTGCACTAAAATGCACAGGACAGATACATTAGAAAAATAAAAAAATACATTAGCAATTACAAAAATTACATTACAAATAAATTACATTTATTGTACCAGAAGCTGGTTACAGTGATCTGATTCTGAATGATAATATTTGGTGTATATGTTGGCAAACCACAGAAGAATGCAGATAGAGCTGAAATGATAAATCCAGTAATCGATTATTAAATGAACCGCCAACTATTTTGATAATTGATTGATGATTTTAGTCATTTTTGAAAAAGAAAACTCAAATCTTGAGCTTCTTAATTATGAAAATGTTCTGGTTTCTTAGGACGTCATCTTGGACTGTAAGAAACTCTGATTCACAATTTTCAAATCAACAAAAGTTGAAAATAAAAATATTGAAAAATATTTTTCAACTCACAGATTCATCGACAATGACAGTAATGGTTAGTTGCAGCCCTAGATGTAGGTGTGTGTTAGCATGCTGTGCTGCTGGCTGCTGCTGCTGCTGCTGCTGATTGATTAGAGAATGACTCCTGTCTGTCATGTTCCAGTGTGACCTGTTCATCCAGGAGGGAGCCAGGTTAGGCCGGACTCCTGCAGAAGTGGCCTCCATGTGTGACATCACTTTCTCCTGTGTCTCAGACCCAAAGGCTGCCAGGGATGTGAGTAGCATCTCAGTTGCTGTAAATGGCTCCTTGTGACAGTGTGAATCACTGGCTGGTGGGTTAAAAAAAACCTGTATTTGTGTTTGTTGCTGTCCAGTTGGTGTTGGGGCCCAGTGGAGTGCTGCAGGGAATCAGGCCGGGCAAATGCTACGTAGAGATGTCCACTGTAGACCCGGAGACCATCACAGAACTCTCACAGGTGCACACCTATACAACAACGCACACACACACAATTCTTAAAGTATACACAACTGTATCTGTAAACAGTATAAAATTATGCACTAAATTAAAACATCCAAGTTAAAAAACCTTCTACCATCAGGTCCTGATGAAATGTTTGTGTCTTTTTTTCTCCGTCTGAACTACATGCAGTAGCAGCAGCTGTCACTGGAGTAGTACAAGTATTCCTGTGTCAAATTATCCTTCAATGTTTGAATGACAGGTGATCACGTCGCGGGGCGGTCGTTTTCCTGGAGGCTCCGGTGGCGGGAAGCCAGCAGCTTTCCAACGATGGGATGCTGGTCATCCTGGCAGCCGGTGACAGAACGGTCTACGAGGACTGCAGCAGCTGCTTCCAGGCCATGGGCAAGACCTCCTTCTTCCTGGGTATGTAAAGAGGACTCACAGGATCTTAAAAGTATTAAAAAAGTATTTCATTTTAAAACCTCAAATTAAGGCCTTAAAAATATTGATTTTTTTGTTTACAAAGCCTGGAAATAATAAAGGATTTTGTTAGGATTATAAATAATGTCATAAATAACTCAGTGAGACTTTAAGTTTATTTTAGTGATGTTGCTGTTATAAACATTACTGTTGCTGCTCTACAAACAATATTTTTAATGTATTCATAAAATATTTAAAATATTCAATTCTAATCCTTTCTGAATTTATTTGTTTTTTTAGATAATATATTACTTAAAAACAATTCTTTAGTTATGAAAAACCCTATAAATGCTGTTTTTAAGTGGCAGCAGAATCCAAAATACTAGTGGATTAACCCTATTCCAGGCGATGTGAATGTGAGTATTATAATAAAATATTTAACTAAATTCAAGTACTTGGTAACTAATTGTTTTTAGGTATTAAAATCCATACTTATTTTCCATTATATCTGTGATACATTTGTAGGTAGGTCCTGTGGTTGGCATTGAATTTCATTCCAAGAAAGTTCTTAACAAGATTTAAATTTGGCTTGGAGAACCCTGGAGAACCTTGGAGGTACCCTTTTCTTAGCTGTTTCATTGCTCTGAGCAGGTGCCAGGAAACCAGCAGAGACTCCTGGAAGTTACTGATTGTTGAATTGTCATTTTTCCACTTTGCTTTTTGTAGAGGTTTAACAAACAAGACATTAACATGTTCACATTTAGAGGGGGACTTTGTTACCTCTGCACACAGCCAGGTTAGTTGTTTCCCCCTGTTTCCTGTCTTTGTGCTAAGCTAGGCTAACAGGCTGAGACGACAATACTGATCATCAGGAGTAACATTAACAATTTACCCCAGTGATCAATAAAGATTCTCATTATCGCGGTTTATCATCAAACCAGTAATCATTTCAGCCCTAGCAGTAACAGACCATAGGTTTTGGCGTGTGTGGAGAGAAGAGAACTGAGGGGAAAAACAATGTGAGCAGATTAAAGTAGTTTTTGAGTAAAGATTAAAATGAAGTGTAGAATTTAAAAAAAAAAATGAAATGAAAGTAGAAACAGGACAATGTACTAAATATTTTCTATAGATAAAAGCCTTGTACATTATAATAATACAATTATAATAATGGTTTCTTCCTTTGTCTCCTGGATCTCGGATTACCTGACAGAAAGGCCACAGTTTGTCAGGTTAGGGAACTGTTTTTCTGGGACATTAATGAGCAGCACAGGGGCTCCACAAGGGACTGTCCTGGCTCCATTCCTGTTCACATTGTATACAGCAGACTTTAAATATAACTCTGAGTCCTGCCACATCCAGAAATACTCAGATGACACTGCTATTGTAGCTTGTATAAGGAATGGACAGGAATCTGAATATAGGGATTTGATAAAATCCTTCAGTGACTGGAGTCATAAAAACTGCCTCATACTAAACACATCAAAGACAAAGGAAATGGTCATTGATTTCCGTAGATCCAAGCCCCCTCTTCAGCCTGTGAACACTTGTGGAGTGGACATCGAGGTGGTAACAAACTATAAATATCTTGGTGTACACCTGGATAACAAGCTGGACTGGTCCCTTAACACAGATGCACTCTACAAAAAGGGGCAGAGCCGCCTCTTTTTCCTAAGGAAGCTCAGATCTCAAAACATCTGCAGTAAGATGCTGCAGATTTTTTATCAGTCTATTGTGGCAAGTGTTTTATTTTATGCTGCAGTCTGGGAGGAAGTTTGGGAAAAAAGCAAGCAAGGAGGCTGGATAAGCTTGTGAAAAAGGCTGGCTCTGTGATCGGAGTAAGGATGGACTCTCTGGAGGAAGTTGTGGAGAGAGACACAATGAGGACGGTGGAGGCCATCCTAAACAACATGGATCATCCACTGCATAACACCTTGATGGACCAAAGAAATAATGGTGGTGGAAGGCTTCTCTCTCTTCGTTGTAGGACAGAGGGATACAGAAGATCTTTCATACCAACTGCCATCAGACTCTATAATTCTTATACAAATAGATGAGACCACAGACAAATGAATTTCCCCTTGGGGATCAATAAAGTATTTTGTATTCGTATTCGTATTCGTAATACATTTCTTTCTACAGCAGAGCCATCTCTAAAGACACACTGCTAACACACTAAAATAGGCAATGTTGTCAAAACAAACAGCTTATGTCGTATGAGGAACATGTAGGCTATGCCTCAGCCTCACACTGTAATTTTACAGTTTACAGTTAAAATGTCCCGGAACATAAGGTAGATTGTCACCTATACCATTTGCATTTGCAAGTTTACAATCTCAAGTTATTCTTTGACTTTGCAAATATCTGACATTTCAGACCCGAGTCTCCCTGCAGGTTTCTAGAGAACGCTCAAGCTTGCAGATGGTGTTAAATTACTACATTTTGTGTATGTTCGTTGGTAGAGCTTTAACTCTTCAGTTCCCTGCTCTGTGGCTACCCACCGAGTAAAACACCCGTTCCAGGGCAGCAGGCATCTAGGCATGGACACACTGAGGATGATTGTCATTTCACTTTGGACACTGTTAAATGTTTCTCCTGTTATGTATGTATAAATGTGTGTGTGTGTTTGTGTGTTTTTTAGGTGAAGCAGGGAACGCCGCAAGAATGATGCTGATCCTCAACATGGTGCAGGGCAGCTTCATGGCCACCATTGCAGAGGGGCTAACACTGGCCCAGGCCACCGGCCAATCACAGCAGACCTTCCTGGACATCCTGTGCCAGGGCCAGATGGCAAGCACCTTTGTGGACCAGAAATGCCAAAGTAAGCTGCTTGAAAAGTTGCTTACCTGTTGTCTTTTATTAACTGTTTATTTACTTTATTTTCTTCTTTCAGTCTTAAATGGTAAATTTTTGAGTCTGTGACAGTAAAATGTTAATTAAACACTGTCAGAAAATCTCTTAATGAATTTTAAGAAATTATTTTATATATTAAAACCCTTTCTTCCTGCCTCTCCCAGATATTTTACAGGGCAACTTTAAGCCAGACTACTATTTGAAACATATTCAGAAGGACCTGAGGTTAGCCATCTCCATGGGTGACATGGCCAACCATCCGACCCCAATGGCTGCAGCTGCCAATGAGGTACAGCTGTGGCTTTTATTGTCTTTTCAGCTGCCTTTTCACTTTAACAACAAGGTTGAACAACAGTACAGCTGAATCTATTTTACTGTGATCTGATGACCACAAAACTGCCCGTCTGCTCTAACTACACATGGATTATTTAGTTAAAATGAATGGTGCACATTCCTACATGGTGCCAAAGAAACACAATGGATTCATTAGTAAACAGAGATTAAATAAGTGGAGTAGCGGCTTCACAGGAAAGTCAACTATCAAAACCACTAGTCAGCTCTGGAATTATTGTAGACTAGTCATTCATCTTTGGTCAGTTATGTTAAATAAACAGAATTTAAGATATTTAGACAAGGAAAGACTCCAGCTATCCATCCAAAAAAGCAGTCGCATTGTTCCTGCAGTCAGACAGCATCTGTAACTCAGACAAGCTTGCTGAAGGTTTAATCCAATCAGATTGTGGCTGATTTGCAAACAGCCTCTCAGAGTTGCTGCTATTTCACCTACCCCACATTGGTCCCGCCTACATTAGTTAACCATTTACTGGTTGTATTTGAGACCTTTTTGACAAGAATTGACTGTTGTTACTAAGTAAAAAAAAAAATAGATATCTGCGATGACTAGTGATCTACCTTTTGGAAACATTCAATATCTACTAAAATGCAGTAACCATGAATGCCCTAGATATAAGGTCCCAATAACAGCCAGATCTCTAATAGCGGAGTGGTCAGAAGTGTTCTATATAAGATACTTATACTGTTGGTCACACTTTCTGACATGCCATGTGATAAATTGTGGGCTAATATTTTGTTGGCAGTGTCCAAGATTTGATGTTTCACAGTGTACCATGCATGCTGTGTACAGGTTGCAATGATAGTAGCAGCAAAAGTAGAAACAACAACATAAACAACATGGATGTGCAGCACTGAGTGAATAAGTTACAGTATAAATAAAATATTCAGTTCATTATGATTACCAATAAACAGCACTGAGACCTTTTCTGATAATGATTTAATACTAAGCAAAATGGTGTTGAATGTGTTTGCTAGATCTTTTATTTTTGGTATTTCCATGATGACCTTGCGAGCTGCGTGAAACCTGTCAGTGGGCTGCATCCTGCCCCTGGGTCACATTTTGCCCAGGTCTGCCCTACTCTGTGTGTGTCTGTCTGTGTTTGAGAGACTGACTTCATGTAATGTCCTGTCCTAACACCGTGATTCCACCAGGCATATGCCTGATTCTGTTGCTCAGATTTTGTTGTTTTGGTTAATTCTCCAAGTAGTGTACGTAGTTAGATGGTCTTTTTTGTCTGCACGGCAGCGTTTCTGTTACTACCTGCTTTAAGGTGTCTTTTAACTGAAGATGAACTTAGCTGTATTTTTTGGGGCAATGTTTACATGATAGAAAATAGTCAGAATTGAGCAGTTTGTTCATCTGAGTGTTTTCTTACCTTAAGACATCTATTCTAAATTAAACTTTCAGTTTAGTCGACAGGAAATTAGTCACCAGGAACATCTTACCAACTCTCTATCAATAAATGGTAAAGTACTAATAGGAGTGACCATGTGCAGTCCAACTGAAAGCTTTGTTTTCTTTGCTCTTCTTGTGCAGGTTTACAAGAGGGCTAAGGCACTGGACCAGTCAGACAATGATATTTCTGCAGTCTACAGAGCCTACATCCACTAGAGCGAGGTGTGACCTCTCCTCTGGACCACACAGTCTTTAATCCCTTCTTATTTCTCCCTCATCATGTAATGAGTTATTTTTTATTTTATTTTAAACTCTAGTCATTTTATTTCATTCTGCCCCAGCACCGGCCATGTTACCTGCCCACACGTAATGGGATACTAATTCCTTTTGTTAGAATCAACCTCGAGCATTGCACTGACTGTACCGGGGGAATATAAGCTGTAAAGTGCTCCAGATGAGGTTGTACTACTGCACTGCTGCAGTTTGTCTGGTTTCTGACAACTCAAAAAAAAAAAGAAACGGTAGAAGTGATGCAGGGCGTTTGGCAGGGATGCGGGGTCCAGTGCCACTGTGAAGAGCAGGGTGTCCAGCTCAAGCCAGAGAAATTGCTGTCATGTTTTGTGGATGCATACACCCTAAAGATTTTTTTTTTCTGTTCATGTGCAAATGATGACTTTATTTAATTGAGTGTGATTATTTTGCTTTTCTTTTAAATGTCCAGAATCCCATGAGAGAAAACAACAAGAACATGCCACTGCATTGCCTTAATATTGTAACCCCTGGAGTCTTTCAATACTAGATGTATTTATTTATGTTTCTTTCTAGGTCCTCTTGGTGCAGTTTGGCCATGGCTTGTTTCTGTATTTGACAAGATGATTTCTGCTTTTACGTTGGTGTTAATGATCTTTCTTGAACAGGTTAAGGACAGAGCAACAGATGTGTTGAAGCCTTAAAATGCAGTAATAATTGCTATTTCTCAACCTGACTTGAGATTACCACATTTAAAACCCTTCATTCTTGTGTTTGGAAGAGTTCTCATTTCCACTGTGTGTGCTCTTTTTTTTAAAAATATATCTCTCTGAACCTAGATGAATCCACTTTGAGTTGCATTTTAATTGAGGTCATGATTAAGCCCCGGTGTCATTCATGTTTTTATTTTTTTTATGGTAGTTGGAGACAAAACGTTGGATTTTGAAGATCAGTTTTGAGCCATCGTGGGTCACAAGTACATGATTAAAGACCAAACTAATGAAACTGTTTCAAGGTGAATAGTGTTGGATGTAGGTAGGGATGTCACAAGAACCAATACTTCAGTACCAAGTCGATATCAAAATTTTGAGAATGACGGAATGTGTTGTTTTTTTTTTAAAAACATTAACGGAGATGCAGTTCTCCTGGACGTGACAGGGACATCATAAACGCTTACAAGTGCTGTGGTCTAGACTTAAGATCTGAGCAGAAATCACTTTTGCATTACTTTTCAGACACGGCAACATGCTCTTCTGACAGTGATGTGTGGCAGGCTCAGTAACTCTCCAGAGTCTGAGGAAGAGCCGACACGCTAATACATTTTTTTTTTGAACGGGAGCCCTGGTGGTGTGCGAATTTTTTCTTTTCCTGTTCAGATATTTTGTGATCTAGCACCCAACCCATTTGGGCTCAGGGACGTGGTTGTCTTATCACATTGTTTTTCAGTAAATCTCCCCCTCAGTCTTTTGTCCCACAACCTCAAAAGAGCTTTTATTTGAGGTGGCAAAGAAAAACAACAACTCTCGTTTTTGTCTTTTTCTGTGGTATCATATTTAGGTATTGATTATTGTGGAAATTCGCTAGTATTGGTATTGACTTCTAAATTTCTGGTATTGTGACATCCCTGGTTGGAGGGTTTCATTAGTTTCAAGGACTGAAACTTCATGCTGAATACAACATCTTCATCTAACAGGCAGTACCTAATTTTATTTGGTCTTACCCTAACACACCTAACTCCCTTCAGATAAACTGATTGGATAAAGATGTTAACAATCAGGGCCGCAAACCAAATGTTAACATGTTTCTTCATACATTGGCCTCAAGCAGATTTCATGTCAGAGTGAAGGGCAACAGGTGGTCACATGACTTGCGTAGTAGAGGTCTTCGCAGGTCTACTCGGTTCTTGGTGAGTGAGACCTGATCCAGGAAGAGATGTTCCGATGCCAGTTTTTCCTTCCTGACACAGATATTGACATCTGAGCTGCGCATCGTCCAATACAGATTGCCGATCCGCTACCAGTGCGTTTAAAAAAATATGTATTATTTTTTAAGAGCTGCATGCTCATAACCCTGTATGGATGTGATATGATTGCTGCCATTGGCTCAGGTTACACCCTTTGTAAA
This sequence comes from Lutjanus argentimaculatus, assembly GCA_034769285.1. Classification (NCBI taxonomy): domain Eukaryota; kingdom Metazoa; phylum Chordata; class Actinopteri; order Lutjaniformes; family Lutjanidae; genus Lutjanus; species Lutjanus argentimaculatus. The sequence continues at coordinate 486,046 of JAWZSL010000044.1, read as the reverse complement.
ACATGAAAAAACACAGAGAATGAAAGCCAAAGAACATGCTGTCTTGGAGGAAAAAAGGACGGTATAAGAGTAGTTCAGTTCATAAATTGCATGGTCTCAGATCGGTACATAGACACATGCACCTTTAAGGCAGTATTACTCAAACGTTGGTCTGTATCTGCCTCGAAAGTTCAAGCTTGGGTCTAAATTATTTTCAGTCTAGTTACTGCAGGTCTCAGGTCTGTCTTTCAGTAGAGTGCCTGAGCCCCTTCAGGTGTGCTCCATGGAACTTAAATTTGGAAGAAATATGAATATATAGTGACATTATTTTTTTTGGTTCCATTTGAACTGACACTTATTACACATACGTTGGTTGTCAATTTAAAACCTAACTTTACAAGTCAAAGTCTCAGTCGTGGTCAGTTTGTTGTAGTTTAGTTTTGCATGAAACTGCTCAGTGAACTGCATCTCTCGTCTCACCCAGTATACACCGTCCACACCAATCTCTCTGTCCTTTGTAAAGTTATCTCACCTGAAGTGTTTTATTCAGAGTTTCCTGGTGCTTTTATCAGGCATGAAGAAAAAAGAACAAGTAAAACCCATTGTTGTGTGACTACTTCCCAGCACAAAACCACACAGGCATCATAGCTTCAGTGGCTAACTTTAGCTTTTGGAGGGAGAAATGATGTCACTTGCGCAACTTTCTTTCTAATTACATATCTTCACACTCTGATACGTCAACAGTTTTACGACAGACTAAGACTGTCTTGACTTTTTGTTTCAGTGACAAACGTGTGATTCATGGCATGATTCAGACAGGATCAAAAAATATTGTCTCTTGTCATGGACTACTGTTCTTGTCATCTCCAAAGTTAGGTGTCATGGTGGTCCACCAGAAGGGGCGTGACTTAGGCACTCTATATGTCTAACACCGAAGCAGATTCAAAGGGACTCTACGACTTCTGATATGTCATGATTGGAAAATGAACTGACATCCAGTGAAAATTGCACATATTCATGCTCTTTTCCACTGTATTAACTTTTTTTCTTCTAGAACATTCTGGATCAGATCCAATTACCCTTAAATTAATGTACGTTACGTTTGTCTCGTTTTTCTGAGTCAGTTTGGATTCGGTCCAGAATTTTGGACGCGTGAAGGCCTCTACTACGTAGACTAAAACATACTCTACATAAGCATGCAGGTGCAAATTACAATGCCCAACATACACCAAAGACACATGGCATGGTTGTGTGTACTTAAGAGAGTGACACAGTTGAGTTTTTCTATCTGTCTGCTCTGATAGAAGCACAAATCAAACATGACTGCTTTAATCTGTCGGTGCCTGTTGGAGTGCTTTTCATTCCACCTCTAAAAACTGCAGATGGAACACCATGTGTATCATTATGCATGAAACTGCTTAAAGGGATAGTTGGGATTATTTGGGATGTATGAGGTACTTCTCCATAGTCTTACTTGCAGGAGATGCTGGTCGAAGGCAAATGTCACTCTTAAAAGCCACCAGACTCCTTTGACAAAATCAGTCATTTTAGCTCGCAATATCACAGGAGTTGCTAGTGTACCACTGCCTCGATCACTTAGTTTGTGTTATTGTGTGACTTTGGTGAATCCCTTTACCCTTTTAAAACATCCAACTTGCACAATAATGCAACCTAAGTAACAGATGAAGGCAGTGTTAGACCAGCAACTCCTGTGTTCTGTGGGGTAAAATGACTGTTTTTGTCAAAGAATTCTAATTGGTTTGTAGAGAGTGATATTTGGCTTATATAATGGTGGTTTCCTGTCAGAAAAGGCTGGCTGACAGCATGGTAAAGTGGTAAAAATTTTTCAAATATAGTGTACACTTAACCTGATACTAATTTGTTTGGATGGCTAAAATACAGTTTGCTGCTGACCCTTTCCACAGTAATACATTACTTAGCTTCCTACACCAATACTCCTGCTGCTTCTCCAAACTGAGGGTGTGTTGACTGCGATCTACTGTAGGTATTACACAAAATATGGAGAAGTACCTCAAGTAAGCTCACTGCAAAAAATCCAAACTTTCCCTTTATATTGTCTGCGTTCACATACTTGCAGAGTTTTGGATTTTATGCCATGTTCATTTTTCTGTGACATTTGACCAACTTAACAACAGCCCCATGAAGGGACATTATTATTTCAGGGCTCTAATTGATCCCCGGTTGTGTCAGGAAATTAGCGCAGGAATGGGTTCATCAATTTTTCTTTTCCTTCAAGATGACAAAATAGAAAAATGCGTCGTCAGAAGGAGCACATCACTTGTTGACCTCGCTGTCTCCATCTTGGATGTGATACAGAATTATCACTACAACTCATACAGCATGACATTGCAGGGAAAATACCTCATGGTGTTTTGTTGTGAGGCCCACTGTGTCTATCAGTTTTAACTGTAAATGAAGCAGTTTGTCATAAAACTGAATTGTTTTGTTGCATTTTAAGAATCCATCATCCCGTTTTGAAAAATTTTGTTTGCCAAACAAATTGTGTTCAAGGTTTTTCATTTTTGGTTCCCCTTACACACTCTAGTGTAAAGAACTGTTTTTAGAAGACAGATGTAAATAGCACATTAGGTTGAGTAGGGTTTCTTTTATATCTACGATAACTGGGATTAATGAAAACTTTTAGTTTTGACTCTACAGAGCGACTGTCTAACATCTTTGTGTCTGAATACTGTAGATTGTTCAGTTGTTCAAGTGTAAATGATTTATTATGTGGCTTATATAATCTGGCTTACTATCGCATTGAGATGACAATGAGTTGGATCCCGTCAATGGAAGGAGGGTGTAACTTGTTTTTGGGGGGATATTTATGATTTTGTGTACATGTGGAAATATCAAGACTTTTGTGCTGTTTAATAAATCCTCTCCTGATTACTGAATTCAATCTGAGCACTATTATTTGCCAATCAGTGTCTCCTAAAACCAACAATGTGTTACTCTATCAATATTTTCTGACTTCTCTACCCTGTCTGTGTTCTATCAAACATAAATATAAAAAAAACAGCTCACAAATGTAGTTCATTATTTAAAAAGGCTCAGTATTATACTAAAACAGCTGGCAGCTGCACTTTGTTTATCTTGTGCTGCTCAAGCAGGAAGAGGTAGTGCATTATGGGGGGGACTATTTTTAGTGGCGGATTAATCCACATTTGGTTCTGGTATTTGAGGCATGAGGATCTGGTCTTTTCATGGCTTCTATTTTTCCATCATCCACTGTGAGGTGAGGCCTGTTCATCTGAAGGTAAGAACCCCTGTATTTGTGGATATGCAGACTCAAAGGGACAGGTACCCCCCCCCAAAAAAAAAGGAAAAAGATGACGGGTTGAAGATATCTTGAACTGGAATTACGACTAGTCAAAATTACGTTGTAGATATTTGTAACTGGAATTAGGGATAGTCATAATGTGAGTTGTGGATATCTGCAACTTGATTTTGACTGTAATCTGTAATGACAAACCCCATACACATGAATGGGAAAAGTGACGTCATTTGTCCTAGTAAGAATGACGTTTGGATATCTGAAATGACAATTGTGTATTGGAATAATGACTTTGTGGATATCTGAAATGTTATTTTTGAATAGGAAGAATTGAATTACGGATATCTGCAAAACATATCCAGATGTTAAAACGGCTTGCCATAATGTGGTAAGGAGAAGGAGGTACAGACATTTGTCTTATAGTGGGGAACAACAGTAAACAGTTGTCAGAAAAATAAATACTCAGTTAAAGTACAGATACAGTACAAATACAGACACAAATACAGATAGAGACACAAGAAAAATCTACATAAGCACAGTAACTAAGTATTGTACTTAGTTACTTCCACCTCTGCGCTCAGTAATTACAATCTGTTTAGAAAAGGTGAAGGTGAAAAACAAGTGTCTTAACATTTTCCATGTCACTTGAACGCTGCACTGTACCATGTTTGTGTGACGCTAGGCGGAAGGTGTATTACCAAATATGGACTAATGGGTGGGGCTGCTGTAATAGTGAACGTGTGACCAGCCTAATGTTGCATTCAGGTGCTTCTCGTAAAGACCCAAGACAGTCAACTCAGTATAGTGTTTTGATCGCAATTTGCAACAAAAATCACCAGTCAGTATTAATATATTTGTAAACGCAAATATAAATTTAGCATATCGTCTCCTTATTCAAAAAGTATTGTTTTATTTTGTATTTGCGGTTAATTCGGGTCGTTCGTGTGGGAGTTGCGTTATTTCTGACAGCACCTGAAGGCAACAGATCCTCCGCTAAGCTAGTAAGTAGAGACTCCTTCATCACATTCAGAGGATAGTGTTTTGAGGTGGCAATCGAAGGTTTGCCTCCGCTTTCTGGACAAAATGCTCAACTCTCAGAGGTCCCTGTCCGAGCTGCCCAAGATGTCAGCTGCCAGCCAGGTGGAGAGAGCCGTGCTGGTGAGTCGTTTTTCCCTGGACAGCTCTGCTCTGCTCTGCTTGCACTAGTGCGGCCAGAAACACTGCTGCTCTATTTGGCTGGTGTATGGCTAGCTGCTTCACTGACCGAGCCGTGGGTTCACGTGTGCTAAAATAACGCAAATGATCATTAAAAAATAACGTAGCTGGACGTCAGTAACGTAGAGTAGCCGCTGTTAGCCGCGAGGACAGTAGCATCCTCGCGCTGCTACAGTGCAGGTGCTGAAGACAGCAGAGCTCGCGCAGCTCAGTCTGAGAAGATGTTAACACAGCGGGCCTGTTTATAACACTTCATAACAGCTTATACCCTCAGCCTGGAGCGACCCTGAATATCATCACATAACATGATATGAAACCGACAACTAACAATGTTTCTCGGTAAGTTTTTAATTGGAGGTCATTTTTTGTATTTAGTGTCAAAAGGGCCTTTGGAAGCCAGTTCCTGCCTGTGATATGAACAGAAAAGATTTGTCAGGTCATCATAAGAATCTTTCAGTGCTGTAAAGAGTGCTGTTACACTCCTGAAATATCACTCACTCATATGTATGTAAGTAATGGTGCAAAATACTTCAGTAAAAGTCAAAGTATTCTTCCAGAAACTATTCAGAGTATTAGTTACTTTTTAACCCGTGATGTTTAATGCATTATCATCTCCAGGGTTTAACATTCTGTGCATTTTCCATAACCAATGAAAAAACGTTTCCTTATTTTACATCAGCTCTGCCAGACAATGATTAAATATTGATTGATACATTTTTAATTGGATAAATTCAATCAATCATTAATCATTAATCATCCATTACTCCAAAACTGGAGTCTGTTTTTCATTCGTCTGTCATTGTTTTCATTGGTTCATCTGCAGTCAGCTCACTTTATTATTTTATTATTTGAAGTACTGTAGTGCTGTAGGGATGTCCTGCTGTCTTGTTCTCCAGATGTAGGACAACATGTTTGTTTGGTACAGACCTTGACAAATGTCACATCGTCATGATCTTAAGAGAAAATCGTGATGCAAAAATGATCATTCCCACTAATCTGGAATCATATTGCAATATCTGTCAAAATAATCACAATGTGATTTTTTTTTAGCTATAATGTGCACCACTAATTTTGAGATACTGTGTCAGTATTTTGAGATACAAAGACATTATTTTGAGGAAGCTTTAAGATACTGAATTATTATTTTGAGAAAGTTTTTTATTATAAGGACCTAGACAATCTTTTTTCTCATCACTTTGGAGATAATGGGCTTCCATAAGGGTCTGTTCGCTGTCATGAACTTAAACAAATTCCACGCTACACCTCTGACAGCTGATCCTTTTTTTCCTACTGTAATGAAATGACTAAGTGAAAACCAATGGCCACGTGACAGAACTGAAAACCCTGTTATAACATCAAAGGCATTAAGTTATGTCACAGTAAATAGTCATCAGCGAATGAAAGTAGTCATGAGCTGCAGTAAATCAGCTGGAAAAATGCTGGAAGGATGCCAGAGTATGTCTGACATACATTAAATGAACATTTAAGACATGATAACTCAGCTATATATTATTATAATAACAGATATGACATCAGGAGTGTTTATTTCAGTATGTTATTCCACAGCAGGGCAGGGCCGGTACTGTGACAGGTTTTCTGCTCATTCACTCGTTCACCAAAGTAGCAGCCAGTCACATATGTGGATCTGCCCTATTTGCCTCCATATGGTATATTTTGTCTTTGCTTTATTTATGAGTATTCATTTCATAATGTCTTATTTATTTATGTAATATTGAACACTTGGTCTACACAGTCTCCTCACTTCCTTGGACTTGAAGTGGGGCTGAAATAACTCTGATGCAGGTTGAGAGTCACTGACCTGCTGGGAAATGTGTCCTCGTTGTTCTGTAAAGTTCAAACTTTGACTAATTTGTTAAAATGAATCACTGTTAACATTTAGTGGATTATAGTTAGTCTACCCTGTCAGCTCCTCATCTGAGCCTTTATTAATGGCAGGGCTGCTGTATTACACTGCATTATGTTTAGCTAGGTGCACCTATTAAACTGACACTTAAGTGTCTATACCTGCAGAATAAAAGGGCAAGGTACAACAGGACAGTGCAACACATGACTGAAAGTGCAAGCTATGAAAAAAGCTCTACAAAGAGTGTTATAGGGCCGTGGTTCCCAAACCGTGTGTCACGGGATTGTGTGGCAACCAAACATTTTTATTACAATGTACAACTATACATAAAGTTATGAATAATTTTTAATTTACTATATCAGTACTTTGTATGCACTCATTTCCCAATACAGAGGCAAATTCTGTACTTTAAAAATCATTCGGTTAAAAACCTTCCATCAAAGTGAACCTCAGTTTTTGCCATTGGCACACTCCAACCCGCACTCTGGAAACTCTGCCTCTGATTGGCAATAAAAATGTCAGAAAAAGGTGAAAAACATCAATCAGTGTTTCCCAGAGCCTAAGATGACGTCCTCAAACATTTTGTTTTGCCCACAACACAAAGATATTCAGTTTACTGTCATAACAGAGTAAAGAAACCTATTCACATTTAAGGAGCTGGAATCAGAAAACTTTAACTTTATTTTCTTAAAAAAAAAAAAACCAAAAAAAAAAAACAGACCCAAACAGATTAATTGATAATTGAAATGATTGGCAATTAATACAATAGTTAATGATCAATTACTCAATCAGATGTTGCAGCTCCAGTTATTGTGTGACTTTTTGTGTTTTAAAGGGTTAAAAGCATCATTTGCAACATTCTCCTAAAAATAATCTACCTTCCTACCTTCCTACCTTTAAAAGCCGATCGAGGCAGCAGTAGACCGAAGAGGTTGAAGTGGTTGAAGTTAGACATGCCTGCCCTTTTCCAAACCATTTGTAAGGATGACTTCCCAGATGGTTCTGTGTAACAAACCATCTGGTGTGTCAGGTTAACATAAAAACATACATTATCAGTTAACACATTTTTAATTGGTTAAATTCTTAGCGCAGTGAATCAATTTATCATTAGCATCACTAATCCAGATATGCGGAGAGTGAGAGCTGTTGTCCATGATGATCTGTGACATATCTCTAACACATCCACCAGAGGATCTAAGTTCCAAGCCCGGGACAAGCTCATCAGGAAGCCTCCTGAATGATAGAACATCTGCAGCACGATACTGCACATGTTGAGCAACTAGAACACCCTCGGAGCAGTCAGTTGTCCTCCTCTGTTGTCCAGTTGTTTCTATGTCTCTGAGTCGTCTTCCTCCTGAGGAAAGAACTTTTGAAGCATCAAGGAAGGAAGAGCAGAGCTCATCCACTGATAAAGTATTAAATCTTTGTTTTATGTTTTTGTTTTTTTTTTCTGTTTTTTTGGTAGGAGGAGGAATTCAACTGGCTGCTTAAAGAAGAAGTACACGCTGTCCTAAAGCAGCTCCAAGATGTCCTCAAGGTAAAACTCAAGCTGTCATGTATATTGCTATTGTGTTTAGGCTGAGTGATGTAGTTGAGGGCCATCCCACCAAGCTGACCCATGAATCAGGGTCCTTACAGGGCTGGAAATCCTTGAAAACAGGTTTTAGATTTTGGATAAAGGGCCTGAAACTTCCTGAAATTGCATTTGCATTACATTAATAATACATCGCTTTCTGATTGAATAGTTCACTGTTTAGATAGAGTTACAGCATTTGTATCCATCCATGAATTTCAGGGCATCATAAAGAATGTATTGATGGACATGTATGTCTGAATAGCTGTAGTTTTATTGTGGATTTTTGTTTAATATGTTGTATTTTTTTGCATTTTAATATGTTGTCTCTTGTAAAAAGAGGTTTTCAATTTCAGTGGGACTCCCTGGTTAAATTAAGGTAAAATAAAAATAAAATATAAGTAGGAAAGAGCTTAACTGCTTTCGCCTTTCACAAAAAATTAACGCAACTCTGCTCAAGCCTGGCTTGCCACAGACTACATGTCAGGGGGTTGCTGTTTTGAAGAGCGTTGGCTTGAAAATACAAAATCTAAAAACAAACAAAAAGAACTAATATTTAAGGTTATTTGCCTACTAACCTGGCTCAGCTAGGTTTTTGAGGACGCCAAGTCCTCTTACAGACAGGTGAAACATTTTGAAACCTGAGACTGTGTTTTCCCTAATTTGTCACCCTTCTGTAGTGGTTTGTCACAAAACATAACTTTGGTTGTTTATATGATTTATGATATTGTTTATACGAATACGAATACGAATACGAAATACTTTATTGATCCCCAAGGGGAAATTCATTAAATGTTATATGTTAAATGTTATGTTATATGATATAATGAGGAAATGAAATAGGGCCTGATCATTTTGAGCTTATACAGAAAGTGTATTATAAAAATATGTCATTTATGACCAGAGGTGGCAAAAGTACACACAGTCTTTGCTCAAGCAGAAATACAGATACTTGTGTAAAAAAAGACAAAAAAAAAGAAAAGTATTAAGTAGCTAACTGAACCTCACCTTTTCTCTGTGGTCAATCTTTTGAGATAGTTTTTGTCTTGTTGCATCTTTTTTGTTTTGTTATGTCTTTGTATTGTGATGTCTTTCTTGTTTTTAGGTAGTTTTTGTCTCATGTCTTTTATGTTGTTTTTGTCTTATTGGCCTTTTACCTCACGTTTGTCTCGTTATGTCTCATAAGTCATATTTGTCTAATGTCTTTTTTGTTTTATTACTTTTTTTGGTGACATCTTTATCTTCTCATGACTTTTTTTTTAATTATATTGTTTTTGTCTTGTAATGGCTTTTTTTGTCTAGTTATGTCCAGGGATGCACCAATCGACTGGTCACATACTGGAGCCGTCCGGTTTGCAGGGTGACTGGCCCTGACCGGTGACCAGCTGCCACATTGTTTGTCTCATTATGTCTTTTTTTTTGCCCTGTTATGTCATTGTCTTGTTACATCTTTTGTGTACGTCTTTTTATAACTTTTCCGTCATTTTTGTCTTGTTAGGTCTTTTTTGTTTTGTTACATCGTTTTCATCTTGTTTACAGTGTTTTTGTCTCGTTCCATATTTTACAACATTTTTGTCTTATTACATCAAATGCATTAAAACTAAAGTAATGAGTCTGTTTTGAAAAGGGAGAAGAGTGGAAAGTCCAGATGTTTGTGTTAAAATGTAGGGAGTAAAAGTAAAATGTTGTCAGGAAAATAAATGCTCAAGTAAAGTACAGATACCTGAAAAATCTACTTAAGTACAATAACAAAGTATTTAGGCTTAGTCACTTCCCACCTCTGTTTACCGTAGTTGTAAGGTGCTGGCAAAGCTTGAAAATGCACGTTGAAAATGGTGGAAAAGTGCTTGAATTTGACTTTGGAAAAGGTGGAGGAACCCTGATGAATATCTGTGTATTTGTTGTGGATAGTACAACAGTGTGATCAAGATTTGATACTAACAGTAAGATTCTCTGCCATCAACAGGAGGCATCCAGACGTTTCTCCATGCCGACGCCAGGTCTGGAGAGTCAGCTCAAACAGGAAAACTTCATCCTCGGCAGCTCAACGTAATACACATATAACTGCTGTTCGTTATATTTTAATGGTGAACAGTTACTGTAGTCCTACAATAGTTGAAATAAACAGGCCCTGTGTGTTACAAAAGAGTGTGTTCCTGTGAAGGAAGTGGCTGTCAGATGCTTTGTAATATGTGTGAAATATGTGACCAATGTGTTGGTAATTTCCTTCATGTTGTAATCTTTCATTCTATAGTTCCTCTGTCAATGTTGAAATCAAACAGTGATGTGTTGTTTTGCAGCATGGATCAGGTGAAGGGTGTGCTGACTCTGCAGGGGGAGGCTCTGACTCAGGCTGTGAGTTCATCTGTCCTCGTTGAGACTGTATTCCCGTCATGTGAAAATCAAACATTGATTTAAGCTCCTTGATAATGTTTGGCTTTTCTTAACAGGATATAAACCTGAAGGTGGCAAAGAGCAGCCAAGCGCTGCACTTTCAGTTCAGAGAGGACAAGCAGTGGAAACTGCAGCAGGTATGTTCTGTATGTCAGTGTGTGACACCCTGGAGCAGTTGGCTGTCTCGTATTTTTTTATTTACTTTTGGGCCCATAAGGAGTTTTTTTTTAATCGCTTTTTGTCCTCTACAATGAACAATTTAACAGAGAGTGTAAAAACTGTATGAACGTAATCAATGGTGGTGTGAAGTTTTTAATAAAATCCTCTTATTTTTTAAAATAATAAATCTATTAGAAAAGCTCTTTCTATAATTTGGTCTGGTTGTAGAAACAGGCAGATTACCAAAACTACCAAAAAGTGTTTCCAAGTAATCATTCTGCCTCTTGATGTTTGCTTTAATCTAAAATTACCATGAAATTCAATAGAAAAAAAGTAGTTTAACATTTGCAGTCATAGTTGTTAAAGGAGCAATATGTAGCCACTGTGTGTGCATGAGTACAGCAGCCCAAGTAGTGAGTTGGAGCTATACACTGTATATTAAACAGTATCACGACCTATTTAGTATACAGTCTGTGGTTGAAGTGAGTTGTTTCCCTCCGCCCCTCCTCCCCAGACACGGCAGGCAGACAAGACAGGCAGGCTGCAGCACGACAGGAGCTCCACAGGAGCGCAGGATGCACCCATCCTTGAAAATAGACAATAACAAGGGACGAGGAGTCTTACACTCTAAGTTGATCAACTGTTTGTAACTTTCAGTTGTCTGACAATGTAAAGTTTACCCTGTTATCTTGAAAACAAAAGCCCACTGCTCCTGAAAATTCATACTCAGGGCGATGACTTGCCTGCCAAACTCCATTAACACTTTGCTCAGTTTAACAGTTATAAACATCTACACCTTCTACAAGATTTGTAATGATTTCTTATGTCTCATAAACAGGCACTAACTCACGCAGTGAACATTCTGCATTAATCTGAACTTTGATTAATGTGAACCTGACATACGAAACAGCTATTCTGGTCTGGAATGAAAATTTCAAAGAGGGACAACGTGGCTGCAGCGTTCTTGTTGAGTGAAGCGAATATTTCAACTTAACATGTTTCATTGATCTCTGAAGACACCTAAATATATTATATATTTTGCTTATTGTTAACAGGTTACTGTATTGTTACTAAAATATTACTCAACAGTTTTGCCTCATCACCATCGTAAAATGTTTCCCCTTTATTACACTTTATTTTTGGCTCCAGATACCCTGTTACATAAATCTCAGTCTAATATTACCCAGATAGACCCAGTGCTCTTACCTGGTTATTACTTTGATAATTGTTGTAACTATTGCCTGAACTATTACCCCACTATTACCATGTTACTAGCTGTAATGTAAAGTGCTGCCAATAATATTAAAGCTGGAATCCTGTCTTACTCATCCTCACAATCCAAATTCTCTTGTCTCCTTCTACCCATCAGATCCAGGATGCCAGGAACCATGTGAACCAGGCTCTGCAGCTGCTGAGCAGCCATGATGAGAGCTACCACTTCAAGACAGGGGCTGAAGTTAATAAGGTCTGTGCTGTGTCTCCTTGTGGCCTGCAGAGCTGATCATGAATCAGATCCCAGTGCTTTGCTGTGTCACTATTACCAGCTTCGTCTTTCTGTTACTGCTGCAGCTCATGGATGCAGTGATGCTCCAGCTGACACGAGCACGAAACCGCCTCACCACCCCAGCGTCCATGACGCTACCTGAGCTGGCCACCAGTGGTCTGATGGTACGGGACATATGACAGTAAATACTACACTAACACTGCTTTGACACGTTTACCTCTTTTCCACCAATTAGCTCTTCAACCAGCTCTGATCAAGATTCTTGGAATCTTGGTGCTATCTAGTCAGCCATCCGAAACCACTGAAATCAAGAGTGTGTCATCAACAGAGAGTGTTGTACAATGTCCGACCATTAGAACATGACATGCTGACCTCAGTTAACACTTCAAGTTGGGCTTCAGTGGTATAAAAGTTATGGTTACAGAATCCTAAATTATCGCTTGTCACTGAATGAAGGCTGCCGTTGCTCAAAACCGAAGCAGAGCTCTTGAGTGTGTGTTGTTTCCTAACTGCAGGAACAGCGTCGCTATGACGATCAGCTCCGACTACATTGAGGGAGAAACCTACTAACTGCAATGGGGTACAGTTGAGTTGAGCTGTTTTCAGGCTTGGGAGGGCTATTTTAAAAATGTATTCCAATACAGTTACTAATTACTAATTAAAAAATGCAGTCAGTAACGTAATCCAAGTATCACAATATTAATGTAACTTAATTGCTTTCCATTACTTTATGCTTTACCTCAATATTAAATTTTGGGGAAATTGTATATATATATATATATATATATATGGTGTTTGTAGGGCTGCAACTAAAATTGTTTTTATCATCGATTAATTGGTTAATTAATTGGTTAATTGATTATTTTCATTGACTGATTAGTTGTTTGGTCCATGAAATGCCAGAAGATGGTGAAAAATGTTGATCACAGCTCAAGGTGACATCCTTAAATGTCTTGTTTAGTCCACAACTCAAAAATAGAGAGTTTGACTTTTTTTCATGAAAAAAATTACTCAAAACTATTTCTTGATTAATTAATCCCGTCACAGTCTTATCACTTGAAAAATAGGAACAATTTTGTTCCTAACATTTAAATAAACATTTTAAGGAAAATGCAGCACCTGTCTCATCTATGTGCGTAAGGGAGACGTTAAATTGCAGATTTTATAAATAGTAAATAAAAGTTTTCAAGAGTTTCTTGATGCAGGGAGCCCCGATGTTTCCTATTTATTAGCATTTTCTGTAGGTTAAATTGCAAGTAGGCAACCTGTTTGATTTGTTTTTCAGTTTTAGCCTCTTTTCCTCATAAAGTGCACCAGACTGACGCATTTATTTGGGATTCCCCCACCACAGTTTGACTAAATAGGGGCCCCCAAACAAGTTTTTGTATAGGGCCCCCAAAAACCTAGAAACGGCCCTGAGCATGAAGCCCTGTGCTGCTCTTCCTCTTCTTCCTCTCCTCAGCCTCTCTGTCTCCTTCCATCAACAGAAAATGTTCACTCCTCCCATGCCCGGGGACGTGATGGTGAACTTTTACATCAACTTAAGCAAACTGTGTCTGACTGTGTACCAGCTTCATGTGCTGCCTCCCAACACCACCAAGGTTAGAACTTGTGTCTCAACACTATATGAAGCTACACACAGCAGCAGCAGCAGCATGTGACTGATGTTTGCAATGTTTTCTTTCTCATCTCAGAACTTCAAGCCAGCTGGAAGCTCAGTGTTGCACAACCCTGGAGCCATGTTGTGAGTCCTGCTTCATCCCTTTCCTTTCTTCTTTCTTTCTGTGGCATACAGTACACCCAACAGATTAAATTAAACAATACAAACTGTATAATGCTGAATGCATTCAAACAAATAGGATATGTATAGTAAATGGAAAATTCCTGAACATTCAAATTGAAAAATAATCTGTCTTCACTGGACTTCAAGGACAGTTTGGAAATCAGTCTGTAAATTCTGGGATTCCAGGGTTCTGTTAGGCACGATGTGATTATCTAAGTCTCTTTCATGTTTCTTTGCTGTTGCTGTGAACATTGTCCTCCTCAGCGAGCTCAACAACAACCGGTTTGAAGTGAGCCACGTTCACAAGGTGGAGTGTGTGGTGCCTTGGCTCAATGACACTCTGGTGTTCTTCACCATCTCCCTGCAGCTCTGTCAGCAGCTCAAAGACAAGGTGGGTGTCTCTCCTGGAAGACGGCTGCCAACATGTTAAATACTCACTCAAGATATTCTCACTTGATGAATCTTACCTGCACTCAACAATCAATATGCAAACAACAGAGCTGTGAAGTGTGAGGGTCTGCTGCTCACCAGAGGGGTTGAGAATTCAAAACACGTCATTGCAGTTGAGAACAAAAGACAGCGTCATGGTTGCTGAATTCATAATGTAATAATTAGTTTTGCAAGATGAAATGAAGTGTATTGTTATCAGAGATTCTAAGAATCTAGAGCGCAACAGAGTCAACAATGAAAAAGAAGAAGAGTCAAAAGTCTCTTCTTACATTTTCAAAGCAGGATCATTAGTTTAGTTTTCATGCATTTGATGTAATGTGACAAAAATGATGTAAAACACAAAAAAGACACAAGATAAAAACAAGGTAAGATGTAACAAGACAAGAACAACAAAAAACATGTAACAAGACAAAAAATGACACAGCAAGAAGGACCTAATGAGACATAGAAGACGAAACAAGACAAAAATGCTGTATATAAATTGATAAGAGTGTCTCTTGTGTCCTCCTGTCCCTACAGATATCTGTCTTCTCCAGTTTCTGGAACTACAGACCTTTCTGATCCACCCCCCCGTGTCCATCGTCCAGAGACCGCTCACATCCAGACTGACCACACAAGTGTAAGGGACATCCTATGAAGGCTTTTATTTTTTTATGATAAATTTATCATCCAGTCATTCAGTTCCAAGTGTTGCATGATTAGCTAAAGGAGCCAATCAAACCTGACAGACATGAGTGTCTGACTGACATTCCTCTCGTGTGTGTGCTGTATCTCCAGCGCTGACTTGAACCTCTCAGTGAGTGAATGTGATTGTCGCTATTAGATATTTTTTTTGTGTCATTCAAACAACTTAGTACTTACTGAGTATTTATCTGGTTCTTACCCCAAAGTCTTCTGACCGTCTCGTTGTGTGGAACACTAATTTGTGCGCTCAGGGTTGCAGCACTCAGAGGTCACAGTGGGAGTTTGTTTTCTGAAATACTCTGAGTTCCTTCACAGCAGTTTCTTCATCTGTTTGCATTTCCTCACACTTTGTTTATCACAGGCTTCACCTCATTTACATGTCAGAGTTAATTTTGTAGTCATGCTCAAGTCTCACTAAGCCAGTGTATGTCCTCTAGGAGCTTTGTCAAGTCTGAGAAATCTTTTCAAACTCATAGTTGGTTTGTTCTTCTCTGAATCGGTGAGTGAGTTGTTGGTAAACTTGGGTTTTCCCCTGGTTCGGCCCACACATTTCTAATAGAAATCCTGTTTTGGAGTTGGAAGAAGCGGGCATTTACGGGGAAGGACGGCCCAACAAAGACATCACGGTCCAACAGTAAGGACTGCCTGATGGCCCTGGGGTCATCAGACAGTGCTTGAAAAAGTTTTAGAAAATAGTCTTGGGAGAAACAAATAACTGGGTTGAGATCGATCATTTTTGTACATACAGATACACTGTTGAATCTGTTGTACTGTAAGAAAATTTGTCCATCAGGACCATTTTTAGAAGAATAATTATTGGAAACAGTTACTTGAAAGCCATGAGAAAAACTGGCAAGACACACAGTAGAGTAGAAAGTAACGTTAGCTGTGTTACAAATTCACGTACTTCTGTACTTCCTGTTTTGAGTTCATAAGTGCGTTCACATTGACATTTATGGCAAAACAAAGTGCACTGCAAGTACCCGGACGTTGTACTCAAAACAGCCACGCTGGACAATTGTAGGAAAATTGTACTTCAGTATAGTACTTGAGTAAATGAACTTTGTGAAATTTTAATCTGGGCCAGTAGATCCTTGACCCCCTTGTTATTGTTGGACCCTGGATATTGTTGCATCATGGGGTTTGTAAGATCCAGTGTTTTTGGAACTTGACCTAAAAGTCAGGATATCTCCACCTTCCCTGCACAGATTTTGTTCCACTAGATGCACTCATCTGTTTGTTTTAAGTCCCCTCTCTAGAGACACAACACAAAAACACACTAAAAACCTGTACTAATCAAACCGTCCAGAGTACTCACGGTCTCCTAGATGACACTCAACACGACTTTCAGAGGATTTAGTTCAGGTGTTGCACAGTATCTTACATATATGGGAAATGCACCGCTGCTGCAAAGGGAAGTCAAAAAGTTTTACAAGGGGAAAATTAAAAATTCATAGATGTGAAGGGAGACAGTACGAAGAAAACTTTTCCCACTGTGATCTTTTAGTGGATCCAAACATGTTGGTGATGGAGATTCCTCATTCACTGAAGTTACAGTATCATGTGTTTGTGGCCCAGTTCCAATGTCTGCCCCTCCACACTCACACACAGCTGCTCGAGAGCTCCTGTACGAGGCCGAGAACAACAGTGCTTACAGTTACTTAAAAAAAAATTATCTGTTATTATGAACTTGTGATCTCGAGAACAGCAAGCACGGCTGTTCTCTGCTTCCCATCCTCTTGAGTGTGAGCTCTTAATGCACACTTTTTGTGTCTGCAGCTCTGCAAACGTTCATCGTTGTACAAGATTGTCCAGCTAAGGGCTGTTCTGATATCAGATTTTCACTACACAATTATCATGGTCAAAAGAATTCACAGTAATGATGTTATCATGATATCTATAGAACGTTTGAGGAAAAAAAATGCCATCAGTCACATTAATCCTTAACTTTCTTTATTGTGTGTTTTGTCTCATTTTTGGCAAATGAAGAGTGTAAGGAGGTGGAAGGAGAGAGTCTGTGACCAGATCTGTATAAAAGTACAGTTACACTCAGGCTGATGGTGAAAGGTTTTGTGTGTGGGGTGTGTTGGAGTAACAATGGAAAGAAACAGAAATGATTGAAGAGCATCATGTGTTATTAGCATGATATCAAGATTTCATTTTTTAAATATCACGACACCCCTGCAGCAGAACCAGAGACTTCATCGTTTATATTCTACGCATTACCCAGAGTGCAATTCAAAGGTAATCAGTTGGGTGCGAGATTGGGTTCAAATTGAACTTGTGAGCTCGTGGTTCTGACTTGGGGAGTTGCATATTGCGTATATTGGTGTTCAAGTGGTTTAAATCATGGGAATGTTGATGCTACAGCGTCATGGACGCCAAAACTGTCAGCGTCCTTAGACATATATGCGTAGACGCCGCACTGACCTTTGGATCGTATCGTTGTTGTTGCTGCCATGTGTTCATGGTCAAGACTGACCCGTGAACAAATACATGTAAACAGAGGAGCTGCCGATTTTTGAATCGAAAGCACGACAACCTTTGGTTCTCTACTGATCTCAGTGAGTGGTGTTATATTTAAGGGTTTATGTTCTATGTGGAGTGAAAACTTACTTCTAACTTACTCCATGTAGACTGTAGATCATAAACCCTTGAATATCTCTTTAGAATTTGGAAACAGGTAATTACAATAACACCAATATGACATTAACGTGGCATTGGGGTGACATTGGAGCTAGGCCAGTGTTGTTGTTTTTTTGTTGTTGTTGTTTATGATCCCATTTGATGGAAAAAACATAACAACTCACATTCCCTGTTTGTTACTACATGATGTCTGTAAATGATAAGCTACTTCACACTTCTATGATTTCAAATGTTTCTGCTTTGTTCATATTTATTTTTACACGTTTTGCACATGTTGTTGATTCCCTGTGAACCAAACACTAATCCAATCATGAACAAATGACTTCATTCCTGTAAGTGTTAATCTGTTTCGAAAAGCTGCCTATTATATAAAATGTGGAAATTATTTATCTGATATCTGTGCAATAAAAAATATTGTAAACAGTATGTTCCTCTCTACCTGAAGCTACGTCGACCATTTAATGACTGTGAGTGTACTGAAGGATATAAACCCTGTATGTTTGAGTCCAGGTCCACTCTACAGATCGAGATCAGGCAACAACAAGGAAAGACACACAATGAAAACACTGATGTCTTTATTGCTTCAGTTGCTGTCAGGACGTCCTACAGAGAAATCCAAAACACTCCAATCAATCTGAGGAAAGGCACACAGAAAAGAATGGTCCTCTGGAGAGACTCACTGATGATGGTCTGACTGAGTGGACCACAGTGAGCTGAACAACAGAAAGTCAGAGACAGCTTTACATATTCACACTCAGTACAGTTTTTGATCATCAAGTGAGTTAGAAATACTGTAAAGTCATAAGACACAGCTGATAAACAAAAAGAAAAACATGACATCGCACCCTGCATATGACAGCTGGGTATTAATTAAGACATCTTTGAAAAAGAGACACTTAACAATCCGTGTTAAGACGGGTGTTCATCAGAACATACATCAAACAAATCGAATAAAATTCAAGCCAAAATAAATGTTAAGGCCAAAACTGATGAGCAGGTCTCTGCTGGCTGGACTAATATAATGACACGGGGCTGGTTTCACAAAGACAGTTTAGGCTAGTCTGTAGTGTTAAGACTAGTCTTAACTTTGCTCTTGGTGGTTCCCAAACTTTTGGCATTCTGACCTTTCAGAAGCCAAAAAAGTTTAATAGAACTGATTTAAAAAAAAAAAGATTCAAAAGTTGAATTTTTGTGAAATAAGGTTAGCAGAATAAAATCCGCAAACTTTGATCAGACTTTTAACAAACTTTTATATTTTTATTTCAGAATTGGATATGTGACATTGACCGGTCAGGCCGGTCATGCTGAAAACCGGCCAGTTCCGGTCTCTGGCTGGTCGATCGGCGCATCCCTGCTCCTCTCAGCATTTTTTTGGTTTTGTTTTGTTTTGTTACACTCTTCACTAAACTTTCCAAGTAAAAAGTCCTTCGTCAGCTTCGTCTGAGTCAAAGTCTGTCTTTGTGAAGCCGGCCCTGGTTAGAATTAATTCAGGTAAATACTGTATGACAAGATGTAACTGACAACTACAAAACAGAGTGGCAAGCACCAGCAGTGGGGGGGGGGTGCTTGCTGTTTGATCTGGCTGTCTAACCTCCAACAAATTTTTGATACAGACTGAAATGTGCATCTTCATCAGTCAAGTACCCAAAGTTTGAATCCTCATCCTCTTCTTATTCTTTGATCAAAAGGTTTCTGAAGTTGTATGAAGACTGTTTTCAGTTTTAGGCAAACGTCTTTTTAACAGCTGTGAGAACAACAACACGTTCTCACAGCTAGAAGAACGTGCTTATGTTCCTGAAAGTGAGCTATCTGAAAGCACGTGTTTTGGTGGTACCGAAACTCAGCCAAACACCTTACTTGCTAGAATGGGCCGGTGCTGATGTCATCACTTTCATATACTTCTGATATAACGGACATGATTGTTGGATTACAAATTGATGATTATTTAAAGGGATAGTTGAGATTATTTGAAGTGTGCTTGGAGAGGTCAGTGTGAGTAATTTTTTAAGAAAAAAAGCACCAATTCTCTGATGTAAATGTGAATATTTTGTTTGTTTTTGTTTTTTTTACTCCTCTCAAAGTAAACTGAACACCTTTAGGCTGTGGACATTAAAGACATTTGAGGACGTCGTCTTGGGCACTGATCAACGTTTTCTGAGATTTTATGGACCAAACAAATGATTAATCAAGAATATGTCTTACAGATAGAAAAACTTGAGAGATAGGTCCAAACATCTGGAGCACACACTGCGCACATCTGTGTGCTCCACATGTTTGGACTGTGACAGGATTAATGAGTCAGTTAATTGTTCTGAGTTATTTTTTAAGAAAAGAAAATGTCCAAAAGCTCTGATTTCTGCTATTGCAAAAGTATTGCAATTACAGTTTCAAGCACTTCAGTCACTTTTCAAACCTTGAAAACACATTAAAATTCAAGCATTTTCAAGGATTTCCATCACCTGTAACAGTGGTTTCCCATCAGAAAAGGCTGTCCTTTCTCTTTAAGAGCAGTTTACTCATAATTCACTATTCAGTCTAAAAAAACAGTTGTATAATGTGTTCTGTGATTCTCAAGTCTGGGGGGGGGCAAACCCTGGATTGAGTCATAGTGATGTCATCAGAGTTCTCTCGGAGATGACGAACATTTAATAAAAAGTCTGTCGTAAAAACTGAAGACGCAGTCTTTGAAAAGTTGCGGCTGTTTAGACGCGGGGGGTAAAATGAAAAAAGAGAGTGAGTTGAATTGAGGAAAATGTCGGAGCTGAGCTGTGCTCCCTCTCTTTAAGAACGGGAACAGACGTACACTAAACAGTGAACCTAACAGCATACAAAAGTTTTTTCTTTGATTGTATAGTTTCGTATATCACAAAATGTGCAACAAATATAGTCTTTTCCTATATAGATCTGTAGGAGAGCGGTGACACATGATGTCAGCAGACTTAAAGGGATACCTGGACATGATGAAGTATGTTGGGTAAATGAAGCATCCATTAACAAACACTGCTAACTAAATATGAGGCTATTTTCACCCAAAAATATAATTACAATAAAGAGCAAAAGGAAGACTAAGAGAAAATGTGTTTATCCTTATGTAGGCTACTATCAATTCAATATAAAAAACAAAAAGGAAATACAAAGATCAAATTGTCTTGGAAAAATAATCAAATTGATTGTGCATGTTATTTTTGTTATCATTTCCCTTAAATAAAACTTAAAAACATCCTCTGTACTGTAGGCGTATGGCTGCTACTGATACTTCTGTCAAACTGGATGTCAAGGCAACGCTTTAAGAACGATGTGTCAACAAGGTACACCAAGATAACAAATATTTTAAAAAAAACAAACAAGACTAAAGGTTCTACAGCCACGCTAGCTGTGAGGTTGTACGCAGGCACAGTGGTGCTTTGAGCTAAATGCTAACACCAGCATGCTAACATAGTCACAACAACTTTATGCTGATGTTCAGCTGATGCTTACCATCTTAGTTTAGTCTGTTAGCATGCTACAATGTGCTAATTAGCACTAAGTCCAGCTGGGGCTGATGGGAATGTGATTAGTTTGCAGGTATTTGGTCATAAACCAAAGTGCAGGACAAATTGAAATAGTGAAACTGGATGATGACACATTTTTTGGCAAAATGTGTGCAGTAGTTGCTGGGATATTTCAGTCCGGACCGAAGCGGTAACCTACACTGCCGTCCCTAGAACCCCGCTGCTAGCATGGCTAAAACAGAGTCTCCACCAGAGCACAGCTGTTCTGTGCGCCACCCAAGAGACTGAGTGACGTGTCGCTCTATTTCAGGCAAGCTTCACGCACCTCCAACCTATTTTATCTGGTTAAAATGGATATGAGATCCTTGATATTTGTGTTTCTCCTCATTAAAGGGAGGATGAGAGACTAATTAAAAAGGCTGAGAGGAAGTGGCACCTTTTAAATGATCCACAGTAGTCTTTCTAAATGGAATATCCTCAACAAGGACGGGGTTTGGAAGGAAAACGTTAAAAGTACAAGTAAGTAAAGTGTCCTGCAACTATATAGAAGCACGGGTGATTTAAGAAGATTACGTTAGTTATGAATAAATAACTCAGGCAAGCGGAAAACCCTGCTGAAAACACGTCGACGAAAAGAAAAGAGCAGCAGCAAAGACAAATGAACCTTTTGGCGTACCGCTTGAAAAACTTTAAATCTTCCTCAGTCAGCATGAAACCATCTGTCACAGCATCTCTGTGAACCCTGAACACCTCCAGAGCAAATTAAACAACTAACTGAGCGTTCACACTGTCAACACCTTTGAATTAATACTGCAAAAAAACTCATCATGTATTTACTTTGCAAGGCACAAAAATCACAAATTCACAATTTCCTGAGTCTTTCAAAGACTCGTAAAGCACTGTTGATTCTATTCATTTGTGATGAGGCAAAGTTTTTTGCAGCTTCCCCTGATCCTCTAACACACCACTGTGAATCAAGCCACAGAGCTCTTGCAGAATGAGTTTCATTTGCTGCAGCTTTTACTGTTAAATCTTGAACCGGTTATCCCACGAGGCAGCTGGATTCACAAGATCACATGAGAATCCATCTCGCCAGGTGGTGCAGCCAATCAGCGTCCTAAGAGGGACTAGCGGCAGTTACGGCCGTGGTTCTAGGTGTGACGACAGTGAGAAGCGTCCATGAAAGCAACTCGTCTCAATGGTGGCTCCTGAAGAGTTTAGCGTAGATGCCGTGATAGCATCAGTTATATCAGAACTGGAGAGTATCATCCAATCACCTGTAACGTATTTTTTGAAAGTGCCTGCCCTTTTCCAAACAGTTTCTAAAGACATCATTTCTGAGGCGGTAGCTGGTGTTAACTGTATGTGAAAACTTTTAAATAAAAACAAATCGAGTCATGTTCCATGTATTTCTTCTCTCATGGAAGTAGAATATTTGTTTCACAGTTTGAGCATGACGTGATTTAGGTGGCTAGGTTTAGCAAAGTGTATCCATACAAATGTATTATTAACAGCTTAGTTGTTTACAGTATCAGTACAGTATTGGTAGCTGTATCAGCAGATACTCAAAAGTCGCAGTACTTGCATCAGCATTGGACACGGAAGAAGTGGTATCGAGACATCCCTAATGAATACATAGACTTGATTGGGTGCTATCTGTACTCGTCCTGTTGTGATCAGTCCCTTTAGAATTTTAAACTCACAGTGAGCACGGTGTGAACGCACAGTCAGTGAAACATACACTGTTATTTCATTTTAGCAATGCAAACTCTTATTTGGTATCGATATTCGAGCTTCAGCTGATGAAGCAACACTCTGATGTCAGGAGTCTTTCCTTCACACAACACTAATCCTACCTTTTAAGTACAAATACAATAAATAAAGAAGAGTAACAGGCGTATTGCAGAGATCTTGTGAGGATCAGGTGTGTGTGTGGTGATATGTGTGAAAGAGAGAGTGGCAGTAGGAAAATAAAGCAGCTGTGAGTCGGTGAACCCTGCAGTGGAAGAGAGGAGGCTCTGAGCAGCTCACACAGAGAGGGACACGAAGCTGTTGTACTGCTCGATGTTTCTCTTCAGGATGTCCGAGCAGGGCCCCAGGACTCGCTCGAAGCGTGGCCGGTCCAGCTTGACGCACTTGAGGGGTCCGCAAGCGGTGACGGTGGCGGCGCGGGGCCGGTTCATCAGCAGGGCGATCTCACCTGGAGGGGACAAAGACGACCGGTTATACGAGGTTCGCACAGGCTTATCAGAGTGATCACAGTCTGTCAGGGTCACTTACCAAAGTAATCTGATGGTCCGAGTCTGCCGACCTCCACGAACTCCTCATCCTCTGACCGCCTCTGAAGCACTGCTGCTGTCCCCTGACAGCACAACAAACACATCTTCAACTACACAACTACAAAAATAAAAGCTTACCTCACGTTTTAGACACATTCGCTGCGCTGGGACAGAGTATTAGTCTGAACTGACAGTAATCTTTAGTCAATCACACCACTGAATGCTGTGTCAAAACCAAACATCCTACTCTCTTTGAAATAAGTTCCAAAAGGGTTGAGGTTCTACCCAGAACCACTTGCTTCAAGGGTTCTATGTAAGACAAAGGATTAAGAACTCTTTTCATCCAAAGAACCATATTTAGAAAGAAGAGTTCTTCAAAGATTGTTGAAATCCTTGAAGAACTCTTTGATCAACGGTTTGTCAAGGGTTTTTAATACCACGATATAAAAGGGTTAGAGGTAGAGTGCCCTGGGTGGGTTCTAGATAAAACCCTAGATAGATAAAACAATTCTCTGTAGAACACCACAGGGCCATTTTCCATTAAATTAGCTCTGTTTCTGTACGTCTAGTGAACTGGCGTGCACTTCCACTAGTTAAGAGTAGAACCACTGTAATCAAGACTGGCATCAACAGAGGGCGCTGCACAGCAGCCAGTGGAATATGACACGCCGACTTTGGTTCCCCTGGAAAACCTGCTATTTTTTGGTTCCAGCTGGGAACTAAGTTTCCAGACAGACAGAAGTTATTTTTAGTGGAAATTTGGGGTTTTGGGTTTCTAGGTAGAACTCTCTGAAAGGCTTCCAAGTGGAACCTTTGTAAAAGGTTTTAGCAAGCATGAAAAAGAGTTCTTCTATGGGGATAAGCTGAAGAACACTTTATGGTTCTTGTTTGCACCTTTGTTTCTAAACGTGTATACCAACCAGTCTGAGATGACTGGCGTGCAGAAGGTGGTGTACGCGTACCTCCAGGATGATGAAGAACTCATCTCCAGGTTCTCCCTGCACTACAATCTTCTGGCCGTCCTCAAACTGCACCGTCTCCAGGGCGTCGGCCACCGTCAGACGCTCCCACTTATCC
The DNA here is from genome assembly GCA_034769285.1 of Lutjanus argentimaculatus. Lineage (NCBI taxonomy): Eukaryota > Metazoa > Chordata > Actinopteri > Lutjaniformes > Lutjanidae > Lutjanus > Lutjanus argentimaculatus. Next base: position 461,650 of record JAWZSL010000044.1, on the reverse strand, counting down.
AGAGACTCTGTTGAGGAACACAGTACATCAACTCATCTGGATCTTAGGTACACTGTGATGTGGACGTGGAAGCTCAAAGAACCGATTCATAAAAGTCAAAAACTGATTTTCTAATTGTCAATTAACATGAAGTTGACGGAGCTAAAAGAGCGGAACTGAGCTTTGAGCGCCCGGACTGTCTACAGTGTACACGTGCTAGAGTTATCAGCAGTTAACGGAAATGTACTTCATCCTCTCAAAAGGCAGCGGTTCCGATCGTTCTTTAATTTAGTGTCTAAATAATTGCATTTGCAAGACAAGTGGGAATACTTTTTACCATCACCCGGAGACATTAAGACGTGAATGGAGCGGGGCAACAATCAGCTGTAAACGAGAGCGGCTGAGCGACACACACCACGGCATTTAACAACTTTGACGAACTCAGTGATGAGGAAAGTAACTCTCTGCTCAGTCTGTTTCACCACAAAACTCTGTACCTGCTCTGTATGTTGGACAGCGAAGTCTTTCCTCAGAGCTCACAGTGCAGCAGAGAGGCTGCTCTCTACTGCTGGAGACACATTAGCAACAACACATGCAGCAAAACACTCTGCCCCCACCTCATTTTATTATTGTCATACAGGCAATCAAATCAGATAAAAAGATTTCCCCCGTATGTGTAATATATGCGTCATACTTATTTCTAAACTCGGCTACTTCTTGAGTTTTGGTGAGAAACGGCTGGACACAGCAGCTCAATGGCAGCTTGTGTTTCAAAAATCGAGCCTAAGTCACGCTGCCTCCAGTGGACCACCATGGGACCTAAACTTCTACTACAAAATTATGAACTGTAGTCAACGCTGAGAGACAAAATTATTTTTTGATCCAGTTTTTGATTCAGTCCTGTAAGAGGTGTCATGATTTTCTCCCTCTAGAAGCTAACGTTAGTGGCTGAAGCTATGATGCCTGGGTGTTTCCGTTATGGGATGTAGTCACACAACAGACGGTCTTTCTTGTTCTTTGTCTTCACAGCTGATGAAAGCACCAGGAGTCGCTCAATAAAACACTTCAGTTTCAAGTGGCAGTGGGATTGGCGTCGATGATGTATATTGAGCGAGACGAAAGATAAAGTTCACTAAACTCTGACAAACCTACCACAAACTTTCTTTACTTAAATTGACAAACAACATATGTGTAAGTCGAGCCACAGTTCAAACGGAATCAAAAAATCATTTCTCTCTTGACGTAGATTACCGTTCATATATTTTCTGAATTGAGGTCTCAATAGGGGCGGGACTTAGGCTCTCTATAAAATGATGAAGAACAACTGAGAGCTCATTCTCACCTAAAATGGACACCTTGCTCAGGAACTCTTCATACATCTTGCGCTTTCTCAAAGTGCTCCCCTGAAACAAATCAGTCACCAAAAACCTGATCAGAACTTTGAGGTACATTTAAAAACCTCAAGTCATTATTTCACATCATTCTTTTGGTCAGGTTTGTCATTTTTACCATCAGTATCCTCCTGTAGCTCTCTCTGTCAATGCCCCACAGCTTGACGTCAGACTTGGCCCGGACCGTGGCCGCACGAGGGGTCCCATAGATCAGAGCCAGCTCCCCGAAACTGCCTCCCTCACCGATGCTGGTCACCAACTCATTGTTCACATAAACCTAGAAGAGAACAGACAGCAGAGAGCTGTGATGGAAGAGGTTTCTAATGATGTGGCAGGGACACGTTCTGTATCCATCCATTAGAGCTACAATGTGATAAAATTATGCTAGTGTGGGTGGAGGACTGAGTCTGATACCAGTCTGTACTCCATCAGCTAGAGTAGAGCTGTTCAATATATATATTGTATATATATTGTATATATATAATATATATTATATATATATATATATATATATATATATATATATATATGTATATATATATATATTATATATATATATATATAATATATATATATATATACACATATATATATATATACATATATATTTCATGGGCCAAGAGAAAAATGTCTATGAATAGCTCAATATCAATAAATAGATGCTCTTTCTGTCTAGCAAAAATATTTCAGTATAAAATATTTCTAGCAGTTATTTCTTATGTCACCATTTTATTTCTACTTAATTCTCCACCTATTTTCCTGCTTAGTCACAAACTAGTTTAATCAGCTCATCTTTTTCTCTTCAGTTCTCTTCTCCCCACACTATTTTAAATTCTGCAGTAGAATCTATCAGAACTACTTTAGAATGTACCAGTTTCTGCTTGAAACTGCTCACGACTAGGTCTGTGGATTATGTGAGTAACCGGGTCATGATTTGTGGAAAGCCACACTGGTTCTGAATTTTTCAAATGTATTTTTCTGGCTCTTTGAGCACCACAAGCCAAGTGACATTTAGTCTCATTATACTGGAGAGAAGACAGACATCTCTGGGGCCACAATCTCCAAAACTCTGCAGCTCACACCAAAAAAAAAAAAAAAGAAATCTAGATGGATAAATAGCACTACAAGCCAGAAAAAAATATGTATTTTTGATTTTGGGGTGAACTTTCCCTTTAAAGCTGCTGCAGCTTCACAGAGCTACATGCTATAGTATATCAGGCTGTGAGATCTTCTTTTTCACAGCAGCCATATTGACATGAAATATTTGCGTGAACACAGGTGTCAGCAATGACACTAATTGAGGTCTTGTTCCATTTAGTGAAGCAGAGTATTTTCAGTGAGCAGCAAAATGTATTTTAGCAGCTAAATAAAGGACCACCAAAAAAAAAAAAAAAAAAAATCAATATGGGTTTAAGAGTACGCTGTATTTAGAACATGTTTGCCACTTTGTTTTGTCGTCAGGCAGCGTTTTCCAACGGGGAACTGAAGCCGCCATCTCTGCTCTCTTTACATTCACCAGACTCCATGAACAGAAACAGTCACAGGAGCTGTAGGAGTTTGTGTTTGTTTGTTAGACTGTGCTATTGTTTGACTTTGGTGTGACTTCAGTTTTTTAGCACATTTGTTCGGGTCTGAACCAACGTTCTCCACAGTTTTAAGAATTAACCTATTTTCTAGTGGTGGACCAGCAGCTCCTATGACCTGCGAGGTAAAATGTCTGTTTTTTTTCTAGGGGGTTTTGTGTCTGTGAAGACAGCACAGTTCACTGTCGGTAAAGGATATCTGACAGCAAAGTAAAGCGGGGAAAATGTTCTAAATATAGTGTACACTTAAACTGATATTGATGTGGGCAGCAGGTTAAATCACTGTTTGTGTTAGGAGTGATATAACAGCTTCAGTTCCACATTGTTGAGCAACTGCAGGAGAAGAAGCAGAGTTTTGTTGCACTCACATAGCAACTGACATGAACTTTTTATGATTATGGAATTAATTGTGGAATTTTCATGATAAATCTCCGAGCACAAACACACCCAATTCAAACCCAAAACAGGAAAGTAAACAAAACTTAGATGACAATATTTCAAATCTGGATTAAATCTGATTTCTTATACTTTTTATATGCTTACTTGCATGTACATAAGACCCTAAATTACATAGTTAGAAGACTACTGTGGATTAGGGTTTACAGAGGCTTTAATGTTTCCCTCACTGAACCACTAAAGCACATCTAATTAAAGAGAAAGACAACTTTTCACAAAACAGCACAAGAACAGAAGAGAGAGATCTTACATCCATTTCTCCCTGATCGATAACGTAGAAGTTGTCTCCTTCATCACCTGGAACAGGAACAGGAGCTCCATGAATGAATGAACAGAAGAAAAACACAACAATATCCGTGTGAAATGGGATTAAAACTCACCCTGTTGGATGACTGTCTCTCCAGCGATGTAGTTGACAGAAAACATGGCATCAAAAATGTCACTGGAGGGGCAGAAAAGAGGCTGATTAGCTGGAAATGCTTTGGGAAAGGATTGTTAAACCACCACACTGATTGTTGCCGTTACCTTCTCTCGTTGTCGTCCAGGTGTGCAAACAGCACGTTCTTCTCCATGGCTTTGGCCAGGGCGGCCATGCTCTTGTAGTCTTTTGGGATGACCTTGGGTGAAAAAAGCTAGTTTAGATTCCCCTGGCAAATTTCAGTGAATATTGATGCTGCCGTACACGAAAACGAAAATTAATACTGCTGTGATCACACAAGTTATATGATTGGTTTGTGTCCTCTAATCAGGGTCGACACCCGCCCCGTTTACTACGGTATTGTCCTGTTTTTAAAAATAAAATGCACTGTCCTTTGCTGAATCAATATGAGATGCAGTTTGTCCCGTATTTTCAGTGTCTAATGTGACACACAAAAGATGTGGTAACATTTTTGTTTATGTTATTACTTACCATAAGAGTTAATAGTTACTGTGTATGTATTCCAGCTCTTGCAAATATGTTTTAAATAAATTTTAAGGGACTTTTATTCAGTCTTTACGGACTTTTCTTTTTGGTGCAGTACCCAAAAACGTCAGTAGGTGGCAGCGGGGCATTGGGCAGCTGACTGAAACTCTGTTTTGTCCTCTTGTTGACCCTCCTGTCATTCTGCTACATGAGGTCAATGCAGTAACAGCCAGATGTTGTCCTGTCTGCTCATTTCACCTTTTTATCAGAGGATCACTGTTAGTGCAACACTAACACTCAAAGTTTCCTTGAGGAGGTGATGTTTATTATAGGGCTGCGACTAATGTTTATTTTCATTGTTGATTAATCTGTTGAGTATTTCCTTGATTAATCGATTAATTGTTTGGTCTATAAAATGTCAAAACATGATGAAAAACGTCCATCAGTGTTTTCCTAAAGCCTTTTTTGTCAACCACCCAAAAATACTGAGTTTACTGTCATGATGGAGTAAAGAAACCAGAAAATATTCACATTTAAGAAGCTAGAATCAGAGAATTTTGTCCTTTTTTTCTTAAGAAAAAAATTAGTCAAACATTGTTTTTTTTACATTCCAAGCTGTCAAATTTATCACTTTTTTCATATGAGCAGCTGCAGATAAATACAATCCAACCCACACCCCATGGCTTAAAAGTTTAGAATTCTGATGCATCGTGAATCATTTTATCATTGAATCGTTGCCCCCTGAATCGTAACTGAATCAAATTGTACAAATCGTAATCGTACAAAAAGTACAGAAACCAGAAAATATTGACATTTAAGAAGCTAGAATCAGAGAATTTTGACGTTTTTTTCTTAAAAAAAAATGAGTCAAACCAATTAATCAATAGTCAAAATAGATGGCAATTAATTTTATGACCGATTCATATTTGATTAAGCTGTCAAATTTCTCACTTTTTTCATGCGTCCTGTATACTGGAGCAAGAGACTGAAAATTGCGACCCCTTGTCAAAAACAGACTCTGAACCAAAAAGCCCCCCCCCCCCAAAAAAAAGGGGGCTACTTCTGCAGATAAATACAATCCAACAATACAATCCATCATTTTATCATCGAATCGTTGCCCTCTGAATCGTAATTGAATCAAATCGTGAGGTACCCAGAGAGTCCCGCCCCTGTCCACTGACCTTTCTGACGTAGGAGGCTGCATCTTCCTCAGTGTACACCTCAGCACTGATGGCTCCTCTCCGGCTCCGAGCCTTGACCACGGGGTTCATGGGGGGAGAGACTTCGTCCTCACGGGAGTCTGACCGTGAGCTAGACTTCTGCTGCATAGCCATCTGCTGGGCCTCATCCTGCAGAGTGGCAAGAACAAAAAAAAAAAAAACGCACCTGAGGCACTCAAAGACTCATGAATCAATCAACATAGAGCACGACATGACAGGGCTCAACAATGAGGATTGGCCGCTTGGCCGGTGCAGCTAAAGTGCCATGTCAGGCAAGTAAATCTGGCAACTCACTTGTGACTGAGCAAGTGGTAAAAAAGAATTTAACTATTTTGATAACTGATTAATGACTGGAGTCATTTTTCATGTAAAATGGCAGAAAATGCTGTTTTCCACCTCTCAAATATGGAGATTTCCTGCTTCTCTTCATTTATTATCATATCAAACTTACTAAATTTAAAGACCTCACCTTTGAGGTCTTTAAATGTTTAGACTGCCTTTTTTTCCTGACATTTCATAGACATCGCAGCTCTAGATTAAACATGACAGTTTACTTTACTCCTTGTTGTTATTAAATAAATGCTAGTAAAACAATCTGGGCAGGGGAAAGTAAAAATGTATTTCTGGAAAGTAGCCCCTTCATGCATAGTGGTCACTACAGTCCACAGCTAATAAAAAGCCATTTTCTTGTATATGCATGGCTTTTGATGTTATAGTTTAGGGCTGTAATTAACGATTATTTTCATTATTGATTAATCTGACGATTATTTTCACCATTAATTGATTATTAATCGATGAGTGGTTTTGTCCATAAAATGCCAGAAAATGTTGAAAGAATGTTGATCCAGTGATCGTCCTCAAACGTCTTTTTATGTCAAAAACACAAAGATATTCAGTTTACTGTCATAAGAGGATTAAAGAAACCAGAAAATATTCACATCCGAGAAGCTGAAATCAGAAAATTTGGGCATTTTTTACAAAAAGACATAAAATGATTGATCAATTACCAAAACAGTTGCTCGTTAATTTCATAATTGATTAATAATTGATTAATCATTGCAGCTCAAGTATAGTCCATCAGTCACCACAGTGAACCTTACTGCCTCATCTCATACACTGCCACCCACTGGTCAGTCCTTGTAAATGCAGGAGTATCTTGCCAGTCCTTCTACAGTAGGAGACCTTAGCAGGTAAATACAATGTTTTGACATCAAGTAACAACTAATGAGTGATATGGATGTAAAAATTTCCATGTATTGATTTTTTGTTGGGAGGAAATTACGACTGATCATTTATCATAAATCACCACTTTGTTATTTTTGAAAAAACTTTGGCTGTAAACCAGTTGATTTTATATTAGAATGTAATTATTGGTTTCTGTAACAAAAACAACATTTTGTGCATCATAAGTTACATTATGTGAGTTACTGTCTTCATATTTTGTAAATCTCAAGTGCAGTGTGACATAGAAAGATTTGAGAGTGAGGAATTAAACAGTATTTAAAAATTTTACAATATGTGAAAACATTTAACTGCTTTACAAATATGTATCATTTCATATTTTATATATTTTATTGTATCATTTTATTCAAACGCAAGCTGTTCACCTAAGTGAACAAACTGGAAAAACTGCTTGAAAATTTTGAGTTTTTATAAAAAAGAAGATAAATAGGTTTTTTTCATGTCTTAAGAGGAATAAGAACACAAAAAGTCCTGACTGAAGCTGTCATACTTCAAACTTGAAAGTGGTCGTTGTCTGACTCTTTCGCCCAACAGTGCAAGTGTAAAAAAAAAAGGTTAAACCCTGCATGAATTCTCATGATTAATCCTGCTTGAACACATTTCATTATATTCTATATGAACAGTAAATCAAATAAGTGTGTAATTTAAAGGGTTTCTCCCAGCACTGATATCAGAGAGAGCCTCTGCTGCCACATGTGTCGGCACCCACCTTCTCCAGTCTTTGGAAGTATTCCCTGAGGAAGGCCATGGGCTGGTCGGGCCGGGCCGTGCACAGCTGGATGATGCAGTCTTTGAGAAGCTGCTGGATGTTGTGCTTCTGGACATACTGCTCACACTCTCGGAGGCTCCGTTCCTCCTCGCTGCTTGTACTCTTCGATGCCATCTTTGTCTGGTGATCTGGAAGAAGGTGAGCGGGAAACACACTGATGAATCAGGAAGCCGTCTTCTGACATTGTGTAGTTAAAATTTACCCATGGACCAACTGAGAGTTACAAGTAGTGTGCTGAATATGAAGAGGGCCAACCAACAGCTCTTTTTCACTTTACATTCCCCTTAAAGAGACAATTCACCCAAAAATGAAAATTCAGTCATTATCCACTCAAACTCACGCTGATTTCAGCCTAAATCTTCACTGTAGATACTTAGCTTAAAGCCATGTTCATGTGCACATACACACCATCTGAACTGAGTGTGTGTGGTGTGACAGTGTGCGCGTAAATGAACAGCATGACAGGGCTTTAGGAGACGTGTGTTACACCAGACAAGCAGTATGGAGGCATTTTATGTAGGGCTGCACGATGTGGTAAAAAAAAAAAGTCATATCACAATTTTTTTTACTTGACTTAATTGCGATTGTGATATGCAATACCATTAGTGTAAATGGTCACTTTTGCATTACAATTTTCATTTTCATCAACAAAAGAACTGCTAAAATCACGATGATGTGACATTTGTTGGGGTCTGTACCAAACAAACATGTTTTCTTATTTCTTAGAACATTATTTTTATGTTAGAGCATCTCTGCAGCACTACATACTTCATTATAAGGCTGTTTCCTCTCACATGTTTCCTTTATCAAATAATTGCATGCTCTGGTTCCTTGATTTGGATATTGCACATGGCCACATTTTGATTTTGATTATTTTGTAATTACTTGTACAGCCTTAATTTTATGGGTTTTTTTCAGCTGATTTTTTTTTCTGTTTGAAAACTGGTCACCATTCACTTTAATTGTTTGTGAGATTCTGCAACGCTGTCTCTCTCTTTTCCTGTGCATCTTCATTTTTGGGTGAACTATCCCTTTAGTCATGTCAGCCTTGGTTCAGAGGTTTTATGCTGGATTTTCTAACAGATTCTCAGATAAATGTCACACACGATTTTAAAGCTTCCCTGAATTAGAAGAATCCCTTCAGCCCTCTGTATGAGGAACATACTCCACTCAATATGAAAATGATTCAAGTGCCTCTTGACCTCCATTCAGTCCTTAAACAATGTAAAGAGGCCGGTCTGTTTACATCTTTTACGTGGAAGATTAAAGTAACAAGCCTATTTAGAAAACTTAAGGAGTAGAAAGTACAGATAAATGTGTTAAAATGTAGGGAGCAAAAGAAAAAAGTTGTCAGAAAAATAAATACTCAAGTAAAGTACAGATACCGTTACTTAAGTACAGTGACAAGGAATCTGTACTGTATTACTTCCTAACTTTGCCCTTAACTTTACCTTTAGTTTTGACATTGTACTGATACTTACATACACATACTGCGCTTGTTTTATTTTGTGATAACATTGTAGTATTGCTCTATTCTAAGTACTTATTTTAACAGTGTTTTAATGTTAAATATTCCTCAGGTGAAGTACTGCAGATCTGACAGTTTGAACTAAGTATCTACCAAACCAGTTTAAGTGCAGCTGCCTCCAGATGCCCCTGTAGTTGTGAAACACTGGTTAACATCAGCTAATGTTTTGAACGGTTAACTATATGAGTTTGTTAGCTAACGTGAAGTTACTTTCTTCTGGCAGGCGTTTAGTTAGTGTGTAAAGTTAAAAGTCTCTGCAGCTAACGCTGTCGGTCAGTTCTATGCTAATGAAAAAATACTCTTATTATTTACACCTGAGGATTTCACATGATGAGCAGTCAGTGAAAACATGAACACTAAACTAAGTTAGCTTAGCGAGCTAACTGTTAGCCAGCAGAGTCCCGTGTGAAAACAAAGCGAAGAACACAGTCTACACGATAAAACACGGGCTTTGAATAAATGTTCTACAAACGCGTCAAACTACGAACTGTTCACAACGCAAATTCCACCGAAACGCTCACCTGATATAAACTGACGTGTGTCGCGATGCTTGTTTTTCCTCTTGAAAACAGACTTCCACCACTTCCGCCTCGATTCTTTCAGAATAAAAGTGTCCCATCAAAATGGCAAACAGAGCGCGATTTTTTCCCAGGATAGCGAAGTCATTTCCCGCCCTACTCTCACTGCCATTGGCTAATACTCGTCGTCTTGGGTCGTTTGGGTTGGGTAGGTTTAGGCATGATGTTAGGGCAAGCCAATCACAGACAGAGTAGGCCGGGTTATGCCTTCGCCATCATGGAAAAAATAAAGAGAAGATAAAAAATAAAATAATAAATAAATAAACAAATTAAAAAATAAACAATAAAAATATAGATTAAAAAATAAAATGAATAAAATAAAATGAAAAAACTGCATACAGGTCTCAGAAACAGCCGGTTTCAACAAAAATGAGTAATTAAGTCATTAAACCAGTAAATATTCACATTTAGGAAGCTGAAATCAGAGAGTCTGGACTTTTCTTTAAATCAAAAAATGACTCAAAACAATTAATCGATTAATTAATCCCATCAGCCTCTTGTCACTTGAAAAATAGGTCCAAACATGTGGAGCACATGTGTACATGTGTCTTTCCTGTAATAATGATTTTCTGTGATCTATAACAGATTCTCTAATCTGTCAACCATTTTCTCCATTAATCAGTTATTTGGTCCATAAAATATCAGAAAATGGTAAAAAAATGTTGATCAATGCTCCCAAAGTCCAAGATGCCATCCACAACTCAAAGATATTCAGTTTACTGTCATAGAGGAGTAAAGAAAAGAGTAAAGAGTAAAGAATTTTGACTTTTTTTAAATTAAAAAAATGACTCAAAATGATTATCAAAATGGATGCAGATTAATTTCATAGTTGATTAATATTAGATTAATGGTTACAGCTCTATGTGTTTTATGTTCGTTGTTAGGTTTTTCCTTCCTTTGTTGTCCAGATTACATAAACCCATTACATATAATCTGCTGCTCCACTCAGCCTGTTTATCAATTAAGTGAAAAAAAATACTGTCAGATTAATCGATGATTGTTTGTTGCAGCCCTCATCCACTCTAAGGTATAAACACAACTGAGAAGATAAATTACTGACAGTAGAATAAGTTGCTTAGATACACAAACAGCTTTAAAGGCAAAATTATATCCAGAATATATCTCTGCAGGGGCTTTTTTGTATATGGGTGTGTGCATGCAGACTATGCACTGGTGGCTGCCCATAGTAGATCTTGGTTTATCACAACAGACTTGCTCCAGAGGAGGTGCTTGCTCAACAGCTATCAGCAGACACACCCACCTTTCTTCCACTTTGTTCAGTAAAATCACAGTCACTTCCTCCACCCCGTCACACTGCACAGAGCTCTATTCGTGTCGACTGCCCAGAGTCCACGGATAGGACGCAGCCCTGCACCCCCACCCCCACCACAAACTCAGCCTGACCACATCAGTACAGTGAAGGTAAGTCATGACCATTGTTTTTATTACATCTAATCAGCTTGCCCAATTTTCCACCACTGGTAAAACTAACCTTTAAGAAAGTATTACTGCATCCCAGACATTCTAATATGTTTATTCTATAATTATTATATCTGCTTGTGTATGTATGTGTAAAAACAAATACATAGCATTTTCTTGGGCATTATCTTATTCTCATTTTTATCTTATTTTCTGAATGTTAAACTGTATTTCTGTATTCAAAATTCCACTGGTTGATCCCTCCAGTCAGGATCAGGTTAGTGTTAGAGGGCAGAGGAAAATACAGACGTAACACTTAAAGCATGTTTGCACAGTTAGTGTGCACCACACCTGATAAAGGTGTAATCTAATTTCACAATCATTGCTCACCTAGTTACCAGTGAATGTTGCAGACAGTGAACCCATGCATGCATACTGTACGTCTGCCTATAAAGTGGATTTTTTTGGAAGTATCCAACTCTAATCTGGTGTTGGGGTGACTTAATAAAGGGTTTTATAATACCTACACCTTCATATTTCATTGTCCACGTCTTTTTTTAGCCTGACTAACTATGCTTTTGTCTTTAAAAACCACGTTTGTCTCCAAAGTGTCTCACTGTGTCTTCCCGGCAGCACATCTGCACAGCAGCCGTGACAGCAGCTACATTCCAACAGCCTCCCCTGCCTCTGTTCAGACATGTCGCTCTACAGTTTTGGCCTGGAGCCACTCTCCTGCCACGCCTGGAACAAAGACAGGACTCGTAGGTGCAACAGCAAACATTCCAACCTGGCTGCATTTCCTTATAAAGTAGTAACACATAAGCATGGACACCGACAGTCAATGCATCACATTCCTGTGTTCTTTCTCCATTACGTGGGTTCAATACAGGGAGTGAGCACGCTTGAAATGCACAATGCAGATACATTTTCTCCTTCCTCTAATTGCATTAATGTTGCCTGGAGAACCGCAGGGGATCTGATTATCAATACAGGAAATGAACCCAAAGAGCGTCTGACTGCACTTGAGCTGCAGGACGTCTACTGTTGTGTTTGCTCTGGACATTACAGTTACTGTTGAACATTGCAGAACTTATAGTTCAGGCAGGACCGACCCCAGGATCACTGCTGCTGCCAGCCTCATACCAGAGGTGTGGACTTGTGTCATGTGACTTGGACTCAAGTCAGACCTGAGTCACAAATTTGATGACTTTAGATTCGACTTGACAAAAAGACTTGCCGCTCAACCCTGACTTCACAACAGTGACTCATGACTTGACATGAAAATACTTGATACCTTCCCCCATGTCCAAAGATCGTTAAAAAAAAGTGAATCCACCAATCAATTCATTTCCTGAATCAACTAATGCTAATGTTATTCATTCCCAGCAAGTTGAAACTTAATTCCCCTTTATCAACTTAGTTTGGACCAATCCAACAGCATCTAATCAAGTTGCTTTGAGAGAACCATGAAGACTCAGAGGAGGTCACTCAGTAGAGTGCAAATCTCTGCCAGGCAACCTGAAAAGAATATTCAGATGGAAACCCTTTGTAATCACCAACATTTTGATTAGTAACTGTAATTTAATTACATATTTTTTCTCATTAACTGTGACAGATTACATTTATCTTGTAATTTATTTACCTGTAAGTAGTTACTCCCCTGCACTACCAGTAGGTAACCCTTGTTTTTAGCCTAGCAGTTGTTGATGACTTGCAGCCCCTACCCATGGGTAAAGAGCAGTGAGGAGTCAGTAGTCTGTATAGGGTATATATTGGTTTTATATAGGTTTTTCATGATTTTTCAAAAATGAAGAATCACCACAAACACAAGGCACCCTTGAGCATACTGTCATATATGTGCACAAAAAATATTAGGCTCATGGGTCAACTTGTATATGAGATTAGCTCCAGCCACGTTGATCACATACACACGATGCATCACATGATCTCCTCCTCCCAGAGTAAAAAAATACTTGATACCTTCCCCCAAGAGTTTACTTTAAAAACTAAAAAAAAGGTATTTCAAAAATTGTTCACAGTGAGCTGTGAACCTGTTTTTTTTTTTTTTTTGGTTATTTGGTGCTTGAAAATGAAATGGTTTTAATTGAAAATATTAAATTAACCATTATTTGCTTTCATTTCAACCAGTTTACTCAATAGGTTTTAAAATACAATTTCTAGGAGGTCCTAAAACTCAGAGATTCAAGTTAATCTAAATCAAAGTGAATTAACTCAAAAATCCCATTGAAATTTTGAATTTTCTCACCTTTTTCGGTTTACAGTATAAGACATTTAAATGAGACAAAATAAGTGCAGTTACGTGGATATAACAGGCTCTTTTTTGCATTCTCATCAGTAAAACAATATACACATTTTAAGTGCTTTATAAAAGGTGCATTACAGCTATAAATGTTAAATTTGCAGAATTTCTACCATAGTCTTATTTATTAAGTGACGTTAATAAAATCTCAGTCTCTGGGAATGGTATACTTATATAGGGTATATTGAGGTTTTAATAGGTTTTTATGGTTTTTAAAAAATTAAGAATGACCCAAACACAAAAAACTTGAGACTTACTTGTGACCTGGAAAACACTGACTTGGTCCCACCACACCTCATAATGCTTCTCAAATGAAGTGCCTCTCTGATTGCGATGACTTGATGACCCTGTCATATTTACAACTTCTGTGTTATTTATTATATTAATATTCTAAACTTTTGTGCACATTTCTGTCCAGAGATCGCGGTGAGTCCTAACAATAATGTGGCGATCATCTATGAGAAGAAAGGTAAAGAGTGGGTCAAGATCCACGAGCTGACGAGCACAGTGGACGAATTACAGGTACAGTAACTTCTGTCATGTGACCCATGTGACCTGCTTGACATCATCCTACTGACAAATGTGATGGCCCTTTTCACATAGATATCCAGTCAGTGTTGATGGGAAATGTAGTCATTTAAAGCAATAAATACCTCAGTACTGCTATATTGCCTGGGAATGCTGACTTCTCCAGAGCTGTGCTAGCAGTGTTTACGTGTACCAGGATCACATGAACTTAAGGGGCCGCATCTGGCCCCCGGGCCTCATTTTGCCAGGGTGTACTCTAGCTACAGCTGTTACTTTGTTGGCCAAAGTACAGTATTAGGTGACAAAAATATTCATCTAGCATGCCAAGTGCCAACCCAGAGGAGGAGACTAGAAATAAATGCTGAAATAGCCTGTAGTTCTTCCTTAACACCAACACCATCACTGTGATGTCAGTGTGACATCACTGGATGCAGGAAGAATGACAGATTTAGCATCAGGGGAGCTCAGTTTTGTCAGTCAACAAGCTGCACTGAGAAATGTATTTTCTCAATTTACTAAATTTACCATCATCACCAGACTGTGAATTTTCCCTTTAAATCAGGTCAACATAGTAGCTTTTTCTGGAGCTTTTAGTCACATCTCACAGTCTTCATCAGTGAACACAGTTTGCCCAGCTGCCCTCACACAGGTTCATCCAGGCATGTATTGTATGTAGTGTAGAACATTTTACAATTTCTTAGGGACAAAGAAATTTGAAACACAAATTGTGTGGTATTAACATCCACAATTTAGTACATGCATTTCTATTTTGATGATGCATGATTTAATGGAACAGGTGGCTTTTGGACACCTGAAATTAAATATATTATTTGCCATGCACTGCATCATTCGTCCATCCTTTGACACTTGAACAGAGCTTCAAAATTATGTTGACAGGCATCGACTGGGCCCCAGAGTCCAACCGCATCGTGACATGTGCCTCTGACCGCAATGCCTACGTGTGGACCCTGAAAGATGGCGTGTGGAAGCCCACCCTGGTCCTGGTGCGCATCAACCGTGCAGCCACCTGTGTGAAGTGGTCACCGCTGGAGAACAAGTTTGCCCTGGGCAGCGGAGCTCGCATCATCTCTGTCTGCTACTTTGAGAAGGAGAACGACTGGTAAGCAATACATGATTAAATTACAATGATTACACGTTCGTGCACAAGACTTAGACTGATATGTACGGAAGAAAACTCCAAAAACAGTCTGATATAAGCTGTTTTTTCTTCAGTGTTAATGGCAGAAGAACAGGTGAAAAAGATTTTTTCATCAGGATCAAATTTCTATGTTCTTTAAAGGGATAGTTCACCCAAAAATGAAAATTCACTCATTATATACTCACGATCATCATCAATTAAAGGCTGCTGGAGTTTCACAGCAAAACAAATCAGCTTTGCATGTCGGCTTTAGGAGACTTGGATTATCTTTTTTGTTGTTGTTGTTGTTGTTGTTGTTGTTTCTTTACATTTGAAAATTGGTAAATTGTTCACTATTAACTTCAATTATTTGGGATTTTTTTCCTGTGAAACTCCAGCAGTGCTCTGTGGGCTTAAAAAAAAGGAAGAAAAATAAATTGACCTTCAATTGGCATGCTGGTGAATAGATAATGACTGAATTTTCATTTTTGGCTGAACTATCGCTTTAATACATGACAGTCACCTGGAAGAAGAACATTATTGTCCTGTTTAGAAGATGGTGTAGTGATGTCCCATCTGCTAGCATGGAGGCTGCTATAGTGCAGCCAGCCACCAGTGGCAATCCAGATGTTTTGCCTTCACTCTCAGGGAGCTGCAAAAGTTTTTCATTTCTGTACATGTCAATGATCTAAACACAGAATGTCTCTTACTTCTTACCTGATACACATGATGATGTTTGGTGAGCACATACTGCTGCAGGTTTGTACCATGTGTTCTGTCTCCCTCTCAGGTGGCTCAGCAAGCACATCAAGAAGTCTGTTTGCTCCACAGTCCTGAGTCTGAACTGGCATCCCAACAACATCCTGCTGGCAGCTGGATCTGCAGACCTCCACTGCAGGTGAGACCAGTCGTAAAGCCGTGATATGAAGGACGAAAAGTTCTTCAGATATATAGCAAGAGAACCACCCTGCACTCTGGTCAATAAACAACTAAAACAGCTCATATGTGAATTTCCAGGAGGGCAGCATGTGGGTAAATATTCGATTGATTTATTTTTTATTTTTGCTTCGTGCAGGAATAATGTCCCCAGCCCAAACAGGCTTACAAGACACCATTATTTAGAATTATTTTTCTGACAACTTTTTATTTTACATTCCTACATTCAGACACAAATATCTCTACTTTCTACTCCTTATATTTTCAAAACAAGCTTGTTACTTTAGTTTTAATGCATTGGTTCTCAAACTGTGGTACGTGTGACACTGGTGGTACGCAAGCTCCCTCTATTTGTATGCAAAGGAATGCCAGATTTTTTTGAATGAAATAAAATAATTTAAAATCATATAATACTATCAGAATACTACAAAATTTCTAATGAAAGTGCATACAATATCAGATTACAGACATGTTTCAATATCAGCCTGTTATGAAGTCATGATTATGCAGTAGCGTGCATATACAGTACATCATCCATCTGCTAGTTGCTAGCTAGTCAGAGGTAAAATCAAGAGAATGAAAATTAATGCTTCACTGCAATCGTGGCTCCAAATGGGAGGAATACAGGCCAGGAGGAGAATATTTTGAGCAGTTGTGTTGAAGTGGACGACAGTGAACCCAGCATGAGAGCTAGAGGCTTCTTAAGAAGTGCCAGTGAAGTGTTCGCTAAACCTGCTCGCACCAAACAACGCAAAACACTGAGGTGGTACATGGAGAGATCAATATTTTCTGAGGTGGTACGTGATGTAATAGGTTTGAGAAACCCTGTTTTAATGCATTTGAGTGGATTCATTCAGACAAAAGATGTTAAAGACAAAAAGGACACTACAAGACAGAAACAACAGAAAGACAAAAGATGAAAAAGACATTACAAGACAAAAAGGATGTTACAAGATGAAAAAGATGTAACAAGACAAAAATATGAACAAGACAAGGAGACAAGGAGACGTAACAGGACGGCCACTTTATACTTTTATACTTCGAGTACATTTTAGAGCCGTCTTCACTTTTACTTGAGTAAAGAAGGTGAATCAGCACTTCTACTTCCCTCTGATTAATACTCAACAAATATACCAATATGATGTTTTTTCCCAACTTTTAGAATGTGATTTATACTCCGTCATTTGTAGAAAACATCTGAATCATATACAAACAAGTTTCATAAAACTTGTCCAGAGCTGTGTTTTTGCAGCATGCCTTTCTTTATTAGAATGGAGGAGGAGGACTCCTGGGGTTTGAGTGGTATAAGATGATAATAATAACCTTAAAGGAGAAGGTTGTAATATTCTATATGATATTCTATATTTTTTTTATTAAAGTCAACAAATCCCATGAGCAGAGCCAAACAAACAGAGAATGTATCAACTGACAAGGATTGTGTGTGTATCACAGCCTGATATATTGCTGTTCTCTGTGCCATAGAGCTCCAAAAATGATTAAAACATATCAGTCAGAGCCACACTGTTTCACTGGCTGACATGTTCCATCATTACCATGAACACACACACTTCAGTCTCTCATACACGTCCTCAAAACGTCCTTTGTCTCAACAATTCCCCTCAAAGTGCATTAAAACTGAAGTCACAAGCCTGTTTTGAAAATGTAAGGAGGGGAAAGTACAGATATTTGTGTTAAAATGTTGGGAGTTAAATATAAAATACTCAAGCAAAGTACAGATATCTGAAAAATCTACTTAAGCACAGTAACAAAGTATTCGTAGTATTAGTTACTTCCCGCCTCTGATAAAAGTTAAAAATGAATTTGACTGTTGAATTCTTTTTGTCCAGATTTTCCGTAGATGTTGTGATAATATTGTTACCGTGAATTTTTTTTGGGCATGATAATTGTGTATTGAAAATCTGATATTGTGACAGCCTGACTATCTTTTAAAGGAAAAGGTGCATTTATTGAGTTTTAATCCTTTTGGGACAACCTGTAAACACAACACTGACGGATTATCACATATAAAGTTTAGTCTATTTACAAAGAACAACATTCACAGTCATTTGAAGTTGTCAGAATTGATATTGAATCCTGCAGTTTTAATTATATTTGGGCAGATCCTTTGCACCCACATGTCAGTGCCCAACAATGCTATTTGCACCTGAGGTGTAAATAGCCTAAGTTGCTATTAACACAAGCATGGCAGAGACAAATCACAATCTTTTCTTAAACCTAACCAAATAGTTTTGTTCTCTTAATCTAACTAAACTACAACTGAAAATGTGTGTAAATAGTCAAATAGTTGCCATGTGACTATTCTCACCTGGGTGCAGATGGACACCTGGGTGAAATGTAAATGATATACATCTGTGATCTTTACCAATGTATATTATGGGAAATCTTTGCCATTTTTTGCTACTGTTCTCTCTTCTTGGATGTTTAAAAAATATAGTATCAGCCCTCAACACAAACTCTAACAGAGCTCCGTGCTGTGCTTCTCAGGGTTTTCTCTGCCTACATCAAGGACATCGAGGAGAAACCTGGACCCACTTCCTGGGGGTCCAAAATGCCTTTTGGGGAGGTGCTGCTGGATCATAAAGACTGTGGAGGATGGGTGCACAGCGTCTCCTTCTCCCCCAACGGAGACCAGCTGGCCTGGGTCGCCCACAACAGCAGCATCACTGTGGCGGATGCCGCCCAGGGGAAGGAGTGAGTACTGCTGCTGAGCCACTTCTTCTTCTCCTACATATCTTTCTTCTTTAGCAGGCCTTCGCGACTCTGATTCTTTAACTATTTTAAAGTTTTTCATTCGGGCCTCTGTTTCTTTCTGTCTTTGTTTTTCACTGTCTAAAACTTTCATTTCCTATGAGTTCTGTCTGTTGACATTATATCACCTCTGGAGGTGGCAAAAGTACAGATACTTGTGTAAAAATACTCTGGCAAAAGTAGAAGTACTGATTCATCTTATTTACTTAAGTAAAAGTGAAAAAGTGCAGACTCTGAATGTACTCAGAGCATTATAGTCGCCCTCTGGAGGACATTTCTACTGACTGTTTCTGTGCGAAGCTAGCTGTCATATGTAGTATGCACTGATTGCTATAACAAGAAATCATCTTTTCTATGTGTTATTGTTCCATCCATTTAGCTTGAAATCAGTCTTGATGTTGTGAAGGTGACACAAATATGCAAAATAAAATAATAATAAAAATAAAAAAATAATAAAATTCCTCTAAAAAAAATTTAAAACTAAAGTAATGAGCCTCATTTGAAAATGTAAGAAGCAGAAAGTACAGATATTCCCAGACGAAAAGAAAAAGTTCAAAATAAGTCTTTGTCTAGCCCGTGTCTCCCAGACATAAATGAGCTCAATTTAAGATCAATATGAGACTTTGATCATTTTCTCACACTTCTTAAATTCGGCTCCTGGGGAATAGCCTTTGTGTTGTCTCAGCCTGAGACTAATTTGAGTCAATTAAAGATTTTGAAATGTTCTTTTTTTGTCTCACTGCACTGATCTTAAATGTGTCTTAAATAATCAGCTCTGGAGATGACAGTGAGATCTTAAAGAAAACTCAGTTGTCTTAAAAGAGATCTTAAATTTGGGGGGCAATGTAAAAACTCTACTTAAGTAAAGTAACTAAGTACTTGTACTCTGTTACTTCCCGCCTCTGATGACCTCCACCCTTCTAACCTCTGTCCATCCAGGGTAACACAGCTGACCACCAAGCGTCTGCCGCTGCTGAGTGTGCTCTACGTTAGCCCCACTGAGATTGTTGCTGCGGTAACTATCACCTCCTGTGTGTGTGTGTGTGTGTAAAGAATCAGTAATATATTCATTAATATTGATTAACAGAGGCGGGGGACTTGAGTCACAAATTTGAGGACTTGAGACCTACTTGACTACAAGTGATTAAAGACTTGACTTAAATGACTTCATGACTTGAGACTTGACAGATTTGAGACTTTTTAAAAAATAAATATTTGCATTTTTCCTGGTAGACCAGCAAAGGGCAAAGCATGAGGCAGCTATCATGGAGGGATAATCCAAAAATGATAAAATGTATATCAAATATCATTAAGTGATCATTAAGTGTCAATATCATAAGATTTATAAGGTGTAAGCAGGCTGCAACAGTTGAAAATAAAACTCAACTTCTCATGATCACTGTATTTCAGGGCTGCAACTAATGATGTTCTTTATTGTCAATTATTTTGTTGATTAACCAATTAGTTGTTTGGTCTGTAAAATTTCATAAAATGGTGAAAAATGTTGATCAGTGTTTCTCAAAGCCAGAGATGAGGTCGCCAGGTGTCTTGTTTTGTCCACAACCTAAAGATATTCAGTTAACTGTCAGAGGGAAGTAAAGAAACCAGAAAATATTCACATTTAAGAAGCTGAAATCAGAGAATTGTGACCTTTTTTCTTAAAAAAAAAAAAAGCCTAATTGATCATTGAAATAGTTGGTGATTACTTAAATAATCAAATAATAATCAATTAATCGTTACAGCTCTGCTGTCTTTTATCTGACTTGTGACTTGCTCGACCTGAGTAATGACTTGACTTGACTTGCTTGATTCACACGACAATAACTTGGGACTTGCTTGTGACTTTCAAGTGTTTGAGCACCTCCGTTGATTAACATTGATCATTGCAGCCTAATATAAAGCTTGATATTCTTATTTTATGACCATGTATAATGTGAATGGAGTCCCTCACAAAGATGAAATATCACCATCTCTGCAGTTCCTCTCAGCTCTACAGAACTCTGCAGCATCTTTTAGCATCGGTTTGTTTTTAGTCCACACTCATGGTTTCCAGCAGCAGCAGGCAGCTGTTTTCTGTGGCTGCAGATTTTTATGTTGACTGAAATAAAATGCTGCGAGTTCTCGACCAATCAGAAATGTTCAGCACTTGTAAGCCCCGCCCTCTAAATTACTGTACTTTTGTACAGAAGCAGTACCCGCAGGGCAGAGACTTTTTTGGAGGTAAAATAATGCCCAGTTCCTGTGGTGGAAACGTGACAACCGATAATTACTTACATGTTATAGTAAAATCATGTTGAAAATGTGTGCATCAAATATGATACAGCCAGTACATGAGGTAATGTATTTGTTAATCATTATTCTATTGAATTTCATGATGCAGTCTAAATTTTTCCACCACAATCACTCTAAAATAAATAAATTTAAGAATGAAATGAAATCTTAAGATAAATTTAGAGTGGAAGTTAAGATATTTATACATGTTTTTTACATATGGAACCTGCTCTTGTTATAATTACTTGTGTGTTGCAAACAGTTATGAGCATGTGAGCACTTGATTTTCACTAAAACATTATTTGGGCTATCATAACTGTATGTTACTGTGGTACAGACCATCAGCTGTCAGGATGTGGATAGCGTCATAATCAGCTCCTCTTTCCTGAATGTCTTTTCCGTCAGGGTCATGACTGTTGCCCCTACCAGTACACCTATAAGGGTCCGGGTGCTCTGGAGTTTGTGAAGAAGCTGGACATCCCCAAGCAGACCTCAAAAGGCAGCATGTCAGCCATGCAACACTTCCGCAACCTGGACAAGAAAGCCACTGAGGAAGACAGCAACGAGCTGGACACCCTCCACCAGAACAGCATCACGTAAGGAACACTTTGGACTACAAGTTAACACACTGACCATAAACCACAAAGCTCCTGGTTCATGTCTGCTCTCATCATCATTTCCCCTCAGTTCTTTTAATCTCTCTACACTGTAAAAATATTTTGTTTTAACTTTAAAAAGTTAGCGTCCGGGCTGCCTTACAATTTCAAGTTGATAGAATTTGAATACAATTATTATAAATTATAATATAATGAATTGGTAACTGTGTGTGCACTGTGCGTAGTAGAATATAGTTCTTTATTTTAAACATGCAATCCTGGTAATAATGTCCATCTTTACTAAATGTAACTGTAATCTGATTACAGTAGGTCTTTTTTCATCTGCAACTGTAAAGGAATACAGTTACCTTTTTTGTATCCAGATTACATAATCCCATTACATGTAATCTGTTACTCCCCAAGCCTGCACACTAACATGAGACTGTGCTCCCTTCAGTGGCCATGTTTGAATTCTTAGTGCCTGTGGCCTCATGTGAACATCTGTTTGTCCCTACAGCCAAACTGTAGTTTCGCTCTTTTCATAGTTGTTACCCAGTTCTGCACTGGGGCATCTGGGGTTGTTGAGAATGCTCAGTGGAGCTTTTGTAAACCTTGTGTACATGTGTTGTGTTGTGTCCTGCAGGCAGCTGTGTGTTGTGTCTGGGGAGAAAACCAAGGTGGAGAAGTACAGCAGTGTGGGTCTGGATGGAGCCATGGTGATCTGGGAATTTAAGGTACATGTGTTGGTTGCACTTTACTTAAGAGTGCACTAATAAGACATCACAAGCTGTATTTTGTATTAAGTTAGACTAGAAACAATGTGCTCCTCATCAGACAGTATTAGACCCTTTTTAGACCCACATAAGACTTGATTAGAGGGCGATTATGGACACATTACAACACAACTGTACTGTAAACTAAAGTGAATCACATATCTGCTACTTAGCCTGGTCCCATACAGCTGGCAGAGTAGTTGAGACTGATGCCTACTTCTTTGATCAAATCACATTATATACCTACGGTATAACAATAAGTCTACCTTTGCTTATTAGATCTGGTTCACATATTGTTTTTGAAATGGGTAAGTAACACTTATGTGATTTCACTGCAGTTTACAGTACAGTGCTGTTGTAATGTGCCACGAATGACTCTCTAAGAAAGTCTAAGGGTCTAACAGTGGGGAATAATACACTTTAGTTTACAGTACAGTTCAGTTGTAATGTGTCCTTAATTAGCCTCTAATGGAGTCTAATAAGGATCTCATAAAGGGTCTAATATTGTCTAATAAACAACATATTACTTCTGTTTTTTGTCTAATTTGATACAAAGTACAGCTTGTTACACCTCATCAGTGTACTGTAAAACAAAGTGCAACGCATGTGTCAAATTATCTTCAATACAAACATGAATCGATAATGTAATAACTTGACAGCAAGCATTATTATTATGTTTCAAAGAGGCGTTTTCATGCTGATAACACTCTGAAAGCGGGCACCTAATAAAAAGATTGTCTGTCCCCAGCTGTAACACAAACATATTGCTACAATAATCTTCTGCTATCTGCTACATAGGGTCAGTTCTAACATGTTTGTGCTCTTTTTGTGTAGCACTGAGACACCACAGGTTGTCGGTCCCTGAGGCATCCGAAGCTGGACAGCCCAACACGTCCTCCTCTGTGGAACAAAACTGCCAGTAAACCCATGTGCATGATTACAGACCTACTGATGTGCTTTTAAGTAACTGGAGAACCATTTCAGCACATGTGCTATGTGATATTTGTCTATACAAAAATCTTTTAATTAAAAAGGGGATATTTACAGGCCAGACAATGTGGTATAATGACTCGTTCTTCACATTTCCGTGCTGTGTTCAGTGTCTTGACATTTCCTCCTTTTTTCTAACTTTCCCACTGCATATGTTTGATGTGTCCTTTTATTTTTGCGCCATTACTTTACTGCTGCTGTTTTACTACCCCTGAAAGGGCCACTTCACTGCACTGACACATCAGTTACATCAGGATTGTTATGCTGTCAATAAACCCTCATACTTACACATACTTACACACATTTATAAATATAGATAAGGGCTGTACAATTAGAAGAACACTGTAATTTTTTTAATAAAGGAAAAATCTGTGACAAAACAGCATTTTAATGAAAAACTGTGGTGTTGCAGAGATGTCCTGGCCTACAAATCTTGATCTCTAGATGTAAGAAAACATGTTTGTTTGTACAGACCCCAACAAATGTTATATCACCATGATTTTAATAGTTTATTTCAGTTAAAATTTAAAAAATGTGACGTAAAAATGATCATTCCCACTAATCAATTGCAATTTGACTTATTTTAAAAACTGTATCTGGCAATATGCAAAGTTCAGATATTGGAGTCTGTATTGAGAATGAAAAAATGTAATCATAATCTTCTGTGGTGTTTTAGTATACTGAATGGTAACCTGTGTGCAAACCCTGTGGTACAAACCATCAGCAGGGTGTCCATCTCCAGGGTCTAAGGTTGGACTGGGTGTCGTAGGAGGGCTGCCAAAGTCCACCCTGACCTGTGGAGTGTCTGAATATTTTGGTGTCATAAGGGTTTGAGGATATAACTTCTGTTCACACCTCTCATCGCTGCACCACTCTTGTTAGCCCAGCTACAAGCTTCAGCAGTGGTGCTGTGGGGATTTGTGGATTGGAAACTTGCAAGATTGGGACCCTTTGACTTCTTCATTTATGTTCAGTCTTTTACCCACACAGGAATGTGGATTAATAAACTGTCCTTTGAACATATTTTCTTTCAGCAATAAAGTTTAAATATGGAAATCAAAAGCCTGCGGGTGTGCGTGTGTCTCGCGCTTGGCTGAGGTGCGCACACACCCTTTCATTAAAGTTAAACAGCGTGAACGCGCGTGTGTGTAAAATTATTCTTAACTAAGGAATGAGGAAGTATTATTATAACCATAAAGCCAATAAATCTCAATAGACCTGTAAAGTGCACACGGGACAGGATCACAGCTGTCACATAACAGCTGGAGCAGCTGGAGTGTTTGCGTCTGCGGAATCCAGAAAAAACGAGGACTGAACAATTATGATTTATAACATAAAAAATGAACAAGACCTTACATCTGACCACGAGACCTGCCCGACCCGGGGTGAAAACGATATGTTTACTTCTGTCAGAGCCTGCTGCTGGGGGACAACCTGTGCGTAATTTAGGCGCACAGGTTGAAGCTGCACCTCAGTCCAGGTGTTCAGCCCGGAGCTGCATAATAAAGAGATGACAATAATGAATTATAAAATATAACTGAATTTCAAGGTGTTTCAGTGTAAAACATAACCAGCTACTTATGTGCATGACACTTACAGTTCATGTATTGTATTACTTTTTGCAGGCGTTCATGTAAAATAAACAACACACGAAGCTGCTTTGCAGACGTCCTGCTGTCTCCATACATTGTGCGCTCTCGCGCTTTCACTTCTTGAACCAGGAGATCTGTCTCCTCAAGTAAACCTCTCTTCTCTTTATTTCCTCCTGGTAAATCCACGGTCTTGCCGACACCGTTTGCGCTCCTGGCATACCTGCCTCTCAAAGGTGATGAGAGCTGACTTTCTGATTGGTTTACTGCATGCTTGGATTAACTCGCCTGTGAGTTCATCAAGGTACTTGTTAGACAGCTGATAGGTGTATTCCGCTGTGCGCTGCTGGCACGAGGGGCGGGGCAGGGAGGATACCCCTGCGCCCCTGGCGCAAGACGGCAGACGTGGATTTGGAAACACCTTGAATAAAGTAAATCCATTGCGCCTGCTACTTTCCACTCGCGCTTTAGTAAGATATTTATTATAAGATATTAGTGGAATCAATAGAATCTTCTGAATTGAGTTTTTAGCCATCAAGCTGCACTTAATTTAACTCAAGCTGAAAATCATGCCGCTCCACAGCTTCCTCACATCAAAACTGTCAAGTAACCTACTGTAATGAACTGAACTGTATAAGTTATTAAGTTGACATTTATTCAAACAAAAGTTGTGCACGAATTAAAAAACACAAAATATAAACATGTTTAATAAGAGTTTTACTGTACAAAACAATCTCTTGGTCAGTGGTGCATAGACTGTTGGGGATACATCACATGAATGGACGGACAAAAACAAAGCTCACTCAGCCTTAGCAGCCAATAAAAAACACACTACCGTACGCCTAACCAATCAAAATACAAACCAGCGACAACATGGTCTCACTACGAACCAATCATAAGCGTCGGGCACGTGACGTAGCGCTGTCAGCTGTTCTTGTTTTGCTTCTGTTTTCCTCTTCTTTTCCTCCGGGCTCTAGCTAACCCCAACCATCCTCCACAACAACCGAACCCGACCACAATCAGAACCAGTTCCTCGCGGACAAACCCGCCGGTGTTCTCAGCCCCGCGCGCTCGCCTACACACCACGCGGGCCACATTTCTCCCACATTGGAGCCGAACCCCGCCGACATCGAGCGAAGAGGTGCAGCCGATCCCAGGCCTCCAATCCAGGGCGGAGGGAGGGAAGGAGGTCGCTGGGAATCGGGATGGAGAGCGGAGAGGGTGCTGGCGGGCCTGGCGGACCGGGCGGACCGGGGCCTCGGTTTGGCTGCGCCTCGTTCAACCAAGACTCCACGTAAGCATGCAGGCAGATACCGAGCACGATACCGCTGAATTTCTTCCTGAAAAACACACATGCACACAGCTTTACCTTCAAAATGTGCAGTTAATCATTGGAAACAGGCAGTGTGTGAAAATAAGTCAGTTGTTGCCAAAATAATGGAGTCAGCGCTTTCCCAGATACACCCTGCTGCCTTACAGTCATGAAATTAAAGGGGCACTCCACCAGTTTTACATGTCAACACCATCAATCATGGAGTCTGCCATTCAGCCAGTAAAAATCCTCTGTTGCTCTGGAGAACCTTTCTAAACTTTAAAAAGACATCTGTGTGGAAGGGGGAGCTGAAAAAGAGAAAATATTAGTTGCATTATGGGAAATGTAGGATCTAGCATTTTTTTTTTTTGCTTTACAGTAGATAGTTACTAGAAAGTCAGGATTTTTCAAGTTTGAGCCGATCTAGAATATCGGTTAGTTTGGGTTTTTGAAGTGTGGTGGTGTGAAGTAGCCTATTTCATAGTCAGTGTATTATACAGTAGATGGCGGGTGGCGCGCCCCCAGTTTTGGAGAAGCAGCAGGAGTAGCAATGTAGGAAGCTAAGCAATACCGCTGTGGACAGGGTCAGCAGCTAAACGTGTTTTAAACACCTAAAAAGTTTGTATCAGTGTGAGTGTACGCTATATTTAGAATATTTTCACTGCTTTAAATTGCTACTCTTTTCTGATGAGAAACCACTTTTAAATAAGCCAAATATCACTGAACTCTCTCACTGAACCAGAGTCCATTTGCGAAAATAAGAATTTTATCTTGCAGAATAAGGGAGTATATTCAGTTTACTGTCAGAGAGGAATGACGAAACTGGAAAATATTCATATTTAAGAGCCTTTAAGAATTTTTACCTTTTTTAATCAAAAAAATCTTTATTTTAAAATCCTGCTAATAATCCCTCCCTAATACTGAATGTATCAGTAATCTGATTACATATTTTTTTTAACTGTAATGGGATACAGTTATCTTTTTTGTTTTCCCAGATTACAGTTACATGTAATCTGCTACTCCGCAAACCTGTTCATTTGTTTGTGTTATTGCGCCACTTCAGGTGTTCTCAAGGGTTAGTTTGGATTCACCAAAGTCACACAAACAAACTAACAGATCGAGGTACCAGGTACCAGCCACTTGCGTGTTCTGCGAGGACAATTACTTTTTTGCCGAAGGAATCTGCTGGCTTGTGGAGAGAGTGACATTTGATTTATGGAAAAGGCTGTCTGACAGCGAGGTAAAGCAGTGAAACATACTCTAGATTCTAAATATAGTGTACACTTAAACTGATGTTGACTTTTTTTTAGGTGTCTAAAATACATTTTGCTGCTGACTCCGTCCACAGCATACATTGCTTAGCTTCCTACACTGTTACTCCTGCTGCTTCTCCAAACTCGGGGCATGTCGACCGTCATCTACTATAGGTGAGACACTGACTGTGGATAAGTAAGCCCCACTCATTGCACAACAAACAGGATGTCACACACAGACCTGTCTTTAAGTGCTGAGTAAGCAAAGATAAGAGCGGAATATTGTGAAAGAAGAGGTTGTAGGTATTCATATGTATCTGTCTGGGTATGTGCTAAGCTCCAGCCCACGTGAAGAATGCAGACTCATGATATTTAAGCTTCATCTCCAGCATATAATTACTCATTCCCTCAGCATAGTGTCTCATTTCCTCTCCCAAAATTGCAATCAACTCTTTTTTGTTTTCCAGAATAGGGTGGAGATCAGAGAGAAGGCTTCACATGTCACACAGTGGCTTTGTTGTTCAGGGGCGCTGGAACTCTGCTGTATGTTCTCTGGAGTTCTGCAGGTTTCCCCCCTGCTCAGAAACAGGATGAGACAGGACAGGAATGTACAGATCTCATGGTGGGGAATGAAGGCACAGGTGGCCATTAAAATATGAACTGTCTGTCTGGACTACAGTGTTAGCTGAGTCTGCACACACTGTGTAAGGTAAATATGAAGAGGTAAGAGTCAGGGAGTGACAGAAAGTTGGTGAGCGTGTTTGACAAGACATCAAATAAACATTTAGTGAGTGGTCCTGGGGGCTGTGACAACAGTTTAGTGTTAACAAACAACTCACTTTGACTATATGTTACTCTGGTTTTTCTCATCATCCCAATTAAAGATGCTTTTCTGAATGAGTGTGTCCCTTGTTTAGCCATATACCAATAAATAAAACATCCACTGGTGATCTATCTTGCTAACCTGACACACCGGATGGTTTGTTACACAGAACCATTTGAGAAGTAGTCCTTAGAAACTGTCTGGAAAAGGGCACGCACTTTCAAAAAACACTTGGGAGGTAACTGGATGAACTATCTGTCTATCACATCTAACATGGGCTAATTTCAACCAATCAGATCAAACCCTTGCAACAACTTTTCCATGTAAAAAAGCCTTCAGTGTCTTCTTTGCTCTTCTTTCAATGAAGAAATACTCTCCAGTTCTGATATAACTGATGCTATCACAGTATCTACGCTAACCTCTTCAGGAGCCGCCATTGTTTGTTCGAGGCGAGCTGCTTCCATGGTCGCTTCTCTTCTCTTTCGTCTATGGGCTTGGAGAAAATATCATGTAGTCTTTCTTAAGTCTTTCTGAATTTGGTGAGTCGAGTCTAAAGTCATCACATCTGTTACTCAAGTCTGGCTCTAGTCATGTAACTCACGTGCACACCTCTGCCAACTGCCAAATCAGTTTTCTGACTCTCGTGGAAACACAATTTGGTTGAAATTACAATAAGGTTTACATTAAATGATTATATTAATATCAAGTTAATAATTATCGTTATATTATACAATTTATTTATTGATACTGTGATTTAAAAGGGTTTAGTTAAGGTTACATCCTCAGTCCATCTGTGACAACTTTAAACCCTTTTGTCTCCACTTCAGCTCTTCTGGAGTTCCTTCTCTCTGCCTTTGTAGGACATTATAGGGTTGTTCCTAACTTCTCCCTGCCTCCTAAATGCCAAATGACTCAACAAAGTTTCCCCGGAGCCGCAGAAAACATTGTAAAACTGTATAACTCTTCTCTCACAGGCTGTGTGGTTGTCCTTGAGGACAGTAAACACAACTTCATGTGTAAAATCGGTGCAGTGCCCCCTGAAAAAATACTAGCAAGTGGACAAAGTTGATATTTTTTTGTCAAAGTAAACTTGTATTTGTTCTGAGGGTTCTTGGATGACGCTTCAGGTGATCCCCTTGCTCTCACAAGGGCTCATTTCTTATACATGACAAAGTTCACCACCAGGGGGCTCCCTATAGGAAGGACCAAGAAAGACAGTGTGATGATATGGAAGTGAATGCACCCCAAATCACTTTATGTCATATGTACTGATGGTAGATATGTGTGTGTGTGTGTCTATTGCAGGTCACTGGCTTTGGGAACAAAGACTGGCTACAAGCTGTTTTCTCTGACCATGGTGGAAAAACTGGACTGTATTCATGAGAGTGGTCAGTATGAATCATCAGTGTGGACTAAACATCCATCCACATGTAGTTCACAATCAGTCACAATGCAGTGTAAAAGTTACTAAACACGTGCTTCATTGGTGGTACTGTTCCACTAACAATTCACTGAGTTTATCTTGTAATCTGTCCCATTTTCCTGCTTAGCACAAAGGTGGAAGATTTCACTGTTACACTCCAAATAAATAGGTTAATCTTTCTTTTTAAGGGATGTTTCAATCCACAAGCTCTTCATCAGGCAAGCGTCAGAGAAGAAATTTCTTGTAGAGGCAATAATCAACTCCTCTCCTACTACAATTTTAATATGTCAGCACCCGAGAACACATTGAGGTCATGTTGTGAAAAAGTATCCAGTTATTAATTAATTTTCAACCAGATGCCACAGAGGAGCTGAAAAAAAGAAGTATCTACGCAGTCCTGACTCTGTAAATGGGATATAAAGAAAGTGGCAGGTCAGACCGAGCCACATAACACTGTTCAAGCCAATCGGCACCAGTTGACGTTCATGCTCATGTGCAGGATAGATGTGTTTATTTACCTCAAACAGACAGCTGTAAGTTAATGAGCAACATGCTAACAGCTAGTGAGCACTGGCCGGCGGCACCAGCTGCGTGTGTGTTTGTGTGTCAGCCTCTGACAGCACTCACCTGAGAAGCCGGTTTTTTCTGTTTTCTTAAAAGTTAGCATGTGCAGAGAGACCTGTTAGTGTACTCTACACAGCCAAGCACAGTTAGCTCATCCATGGGTCACCGCTGCAGACTTGCTGAAAAATCTTCTTTTTAACCTCAAAAGTTTGAAACATAAACTCTGAGCTACACTCAGAGCTGCCAGTAAAGGATTTGCATCAAGTCTGTCCCCAGCTCTCTACCCCCAAGTCTCCCCGGCTCTCAGCAGCTGTCTGGTGGCTCTGTGCCTCAGCTGCGCCCTGCCTGTCCCTGGCTCTCTCCCCCAAACCTCTCGGCTCTCAGCAGGTATCTGTCGGCTCTGTGCCTCAGCTGCGCCCCGCCTGTCCCTGGCTCTCGTCCCCAAAGTTCCCTGGCTCTCAGCAGATATCTGTTGGCTCTGTGCCTCAGCTGCGCCCTGCCTGTCCCTGGCTCTCTCCCCCAAAGCTCCCCAGCTTTCATCAGCTGTCTGTTGGCTCTGTGCCTCAACTCCAGCTTCCTCCTCTCCACTTCATAGCAATAAAACATTACTTTCCCTCATTGAGGCTACCTGTGACTTCAGGTTGCAGACATGCCAGATTCTGCCATATTGCTCAGATGTTACTATCATTTCCTTGGCAATTAGCATTTAGCAAATTTGATGGGCAGAGCTGCAGAAGGAGCACTGAAGGGAGAGGTGTGTTTGTGTGGCTGTTTTGTTCAGATATCACCTGTTTCCAAAACGACTCACCCCACCTTTAAATACCAATGTGAACTGGTAGGCAATCCTACAAAATTGCCTGGATGGGCGCACACTTGGTCCCTCCGTATTTACCTGCTTAGCCATCATATGATAACAGCATGGACACCAGAATCATCCAGTTTCACTCATTATTATAGTTCATGTGACAAACAGGATGAAAATCCTCTGCACTATGTTGTATTTTGGTTATCTTTCCCAGACTGAGACATCTGCTGTGGATGAGGCCACGTCATGTCTCCTCAGGTTTCCCTAAAAGGAAAACAGAGTTTGTGACAGAGCCAAACACTGGTTACATTTACCCACAGCGCATTCTCTATTGTCTATTGTTTGTCTATTGTTCAGATTCTGGAGAAGCTCTTATAAACATCCATCTGTTTCCATGAAACTTAATTCCTCTGAAGTGTTTCTCTTGCCATGAGTTAGCATTCCAGCTGTTTATCCCCCTTTAGTCTTTCACTGCAGCTAACTGGTAATACAGAGGTAACAAATAATAATAGATACCACTGTTTTCACATGTCTGTATATATCAAAATACAGCCATAGTGTGATGAGTCAAAAGGTACTGATTTTTCTTTAAAGTTGTCATCAGTCAATGTTTGAATCTCTAAAGTTAACATGGTTCACCAGGTTTTTGCTAAATCAGAGTATGATCTCATCAGAATCTGCTCAGTATAATTATGATGTATATATGTTGACCTAAAAGCAGAATCATGAATAACTGGGTGAGGAAGGGAATCCTCTGTGCATGTAAACACAAGCAGTGATTATCTCCGCAGTGAAGCCTGCCCCTCCACATCACAGTGCTGACTGGCTCGGTTTGGGGTTTTATTGACTGGATCTCAGACGAGGCCGAGCTTGCTGTAATTACACAGTGCTCATTGCTTTTGGCAGGCAGCCCCCCATAGCAGCGACGACTTTCCCCAGTCTGAACAGGAGTGTTTGGTCTGTAGTGTGTCGTGTCAGGTCCAGTCTGGTGTGCTGAATGTTGTTGCGTGATTGTGTTAATGCATGTATTTGTTTATTATTTAGGAGTATTGTCTAACTGGTCTGTGACAATACATTTACCTTAGGTTTTGCAATGCTGCAAACCTGGCCAACTAAGTTCCTGACAGACTGATCAGTGGTACCTTAGTATCACATAAGGGATTTGGTTTGTTTTTTTGTGGACTGTGGTAAAACAGACTTTTTGAGTTGCCTTTCTTTTGTGATTGTGAACTGTATTGGACTGAACTGTTTTGGGGTTGGAGGAAAAGAAAACGGACCAGGTTGATTGATCTCTGAGATTATTTTTTAATGCATTGGTAGTGGAATTGGTCAATACGCAAAGTTCAGGTATCAGAAACAATATCTTGATGGAAGGTTTGTGGTAGTTTAATATCTAACGCCTTGGTGTTGAGAAGTCTACATTAAAGTTGTCCCCATTGCTGTCTGTCCATCTTACCCTTGTTCTCCCCCAGCAGAGACTCCAGATGTCTACATCGTGGAGCGTCTGTTCTCCAGCAGTCTGGTAGTGTGGTGAGCACCAGCATGCCGCAGCGCATGAACATCTACCACTTCAAGAAGGGGACCGAGATCTGCAACTACAGCTACCCCAACAACATCCTGGCTGTTAAGCTCAACAGACAGGTACACCCATGACCTTTCAATATTACAGTGTATCCATATACAGCTGGAATTAACCACATTTAGGAGGTAATTCACACACTAAGCCTCTCAGTCAAGTCATCATTTTGTTTGCCCGCCTCTCTGTGGACACCGTGGATGCCTATTAGTTCTGTTTATTCTACTTTCTGGAGTCCACATAGAGGACTGGTTCCACAAACGTTACACGCCAGATGGTTTGTTACACAGAACCGTCTGGGAAGTGAACCTTGGAAACTGCTTGGAAAAGGGCAGGCACTTTCAAAAAAAGGTGATTGGGTGAACCATCTGTCTATCACTTCTAACACGGGCTGACTTCAACCATCTGGCGTGTCAGGTTAATGAGCAGCAACAGCTTCTTTTTATTTTCTCTCTTACATGGTAACAACAGAATGATATGCCTGCCTTACAGCAACTCTAAGAGGACACACTACCTCAAATGCAGAAGGCTTTTAAATCACAATGTTACGAAGTAGAGGGCTCAGTGGTTGATGGCTGTTAGCCATCAGCAATGGACAATGTCCAACCCTAATTCTTGCATCATACACAATTTGTGCAGACATTTAATAACTTTAACATGGATGATTTTTGAATATGACCTCCCAGACTTTGGGACACCACCAAGAAGGACCCCAGACCTGTTGATGTTTTAACGCTACTGAGTGCTCTAACAAATTAAGTGTCTCTGCAATGACAACAGCTGCCTAAAAATAGACATTCCATAATTTTGGCTACAAAATCCAAACATTTAGCTTATAGGACACCCTGCTTCACGTTACTCAAAATCGGAGTCTTAAAGGTGACAAGTTCAGGTGCTCTGTTAAAAAAGGACCTATCAGGTCACTGTTGTGACACAACAGGCAGACTGTTGACAGAAACATGATCTGCACATGGTGTAATGGAGTGAACAATAGTGTTTCATGTCACTGTGAGCAGCATGTGAAACTGCAGCTTTCAGTTCCCTTTGTGGCTTTGATTGTGAACAAATGAGATGTTGTTCTGACATTGTCTTCCTGTAATGAGTGGCCTTTCAGTGGTGTGAGCCGCAGGTGCTGACGCTGAGTGAAATCTATTAGTGTGTAATGACCTGAGGCCTGCTGTGTCTTACAGAGGCTCGTGGTGTGCCTTGAAGAGTCCATTTATATCCACAACATCAAAGACATGAAGCTGCTCAAGACTCTTCTCAACACTCCGTCCAACCCCTCAGGTAAGACATTCAGACTGTCCATTGGCCCATTTTAAAGAAGCAATAATCCATATGTTTATGGATTATATTTATGTGTGTGAAAGAGGTCCCGGTTCCTCCAGGCTCCACGGAGTTTGATAGTATCCCTCAACTCATTTTTTGGTTTTCAGTCCCACAACTTTGCTGAGACGGAGTTGTATGACATCAGTGGCTGATGATGGTTACCTAGTCCTTGAGAACTGGGACAAGACTGTATTTTGATGGGGTTCTGATTTTTACTTTATTTTTTTGATGCAAGACAAAAACATCAATACGTAAAAAACATAAAAAAGATGTAACAAGACGAAAATTACGTGAAAGACGAATGTGACATAACATGTCGTAACAAGCAAAAAAAAAACATGTTAAAAGATGAAAATGACGTAACAATACATAACACGATGAAAAAAATGATGTAGCAACGTAAAGTAAAAGACGTAATGAGACAAAACAAACAGAGAGACTTGAGCATGTAGAAAAGATGAGGTTCAGTCAGCTTTGCACAGAAACAGCAGGTATAAATGTCCTTCAGAGGGTGACTTTTCACTTTCATACTTTGAGTAAAGAAGTTGAATCAGCACTTCTACTTTTCCTTATTTTTATTACTCATGTTTGCCATGAAGCAGCGCTCAGGTTGAAGCTGACGCTGATTCTTTCTCCTTTCTCTCCTCTTGCAGGTCTCTGTGCTCTTTCTATCAATCATTCCAATTCCTACCTGGCGTACCCTGGCAGTGCCACCATTGGGGAGATCATAGTGTACGATGCCAACAGTTTGGTAAGAGAGCATGTCATACAGACGGCAACCCGCCTGAGCTTCAAGCCAGGGGAGGAAATTTAGTTTTTAATAGAGAGACAAAAACAGCTGTGATAAATAAAAGTTAAGCTGTTGCTGGCGAGATTGAGTTATTCATTGTGTTGATACAAAACCCTAGTTGCAATAAACTATTACCTTGCGAGATCACATGAGAAGCCATCGTGCAAGGCTTCAAGTTTTCCATTTGTGGTGATTGACTGCACCAAAAGTGGTGCAGAGTTAAACTCTTGGTGCAAGAGTTTAGTCTGATTGGTTAAAGTTAGCCCATGTTAGAAGTGATAGACAGATGGTTCATCCAATCTCCTGACAAGTGTTTTTTTGAAAGTGCTGCCCTTTTCCAAACAGTTTCTAATGACGACTTCCCAGATGGTTGTATGTAACAAACCATCTGGCGAGTCAGGTTAGGACGATGTGGGAGTGGGGGGCACTATAGAACACATAGCAGGAAGGGATCTCTGAGCTCGTGATGTGACTCAGGTAGGACAGAACCACAGAGTACACACAGTTTGACAAATGTAAGAATCTGACGGTGAGTAGTTATGATACCAGGAAAAGTTCATCTTTCATAACGGCCTTCTCTCTACACACGAGTGTAAAGTTTCTCCGTTTGTTCCTTTGTGTGTTGTTCTCTCACAGCAGCCAGCTCTTATTGGCAGGTGAAACCATGTCATGTTTGTAGTTTGGCTCAGATTAAGACTACCTCAGGTGTCTTCTTACCTGGAAACATGTCAGCTGATCTGTGCCACACGCTGTCTGTTCATGTGAACTCAGCCAGGCTGAAAACACCCCCTTGTGTTCTGTGTAGCTTTATACAGCACAGCAGGTCTGAGCCAGCAGGATCAAAACAGCTGTGTTAATCTCTTTGTCAGGACTGAGTTTGTAACTGCTAAGAATAAGAATAAAAAATAATATTATATTTGATATATTAACAATATATATTAGTCCATATTGTTTTTGTTAAGTCAGTTTCATTTATATAGTGCCAAATCATAACAGAAATTATCTCAGGGTGCTTTTCATATAGAGCAGGACCCACCATGAGCAAGCACTTTGGTGACAGTGACGTGGAAAAACTTCCTTTGACAAGGCTGAAACCTCAAGCAGAACCAGGCTCCAGGGTGGGTGGTCATCTGCCCCGACTGATAACAAGAAGCCTAAACAAATATTATAAACATTTTGACAAGGATTACTAACATTTTCTCCATAAAAAAATAAATACTGCCATTTTTACTGTCAAAATAAACTTCAAACATAAAAAAAGGACAAACGACCTATAGTAGTGTATTCTAAACAGTCTACTTCATTGGAAATTAAACTAGTATCAATAAATACTATAACAATAGCACATGTAATGGAAATTCATCTGAACCTTGTAGTGTAATGAAACTTCTGACCCTTGTGTAACCCTTGGACTGTTGACCTATGTCTGATTGTTTATGCAAAGTGCACCTAACTAAAGGTAGCCTTTGTCTATGTACCTATGTCTAACCACAGCCTTTGTCTGTGTACTTATGTCGAACCGTAGCCTTTGTCTGTGTGCGTATGTCTAACTGTTCATGCAAAGTACAGTCCAGCAAACTGACTTTAATGTAACCATTCGACTGCCTATCTGTGCCTACTGTTTTGATCTAGCCTGACGTGGCCTTAGTCTACCTTATCTAAGAGGAGGAGCCAACAAAGATAGCTTCTACTAAAAAGAAAGCTCGATCACATCCTGTCTTTGTCACACTTCTGCAGACTGCTTGCACTCTGTTTAACTGTTGGCCTTCTTTGCAAAGAATAGGCTACAAGAAAGACAATCTATTTCTAAAGTGTCTTGTGTCAGGATCTCACCAATTAAAATTTCCACAACGCACACAAGTCTACGGGGTGAAATATATAGAACTGTCTTGTCTTATGCCTGTATGATGATGGTGATCATTAAATAAAGTCATCAACGTCATCCCTACTGTATCTTTACATATGAATTTAGTCTTCATGTACTGATAGTTTTTGCATTTATATACTGTAACTTCTTGTTGTTTATACCCATATCCATACTGTACACCAATATTGATATATCTCTGATAAGAAGCTAATATTGTCCGATAATACTGAAAAGACCAAAACTATAAATGTGTTAGTATCTTATTACTTTATGACTTCTCTACCTTGGTTTGTTACAAAGAACCATCTGGAAAGTCGTCCTTGGAAACTGTTTGGAAAAGGGCAGGTACTTTTAAAAAAAACTTGGCAAGTGATTGGATGAAACATCTGTCTTTCACCTCTAACATGGGCTGACTTCAACAAATCAGACCAAACTCCTGTCAAAGCCAGTTGGGAGAAGAGCGAAAACATTTCCATGGGGAAAAGCCTTCAGTGTCGTTCTTTGCTCTTCTTTCAATGAAGAAATACTCTCCAGTTCTGATATAACTGATGCTATCACAGTATCTAAGCTAACCTCTTCAGGAGCTGCCATTGTTTGTTCGAGACGAGTCACTTCCATGAGCGCTTCTCACTGTCGTCACACCTAGAACCATGCCTGTAGCAGCCAATAGGCCCTCCTAGACGCTGATTGGCTGCTCCACTTTTGGTTTGGACACAAACGGATAACTTGTATGAGCTATCAGAATGGATCCTTGTGTGAATCTAGCTGCCTTGCAAGTATAGCGTGTGTGGAAATGAGGTGAAATAAACTACAGCATGTGTTACTTTATGGTAATAAAGGAACAGTTAACTCAGTGCACAGTTGGGGTCACTGATAAGTTTTTATAAACAACAGTGAAGCTTTATGGCACAAAGGGAAACGATATACAGCTTGAAACACACACACACACAACACAAATTTTTAATTGATGTCACTTTGTGGCAAGAAACCATGGAAATGCAGTGAAGTGAACATTATAATAAAGTGTGATCTAAAGCTCTTCCCATCTGTCCCCTTGTTGTCTCAGAACACAGTGACAATGATCCCGGCTCATGACAGTCCTCTGGCAGCTCTCACCTTCAACGCCTCGGCCACCAAACTCGCCAGGCGCTCAGAGAGGTAAGAACCTGTGAAGTCTCAGAGCCCCTGAGATAGATAGACTATTGTGCATTCAGCTCGAAAGATGAGACAAGAGTCCAACATTGACAACGTTAATGTAACGTAACTTATTAGCTGCATGTCTTTATATGGTCTGTCACATCATTGTTTATCACAAGCAAAAATGTAACTTAGGACAGCAATTGTCACCACGTTCCCTGTCCTGTCAGTCTCTCACAAACCTTTATATTTTAACTAAATGAGGTGGCTTGCACACCTTACTAGGTGGCAAGTACCTGGCTAGCAACTGAAACTAGTGCCATGAAACATACGGTATATAGGGAGCTAATATGTAATGCGTATAAGTATAGAGTGCTGAATGTTGTTGTAGCCTAACTCCACAAAATGCCAGTGGGCCGCAAACTTCTAAAAATATGTTTTCTTCAGCAAGATAATATTCACAAATGGCCACCGTACGTCTGTGTGCTCCACATGTTTGAACTTATTTTTCAAGTGACAACATTGTGCCAGGATGAATGAATCAATTAATTGATTTGAGTCATTTTTTGATAAAGAAAAAAAATGAAATTCTCAGATTTCAGATTCTTAAACGTGAATATTTTCTGGTTTCTTTATTTTCTCTGGCAGTAAACTGAATATCTTTCAGTTGTGGACAAAACAAGACATTTGAGGACGTCATCTTGAGCTTTGATCAACATTTTTTACTATTTTCTGACCAAACAAGTAATCATTTAATTGAGAAAATTATCAACTGTTTAATTGATGATGAAAATGATCATTATTTGCAGCCTTAAAAACCCTATATTAGGGTAAACAGTTTCACCGTATTTTACATTTAGGTAATCCAAAACTAATGGAAAGTAATCAAGTTACATTACTTTCATATTGTGACTTGGACTGACTACGTATTTCAACAGGTAATTACTAACTGTATCGGAATACATTTTTAAAGTAACCGTCTAAACTCTGCAAACAAAAGACAACACTTGGCCCATAGAGATAACTTGTTTATTGATGAAGGCCAGCACAGATGTAATGAGACTCTCTCCTTTTTTTTCTCTACTCATCCTCAGCGGGTTAGTATCTTGACCCCTACATCGTTATTGACTGCGCCATGCGAACACGCATCGTGTGTTGTTATTGCAGGCTTTCGGTTCAAACAGACAGATCATAACAGGTGCTTTCACGTACCATCCGTAAAATTTTCAAAAAAATCTTTTGCATGTTAAGGAAGCATCTGGTAGAAAACGTGAACGCTATCATTAAGCTATCAGCTCACTGGCTGTCTGTCTTTACAGGGCACCGTCATCCGAGTGTTCTCCATTCCTGAGGGCCAGCGTCTGTTTGAGTTCCGCCGAGGCATGAAAAGGTCAGAGTTCAGACACATCAAATAAGATCCACTCCCTATAAAAGAAATGTGTCCAGTGTATGAGCACAGCTAAAGATGTGGAGTCTTTCTTGCAGTGCTGTCTAGCAGGCACATTGGCGTGCATGCACTAATGGCTGAAGACTTCATTACATGCTGATGACTGATTTATAGTTGTATAATGGCACATGATCTGTGCTGGCTGAGAGCCTCAAGAGTTTCAGCTAATAGCCTACTAATGATCAAAGTTAATTACTCACTTTAAATTATTAATTATTCCTCAAGTGTTTTCACTTGTTTGTGTGTGTGTCTGTCTGCAGGTACGTCAATATAAGCTCTTTATCCTTCAGCCCTGATGGCCAGTTCCTCTGTGCATCCAGCAACACAGAGACAGTGCATATCTTTAAACTGGAACAACTTGGACCAAGGTACACACACACAAATGCACACACACACACACACACACACACAACACAATGTAAACCATGTATAAATAAAGACGAGGCCACTGTAGCCACCATGATGCCACCCATTGGTTTGTGGACTGCCGTTTTGAATAGATAATTTTACAAGACAAGAGAGTCGAAATATGTGGTAGAGGTTTGTCTTAGTTTAGTTTTGTGTGAAACCGCTCAGTGAACTACATCTCGTCTCGCACAACAGTTTACACATTTTTACTGCTGATTTATTAAAACAGAGTTCAACTGAGTGAAACATGAGGCTTAATTTAGCAGAAGACCTCAGTAAGATACATAAAAAGTCTGTTTTACTGGTAAACAACATTATTTTTATATGATAGGGGAGGCCTGGGATGATAGTAACAACTTTTGTTTGAGAATTAGTAACTCAGTAGTTGTTTGTGCTAAACTTTGATAGAATACCCATATTTCTCTACTACAAATAAAACTTTATTGGACTTCTATTACACAGTCACAGGTCATGTGAGTTAATGTCAAATACAAGGAGTTCCATTGTCACAACCAACCCTACTACTGGGGTGTGTTGTAACACTCAATGGGGATAGATGTGAGAGGTTATTTACTGATTTAAGATCCACAATACCCAATTCATGAAAGAACTTTATTTAAGGATAAAGAATAAACAGATTTGAATAAAGTGAACCATTTAAAGTGACCAAAAAAGACTGACAAAAACTGGACTAGTTCTAGACTAAATCTTTACCAAAACAAAACAAATACAAAATACTAAAATGGGACTAAAACTGACTTCAGTAAGTGACGAAGACTAAAACTAAATAAAAAAATTCTTGTCAAAATTAAAGCTGGTCCCTTTGTCTGTAGTGGAGGGGACGAGGCTGCCACCTGGACAGCCTACATGGGGAAGATGTTCTCAGCAGCCAGCAGCTACTTTCCAGCTCAGGTATCGGGCATGATGAGCCAGGACCGGGCCTTTGCCACCGTTCACCTCCTCACGTCTGGCCAGAGGAACGTCTGCACCCTGGCTGTGTGAGCTTCACTTAACATTATGCCCAGTCATTCTTGAGAGAGCAGAGATTTTTGACTGGTTTAACGCTCTCATTGTTGGCTGTGATTGTTCCAAAAACAGCTGAAATGAACACTCAGTCTGATGTTTCAGGATCCAGAAGCTTCCGCGGCTGCTGGTGGCCACAGCTGACGGCCAGCTGTTCATCTACAACGTGGACCCACTGGATGGAGGCGAGTGCATGTTGGCCCACAAACACAGGTGATTCAAACCTCCCATTAGATTCTCCTGTAACAACTGAAGAATTGTTCAGAGAGGGAGCTTTAAAGTCCCTGTAGAGGAAGAAAGTTTTTCCTCTAAACACATTTTATGCATTAGAACATAGTTGCTGAAAACATGCTAAAACACTGAAAATTAAGTAGCGCTGTTTTTCATGATTTCTGTGTTCAGGAGTTTTTGTGTGGACCTGAAACATGGCTCGGTTACGTGCCGGAGCCATGGTCCCCCCAACACTATACAAACCCATGAACTGACACACAAACGACATCCCCCTCCCTTCAACGGTTAGTTATGAATGTACCTTCAGTGACTCTCTCAGTCCAAATCAGCCCCGCGGTTCACTTCAGCTCACTTCAGTTCCAACAGCCTGACACAGAAGAAAAAAATACCATCCTATTTCTGTCCTTCAACTGATTTTGAGACCTAATTTTATATACATAGAGTTTTTTTTAATCATTCAAATTTGGCTGGGTGGTTATTAACCCATGTTTCTGTGGTGTGACACAGATGTAGCTGTCTCTCTCTCTCTCAGCTCCATAAGACAGGTATGGTTATGTTTGTTGTCTAATCAGACCCTCCAGGAAGTTGCGATGTTGCGATCGCAACAATTCACGCAAATTCAACGAATTCTTGTAAATTCTACGCGACCTTGTGCTTTCATCTAACCTCCGTAACTTCTTTGCAAATTTGACCAATCACTGTTGCTTTCGCGAGTCCCATACATACATCATACATGTATGCCTCAATGAACTAACTCAGTGTTTTGTTTTATTCACTAATTTTTTGCATTTAGATTTTATTTTATTATTGGTGGTGAAAAGAACACATTTGTCAGTGTTACTGACATTTATCAATGCTCTGTGCACTTTTATTTTATCATTTTGTGCCCCCAGGTGCACTTCTTCATCTACAAATATATATTGTAAGAGTTTTTGTAATCCTGAGCCTTTTTGGTGAGGTGACTTAGAACACTTAGAACAGAGTGTGGTTTTCTTCTGCTTGGAACAAATTGCCATTGATTTGAATGTACTATACAAAAATAACAAATATTCTTTTTCAATTTGCACTTGTAATTTCATGGCAAGAACCCCCAGCATTGCAACATGCATCACAATTTTTTAGAAAAGCTGCCCTGAAATCAGACATTTTAGGTCCAAAAACATCCTGCAAAAATCTGGATGGACTGTCTGATTATATTGATAATAGGTGATGTAAATGTGAGAAAGGTAAAAATTCATAAGCTAATAAAGGCCTCTGACAAGATAATACACTTACACATCCCAGTCAAGTAGAAACTGAAATGTACTGGATTTTTTGGGGAGATGCCAATAGAATATAGAATATTATATACAGAATATAGAATATATACATGAACACACGTTTATTGCAACGATCCCTATAAATTGGAAAACACTTGTGACAAAGATATTCAATGGAGTTAGAATATTTTACATTTTAACAAACTTTGTCCAAAACACAGGCCACTGAAAAGTAAACCTTCACCAGTATTTTTAATAACTATAAGTGACAAAAAAAATTTAAATAAAAATAGAGCAAAATACGTATATATATATATATATATATATATATATATATATATATATATATGTGTGTGTGTGTGTGTGTGGTAAGGAAAAGTTTTTATATAGCCCCATATTGGACAACATATATGCCGATACGAATATAGACCAACATAGGTGTGATAGGCTAATCAGTCTGATAATATCGGTAGACTGAAAGCTCTACAATCAAGACTGCATAAACATAAACCCTATGGTAACATGTTTTGTATGTAATTTCCTAATGATTTGTTATAATTTAACATATTGGGAGAATAAAGATGAATATTAAATGAATATGTACATGTTTATATGGAGCCATTCTTCTAAGGAAAATCATATTTTCTCTATAATTAGTGCTAAATTAAATTGTTCTTTAATTTAATACTCCATAATAAAATACGACATAATAATATCCATTCAGTTCGGGTGTAATTAAATTGAAAAAGACTTTGGCTAAAGAGCTTTCCAAAAACAACAGTATTTTTTTATTAATTTATTCAGTCATTTATCCATTATTTAGCTGGGAAGGTTAGAGAAGATATTGGATCGTCTCCTCCAGAGAGTCCTGGTCAAGACGGCAGCACAGGCAGTTTCACACAGAAGACTGTTTCACGTGTTAGAATAAATACAAGCGACACAAGAGAAATGGTAAATGAAGAGAAGCATACAAGTCAGACCAGTGATATCCAGAACAATCCACCTCAAGTCAAGTATTATGAAAAACAGTCACATGTTTCCTTCAGGGCAGTTCATTTAAGACCTTTAATGGTATTCATACGCAGGAGTGCGTCTAAGGTAATGCTAATTTATAACTCATTCTATACCAGTCATGGTACATACGATGAGAGAGCATATTTACCAAGCTCTCAGTTCACCCTGAGGACACTTAAAAGAATCCAGCTCCTCGATCTAGAGCTGTAGTTGCTAGTATG
Source organism: Lutjanus argentimaculatus (assembly GCA_034769285.1). NCBI lineage: Eukaryota > Metazoa > Chordata > Actinopteri > Lutjaniformes > Lutjanidae > Lutjanus > Lutjanus argentimaculatus. The sequence goes on along the minus strand of JAWZSL010000044.1, from coordinate 418,189 downwards.
ACAGGATAAAAGTTTAAAAGATGTAACTAGGTAGTTAAAGGGGTAGTTCACCCAAAAATGAAAATTCACTCATCATCTACTCACCCTCATGCCGATTGAAGATCGGTTTATTTTTCTGGTCGACACAAAACACTGCTGGAGTTTCATAAGAAAACAGTGTTGCAGAATCTCCCAAACAATTGAAGTGAATGGTGACCAGTTTTCAAACGTAAAAAAAAAAAAAAAAAACCACAACAGAAAAAAGCAAACATGAAATGCCTCCATACTGCTCGTCTGGCCTCCTAAAGCCCCAACATGCCAAGCTGACTTGAAAGACGTCATTTACACTGTGTTTTTAGCCTGAATCTTCACTGTAGATCCTTAGCTTGGAACTCACTCTGAACTGAGTGTGTGTGGTGTGATGGTTGAACAATCTGGACAGCATGTTGGGGCTTTAGGAGACTTGGACAAGCAGTATGTAGGCATTTTATGTTTTTGTTTTCCAGTTGTTTTTTCTGTTACCGACCTTAATTTGGCATGAGGGTGAGTAGATCATGACTGAAACTTTATTTTTGGATGAACTATCCCTTTAATACCCATTAATGTTTTGGCAAAATATACTGGAGAGGGTATGAATCCTTGAATACTAAATGAAGGCAAGATGTAGAGCAATATATAACATTTTAACAAGTTATTTGAACATATTTTGCAAAAAAACAAAAACATCAAACACAATTTATTACTCCTTGCAGATCATTATATATTGTTTAAAGCATGACTGGAGTGGAAAGCATTTCTTTTAAATGGAAAAAGAAAAGTTTTGTCAATAGATTATTAATTTGTTTGGTAAAGACAAATTTTCATCACGCTTTACGCCTAGTTATTTGTAAGAAATGACTGTCAGGTTATTGGGATCGTCTGCCTTCGACTGAGAATGAGTGAATGTCATAAATTTGATGCTTTTTGAGTTTAGGACCAGTTTATAACCTGACACGCCAGATAGTCATCCTTAGAAACTGTTTGGAAAAGGGCAGGCACTTTCAACAACCACTTGGCAGGTGATTGGATGAACCATCTGTCTATTCCATGGACGCTTCTCGCTGCCGTCACACCTAAAACCACGCCTGTAGCTGCCAGTAGTCCCTCCTGGGACGCAGATTGGCTGCACCACTTTTGGTGCAAAAGCAAATGGAAAACTAGAAGCCTTGCAAGATGGATTCTCATGCGATCTTATAAACAGTTTTAGATTTATGGGTGGCAGCTAAAAACTGCAATGGTTAGAGAATTGTTGAAAGGTGTAAAAAAAAACTTTGCCTCATCACAAATATTCACAGAGATTTACCAGTCTTTGAAAGACTCAAGAAAACATTTTGCAAGTCAAGCCTAAAACTCGTTTAGGCTTGTTTTTGACTCCTATGTTGTTGCATTTTTCTTTCTCTTCTTCTCTCAGGCTTTTTGGTGTTGATGATGACCAGGAAGCAGAGTCAGAAGGGTCAGAGGTCACAGGGCCAGTACAGGCTTGTCCATCCTACGCTGCAACCGCTGCCTTACCAGCCTCTGGTCCCGTCACTGCAACCCTCACTGGTTAGTAGCTGCACACATTTTCTCCAACTGTGTGTCACAGGAAGGGTTTGTCTTAACTCTTAGTTCAGCTCATTGAAGATGTCAAGTCTTAACATATTTTAGTTTGGAGTTTGTATTGTATAGAGAGTAATGGTGCTAAAGAACTAGATGTTACCCCATCAACAGCACCAACTTGAAGAAAGCCTACGACTCAGTGCCCCCACACATGGATTCTACTGTGCTTGGCACTATAGAAGAAGGCTAACAGCAACTTCATCAAGAACTTTGTCGGCGTCCTTTATCTGTTTCTATCCAGGCTACTCAGAAGATGGTGGGGCAAAGAAAGGCGAGGTCATTCCAGAACACGAGTTCGCCGCTGGACCTGTGTGTCTGGACGACGAGAACGAGTTTCCTCCTGTGAGCATCCAGAAGTGCTAACTGTCAGCTAGAGCTAGCTCTCTTACAACAGGTCTAACTTATAGGCATGGCAAAGCATTCATGCAAACACAAAGACTGAGATTGCAAGCTAACTCTAAAAGATGACCACTTTCCACAACATCAACATTGTTTTTACTATCAAATATCAGCAGAATCTTTGGATTTAACTGAGGACAAGGTTGTGTGGCGATTGAGACCATAAACTCATTAGGAAACTGTTTACTGAGGGTGTACATCAAGTGAGAAGTAAGCTCATTTTCTTATAGACTTCTATACAGAATTATTTTTGCAACCAGTGGAGTCGCCCCCTGCTGGCCAATACAGTGAATGCAGGTTTAAGGCACTTCTGCGTTGACTTCTTTTCTAAGATCTGGAGGCTATGTCCACTTCTTTTATATAGTTTTATTACTGTGTCTCAATTTGGATACTTCCATTAGAACATTCTCATCTAGTACACTATGTACTCACTTGCGTAGTGTGCGAATTTTGACAAGGTAGTGTTGTCTCAAATCGAGGACGGCCATTTTGCTCTTATTTGAAATGCCAATTGCAGCTTTTTCTTCTTCATGGGTGAACTGAAGCCAGGCAAAGCTTTACTGCCACCTTTTAATTTTATTTGCTTTTGTTTGCCCTCTGTTTCTCTGGGGGATAAAATACGCCATAATCCCGTTGATGATGTGCCAGCCCTCCCTCCTCCTACTGGCTGACAACACACCATTATGCTGGTTTATATATGACTTGTGGTACCAAATCTTTACAAACTCAAACAAATAAACATATTGGTGGCTTCAATCCGACAACAGTATAGTGGTACTTATTGATAAAATTACATGTACGACTTCTATCTGTATAATTCAGCATTCACTGTGGCCACAGTAGTCACAGCAGCTGCTTCCTTGGCTACCTGGGCCACCAAGTTTGGTAGCCCTGCCTCACATTCAAGTTTTTGGTTGTTCTGAGTACTACATCCAGGTCCTTGCATTGCACTTTGTTTTGCCGTAAATGTCAAAGTGAAGGCATTTCTGCACTCAAAACAGGAAGCGTAAGTACAGAAGTACACAAATTGAGACACAGCAAATGCCAAAAATGCAAAACAAGTGACCTCCTCAATGACTTTCTCTTGTCCACAGATAATATTCAGCATTATCTGTGTCTGTGTAAACACTAAAGCCCCATGCAGACATGCACCTCTTTGAACTGATCTGACTGCAGTCTCATATGTGGTTCTTCGTGTCGTGTTATCTGACATGGTCAGACCTGCGACATGTCTCAGTCACTTCTCAGTCACTTTGAACGTGGCACAAGTCTGAGCGTTAAAACATGCAGACAGAGATTAAATTCATGTTGAGTTTGCTTTAAGTAGTACTTAGGCCACATCCACACTACTAGTTTTTTTAAAATAGCATTTGAATGCAATGAAATGAAAATGAAAAATATCTCCATTCGGACGGGCCTGTTTCAAGAATAATCCCTGTCCACACTACCAAGCCATGTCCATTCACGTACACTAGACATGTGCATGCTGGTGTAAACAGGAACATGACAAAAATAATGAGGGGAAACATGGCTGCTCTTCATATAATCCTCCCAGATATTACTATTTTTATTAAAATGTTGTCAGAGGCATTGTGTTTTTTGTCTCTCTTTTCCGTCGTATTGTCAATGTATCTAAAGACAGTAATAGCACACTAATAGCAGGCTAACCAAAGCTAGCAGCTAACATATAGTAGCAAACTCTCAAACATGGTGCATCAAAACGAGTCCATTATTTACACACAAACACATGTTTCTGACTGAAACAACCTATCAGGTTACTCCAGATGTATTAGCAGTTTTCCAGAGTCTTCTCTCAGGTAATACAGCAAGCATGCTAACTTTGTAAGTAGCCATTAGCTCCTCTGGCTGTGTTACGGTGTCTACACTGCAGCTGTTAGTAGCCCAAAGCTGGCGGAATCAGGCCCAGTAATTTCAAGAGTCATGCCAAACTGGAGATTGAGACATCCACATTTTTAAAAGATTAATTAAACTAAAACTAAATGAAAGCGCATAAAAAAAACTGAAGTAATCAAGCAACAGCCAGCCTCATAAGTAAGCTTGTGGTGTGCAAAATCAGGGGATGAGCAGAGTGTCTGTGTTATTGTTTCCTCAGTTTCTGCCCATCCAGACTGAACTACAACCTGAGAGGTTTAAAACTGAAATGAGGCCAGCAGTGTTTCTTAATGTCTCCATTTTGGATGTTGTACAATGCTGGGGTAGCGTGGACTTAACTGAGGACAAGGTTGTTTGCTGATTAAAACCATTAACTCATTAAGAATCTATTTACTGAGGTTACAAATAAATTGAGAAGTAGGCTATTTTTTATAGACTTCTGCACTATCAGACTTCTTTTTGCAACCAGTGGAGTCTCCCCCTGCTGGCAATTAGAAAGAATGTCGATATGAGACACTTCTGCATTGACATTTTAGGAAGCTGTAAAACGCCAGAGTAGGCATAAACGATAGCAAAACCTATGTGTTTTAAAACGAAAACATAGTAGTGTGGATGTCACCTTAAAGCGATATTCCACTCTAGATGATAATCTACTCAATGCTGATGTGAGGATGGGTGAAGATCTTCAGTTCACAGAACAATCCTGGAGTTTCAGCAGAAAACAGGGTTGCAGCCAAATCCAGTATAATGGCAGTGAATGGCGACCACGGATAAAATGTAAAAAAAAAAGAACACAAAACAAACACAAAATGTCTCCAACTTGGCTTGTGTGGTGTAATCCAAGTGTCCGTGAGCCGCAACATTAAAGTTTAACCACAAAAGACGCCATTTACACCATGTTTTTAGCCCGAAATGTCAACTGTAGCCTCCCAGGTAGCATGTAAACATGGCGTCGATGTATCACGAGACTTCGTATATCTCTTAATGGATGCACATGTGAAAATATCGCGAGATATATGAAGACTCATGATACATCGACGCCATGTTTACACGCTACCTGGGAGGCTACAGTTGAGTACATATTGAGTGGATTATCATCTAGGGGTGGAATATCGCTTTAAAGTTCTGTTCTTATCACTGAATTATCATGTCATAGCAGCAGCAGTCTTGCGCTCAGAGGCAACTTGCTGGCTAACCAAAGTAGCTTCCTGTTCATCTACAGTAATATTAAAACACTTCTTACTTATAATTTCACATATATATTGGATGATTCTATTTCAGCAGAGGTAAACACATTACAAAAATGTCCTGGAAAGTTTTGATTGCTTTGTATGTGTTGTACCAGAGCTGCATTTGACAAATCCTGCAGACGAAACTAACAGGTCTGTTCATGTGTTTTGGTAGATTAATTGGTGCCGCGACGGGACTGGAGGTGGCCAGGCAAGGGCTCGTGAGTGGGTAGAAGGACAAATGGACTAACAGACAGACAGGCGCCGGCAAGTGAGATGATCCGCAAAAAAAAAAATCTTTCAGGTGCCAAGTTATTTTTCATTTAGAGACAAAATAACACTGATGAACATTCAAGCTGACATGGGAAACAAAACACTGAGCAAAAAGTAGATCATCATTTAAGAGAGAACCACAGTCTGATCCTCATGTTACAGAATGATTGTGTTAAAGGTACACTTCTGATTTTGTCACAGCACCAATAGTACCTCTAAACTTCCTCTGCGCTTACTGCTGAGTTTTTAAACATCGGCTGTGAGCTGAGAGGACATTTCTGAACCTGTAGATGCTGTTGGCTACTCCTAAAAGAAATCAGGGAGTTTATCTTTAAGGAGTGTAGGATGAAAGTGTGAGCTGCATGCTGGAGCAGAAATATAACCACGATTTCCATAGCTTTATTACTTGACAAATATTTTATTAAGTTGCATTATTGTAGCAACATTTTTATTGTTGTCATTAATACCTTAGTTTACGTCCATGATATAGAATTTTTATTCTGTATTGTATTTTACTGCATTGACATGTATTAAATATTTCTGTGTATGCCTCTGGATACATTTCAGAAGGTGTGTATGTACTGTACGTTTGTTTGTGCCTATTATCATTTGTAAACGAGCAAAGTATTTTGCTAATTGCACAAGACCAAAACAAAAGAAACAAAGAAATAAACTCAAAGAATGGAGTAAGAATGAACCTATGCAAAGCAAAGAATTTGTCTTGCTTTATTTCATGTTTCATTTTTCACTTGTTGAAGGAGAACATTTGCAACAATGTGAGATGTTGACAGAACGATAACTGTTGGAGAGAAGATCTTGGTTTCACAGTATATGGCTGGAAAGAATGATTATTTTTGTGGTGATTAATAGGTCGATTATTTTCTCAATTCATTGATTAGTAGCTGTTTGATGTAAAAATGTCAGAAAATAGTGAAAAACGTCAACCAGTTTACAGTCAGAGAGGAGTAAAGAAACCAGAAAATATTCACATTTAAGAAGCTGGAAGGAGAATTTTGACTTTATTTTTTATTTAAAAAAAAAAAGGACTCAAAATGATTAATCCTGTTACAAGAGGACATACATATTTTTTTCTATTTTTTCTAAATATTATTTATATTTATTCCTTTTCATTATTTATTAATATGTCAACCATTTCAATCAATCAATTATTTGGTCCATAAAATGTCATAAAACGGTTAAAAGTGTTGATCAGTTTTTCCCAAAGTCCAAGATGACGTCCTCAAATGTCTTGTTTTCATTCTTTTCAATATTCTTTTTAAATAAACTTAATGCGATAGAATTCACAGCTGTAACAAGAAAAATGTACATGGTACAATGCCCATCAGTTTTCATACCATGGCATACTTCTGCAATCCTATCAGCTTATATAACATAGATAAGATTTTGATGATTGGTGTGGAGGACTGTACGTTTTAATGGCTGTGTAAGTGAGGCCAGTCACTGATGAAACAGATCAAACATTTCACAACATGTACAGCCACTAAGATATATTCACAGGTGATAAAAATGTTGCATAAGTATGTCAGGCTGTCAGCACTCAGTGATCTATTCTTTGTTTTGACCGTTGTAGTCTGTGGTTATCCACAGCATGCTGTGCGTTTATTGTTGCTCCAAAGTGGCCCAACAGGCTACATACCTGAATTAAGGCTCCGGTGTTCTACTCAAGCAACAGTATTGCTGCTTGACTTGACATAAAGGCTATAAAAACAAAAGTGTGCCTTTTGAAGACTATTCTTCTAGTCTTCTAGACTACTAGTAGACCAGAGTCACCCTGAAATCCTGAAGGCACCAGTATGCTTCAAACCAGAGGTAGGAGCAAGTCATTGTCCAGTCTCAAGTCTTTGCTCTGAAGCCTGAAGTCAAAACTGACGAGTCACGAGTCAAGTCTCATATCAAGACTGGCAAGTCCTGAGTCAAGCATTAAGTCCTAAACTGCTGAGTTTCAAGTACTAAGCCAAACTGTACCACGCTGAAATGCATTTCCATTATCACTTTCAGTGCGTTGAGCTGCACCGTGCTGCGCCGCATCCGAGATGGACCTACTCTGCAGTGGGGCCAAAGCGAGCCCAGCTCTCCTCCAAGCGGGCTGTGGTGACGTCTCACCAGCCGCAGCCAACCTTTGATGAGCCTCTTTTTCTCCCCCTCGAACAAGCAAGTGTTGTGATACTCAGCTCATGTGTGTGCAGGCGAGCAGAGAGAAAGACGTTTTTATGTTCAGCTCTTAGTACTTCTGTAGCCTCTAACAGAATCTTTATGTATTACAATGTAGTTTGTCTTCTATGTCGCCGTTTGTACTTGTATCTGTAGCAAGGTTTGTCGTAGTTCAGTTCATCAGAACTGAAGAAGCTTCTTGGATGAGAGGCGAAAGGTCTTCAAGAACTCTATCAAGTCCAGTTGCCTACGACAAACCTTGCTATGAATACCATGACCTGGATGACTGAGAACCTTCACGGACATCTTTCAGGTATCTGCATTATTTTCCCCTTTCATATGTGCTTTAAGTAGGGATGGAGTCGTGACTTTTATTGTGAAGAACTTAAGGAAAGAGAGTGTTTATCCTAGAGACATACATGAATGGTTTATCCACTGCTTTATAGCCACTCGACTCAAGCCTGCTTGAGCCTCCTTGAGCTTGTCTTCATTCAAAGGAAACACCTTCAAGTTGGTAGCCCTGTTGTAATGGAAATGCAAACCCCTGCCATGCTGGGCTGACTGGCTGAGTCAAACCGAGTTGAGCCAAGCCAAGCCAGCTCTGTGTATGGAAAAGGGCCATTAGTTGTTAAGCTAACATTAGCTAAGCATTAGCTCGCCAACTATGTTAAAATTAGCCCCAAATTACCGTTCTTCAAATGTCAGAAGACGTTGGAAGTTGTCTCCCTCTGTAATTTCTGACTGCTCATTTTGAAAACTGCAGCTCATTTATTTGTTGACCGCATCATAGTTTTTGTATAGAATTATCTTTGATATCATTTTATCCACCTGCCGCTCAGTAAAGTAATATTAGTTCTTCATGGTTCTCGCCTGCTACTTGATTGGATGCTGTTGGATTGGTTCAGACAAAGTGGATCAGGGGAATGATGTGTTGATTTGCTGAGAATTAATAATGTTATTGTCAGCTGATTCAGGAAATGAAGGAAATGAAATGATTGGTGGATTCACACTTTTTAAATAACAGACTTTTTAATCTTTGGACTCTGGGGAAGGTATAGGTTAAGTATTTTCAAGTCCAAATATCAATACTCACATAGCACATAGCACTGCAACAATGAAGCCAGACCTGGTGCCATTGTAGGCCAACTTTGACTGTTAAGCTGTTTTTCAGTATGGAGCTCTAAGATTAAGGCCTCTTATCCTCTTTCAGTACTTTGACTCTAAAGTCCACCAGCCCAGCACTTTTATGGCTTTCATTTCCTTATTTCTGCTTCTTGCTTTTTACTGGAAACTACAATGTTCTAGGTCATCAAACATTCTGAGCCTGTTATGTAATTAGCCTTAAAAAGACCACTCTGCAGCAAAACATTGTAGTTACAACTTATTGTCTATTCTCTAGATATTTCCTTTCTCGGTTGCGCAACTCAGGTGTAAGTAAAACTATTGTAACCAAGTGTTCACACCCTGAGGGACAAGGCAATGCTGAGTGAAGACAAAGACAGATGATCCCATAGGAGAGAGGAGGAGTAGAAGGCTAACAATAGAAAACAATCTCTGACAGTTATAACACAAAGGGTAGATGACTGGAACCCAGGTCCTACTGGACAAACATTCAGTCATCTTTAGAATTTGACTTCCCCAGGCAACCAGCCGGTCCTCGCTGACATATCGACTGTCTTTCTCTGGAATTACTTTTGTTCTTAACACACGCCTTTCTGTGTTGGACTTGGGACTTGTATTATCTCATTACAGGCAGTGAGTACACAGCAAACCAGTGGCATATGTGCCAACTTGATGTGATGTGGCGCCAGGCCTCCCAATGACCTCAAGAGTCATTTTGCAAACTTTATGATTCAGCCTCATTATGAGGTGCTTGGTTTGGCCAGTTGGGAGAAAGGATGTTTTTTTTTTTTTTTTTTTTTTTTTACAAAAATTGCCATTACCAGGAGCTGGTTCATGAAAGATGTCTAGTAAGTGACACCAATTCTCCAGTCGGAAAACAATTACAGTTGCAGAAGAAGAGGTGCAACAAGATGATATAATTAAAAGAGCGTCAGTTGAACCTCACACCATGTATGTATTAAGACCAGGATATCAGGTACAAAGATGATGTCCATAGAGAGGCGAAGGCACGTCTCTTCTGGTGGACCACCAAGGGACCTAACGTTGGGAAAAATATGAATGATAGTCAATGGCAAGAGACAAATTATTTTTTGATCCTGTTTCAGTTGTGCAACGAAGTACACATATGATGTTTGTCATTTTGTAGCATAATTTTACAAGTCAAGAAAGTCACTTTTTGCTGTAAAACTGTTTAAGTATCAGACTATGAGGGTATGTAAATACACCCAGAAGTCATGTGGTTGACATTGCTTTCTCCCTGTAAAAGCTAACGTTAGCCACTGAACTTGATCATTCAACAATCAGTTTTGCTCGTTCTTTCTCTTTGCGGCCAGTAAAAGGACAAGGAGTCATTGAATAAAACACCTCAGGGAAGATAACGGTGCAAGGGACAAGAATGGTGTCGATGATTTTTTCCAGTGAGACGAGAGATGTAATTCACTCAGCAGTTTCGCTCAAAACTAAACCACAACAAACCTACCACAAACTGAGACTTTCTTCCTTCTTGTAAAATTATGTTTTAAAGTGACAAACATCATATGTGTAATTTGTGGCATAATCCAAACCAGATAAAAAAAAAAATTATTTGTTTCTCGCCATAGACTGCTCTTCATGTTTTTAGGTCAGTTAGGTCTCATGGGGCATGACTTCTGCACTCTCTTCAGTCCAATAGGAATAGCTCACCTGGCGTACACACCAAAAAAGGCTTCTAGCTTACAGGCTTACCTCTGTGGTATGCAGCCTACTGAATATACGCAGTTGTGTTTCCCTTGATGGCCCTGTGATTTCCTGCTCAGTCCATAGACTTCACATTGTGATGATATCAAAGATTTTTTTTAATGGGTTTTCTTGGCTTTAGGATGAGGAGACTGTCAGAGCAGGAACAGCTGATCAATCATGCGAGTTAAATGCTCAAAAAACAATCTTTCCATCTGGCATCAAGAGCTTAACTCTTTTCCAAAACAGACAAACCCACATCAAATAGCTAAGCTTTTTTTTCCAAATATTTTCCTATTATTTTCACTGTATTAACCCATTAACACCATGCCCTTATCAAGAATACATAACATTAAATATTGCTACATCTTGAATTTAAATGGAAAACTGCTCAGATTTTACCCCTCAATACATTAGTAGATACCCATTTGGAAATGAAAATATTTTTTTCTGTAAACTGTCAGTGTCCAGGACAAATGCAGATGCAGGTCAAGCTCTAACATGGTCCACAACCAAGTATGATCCTCAAGTTGTCAGTGGCACCTACGGGGGTCCAATCAGATTTCTGGGCTGGACCTTGTCTGGCCACCCCTTAGACACACCCCTGCATCAAACAGCAAAGTGCTCTAGGTCAAGTCCACTTTTAAACACTAGACGTTGGAGTCATAGGACCGGTCCCAGCTGAGAGACAGGTGAGTCATTTAAATTGAACTGACTGGCTAAACTGGCTATATTAACCAGAACATTCATCAACATCATCATCTTAAAATGTACAAAGTTGAAATTATGTTTAATTAAAAACCATATTTTATTCTGAAAGGGTCAGGCAGTTTGTTCACTTTCTTGAACCTTTTTGGTCGAATTCCACTGATGCAAGAACAGACACACATACATGTTTTCCTCTCTGATACTGCTCTGAGAATTCTTCCTCAGGCTCCCTCCAGCATTTAGCCACAGCACAATAGGCTACTATGTGAATATGTGACAGAAGTTGCAAGATTTTAAATAACTTAATGCTGCTGCCACAGTGAATAAGAAGCAGACCATTACTGGCTACATTGTTCTCAGAAAACCCAGTGTGGGTCATGGGTTGATAATTTGATAAAGACATGATTGTTCTCTTTGGTGTTGTAGGTAATAATCAACCTTGTGTTCATAGACATAAAATAAAATAGATGAAGATAGTTTTCACTAGCAAAGGTTAAAAAGTTTTTTTTTTTTTTTCACAATCTATTAGCTGTCCCAGGAAAAGCAATTTCTGCTAAGCTTTGATGTGTAATAGTGTGCTGTTGTGTTCACATTTTCCTTCAGTTAATGGTGGTGACGCACAGGGCAGCCAGCGGAAAACATCTGGCCAGTTAGCAAACGTAGCCCGGCTAATTTCATTCTTAACCCAATGCAAAGCTTCCAACTTACTTAATGGGACAGAGCTGAAGAGGAAAAGAAAGAAAGAACACACACGCGCATACAGAGCGCTCTTTGCTGGCATGAGGACCGGACGAGATGCTGCCTCACTCCTGACTGGAATGAACCCCCTCTCAACTGGAATAAACCTGTTCATCCCAGCCGCGTGCCCGGTGTACACATGTGCTTTAAAGCGCCGCTGGCGCGCGCCAGGATGCGTTCACGTCCTGTGGGCACAGGCTTTCCACGTGAAGATGTTGTACAGTCTAGCTTTGTGTTCTTTCACAGTGACGTTCAGCTTTCACCTGATGGAAAGCAGTAAAATTTATAGTAAAATATAGACACAAGGTGTTCGAGAAATGGACGCGACCACGTTATTTGCTAACAAACGACGCAGCTAAAACACCTTATCTTTTTGGTGTTTTTTGTCCGTCTGCTCTTAAAGGCAGCATCAGAATGCGGTTTAGTTTGTGTGGAGACCGTCCCCGTCTCTTTAATTGCATCCCTGTGACTGTGTCCTGGTTAGAGGCAGAACGTGTTAGATCATTTATCCATTACATTTCGTGATGAGCAGATCATCTCTTTATCCGAATCCTCCTGCGCGCTATCCACCCGACACCACCCGAACCAATTGTTTCCTCAGATTTCAGAACGGAATCCCCAAGTGATTTCTTTACTATGTGTTGCATTTAAGTCTGAGTGTTTTCTTTATTGATTTACTTTGATGATTAGAGAAGCTGCCACAGACGTTTCCCTGCTCGCTGCTCCTCCCGTCAGTTAATAAAGGGGGTCGGAAGACATCTGTGAAGGCTGCGCTTGTATATCCTATAGCTCATCGCTTCTTAGAGATCCATTCGCGATCCTTGATATCCTCCGAGCCGAAGTAAGAGACTTGGGACAGTCTGCAAGATGGCAAAGAATTTCTAGTTCGAGCGAGGAGCGAAGAAACGAAAAATAAGATATCTAGGATGTACCCTGTGTGTGCACGTGTGTGTGTGTGTGTGTGTGTGTGTGTGTGTAGAGAGAGAGAGAGAGGGAGAGGGAGGGGTGGGGTGGGGGGGGGACTCTGTATTTCTCACGAGGGAGGCCCCGCGCGTTCATGATTTGCGCGCCCGCGTTTGAATACCGGCTTGAGCCGGTAACGAGCTGCCAAAACATCCAGGAAATAATTCACTGAAGACAAAGATGCTGCTGGCTGTGAGAGAACGATAGCAGACCAAAGCAATAATAATTTATTTATTTTTTAACAGCACAGGAATCAGTTTAACAATAGATAATATCATTTTAATAAGAAAGTTATCGCTCTCTCCAGCTTGGCAAACAGGCTTCATAGTTACATTACTGTTACATTACAGCCACAATGCTGTGACGACGCGATAGACAGGCCGGCTTTGTTACATCAGAAGGCTGCTTCTCAACCTCTTGTCAACATTGCCGGTAAGTAAGATGTTACTCGGTGGCTCCAGCTGTAGGATGCTGCTGTGTAGCCTGGAGCTCACAGTGCAGCACAGCGGCGACACTCAAGGCTCTTCCTCTTTTTTTTTATAAGAGAACCTGCGCTTTGTGCCGGAGAATAACGAGCAGAAATCCAGTATTTTGTAGATATTGTGTTATTGGCACAATAATAAGCCGCTTGGTAAGATAAAGTCGCGAACTAACATGACGAAACATGTTAGTTTAATCTTATATATAGATGTGTTAAATAACAGCTGGGGATCGGTGTGAATCCAGTGACATATTCGCTGTCCCGCTGCCTGCGGTGGTGGGTGAGAAACCCCTGAGAAGCAGCGCGTTGACGTCATCCTCCTCCTCCTCCTCAGTGTCTGCACTGCGGACAGCCCTCTCTGTCTGTCTCCCTGTGGGCTTCCCTTCTAAACACACTCTAATTTTGTTTTGGTACCCAGAAGTTTCATCCATGGTGCTGCTCACCTGCTTCAACATATTGAGATGAAATCCTAAATGGAAATCATTTCCGATGTGGCAGTCCCATAATTTCAGGTTCTAGCATTTATGTCTTGTAGAGATGCATGGTGAAAATCTGGAACTTTATATTATTTTTGTCACTCCAATAATGAAACTATAATAATGTCTGATTTGACAAATTATGTCAAATTGTTATGCAAAATGCTCTGTAAAAGCTAAAGTATGTTTTTTTGATGAACTGGAATATTAAATCATCCATCTTTGCTGAATACATCCTCTTAACCTCAGGCATGCATAAACTACAGCTTATATGAACTTAAAATACAAACAAAATGTAAAATGATCTGTAATTTTATTGGTATCATGAGAAGTAGGTAATTACCAGTTAGATATTGGCTGGGAAAAAAACATTTAAAAAAAACATATCGTGCATCTCTAGTTCCTTCCTAACAGTATGATGTAAGCAGTGTAATCTATAGTTACATTTACCATTTGAAATCTGAGTTGAACAGTATTATCTAGCAGGTATTTTATGTTACAGTTTATTGTCTGTGGGTTATGACATAAATGTCACAAGACAGAGGAGCAGTAGCCTGCGGTGAAGGAGGGATACCCAGCCTGTGTTAGTTAAGAGTTTAGGTTTGTTTGGGTCAGGTCAAGTCAAGTCAAATTTTATTTTTAGAAACCTGATGAACGGTCTCCCAGGACCGACAGACATGCAGAACATGTCATGTGTACAAAGCATACCAACCAAATCACTTATATACAGAATGTTAATGACAGAATTTCTGATACATGTTGATTATGAATGTATTATAAAAATGTATTGGTGTACATTACCACATGTTAAAATTATACAATATCCATTTACTATGGGCTGGGCGGTACAGCTTAAAAATTATATCTTGATATTTTTAGGCTATTCTGTGATATATGATATATATCTTGATATACACGTTTTCTCTAAAATAACATACCATAAATTCTCAAATAGTGCAGACATTTGATGATCATATAGAATATGATGCATAGTTGTTGACTGAAGAGTACATAATATGCCAAATTCAAATATCACAATATTTTTGACCATGTAACTTAATATATTGCAGCAATATTGTGGGGGGAGGGGGACTGTTGGTGGCTTCGCAAAATATTAACACAATAGGATTTTTGCTAAGTAATTATCAATAATGTGGATATAATGGCTAAGTGGGTAAAGGCAAATAATTGGACAACTAGAAGAGTGGTAAGTTAAGAAAATGCCACTTTTTCCATATCAACATATAACAATATCCAAAATCTAAGACCATATCTAGCCTCATATCATGACAGTGATTCAATATTGATACATTGCCCAGACTTATATCCAAAGTACCAAAGCAGTAAAACATGATCGAAGCGTACATTCGCACAGGTATGTGTGAGGGGGTAGCCTTGAGTTTTCAGGCTCACACAGACTTGACCAGAAAATATTCACATTTAAGAAGCTGAAATGAGAGAATTTTGACCTTTTTTCTTAAAAAAAAAAAATACTCAAACCAGTAAGTACAAAATATCAATCCAGTGAGTTTACATTTGTTTCTAACATCTAGTTTTTGTGTTTATTTCAATTAGTTAAATGTTTTTTCACTTCTAGGTTAAGTTTTTTGTTTAGTTTTAGGTTACTATAATAACCTTGGTTCAGAGATGGAACTGAGACACTTGACCCTAAAGCGAAGTAATGTTTCAATCCTGCTAAAAAAAAAGAGAGAGAGAGAGAAAGAAAATTCTGTGGGATACACCAAATGTTCTGGTATGCAGATAGTTAACAAGAGGAAGTGTTGGCTCAAAATATCAGTAGTGGCTTTGCAACACCCACATTGCTCAAAGCTGACTGTTTGAGTAGCCGCAGGGTGGCACGTTAGATTTAGTTTGACATTTCTCATCTGGCCTGAGGCCTCAGCTGTGTGTCTGTGGTTTTCAGCTGCACACAGCAGCCACACCCTCAGTGTTGAAACTCCAGCAGTGCTTAAATTTGCTCACGGCCACACAGAATCATTAGATCCTAGTGGAATAAGGAAACGAATCATCCTGTGTACTTAATATGGTGCTGATGATTTTTTGATAATAAATAGTAACAGAGGACATATAGTTGTAACAATAATTATTCACATTCAGGAATATGATCAGTTGCATCATGTACTGTTTAACTGTGCTGCCACACCTTCATTTACATGGACACTGACTTATTAAAGAAAACACTTGTTTCCTCTTTTTACTGCTCAGTCACCCATACTACATGTTACAGAGCATGTTCTAATATGAGGCAGAAAAGTCAAAACCAAAAATGAAGTCTAGTTAAAGCACTCAAAACAGACTAACTGAAAACAACATGTCCAGACATTACAGTCATGTTTGATTTTATTGTGGCAACACAATAAGGTCTGAATATTGTGTCCATGGCAGTGCAAAACAGTGGTGGACTAATTGTGGCAAATGATTTCAGCCTTAAAAAAATACAGAGGAGTTGAGAACACAGATTGCTGAGTTTTTAGACCAGTTTGCAACATCTGCATGTTATCTCCATGTCCACACATAAAAAATAAGGGTGCCTGCACACTGAATTAATGCTCCCCATAACTCCATCCCCAGGTCCATAAATAAACCTTACCTGATATAACACTGGTGTGGGTCCCAGAAATTATTTACAACCTGAACACATCAATCAATAGGATGCAATCCAATACATCATCACATTAGATTTACATATATGGCACAATAGCTTCCACAAAACAGCTTTGCCAACTAAAATTACTTTCATTATCGATTAATCTTGCGATTATTTTGACGATTAATTGATCATCAATTGATTGTTTAATCTCAAAAATGTCAAATAATGTGAAACTACTACTCATAATTTCTCATAGCCCAAAATGACGTCTTCAGATTGTCTCGCTTGTCCCAACAACAGCCCAAAACCCAGACTCTTCATCTACTGTCATAAATGAAAAAAGGAACAAATCTTCACAGTTGTGAAGCTAAAACCAGCAAGTTTTGACAGTTTTGCTTGAAAAAGGCTGAAACGATTAATTGATTATCAGTATAGTTGGAAACAATTTTTCTTTCACTCGACTAATCGTTGTAGCTCCAGTTCAAAAAATGAATGAAGATCAGTAACTAGTTAGAGAAAGCAGAGGGTGGACAAGATTTTAGACATTGCAAATGCATATATATTATATTATAGTTCATTTTTTGTTTTACCTTTATATAGTCTGGATGTCCCATTGAGATTTAAATCTCTTTTACAAGAGAGACCTGGCCAAGGTAGCAGCCAATCACAACATGTTAACATTAAAATAAAACAACAGCTTTAAAAACACAGTGGCCTCTCAAGAAAAACAAGCATATGTGTCCATCACCACATTCTTTATGATGCTCTTATTTTTATTTCTGTAATTTGTCAAAAAATATCAAAATATTAAAAAAAGCACAGAGCCCAAGATGGTGTCTATATAGATAGATGGATGGATGGATGGATAGATAAATAGATAGAAAAAGTCAGTGAGGCTGTCAGTTTGTGGTGGCATTCTTCTGCCCCAGGTGGCCAAAATAAAAAAACAAATGCAGCAGGACTTCAAAATGAGCTCACTTATGTCCTCTCTGTTTCCCCTGCAGGTGACCTGCTGCAGCCATGAGGGTACCCAGTTCACAGAAATGTTTGGGTCCAAAGGTTTACTCAGAGGTGCCTGATGGTGACTGGGGCTGGGCTGTGGCCGTGGCCTTCTTCTTGGTGGAGGTTTGCACCTATGGGACCCTCAAGAGCCTGGGTGTCTTCCTCCAGGATCTGATGGAAGAGTTTGAGGAGAGCAACAGCCGAGTGTCATGGGTCATCTCCATCTGCGTCTTCATCTTCACCTTCACTGGTCAGTCTCTTGTCTTCCTGCCTAGCACATTTTAATGCCATCCTCCTGTGCCAAAGAAGCAAAAGGTGTCTAAGGGCATTTAATACCAGCAGACAGAGACTATTTAACAAACTGTAAATGCAGCTGTTAAGATAAATGACACCAGAAAATACATGCAGCTGGATTTCTCCTGGAGAAAGGTGGTTTGATGGACGGAGACGGACAGATTATTTCCACATAGCGGTACATCCTTGTAGGGCTGCATCTAAGATTTTTCTCATTGTTTCCTCAGTTAAATTATTGTTTAGTCTATAAAATGTCAGAAAAGTGATATTTTATTTTTCTAGAGTCTGAGGTGAACTTTTCAAGTTGTTTGTTTTATCCAGCCAACAGCCCAGAACCCAAAGATATTCAGTTTACTCTAACATTCAACTAAGACACTCAGCAGTATTCATCATTTGAGAAGCTGGAACAGAGTTTAAGAATGTTTAATTTAATAACTTAAATAACTTTAAATGAATTAAATCAGATACCAAATTGCTGATTAATTTCCTGTCAATCAACTAAGCGATTAGTGAACTTGTATGAGCTAATAATCATTCAGCTCTACATCATTTTATTCAAAATATATATTCAAAGTCTAACAGAAGGTCAAACTGAGACTTAGTCACCTCAGCTGTCTCCACAGTTGAAAATCTAATGTTTTTAAAATTCACATTTCTGCTGTGAGGAACTGTGTGGTTCTGCTATAGAGCCAGTCCAGCAAAAAAATTTAGCAGCATGTGTCCAGAATAAGATGGGCATAAGGCAGGCATAAAATTTAAATGAAAGATAGATAGATCAAATTGAATTGTGGATTTGGAGAATTGTGACACCCCTGATAATAACTGCACCATCAATATGCATGTACAGTCACCAGTGCGGCCAAGCTGCACCATAATAACACCCCTGATCAGTTCCACAGATCAGTGATCAGATAACGTTATTATGCAGCTTATAAGACTACTTCTTACTGAGTTCAGATAGATTTAAAGAAATTACATTTCTGTCTTTGAATTCTACCCCAGCCCCGCTGTCCACCCTGCTGAGCAACCGCTTTGGCTATCGTCCAGTGGTGATGGTGGGAGGCTTCCTCATCAGCCTGGGAACCATCAGCTCAGCTTTTGCCAACTCCATCAATGAGATGTACATTACCATCGGCATTGTTTCAGGTACTTATCAAACTGACAGACTCCACTTATGTGTATCTGTGTGTGTGTGTGTGTGTGTGTCATTTTAATGTACCATTTACAGAATGACTGCTGTGTTGTTGCTGATGTGTTTGTCTTGTTTAACAGCCTGTAATGAAGGGACTTCTAGCAGTGTGAACAACAAAATCTGAAACAATCTATTTCTTCCAGAACTGTCCAATGAGGCGATCAGCCTCTCCTAAACAACACGCAGTGAGGTCTACTCCACTATCTTAACTCTCTAGGAATGACAGAGCAGAACAGGAAAAACTGAGGCGACAAAATAAAAACACTAAATTCCCTTTCAGATGAAGAACAGGAGTCTGAGGAGCATGCAATAAATTGACTGAATGAAAGATTTGAGGATGAGCAAATTGGTGAAATGAGTTTTGTATCAGAGCACATTAACTGTTTCTTTTTCTTGGACAGAAAGCACTGCTAGCTCTCCCACCAAGATTACCATGTCCTCCTCTGAACTGGACCACAGCTAACTTAACAATCCCTTCTCTTCTCTCCCCCTGTCTCTCTTTTTTGTCTTTACATGCCTTTTGTCTTTCAGCAGCAGCTGTAGCAAAGCTGAATCGTCTCACACAGCCTGCCACCTTTGACAAAGTCACCTGAGACCTTGATCTTGATCCACCCCCCCTAGCCATGCAGTGGTCCTACCATGCGGGCCAGTGGCTGTCATGTCCCCTTTTCCCCTTTGTTTACAGGTCTCGGCTACTGCCTTACCTTCCTCCCCACCGTCACCATCCTAGCCCAGTACTTCTCCAGACGGCGAGCCCTCGTCACCGCTGTCGCTTCCTCTGGAGAATCTTTCGCCATATTCGCATTTGCTCCAGGTGAGTGTTCAGTCACAAAGGTTATATTGACTTTAGATGGTTAATTATTTCATTTTATTTTATTTTATAAAATGACTGCTACTGACTGCATTCATTGTCAGTTAAATTTTTTGCACGTGTCAGTCATAGGCTACTTTTATTTAATTAAAGAAGGTAAGCAGAAGCACAAAGTTAAAAATAAAATGTATATATACACAAATTGTACATCAGATTTGTTATTTAATAAAGGACATCTTTTCAAGTGGTCATTTTTGTATGCCCCCGCTGACGACAGCCGTGGCTATCTTGTGAACGTGATATTTAAAGAACACCTTGTCAGAATTTCTTCAAATCTGGCACAAATGTTCACCTGGACCGAGTGATGAACTGATTAGATGTTGGAGGTCCAAGTTCTAGTCTAGTTGTTTTTTTAATAGACAGTGAGATGCAGTTGGAGTCACCCATGCTGTTCTCTCTCCACAGCCCTCACTGCGCTGAAGGAACACATTGGCTGGCGCTCCTGTCTGGTTGTCCTTGGTATCTTTCAGGCATCTGTGATTGGTTGTGGGCTTCTCCTTCGTCCAATCATTATTAGGCCAGAGCCTGTAAAGGAGGACAATGAATCAGACAATGAGCCTCTCTCTTTGAAGCAGCTGGAGGCTGTTTACGAGCTGGAGAACGAACAAACCAGAACCTCCATCAGTTCAGGAGTGTCGCGGGGCTCAGACGACTCAGGTGTCACCTCCCTCTCTGCCTCAAACGTAGACCTGCGGACTGCAGGAGCAGAGGCCAAGGCTCTGATGGAGTTGGGAGTGGAGGACAAAGAGGGCCAGGAGCTGTCAATGTCCACGTCTGCCACCCCAGTCAAGGAGAGGGATGAGGGCGAAGTGGCACAGGTAGAGGCAGGTCCTCTCCAGCCCTCTAGCCCCAAACTCCTGGACTTCTCTGTGCTTAAAGACGGTGCCTTCATCTGCTACTCCCTCTTTGGCTTGTTTGCCACGCTGGGCTTCTTCGCCCCACAGCTTTATGTCATCGAACTGAGCAAGAGCCGGGGCGTGGAGCCCAGCATGGCCTCCTACATGCTCTCTGTGATGGCTGTGGCTGAGATCTTCGGCCGCTTGTCCATCGGGGTGGTGTTGAACAAAGTCCGCTGCAGGAAAACCCTGGTGCTACTGGGCTGCGTGGTTCTGCTGTGCCTGGTGCTGGTTGCCTTCACTATCGTGTGGGAGTTCTGGGGCCTGGTGGTCTGCTGCGCCCTCTATGGCTACTTCATGGGCACCGTCGGCTCCACTCACATTCCCATGCTGGCTGAGGAGGACGTGGTGGGCATCCAGAAGATGGCGTCATCTGTGGGAGTCTATGTCTTCATCCAGAGCTTCGCTGGCCTTGCAGGGCCCCCTCTTGGAGGTACAAGATCCTTATGCTGGGCAAACACTGTATGAGTTTATAAATGTTGCTAAATTGGACGTTTAGCTCAGTGGGTAGAGCGTCCGACCCATGTATGGAGGCTGTTAGTCCTCTCCTACTGTATGAGTAGGTCCTCTGCAATGTAGAGCTCAAGTTCATGGCTTATGTGCTCACAGTGTATGGTCCAGTCATCAAGCCATGACCCAAGTACTCACACTCTACATGTAAAATAGAGAATAAAATGGCTAGAGATGTTCTAATACCATTTTTTCCCTTCCTGATACCAATTCTGATACTTGAAACTTAGCATGTCGGCCAGCACCGAGTACTGTGCTATTTCCAGTGCATTAGAACAAAAAAAATCTCAGAATTTTGTTTTTCCTACATCCCCAAAACAGTTTAGTCCAATCCCGGTCACAATCACAAAAGAAAGGCAACTCAAAGACTACACATACACCAGGTACTCACGGTACCACTGATCAGTCAGTTAGTAACTTATTCAGTCAGGTTTGCAGCAACAATGGCAGGTCCTGGCAAGATGGATTCTTGTGTGATCTTATGATCTTGTAAATCCAGCTGCCAAGGTTTTTGTTGCCATGGCAATTCAGAGGCTCTATTTGCCACTTAATGCAGGCATAGTGAGAAAAAAAGCCTCTGACCTCAGGAAATCGATTTGTGGCTCTGCTACAACTGTGTGAAAGCCTGACAATGGCCAACCAAAATTCCTGACATCAGAAATGCATTTGAACATCTGATGGCCGTTCGGGAGCAGCTGATTGGTCCGCACTCCCCATGTACATTGCACAGTAAACAACATCCAATGAAACCGAAATTCGGTCCATCTCTAAAATGATTTGTGTGGCACAAAACTGTACAGTATGCCCAACCTTACAGTAACTTTGTTTTCACTCATCAATTAACCTATCTGCTGATTTTAACAGCTGTCATATCTTTCTTTCCAGGTGTGCTTGTGGATGTCACAAAGAACTATGGTGCTGCCTTCTACTCCTGTGCGGTGGGCATGGGCCTCGGTGCCATCTGCCTAGCTCTGGTCGGCCCAGCCAAGTCTGGCATGTGCCAAAGACAGAGCAGAAACAAAGAGAAAGGCAGGAGAGCAGAGGAAGAAGAGGAGCAGCCAGACTTTTTGGAGGTGGACATGGCCCTGGAGGATAGTCCGGTCAGACGGGCTGCGGGTCAGGACAGCGCCTCTGTAATATGAACCCGACCACAGCATGATGTCACTTCAAAACCCACAAGTCAGCACCAGGGCCAACAACAAATACAGATGCACTGCGAGAGGCCGCAGGATGGTCCTCGCAGCTGCTGCTGCTGCTGCTGGTTCCAAATCTCAGGTGTCACTCTCACGTTCTGACAAGCTTGAAGTTCACTCCTTCCCAGGAAGGACGCAGTCTCTCCTCTGAGACCAAAGACATAGCCATGCTGAGGACATGGTGACACACCTTCTGTTCCTGCTGCTTCGGACAAAACCTCGCTTATTAACAGCTTTCACAACCCTCTGTGTATTATTAGTTTATTTGTACCTCTATCTCAGGAAAACAGTGTTGTTGTCATGGATACTGAAGCATCATGAGTTAGACAAAACAGTCATGATATCTGTCAAGAGCCTCTGTGATATCATGATCGTGTTGTACTTATTGACAACCACTAGAGATTGTTCCAATACCATGTTTTCCTCCTCAATACCGTTTCTGATACCTGAACTTTACATATCAGCCGATATGACCACAGATCCGATGCTAGTGCGTAAAACTGTGCACAGCTCAACGTCTAATAGGATTAGGTGCAGTAATAGTCTGTCCTACTTCATTTAAAGCTCTTAAAAATCAGTTCCTTGTCCATTTAAAATTGGACAATTCTCTGTCGGTCTCCCTCTCTCTCTCAAACACACACACACAACACACACACACATGCTGCAGCTGTGCATATGGCATCCAGTTCGCATCCGCATCCAGTTCACTCTGTCTGCTCAGCTGATCCATGCAGAGACCACAGCAAAAAAGGTTAAATCATGAAACTGTGGACTCCAAACGCCATGCTAAAAAAATACACTACAGACCTACTCATGTGGACTGTTATTTTGTTAAAATTCACTGTTACGATACAGAAGCAAAAAGATGGAGCTCATGCAAGATGCAGACTTCATGTCTTTGATGAAGGCTTACTTGTTTTGCTGCCATTCCACAATGAAAAGCACATTTTGACTATTTGTGCATGTATTTAATTTAAAACTTCCCAACTTTATGCATTATAGCAGCACAATAGGCTTGCCCTGCATGCTGCTCTCCAACAGGCTGATCCTGCTGCTGGAGCAGAGAGCCTGAGCACACTGCTTCTCCCCCACACACAGTAACAGGAAGGCTGAAATCAAATGAACACACAAATACTTCACAATGTGCTCTTCATTGCTAAATAGCAGCAAAACAATTAAGCCTTCATCAAAGACATGAAGTGTCTCGCTATTCCTCCCACTTATTCTCTCCCTCTTTGTCCCCTCTTATCATAACAGTAGATTTGACACAGATTTTAACTGGAGTGTTAGTTCTCGTTTCATCCCCACTCGTAACTCTGCATGGCTCTGATGATTGCTATGACTGTTGTATGGCCTGGCCAGGATGTGGCAGGTTCAGGACTAATGAAATACGTGATATCAGATCTGTGTATAAAGCAAGCACTGGGATTGGTATTGGAACAACCCTAATACCGGCTTATGTCGAGGCCTGCAACGGCTCAGTCATTCCTGCTGCACACCTGCACGTTGTGTTCTTTAACCAATGCTGAATTCATGCTCAGCAACCACATGACACAGTCACGTCTTCAGCAAAGTCTAAAGAGTGAAACACACACACACCCTGTGGCTTTAAAATGTAACTGCAAATGAAGAGCAGACGATCTACCTGTACGCATCTGATGCATGGAGAATGATTTCACTACTGCGAACATAGTCATGCAGTATGTACATAGATTGTTTGTTTGTCTCCTATGTGATGGTCTTACGCACATTCATGTCATTGGGTTGGAGACTTAAGCAATACTGCAGCAGTGTTCACTGATGTTTGAGGATGAATTAAGGAGCTCCAGCTCGTCTCTGAAGGTGGACGCTGTATTCTCTGATTCCATGAGACTGGAGGTTTGTGGGATTCATGCATGAGCCACAGAAACTTAACATCCTTAATTCTGGACTGCTTTGGGTAAAAGCGTCGACTGTGTATCTGTTGTGATGTTGTCCCGTTGACTTGCTGTAGAATGACCTTGTTATGGCAAACAAACCGAAAAGCAATCATGATACAATAGAAGAAGTTAGTTTACAGTGATTTCTTTTCCACGGCGAACTAAGTAACGTGTAGAATTAGAGACGGTCATATACAGTTCTATGTATGCAAAGGTGTAAGGGACAGATTTGACAGGAGAGGCTCCACCTCCTCCCAGAATCTGATCGTCTGCACACACACCACAACATGACTTGAAGTTTAGTTCACAAACCTTTCCTTAATCACCGTATGTATCATCTTTATTTAAACTGTTTATAACAATGATTTAATGTTCCTTTTTTAATAGAACTTTTTCATTTTTTTATTTAATTGAGTGACGGGCAGGTCCCTGCCTGTTCTGTACTGCTTTCATTATGTATTTTCTAAATTAAATCTTCTCCAAACTGATGGTTTTTGTGTCCGTCTGTGGCAGTGTTGACAGAAACTGGGTCAACAGTTAACATGGTGAGTGTAGGACTGTGTGTGTATGTGTGTGTGTGTGTGTGTTGTGTGCGTGCGTGCATGTGTGAGAGAGATAATTTTGTCAGCAATGTTAGTGTAAATAAATGGGGTATAAATCCTTTTGATCATGTGTCACATATGTCACTAAAAAACTATAAGATCCCCACCAGGCAAAAGATGGTGAAGCACCTACTGCAATGCCCCCCACAACTACTAGCTGCAACCAGCTGAGATTTATCAAGTTGTGCCAATATTAACATGACCCCCACATAAGATGTCCCGAACTGAAAAAAGATTACAAACTGAAGGGTTGTTGATCACTTGTGGCCCCTAGTGGCTGGTTAAGAAATTACCAGTTATTACCACCTGAAATTAATATCAGTATTAAACTGTCACATTTAAAAATCACCAAAAAACGTGAAGGCCTTTATTGTCATAAGATGGTTGTGTTAACCTGACACGCCAAATGGTTTGTTATCTCGTGATTCCAGCTGCCTCACAATTTAACGGTCATATTAGACCTTTAAACTAACTTTAAACTTTAAACTGTGATTTTGGCATCAAGCCCTCAGCAGGGAGTCAAACAGATCAACAGAACAATTGGAACAAAAGGCACTTTTACATCAGTCCTCCACCAGCAGAAGTCTCCCACTCGGAGTTGTGGCCTGGAGAGGGTGTGGACACATAAACACTCCAGCAGATGGCGCTGTTTAGCCATCAATAATCATCAAAAATTAAATGAAAGAGCAACACAGTAAATACAAACACTGGCAATGATTACAGAGGACACAAAACATAAATGTTTACAAAAAAGCTCAAAAAGAAAGAAAGAAAGAAAACATTTTAAAAATGTTAGTGTATAATATTCTGACTTAAACAGTGATTTAACCTTCTGATCAAAAACATCAAAGATTTCATATTTATGTAGGCTGCATACATCACTGTGACATGCGTGATCAATAAATGTACATAGAGAAATGCATATTTTAATTATTGGATCCCTATATGATGTCAGTATTTCACTAAATCCTTGTTACCATTTATGCTGTAGACATATATATCATACACATGTATATAAAAAGTCTATATTTGCCATATTTTAAAATATATGACATAAATGTGTATAAAGTGATGCACGTCACATCTATTGCATGTATGTGTGAGACATACATGGACATAATTTGTAAGGGGCAACAGTAGTTCAGTCTTTGAGGACCGGTGGTTCATGTCCAGCACAGATAGCACAGAGAGTGGACTGGTAGCTGGAGAGGTGTCAGTTCACCTCCTGGGCGCTGCCGAGGTGCCCTTGACAAGGCACCGAACCCCTAACTGCTCGAGGCGCCTGACTATGTGTGTGTATATGTATGTGTGCAGCCCCCTCACTCTGACATCTCTCCATTAATGCATGTCTATAGGTCCTGTTTGTGCGTGTGTGTGTATTTCGGGCCTGTGATTGTAAAATAACCAGTCACTCCAGGAAGCTGCGATGTTGCACAATTCACGCAAATTAAACCCAAAGTACCTGTGAATTCTGTGCAACACTGCAATTTTGTCCAAACTCCACAACTTTTCTGCAAATTTGACCAATCATGCAGCTTCCCACAAGTTCCACCAGTCCTTTTTTTGCATTTATACTTTTTATTTTGCCATACGTACTGAAAAAACACATTTGTCATTGTTATCAACACTCTGTGCACTTTTTTTTATAACTTTGTGCTGACTGAGTTTGAGCTCCAAACGATTTTGCTTGTTTATGAAATAACCCCCAGGTACATGTCCTCATTTACAAGTAAAATATATTTTGCTGGCCTTTTTGGTGAGATTAGTTAGGACACTCAGAACAGTGTGGTTCTGTACTCACTGGAACAAGGTGCCTTTGAGTTTTAATGATTTATACAAAAAAAAAAAGCACAACTTTCTTTTGCATTTTCTCTTGGCCCGCAATTTCATCACAAAAAAATGTCTAAAAGTGTCACAATGTACATCGCAAATTTTTAGAAAAGCTGCCCTGAAATCAGGCATTTTAGGTCGCAACAATCCCCAAAAAGAACCCGAAATCTTGGAGGGACTGAATAACAACAGGATGAAAATATGCATTTCCCCCCAGTGATAAATAATGTTTGTCTTCTTCTTGTCATAGGTCTACTGTATATCAGGTGCATGTATATGGGACACTATTGTAAAGTAGGAGAAGTGTATATAGGACTTCACTGCCCTCATCACTGAGTAACACCTTTGAAACTACATCATTTCTAATCATCTTAATATCTGCATTAATGTCCATTAAACCTCTAACAATATGAACCGCAGTCTTCACAAACACAACATAACATTAACAATGACTATCATATGAATAATGTGAATGATCACAGACTGTTTACATGCCACAGTGTTCTGCTTTCTGTCACAGTTCTCCAGCCAACTGATCCTGGTTTCTGAAACCACATTATGTTCACACGTGCAGCACAGAATCCAGATACCACACAGACCTGAGGGCTGTTTCACAGAACCAAGACAGGAGATCAAGCCAGGATTTTCCAGTCATCCTGGCTGAATTTAGTCTCGCCTCGGTTTCATGAAAGCATCAGTTACCATGAGAACCAGTTACCAGAGAAATATTCATGGGATGGTAAGAGGATGGCATGGAGACTTGGATTACACCAGACGAGCAGTGTGGAGGCATTTCATGTTTTTATTCTGTTTGAAAACTGGTCAGTTTCACTTCCAGCATTTGGGAGATTCTGCAATACTTTTCCTGTGAAACTCAAAAAAACTAAACCTGACCTTCATGCATCAGCATGAGGTTGAGGAGATAATGACTGAATTTTCAGTTTTGGGTGAACTATCCCTTTAAGGCACACCTACTCACTAATTATTCCTTACTTGACACACTTGAAGTATGCTGATGCTCACAAACAGACTCAAGTGTGCTAAAATGTAATATACTTAACATATTTATTTTTCACCAGGGAGCACTGCACATGGTGCAGCAGCTGCTGGCAGCTATAACAAATTGGCTCTAGTTTCTGATGAGGTCAGCAGACGTCACTGTTGGCAGGACTGGTGTCAGTCAGTCTGTCTGAAGTGTCTGAAGTGATTTAAAGTGATATTCCACCCAAAAATGATAACCCACTCAGTACTGTACTCACCCCTATGCTGATGTGAGGATGGGTGAAGATCTTCAGTTCACAAAACAATCCTGGAGTTTCAGCAGAAAACAGGGTTGCAGCCAAATCCAGTGCAATGGCAGTGAATGGAGACCACAGATAAAATGTAAAAAAAAAGAACACAAAACAAACACAAAATGTCTCCATCCTGCTCCTGTGGTGTAACCCAAGTGTCTGTGAGCCGCAACATTAAAATTTAACCACAAAAGACGCCATTTACACCATGTTTTTAGCCGGATGCCTCCGACTCGAGCCGGATGCACAAGAAATCTTGCGATATTTTCACACGTGCATCCATTAAGAGATATACGAAGTCTCATGATACATCGACACCATGTTTACATGCTACCTGGGAGGCTACAGTTGACATTTCGGCTAAAACATGTTTGTGTAAATGGCGTCTTTTGTGGTTAAATTTTAATGTCGCAGCTCACAACACTTGGATTTCACACCAACGAGTCAGGTGGAGACATTTTGTGTTTGTTTTGTGTTCTTTTTTTTACATTTTATCGTGGTCACCATTCACTGCCATTAGCTGCAACCTTGTTTTCTGCTGAACTCCAGGATTGATTTGTGAACTGAAGATCTTCACCATCTCACATCAGCATAGTGTGAGTACATATTAGTGAATTTTAATTTTTGAGTGGAATATCGCTTTAATACAGCACATGAAGCTTATCAGGGCCACAACTCCTGATTATTTTCATTATGTTATTCTGCAGACATTTCTCCATTAATCTTTTATCTGTAAAGTATCATGAAAGTGTCAGTTTCCCTGTGTGTTATAGGTGATGTCATCAAATGTCTTGTTTTGTCCTACATCCAAAGATGTTCAGTTTACAGTGATGTAGTTTGTGTTGTGTTGTTTGATCTTTCCTTGCTAAATATGATGTGCAGTTAAAAGCATTGGCAATATAAGCTATAGCTTCAGCCTACACCTTTTTCAGACTGTCTAAATTATGTTAAATTATTTTATTGTAATGTTTTCACTGCATTATTGAAGTATCTGCCATTTTTCTGTAAGAAAAAAATAAAAAATTCTAAAATTCTAAATTGTAGAAAAGCAGCAAATTCTCAAATTACAGGAGTTGGAAGCAGACAACATTTGCTGTTTTGGCTGAAACTATAATTAATTATCAAAAATACTGCATAATATTCTGGTGATCGACTACATGATCTAGTATGTTACAGTGAGCAAAACAGTATTGTTTCCAGCACAGACACTGACAGCGCAGACGTGTTTTTTTTAAAAAACAGTTGGATTTATTTAGGAGAGCAGAAGGGTCAGACAGCATAAGTTAGACTGTACATTGAAAGCTTGGGTCAGAAAAATGTTGGATTTGATTGGACATCAAACTATTTGTGAAAAAGCCTAAAACACAGTATAAAACCTTTGTTAATGTGATCGGACAGTCGGGGCAGAGGCACTAAACATCAGTATATTTGGCAGATCATTTGCAGATTTGTTTTCCTGATGTGATTAAAGACACATTTTGTGTAAGACACTGGCATTAAGAGAATCATCAGGATTAGTTCTAACACAACGTAATAACGAGCTGTGGCTGTGGAGCAGTGCTGTTGCATAGTTTGGACTGCGGAAGGCGACACAGGTTTCCTTTCACAGGTACACACAAGCAAACACTGTCAGAAAAACACTGGAGTCACGTGAATCATACTGTTACAGCAGGCACAGTCGCGTCTGATTCACAGAACACACACACACGAGCGGCGTCACAGGAGTGTGAGAAGGCAAAGTGGAAGGCAGAGTCCGGTTCGTCAAAGCACTGATCAGAGCGCAGCTTTGGGAGCAGAAATCAAACAAGGCCTCTTGGTTCAAAACCAGAAAAAAAACTGATTGAGGGTCAACAGAACAGTGGCACCCTCCTCCCTCCTCCCTCCCACCCGGGATCTGGTGACAAATCACCGTGGGTGCTGGAAGGCAGATGGTGAACATGTGACTGGGCTGACTCATACAAAACAGTGACTGTCAGCCGTCACAGAGACAGGACCACAGTCCAACGGGACAGAGGACACAGGCAACTCCTGAGCACCCAGGTGGAAACTGTACGGAAGGAAAATTCAGTCAAAAAATGTCGTTATAATGAGAAACTTTATAAAAATAATGAATTAGTATCTCAAAATAACAGAGGTGTCAAATGGTACACACACTGGTTACTAAAGTAGACGTACAGATGCGTTAAAAAAATGAACAAGTACTGATTCACCTTCTTTACTCAAGTAAAAGTGAAAAGGTACAGACAGGCTCTGAAATGTACTCAGAGTATAGAAGTAAAAAGCAGCAGCTTTATATGTTGTTTTTCATCCTGTTACGTCTCTTTTGTCCTAATACGTGTTTTGTCCGACATCTTTTACATTTTTTTTGTCTTGTTAGATCTTTTTCGTCTCATGTCTCTTTTGTTTTGCTACAAATTTGACAGTTTTTCATCATGTTGGGTCTTTTACGTTGTTTTTGGTTTTGTTACGTCTTTTCCGTAGTTTTTCGTTGGGTTATGTCTTTTACGATCTTTTTTGTCATATATCTCTTTAGTCTTGTTATGTGTCTTTTTTCTTGTTACATAGTTTACATCATTTTTCATCATGTTGTGTCTTTTATGTTGTTTTTTGTCTTATGTCATTTTTATAGTTTTTTGTTAGGTTACGTCTTTAACATATTTTGTCGTATCTTTTTAGTCTTGTTAGTTTTTCATTGTTACATCTTTCTTGTATTATGTCTAACAGTTTTTTGTCTTGTTACATCTTTTTCCATCTTATTACGTCTCTTTGTCTTATGTATTTTACAGTTTTTAATCTTGTGTCTTTTACATTGTTTTTTGTTTTATGTCTTTTTAGCTTTATGTCTTCTATGTTGTTCTTTGTCTTGTTGCATGTTTTTTGTCTTTAATGACTTTTTCTTAATAATTCCCTTCAAATGCATTAAAACTAAAGAAATGAGCCTGTTTTGAACATGTAAGGAGTAGAAAGTACAGACAGATGTGTTCAAATTTGTCAGAAAAATAAATACTCAAGTAAAGAACAAATACTTGAAAAATCTACATGAGTACAGTAGCAAAGTATCTGTACGTAGTTTCTTCCCACCTCTGCATCGAAGAATGACTAAAACGTTATTAAACGCAAATGAACACTTTGAAGTGCATCTTCAGGTGATGAGGAGGCACTCTGGTCCCATGACAGCAGGTCAGAGGACGTTCTTTGGCGTCAGACCTGACTGGCGTCCTAAGCTAGCTCCATTCACTCACGACAGCCATGAGATGTAGCTGAAAGCTCTGACATGCTGGTAAGCGTGTCTGAGCTTAGAATTCTGTTGGCTTTAAGTCTGACTTTAACTTATGGACGCTCCTGGACTTTCCTGGACTTCTCGTAAATGTTTTCTTCAGAATTTGGCTAAATCTCACACGTGATAGGGTCTTTGTTCTCCACATGGCCTCCACATGGTGGAATATGACATCACAGAGTGTCCATTAAAGAGTCGAGACAGCATGTGGGACATCAGCGCTCACCCGTCTGCTCGTGCTTCTGTGTGACAATACTCCGTCTGTGCTCTAATAGTCAAGACCAAGTTTGTTCAGTGTGGACAAAGGACGTCTCAGGGCACAGGCCCGAGCCGCTCTGACTTCATGCTGCCTGTTTGTGCAACAACGGGCTTTCTTCTGGCCTCGAGTGATTACATGACACAACACGACGGTCTGAATCCACACAAAGAGGCCTCAGCTCTCTGGACTTCAGGCTGTCTGAGCAGACAGAGGCTGCCTCATCCAGCTGCAGACAGAAGGAGAATCATGCTAACTGGCACTGAGGAGTTCAACAGAGCTTTTCCGAGACACTCCTGTTGGTCAACTTCCTCTTTTAGGAGTTGGAAACACGTGACCTCACTGCTCCAAGCTAACACACACACACACGTCGACAGGATCTCATTTGTCTCTCAAATTACATTCAGAGAGAGACTTTCTAAACTTAACCTAAATGTGGCAGAAATATCAGTGTACTCTCGATTCATCCTCCCAAACTGAGGAGATTAAACATAAAATCTTGTCTTTGTCCAGCTTGTGTCTCCTAGACATAACTGAGCTCAATTTAAGAGCAATATGAGACTTGGAACACTTTCTCATACTTCTTAAATTTGGCTCCTGAGAAATAACCTCTGTCTCATCTTGTGGAGACTAATTTGAGCCCAATTGATCTTAAAATCTTTTTTTTTTTTTTTTTGGTCTCACTGCACTGATCTTAAATGTGTCTTAAATGAAGCTCTGGAGATAACAGTGAGATCTAAAAGAAAACTTTTACGAGGTCTTAAATTTGTCTCAGTGGTCAAATTAAAGTCCTTTTGCTCCATATGATCATCAAGGAGAAACTTCTGAGACACCTATGAACTCAGCAAAAGACCTCCTGTCTTTCTTTAGTCTTACTCCTTTTGTCTCCTAAATTCTAGGTTTCTACTCTAGAATTTGTGCGTGTTGTAAAACAATAAATGATACTGGCCCGGTTGGGCAAGTGGGTCAACAATCTACTGGCCTGAACAAAGTTTCTACTGGCCTGGATTAAAATGTCATAGATTTCTGTACAGATTTGTAGTACTTCTGCCAGATGGTTGTTACACAGAACCATCTGGGAAGTCGTCCTCAGAAACTGTTTGGAAAAGGGCAGGCACTTTCAAAAAATGTTTGACAGGTGATTGGATGAACCATCTCTATCACATCTAACACGGGCTAACTTTGATTGCCCATAGCTGCC
This sequence comes from Lutjanus argentimaculatus, assembly GCA_034769285.1. NCBI lineage: Eukaryota > Metazoa > Chordata > Actinopteri > Lutjaniformes > Lutjanidae > Lutjanus > Lutjanus argentimaculatus. The sequence continues at coordinate 385,456 of JAWZSL010000044.1, read as the reverse complement.
AGTAGTCCCAACTAGAACGCTGATTGGTTCCACCACTTTTGGTGCGGACACAAATGGATAACCTGAAGCCTGGCAGGATGGATTCTCACACTGTGTTGCAAATCCAGCTGCCTCGCAAGGTAAGAGTATTTCCATTTTCTAGGACTTTATACTGCACTACATCTCAGAGGGAAATACTGCACTTTCCTCTCTACTAGATGTGTCTAACAGATTTAGTTTGTAGTTACTTTTCATACTACATTTCTTCATAACCTGGGGTGCCCAGGTAGCTCAGTTGGTAGAGCGTACGTTCATGTATGAGTCCTCAGCAGCAGCCATGGCTTCAATTCCAGCAGTTCATTCGATTAAAGGCTAAAACAACTTGTATGTTGTTTTAGGATTGACTGCTATTTCATCTCTGAAGTAAACAAGCCTGTCTGTCTGTCTTCACTCACATTTGCACGAGGACAAACAGACACAACGTTGCTCTTGAAGCAATGTCTGGAAAATTATTTAAATTAAACTTTTTGTTTTTTGGTGTTTTTTTTTTTTTTTGTTTGTTTGAGCACCGGTCTAATCAGGCAAGTGGCTGATTGAGTTTACTGGCCCGTAACGTCTTCCTGGCCCCTGGGCCACTGGGCAGTCTGGACCCTGATTTTTCTTCTTCCATTGGTTTCTATTCATGTTCACAATTGAAAATATTGCAAACTGACTGAGCTGTGTAAGCCATTACAGTGAGCATGCATTATTATTTTTACCAAGAATACTATAGTTCTGAGACTGTGCAGCGCACTTTTATCAATTTGTACATAATCTAATCTAAGAAAAATGGACTGTGATGGATTACACAACTCCAGAAACTTTTCAAAGCGTACAAAATGGATGGGAACCAGTGGATCTCTGAAACATTAGGAAAACAAATACCTAAGACCCCCAAATTTGTAGCATGGATTAAAGAAAAGGTAACCAAAAATGTTAAGTATAAATGGTCTGTAGTATTATATTGATCAGTTTCATCACAGTTTCTGTTTTTTACTGATGTTGCCTTCAAGGCTTCGTAGGTCACAGTTACACCTGACTGAAAGTGTCACAGTGTGACAGATTAACTGACGAGGCTGAAAGGTGTCCAGTGTAGACGCGGGTAAGATAGAGGGACGATGGAGCAACGGCTGTGTAGTTGCTGAAACAGGTTGTTATTCAGTCTTTTCAGTGATTAGCTGCCATTAGCAATTTCAACCTCAACTATAAAGACACAAGTAAAAGAAATGACTTCATATTGCTGCGCTGATTTCAGCTTGTTCAACAACTTTTTCTGATAATCTGGTTTAAAGTTGGGGAGATTGGGGCGGACGTTTAGCTCAGTGGGTAGAGCGTCCGAATGAAGGCTGTTAGTCCTCTGCAGCAGCCGCTGGTTCGACTCCTGCCTTCGGCCCTTTGCTGCGTGTCATCCCCTCTCTCTCTGCCCCCTTTCCTGTCTCCACTTCAGCTGTACTATCAAATAAAGGCAAAAATGGCCAAAAAATAACTTTAAAGTTGGGGAGATTGAACATCTCAATAAAAGACCAAATTCAGAACTTTAGAAACTTGTGTGACACGGTTTTATCATCTTGACGAGTGTTAGCATGGAGCAGTGGAGCCAGCCACGAGGACTTTGGTGTTCATGGTTTCAACACATGAGGAAGAACCTGAGTAACGGGGGGCTGTCTCCTGAAACCTTGAGACAGGCTGCACTTTAGTTTGAAATGAACACCAGGATCCAAATAAAGGACAATAAAATAATAAAAATAACACTCATGGTCATACATACAGATGTGTGTGAGGTTACATCAGCTGTTAGAAACAGATGAGGATGCATACTGAGACATTAGACATGAGAAGGAGTTCAGAGGACAATGTGAAGTGAGAGCAGCCAGCAGGGTCATTAGTGGCTGGCACACAGGCTGCTTTTATCCCTTTTCTTTTGACCTCAGGGTGCACGGAAGGGCCGCACGGACCGCATTAACAGGTACCTTTAAGACAATCAGAAGAGACCGAGCCACCTCATTACTTGTGGTATAATACAGAACACTTCAGGTGGTAATCCTACTGAGAGGAAAAAAAAAAAAAAATACAATCCTGTCCCTGTCTCTGAGGGGACAGATGAAACCTACAGGCCTGGATGAGAGATGAGAGGGCTTTGGTAGAAATCTGGCCATTTTCAACTTGGACCACATCATCCATCGTTGTTTTACCGAGCGTTTTACTGAATTTGAGGACATTTTCAAACCACCCGGACACCATGTTTTTTGGAACATGCAGACAACTGGACATGTCCACGATTTACAGTTTACAGTTTTACTGTTCATCTGCACGACCGGCACAGTGGGAACACAGACGAGCAGCTGCAGTCAGCCACCAAAATATACAGGAGGATGTGTTTGTCTCGTGGTTGTCTGTCTGTCCCAGGACAGGGATGTTTGGGTTGGTGTTTATTCACATAAGATAAAAGATCAAAGCATATTAAAGGGATAGTTTGGAATTTTTGAAGTGTGGTTGTATGAGATACTCAGTCAGTGTATTACCTACAGTGGATGGCGGTCAACATGCCCCCAATTTGGAGAAGCAGCAGGAGCACCCGTGTAGGAAGCTAAGCAATGTACTGACATCCAAAAAAATCAACATCAGTTTAAGTGTATGCTACATTTAGAATATTTTCACGCCTTCCAACAGGAAACCTTTGTTACATAAGCCATATATGACTCTCTCCAACCAATCATCACATCAAGCAATATATTTTTAACTTAACTGTTGCAGAAGAAGCAACGGTCCATTTATCCAGGAACATATAAAAAGCTTTATGTCATATATCCATGAGGTTGTAAGCGTTGTGTATTATTAGAGAAGAGCAGACAAGCAGAATCACGCCTCTTATGGTTCAGAGATTGCCGCATGCTGTGTAAAAGGCCACACTGGAGCGGCTTTATTCTGGCACTGCTTGGTTCAGTGTAAATACACAAAGCTAGCTTAAAGATAAGCCCTTGTTGTGCCAATATTGCAAGATCTCTGTGTAAAAAGGGCTAATAATACACACACCTAACAGATCGAGGCAGAAAGTAGACCAGCAATCCCATATTCTGTGAGGTAAAGTTGCCAATGACGTTGGGTTGCTTTGGAGGGAGTGATATTTGGCTTGGTGGTTTCCTGTCCATAAAAGTCTGCTGACAGCAAGTTAAAGAAGTGACAATATTCTAAATAGTGTACACTTATATTTTTTAGGTGTCTAAAATACATTTTGCTGCCGGCCCTGTCCACAGCAGGACATTGCTTAGCTTCCTACACCACTACTCCTGATGCTTCTCCAAAATGGAGGCGTCTCCCAACACCATCTACTGTAGCTAATACACTGACTATGCATAGATACATCATCAAACCCCACTTCAAAAAATGTAAACTATCCCTTAAGGTCCTGCTGATGAAAACCCAACATTTCCTGATTTACCAGCTTTATAATAAAAGCTATTAAATAACAAAATAACAGGGGACTTAATAGGAAACCAAAGACATCCAACATTTTATAGATGCTTGACTCACATGCTGTCAGTTAAAGACACACCTCCAAACAGATAGAGCAGGTAGACCACATGTTAATACCACTTGGACATGGGGTCAGTTCGTCCAGATGGTTCAAATATGGTCCTGGTTGAAGATGGCCAGAGTTCTAGTCTTCTCTGCTAAGAAGAGACGCCATGAAATCTGTTGTTTGACTCGTGTGGAGGGGCAGGGAGTGCTGAGAGTTCTGGTTGGCTACAAATCCTAAAGAAGTGGTTCACAATGTGCCCTGAGAAACAGCAAAATACAACGTGTCACTCTGAACCCTGCACTAGCTAGCCTTATAGCACGGTGTTTAATTCTACAAGTGGTCTATGTGTTTGTGTCGGTGCTCTCTTACACGCCCCCCCCTTCAATTAACTGTAACAGAGTCCATCAGCAGTCACAAATCCACAAAGTGTAAACCCCTATAAAATATAAGTTAAAGAAAAATGCATAGGTACATACAGTATATTCATATATTAGAGAAAGAAACAAAATGATTAGAAAACTAGAATTAAGTGGGCTTGGGAACAGGAATTCCTATCTGTGTTGGTGTGTGTGTGGTGTGTGTGTGTGAGCCCTGTTCTTTCCTGTTCCACTGCCCTTGGAGGAAATCCACACCCCAGCCCAGTGATGTCATCACCATGCGCCAGTGGAGAGCAGATGTAAAACCAGAGACCAAACAAAGGCAGTTCTGAAAAGGACATAGAGCCCGACCAATATATCAGCTGACCGATATCCACCCAATATGCCTTTAACAGCTTTATCGGTATGATTTTATTATTATTTTTTTACAGAACATAATGCAGATGGTTGTTTTTTTAGTTATTATTTTCCAAAAAGTATTGCAAAAATATGTGTTAATGTATATTAAAGCCAGACAGATACAGCAGCCAACTGATATTATTGGCCTGACGTATCTGATCTAAATCAATGTCAGCGTACATGTTGTCTAATATTTTTATACAGAAAATTATGCAGTTTGTTTTTCTTTTTTAGTTTTATAGGCAACATTATGTTTATTTGATCCTTTTTCTTAATTCAAGTTGTTCTATTTTGAGTAGAGCTGCAGCAATTAATGGAATTATCAATTATTAATCGATTATCAAATTGATTGCTAACTCTTTTGATAGTTGGTTTGAGTATAAAGAATATCGGCCAAACATCCAGTACTGGTCGTGCTCTATAAAGAAGGCAACACCTGGCAACAGACGCTAAGGAATCTGGCGCCTGCAGGCAGCTCTGACGGCTACCTGGTAATGACATTTAAAATAAGCCCCTCCCCCTCTCCTCTCCCTAGCAAGAGTGGTCAGAGCAGCGTAGAAACAACAGACAGTGTGTAGATGTAAATTAGAGAAACACGTAGGAAGTATTATATAATAGGAAGTAAATATCATCAGAGATGTCCCGGGTCCACTGCACGGTGTGGACGGGGGCAGGGAGTGGGGGTTAGCGGTCATTTACAGTGGTTTCAGGGGTCAGAGGGTGGGGCTGGGGCTCTGAGCCAAAGGTGGCTGTTATAAGTCACAGTGAACGAGCTCAGTAAGGCAGAGAGCAAGCGTGGGTGGGGGGAATGGCGGTAGTAGTGGTGGCTTTAATACACAGTCAAAGTTCAAAAGTGAGGAGCGGCTCAAAGTCGAGGTCGGAGGACGTGTGGGTGGAGGGACGCTACCAGATCCCCTTACAGGCTGGTGGCAGTGGGTGGGTAAGGAAAAAAAGGCACCTTGACACCCACTCTGTCTGCCTCCACCCAGCCCTCCTCCTCCTCGTCCTCTTCCTCCTCGCAGTCAGTCCCCTCACTGCAGCATCAGTTGCTTGAGGTTATCGTGCAGGATGGTGTCCTTGACGTCGCGGAACACCAGCCGGATGTTCTCAGTGTTGATGGCTGTGGTGAAGTGGTGGTACAGCGGCTTCTGCTGCTGCTCGCGGCGCTTTTTGCGAAAGCACTCCACCAGGAAGCGCTGGACGTCCGCCAGACTCGTGGGGTCGCCCGAGAACTCGGGGAAATAGTCTTTGATGGAAACCTGCTTCACCTTCTCCTCCAGCAGGTCCGTCTTGTTCAGGAACAGGATGATGGAGACGTTGCTGAACACCCGGTTGTTGACGATGGTCTCGAAGATGTTGAGGGACTCGCTCAGCCGGTTGGTCTGCCGGTCCTCCATCAGCACCTGCGGGTGTGACAATGCAGATATGTGTACTGGGGTCAAAGGTCACTGTGACAGAATGTGTCTGGTATGACAACCAGGTTGATTTAAAGGGACAGTTCATCCCAAAATACACAATTTTCTCTGGTTTGTGGTGCTATTTAGCCATCTATACTGGTTGGGTGCAAGTTGCTGAGTTTAGGAGATACAAGCCGTAGAAATTTCTGCCTTTTCACCAATATAATGGAACTAGATAGCACTCGCCTTATGGTGCTAAAAATATATTTGAAGAACTCATCACTGTCTCTTTCCAAAATCCTGCATGAAACTGCCCACAAGGTCTGTGGATTATCTAGAGTAACCTGGTCATGATTTTTGGAAAGAGACACTGTTTTTCAATGTTTCAAATGTATTTATTTATTTATTTTTTGGCTCTTTGGGCACCACAAGCTGAGTGCTATTTAGCCTCATTATATTGCAGAGAAGGCAGACATTCCTATGGTCAGTGTCTCCAAAACTCTGCAACTCACACCAAAACCATCCAGGTGGATAAACGGGCTCAGCACAATGACTATGTTACATGCACAGTTTTCCACCTTTTCAAGAAGGTACTTGAACAAATGGATGAGGGGAGACTGCGTTTACAGGGTCAAACATATTCACCACTGATGGAAAATCTTGAAAAAAATCACATTTTTTTGCAACACAAAGCAAAATGGCTCAAGTAGTTCCAGACATTCCCCTTTTTCATAATCAGAGTATGCACAGCTGCATGCAAACAAGACTATTAGGGGAATTTTCATTTTCATTAACTGTTTAAACAGATTTGTAGGAATATTATCTTTTTTGGAATAAGGGGAATAAAACTGTATATGTTGTGCATGTAAAATAGTCATTATCTATGACGATCTAGAGAAAGTTTATATGATGTCAAGTGGATATCTTTCAACATTACAGCCTTTTTAGAGTAAAATCCCTGTTTTTGGTGCTGTCCTCCCACTGCAGCTAAACAGAGAAACACAAAGAGAGAATTAACTGTGGAAGATATCCACTTGATTTGTCACATTCAGCCAGCTGAAGCCTCTTCAGCTTCAGTTGAACTTTAGAATGCATCTTCACACTGAAGGCCTGATGATTTTTCCCCCATCACTTACATTAGAAGAGCATCAGGAGGACGTCTCCTACCGGCCAGTATGAAACTTAGAAATAACAGGAAGCAAAATCTGTTTCATCAGGGATGTGCACAATCAGTCAACTAAATTAACATTCGTACAGCACCTGCAGACACAAGGGCCAAGATGTTACTGAGATTCCTGCCACTAGCGGGGCTGCAGCACCAGCAGATGGGAGGTGCTAGCACTGCTAATGTTAGCCACACTCTTCAAATCAATATGACATTGTTCACCCACAGACGCTGTAATCCTGCTCGGCCTGACAAGATAACGCAGCTCATCACAGTGATTTTCAAAGATGTGTTTCCACTCGACTTTGCAGAAGGCGAAGGCTTCCAAAAGTTAACGGAATATACTGAGCCCAAATACACACATCCAATCGGAGCAAAACCATCAAAAATGATGGCATTTAAAATACAGTTTGGTTACTGAAGAGTGGGCATGGTTTCAAATGGTTCTTAAATATTTTTTGTAAAATATTTTAAATATAGATGAATAAATTGTTATCAATTTTAACTGTTTTGTTGGACTTAGTCAACTAGTCTAAATCAAAATTTGTATGTTTTAAGACAGACTCAAATAATTGTGAATCTATCCTTTAACAGCGTATATGGTGCTTCCCACAGATCCTCGTGATACTTTGTAATTAGAATCTTATTTGTGTTTCCACTGAACTTTACAAACCACAGTGTTTTGCTGGTACGTCACCAAAAAGGTAACAGTGACACCACCAACATCTCCACTGTTCTTCTTTTTTAAAGTACTGGCTGTCCTGGTCGGTGCACAGGCAGCAGTCACATGATGCTTACTGTTGTTGTGTTTACGACAAATCATTTCACAGCACTGCAGCTAATCTCTGAAAGTACCTGGAACTTGCATTTGTATGACCTCCAGAGCAGTGCCCAAGTTTAGTTCCACGAACTCAGGCAGAGAAAAGCAGAAATAAAAGGCTGTGCGCTGTGTCACATTTCTTATGTTCCTGTAGTTGAAACGGGCTGTAAAGTCCCTTTACTGTCCCTGTTGTGTTCCCACCATATCTGGGAAACTGTGAAGATGTGCCTGAAAATGGCTTTGTTTGAGACACTTAAAGAACTTTAGTTGGATTCTTTTTCCCCTGGTTGAAATGCAGCTAAAGCTCCTGAGTTCTGCAGTTGTAAAGTGTGAATTTTTCCAGATCTGTGATGTTAACGATGCTCTTGAATTTAATGATCTGATTCCTCTGAAACTTTCTGTTTCACTGTCAGTTCTGCACCATTCAGGAGTTCTACACCCAGTGTCAGTGTCTGTGTGGCCTCACGGCACCGCGTGGCTTCCGGCCGGCTCACCTGGTCGTATTCGGAGGAGGAGACGAGAAAGAGGATGGAAGTGACTGAGTCGAAGCACTCGAACCAACGCCGCCTCTCAGAGCGCTGACCGCCCACGTCCACCATCTTGAAGGGCACGTTCTTGATCTCAAAGTCGTACTCGTGGATGCCCTTAGTGGGCTTTCTGGCCAGGAGGATGTCCTGTTGACTGGGGAGGTAGTCCTGCAAGCACATTATCTCATTAATCGTTATTTTTGACCATTTTTTTTATAGATTTCATCCAAGGTCTACATCAAAACTGACATATTCAATATCAATGTGTCTACATGTATGTAGCAAGGTAAATGTAAGACTTTTTAATGCCATCGTTTAATTACATTTTTTAGTTTTGTAATAACTAAACATCAAATATGATAATATAGGCATACTCCTGAGTAAACACACATATTCAGTTTAAAATGATAAGTAAAGTAAAATGGTAAGAACTAGAAAAAGAACATTTGTCCAAATAAGTGTGAAAAAAAAAAATTGTCCTCAATGACCTTAATCACACTTGCCCTACAGCCTGAAACAGTGCTGACACTCTGTAGAAGAGGACTGGATTGTTGTGTTCTCTGTTTTATAGTTTATACAAGGATTTTAAATAAACAAGTAAATGCCATCCCGTGTCATCTGGCATACAGACAAGTCTGTTGTCAGACTGAAGCTCATCAACTTCCTCGTGTAGATATGTTGGCAGAGTTGACAACACAACTTTTTAACACACTGTTTAGTCCATGGGTCTTCAACATAGTTTTTTTTTTCTTTTTCAAAAATTAAAACAAGTCTGAAAACACACATTAACATGAAGCTAGAGGTGAAGCTCATTTTAACTACTTCATAACTTACTTTTTACTCATTTTTAGACATAAATATGTATATAAGTTGCAGTAGTTCTATGTTTGGGCTGCTCCGCTGCTCTTCCATCTCTCTCTCTCTCTGTCTCCCCATCCTTTTCTCTATCAGCCCGTGTCCTGTGTCTGCTCTAAATTGGCAGAGCTGCTGCCTGGCTTCTTGAGATGTCCCTGACACGACCAGATGGGGTCTTTGAACGACTCACACATCGCAGTCCTCGCTCTCAGGGATGCGACTTGCCTCTGATCGAGGGGTTTGTCGGCGATCTCAAGAATTTGTCGGCGAGTGGGAGGTCAGGGCTGAAATCGCATGGTGTGGCCTTGGCTATAGGGACATCCCTGTTTAACACTCTGCATTCCTGAAATAGCACAGTGCATAAACAACTGTAGGACTTCAGGAGAGTGAGTGTGTGTGAGTGAGACTGGTATAGTTCTCCTAGGATGACGATAAGACAGGTGTATTGGGGCCATATATGATGTAGAAATATTGTCAATCATGTTTGACTCTGTTTGTGTGTGTGTGTCTGTCATTGTGCTCTGGCTACACCAGATCCAAATTTCTAACATTCCAGAGGTGATGACTCATCGCTGACAGAGACCATGCTGCTGTGTGCATGGCCACACAAACACACTCACAAATAACGGATATTTTCCCAAAGATCCCCCCTTTCTTCAAACCCACACACACACACACACACACACACACACACACACACACACACACACACACAGTGCTCCAAATGCACTGTGGGTGTGTGTTCATACACAGCAGGAAAAGAAACATCATGCGTCGGAAACGCAGCAGTGAGAAAGCATACCAACAATGTTTTCTGGGTTGCTTCCCTTGGGAAGCACTTAGGTCACGTCACATTCATCTACAGCCTTGTCTATTAAAGTTACTTTATCTGCTTATCTGGGATGTTTGTTAGTATCACTCACACAGCAGCTCGGGGGGCAGAGGGTGTGGCATTTAACTCCCTGAGGACAGTGAACAATGAAGCAGGTTTTTGCAGAGCAAAGCTCATTTAAATGGATAAATTAAGTTTAAGCCTGTTTGTTAATTCTCTTGCTTTTGAGTATTAGGACGTTAACCTGTTTATGATTTAAAGGTATGGGGAAAAACACCAACAAATCAATCACAGATCTTCCATAACAAGTTCATAAGAGTGGTGTTGTAACTGAAATCAGAGTAATCAAAGTAAAAACGTTTTTCTCTGCTCTCCTGCACACATGCATGAGCTGAGAGTGACAACACTCGCTTGTTTGAGGGGGAGAAAGGAGGGTTGTCATGGGCTGGCCGCGGTCAGTGAGACGTCCCTGCAGCCCGATTGGAGGCGGGTCAGACTTGCTTTGGCACCACTCCAGAGTAGGTCCATCTCGGGTGCGATACAAGTGGTAATGGAAATGCAAATCAGTGCGGCACAGTTTGACTCAGTGCGGCCAAAAGCGCCAGTGGAAAAGCCCCAAACGTTGCAGTATCGGTATCAGACATGATCAGGCGGTATCAGGCCATCCCTAGTACCAGGTACCATCTTGGTTTTAATAGTTTTAATAAGTGATGTCATTAACCATAACCCTCCTCCACGCGCAGCACTGTCCACACTTTTGTACATACAGTCCCATCAGCCATTACTCGAGAGCCCAGAATGTAAACGCACACTTATGCAAATTCAAACGCAATTGTCTGACGCCGGCAGCTTTGTCATCATGAGGGAGGGTCTGTCTGGAGGGAATGTCTGGAGCTCCAGATATTCAATTTGATATGTTTTCTCAGATATTTTTTGAGATTTGGCATCCATAGCTGGTCTAGGGGGACTCAAGACTAGTCACCGGCATAATTTAGAGGAACAGACAATAAACGCAGGCTGTGATGGACAATTTAACTGACTTAATATTACATTACATTAACATTTTTTAATTTCAGTGTACACATTTTTACAATGTAAGAGGCACTTTAGGCCTACAACAATTATACATAAAAATTAAAATACTGAAAGGTGGTGGCCTGGTAGCTCAGTTGGTAGAGCGAGGTTTGACTTCTGTCTATGCCCTTTTGCTGCATGTCATTCCCCCACTCTCTCTCTCCCTTTTCTGCCATATCTTCAGCTGTCCTATGAAGGCAGAAAAGACCCAAATAGTATATATATATTTTTTTTTTAAATTAGAAAAAGAAGTTATTCATTTCCATATAATTTTTGTAAAAGCCACAGGGAGCCATAGGAGAGGGGCAAAAGAGCTGTGTGCTGCTCTGGATCCCTGGCTTGGGGGCGCTCAGGCCCACCACACAGGAGCCGCTGTTGCTCACAGAGCTCGCAGAGATAAAATACCAACATGGACACTTGTTCCTTCAGGTTCCATGGTGTCACAACTCAAATAAGTTCCGTTATCACATAGAAGTACATGCTCACAAGCACAAGCTCTTCATTCTAGTTCTAACTTTGCACTTCGATTTGGGGCTCTGGAGGTAGAGCGGGTCGTCTAGTAATTAAAAGATTGTCCATGTGATCCCTGGCTCCTCCAGTGTTGAAGTGTCTTTGGGCAAGATACTGAACCCCAGATTGCCCTAATGAGTGTTCCATTGGGGCATTTTGCTGTGAATGTGTGAGTGAGATAGGTAAATGTGACAAAGAGTTGTCAAAACCTTGTTTATGTCATCACATAAACTGCATTTACATACTCTCTTCACACGAAGAACCACAATGGAAACAAGCAGAGACTTTATTGCATCATCCTGGACATTTTGTAGTTGTGAGTTTAATGTCCTTTTTATAATGTCAAATGACCTTTAAGTTTTGACCACATATTCAAGTCACTAAAGAGTGTATCAGGAGGCCCTGACAGACACTTCTAACAGATGACTAGTATCAAACGGATTGACAGTTGACTTCTTCCGTTGAGAATAATTTCCCTTGTTTCTTAGAAAAGGCACTGATTGGCCAATAGGAACTTGGGTGGGGGCTGATACAGAGAGAGCAGGGAAACTTTTGCTTAGCTTACTGCTTAATATAGCGAGTGTATACTGGAACAAACCAGTGTGGAGACCTGACTGAGGACAGGAAGACAACAGTTTCACTTCTCTTTTCAACTAACTAGAGAGTGCTATCACACCCATCTGCAATCTGCCATCCTGCCTGCTGGGGATCTGTGATTGGTGGAGCCTCTGCAGTGCGGGTGGGACTTACCGACTGTCCAAGCTTGTCCAAATTGTCCAGGAAATACTTGACCGACTCCCCCTGAGAGAAAGGCAGACGGAGACAAGAGAGAGAGAAAAAAATTCTGAGTTGAATCTCCTTTCAAGTCATATTTCACATGGCTCCAACTCACTGCATGTCAGTACAGAAATGACCTACATCACTTTTTCATGTGATACCACACTCATCACCCATACTGAGAGGGAAACTAACTCACTACGGCTGTTCTGAATGTGGAGAGCTGTGATACAGTAAACGCTACACAAGCAGCTGGAAACCAGTGTATCACAATCAGGTGGGAATGTGTGAGGAATGTTACAAGAGTAGACTTATCACTATCGATTAATCTAATACTTATTTTCTTGATTAATTATTTAATTGTTTGCCAAATAGTGAAAACTGCTCTTCATAAGTTCCCACAGGCCTCAAATGTCTTGTTTTGTCTGAGCAAGAGTCTAAAACCCAAAGTTATTCAGTTTAATATTGTAGAAGATTGAGAAAACCAGAAAATGTTTACATCTGTGACGCTGGAACCAGAACCCTTTTGCCATTTTTCAAGATGATACTAGAGCTAGAACGATTAATCAATTATTAAATTAACTGCTGACTATTCTGATAATCGATTCATCATTTTGAGTATTTAAAAAAAAAAAAAGAAAAAGTCAAGATTCTCTGACTTCAGCTCTGATTTCAAATGTGCGTATTTTCTGGATTCTTTACTCCTCTATGGCAGTAAACAGAATATTTTTGGGTTGAGGACAAAAAAAAGGACATTTAAGAACGTCATCTTGAGATTTTGAGAACACTAATTGACATTTTTCACCATTTTCTGATATTTTATGGACTAAACAACAAATCAATTAATTGGGGAAATAATCAACAGATTAATCAATAATAAAAAAATCATTAGTTGCAACCCTAGATAACAGCAGTTGAGTTTGATGTTCATGCGATAACAATTTGCCATATCATGACACTGCAAAATGTTGATATGTTTCCAACTGACCATGTTCAGCAGTAACACTGCACTGAAAGTGAAGTCACACTGCTGCTGGCTCCATTTTGGAGCAGTTCTTCCACAAACATTTGATTGTGTGGAAGTGGTTTGATCACATTAACCTTTAGAAGACAAAGAAGAGAGGCCCTACAGCAAAGGCCACATACTCTGTCAACCAGTGCCTGGTCACGAAACATGGCAGGGGGTTTAACCACCACGACATGTTTCAGATAGGTTGATGGATAATAAAAATACACATAAAATCAGCCCTACATGTTTTACCCAGTACAGTCTGCACTGAGCTGTAGCTGTAACTCGGAGTTACTGGGTTACTTTTTGCCCTCAGTAGGCTATCTTATGATGCAGCAGGTCAGGGCAGGTCACATCAGCTGCTGGCCGAAAAGCTAAATGAGGGACGAAACTCAGCAACAACAGAAGCACAACAAAACTCACCAAAAAGTCTTTGTTAGTCTCTACACTGTTTAACAAGCCAGCAGCTCTGGTTTGGTTGAAAATAAATCCTTAATCCACTGTGTTAGATGTGAAAATATTGTGGCTCCCTGCTGCTTCTTTGATGCCCGACCTCCCTCCACTTCACACCTCTCCTGTCCCCACCTGCTGAGTTCATCATACCCAGAATCAGAGTCCTGAACAGAACTACATATATCAGATCAGTACTGTTTTCCCTGTTGTCAAGCTGCTCCCTGCTGGTCTCAGACTGTGTTTGGTCCTGGTTCAGCTGTGTTCCCTGAGAGGCTGCTGACCCCGGTTCAGTTTCTGGTTCCTGGTTCAGTAAACATAAACGCTCCCCTTGCCTGGTCGGACCTGCAGCGACCAGACTCGAATCATATGAGGGCCTTTACCTGCACAGCTAACTGAGCTAAGGGTAGCTAGGAGGCTAGCCACAGCCAACAGAGAGTATAGTCAGCAGCAGTTACTCTGGTGATACAATGCCCCCTGTTTGTTTGGAGTTAACTTTGACAGGAGGCCACATTTTACATGCTGTTTCTTTAACTTTGAGTGATTATACAGCAACATCATCATGCAGAAACCCAGGTCACATGGAAAGAAGGTTAGAAAATGGCTTGAAAAAATAGGCTTTTGACCCCAAAACCTACATATTTAGACCAACATTTGAATGTTTGGAATGATATAAAAACCTCAAAAACCCAAAAACAAATGTGGTTGCCCTTTGATGTGGTGACTCACAGCACAGTACTATAACTGCTACTAAACTGAAGAGCAGCATCACTCAATTTACCTTGTTTCCTTTCTGCAGGAAATGTCCCCACACCAAGCATAATTCTTTTCACAAGAACTGGCATCTAGACGTGACAGCTTCTAAACAACAACATCACAGAATGATCTGTGGTAACACTGGAAAGACTAACCGAATCTCAGCTGCTCTAAACAGATGTGTGACGAGCTCATTTCCCTGCAGGACAGTTACAGATCATTTTCCTGTGAGCAAGACGCTGTCAGACCACAATCTAAACTTGTGGACAGCAGTGAGGGAGAGATGGAGGAAGGAAGGGCGTGGCGAGGCAGAGGGACAGAGAGTGGAGAGAGAGAAGCAGCCCTTCTTTAGCTCGTCTGTGTCCGTCTGTGTGCGCTTGGCAGCTGCAGTTCTGCTCCATCGAATGTGAGGAGGAGCTTTTATCTCTTACTGTCAATGCTCTTCTGTACACTCAGAACCCCTCAACATACTCACAAGAGGCAAAAGGACACTTCATGGAAGTCAAACTATGCAACAAACACTGGGACATTTGCTCTAGAGCGATGCATGAAACAAGTTGCTCGGGGTGCACACTGGTTAACACTTTTACTCACCAGTTGGAACTCTCGCCGGCGGTCATAGGCGTTTTGGATGCCCTCGTCAGCCCACAGGGCCCTGATGGAGGGCAGGTAGTGCTGGAAAACTTTATGTTCCACCATGCCGTGACCTTGGGCCATCGCCGACCGGGTGTCAAACGCCATCATGGTGTCTCCATGCTGCTGGTTGGACGGTTGGCCCCATGGGATGTGTAGCTTCTCTCGAGCATCTACCAACACTCGAATACCTGAAGCAGGAGAGAAACACAAGTCAGAATTGTATTCTAGTCGAGACAGTCCATTTTTACAGATCCCATTACAGCCAAGTGCAAGTTTCTGCACATCAGAGATGTCATGAGAACTCATACTTTGGAACCAAGTTGATGCCAAAACACACATGATGGCTATGTTTTTTTTTATAGTATATACTATATTTTATTTTATTCTCATTTTTGTCTTTTACTGTGGCATCAAATTAGGTATTGAGAATTGCGGAAATTCACTAGTATTGGTACTGACTACTAAATTTCTGGTATGGCGACATCCCTGATTGGAGAAGCTCTGTCTTTACCAAAACTCTGCTGATTCAGTGGTATCATAATTCAAGTCAATTCAATTTTATTTTATTTGTTTAGCAAGTAATGGTCTGGTGATGGTGGTGGATTTAAATGAAATCCACATTACATGCAAACATAATTATAATTTAACATCATGGATGTCAAACCATGCACAAACACCACCACCATGCTTCCAAACTAACCGAATGCTAAAGCAGCTTATTACAGGATTACTGCAGGCTTTCTTAAGCTGTTCTAGCCCAGAAGCCCATATTTAGGCTCCAAAATTCTCATGACTCCAGCAATTAGACAGCAGCTCAGTTGTCATGCAAGAGAATGACAAATTGAATACATAAACATTTCTTGTAATGTTTATGTATTATGTATTGTAATTTATGAAGAAATAACTGCGTGTAAAAAAAAAATCATATCACAAAACCCTAACAACGGCGTAGATCAGCCTAATTTGCATCTTCAACACTGAATATGGTAAATTAACTCACATCCTTGCCTGGTGATCATCCAACATACATCTATGTAAGGCTATGCAATTAATCGCAATATTATCGAACTTGCCATGTGGCCAAGTGCAATATCCAAATCGCAATTTTTTGAAAAAGAAAAAATGTGTGAGAAAACAGCATCATATATTTCTAGAATCTGCGCACTTACAGGTTGCAGCAAAGTCTGGTAGCTCTCAAAATCTTTGTTATTTTTGTTATTTTTGTCGCTTTTTATCTGATTTTTTTACATCTACTGATGGATATTTCTGTGGAGAGAAGAGTTTATTCGAAAGAAGAGCTTTTTTCATTGAAATGGAGCAAATCTGGAGTATATTACCCTATTCCAGCTGAGATAAGGAGGAGCTTTCGTGGTTGCCGTGCTGGTGCAAAGTTAAAGGCAAGGAAATGGAGATACAAGCCCGTTCTGCCATCAGTCATCATGGGGAATGTCAACTCTCTGCCCAACAAAAGTGAGGAGTTGGAGATATTGGTGAAGACTCAGAAAGTGTACCGTGAGTGCAGCCTGATGTGTTTTACTGAGACCTGGTTGAATAATAACATCTCGGATTCCATTGTGGATATACCTGGCTTCACTCTCATACGGTCAGACAGAGATGCAAAGGCTAGTGGCAAGAAAAAAGGAGGAGGACTGGCCTTATTTGTGAACCAGAGATGGTGTAATCCTGCACATATTACTGTCAAGGAGAAGATATGCTGTCCAGATATTGAATTATTGGCAGTTGGAATGCGGCCATATTATGTACCAAGAGAATTTGGTCATATAATAACAATACTTGTGTACATCCCTCCCAAGGCAACGGCTGATGTTCCATGTGAAATTCTGCATGAATTTGTTGCTAGGATACAGACTAAACACCCTGAGGCACTTATAATAATATCTGGAGACTTCAACCATGTTACCCTCTCCTCCCACCTGACTGGATTTACACAATTTGTTAACTGTGCTACAAGAGAAAACAAAACCCTTGATCTGCTGTATGCCAATGTCAAAGAAGCTTACAGAGATACTGCCTTACCACCACTGGGCAGGTCAGATCACAACTTGGTGCTTCTGCAGACCTGTTACAAACCCTGTGTGCAAAGGGAACCTACAACTACACTTACTGTAAGGAAATGGACACCTGAGGCTAGTGAGGCTCTAAAGGACTGCTTTGAACGCACTGATTGGGATGTGCTTCTGGAAACAGAAGAGAACAGTATGGACATTGATAGACAGGCTGATTGTTTCACTGAGTACATCAACTTCTGTAGAGACACAGTCATACCTACAAAGACTGTACGCTGTTTCCCCAATAACAAACCCTGGATCACAAGTGACATAAAGGCAATCCTCAATCAGAAAAAGGAAGCTTTTAGAGAGGGTGACAAAGAACGGCTCAAACAGGTGCAACATGAGCTGAAGAAGAGATTGACGATGGCAAAGGTGGAATACAAAAAGAAGATAGAGAAGAATTTACATCATAACAACATCCGTGAGGTGTGGAGAGAAATAAATACCATCTCTGGCTACAACAAAAAGAAAAGACAGCCAATCGTGGGTGATGTGGAAAGAGCTGATGAACTCAATCAGTTCTTCAACAGGTTTGACACTGAGGTCACATCCCATTCCACTGCCACTCCTCCTCCTCCTCCTCCTCCTCTTCAACATGTGGGCATCTCCACCATGGCTCCTCTTCAACAACATCTGGACATCTCCATCATGCCTCCTCCTCCTCCTCCTCCCCTCCTTCTCCACAAGTGTGTTCCTCCACCATGCCTCCTCTTCAACAACATCTGGGCATCTCCACCATGGCTCCTCCTCCTCCTCCTCCTCCTCCTCCTCCTCCACAAGTGTGTTCCTCCACCATGCCTCCTCTTCAACAACATCTGGGCATCTCCATCATGGCTCCTCCTCCTCCTCCTCCTCCACAAGTGTGTTCCTCCACCATGGCTCCTCTTCAACAACATCTGGGCATCTCCATCATGACTCCGCCTCCACCTCCTCCTCCTCCTCCTCCTCCTCCTCCACAAGTGTGTTCCTCCACCATGCCTCCTCTTCAACAACATCTGGGCATCTCCATCATGGCTCCTCCTCCTCCTCCTCCTCCACAAGTGTGTTCCTCCACCATGGCTCCTCTTCAACAACATCTGGGCATCTCCATCATGACTCCGCCTCCACCTCCTCCTCCACATGGGTACATTTCCGCGACTGCAGCTACTCCTCTTCACACACCTGTTCCTCCACCCTTGTTTGTCACTGAGACAGGGGTGAGGTTGGAGCTCGGGAGACTTTGCTCTGGGAAGGCAGCTGGCCCTGATGGTGTGTGTCCAAGGCTGCTTAAAGACTGTGCTGCCCAACTGTGCCAACCTCTTCACAAAATCTTCAATCTGAGTCTACAGCTGGGGCGGGTGCCAGCTCTGTGGAAAACATCTTGTATTGTCCCGGTACCAAAAAGAAAATGTCCAGCTGAACTAAATGACTACAGACCGGTGGCCCTTACTTCACACATCATGAAAACCCTGGAGCGGCTGATTCTACGTCTTCTGAGGCCTGAGGTCAAAGACAAACTCGATCCCCTGCAGTTTGCCTACAAAGAACACATTGGAGTGAATGATGCAGTACTCTACATGCTCCACCGTTCCCTCTCTCATTTGGAAGAATCTGGCGCTTATGTAAGAACTATGTTTTTTGACTTTTCAAGCGCATTTAATACCATCCAACCCAACATACTCAAAAACAAGCTCATAGAGATGGGAGTGGTTTCTTCCTTTGTCTCCTGGATCACGGATTACCTGACAGAAAGGCCACAGTTTGTCAGGTTAGGGAACTGTTTTTCTGGGATATTAATGAGCAGCACAGGTGCTCCACAAGGGACTGTCCTGGCTCCATTCCTGTTCACATTGTACACAGCAGACTTTAAATATAACTCTGAGTCCTGCCACATCCAGAAATACTCAGATGACACTGCTATTGTAGCTTGTATAAGGAATGGACAGGAATCTGAATATAGGGATTTGATAAAATCCTTCAGTGACTGGAGTCATAAAAACTGCCTCATACTAAACACATCAAAGACAAAGGAAATGGTCATTGATTTCCGTAGATCCAAGCCCCCTCTTCAGCCTGTGAACACTTGTGGAGTGGACATCGAGGTGGTAACAAACTATAAATATCTTGGTGTACACCTGGATAACAAGCTGGACTGGTCCCTTAACACAGATGCACTCTACAAAAAGGGGCAGAGCCGCCTCTTTTTCCTAAGGAAGCTCAGATCTCTAAACATCTGCAGTAAGATGCTGCAGATGTTTTATCAGTCTATTGTGGCAAGTGTTTTATTTTATGCTGCAGTCTGCTGGGGAGGAAGTTTGGGAAAAAAAGCAAGCAAGGAGGCTGGATAAGCTTGTGAAAAAGGCTGGCTCTGTGATCGGAGTTAGGATGGACTCTCTGGAGGAAGTTGTGGAGAGAGACACAATGAGGACGGTGGAGGCCATCCTAAACAACAATGGATCATCCACTGCATAACACCTTGATGGACCAAAGAAATAATGGTGGTGGAAGGCTTCTCTCTCTTCGTTGTAGGACAGAGAGATACAGAAGATCTTTCATACCAACTGCCATCAGACTCTATAATTCTTATACAAATAGATGAGACTACAGACAAATGAATTTCCCCTTGGGGATCAATAAAGTATTTCGTATTCGTATTCGTATTCGTATTCGTATTCATAATGAGGTACTGTGGTACTGCAGGCATGTCCTAAAAATCTTGTTCTCCATATGAAAGAAAAAGTGTTTTGGTACAGACCCCAACATCATCATGATTTTATCTATTTATTTATTTAAGTAAAAATGAAAACTGTAATGAAAAAATTATTATTTCCACTAACTGTACTGCATTTCGCAAGTCAGTCAAAATAGTCGCAATATTGCTTTTTTTTTTTACCATATTAATCAGCCCTACATCTACGCACTGAAGCTTGAAACAAAGTTAGCTGACCAGCTGTACTGAGGAAGCTAAACTATGAAAACAATAGCAGCATGGTTGAAAGAAACACACTAATAGCACCTGCAGAGAAGAAACATCGCTGCAAACCAAGCGTCCTAACTGGGCAGGTTTAATAAGAATATAATAAACTGGACATGGATTCATAATGTTAGTTCAGTGACCAGCGGCAAAAGTTGCACAAATCCATGGAAATACTTCTGTTTACACAGATATCCTGCAACATGGCCGCAATGAGGGCTCACCTTAAAGCTGGCTTTGTGCTAAACAGTGCCAGGCGCCCCAGCATGTCCTTTTACACAGTGTGCCGGCATCACAGAATCAAAAGAGGTGTGACGTAACACATCAGTGCACCGATCAACAAGTGATTCTGCTCATCTGTTCATTTATAATCACACACACTGAGCTGATAACCTCATGAATTTATAACAAAGTTTTTGTGTTCCTGAAAAAATGGACTGTCGCTTCGTCTACTACAGATAAGTAAAAAAGATCACCTTGTGTGATGTCTGTGGGGAGGATTTCTCTACTCCTGTCTGCCTGTCTGTCTGTGTATCTGCTTACTACATGCAGCTCTGTGTCAGCACTGTATAAAGTGTCCACTGGTCTCCCTCTGCTTAAAGGAGCTGACAAATATGTGGCCTAAGCACAGAATTTCAAGAACACAGCCACAAACTGCAGTGAGCGTGTAACTCTGCAGCGTCCTGACCCGCTGTGCTAGCTTACTCTTTTACACAGACGTCGATCTGGCTCTGTTATAGCTCTGTTACTGCTGCAGATCAGAGATGGAACGAAAACTGACACCCACCCCATTCTGCTTCAGTACCTTTTAGACAGATGGCGAGGTGGGATAAACGCGCAATATTCCCGCCTTTAACAGGCTGTGTAAAAGGAACTACTGATAAATGCCAACAAATGCTCATGCTTTAGATTGAGCTCCAGCGTCTGACCCTGGCAGTTCAGTGAGCAGAGATGAGCAGTGAGCTGAGGCGGTGAGTTTACATTGCTGCTCTGTGAACTCTGCTTCACCCCTTCAAACAAGCCTGCTCTGACAATGTGCTGTGTTCCTTGGCAGTCCCCAACATGTGGGTTAATCCAGCTGTCTGCAGGGCGTGTGTGTGTGAGCTGACAGCTCAAGGGTGAGTGTGTTGAGTCTGTCTACATATCCTCAATTTCTCTGCAGAGAGACACAGCTTTCATGCTCTTTCCCATCTTTGCCTTGGACTGGACAACACATGAGCAGACAAATTCTTTTGTCTTTTGCAGCTGGGGACAGATAACAGGATGCCAGACCAAACCAAACACTTTATACTAACATGCAACTATTTTACTGTGCACACTCACAAGGAGGGCTGCGCAATAAAACAATAGGAATAGCAATAAGAAAATAGTTTGATAATATGTTCCATAGTTTCACTAACGAATACGCCCAAGCTCATAAACAGCCTGGCATATCCCTTAATAATGGAGCGTGCTACAAGTGACACACCAACAGCCAGTCTTTTAACAGCTGGGTTGTTTGGTTGCACCATCAGCATGTGACAACAAAGAAACAGCATGGAGTGACAAAGTGAGTGCAGACCAGAGGAAATTGTGAATAAAAAGGGACAAAAAGTTGGACAACTATCAGAGGGAGAAATCCAGAGGGAACTCGGAGTAGAACTGGGTAGGCCCAGACCTCGCTAGAGGGATTACATATCCCATCTGCCCTGGGAACACCCTGGGATCCCCCAGGAGAAGCTGGAAAACGTTGCTGGGGAGAGATACGCCTGGAATACCCTGCTTCCTCAGCGACCCAACCTCGGGTAAACGGGGGAAAATGGATGGATGGACACAGTTGTGTGCAATCTGTGCAGGAATACCAACCCAACTAAAACCTTAGCCACTTCCTTTCCTTAGAGTACATTACATGTTTAGGGCTGGGACAATTCGCCCACATAGTCAACATCACTGATACAGAAATACATCAATTTACATAACAGCTGCGGCTGGTCAGAGCTTGGATTCACCCGGAGAACAAGATGCAGAGAGCCTGCCTCGCCATGATGATCTAAAGTGTGGGAGTATTTTAGACAGAGACGCAACAGTAGGGCTCTCTTTAAATGCCACAAACTGGAAATGTCTTATCACAGCTGCACAACTGCTCTGGACGAGTGCTGGAAGTGAAGCACCGAGCGATCTGTCCTCCTGCAGCAGCCGCAATGAGACAGCGTTAACCTAAACATGTTGTCAGTCACCACCTACATGATCAATAAGTGTTGACATCAACTGATAAGAAAACTTGACTGTTGTGGAAAATTCACTATATTTCTCAGCCCTACTCATGAAACCCAGGCTGACAGTCTGGAGCCACAGCCTACATGATTTCACTCAATGGAGCCAAAAGTGACGGCTTTTAATCAGTCGTTCTTCCTGTATTTTTAAAGACACAGAGTCTTTTCACTGCAACTCTGCATTGAGATTTCAGGAAGTCAGCGGGCCTAACTGTGGGGGGTAATCTGTATGGAACAACAATGATCTGTTACACCACTGCAAAACATTAAGTTAATACTCTTGTTTTGAACCAAAAACTCCTCCTGCTTCATTAAATACCTGTAACCCTGAATTAACATACAAGTCAGCAGCAGCCAACAGAAAACTAACAGGTAAACATGCAGATGAGGTGATCATGGAACTAAACTGCCAGAAAGTGTTTTCCAGGGACCAAATTTTGTACCAGCCAACAGCCAAATGCTGCTGTCAAATATGCAAGTGGCTGCAGGGCTGCGGATCAGTACTGAATTTCTTTAAGGTATCGACCAAAATAACCCAGAACCAAGCAGTAAACAAAATTCTGTAGTCAAAAAATACCTGCATCTATCCTTTTTTTTAACCTAGATTTAGAAAAAAGATAGTTTGTTTGGTTTTACTCATAGCCAATCACTGCAAGCACTCTTCGATTTAATTTGACGTGTGATTGGTCCACCACAGCAGCAGTTACAACCCATACAGTCTGTGTATGGTGAAGTCGAACACAGTGAATTTGATGAAGTTGGCGACTCAGCAGGCTGAGATACCGCCAAACGTTTGAAAGTATGGATATACGACACTAGAGCTCCAACGGTTAATCAATGAAACTATTATTAATCGATTATTAAATTAATCACCAACTAATTTGATAATCATTTAATTGGTTTGAGTAATTCTCAGTAATCCAAACTCTGATTACAGCTTCTTAGATGTAAATATTTTCTGGTTTCTTTGCTCCACTCTGACATTAAACTGAATATCTTTGAGTTGTGGACAAAACAAGACATTTGAGGACGTCATCCTCCACCGTCGTCTTACATTTTATGGACCAAACAACTAATCGAGGAATGGGAAAGTTGATTGACATATTTAATAATATATAAACGTGTGCGTACGTACTTCCGTTTGGGCCTATTTTCAATCAACAAGATTGTGACAGAATTAATTGATCGGTTAATTGTTTTGAGTAACTTTTTAATTTAAAAAAAAATTATAAATAAACTCTCTGACTTCAGTTTCTTAAATGTGAACATGAAATGTGCTCCTCTCTAACAGGAAAGTAAATATCTTTGGGGTGTGGACAAAACAAAACATTTGAGGACATCATTTTGAGCTCTGGGACTAAACAACAAATCAGTTAATCGAGAAAAATCATCAACAGATATATTGATGAAAATAATTGTTAGTTGCGGCCCTATACTACATGCCTGTGGTGTTTGACAAAAATATCTAGTTCATATATAATTCATATAATTATTTCATGAACGTTTCCATTCACATGATGGGCATCAAATGAAGTATGTCGTGGTATCACTTCAAGGGTACTTGTACAGTTGCCTTTTTGTCTTGAATTATAAATTTGTTCTAAATAATAGATGAAATCAATTAACAATGAGTCAGTGTTAATTTTGTTGACGAAAAATTTTCGTCCTAGTTATCGTCAACAACCTTTTTTTTCTGACTAAAACGAGACGATAACTAAATAAAAATTCATTCACGAGGACTAAGACGATGATGAGGTGTATTGACATTTTCGTCAACAAATAAAAACGAGACGGAAATGTCTGCCAGAGACGAGATCCAATCAGAACTAATTTCGCTTGTGGATGGTAATGATGATTTAGGAAGAGGCGGGAGGAGTTGGGAGGAGAACCAATCAGAGCGACGTGGTAAGGAAGTTATGTACACACTTTGAGCTAGTTTGAGACTGACCTGGGAATGTATACAACTTGCTCCCAAACTAACATGTTTCACACCGAAGACAACAGAATGTCAACGCCTGGGAGGAAGAGGAGAGAAGATATACGGACAAATTTTACATTTGATGTGAAGGAAAACAAGACGCTGTGTAAAAAGTGTAGCGCGAGGATTACCAGCAAAAATACAATGAACTTGAAGAGACATTTACAGTTGAGTCATCCTGAAATCCACACACAGGTAAGCATGTTAAGCAACGGATGGGGATGAATGGAACCCGTTCCATACATCCTGGCGGAGTTTATTTTTCCACTACATTCAACTCACTGGACGTTATCCCGTTTATTACACGGCTTACGGGTGAATTATTAAGTTTGAGACGTGATGTTCGTCAGAATACGACTTTTATCGATTATTTAGCATAGCTATATAAATCTGCGTGATTTTTCCGCTGTTTTGCTAACCCCCCTCCGCCGTATGCATTTGTTTTCAACGAAGGCTTTGATAAATCAATCTGTGGATCGGTGGATCTAGGTCAGTGTTTCCCAACCCTGGTCCTCAAGGACCCCTGTCCTGCATGTTTTAGGTGTTTCCCTGCTCCAACACACCTGACTCAAATATCAGGTTGTTATCAGGCTTCTGCAGAGGCTTGGTGACGAGCTGATCATTTGAATCAGGTGTGTTGGAGCAGGGAAACATCTAAAACATGCAGGGCAGGGGTCCCTGAGGACCAGGGTTGGGAAACACTGATCTAGGTGAACGTAATGACTTTCAGAAATTGAAGGGAAAGTTTACATATTACCCTTTTCACACTTTTTAGTCGACTAAATCTACTGCAGTTTTCGTCGACTATAATCTTATGATATTTCGTCAACTAAAACTAGACTAAAACTAAAACAATTTGGATGACTAAATTATGACTAAAACTAAATTACATTTTAGTCAAAAGACTATGACTAAAACTAAATCAAATTTTGCTGTCAAAATTAACACTGCAATGAGTATCCATTTGTATACAGCAACATTATGCTACTTTCACAAACATGGCTGATGTACTTCTACTGTGTGTGAGCAGATAAGAACCTAATAATCAACCTGATCAAACGCTCTCTGTCACTTTATATTTTGGATTTTAACACTGCTAACATGACACATTAGGCCATGATTTTACATCATCCTTCTGTCACTGTGGTAGATAGGCAGTACCTGATATGATCAGGCTGTGTCGCGCTCACCAGCGGTCTCAGTGCACTCCCACGTCTGTCACTCCAGCTGTGCAGTGCTTGCATGTACATGCATTTAGGGCTGCAACTAACGATTATTTTCATTGATTAATCTGTCAATTTTTTTTTTAAATTAATTGATTAATTGTTTGCTGTATAAAATGTCAGAAAATGATGAAAAATGTCAATCAATGTTTGCCAAAGCCATCCTCAAATGTCTTGTTTTGCCCACAACCCAAAAACTTTCTCTATACAAACTAAATCATTGGACACTGCTCTCTTTCTAAGTCATTCATGATGGATGATTTCTCCACAGCATAACAAATCAAATCATTAATGGCAGCATGTACCTTCTTACAACCTCTCAGCTACAACACAGAATAACACGTGTAAGCAGTATATATGTCACCATCTCCCCTGCATGTTAACAAAACTCCCCTCAGCCCCAACCGATTTAACACTAACGTATACTGAAATGACACAGTTTCCTTTTCAGTTGAACCACGTCAGTCACTTCCCCCTGACTGAAGCTGAGCAAGCCTTTCCAGCCTCACACACAGCATCACACTTCCCTGTTTGCTCTCATTCAAAGGGAGTTTACGTCTAACTGCCCCCCACAACCTACCCCTGTGACATCATGGAAGTACAAACAGAAGCTCCTCTCTCTGGTAAGCCATTGCCTAATTGTTATTCACCTCACACTGTGCAGAGCCAATCACCTCCGAGCTCAGGCGAACTCTGCACTGCTGTCTCCCTCAACATCTGAAAAGTCTAACAGCAAGTCTGACTTCATCTCAAAACATTCTATAAACTCCTTGTGATGCTGTCACAAAGGCATCCATACTATAAAAGGTAGGCATGATATGGATTTTTTTCAGTCAATATCAATAACCAATAATTACCTGCCTTTCATAGCCAATGCTGATAAGATCACCGATAATTTTACATTTTAAAAATAAGGTCACATAAGCTGCAGTACAGCTCTGACCCAACCAACCAAATCTAACTGACATGATTAAAACCAAAACAAAGAACACTTTTCACTCTTCAAATGCTCAATTAGTTTTTTTTCTGGTGAAGATCATTAAAAAAATTTTTTTCCATTCGGCCATCGTCACCCCATCAACTGGCGATTGGTGATATATTCGTCCGCCCTCCCACCTCGTCCCATCCTCTCGAGGCTGAGCTTGGACGTGTGCGAGCGGTGCTTTTCAAACGCTAAACACCAACAAATATGTATTGAAGCTGAACATTTTGTAAGATTAAAACATCTTGTGAATTTTGAAAATGATTCCATCCATCTTTCTTTTAGGGATGTAATGATGTCAAAAATTCAAGGTATGATAATGTCCTTTGTTAAATCATAAATCTGATGTGTACACCACACTTGCCCGATCAGGCAAGTGAAAAAAATACCAAAACCTTGACTCATTGCCTGATCGGGCAAGTGAGTCAGAAATCTACTTTCCTGAAATTAATTTTTACCTGCCCCTGTACAAATTGTTTTATTGAAACGGTTATCAAACAAACAAAGACTAAAGTTAACTGATATTTTATACACATTTAATATAGAGCTGCAATGTCAATAAAATGTGGAACAGTGGAAAATGTCACTGTTTTCAAAGTCCAAAGTGATGTCTTTAAATGTGTCAATTTGTTAGTCTAGAATCCAAAGATATTCAGTTTGATATGATAATATACAAAGAAAATCAGGAAATCTCCATATTTGAGAAGACACAGAGTGAAACAAAGGTAATGAATACAGTTTTTTGTGGGGTAAATACACAAACAAAAGTTTGCTGATGCTTTCATGCTAACCTTTATGTCACTAAAAATCAACCTGAATCCTTTTTTAAGTTGCTTCCTCAGTTATTGTTAATGATCAATGTTAATTGTGTGCTGGGGGCCGTGAACTGTTTTCAGCTTCTGAAGGGGAGAAAAAGTTTGGAACCCATTGGTGGATCCTAATCTATATCTGAAAATGTGTGAAAGACCAGCTTTTAACAGAATGAACAAACACACAAAGTATCCTGTGTTCCTCTGCGTACAATGACTCAGTTGGCCTGATAAAAGTACAACAATTCAAGTGACAAAATGTGGGTCTACACAGACACTTCTCGACCGATGATTAAATCATCGATATTTATGAGGCACTGCTGGATGATGTTGTTTTGCCAAGGCCTCTGCATTCGGCACCGCCACTGTGCCGAGACAGTGGCCTCATTCATTAATGGGGTGGGAATCTCTCGGTACCTCACAATTCTATTCGTTTACAATTCAGAAGGCTACGACGCAATGATAAAATGATTACTGATGCATCTTGATGTGTAAAAATTACGCTCATGTTCAGCCATCCTCACCAAAACTCAAGAGGTAGTCTAGTTCAGAAGTAAACATGGTGCACGTTACATTTAGGGGTGGGACTCCTTTTGGCCAATTTGCCTCTTGACTGAATTGATAGAAAAGGTCGCTCAATTTTCAGCTTCTTGTTTCAGTTCCACTGAAATACAATATGAAACATAACTGGCACAGCCTTTTTATCTCAAAAAGTTAACTGCATTAATTAATGAATTAGTCAATTTGAAAGTCAGTTTGCAGCTAAAGATTATGTTGACTGTCGATTGATTGGTTGATTATTTTCTTGATTAATCGCTCATTAGTCAACACAGCCTATAAAAGGTCAGAAAATGGTGACAAATGTCAATCAGTGTTTCCCGAAGTCCAAGATGACGTCCTCAAATATCTTGTTTTGCCCACAGTCCAAAGATATTCAGTTTACTGTCAGAGAGGAGTAAAGAAACCAGAAAATATTTCCATTAAAGAAGCTGAAATCAGACTATTTGAATATTTTTCCTTCACTTAAACCAATAAATCGATTATCAAAATAGTTTAGAATCAATTAATTGATGTAGCTCCATTTGAAAGCATCATAAAATCTCATGCCTGTAAGAGAGTAAGAAAACACGGGGAAGGCGGGGTTAACCCCCACCCCTATTCATGAGTTGATATGAACATAAGAAAGCAGGTTACTCAGAGAAATTAAGTCATGCAGCAAACTGAACAACATGTGTACATACTAGGGATTGCACAATTAGACTAGTTGACATACATACACCATAGTAACGTGGTTACTGCAAAATTCAAATGTAGGCTTCAGCCACAAATGAGTCATCACATCCACTGACCTTATTTTAAAACTATAACTTAGCTACTTATTTTAAGTGTAGCAGGGCTCTGTTACAACTGGCTCTGAGGTGACAGTTTTTCATTGCAGCCAAAAGTGCCAAAAAACAAATGATTAACTGCAGAAACTGACTGAAGAAATCATTTTAAACACAAGGATGTATCACCTAATATAATGATCTCTCCTTTCATCACAGTGATACTTTCTCTGAAGCTGAAATCCAGTTCCTGTAGACATATTCAGTTCAGGCTGTAGGCTATAAATGATGATGGAGACAACAACAATCATGTGTTTGATGACACTCTGTGATGATTCAATATGTTCCCACCAACAGACCTCTAGCTTGTAGGTGACTCAAAGGACATGTCTATAAATAAATCAGAATGATAAATATGACTGTGCTATTTAAATATAGATTATATTAATATCAGCAAGATAAGCAATCATAGCCATGATAATTAATCTGCCACCAACCAGTTCCCCTTCAGAAAACCCACAGGGATGAATGATACCAACCCATGTGCAGTCCGGCATCATCATAGTGCCAGGCTGATGTATTAGTGACAACTTTGGTTGCAACTGTTGGGTGTGAATGTGTAGCAGCAACTTTCTTCACACACACAAGTTTTCCTGTTTAGAGGTAGTTAGAGTAACCACTTTTACTGTGTTTAACGCACTTAAACACACCACATAGTTGGTCTTGTTCACATTTGGTTCCATTTACAACAGTAAGAGTATGAAATGTGATCACGGCTCAGAAATATTACGTGTTCCAGCAGTCACTACTAAGCTGTAAGGCAGCAGAAGAAATCATTTACCTAAAATATAGGTTAATAACAGCAGCTGTCCTGTGAAATCAGCTGTACTGACAAGTTACAAAGTAAGAAAAGAGAACACTGGAAGTAACAAAAGTTTGTACAGCCACTAAGCTTCTGTGAAGTCATCTGAATCAGCTGCAAATGTGTATTTATACATGTAAAAAACAAAAAACACTGTTATTATGAATGTGTCTCACATCTGAAATATTTCCAGTGGACAAAGACACCAATAGAGATGCACTGACTTCAATTTTCTTGGCCGATTCGGATTTCCGATTTTTTTTAAGGGTCTGACCTTCTGATTCCGATTTTGGTCGATTTTGGTCGATTCCAATTTTCAGTCTTTCTAAGAACTATAATTGACAGCATTCACAAACATTTTTGCAACTTTTCTTGTAAAGCTAAATAGGATGTTCATAATAAAACACTGCCTATTAAATAACTTTGACATTTTCTCCAAAAGTGCTCCAGGTTACAGCCAGGCCTTATTATATTATTATATTAATATTATATACTAGAGGAAACGCGGTCTTGCAAGATTTCGCGGGGCGCTATTTGACGTGATCTTGTGTAGAAGCAGATGTAAACAAACCGGAGGCTGAGGCAGTACAGCAGTTTGCTGTAGTAAAACAGAAGGAAAAGTTAAACGAGTCTGGATGAGAAAATGTTCGAGGAGACGCATTAACACAGGTTGTTTATTCTTCAGCCACAACAGGAGGTGAGATTTTAACTGTCAGTCTCTGAACAGCATTCTGCTGCTGGCTCACATTAGCATGAAGAGCTACAAAGTTTACTGCTGTTTGGCGACGGTGTCAGCTGCTCTGTCTCGTTGTAGACTGTCGGTCTGTGGCTAACACTGACTTCACGCAATCATGTGTCTGAGTGTGTGCTGAGAGTGTGCTGCCATGATCAGCGCTGTGGTGGGCGTGACATAACGGTCAGCGCCTGCTGTGCGCATGACGTGACCATCGTGCAAAGCATGTGTGCGAATATGACCGGCACAGAATCGGATATGTGGCGCAGGAAACTGGACGGTTCCGGTCTCTGGCTAGTCGATCAGTGCATCCCTAGACACCAATCAGAGAGCATCCAATCCAGTTGTAGGAGAGAACCATGAAGAACTAAAGTTACATTACTAAGCTCTAGTTGGAAAAAATTATTCCAAAGGTCATTTTGTACAAAAAGTATGATCTATTCAACAAAAAACAAAACCTGCAGGTAGAAAATTACAGATGGAGATGTAACAACTTCGTTTGACATTTGAAGTTGCGCAAAGAAAGGTAAGTCAAGACTAGGCCTGGGTAGTGGTATTCAATACCTTTAAAGCCTGTGTAAACCCAAATCCACTACAGTCTTCTTACCAGTTAGTTCAGGGTCTTATATACATAATAGAAAGTATATAAAAAGTATTAGATATCAGATTTTATCCAAATTCAACATATTGTCATCTATGTTTTTGTTTACCTTCCTGTTTTGGGTTTGAATGGGGCGTGTTTGTACTCAGATTTATTACAAAAATTACACAATTAATTCCACAAACCAATCATAAAAAATCCATGTCAGTTGCTATGTGGGTGCAACAAAACTTCTCCACTCCCGCTGCTGCAGCTGCTCTCTGAGTCTGAGCATGTTATATCACTCCTTTAACAAAAAATTACATTTGATTTAATCTGGCTGAAATCAATATCAGTTTAAGTGTATGCTATATTTTTCCATGCTTTACTTTGCTGTTAGACAGCCTTTACCAACGGCAAACTGAAGCCGCCGTCTGTGCCATCCTTACAACCACCAGATTCCATGGACAGTAACAGTCATTTTCCCTAACAGGACACAGGAGTTGTTAGTTTGGACCCAAACAGATGTATTAAAACACCAAAGTCAAACAATAACTCTAACTAAATAAGAAACATAAACCCCAAAACATGTCCTCGGCGTGGTCGTAAAGAGAGCAGAGACAGCGGGCTCAGTTCCTTGTTGGAAAACGCTGCCTGAGGACAAAGTCAGGGAACATGTTCTATACATGTTCTTTAGGTGGTCCTTTGTTTAGGTGCTAAAATACATTTTGCTGCTTCCCACGTATACAGCGGTCCACAGTAGTACATTTACTAGCTTCCGTGTTGGGACAAACAGTCTAAACAGCAAAATGAGCCTTTTATGAACCAGCTTTTCTAATAGTTGTGAACATTTATGTTCATTCAGATCTCAGAGGATGCTAAAATGAGAAACTAAACTTTGATATCATATTTGCATTTTTACTGTTTCAAGCCAGGTTTTCAGAGCCTTTAAGGTATTGGATGAAATAATCCTGTACCAAATAGTAATGAAACTTCTCCAGTCAACTGATAACTGCATTCAGAAATTACTATTTGTATGGTTTTGCTGGCAGCCAATCACCGCAAGCATTCTTAGCTTTAATGTTACATGAGACTGGTCCACTACAACAGCAGCTACATCACATACAGTCTGTGGTGTGGTGAAGTCGAATGCGGTTAATTTGACAGAGTTGGCAGTTGGGTACCCAAATCTAGAAAAAAATATTATTTGTATTATTTTACTTGCAGCCAATCACTGCAAGTGTTCTTCACAAAGAAGGGCCTTTGAAAAAAGGTAATGGATGAAGTGCTCTGTTGGGTTCGGTATCAGTTTAAGGCTACTGGTATTGGTACTGCTATCGTAAGTTTTTAAATGATACCCAGACCTAGTCAAGGCTCTGTTGTTAAACTGGCTTTACATTTGGTGAAGAGCGTAATATGACTTGTTTAGGACTTGGAACTCAAAGTTTAGGACTGAGTTTAAGACTGAGCACCTGACTCAGGGCTTGTCTGTCTTCAGTGCAAAAACTTGAGACGTAGGGTGCTTTCACACCTATAGGTCCAGATGCAGGTCTGAACAAAGGTTCATTTTTTTTAAAGACACTGTTTACATTTGGTCCGGTTAGTCTTGGTTTCACAGTGCAGTCACCCAAGCGGATGAAAGAACTTAACATGTCATACCCACGTCTTGTCGTCTTCGTCTATGTG
The DNA here is from genome assembly GCA_034769285.1 of Lutjanus argentimaculatus. Lineage (NCBI taxonomy): Eukaryota > Metazoa > Chordata > Actinopteri > Lutjaniformes > Lutjanidae > Lutjanus > Lutjanus argentimaculatus. The sequence goes on along the minus strand of JAWZSL010000044.1, from coordinate 352,879 downwards.
GGCTGCGTCTTCCTACATGTGACACTGATTGGTTTGTAGACAGACGTGCGTCTACTGTTGCGTGTTTATAATTCAGCAGGTAGCCTGATTTCAGTGGTCATTTTTGGAGAGAGATAAATGAACAGATTCATATCTTTGTCACCATAATATTGTTATTATGGCACTACTACGAGCAGTACTGAAGTAAATCAACTTGAAAGTGTTTTTATGAGTTTTGGTCCTGTTGAATGTTTATAAAGTCGTGAGACCAGAAGTAAATTAAACAGCCGGTCTCCTCCTGTCCCCATCTGATGGTATCCTGTCATAATTTCCTGCAATTGGTCTTAATGTCCAAACCATCCAAAAAATGTTTTCACACTAGAAAACAAACCCAACCATGTTTCAGTTTGACCTGGACCAAGACTCTCTTCTTGTCGGACCAAAGTCTTGCCTTTTGTTCCAGACTGTGGTCCGAGGGAGGTTTCAAACCTGTAATTGGTGGTCCAGATCAAACTGAAAAGTCTCAAAGTCCAGAACAAACGAGGAAGAACTGAAAACACCCTTATTTGTGACTTGCAAAACAAAGACTTGGTGTGAGCTCCCAGAGGACTGTTCAGTCCTGCTGTGGCTCAGGTAGAAACTGACTTGATGATGGGGAAGTTTACAGTAAACAGGCGCATTTCTCACAGGATTCTGGTGTCATGTTCTCAGTGGCATGTTTCTGTGCCAGCAGCAGCCATGGGGAAAACACTGGGACGATGTCAAACCATTGTGTGCGTACAGTGTGGCTTCTCATTAACAAAGACACAAATGAACGACATCTGAGATGCTCTGGATGAACACAGACTGACCCCACCGTGGACACAAACACTAACATGGGCGTTTCTTGGCTTAACCAGCTAACCACACTAGCTTTGTGCCCCTCCAGTCCAGCTGCAGCTAGCATGGCCACCAACTTCACACTCGATATTCTTCACAGCCTAAAACAGGTGACCAATACAGAGGTCAACACAAGCCGCCTTCAATAAACGACACACAGCGTGTGCTCGGTTTAACCTTACCTTTTATAACATTACTAAAAATCGTGGCTCTGAATTCTTCTTTGGCCTTCTGATCGAAGTCCTGCCCGTGGATAATGCGCATCTGCTTGAGGAAAGTGGACTTGCCGCTCTCGCCTGCTCCCAGTAACAGGATCTTTACTAGCCTTTTTACATAAGTCTTATCTCGGTTAATACACTTATCTATCTCTTTAGATTTCCGCAGCTGCTCCACCTCGCCGCTCGTGAGCAGACAGTTAGGAAAACATACAGATAAGACGGAGCGGGACGGCAGGAAATCCGCCATCTTTGAAACAACTTCATCGATACAGGCAGCGAGGAGACGAGGGCTGAGCTCACCCTCCGGTGCTGCGTTCACGGCTCGTAGGAATCCACTCCCCTGCAACTTTCACCTCAACTTAAACCGCTGCAGCAGCCTTTTGTGGCTGAAGGGCCACTTCTGATTTTTCAAAAAAAAAAAAATCAGGGGACTACCTTCTCAAAGAATTTGTAAAAAAAATAAATTGAAAATAAAAATAAAAATGAATAAATAAATTTAATCCTCGATGGTATTAGTATAACTTTATATCACAGTAACGGTACATATCACTATACAATAACTGTTCTGTAAATTCAGATTAAAAAAATAAACCACACATACCATTTTCTATGTTTATTTGGAGCTTCCATACAAACAAAACTGCCTCATGAGACAACACTGAGTTAAAAACAAAAGACTCCAAACAGTAAAACTAATATTCTTTAAAACTGAAGCTAAAGGGTTGTTTTCTTGTCAGTCTCCTCTTCTAATAGAAGTGCATTACATCTGCTAGCTGTTGCTCTTACATCACATGAGAATGTGATAAGAAGTTCTGCTGTCCAAATGTAATGTTTCTTGTCATACCAAGATATTTTTCACTTTATAATAAGATATTTTCACGTTATTATGACATACAAACTCAATCACGTTATAAAAAGAAACTTTATCACAAAATAAAGGCTTAAAAGCCCCTATCTTTTTTTATAACATAAATTATTTAATGTAATGATAACTTAAATTTTTACAACATCACATTCTAATAATATAAGTTATCACATTTTAACATGAAAAGTTTCATGTTTTAACAAGATGAATAGTTTATATAATAAGAACCTCTTTTGTCTGTCAGATCATGTACGCATAGTTAAAAGGCGTAGTTTATGTGCTCCAAAATAAAAATACCAGTTTTTCCAAAGTACTTGAACGTCGCACAATTGAGAGGTACAGCGGCGGGCGAGGCGCGCTCATGATAAAGTACGAGAACGCGCCCACGCTTCAATGTTTGGGCGGGTCGCACAGATTCCTGTAGCAACATCTCCCTCAGCAGGTTTCTCACTCACATATTTCAAAACAGCCTGTGCACTAAACTCTGTTGTGTGGAGGGAAACACAGACAGATACTCTGGTTTTACTATCACATGAAAAGTAAATCAAAAACGTCCACAAACCACTTCATAACTGCAGGGCCCTGGAGGTCTGGGGCCCCTAGACATCATGTCAGTCATAATCCAGCCATGCTCATGGGTTACAATTCTGACTCCGTATCTCATAACCATGACTTAGAAGGGCACATTTGACCTATTATTATGACCTACTATGTCATAATTGTGAGTTAGCAAGACAGAGGCATGACTTGCAGGTATAATAATTATTTAGGAAACTATATTTTGCCACATAGTATCTTGAACAGAAGTGGCAAAGGTACACACATTCTTTACTCAAGTAGAAGACAGATACTTGTGTAAAAAAATGGTAAAAATAGAAGTACTGATTCAACTTCTTTACTCAAGTAAAAGTGAAAAGTACAGGCTCAAAAAAGTAGCAGCCTTTTATATTGTTTTCCTGCTACGTCTTTTTTGTATTGTTATATCTTTTATGTTTTTTGTCATTATATCTTTTTTGTCCTGTCAGATCCTTTCTGACATCTTTTTTTTTTTTTTGTCTTGTTTGTCTTTTTCGTCATTGTGTCTTTGTCATAGTTTTTCATTTTGTTAAGTCTTTATGTCTTTTCCGTTGTTTTTTGTTGTTACGTCTTTTTCATCTTATGTCTTTTTCGTCTCATTATGTCTTTTACATAGTTTTTTGTCTTGTTGCAAATACTGTACCTGAAGTACAGTAATGCAGTATTTGCACTTTGTTACTTCCTTCCTCTGATCTTATAATTTGTTTAGTAGCCTCACAGACTCTCAAATTTTGTAAATATACGGTATATATTTTTTATAATTCTATGAAATAATAAGGAAATTATTAAAGGAATAGTTTGGCATTTGGGAAAAATGTTTCTCTTTCTTGGTGAGAGTTAGATGATTGATGGGCTACCACTCTAATGTCTGTATAGTGAATATGAAGGCAGTTGGTTAGCATATCTAAAATGTTGGACAGGGGAAAAACAACAACAACAATATATAGTCCAGTCCCTCTAAATGATCACTTATGACCCACTAGAAGTGGGACTCTGAAACACCCTGCCCTATTTTCTCATAGTTGCCATGTTTGGGATGTTTATGCTCTGTAAAAACATTTCAAAACACAAGAGTTTGAGTTTGACTTTAAGGGATAGTTCACCCAAAAATGAAATTACAGTCATTATCTACTCACCCTCATGCTGACTGAAGGTCGGGTTTAGTTTTTTAATCATGAAATGCCTCCATGCTGCTTGTCTGGTGTAATCCAAGTCTCCTAAAGCCCCAACATGCCAAGTTGACTAAAATAAATGTTATTTACACCATGTTTGTAGCCTGAATCTTCACTGTAGATCCTTATCTTGGAGCCACGTTCACGTGCACATGCACACTGTCTGAACTGTGTGTGTGTGTGTTGTGATGGTGTGCAAACGGCACGGCAGGACTTAGATTACACCAGAACAGCAGTATGGAGGCATTTTATGTTTTTTTTTTGTTGTTGTTTGTTTGTTTTTTTGTTTGTTTGTTTTGTTTTGTTTTGTTTTTTGTTTTTTTCATCCTTGAAAACTGGTCACCATTCACTTCCATTGTTCAGGATATTCTGCAACACTGTTTTCCTGTGAAACTCCAGCAGTGTTTTGCAGACTAACAAAATAAACTTTAAATCTATCATTTTAAAATTTAAAATGCACCAATCTGGTGCACTATAAGAGAGAAAGTGGCTAAAACTCTTTTAACACATTTTTTTTTTCTCAAATTCAAAGCAAACATTTCAAGTTGACTCGTTGCTATTTAACCTGCAGAAAATTCTAACAAATAGGAAACACTGGGGTTTCCCCTGATCAAGAAGAAGACTTGCAGGATTTACAGAATCTGCATTTTAACATCTGCCACATGTACGGAGGTGTGGACGTGTTTATTTGTGCTTTAGAATGTAACTGCTGATAAACAGTCAGAAAATAACGTTTTATTTCCCTGATTTGCTACTGCTTGCTCTCTTAATTCATTTTCTATAACTCTCTGCCTTTGTCAGTGTCAACACAGCTCTTATCAAGTAAAATAACAAGTCTATGATTGTTTTATTTTTCACACAATTGTCTTTTTATAGTGTATTCTTAAATTATATAAATCAAATATATTAATATGTATAATATTTCCATCAAGACTCTTTACACAAGTTAATCTATGATCCAGCCCAACAGGCTTTTCTCTGTAACGGATGAGGACAGACACTTCCCAGAGCTGATTGGTGGGTAAATCCATCCTCCCCATCCTGTCCTGTCAGTCCCCACACAGGAGGAGTGTGTTCAAGTCTTCTGCGTACACACACTTCTCTGTCAGCAACTGACTGGAATATTTCACACCAGGATTTATATCTATATATTTATTTTATTTATTTATTTATTTTTTTTTTACAGCTGACTTGGTTTTCACTTAACTGCAAATATGACAATTCGGACAGCACGTCCAGACAGGGGGCAACATTTCCGGCCCCGTATGCACTGCTTAAAAAAGGTGAGTGATTATAATCAGTTTTATTAGCGGCGTCATTTCATTCTTGAGCTATGTATGAACCGCTTTATTTGTAATATTTTATCCTTAATTTAATTTGAAATGTGGATGAGTTTTATACATTAAAATTCAATTCAAACTTATTATATGAAACCATTAAAAGTAGGCTGTCATTCCAGAATTTTCTGAGCCAACCATTCAAATCATCAGTAATAAAATAGGTAAGGTAAGGTATTTTATTCCCTTGAATGTTATGAGAGGAATACCACATGTTAAACTCTTTTTCCCTCTTTGTCTGACAATCCTGACATTGATTTTTTTTTTTTTTGGCTTTAAATTTACAGTCATGAGCTTTGCCTCAGTATGAGCACACCTTTAGTAATTGCTGCAGCCCATTACTATATGACTAAAAATGACCAGGTCATATATCATGAGTTTCATACAAGACAGCCTGCGTTACATCCATTCAGTTGTTCCAAGAGGTCATCCTACAGATATATTAATTGTTAAAACTTCTTCTAAAGCTAAATTATGCTCAACATGTCTGGATCACACTGACATTTGCTTTTACTTCATTCAAAAAATACGAAGCATGACAGTCATTTTTTTAAATTCAGTCTTTTCTATTTTCTCCCATTTCCATTTCCATCAGAGCTCTCATTAAATACATGTGTTTTTGTGCCAGATTTACACATGATTTGTTTGCCACCGGTAGAGCAGGAGCTTGTTAAAGATCAGCTCTAATTCCACCTCAAAGCCAATTAGCTTTGCAGCTCTGCTGCCAGGCATCACTGCAGCTGAAATATACAGCACAGTTCAGCAGCATAACCTGACCTCACGTGGTTCACTCCTCAGATCAAACTCACTGACATATTGAGGCAAAGGGCAAACAGACACAATGGAGTCGATTACAGAACAAAAGTTACATTAACAAACATTAATTATGTTAATTATTGAGTTAATGATCCGGTGTTAAAGATGTTAGAGAGGTGGCAGAAGTACACACAGTCTTTACTTAAGTAGAAGTACGGATACTAAACTGTAAAAAAAAGACTGGTGAAGTTTTAAGTACTGATTCAACTTGTTTACTCAAGTAAAAGTGAAAAAGTACTCAAAGTATATATCCAAGTAATGGAGAAGGGTCTATCTGCTGCCTCACAGACTACACAACACACCCACTTTACTACACAACACACTCCCTGAGATGGCTTCCTGGATTAAATACTTATCTGAACCCTAACCACATTTTTTTCCTAAACCCACCCAAGTAGTTTTTGTTCCTTAACCTAACCATGTAGTTTAGATGGCTAAATCTTACCAAACTGCTATTGTTTCAGGGGGGTGTCATGTAGTAGGCGTGTCTGGTGGTACTGTCTACACTGAAAAAAGTGTATTTCAGTAGTAGTGGAATTAATGTAATGTTTCGAGTCCCATTCAGCTTTCTGTTTTAGTGGTGGCAGTCAATTTTTGAATTATAACAACTTTATTACATCCCGTTCCCTTTAACCTGCCACGCTTATTTCAGTAAAAGCGCATCAGTTAGGTTTCTCTTAGTGTTGTATGTCTCAGGAGCACAGGAGCTAGCTTACAATGCTAACACAAACTCTTTTGATGTTGAGTAATAGACTCACAAACCCGTGCCCAAGCTAGTATGAGGTACCTATGTTCCCGGACCTAGTTCCCCGCTTTGTATGTGACCGGGGAACATAGGACCCTTTTTTAGAAAAAGGGTCCTATGTTCCCCGGTATGTTATTTTTAAAATAGCCTACTATATAATGTTGATATTTATTTATTTATTTATTTACATATTTTTTAATAGGCCTATGTACAGGGCATATGACGCACATATGCAAATAGGCCTATAGAGAACAGGCTGTAAATTGGCTTTCGTTTTTGCAAATGAACGGAGAAGTTGCTTGATGCCTATGTAATGTTGACAGTGATCATCCTTCCAAAAGAAAATAGAAAATAGCACACTGACCTTTTTTTAAAAAAAGGTCCTATGTTCCCTGGGGCCTTTTTGGGGAAAAGCCGGGGAACATACAAAGCGGGGAACATAGGACCTTTTTGGGAAACAGCAGGGAATATAGGACCCTTTTTTTTTACAATAGTAGCACCCTGACCCTGTTTGACCTGAATGCAACTGAACCTTAATCATTATCATTGGTAACACCTCTGTGTACTCTGCTATTTCAAGTCAAAATAGCTGCTGTGAGTATTGTGAATGGTATTATGAATAGGGCTGCATCTAAGGGTTATTATCATTATTGAATAATCTGTCATTTATTTTCTCAATTAATCAATTAGTTGTTTACTTTATAAAATGTCAGAAAATGGTACATACATACATGTTTGGACCTATTTTTCAAGTCTTTCCTGTTGATGATTATTTTCATTATCAATTCATCTGTCAATGATTTTCTCCATTAATCAGTTTGGTCCATAAAATGCCAGAAGATGGTGAAAAATGATCAGTGTCTCCCAAAGTCCAAGATGACGTCCTCAAATATCTTGTTTTGTCCACAACTCAAAGATATTCCGTTTACTGTCAGAGAGGAGTAAAGAAACCAGAAAATATTCACATTTAAGAAGCTGAAATCAGAGAGTTTTCACCTTTTTTCCTAAAAAATACTAAAACTGATTAATCAATTATCAAAATAGTTGGTTAATTTTTAAAAATCTATTCATAATCCATTGATCATTGCAGCTCTAATTTTGAAAATGAATGATGAAATAAGATTTCATAATGATTGGACTTTTGGAATTTTCTCAATTATCTCACAAATACTTAGTTCATTCATATATTTTACACAATTTGTTATTAATATTAGTACTTATTTCACAATGTATTTTTTATTTATTTGATATTGAACATTACATACACAATACACACATAACTTGACAATCAATAATATGTATACTTTGAATGGAAATAGCCATGACATCATGGCATTTGAATCCCACATTGAAAAGTATTACAAAGAAAGTGATCAAATACTGTAATACTTCCTCATAGATGTACCAGGCAAGATTCATCCTATCTGCCCAAATGGCTTTATACATAAATGACTGGGGGGAAAAAAATGACAATCTATAAATTGTCTCCTAGACATAAACAAGCTCAAATTAAGACCAATATGAGTCCTTTGACCATTTTCTTATACTTCCTAAATTCGGTTAACTTTGTCTCATCTCAGCCTGAGACTAATTTGAGCTCAGACGAAGATCTTAAAATGTTCTCTTTTTTTGTCTCACTTCACTGATCCTACATTTGTCTTAAATAATCAGCTCTTGAGATAACAGTGAGATCTAAAATTGTCTTACAAACGAGATCTGAAATTAGTCTCAGTGGTCAAACTAAAGGACCTGGATCTGATATGACTGTTTATTTCTGCACAGTATGAGGTTATTTCTGTGAATCTCATTGTCTTTGGTTCATATAAATGAATCCTGGCTGCTGTCCTTCTGCTTCCAGCTGGAGGCCATTGTGGTGGAGATGCAGGACCAAAAAAGTGGGGTCAAGGGCTCAGAGCAGAAACTCAACGTCACGACCATCCCACACGTCATCGCGGGTGAGACTGTAAATGTTGTGAGGTTATTACAACCTGCATGCTATCAGCTTTACAAGGTGCTATAACAAAATCAGGGTGCAAAGTATATTTTAATGTTTTCTTTTCATCTTGTTCTGTGAGATATGTTCTTTTTAAAAAAGAAGTCATAAGTCATAAGTCTGGAGGACATCATGCGATGAGTTGTGTGTGTATGTGTGTTACACTATTCTATGCATCTTAAAGAAAACTATACTATACAAAACACCGAATTCAAATCTCCACTGTTTGCATAAGTTGTGCAGACCGTTGTAGTTCTATTGCAGTAGATGCTTCACCACCTGTTCTTTGCAGTCAACTGAATGACATCCTCAAATATTGATAACAATTTGAATGACAGCATAGGCACGCTATTTCCATAGTGATTATGGCCATTTATTCATCAAGCTTTATTTGCTGCAAAGTTGTTGTGTGTGTGTGTTTTTTTTAAGAAAATTTATTTTAAAAATACCAATTTTGTGTCCATGCACTGGTTCTGTTGGATTGTATTGATTATTCATAAAGCATTGATTTGTTTAGAGCCTGTTATTTCTGAACTTCACTGTTCCTGTTCTGTGACTCTTCATTTTAGATCCTGTCATGCGTTACGTTCACTTCCTAGAACGAAGACAAAAGATGACATTTACTGTTCGGGCATAACAACCCTAAATAAATAAATTCACATGACAAAATAGAGTGCTGTGTTGACTGGGGACAGTGACGGGCTGCCTCGCTGTCTAAGCAGCTAACACAGGCTAAATAAGGCATCCCACAATTGGATGAGATCTGGTCGGTGCTTTAGGAGTTAAAGTGGCTTTTTAATCCGGTCTAAGACCAGCGAGGAAAAGGTCAGCAGGGATACACGGGCCAAACCCAGCTGAGAAGGGAGGCTCTCTGGGTATAAGCAGCTCCTGCTGTGAGTAACAGTTTGTAAAATGCAAGCCAAGCAGAGTGATTCACCTGCAGTGATTGTTGGCTTCAGTTATGAATTAGCGTCGTCATGTCTCCTGGCTGACGCTGCCTGTTGTTTTGTCCCTCCATCATTCCTACTATTAACTGAGGATGTGTTTTCATGATGGTCACGTCTCTGAAATGAAAGCTGGTGGAAATGCATCCTGACTCTGAGCATCTTAGTGGCCCATTATTTATGGAAAATGACAATATTTCTGGTAAACTTTTCGGATGTTGGCTTCATATGAGTTTGAGGAGAATCTGAAGTGGTGGCAGGCACTAAATATCTGACAACACTTCCTTTTCTTTAACAATTTTTTATTGATTTTCCATTAAACATACCATACGTTTGTTTGCAGCTTATTTTGGAAGTCAAATGATTAACATTTTGACTTTATCCTCGACATTTCAACATTATTCTCAACATTTCGACTTTATCCTAGACATTTTGACTCTATCTTCTACATTTTGACTTTATTCTCAACATTTCAACTTTTCAACCAAAAGGGTTATTTTAAAGCCTGACAATTAATTCAGCACAGTAATCATCAACTGCAAACAACATCTTGTTGTTAATGGAACTAGTTACTGGCCTTGTGCACCGTGTAGAGCAGTCCACTTGTCCTCTGAGTTAGCATTATTCTGACTTTTTCCTCCAGTGCCATCATCAGCTCAGAATTATAACTTGTTCAATACTTTGCTTCATGACCAGAAGCAGAAGACCCATCAGCCTCAGCTGCACTTTGTGTTTAGTGTCAATTAACAAATGTTAGCATGCTAATGTAATGCTAAGATGGTGAACATAGTAACTAGTATACCAGTGTTAGTGTTAGCATTGTTAGCAGGTTAGCATGTTGAGATTAGGATTCAGCTCAAACCACCACTGTACCTATGAGGAATTCACCTTATAGTGATAAAGAAAGAAATGGAAATCAAGAAAGCACTGTACTGTCAGATGGAATATGTTTAAAATTTCCAACTGCAATTGCACATTGAGGTTGAGCTTTTAATTCATAATTAAAGATGCGATAAAGTTAATAAATGTATAATATTTGATTTATTATTATTTGAGTTTCGCAATACAGTGTTTGTTTAAATGCAAATTGATGCAAACTATGATCATATCTACTGTGATATTACATGGTTAATTGTTTTATTCTCTTATTTTTATTTTTATTTTAAAAGAACTGCTGCTAACTGCTGCATTATTTTTGTTTTGCTCTTGTACACACATAATTCAAGCAGTCATTGTCACAGACAATTCATGACATTTTTTTTCACATGCTTCAGTCATGGCTGCTACTGTCAATTTTATTTAATCTTGAAAATATGTATCAGAATTTTGGTTTCAAAGTAACAATTTATCAAAGACGAAATTGATAATTTATTATTTCAATAAAGCGTAATCATGTTATCATGTCAAGTTTTTTAATATCTTGATAAATATTGTATCATGAACTTTTTATTGTGGTATTTTCATACTTTAGTATCATTATATCCAAAGCACTGTTTATTTATTGATAATTATATTAACTGATCAGAATTAAAGCAGTAAAGGGACATAATTGTTCTTGTGGCTCCAGACTCAGTATGTACTGGCACTCAATATTTTAAAGAAAAATATTAGAATAATTTTCAACAATTTTGATGCCAGAAATTTGTATTTGGAGTTACAGTTAGTTATAGCAGGAAGTTGAAGCCTTAATTGAATAAAGTGAATGAGTTAGACAGAGTCTCTTTAAAGACCTGGAGTATGTACTGAAGGTCTAAAGGAGTGTGTGTGGTGTGGTGTGGTGTGTGGTGTGTGTGGTGTTGTGTGTGTGTGTGTGTGGTCCATGCATGTGTGTGTGTTCTGTGCAGAGTTTCAACTCTTATCTGTTTTTCCACACAGGTCAGGACATTATTGCATGGATTGCAAACAAGATGAAGACCAGCACAGAAGGTACAATATTATAAAACATAAAATGTGATAAATAAAACCCAAAGTTTTTGGGTGTGTCAACTAAGCCTGACATGGCACATGTCATTAAGTTGAAGGACTCTTGATGAATGTTTATGACTGTTGTCATTAAGTGTCATTTGGTCAGTTATATCATTTTAATACAATGTTAGGATTAGGGTTCATAAACAATGTCACCTGTATTAAAAATGATGTAAAAGTTACATTTAAAGGGCAACTTCAGTATTTTTCAACCTGCAAGATCACTTGAGGCGTCACCACGAAATGGGCTGCAATATAATAAAATATAACATAATCAAAGTACCTCCGCTATGAGTGCAGGCTCAGATTGTTATTCTAAACGCCTTATCTTACAGCAATCTAAAGTGCATGGTTCAAAGTGCAAGATGCAGGGGTTCTAATTTATTCAACGTGTGTCCAAATCCACCTTTGCCAACTTGCACCGTGAGCGTACAGGAGTATCCCGCCCTGTGTGCCCATAGCGCACAGCATGATAGCGGAATTAGCAGGGGGGAAACAAAGAGAAAAGATTTTCGGGTTAGCTAATGGGTGTATGCAACCAGCATCAGGCTCTGACAGAAGTACACAGACCTTTTTCTCCTGTCGGGCTGGTCTCATGGTCAGATATAAAGTCTTGTTTATTTTGTTTGTTATAGATCATAATTGTTCAACCCTTGTTTTTCTGGATCCCAATAAACACACAAACACAAATACTCCAACTGCTCCAGCTGTCATGTGACTGATCTGTTAAAGACGATCTGACAGCTGTGATCTCGTCCCGTGTGAATTTTTTGCAGGTTTGAGACTGAAATTTATTAGGCTTCATAATGCTCTAATTCCTTATTCGTTATTAGTGAAAATAATTTTAGAGACATACACATGCATGCTGTCAATTTCAATATTTATGTTTATGGTGTCTATGATTATGGAGACGTGTGTGCACCTCAGCCAAACACACAGTTTGCTATCTTGTGCAGACAGACCTACTGCACCACAGACTTTACACTCCGACCAAGTTTTAGCAGGTCTGTGGCACAAGTGGTTTAGACTACATTGAACTTTGCAAAAGATACCAAACGCACCTGTCCACACTTTCATTTTTAGACCTCCCGCCCATGAGTGCACAGACAGGCGCAAGTTCATTTCCTATCTTGTAACTGTGGGGAAATGACACCTGCAAAGGTATAAGATAACAATGCCACCTGCCTCACCCATGCCATCAGCTGTGCACCAGGTGAAAATAGGGCGGCCAGTGTCTGACAACTTTATGGAAAAGATCCCTACAGGGATAGAGCTTTTCCCTAAAGAGTTAGATTTTTGTTCAACCAGAAACAAAACCACCAGACTCCATTTAAAGAGACAGTAATTTTATCACCGTAAAACACACTTCATACAAACTCAACAGAAACAAAATAGAACTCACCCCCTTTAATGACAGCAGTCATAAACATGTTTGTGACAGGTGCCATGTCAGTTTTATATACCTCTTCGCCCATGACATCTCCACACATGTTAGTTATTTTCAAAAGCTGATATATCCATGTGTTGTTTACGGCCTCATTCATTCATGTCGTCTACATGTGTGTGTTCCAGAGGCTCAGGCTTTTGGCACCATGTTAGTGGCCTACGGCTACATCTACCCCCTGCAGAACCACAAGAAGCTGGTCATGTGCAACGACGCCAGCCTGTACCGCTTCCAGGTAAAACTAAATCCTCGCCTCTTCTTTGCTGCCTATAATTGGAAGCAGTGCTGCACTTTGACATCACAGGGAGACAGAATTTGGAGACTAAGCTTCACTGAAAACAACAACAACAAAACAGCTCCCTGCTGGTGTTCATGTTATCATAGTGAGCTGTGAAGCAGATGGGAACAGGTTTTTGGAGTGTTTTTGGAGACACCAGGGTTGGGAGGGTTACTTGAAAAATATTTCCGATACAGATACTAATTACTTGTTAAAAATGTAGTCAGTAACAAAATCTAAGCTTCACAATATTAAAGTAATGTAAACTGTTATTGAAAAAATCAAGTATATAAAAATATCAAAATAACACTGTCTTTCCTTTGCAGACCCCTTACTTCTGGCCTACACAAAAATGGGTTGCAGATGACACTGACTAGGTGGGTACAGTGTGTCAGATTATGCTGGTGGTTGATTAGATCAGTGATTTTTTTTTTGGAAGGCTCTTTTGGTTAAGAACAATTTATCTTTTTAAACCTTACAAAACTGAATGAGGAAGTGAGTGAGAGCCACTCTTCCCTCTTTCAGCTCAACGTGTACGAACAAGGCTCTTAAAGGGTAACTTCGGTAGTTTTAAACATGGACCCTAGCTTCCCATGTTTTTGTGTCTAAAGGCATGTTCACGCAAGCCTCATTTAGTCCAGTTGAACTGAAACCTGGAGTGTTTACCCCCTTGGTGCAGTTCATGTGGGTTGGTGGGAACACCAGACTGAAACTCTGGTAAGGACCAAGCAACCGCTTTTTACCTGCTGACTGTTTGACCAATAATCAAACCTTTTCTACCACATATCTAGTGTTTATGATTTCTGAACTGTTTGAGGTTTGTCTTTATGAGTGTAAACTGGATCAGATGGAAAATTGAAACAGTGTATCATTCATTGGTTCAATTCAGAAACCCGACCTTTATAGGTGTGAACCTTAAGCTGCATTTCCACCCAAAGTACCAGGAACTTTAAATCCCAGGAACTACTTTTCACAGAACTAAAAAGTTCCTTCAGGCTATTGTTGTCTGCTTTTCCACCACGGCCTAAAGACCAATGAAGATAAAGCAAATCAGCAGCCGATGTATGAAAAAGTAACACCTGCTTTTACACAACATTTTTGTGAGCGCTGACACAATGATGATGCCAAACAAGTGATGGACAGGCATCATAATTAGTCCTCAGTTTAAATGCTCATTAGGGTCTGGACTTGGTCCATCTGTCACATGCTTTCTTCTGTACCTCCTTGTTGATACGTCAAAACACAATGAATAAAACAAACAACGAACTGGTTTAGGGCTGCAGAGTTTTTAAAAAATGGTGTCTGAAATAAAATGCTGTGATTACTTGACTAATCAGAAATGTTCAGGGCTGCAAGCCCCACCCCTAAAGTTCCTACTATTGCAAGTACTACCCCTAGAGCAAGGACTTTTTGAGGGCTAAAATAATGTCTCTGGAACTTAATTTAGACCCTGATCCCTGCGGTGGAAAGCCACAAAGTTCCTCAAAAGGTTCCTAGTCCTTGGGGGAGAGATTTTGAAACTGTGTTCAGTGTTGAGGGAGAGCTCTGTAGCCAACAGAAGAAAAACTGAGCTACAACATAAGCCTTCTGAGAAACTGAGCACCGTCAAAGTACATCCACTAAAAGTGCTTGATTTTGCCACTGCCAGGCTCAGATTGTTATTCTAGGTGTCTGACAACATCATGGAAAAGATCCCTACTGAGATAGAACTTTTTGTTAAACCAGGAAAAGTTTTTTTTTTTTTACTGCTTCTGCCAAACCAACCAGACTCCCTTTGCAAAACTGCAACATCAACAATCACCAACTCTGGTTTGGTTGAAATAAACCCTTAATTAATTAAAATTAATTTAACCCAAACCAGAGTAAGTGATCATTTGAGCAGTGAAAAGACGAACTTTTTGGTGAGTTTTATTTTGTTTCTGTTGAGTTTGAACAAAGATGATCATGATGATGTTAAAATTACAGTTTTGCAAAAGGAGTCTCATTAGGTCTGTCTCTGTAGGGATCCTTTCCATAATGTTGTCAGACACTTCATAACAATCTGAGCCTGTCAGCAGCCAAAAAAAAAAAAAAAAAAAAAGCACTTTTAGTGGACAAACTTTAGCAGGCACAGTTGCCTGGAGGGCAATTTCAAAGATTATTGTCCTCATTAGTCCTGTCTTTGTCACAAAACATAGGAAAATAGAGTCCAAGTTGAAAAATAGCATTAGTTATTCTTTAAATGACAAGTGTAGACAAGCCTTTCAGGTAACAAGATAAATGTGAATAAGAGCTATGGGGTTGTAGGAAGGTGTGTTCTTTCAGTTTCGACAGATCTAGACCACTGTTTCCACTTTTACTCCCTACATTTTAATGCAAATATCTATACGTTCTACTCCTTACATTTTCAAAACAGCCTTGTTAGTTTAGATTTAATAGATTTGAGGGGAATTATTTATCATTTTTATTTAGCATCATTGCATGTCAATTTCCCAACATCAAGACAGATTTCAACAAAGGGAACAGGACAAAAAAGACACAGCAAGATGAAAAATAATGTAAAAGATGTAACAAAAATGGAAAAACAACGCAACAAGACAAAAGACAACATAAAGAATGTGACAAGACAAAAAAGATGTAACAAGATGAAAAACAATGCAAAAGACAAAAAGGACATAACAAATCAAAAGAGAGGTAAGATTTAAAAAAAAACAATGCAACAAGATGAAAAACAACATTAAAGACAAAAAGAGGAAACATGACAAATAATGTAAAAGACGTAACAAAAATGAAAAATATATAACAACTAAAAACGGCATAACGAAACAAAAAAAGGAACAAAACAGATAAGAATAAAAAGACATAAGACAAAAAGACGTAACAAGACCAAAAAGATGTAAGATTAAAAAAAACTGTAACAAGACGAAAAACTATGTAAAAGACGCAACAAGACAAAAATAATGTAAAAGACATAATAAAAATGAAAAATGTGTAACAACTAAAAATGACGTAACAAGACAAAAAGACATAAGATAAAAAAACATACTACGTAACAAGATGAAAAGTATAAAATAGCTATTAAAAATGACTACTTTATACTTTGAGTACATTTCAGAGCCTGTACTTTTTCACTTTTACTTAAGTAAAGAACTCAAATCAGTACTTCTACTTTTACCGGTCCTTTGATTTAAGTATCTGCACCTCTACTTGAGTAAAGAATGTATGTACTTTTGCCACCTCTGCTTCCCTGACTGTGGGTAACTTCCCCAAGTGCTCATTTCATACAGTTATTTGCAATCATTTTTGTGAAATGTGTGATTAGTAATGTTTGTTTTGCTCTGACTGTAGCCATTTACCTGGCAAAGAGGAACATCCGCAAGAAAGGCCAGCTGGAACCCTATGAACAGGTTTGTGTTTAGATGTTTGTATGTGTGCGTGAGTGCAAGTGTAACAGACTAGTAGTAATGTCATTTTCACCAGTGGTAACGACATTCCAACATTCAATATGTCAATTTAAGACATCTGTGAAACAACTTTGACATGTTACAAATATATTCTCACATCTAGAAGTTAAATTTTTTTGAGTCAGAACTGATTTACAGACGAGTAATTCCGTCTTCACTAGTAGAAATAACAATAACAGATGTCAGCTGAATATCCACATGTTGAAAGATGATTGTGACCAGTGGAAATGTAATTCCCACTAGTCAGATATCAACAGTTGTATTTCTGATCTGTCAAACATATCAACAGACCATCTGGATATGTCACCCTAATAACATACTTATTTCTGATATATAATAATTAAGAGAATTTAAGCAAGAAAAAAAAAAGTTCTTGTATGGTTATTTTAAGTGTATTTCCTTATTTATTTTAAAAAATGTTGTTAGACAACTGAAAATATTAATTATAATTTGTCAGATTACTGCTACTATGAGCACTAATATGATTACATTCAGCCTAAATTCTAAATTTAGTTTTGGACTTAATTACTGTTATGCGTGTTGCAATATGTGCATCTATTTCAGCTTTAGATATTTACTACATGATGCTATTGGCCACAATATTCCATGATGACTTTTTAAAGGTTCATTGTTTTGACTGGAAATTCTTTTCAGAGTGTCTTCACTGTTTCTTCTTACTGTTAACAGGCACATTACAACCACCTCCATGAATGGCTGAACCACAAGTGGGACTTTATTGTGATGCAGGCCACCGAGCAGTACAAGTAGGTGAAACCATTACAGCCTCTTTTTCTCTGGCTATTTTGAGATGCATTTTACTAATTGTTTGTATGGGAGACAGTTATCCTGACACGCCAGATGGTTTGTTACACAGAACCATCTGGGAAGTTGTCCTTAGAAATAGATTGGAAAAGGGCAGGCACTTAAAAAAATATCTTTTCCATGGAGAAAAGCCTTCAGTGCTGTTCTTTGCTCTTCTTTCAATGAATAACTCCAGTTTTGATGTTATTCATGACGCTTCTTGCTGTCGCCACAACACAATCGCTGTGAACTCGGAAATGCTGAGTACCCCAAAGTTTTATGTCAGAAATGTAAAGTATGAGTCCCCAGCATTATGCAACTGTGAGATGCCAACTTGCATATGTTGGGCAGTTTACGTGGTTAGCATAAACTTGCTTAATCACCTATATGGACAATATTTTAACAAGTGCTTGGCTGATTTGGACAATATTGGTATGGTTTTGGGTGTTATTGAAGACACTGAATTTGTTTTTCATTTTCTTTTCAAAATTCAAAATGTCCATTTAAACCGAAAGCAACCATATTCCAACTCCCAGTGGGATGATTTTGATGAAGTTCCAGTCAATTTGGAAGCTTTAGAACACACAGAACCAATTGGATTGCACAGATACACTCTGTGGCTGCATCCTTTTTGCGTCTAAAGTTAACATTCAGTTCCTTGCTTTTCAATACATTTAAATCCAAGACTACAGGTATAGACTGGCCCAGCACAAAAGTGGCGTATTCAGACCACTTAACAGGATAGATAGGGAAGTGACATTAAAAAAAACTAGTTAAATTAGTTCCCCTTAAAGTAATAATATATAGCATTTCCACATTAAAATGTCTAAAACAACTAGACCTACGTAATATATTTTGTTGCACATCAATGCGGAAGGATATGAAAAAAATGTAACGTGAATAAACCTTAATACACAACCTCATTTGTGAACATTTCTTTCTGTGACACATCATAAATAGATTGTCATTTGCAATTGTGCTTGTTTAACATTGAAGACAACAACTCCCATGATCCCACGCTACTTCAAAACACCATCAAACTATGTCTTTTATCATTGTTTCAATGTGAGAGAGACATCGAGTGGCAGAAATTATCATTCATCACTTCCCATTTTTTTTGTGTGTCTGCCTGCCTGTGTGTATCAGGGCTGGTAAGGAGAGGAAGAAACCAGACCGTGTGGTGTTCGACTGCCAGGAGAGGGCTTACTGGATAGTGAACAGGCCACCGGTCAGTGTGTATCACTTCTGTGTGTTATTATATATATACTGTATATATGAGATGATCAAACTGCCATGATCCAAATGGATTCATATAACAATACTCTGTGTTGTGTGTGCTGTGTGTGTCCAGCGTCGTACTCACAGTGCTCTGGACTGCGGTCCAGATCGTCTTGTTGACACCACAGATGAGGTAACAGGTCAGTATACGCAGACACACACACACAGTTGTGTTTCCATCACTTCATAGGACATTACATCGATATAATCCTACCCATAACCACTCCTTGCCTTACCATAACCCTAATCTTAACCTCAACCCTAACCTGACCTTTTCTTTCTTCTCTTTTATCTTGGTCATCATAAGTGTTGTTTTTGCCTGGTTCAAAAGGCTGTGTTACAGTAAAGTGATGTCATTTTCTGAACCTACCAGACTGTTCCAGTGGTTCTATTATTTGCCTTTACCCACCTAGTCATTACATCCACATTACTGATGATCATCAAAAACTGTGGCAATTTTGGTAATATTTTGTGAAAGCACCAATAATCATCCCTACAGTGTTGTTGCAATATCAACATTGCAGTATTTGGTCAAAAATACTGTAATATTTGTAAACTTGTGTTTGTTTCTCCTACATGAATCATCTTCATTTTACTTTCATTCTGTATTACTCTCCTGGTCATCCACACCCAACCTCTAGTGCCTCTACGGCCCCCCCAGGAGGGGCCACCCATCACTTTGGGAATCACTGCCCTAACCCAAGTCTTCACCCCAAAATTTAATGATTTACGTTATTGGGACTTTTTGTCCCCATAAGGAAAGCTAGTCCCCACAATTTGAGTGTGTAAACAGACGCATGTCCCCACAACATGCGTAATACATGTCCACACTCTTACATGCAGAGTGCAGAGATTGAGGTCAGCTGGTCTTTTAAGAAACTTACCAGAGCTTAACATGGACAGTGGTCCTGCTAACTGATCTCTATCCACTTAGAGACTAGAACCTCCCTGGCTGTTCTGCTCCTTCTCTTTGCTGTCCTTCTCCCCTTTCTTCTTCCCTTCCATTGCCTTTCCGTTTTCTTTCTCTTCCCTGTCACCTTTCTTTTAAACACACCCAAAACAAGTAACAAAGCCTTTCATTTATCATATTTTTATTTTTATTTGACTTGTACAATTCTGTACCGTGTGATTAAAGCACCAGTGTGTAGGGTTTATAGGCAGCTTGAGGTGAGGTTTCAGATTGCAACTAATCTGACTCACAGGAAGTGTGTGTGCCATTTGCCAACTATTACCCATTTTCCATACACATGTGCTGGCTTGGCTTGACCCAGCACGTCAGCCCAGCACAGCAGGGATTTGCATTTCCATACCAAGGTGTGTCTTTGACTGAAGACGACCAGCTTAGCTCGAGTCAAGAAGCTTTAAAGATCTTCACAATAAAAGTCCTGTGTTTTAGTGTTAATCACAACCTTTTAACAGCAAAACCAGGAAACTTTTGGTTTTCATCAGCAGTAATTTGACACGTCTCCTATATGGGCCTATACAAAAAGGGACGGTAAAATAAGGCACATACCTGAACATAAAAGCAGTGACACAGGAAAGAAACTAAACTTAAAACCACAGTGATTCACTTCTAAAGAACTGAGAGCTGAACACAAGTGTCACAGATGCTTTTAGAAATGTCTTTCTCTCTGCTGTCCTGCACAGACATGAATAGAGTCTTGCAACACAGGCTTGTCTGAGGGGGAGGAAAGGGGGTCATCACAGGTTGGCGAGACGTCACTGCAGCCCGTCTGGAGGTGGGTCTGGCTCGCTTTGGCCCCACTACAGAGTAGGTCCATATTGGGCGTGACTCAGCACAGCTCGGGACATAAAAGTGGTAATGGAAATGCAAACCAGCGCGGCACGGTTTGACTCTGCATGGCTGAAAGTCCCAGTGGAAAAGCCCCATACTTCAGACAACATACCATCCGCTATCTGATTGTTACCATTTTCAGAATCCCTGTTGCTATGGGAAACAACAACAACAACCTCTGAGTTGGGGGGGGATTTACTCATTTAATTTTAATGTCACAGTTTACCTCCCCACATGCAAATGTTCTACCAAAACAAGTTCCCCACAGACACTGTTTTGCAGAGGCATCATTGCTGCATCCTGGGCTTTGTGCCACGCATGAGAATTTTAATTTAAAGAAATAAAAAGAAGAAAGAGTGCCCCCCCCCACCCCATATTTTTAGAATTATAATGGATTCAGTCCAGTCAGACCTGTCTGGCATTCCCTCTTCCAAGTGTATAGGAAGACCTGTAGTGGTGGCAAAACTCTCAAAAAAACATGAAAAGCCCTCTCTAGTGCAACAGTTTGATTTGTCCACTCAGGGCTACTGTAGAATGATGGTGGTTGTGCATTAATGAAAACATTATGAATGTTAGATTCTATTTCTGGCATATTCTGCTAATAAATTCCCTTAAATCTTACACACTGGTATTTTAATAATGGGTGAAACATGATGTTGAGCTTAGAATTGGTAGAACTGACTCAATTCACATAGAAGTTCAGGTTACATTTCAGATAAATGTGAACATTCTGAAAATGCTCTGATTACACTGTTCTCATTGACAAAAGCTCATTGGTCTTGTAGTATTCATTGTCACACTGATTGAAAACATGTCTGAAACGTTTTGCTCAAATGGCCAAAGCCCTGTAGTATTTTGAACGTGTCCAGCAGATTCATGTGTTGCTGTTTGGGGAAACACTGAGCTCATTGTTCAGACTAAAATGTGAAATATTGAAACTGCTCACCAGATTCTATTTCGAGCAAGTTTGAGCAGGTTCTACTGTGTCTTCTTTCCTTGGAAGAGGTTTGGTAAGCCTACTGCTTACTCTTTCTAAGGAGCACTGAGGGAGCTTAAGGTGCTTATCAAACCCAAGAAAAGCTTATGTCTTGTTCAAATCTTGAGTCCTACAAGAGGAAGGTTCTCTTCATATTACTGTAACTTCTAGAGGACAGATTCACAGCTGTCTTTTTATTATTGGACTTCAAACCTCAAATAAATCACCAAAACATCCAGTAGCTCATTCTGACCAGGTTGTTAACCTCTGAGTGTCAAATCAACACTTTCCAAATTTCAACTATTCTTCTGTTTTTTTTCCATCTGCGACTCTCATTTTGTGTATTTGCTGGTGTTGTCCACATTGCTGCATGTTCGCTAGACTGAACGATGGCGCAGGGGACTTGCTAAAAATTCCCATTTCGTCCAAATGGGCGTGGTTTTTCAAGATGTAGCAGTGCATGCTTTGGCGAGCTCGTGGGCGAGCTCTGTGATTGTCTCAGCCTCTGACTACAAGAAAAAAGTTGGACTGAGTGGAAAAGTATAGGCTAATTTTATTTCTAAAACTGGGGAAACTAGGCAAACTAGATACATATATGATATGTGATATGTTTATTTCAGCTTTGCAAGTCTTGTAAGCAAGATACTTCACTGACATCAGAATACAGATCCCACATATTAGTATATTTTTGTTGTTGGATATCATTTAGTCCATCTATATTTTAGTGCTATTTAGAAACATTTTTCATTATAACGTTATAATGGTTGGTTTTAGAATCCATCTACAGTCAGGTCAAAGTCATTTGAAAATCTGCATTGAAGTTTAGTTTTGCGGTTGCAGCCGTACCAGCACAAGATACCAAAATCTAAGCCTATCAACGTAAATCGAAACTGTGAGCAAAGTTACAGTCAGACGTGAGGTCACCTGTATGTTTAATCTTTGGGTTAAGGCAAAGATTAGGTTCATGAACAGCTTTTTAGGTTACGGTTTTCTTACTTTATCCAAAAAGTGACGAGATGACCCAAAGCAAGCTGAAAAGAATGTGCATCAGGCACACAACACTCACACACCTGGGTGAAATACTGAGTTTTTAAAGAGTCCCGCTGCCACAGGTATAGTCAAGATCACAGAGGTACATAAAAAAGGAGACTTACACTTGTGAAGAAGACTAACAAGTGGAAGATGGACAGCTGTAATACTGTCAAACAGATGGAAGCCAGTAGTAGACAATGCAAACACATTTACTACAGCACTGTACCTGAGTCCAGTTGTCTTCTAGTATTTGTTGAAAGCCGTGAGCTGAGTTTTGTGCCAGCTGAAGACGTGAGATTGTTTTATGGTCTAAAAAAATAGAAGTTTGGCCTAATTTGGACAAATTCAGTATCAGCTGCAGCTTTTGAAACCAGGAAATTTCCAAACAGGTCACTTAACAAAGACTGCACGGCAAATTTGTTTAATTCATCGCATTTTTCCTTGTCCTGTCTTTCTCTCTTTTCAAACAGATCTCCTTACACTGATGAAGATAAGAGAGTAAAACATGCAAAAATAAAATAGTGTTCAGTGTTTTACCCAGATTGTCATTCTCGTGTGTACTACACTCATATAAATGTGTGTTTGATGTAGTCTTTAGACGGTCTCTCCAGGAGATAGTGTTGCCATTATAATAATGAATGTAAAATCCACCAGACATGGCATAATTTTCAAGTGCTTGCAATCAGCAAACCAGGTTTAGACATTTTAACTCTCACTTGAATTCATTACACTGGATCTTACAAACAGAGTCCATTTCTCTGAAAAGCTGCTGCAAATGTATTGATCTTTTGCTGCAAAAAACACTGCAAGATCAATGGTTCTTTACCCTGGAGAGACTGCTTTTGTTATTTTCCACCTTTCTATTTGTGCTATACTAATAAGTAGCCTTCACATTAGCTTTCTGTAGGTATAGAACCATGGACGCACTGTTATACTTAACTGTATATGTTGGAAACAAACTTTTTCTTCTTCTTGTCTCTCAGAAAGTCACCTTTGACCTGTACAGACGAATGGTAAGTCATAGTATTCAATCAGTCATGATTCAACAGATATATGTATATATATGCATACTCTCTGATTTTATCAGAGCACCTCTGATGGCCAAATGTCCTCCAAGCTCATTGTTGATGATCTGAGGCAGAGGTGGGAGTAACACACATGTCCAAGTCACAAATCAAGTCTCACATCTTAATCTTCAAGTCTCAAGCAAGTCAAACGTCAAGTCATATGAAACTCTGATGATCTACCCCAGTTTACATATATAAATCACACAGCGGTGTGTAGCTTGTAACATGTCCACATAGTTTAACTGGTTAAAAGCTCATTTATTCTCTATGTTAGATACACATATGGATACAGACGGAGCCCTCTGTCTGTACTCTATGTTAATTTCGACTGTACTTCTGCACATTTCCTGAAAGCTTACGGTTACTGATGAAACGGAGCTGTACCTTCAGTAGTTGTTGGGGCAGTGTAGCAGTGTAGCCAGTAGTTCAAGCAAGACATGACCACAGGACACCGCAAAGAAGTTTTAAAAATCCAATAGTATTCTAAATGATGGTTGTCCTTAAATAGGCAGTGAGAAAGATTCTCTGTCCACATGTTGTGATGTGTTTAATGGCATACAAACCGCCTCCATCTACTACGCTGCCTCTGCTTTTGGCTCTTTTCAAGAGGTACAGTACATTATACAGCCTCCTCCAGCGTTGCCATGTTTGCTGCTGTCGGGAAACTTTTGACTCTTCCTCAGGGTTGACGCTGCGCAGTGCCATCTAGTGGATGTATTGCTTAATATCCATGCCAATAAAGGACACATGGACATGTGTGGGCAGTGACGGTTATATGTTTAAAAACGTATGTCTTTTTTTGTATGTAAAGGGAGCATAAATGTGTCTTAGGATGGCCCCTTGAAGAAATTGTGTTCATCTAACTTTTTAACTTGATTTGAAAAATCTTAATTCATTTTTGTGTTACCAACTGAAGCATTTCTTTTAACAATTCTTTTTTCAGTGTGCTGCGTCCTAGTAAGCTGTCAAGTTTGCATGCATTGCACTAAAAATCGCCCAATCATGTTTAAAAAAAACAAACCCAAAACATAAATTCTCTATATCTAGTGTTCGATTTTTAAAAGTCCAGTCCTTTCAATTCATCTGTGTCAAGTCTTGGTCAAGTCTCTGGTTACGAATACCAAGTCAAAGTCAATCTTTTATCAGCGTTAGTTAAATGAGTCCCAAGTCTTCGCCTGATTTGAGTTAAGTCATGTGACTTGAGTCCCCCACCTCTGGTTTCAAGCTACAACCTGTGTTGAGTCTGAAAACAGTGACAGTGAACAGGACATTTTTTTCATTTGGACGTTTGTCTACAGATTTGAAAGTGTATAGTTGGAAATCCTTTGATTTATAAATCACAATTACAGTTTTTGACAAATAACATTTTTGTGTTTCTCTTTTATCCTAGAACATATTCTATCATCAAGCCATCATGAGGTCAAAGGTCAAATCTAGCGTGTCCCTTGGAGCGTAAGTTTGTCTGGTTTCTTATCAGTTTGGGAACCTCTCTAAGGGTTTTATTCATTTGATTCATTTGCTTGTAATCATGACTCATCATATATATAATTACATGCAAACTATTTCATAGTTTGAATTTCAGATTTTCAAATGTAATCATTTTGTGAATGCTGTTATCTTGAGATAACAAAGGTCATTTCTTGAGATAACAGGTTATTTTATCTCATTATCTCGAGAAAACAAAAGGCAAATTTCTCAAGATAATGAGATAATTTATCACAAGAAAACACAGGCTCACTGTAGTGCACTGAACCTGTTAAGTTGCAGAGTTGCTAATCCTCCCCAACGACAAAAACTGATCTGAATGTTCTGTAACAGGAAGGCACAATACAACTTGATTTAAGTACAGTCAGATGCCGTAATCAATAATGCACTGTAAAAATAAGCTATTTGTTATTTAGTGATCAGTCAAAATGTGGGCTGTACCAGCTTAGAGACACTAAAGAAACTAGATGCTCTGTGGACATCAGTGGTCTCATAATAGTTCTGGTTCCGCAGGCTGGTCAAGTACATCACAACCTACAAAAACCACGACCCGTTCCTGGCTCCCTGTCTACCCAGCAACCCCTGGCAGACAGACAATGACATGTACTGGACCCTCAACATGAGGAGGTGAGGCCTGCTGCATTTTTTATTTCTGTCTGGATTCATCAAGGTGTCAATCTCAACTCAAGATGGGATCGTGCTGATGATGACACACTGGGGGATCGGGTTGGGGGTACTACCTTGAATTTACATCGTTAGCTTCTGTTTTAGATTTGGGTGGAAATCTGTTGAATTGCTCAACAGCACAAAACAGAGAGGTCACAGTGGGAATTTTATTTCTGAGCCACTTTTGCGTTCTCTCGCATTAAAGGGACAGTCTTCTGCAGATCTGCATCCTGTAGAGCCATTTATCTGGCATGAGTGGCAGAGTTTTGGAGACATTGGCCCCAGCGATGTCTGTTTGTTTGTTTCCAAGTGCCAAAAAACATTTGAAAAACCTGCCCAGAAATCATGTCCCAGATAGATAATCCAAAGACCAGCCACCACAGCTAACCATATCACCGTGCTAGCTAGCTTAGTTGTGCTAACATTAAGCCCAGCTGAGGAGGGCGCCATGGATTTTTCGATGCCTTGCTGTCACAAGCCTCTCATCCATGAGTAGATGCACACTTCCTTCTGTGAGGTGACACAGTTGGTAGGTGTAGTTCAGTAGGTTTTTATATCACGTCAACACTTCTCTTCATGTTCACGCACTCTCTCTCTCTCTGCTGTGATCACACTATTTTAAATCAGGTGACCATGTGAGCGCTGTTACCTCTCTCAGGAGTCAACAAACTCATGTTCCGTTCATTAATTGCAAACTGATTTGTTCAGCTCACCAAAAATATGAGCATGTTCAATGAACGCAGCTCTTTTAGCACGCTCATGCACAACACTACTATGAAGTGTGTACAGAAATAGCTCCTGAGGTAAAATGAAGTTCACAAAATCCATTTTTGTTTTGCGTCCAGAGTTGAGGTCCCCACCAAGATGCGAGTGGAGCGCTGGTCCTTCAGCTTGTTCGAGCTGCTGAGCGACCTGCGAGGCCGAGACGACTTCAAGATCTTCCTCAAGAAAGAGTTCAGCGGTATGTTCCCGAACATCATTCAACAACATCTCAGTCTGATTCATGAGTCTCTTGTGTTGAACCTGAATCAACATTCAGAGATTTTGTTTGAGAGTTTGTTTCAACCTTCCTCAGGCAGGTGCTGTGCTAGCTATGTTAATCATAAATTGTGATGTTGTTGCTCCTCTCATATCAGAGATTTTATCATTTCCTATATGTGGTACACAATATGAGGTACAAAAACAGGATCTCAAGACATGCAGCTTATGTGAAATATATTTGTGTGCATTTTGAATTGGGCGGGATTGTGCTCTGAGATTTATTCCAGAAATTACGCAATTATTCCACAAACCAATCATTAAAAAAAATCCATGTCAGTTGTTATGTGGATGCAATAAAACTCTGAGTCTGAGCCAGCTCAAAAATGTTGTATCACCCCTATAACAAACAGTGATTTAACCTGTTGCCCAAATCAATATCAGATTAAGTGTACGCTATATTTAGAACATTTTCCCTGCTTTACTTTGCTTTTTTTAGGTGGTCTTTTGTTTAGGTGCTAAAATACATTTTGCTGCTGCCCGCGTCCAGAGCTGTCCACAGCAGGACATTACTCAGCTTCCATGTTGGGACTCCTGAGGCAGCTGTCAATCAGACATGAGCTGACACGCCCGCACACTCTTGAAAAATGGTCTAAACGGCAAAATGAGCTGTTTTTGAACCAGGTTTTTGGATAGTCAGGAGCATTTTCAGATCTTCCTTAATGAGAAACTAAACTTTGATATCTTATATTAATTTTTACTGTTTCAAGCCAAGTTTCCCAAGTTTACAAAATGAATCAAAGCAAGGTTGGTAAGGCAGCCTCTTCGACAGACTGCTGGAAGAGGCTGTAATAAATTAGTGTCTAAATATATATACTGCGTATATACACTGTGTGTGTGTGTGTGTGTGTGTGTGTGTGTGTGTGTGTGTGTATCCCAGGGGAGAACTTGGCTTTCTGGGAGGCAGCTGAAGAACTGAAGCTGGGCACTGCATCTTCCATGTCATCAAAAGCGGAGACCATCTTCAAGTGAGACGAATCAATTGAACTGTGTGTGTGGTGGATGCATTGTAAGATACTAGTCTAAAGACTGCCCTTACATGCCAGTGTGTAACATCCATACCACTCCTGACTGACTAAGAAAACTCAGAAGAGATGAAAAAGGTGACATGTTCGTAAACCAATCCCCTGTGAGGGGGTCTGGTCGCATGTTCCCGCAGAAGAAATATTTTGTGATTTTAACATGTAAACAAAGTGTTCTGATGCACCAGTCGTTTCCATTTAAAGACTGAACTGCATCTGTTTTACTGCTCTGTTTCACTGTTCTGCAAGTTCACACTTAAAAGAGCTAGCTCAGCAAAGCTCAGTTCGCACAGGGTAAAGTGAACTAGTTCATGTTGCATCTGGGAAGTCGAAATACCGACTTTCCAGTGCAAACTGAACGCCGCATAATACATGAGAACTGCAGGGAGGTGAAGAGGGAGGTGAGAGTGAATATAACACAGATCTCTCAGTCTGTTTCTTACTGTTACACAATCTCCAGTCTTCAGTGTAGTTCATACACTTCATGCTGCATAATCAACCAAACTTATTATACCATGCCAACATTTCTGTCCACATTCGCACGCTCTGTCTCTCTCTCTGCTGCGATCACGCTTTATTTTAATCAGCTGACGACGTGAGCGCCGTTATCTCTCTCACAAGTGAGCGACGCATATGTTCAGACAGGCTTGGACCAATCTAACCACTGGGTATCAGTGATACAGGGCAATATTGATCTGGAGTGTGTGTGTGTGTGTGTGTGTGTGTGTGTGTGTGTTCAGGACCTTCCTGGCCCCTGGGGCCCCCCGCTGGATCAACATTGATGGCAGGACAATGGGCTTGACAGTGAAAGGCCTGGAACACCCTCATCGCTACGTGCTGGAAGCAGCCCAGACACACGTCTTCCTGCTCATGAAAAAGGTGCTTCTGTTATATTTCAAACCCTGTAGCAAACAATACCCATCATTCCAAGAGGTGATTGACTCATAACTCTCTACTGAGTGAACGTACAGTATATACGCAGTAACACTACAAGTGCCAGAATTACAGAACTACTAGAACTGCCATAAACTCTCATTTTGACCTTTGACTTACAGACTCTATTATCTCTCATGATAAATACCAAGTTCAAGTACAAGTTTAATAATATGCATGCTATCTTGTACAGTAGTAGCAAGTAGTAATTTTCTGTAGGATGATAACCATCATTGATCCAATTAAGATTTTTTGATGAATTTAGAATTACTCTGAGTTGAATGTATTTTATAAGATTATGAACAAATTTCCTCTAGAATCATTGCAAAAAGTAATCATATCTTAAGTGAAAAGCCTGGAGACTAGTAAAATACTCACCATTGATATTTGCAGTAAGTAGCGTACTTTGTGTCAAAATTTGAGAGCAAGGGCGGATGTTTAGCTCAGTGGGTAGAGCGTCCGACCCATGTATGGAGGCTGTTAGTCCTCTGCAGCGCCCGCTGGCTCAACTCCCGCCTTCGGCCATTTGCTGCGTGTCATCCCCTCCCTCTCTGCCCTGTTTCCTGTCTACTCTTCAGCTGCACTATCTAATAAAGGCAAACATGGCCCAAAAAAAAATACCCTACTTTATGTTCCTGAAATTCTTCAATTGTTCTACTGATAAGGATCATTTAGTCTAATTATTTATATTTTAATGTAAGCAAATGAATGGGACTCGAGACCACTTGTGAAGTCTCACTGACAGAGAGCGACCAAGATGCTCTCCAACTGCACAAAAAAGTAACATACAACACAACAATTTCTGTGCAGTCATAATGACACTTAGGCATAAAATGATTAGATTCCCTTTGCTTTTTGTGTAATTTATATATATAAAAAACATTTTCAATGAAAATACAGATACTTTTAGGAAAAGTCAGGTACCAGCAGCATTGTATTTTAGAATTCAACAAAGTTATTGCACATATAAATAAAAAAAAAAAAAGTCAAAATGACCGCGTTGGCTGTTCTGGTGTTTAAGACATTTTGGTGCAGAGAAGCTGAGCTCACATGCTGTCTTGTGCTCTCATGTGTACAGGATACTTTCTTCCGTTACCTCAAGTCACCGGTGTACAAAGACATCCAGAAGAAGGCGCTGAACCCTGAGCCTCATAACTTCAGGTTGGTGGTTAAACTCATCTGATCACTGCCACACCTGTCTGACATCCACAATATGTTCCTTTTGGCATCCCAATAGACCCTTTTATTATAAAGTTATGATTATATCACGGTGTTGGCTGGAGGCAAACATGAATCACCTCAGAGTACAAATTTTCTTCTCAGAACCTGCTTAACCAAAATCTTTTATACTCAGTATCTTTTATGAGTCAAACTTCAGCATTCTGTCAGAAATGATCTTACCGGAAATGAATTGGACTGATAATGTTGTTTCCTGTGAACTTTTATGATTGAAATGTCAATGTTAAGGCCTAATAGATGAAATTCAACTTGGCTGCTTAGAGTTGCATGTTGGACAATGTGTGTAATTAGCATGATAAACTAATTAATTGTCTTGAATTGATAATGGCTTTGATTTTGCTTCGAGTTAATTTAGAAATCAATCTAAGATCTAAGAGTCTAACTTCATGTTTGTGATGTCCAGAAAAAAAAAAAAAAAAGATTTTATGAGCATTTATGTGCGCTCCCTTCTCCTACTAGCATCACCTGCTGGGCAAACAGTGGTCTGGGGTCCTCCAGGGGTCTGTTGCACCCTGCCAGGGGGTCCGAAAAAGTCAGATTAATTCATTTAAATAATCATAATTTAAAAATATATCTATTTATTTATTTATTCATTCATATAGAAGACTTCATTATAGTTTGAGTTGTTAGCATAATTGGCTCATTGATCAAGATCATTACATAATTTAAACTCCTTGATGCAAGGATAGTTTTTTGCTTTTTTTTTAAAATTATTATATATTTGCTATTATGTTCCTTTACTATTATGTTACTGCTAGCACATGATGGTATCAACATACAAGTGTAAAACTCTTAAAAACAGCATGTTTTCTTCTTTTTTCATAAATGATGGTGTTGTTGTTAATGGTTAATATACTAATCAGGGCATGACACAGGGGCTAAAAATCTTTTCCAAAATATTTATATGCACTATGCAGCTCATTGACATTAAATTAAAGTTACTCTGGGAAGTTCTTGTATCAAGGAAGTTAAATTAAAATAGCAAACGAGCTGATAAAATATAATAAAACAAATGCAAACTATAATGAAACCTTTTGAATAAATAAATACGTATGTGTTCTCATCATTATCATTTAAATGAATCAATCTATTTCCAGACCCCTCAGCAGAGTACATTGGACCCATGGAGGTCCCGGACCACGATTTGAGAACCACTTGTTTAGCAAGTGATGCCAAGAGGAGAAGGGACTGCATGATTGCTCATCTAAATCTTCTTTACATTTTTCGACGTCACAAACATGAACTTTGACTCTCAGAGCTTAGATCTCCAGTTTCCAGTGCAAGGTTATTAATTAGCTTTTTATGCTAATTACACTAATTGCTCAACATGCACCAAACTTAATCTCATCTGTTAACCGTGTAGGTGACACTTTGTTCATAAATTCATAGGAAACAACATTGCCGGGTTTCATAAAGGCTGTATAGGGATTTCATTTACCAGTAAATCTGAACCTGCTTCTTTAAACCAACTGCTCATGATGTTTCTGTTCCCACCCTAGCCCTGCCCAGCTGGAGCAAAATGCTCGGAACCGGAGCCCAGGCATCCATCCCATCATCCTCTGGCAGCAGGAGGAGGAGGAAAAGGCCAAGGCCGCCGCTGCGTCCGCTCCTGTTGACGTCAAGGCCATGATGAGCAAAATAGACAGGAAGAAGTAGAGATGTACAGTGGAAGTGCGTGTGCAGGGTTCTACATGTGTGTATACACTGTGGTTAAGGATATGACTTGCTCCTCAATTCATGCCAATTAATGTTTGTTTTAGCAAATGAAAAGTTTTCATTATGGAGGGATCACTGAACGGGAAAAGTTGACCTTAAGTTCAGTTGAAAAGTTAATCAAACAAGTATAAAAACACACAGAACCACTGTCTTGTTCCTATGTAAGAGGGGTGGGGGGCCTTCTACATGCCTGTGCCCGGGGGTCCATTACCCTTATAATCTGTCCATGGTTTTCATAGATACATATTCGAATGACAGACATTTGCAGAATTAGGGTGTAAATATCAGAGGTCATATATAGCATCCCATCCAGACTGAACGCCTCCAGAAACTTGCTTTAAGTATGATGTATTTCTATTTAAATCAATTAATAAAAAAATGTATCAACAAATCAAGATACTTAAATACATGATAATTTTATGACATTAAAGATATTATTATTATTATTATTATTATTATATATATACATTAGCAGCTTTGTCCAAAGCCAAGCCAATTGTTTGTCTGATTTTCACTAGAGCTGATTTTTCTTTTTAGCTGAGCTTATAATAAACATATTTAATCACTCATATTACTCCATACAGGTAACAGTGTGAGGAGAAGTGTCATATCTCACCGTTTTGTGCATCAGAGACACTGTAGCTTGTTTTGCTGCAGCGTGCATGAAGACTTTCTGTACTCTGCAAATAACTAAAGCAGCCATAGTCAGAATGCACAGCAGTATGTTGGTACGTTAAAGTTGAAGATCTGTAGGATGTAAATCTGTTTACCTGCTCACATGTAATAAATGAGATGAAGATGAAGCAGACTTCAGGTCGTTGTGTTATTTGCAATATAATAATTATAATATTAAACTGTTGGTCAAATGTAGCTGTAACAAGAGGTACACTTGATGGCAAGGAATTCTTTTCACACTATTTTTTCAGGAATGAAATTGATATGGGATGTTTGACTCGAGGGGAATTTCACCAGTCTGCAGAGGTGGGAAGTAACTAAGTACAAATATTTAGTTACTGTACATAAGTAGATTTTTCAGGTATCTGTATTTAACTTAAGTATTTATTTTTCTGACAACTTTTCACTTTTACTCCCTACATTTGAACACAAATATCTGTAAATTCTGCTCTTTACATTTTCAGAACAGGCTTGTTACTTTGGTTTTAATGCATTTGAGGGAAATTACTGAGACAAAAGATGTTAAAGACAAAAAAGCAACAAGGCAAGAAAGCAAATGCAACAAGACAAAAAACAGCCTAAAAGACGTAACAAGATGAAAAAGAACGTAACAAGACAAGATATGTATGAAGATGAAAAAGATGTAACAAGACAAAAAACAATGTAGGAGACGTAACAAGATGGAAAAACAACATAAATGCGTAACAAGACAAAGAACAAAGTAAAATACGTAACAAGACAAGATGTAACAAGACAAAAAAGATGTGACAAGATGAAAAATGCAAAAAACAATGAAAAAGATGTAACAAGACAAAGAAGACGTAACAAGACAAAAATCAATGCAAAAGATGTAACAAGACGAAAAACAACGTAAAAGACAAAGTAAAAGACAACAGACAACAAGACAAAAGAGACACAGGACAAAAAAGACATAACAAAACAAAAATAACGTAAAAGACGCAAAAAGACAAAATAAATGCAACAAGACAAAAAACAAAACAAAACATACTTTTATACTTTGAGTACATTTCAGGGCCTGTACTTTTTCATTTTTACTTGAGTAAAGAAGTTGAATCAGTACTTCTACTTTTACCAGTCTTCCCCAACACTCAGCCTAAACTGGTCCAGGTCTGTGTGACCAGATCTTGCCCAGGAATCTGAATATTCACTTATAGTTATGTTGTATGTAAAGTCAATGTAAAAAGACGATCTTTTGGTGTCGGCCCTGTCCCACCCCCTAGTGAATGTCTTTGTCTCAGTACTACTGTCAGTGTTTGCCAACAGGCACACATGAATTCTATAAAAGTGCCAATGTTTAGTCTCATTAATCAGATCATCCCTTAATCAAGCACAGTGAATTAAATTACACAAGACACATTCCTCAAAAGACAAAATTAGATTTACTATACATGTCATTTTTACAAAGTTGCAGTTTGCAAAAGCAAATAAAAAGTCTGAAGCAATAAAGGGTTATTTGGCCATTCCAGACAGCCAACTGAGTTTGAATAAAGAAGGAGCGGCCGTCTCTTCGTCCTGATCAGCGAGCTGTCTGAACAGGCTGCCTGGCCGGAAGCTGTCTGCGCTGTCTGCTGTGGAGGATGGCGGCGCCTGCTGGAGGAAGCAGAGGACATCAGGTCTGCTGACATTTTGGTGGACTGTCCTGCTCATCTTAATTTGGTGGACTGTCCTGTTGTTCGTCTTATTATTTCATAATGCAATGCGAACACACCACTGTCCACTGACCAGTAGATCCAGGGTCAATGAGAGCCCTGATCCAAAAAGCCCTGATCCAGGACTGTCATACCTTTTCTGTTTTTACACCAAAATTAGCGCATATATGCAGGTTTTCTTAAAGTAGATAAACCCACTAAAATTAAGGGATTGTCTATCTATGGCTGGTAGACAAGTTTTTTTTTTGATGTTCAATGTCACCAAACGTAGAAAGCAGGACTATTTCAGCCTCTGGGAATTATGTTCGAGTGGATGGAATTAGCATCTCTACCCTGGTGTCATGTTTCCATCACTGCTAATCGAAGCTGGATCGGAGTAATCATGGTACGGGAGAGAACCACGAAGAACTAACATTACGGTACTGAGCTCCAGTTGGAATAAATGAGACCAAAGATCATTTCATTCACATACAACAACAAAAAGACTTGCCGTATCAACCCATGCAGCTTGAAAATTACGGATGAAGACGCGACATCTTCCAATATTTTTTTCCACAAAGAACGTTTAAGGGATAGTTCACCCAAAAATGAAAATTCAGTCATTATCTCCTCACCCTCATGACGACTGAAGGTCGGGTTTAGTTTTTTGGTCCTCATTCACCTACACTGTTCGGGGAGATTCTGCAACGCTGTTCTCCTATGAAACTCCAGCAGTGTTTTGTGGACTAACAAAATAAACCCAACCT
Source organism: Lutjanus argentimaculatus (assembly GCA_034769285.1). Lineage (NCBI taxonomy): Eukaryota > Metazoa > Chordata > Actinopteri > Lutjaniformes > Lutjanidae > Lutjanus > Lutjanus argentimaculatus. Next base: position 318,087 of record JAWZSL010000044.1, on the reverse strand, counting down.
TCAAACAGCATGAGGGTGATGAGATAATGACTGAATTTAATTTTTCGTGAACTACCCCTTTAAGCCGCGGCTAATACTAAAATGGTTAGCAAGCTAATGCAAAGCTAATGTTCTCTTAACAGCTAAGTAACTTTGTAAATCAATGAGGCTGGGAACTCACTGTTACATTATGACTTGTTTCGGGCTTGAAACTCAAAGTCTAGGACTTGGGACTTGTCAGCCTTGACTTGGGACCTACTTTGACATGCAGATCAATAACCTGGTCCCACCTCTGGTTTTTTGTCCCTGAATGTTTCACTGTGGTGTACAGTAAATCCTGTTGTTGATCCAGAATAGGTAGCATAACAGTCATGGATGAGGGCTGGGTAGACTGACTCGGGTGGCTCTGGTGCTCTATGCTAATGTTTCAGGATTGTAAATGTTGAGTGTAGGTGATCCTAAAGGTGCTATAGCTTTAGGTTACACACAGTGGTGTAGCAGCTCTAAAGCAGTTCTGAACTAGGGACTACTTTATCATTCCTAGAGGAGGATGTGGTAGCGGATGCTAGCAACCTTTAAATGCTTTCCCACTGTGAACATCTGATCTAATGATTGACAGAAAACCTGGATTCCTCTGGTGTGTGTAGGCTCAGCACTAAACAGACAAATGACAAACTGAAAAGTATTTGGGAGTTTGCCGTCCTATCAAGAGTCAGACCAAAAGAACACAGATTTTAACGCTGTGTATCCAGACCAGAGATGGGACATGTTTAGCTTAGCTTAGCACAAATGATGGAAGCAGGGGGGACCAGTTGGCCATGCTTCAGCCCTAAGTGATAAAACTCAGCTTCTAACAGCTCCAAAGCAAACCCTTATTGATGTTATCTTGTGACTGTTGGTAAGACAGCAAACACAACTATTTCCCAAATGTTTTCTTTTTAAAAGGGAAGATGAAAAATATGGTGGATTTTGGACAAATCAAAACTTGAGCTGCATTAAGACATCTGCGTTTTTATTTCTGTTGATCTTAACATAAATTTATGAAAGGGTAATCTCTCTTTAATTTCTTTATTTTATTTATTAGGGTATTTTTCAGCCTGGACCATATTTTCCCAAGTTCTTGACTAATAGGGACAAAAATTAGGCTGGAATGTAATCCTTATGGGCAATCATGAACCGTCAAGGTCCATCCAGTGAATGAGTTTGTTTTGTCACTGACAGACTCAGAATGTTGTTCTAAGTGTCTGACAACATTATGGAAAGGATCCCTATGGATATATACCTTTTTTTCCCCACAACAAAATTATTATGTATATGCATTTTCTTTAAATGCTGGAAAATCTGCTAAGACTAGGCAATTAACCCCTCCTCCATTCCCAGTGTGTGTGTGTTCAGCTCTCAGTATTTTTGTTGCTTCAAACTGAATCTCTGTGGTTTGAAGTTTAGTTTCTGCCCTGTGTTGCTGTTTGTACTTTCAGTACTATGGAAAGGATCCCTACAGAGATAGAGGAAGATCCTTTTTATTCAACAGAAACCACTGACTTATTCACTCCATCATTTTATCATCATGAAACACACTTCATACAAAGGACAGAAGCAAAATTAGATGTGGAAATACTCTGGCTCTACACCCTGTTACTTCATGTTGCTTCTCTGATGCCCGATCTCCTCTAACATTTTCACATCAGCGTTCATTTCAACCAAACCAAACACACACGCTGGCTGCAGCGGTGCACACAGCAGCGAGTCCAGTGCGTTCAGTCAGCTCAGCTGATCGGTGCTCAAAGCACCACAAAATAGGTTAAATCTTAAAACTGTGGACTCTGCTCTTTTTCTACACTGTGCAGCTGAACATACAGTGTAGACCTACAAATGTGAACTGCTATTCTGTTAAACTTAACTTTAAAATATGAAGAGAAAAAGAGGCAGAGAACAAGGAAGAAAAAGCAGCAGACTTGACGTCACTTTTGCATGACTTTCTAGACATGGCAACATGTTCTCCTGACAGTGATTTGTGTCAGGCTCAGTAAATCTCCCCCTCAGTCTTTTGTTCTAGAAGCCGAGAAGAGTTTTTATTTCAGGTGGCAAAGGTAACAAATTATGGGCTGAGAAACGTGGAAATTCACTAGTACTGGTATCGACCTCTATATGAGTTTCATTTTGTTTCTGTCCTGTTTGAATGAAGTGTGTTTCACAATGATAAAATGACTGTAAATAGAGTGGTGGGTTTGGCAAAGGTGATAAATCAGCTGTTAAAAAAAAAAAAGCTCTACATCTGTAGGGATCCTCTCCATAATGTTGTCAGACACTTAGATAACAATCTGAGCGTGTCAGCGACAAAAAAGCAATTTTAGTGAACCGACTTTGACAGGATGAAATTACCCATGAGGATTACATTGCAGACTGTTTCTCTCCCTCAATACTGGACCATTTTCAAAATTTCTAAAATTGTTGTCCCCATGGTTACTTAACAGAAAAACATGGGAAAACAGGTTTGAGAAAAGTTACCCTTGATCTGCTCAAACAGGTTAGAATGCTCCAGCATCACTGCTGCTGTGCTGATGCCCAGTGAAATCATCAGTAGCCTGATCCTGATCTACATTATGAGCCCAAGCAGAGTGTGGAGGATTAGTAAGAGCAGAGCAGAAAAGCGTTCTTTAATTTCATCCCATCTGATCAAGAATCATCATCATCAGTTAATAATGTACTGTCACACTGCAAATACACCAAAGGTAAACCAAGGCACTACTGACAACACAACCAAAACACACACATAAACCCACACTGATGAACTTGCCTGAGTCTCTCGCACTCAAAAGCGCTGGGAAGGCAGAAGGTGTAACAGACAACATTAACCCGAGGTGGAACACAACAATGACACAGAAGACATGAAGACAAACTGTGGTGGTCAACGTAAACAAGTGAAACACAGCGACATCAGATAGCAGAGCCCAGATCAGTTACTCACCAGTTGATGAGCAGCATCGGAGCTCCTGGAGGCCGACTTGGATTTACGCACGTTCGACATGCTGAGAGGCAGCAGCCCGAACCTGCAGAGGACACAACACAGTCATGACCCGAGGACGGCAGCCAGAGTGACACTTTGTGCAGGAAGTCAGTCAGTTGAAAACTGGGATCCTTGTACCATTTTGCATCTTAACGATATGATACATGTTTGCGTTTGGTCGGCTGCCCACCATTGGGGATCCTGGACTAAACGCATAGGTGACAAAAATACTGGTAAAAGTAAAAGTACTGATTCAACTTCTTTACTCAAGTAAAAGTGAAAAATAATATAGTTACATCTTTTATGGCTTGTTATGTATTTTACTTATTTTATCTTATGTCTTTTTCATCTATTAGTCTTTTTTGTCTTGTTACATCTCTTGTCTTGTTACGTATTTTATGTTGTTTTATCTGGTAGTCTTTTTATCTTGTTATTCTTGTTCTTCTTACGTTGTTTACTTTTATTCTTTTCGTCGTTTTTTTTTTTGTCGTTATGTCTTTTACTTTTTTTTGTCATGTTTTATTGTCTTGTTACGTCTTTTTTTTATCTTTGGTTAGGTCTTTTTATCTTGTTACATCTCTTGTCTCATTACACATTTTACGTTGTTTTTCACCTTTTATGTCTTTTGCGTCGTTTTTTTTTTGTCGTTATGTCTTTTTCGTCTTATTACATTTCTTGTCTTGTTACTTCTTTATTGTCTTGTTACGTCTTTTTTTTGTTTTGTTACGCTTTTTCGATGTATTTTGTCTTGTTAGATCTTTTTTGTTGTTTTCTGCCTTGTTGCGTCCTTTTTTTCAACCTAAACTAACAAACCTGATTTGAAAATGTAAGGAGTAGAATTTACAGATATTTGTGTTAAAATGTAGGGTGTAAAAGTAAAAAGTTGTCAGAAAAGTAAATACTGAAGTTAAGCACTAAGTATTTGTACTTAGTGACATGTTGATGTCTGACCTGATCTGGCTGCTGGCCAGTGGCAGGATGTTGTACGGCTCCTGGGAGTTGACGCTGCTGCTCCGCGATGCAAACTGCTTCTCTGAGCCCGTCAGCAGCCCCAGCAGTACCTGAAACACAACCTCTCATCAACGCTTCAGCCTTATACACTGTGTTTGTTGTTACATCCAGACAGCAGAGGCATGGTCATGGTCGTGGCTGAGTTCATCAGCTTTATGTGTGTGTGTGTGTGTGTGTGTGTGTGGTGTTGTTGTGTTGGAAAAGTACCGAGGTCCTCTGGGACAGACGATTGAGGTTGGAGTTCAGTGGAGGCGTGAACACGTCCAGGTCAAATGGGTCGATGTAGCTCTCCAGCCAATCACAGACCTCGTGGAATCTGGAAGACACACAGCACAGCATGTTTGAAAAGACAAAGCTGTGAAATTTAACTACAACTACAAATCACATATGAGTTACTAAACTACCCGTTTCTAAAGCTACTGATTTACACTGCGAGAACATCTTTTCAGAACACGGAGTCTGCCCATGTTTGCTAAATGTTTGTTCAGGTTTGCTGAACTGAATTATTTCTGTTTTCCTGCTACCTTGAGGTCAAAACCTGAGGCAGGTTCCTGCACCTTTTCCAAAGTCAAATTCAAGCACTTTTCCAGGATTTTCAAGGTGCATTTTCAACCTTTCCAGCACCTTACAGCTGTGGTAAATTTATATACATGTAAGTGTATGCTCAAAATGATCGGGCCATATTACACTTTTTTATGACATTAAATTAGATCACTGTGAAAATGAAAACGCTGAGGAGAGTCAAGGCAACAATAGATTTTTGAGTTTTAAGCCCAACTCAAACTCTAAAAGTTTCTAAAGTTTTACCAACTACTAATCTTCTTTTTGAGATAATTTACTTTTCTTCTTCAGATCAACTTGAATCTTTGAGTTCCAGAAACTCAAAAAATATTATATTTCAAAAATGACTGAATAAACTTATTGAGGTGAAAGTGAATGATGGTTAATATTTAATATTTTCAATTAAAACCATTTAATTTTCAGGCACCCAAATATGACAAATCAGCTTCACAGCTCGCTGTAAACAATTTTTGAAATACATTTTTTATTTGAGTTTCTAAAACTCAAAGATTCAAGTTTATCTAAAGAAGAAAAGCAAATCATCACAACTAAAAATTATAGGTCCATAAAACATTTTTTAGTTTACTTCAAAACTGAAGAGGCTGAGCTGGGTTCAAAACTTGAAAATCCATTGCAGTGAGCTGCCTTGAAATTTTGACTTGTCTAAACGGCATCCTCAAAAAATAAAAGCAAATAAGGCTCTCTCTGACTTATTTCAATTCTTAATCTAAAAAGCAGACTTTTCAGTTAAGACCTATTTATTTTATCCACTTTATCCAAAATTCAAGCACTTTTCAAGCCTTGAAAAAATTCAAAATTCAAGCATTTTCAAGGATTTCCAGAACCCACAAGAACCTTGTGGAGGAGTGGGTCCGTTCCACCTTAAAGGTCAGTCCACCTTAACTGAGCCTCGGCTGACACTGTCACTAACTTAGGAGCTACAGCACCTGATCAGCAAACAAAACAGAGGACCTTGCTTGTGTCTTGAGGAGTTGTAGCATTTATTGATACAACATGGCTGCCTGCAGTGACTTTGTGATGAGGCTACCTGGGGTCTCGGTGGGACCGGGAGCTCTTGCCCTCCTCCAGTCTGCTGCCCAGGGTGGTGTTGAGGTACCGGAGGTCAAAGAGCAGCTGCAGGGCTCTGTTCTGAGTCATGGGGAATACACCGTCCTGGAGGACAGACGGAGACAAAAAAAAACAGAAAGCAGAGACATTCAGGAAGTTAATTGGGGTCTACTTCCCTCCTGCCCTCTTTTCACTCCCTCCCTACATCTGTCCTTCCTCCTGTGCTGCCTTGTGATTTTTTCACTCTAGAGATGGAAAGTAACTAAGTACAAATACTGTGATGCTGTACTTAAGTAGATTTTTCAGGAAATTCTGCAACACTGTTTTCCTGTGAAACTCCAGCAGTGTTCAGTGGACTAAAAAACTAAACCTGACCTTCAATCAGCATGAGGGTGAAGAGATAATGACTGAATTTTCATTTTTGGGTGAACTATCCCTTTAATATAAGTTTAATTAAAATAGAACTTTTCAATATTATCTGAAAACAAAAAGTGCAGGGAGCTGTCAGCAGCATTTCTTAAAGTTAACTGAAAATTTTAAGAAATAAATAAACAATCTGAAGTTTTATAGCTTAGGTAAAATTAGATAAAGCAAACAAAACTGAAATTTCTATGGAAATAACTACAGACAAAGTGAGGCGGCTGCATCAGTAGTGCCTTTTTAAAATAATTTATCTTACTTGCAATCTAATGTTTTTTTTAACTGACTCCAATAATCATAAAAATGCTGAATGTCAGATTCGATACCAGATAACCAGATCAACCAGGCAGATAATCAGCTGAGCGCTAGTCAAAATGTACACACATGCTACATCCTACAACACCAAACTAACCTCGTCCTGTGTGTGTGAGTGTGTGTGTGTGTGTATTACCTTGTTGCGGGCCTGCTGCGTCAGGTCGTGGTAGTGTTGCAGGGCCTGAGTCAGACAGCCCTGCAGCAGCTCCTGCAGGGTGGGCCGGGGCAGAGCGTGGCCCCCCACCCTGTTCACCTCCACACACAGCTGGAACAGCAGCGACTGCACAAACCAAGAAGGCTGCAGAGACAGGAGTTTCTCATTAGATCATTAACGGACTCAGAGATCATCATCATCGTCGTCGTCATGTGTCAGAGGATGCGTTGTGAGCGGCTCACCTGGACTGGAAGACGGATCTTGGACGTGACGCTGCTCCCGGACTCTGCTTCCTCCTGGATCTCCAGGTCCTCCCAGTGTGTTGCTGTTTTTAGGATGGAGCCGGCGGACTCAGCATGCAGCGCTGTGCCAAACTTATCCAGCAGCACCTGTGACAACACCACACGGATTGTGAAATACGGCAGGTATGTCTACATGATACATGACAGAAATACACTCATTAACGTGGGAAAAGGAAGCGCAGTGGTCACCCTGCCGGACCAGCTGGACTGTGATCGTGGAAGACAGTTGGGATAAGGGCTAGGCTAACTTAGCTTAGACCTGAGACAGCGAGCCAGAGTGAGAGGCATAGTCATCGACCCACTTTGATTCTGCACCAGCCCACATCCTCCTCATCAAACCCCCACAGAACAAATGCAGATGCAGTGGATCTAACAATTTTGGCTGGAGGTAAAGTTACTGCAGCTAGTAAGCTAGTGTTAGTTAGCTAGACATGCTAACATTTGCAGCTCATGTTAGAGCAGATGAAGACGGAGTTTAATCCATTCGCCACGTGTGCTCTTCTGCTTCATGTTTTTGAGAGACTACAAAAAAGACGCCACCGTCCAGAGCCATGAAAAGTATCGCTCTTCTCCGAGCCTCCTGCACACTTCAACATGTAGTGAAATGGAAAGCTTGACATCTTTAATTAGGGTTGCTAAGCTATGAATGGACAGTTGCTGTTTGGAGGTGGGGCTTAGCAAAACGTCAGTTGAAGTGATTGGGGACCAGTTTTCAAATGAAAAAAATTAAAATGCCTCTATACTGCTCGTCTGGTGTTCAGTCTCATAAAGCCCCGACATGCCGGTCACACCTACACAGCACACATCCTGTTCAGACGGTGTACACATGCATGTGGCTCCAAGCTAAGGATCTACAGTGAAGATTCAGGCTAAAAACATGGTGTAAAAGACGTCTTTCAAGTCAGCTTGGCATGTTGGGGCTTTAGGAGACTTGGATTACACCTGACGAGCAGTATGGAGACATTTTATGTTTTTTTTGTTTTTTTTGGTTTGGTTGTTTTTTCAGTTTGAAAACTGGTCGCCATTCTCTTAAATTGTGCAACGCTGTTTTCCTGTGAAACTCCAGTGTGTTTTGTGGACTAAAAAACTAAACACAACCTTCAGCTGCCAAGAGGGTGAGTGGATACTGACTGAATTTTTCTTTTTGGGTGAACTATCCTTTTAAGGCCTGATTTGAATGTTGTAATCACAGCTGCCTGAATCTACAGCGTTGTGTCCGTACTGTTTGGGACTGAATGAGAGGGACTGGAATAAAATTAACAAAACTAACAGACCAGGTTGGGGTATCTACCCTGAACAGACAGAATTCTCGCTACATGACAAATCAGAGTCACATATATACATCTACAGTTCTGACTGTGTCTGACTTTGGAGAGGGCGGAGCTCCAGATGCGGTAGGCTTCCATGCTGCAGGTGAGAAGCTCCTCCTTCAGTCCAGCCCACTTGGCCTGGGCGGGGCTGACCTCTGCGGCGACTCTGGCTTTCCCCAGCTTCTTGCTCTGTCTAGGAGTTCCCTTCGCAGCGGCCTCTGACCCGCTCTGTTTTCCCAGGATGCAATGCTTCAGGTTGGGGCAGAGCTCACCCATGGACTGGCACAGCCTGGCCATGAAGAGGACCGAACTGAGGCGGGTGGGGCTGGGGCCCGGCGAGGCCGCGACCAGCTCGGAGCGGATGGAGGACAGGATGTGGCGGATGCAGGCCAGGCAGCCTTCACGTAGAGCCTCCTCCACCGCTGGCGTGTCGGTGAAGCGGTTAAAGGAGGATGCTGATGAGCTCTCGGAGGGAGCGGAGGACGGACTGTGACTGAGATGGAGTCTGAGCCTGCAGAGCGAGCACAGTGTGAGAGATTAAAATGTTGAGGGGAAGGTAAATGTCAGTGTCAATTTCCATGACAACCCATCAAATAAAGACATCTCAGTCTAAACAAAAAACACCACCCTGCTGGAGGCACTGAGGTGATACCAGGTGTCTGGAGCAGCTCATGGGGACCAGGTCTTACCTGTGTCTTGGGAGGGAAGGTAATGTTGAAGGTCATCCAGCCTAGCCTTTAGCTTAGCATCCATGGAGGAGCAGAAGTTTTGAACACAGGGTGTCAGGGCCTGGGTCTTCATGGCCAGGCTGCTCCTCTGGTGCTGCTGCCCCCGCTGGGTCACGGTGACCCATCCCGCATCGCTCAGCAGGTCCCCCGGAGACTCTGACCACAGGTAAGAGGCCACGTCCACCTCGTACTGCGCCCGCGGCCAGAGCCAGGGTTTGTACTCGAAGATGCGTGGATGTTCTGACCCTCCAGATCCCTCACAGCTGAGCTAAGGAGCTGGACAGAGCTCGTTGAGATGGCTTCAGTTTCATCTTTGGTGATGGCCTTGTGGAACAGGAGCAAAGAATCATTGGAACATTGAAAAATACTGCACACTACTGTGAGACTGAACACAACTCGAAATTTCAACAAGGCACAAATCGTCCAAAGTCACTGGATAGACCCATTCAAAAAACCATGAATGTGATGAACGTGAATCTGAAGCTAGGAGAGCACTGACCTGCAGGCGCTGAAGGAAGAGCTGCTGTAGGAAGTCATCCCAGACAGCCAGGGGGCGCTCCAGCAGCCGCTGGCACACAGTGCTCCAGTGCTGACTAATGGAGTCCGTGGACAGGAGGTCCCACACGGCGTCTCTGATGGCGGCCAACCCCTTCAGGCTCTTCACATAGACCAGGAGGCTGCCAACGCCCCGGCAGATGTCCTCCTTACAGCTGAGGGGAGAGTCACAGGCAGTCATCAGATATCAGCAGGAAATCAACAAAGGTGGAAAGTAACTAAGTACAAATACTTCCTTACTGTACTTAAGCTACTTTTTTAGGTATCAATACTTTTTACTTACAATCTGTCTCAGTCAGCCATGGTTTTTAACATTAAACATGAATTTACATTAACCATGAAAATATAATGAAGGGCCTGCTTTCTCTGCCGTTGAGGTAAATCAAGGCCCACCATATGTGAATCTACAGACATCGGAAAGCATAAAGATTATTTTGCAAAGTTGCATAAGAGTGCCAGCAATCACACGACAAACTGAAAGTGATCTGCTGTTCACTACAGGCAGAGGCAGAAGATTCCTGCCCACTCTCCGTGGTTGTGACGTTTATGTCAGACTTTGCAAAACACCAAAGACAAAAGGAAAAAGAGCAAATATCAAAAAGATGTCCCTTACGTATCGATCCACTGCTGCAGTGTGTCCCGGAGCTGCTCTCTCTGGATTGGTTGAGCCAGGGTGCGAAGGGCGGGCTGGAATTCAGTGACGGAGGGGGGCAGGTACTTGAACCAGCTGCCGGTGCTCGCCTCCTCCTGCAACACCCTCCTGCCTTTAGCTGAGGAGAGACAAGGGACTGATAGCCTCAGCTTTTCTTTATTTAGGGATTTTTGTGCTTCAGAATACATGGAACCTTTAACGCCTGTTAACTGATCCAGAGTCTGACTACTTTACAGTTCTTGAATTTCAATAGTTTTGAGACATAGGGCCCTATCTTACACCAGCGCACGCGCCATTTTAACCACGTTTGCATGATAACAAATGCACTTGCGCCTGGTCTGTGCGACCATGGGCGGGAGGTCTAAAAAAGAAGGCAAAATGAAAGTGTGGCCAGGCGCATTCACTATCTTGTGTTCATTGGAGTAAAAAAACCACTTGTGCCTTAGACTAGGTAAAACCTGGTCGAAGCACAAAGTCTGTGGCACAACAGGTCTGAATGCACAAGATAGCAACCAGCGCATTTGGCTGAGGCGCGAGTGCGCACGCACACACACACACACACCACACACACACACACACACACACACACACACACACACACACACACACACACACACACACGTTTCCACAATCACAAAACACCTTCATTTATGTTCAGTCTTTTCCCCACACAGGAGTGTGTATTAGTAAAGTGTCCTTTGAACACATTTTCTATCAGCAATACAGTGTAAATATGGAAGTTAACAGCATGAGTGTGTGTGTGTGTGTCTCCCTTGGACAGAGGAGCGAGGACGGGAGGAGGAGATGAGGATGAGGAGTAAGAGGAGAAGAAGGAGGAGCATGGACAGCTGCGTAACTGCTGCTCAATCCAGCTCAGGTGGCAAAGGTGCATTGGATACACATGAATAAATTAAATCCATTACGCCTTGCTCTTTCCACCTGCACTTTAGATCAGCATAAAATAGGCTCCATACAGTCTTCAACATTTCCACCACTCCCACTTATCAAGTCCTGATCCAACTGACGCATCAAAAATGCACATCTCCTCTCAGGTCCCATTTTAACACCTGGTGTAAATGAAGTGTAAAAGTACCCCGACTTCCAGAACATCCCAGCTGTTTTACCTGCAGCTGTGGTGGAGGTGACATTCTCCAGGATCGAGAAGAGCATGCCACAGCTCAGGGCTCCCTCCCCCAGCCTGGAGCCTCCCTCTGGGGGCAGGTAGAAGACGGCGTAGGCCTGGAAGAGAGTGGTGACCAGCAGCTCCACCAGGCTGCACACCTGAGCCTTGATCCCCGCACCTGGACCAAACATCAGAGGTGGCAAAAGTACACACATTCTTTACTCAAGCAGAAGCACAGATAGTCTTTAAAAAATACTCCAGTAAAAGTAGAAGTAGTGATTCAACTTCTTCACTCAAGTTAAAGTGAAAGGACGTCTGGGAACAAAAAAACGTGTTATGGCACACGGTGATATTAAAATACATGCATGCTACCAGGCGTTACAAAAGGTAAATTACCGTGCTGTGGCTTGTTGAGCAGCTGATGGATGGAGGCCTTGCGGGCCAGCAGGAAGTCAGCCAGGGCCTGGCGTGGTGAGCTGTCCTCCAGCAGCATGGTGGACACCAGGGCCTCAGCGATGGCCTGGTCCGACACGGCCCGGCCCCGTAGCAAAGACCTGCTGTCCAAAAGAATGGTGGACCTGCAAGAGGACAGACCACTTGGTGACCCGTGATTTCACTTTAACAAACTGGATCCAGTTGAGTCTACTGCATGAGGATCCAACACTAATTCTTTCAGAGACAAGTACAACCCTGACTCCAAAAAAAGTTACACAGCGTGCCAACTTTTTTGAGAATTGGGGTTGTAAGAAAACAGCCGGTACCTGAAGTGTCCAGTGGTGGCTACCTGCCGGACCAGGATAGGGAAGCGGGCCAGGATTGGGCTGTAGTGCCCCCCCGTAGCGGCCTCCAGCTGCAGCTGACTGTGAAGGTGACAGCACAGCAGGTAGAGCTGTGTGGCCTGGAGGTACTGGGACGCCTCCATGGCGCTCCAGATGCGCTCTGGGATCTCCAAGAGGAGCTTGATCTGGGAGGCCATGGTGTAAAACTTCTCCTGGGACTGCCTCTGGCTCTACAAACACCACAATGACACACACACACTGCATGTTATATATGAGGTAGGCTAGTAGAGCTGCAACAGTTTGCCAATTAAACGATTAGTAGACTGAAAGAGAATTAGTTGCCAACTATTTTGATAATTGATTATTTGTTTCAGTCATTTTTCGAACAAAAATGTCAAACATTTGCTGGTTCCAGCTTCTTAAAAGTGAGGATCTGCTGTTTTTCTTTGTCATTTATAACAATAAATGAAGACTCTCTGGGTTTTGGACTGTTGGTTGGGCAAAAGAAGTAATACGATGCTCACTTTGAGCTGTGGGAGATTGTGATGAACAATTTTCACAATTTTTTGACATTGTATAATCTAAACAATTAATCGATTAATCATAACAATAGGCAGAGTAAACACAAATGAAAATAATAGTTAGTTGCAGCCCTATAGGCTAAAAAAGAGAAAAGAAGAGAGGCAGCAATATAAGTTTAAGTCCAAACAAGACGCACTACAATAATATTATACATTATATAATGTTATACATATATGATGTATTTTATTAGTCTGAATTTGAAGAATCATCTCTAAAGTTGATTAAACATAGTGTATTCCAGTATCATTTATGGGAATATGTCCCCAACATTCGTTAAAAAAAAAAATCTAATTTAATGTTTCACTGCATGTCAGCAATTACACACAACTATCAGAACATGTCTTAAGGCAGTTTATAAATCAACAAGGTCTTCCCGTAAATTCGGCATGTAATCGATCCACCTGCAGCTCTTCATTTGAATAAACTTTTGCATTTCTTATCTAGATCACGGAGCTCGCTGCTGTGTTTTGGTTCCAAATAGGCGTGGATGTAAATACTAGACATTTCTAAAGAAGAGGGTGTTTGTTGACAGATCTGTGCTCTGTGCGGCAATCTTATAATGCCGAATTGTTCAGCATATTGCTTTGAGTCACATGAAGTGAATGTAATATTATGAGTGGGGTCTATGTTTGCATATCATTTATATAATAATGAACTGCTACATTTTAAATGAAGTTTGGTGTTGCTAAGATGACGGGGCTTTGACGCAGGTTTAACTATACAATAGATGTAGTTAGTTAAGCCGTTCACCTCCTGTCTGCTGCTGTTCACACTGCTTTTGCCTTGTTTGAGCCTCTGGCAGTATTGGTGCATGTCCTGGATGGACTGGACGACGCTCTCCGAGCACTGCCTCATCTCTCCGATGGTGTCAGCGGCGTCGATCAGGTCCCGGTAGCGCTCCCCCACCATCTGCCTCAGCTCCTCCTTCTTCTGCTCGATCTCCCCGCGGACTTTGCGTTCGATCCGGCGGATCTGCTCGGTATTGTAGCGCTCGAAGAGAACCGCTGGGTCCTTGATCTCCGCGATCCGGAGAGGCAGCGCCTGATCCTCGGCCATCGCTCCTCCAAAACAACTTCAGCTGAACTGCTGCAGGAACTCCAACCCGGAAGACCGGCGGAAGTATACTTCCTACCTCCACGTAAGCACATATGTGACGATGCGTTCATTGGTCACCACAGCTGTCTGTCAGGGAACATTTCCGGGTACGCTGGGTGCCGCCTTCCCACACTAGGGGAGACAGGGGTCGATTGTAACTTTCTGACTCCTTGTGTTAAAGGTCGAGTGTGTAAGAGTTAGGGGAATTTATTGGAATAATATGGCAGAAATTGAATAATATTCTTAAATATGTTTTCATTAGTGAATAATCACCTGAAAATAAGAATTGTTGTGTGTTTGTTACCTTAGAATGAGCTAGGGTGACCAGGTCCCAATAAACCAAAAGAGGGACAAGGGTATGTTTGTGAGGGACAAAGTGGGACACCGCCTGTAGCTGCATCGTCTCTTCTTGTTTGGCGTCTCCCCCTCCTCCATTTCCAAAGAAGAACGCGCGATGCGAGTGTCATTCACTAGCTGTCACCTCAGCTGTTGGTAGCGCGGAGAAAATTAGGGGCGGGCCTAAACGCCGTACGTGCGGTGCTACTATGACAACAACAAACAGCCCAGAGTGCAGTAACATCACCGGCTTCTCATTGCTGGGGCCCGAGGGGGATGTTGTGCGGGACATGGTCTCAATTTGCGTGATGCGTGAAAAGAGACAGAAAATGCGTGAAATCACGCGAAAAGCGGGACATCTGGTCACCCTAGAATGAGCCCTTTACATCTACAGAGTGTACGGGTCCTCCTCCACGAGCAGCAGCTAAACACAGAGAAGCAGTACTGAAACACACTGACACACAATTTTTTAACTTTGTTGGAAAAATAAACCACATTATTTAAAAGATAGTGTATTAGCCTATGTAACTCGCACTGTCAGGTCTAACTGTATTACACTTTTGTATGTCCAATTTAATTTACAAAGTCTATTGGATTGAAAAATACATGCAAGGAAAAGATAAATTATGCTATGTTATCCCACAACTTAACATAACTTTAATGTAAATAAGATTCCTGTCAATCTGTCTAACAACCATAAACAAGCATTACTGTCCTGGCCCCTGTTTCCCAGAGTCTCCTTCGTGCTACGTGCATCGTAAAATGTACTTTAAGGTCTCTCTTAAGCCTACAGGCTGTTTCCCAGAGTCCCCTTAGATAAGATATACCTTCTGAAAGGTTTACCTTTAGAAGGGCGGTCTGAACCAATCGTAAACTGTCCCTTTGTGATGCGCTCCATCCATCCTGTCACAGATTTAGCTTTATTAGGCCAACATTATGCTTGTTAAATGGACAGTTGCAGTATAGTGCACATCCAGGCTACTTGCGCAAATTACATCATTAGTTTAAAATTGACTTCATTAAAATTAATTATGAAAACAACATTTCTGTGCAGAACACATCATGAGAATGTTGTCATTTAATCTGTCTGTTCTTATCTTGATTGTAGCTTAATAAAACATAGAACCTATCCATAACACTGATCCAATTTGTTCAAAATTGTGGAATTTTATCTTATATTGTTTTATGTAATAGAGCTAACTGAGAATATGGCTTTTCTGACTGTTTGGTTAATCTATAGCAGCCTGAACCCCAGACTGACCCTGAGAGCTGAACACTGCCAGCAGAGGAGCACAGAGCTGACAGAGACCACATGTGTGCAAACTGCAATATGCTACTACAAGTGCCTATTGTGTGACAACAACAAATTTGTATTAGACCTTTTGTATGTATTTTGTATGAGAACAAAATCATTCACCCATTTAGCGTTATGATTTATCCTGGCCTTTCAACAAGTCTCAGACTGTGTCATATGTCTCGGTTCATGTTTTGTATCTTGTAGGCTTTAGGCTACGTATTTATTGGAACTCTCACAAGGTCTCATCTGGACTCTTAAATATATGAAGCAGATGATCTTTAGTAATCATAGCTTCTTTTTCTGTAATATGTATTAGACTGAGGTAAAATGATTATGGCAACACTTATATTAAAATGTCATTCATGACCCTTTACAAATGATCAACTGATGCATACACCATGGTGAAAGACCGCTTCCATCTTATGATGTACCTTAGCAGCTCTTCCATAAGAGCACCCACTGAGGCACAGTCTGGGAAACACTGATAAGAAATATACTTAGGAACCTTCATAGAACACTAAGGTACATCGAAACTGGGAAATGCGACCCTGGTTAATAATTTATGAACATAGATTTTATCCACATATAAGTTCAATTTGGAACAATAAAGATATTAGGTATAAAAATAAAATGTTGTTTATTGACAGCAGGATTAAAAATTATGTTAGATGGTATGTAGCCTACTTAACAGACACTAATAGTAAAATGTACTAATAGTATATTTTTTGCTCTCAGAAAACTTTGCCAAGGACCCACAACTGTGTGTCTGCTTGGAATTTAATGAAAAATATTGTGTCCCTGGCAAAATTAAAGAAGTATCCTTTATACATTTAATTTATCTGGTTAACTGGGTGCTTGCAAAATTCAGAGAAGATATGGATGTAAATTGTGTTTTGTATATAATGAAGCCAAAACTATTTGTCATTTACTTTATGAATGTCTTTGTGTGAAGTTATTTTGATTAGAAAAACCTTTCTTTAAAACATTTACTGGCTCAGATGTTCAATCAGAAAAGAGAGGCATTACATTTTTTATGATAAAAATGGAACTAATTGTTTAAAAAAAACTTTTTATTTTATATGGAAAACACTACATTCAGGAGAGTAAATGGACCCAACCCCCAACATGCCAAGTTGACCTGAAAGACTTTGCGTTAGATTTTTTCCTTTTGAATACTAGTCACAATTCACTTGAATATTTCTGGGAGATTCTGCAACTCAGTTTTCCTGTGAAAATCCAGCACTGTTTTGTTGATTAAAAAACTAAACCTGACCTTCAGTCAGCATGAGGGTGAGTAGACAATGACTGAATTTTAATTTTTGGGTGAACTATCCCTTTAAATGGTATGGGTAATTAGTAAACAGATGTAAAGTTTTGGTTGGTCTCATCCAAATACTCTGGGTAACTGAGAGAGATGCTAAAATCATTGCTACTGTCCCCAGTCTCCCCTAAAAATCTAAAGATTATATATTAGTGCCCGAGAATTTATTTAATTTAATATGACAAATGAGAGGCTGAGATGTACTGAGACTGAGCAATTTAAGTGAAAAAAGTGTGACAAGATGTCCGGCTCTTCCCTATTTTTATTTATTTATTTTTAAACTAACTTGGCAGAATTGATCTTCCAAACAAAGCCAACAGACCCATGGTGTCTTCAGCGGCTGTTAGCAGGTACAAGAACAGGAGATCCTGCCACAGCAGCGGAGGAGCGTTTGTTTGAAACGCGACACGAGGCAGCAGGTGGATTCAAATCACTGCGTCAGTGTCGACAGGTGCGTCAGGTAGACCTTCGGACCCGGAAGAAAAACGACTAAAAACAAGCGACTCGTTCACAGGTAAGCAGCTGCTGCTCCTCATATCGTCAAATATCACAACGTACAGTTTATATTTGATTTGCTCATACGAACATAAAGTTAAATTTGATCTTTAAGACCTTACAATGACTGAGCTGATATGAGCATCGATGATGTCTGATGATTCCGCCTAGTTACAGTCAACACCGGTGGAGGAAGTAGTTCATCAAGGTTACTGACTGAAGTAAAGTAGCAAAACTAAAGTGTAAAAATACTCTAAAAGTCTGCATTCAAAGTGAAAGTATAAAAGTATGATTACAAACTACTTAAAGTACCAAAAGCTTTCAACTCATAATGCTGCGGCTGCTAAAGGCTCATTTCAACTATTTATAAACTGTCAGTAGATAATATGTCATCATTTATGAGTTACTTTACAATGTATTCTGATACAGTTACTAATTACACATGACAACACTTACTTCCTCATTTAAAAACAATATGTGAACCAGATCTACCCAGTAAAGGCCAAAATGATAAAGGTAGAGGAATATTGTATCTATTGGTGACTCCACAGGCTTATTGTGATACGTAGGCAGATAATGTAATTTAATCAAACAAGTAGGAAGTGGATTCAACTGCTCTGCCAGTTGTATGGAACCTGCCAAAGAACGTGTGTCTCAAGTAGCAGATTAATGATTTCACTTAAGTTTACAGCACAGTTCTGTTGTAATGTGTCCATAATTCACCTCTAGTAAAGTCTTATAAGGGTGTAAAAAAAAGACTCTAACACTGTCCCAGAAGAACATATTAATTAAGGAAACTTAAACTTTGACTTAAAATGAAAAAATAAAGACAAAAAAAAAAAAAAAAGAAAAAATTGTAAATTAGGAAAAAACTTGTTTCGTATCTTAGGAATGATTAATGATCAATTAATTGTTAGCGTTTTCAACTATTTGGTTCAGGAAAAAGCACAAAATTTACAACCCTAGCTTGGAGAGGTGACTGTGACATCAACGATTAAAAGTAACTAATACTCTGAGTAGTTTTTATGACAAATACGTTGTAGTTTTGCTGAAGTATATTTCTAACAGCAGTACTTTAATTTGTAATTGAGTAATATTTTAGCAGTGTAACAGTACTTGTACTTGAGTACAGATTTTCAGTACTCTTTCCACTACTGATTATAGTGCTGTAAAATAAAGTGCAACCTATTTTTCTAACTTTATTGTTTATCTAAGATTTTGATTAAGTTCCGGCATTTCCTCCCTTTTCTGTGATTTGTCAGTACTCTGTGTGCAGTGTTTCAGTTGGAGCTAACACAGTGTGCTGCTGCTGTGCTCACACACTCAGGTGTCAGTGAGCTGTGTGTGTTTGTGCTGACAGACAAGAGCGATGGATAAGAGGGACCTGCAGCAGGAGTTTGAGGACCAGTTCAGCGATGTGGTTTCCAGACTGCAGTCAAAGCAGCTCTTCCAGTCTGACTGGGACATCGCCTCATTTGCTATCTTCTTCATCTTCATCGGTGAGTGAATGTGAACATTCCCCCGTTACCCCCTCAGCCACCCCTCCGTTACCCAATTCACAGTATTCAGAGAATTCCAAAGATCTAGACTCATCCAACATGGATGCCAATACAAGGAAGGTATATTGTTTACAATATTTATTTGAGTGGAAGGAGCCAGGTGTCGCAAATGACCCTGGGGACAGTTGGAACAGGATCAGGAAACAGTTGCAACATGTCAGAAATTCATTATCATTATTATTATTATTTATTTATTTATTTATTTAAAGTAATTAACTTTAGCTCAAATGACAGTTACTGAGTGGAACAAAAAGGGCTGAAACACAACTGATCAATTGGAGACCAGTTTTCAAAAAAACAAACCGAAAAAATATATGTATAAAACATAATATTATTAATAATAATAATGATGCCTCCAAACTGCTTGTCAGGTGTAATCCAAATCCCCTAAAGCCCCGACATGCCAAGTTGACTTGAAAGATGTAATTTACACCATGTTTTTAGTCTGAATCTTCAATGTAGATCCTTAGCTTGGAGCCAAGTTCATGTGTGTTAGCACACCGTCTGAACTGTGTGTGTGTGGTGTGACGGTGTGCACACGTAAGTGAACAGCATGTCAGGGCTTTAGGAGACCTGAATTACACCAGACAAGTAGTATGGAGGCAACTAAAAAACTAAACCCGACCTTCAGTCGGCATGAGGGTGAATAGATAATGACTGAATTTTCATTTTTGGATGAACTATTCCTTTAAAGATGCAAACATAAGTTTGAGCCGAGTAGATGTCCAAGTTGATACAGTACAATCTGATACATGACATGCTTTCACTGCCTGGGCCTTCAGCGGCACATTTGGGAGCTTCTCCGCCCTGACAAGAGCAAAATTCTTTGCTGAATACTGCTGACTGCTGCGTGTGTGTGTGTTTATGCGTGTGTTGTCAGGTATGGTTCTGCTGCTGGTCATCCTGGTCCTCATTCGCTGTTGCTGCTGCTGCTGCTGTGATGAAGACAAGGTAAAAACACACACAAATAGAACAATATTTCAGCTTGGATTTCTAGTCTCCTCCTCTGGGTAGCCCGGGGCGTGTTTGATGAGTATTTTTGTCACCTATCACTATGTTCTGGCCAACAAAGTAAGCTATAGGCAACATGGGTATGTGTGTCAGAAGCTTTAGCGCTCGTATGTCGACGTCCACGGCCACATCCGCACCCCCTGGCACGTTCTTGGAACATAGTCAACGCAGCGTCTTCTCTCCCTCTCTGAGGAGTTTTTCAGTATGCACAGCGTGTGCCTCTGTCGGACGTCATTTGCCTTAATCCCATGTTATACATGTCCGTTTCACCACATGTGAAATTTCTGACCTTAGACCATTCAGAAAGCTGATTCTCAAATGAGCATCCCATGCTGTAACAGCATTGTCATGTAAGTCAGCTGGCTGGTCAGTCTACTATGTGTGTTGTGGACTTCTGTCAGACAAGTGACATAGCTGTGAACATTATAGTCATTATCCTCTTGCTTACATGAAGAAACTTTGCCCTCAGAGGCTGTGTTCCTGACTTGCGAACCAGTCAGAGGCTGTGTTCCTGACTTTTGTGTGGCAGCTCTGATCCATAGATGTATTGATAGATCAATGAGCTGATCTCAATGTGAGATTGACCCTTCAAAATAAAGTTTACATTGATGATGGTATGACGGTCACGCGACCGCATGAATTGTGGTAATGCAGTTATCAGTATAACCCTAGTTTGTGCTAGTGTACTCCGATAATGAAAGAAATTGATTCCTTTGTGCTTCCTCAACAGCCTCGCAGACAGAAGGTGGGCATAGAGAACATGGCTCTGGAGCCCTGACAGCTCAACTACAACTCATCAAGTATTGTGAAGGTTGATGAAGCACCAGCCTGTAACTAAATTGATTTTACTTGCACACAGAATGAATAATTGTTCACAAGCCTTTTGCTACCTAGTTATGGAAATCCACCACACGTGATCTTGTTGACTGTCACTGCTATTTGGGGTTTATTGCTAGCATACCAGAGAGGACCTGGCTGTGTTTTTATTCCTTTGTAGATTTGAATATATTAGTTTGTTTTACTAAGTAATAAATACATAAAAGTAATAAAAACATGTAATATTTGCTCTGAATATTGGTATGTTCCTTCTCATCATGCCATGTTCATTTATGAAGCACTTTTCTTAGCAAACATACACAAAACAAAACAAAACATCATAAAACAGGAGACAGATGTGAGGACAGCAGGAAGGTTTAAAGGCTCAATCCAGACTGGATCACACAGAACTGCATGCAGCTGCTGCTCTGCGTGGGCTCCAACACATCTCAATCACTGTTTAGTCTCCAGTATTTGTTTCTCAGATAATACAGATCATCACTTTAACAGCAGAACCACCGATGGATAGAAATCTCCATCGCGCTCTGTGAGCAGATCGAGTGTGCAGGATATCAGACACAGAAACACCATGAGAGTCCAATCACTCTTCAAAATAAAAGATCCTGTGCAGACTTGTGGTCATAAAAAACACACAAAAAAGAAACTATTGAAGTATGTGACTACTTATAAAAGGTAGAGGCACAAAAAGCAAGACAAAAAGACTTAAGCAACAAAATCTGAGTAAGTCAATAAAATCAGGTGGGGAAAATGCTCTGCTTGCCTGGTTAGGCAAGCAGGTGGATGGGTGGATGGATGGATGGATGGGTGGATGGATGGATGGATGGATGGATGGATGGGTGGATGTCAGAAACTGCAAGGTTACTCACCTGACATCCTCAAGGAGACACCAAGAGGTGGTTCAGTTTGACCTACTTTTGGTGCTCCTTCTACATCCAAGTCTAGAGTGCTGGACCACACTTGCTCGTGTTTGTCTCCAAACATTTCCATCCTGCCCGAGTGTTTGATGGTGTTGTCATGTGTCTTTTGATAAACTATCAATGTAAGAAGTAACATTTCTTTTGACATTCTGATGTGTGATTGAACTGAAGGTTAATGTTTCGTTAATTTGATCAATGTTTGATGAAGTTTGATTTAATTTGTTTGTTTCAGTACATGTCCAGCTAAGACATTTATTGTACTTATGGCTAGATTTATCATTTGATGATTTGTTTGGCAAATATTATAACTTGTTTCTCTTCCATTTAGAACCATGGCAAACATTATTACTGCTTTATTTTAGTTATTAGTATGATCTGATTTTGTAAACATTATTTTAACACTGAAATAGAGGTGTGTTACAGATTAGAACTGCATTATCTGTCATAAAAAGCGACATATTGTCTTTTGTGTGTATAAGGGTGTTTCTTCAACAATGGGCACTTTTAAGTCCCAGCAGTGAAAGTTTGGATTTATGTTAACATTTCTCAAAAATTATTTCAGTTATTAATATGATTTGTATTTGCAAACATTATTTTAGCACTTCAGTAGAGATGATTTACAGGTTAGAATTGAATTTCTGTCAAAAAAAAGCAACATATTTTAGCTATTGACATCTAAGGTCACTGTTTAAATTTTTCCAGATTAAAGAAAATCATTAAATCCTTTGTTATTTCAATATTAACAATGAAAATATATTTTAAATGTCATAATGCCTACATAATGTATTTTATGTAAATAAAACTAAAATAAATGAACCTTTGTTACAGTAAGGAGAAACGTGTAAGAATAAATGATGAAAACTATGAAAAAATAAATATGACTATCTTAACCACTAATTTTGGGTACCTATTCATATTTAACCTCTGATGCTTAAAACAAAGGCGTGACCTTTTCTGTCTTGTGCTCCTGGTAAATCTGCTGTCATGCTGACATCCTGGCGCAAGCCGGCAAAGGTGGATTTAGACACACCTTGAATAAAGTAAATCCACTGCGCCTCGCATTTTCCACTTGTGCTTCAGATCAGTGTGAGATTGGGCCCCTGAGGTTAATGTCTACATTTTCCATTTTCATTTTCCATTTTTCTCATTTCAGTATTTACAGTGACGCACAAAGTTTGGTGAAAACACATTTAGATGTCTTAACATTTTAAAGAAAATGCATTTAGGAGTGTTCGGTCGTTCTCAGCTGCTCACAAGATTATCTTTCCCTTTAAAAGAGTTCGTTCATTTTCGGAACTCTTCGGCCCCAGCCTCGGCAGCCGAGCAGCGGCAGCCCACCCGCCCCGCTCCTCCTCCTCCTTACTACGGCTGGAGGCAGGGGAGAAGAAGAAGAAGGGGACAGGTGGTCGCCGCTGTGTGTGTGTGTGTGAGAGAGAGAGAGTGTGAAGTGTATCTGCGGACAGCTGCTGCTTCTTTCTCAATGCAGGCCATCAAATGCGTAGTCGTTGGTGACGGGTGAGCAGAATTTATTCCGTGTTGAAAATGTTGAGTCTGTCTCACCAGTGGACTGAGAGGCAGTTGTTCCGGGAGGGGCTGGAGGTGGAGGTGGAAGAAGGGGTGGTGGTGGGGATGAGCCGTCATTCACTGAACACACCGGGCTGTCTCAGCCCTGATGGATGTGACATGTAGCCTGGATGTGATATGAAGTGAATTATGATGATGATGATGAAGGGCAGGGGTGGTGGTGAATGGCACTATAATAAGCACCATCATTCAAGAGCACGTGAGCTTCATTTTTCTACCACTGATTTTATTGATCTATTTTTTTTCCCAGTTGTATGATCATTTGTGTAGTGTATGTGTGTGTGGCTGCTGCTGGGATTGTCCTCTTCTCTAATGATGTAATGTTGTCGGACAACCACACACACACACACACACACACAGAGCTCTGCTGCAATGCAATATCCACCTTTCCAATATTCATCCATTCAGAAACAGCTTGTTTGTACAGCTATCAATCAATTATTAATTGATTATTAAATTAATCACCATCTATTTTTATAATCAGTTCATCGGTTTGAATAGTTTTTGTAAGAAAAAAGTCAGAATTCTCTGATTTCAGTCTCTTAAAAGTGAATATTTTCTGGTTTCTTTTCTCCCGCAATGATTAATCGATTACTAATTAGTTATTAAATTAATCAACAACTATTTTGATAATCAATTAGTAACTGTATCTGAATACATTTGTGAAGTAACCCTCCCCAACCCTGGTTATGTGTACCACAGGAGACGATGGAGACCAAAACACAGCTAAAACTGAGTGAATATTGTGTTGACAGTCTTCAGATGAATAATCATGTCACTCTGTGTCTGCTGTGTAAATTGGAAGCTGTTTCCAAAGACACTGGACAAAACATAAGCATAAACATTTTCTGGTATTTCATGAATAGCGGAGAAAATGATTGACAGATTGATCAATAATCAAATGTCTTGTTTTGTCCACAACTTAAAGATATTCAGTTTACTGTCAAAGAGGAGTAAAGAAACCAGAAAATATTCACAATCAAGAAGCTGAAATCAGAAAATTTTGATTTTTTTTAAAATAAAAATGACTTAAAACAATTAATCAATTATTAAGATAGATGCAGAATTATTTAATAGTCCATCAATAACAGATTAATTGTTGCAGCTCTAAGTGTTTTATGTTTGTTGTTAGGTTTATTAGTTTGTCCAGCTGTTCCTTCCTTTGTTGTGTGCAATTTATTGATTGATTTATTGATTTGAAGACAGAAAATGGTGAAATTTCCACCCAGTGTAAGCATGGCAGTGTTCTTTATTTCAGAATTGTAATCCTACTAATAATCCCCAGTTTTACTAAATGCATCCGTAAGTCTGGCCTGATCAATAAATCTTGGGCAGAGATTATTTTTGCATAAATAAACATTCTTGACCATTTTTACTGCTATTTTCTCATCACTTTATAACCTTTACATGTGTTATTGAAAATATATACACATTACATAGTTTATAGATGATAAATAAATGCATTTAGGCTGCCCTAACTGGTTATTTCGCTGTTTTTATTTCCTCTAATCAGGAAAACAACATAGAACATTTTAGCCTCTTTCATAAAGTCATTCTCAGGATAAGAAGGCAGAAATAATTTGTCCCTCTCACTTGTGTAAATCTCTGGCGTACACTAATGTTTAGCAATTTTCTTTCATTCATTTACTTTTTTTCCCTTTGTCCCTTAAACAAAAGGGCACAGCAGATTTTACAAAATACATTTCTTTAAAGCTCTCCATAAGAATCAGGATTTAAAAAAATAAATAAATAAAAAAAGGAACTGAGATTCTATATTTTGGTGAAAATCTCCCGGGAATGACCACTCGATCCTGATTGACAGGTTGCTGTGGTAGCAACTCGTCAAGCACAAGGTAGCACCACCCTAAAGCAAACCCTGCTATTTTCCTCTAAATGAGACCAATATTTACGTAATGAACATTATGCTTTATTAAAGAAGACTTAAAACAATGATTAAGACCACTAACTCATTAGAAAAGTGTTTACTGAGGTCATACATCAGGTGACAAGTAGTTAAGTGCGTTGCTCCAACATTGGTTCAACCACTTCTTTTACACATCGATGGTTTTATGGTGTGATATCTGTGGTTTAATCCCAAGCATCACATAAAACTTCACTAGTACATGTAAACCAGATGTTATCAATCTCTAATAAGTTACATGTTATGACACACAGTCCTGGTGTACATCACTAATGGAGTTAGTCTTTCTTCTGATCAATAACCAGTATTAAGCATTCATCCATTTTCTTTCTCGTTGTCTTTTAAATGTTATGCTTGTGATATTTTAATCCTCGTGTGAGGCATTTTGGATTTCCTATCTGTTTGAAAGGTTCTGCAGAGATAAACTTATCTCGCCTTATCCACATATGCCAAATTTTAGCACGTCATTATCAACAGAGAGCACTTTTCCTTTGGTTCCTCGGACTTCCCTCTGTGTTTCTGTCCTCTCTGGCCCTCTGTGTGTGTGTAGTTAGATAAAGGGAGTGGACAAAAAAAACCCAGGAACTTCTTACAAATGATGGAAAGCAAGTCAATGAAATGGATCATTTTGTTCTTAAATTTGAAAAATGAGTAATGAAGATGAACCAGATAATCCAAGTGATTATTGAAGCCAAAACAATGACAGAAGAAGAAAGACAGAATCTAAAATAGAAAAAGACACTAAAATATTATAAAAATACGAACGCACAAGAAGGCATACAAACACGTCATTAAGAATGAACCGAGATAAAAACATGATAATAAGAGTATAGGGGCTAAGAATGCAGGGGCGATGTCACATGATGTGATCTAGTTAAACAAAGATGGAGTAGATAATAAGACGACATCACGTAATGTTAATCAGTTTGAGTTATTTTTTTAAGGAAAAAAAAGTCAAAATTCTCTGATTTCAGCTTCTTAAATGTGAATATGTTTTTGTTTCTTTTCCCCTTTATGATAGTAAACTGAATATCTTTGAGTTAGGAGCAAAACACGACATTTTAGGACGTCACCTTCGGCTTTGGGAAACACTGATTGACATTTTTCACCATTTTCTGACATTTTATTGACCAAACAACTATTAATCAATTAACTGAGAAAATAACCAACCAGTTACTCGACTATGAAAATAATTTTTGATTAGATTTTTCTTCTTAATCTGCTGCACTGCAGTTAACCTTACAATATCAATGGATTCATCAGTTGCAGCATTTCTAATTCAATCCTAGTGATCATGTTTGTATGTCTGTGTGTTATCGCTTTCTCCAGTGCTGTGGGTAAGACATGCCTGCTCATCAGCTACACCACAAATGCCTTCCCTGGAGAGTACATCCCCACTGTGTGAGTACAGCTGCACCTTACACCACCTGTATGCCTGTGAGCATCACCTGTGTCATTTGCACTTTACAAGTACAAAGTATTATCCACATATGCTACAAACAGCGTGACTTTTGTCTTGTGTCTTAGCTTTGACAACTACTCAGCAAATGTGATGGTGGATGGGAAACCGGTCAACCTGGGCCTCTGGGATACAGCAGGGCAGGAGGACTATGATAGGCTCCGCCCCCTGTCCTACCCTCAGACGGTAGCACACACACACACCTGATAGACTTGATCTGACTTTTGTATGGCGTTAAACAGTTACACAGGGTTGCACCAACAAAGATTAATTTGGCAAAAGCAGGTTTAAAATGAGTAAATCCTGATTTAAAATTAAGCAGAGCTTTGTTAGTCTCCATTTAGTAAATCCAAGTTTATTGATGTAAACCAAAATGAAATAGTGTTAAATCAGTATGGAGATGCTTGCTTATCCAGTTATTTTTTAAGTATAATATAAGTGGGAAAACTGTAAACTTTCAGCTGCTTTGCCTTCCTTAACATTTCATTGTTAGCTAGTTTGCTAAAAAGTTAGTTAGCCTCGTGAGATGGCTCAGCAGAGAAGCTCTAATTTCTCCTCCTTTGAGAAAAACAGTTTTATTGGATCAGCTGGAGTGAGAGACAGAAGAAAAGGTGTAGTAAAACTTAATCGTGTTGAGCCTGTCCCTTATCTTTCTGGACTTCCTGGCTTGTGAACCAATCAGAGGTTGTGCTCCTGACTTGTGTGACAGCACTCATCCATAGCTGTATTAATAGATCGATGCGCTGATCTCAACATGAGATTGACGCTTCAAAATAAAATTTGCGGTGATGTCAGTAATGAGCTAAACCACACGTCACCGCGGTATTGCGGTGATGGAGTCATCGTCACAGCCTTAAACATGGGTTCTAATTGTCTAGTTCAAGGCGTCTGCATTGCTAACCAGAAAAATGTGACAAACTGCCGTATTTTGGCCCGACGGTTTACAGTTCCTCATGCTGGAGTGTGTGATTGTTGTGTCCTCTCTCTGTGCAGGATGTGTTTCTGATCTGCTTCTCTCTGGTGAGCCCCGCCTCCTTTGAGAACGTCCGAGCCAAGGTGCTGATTAAAAACAAAAACAACAAGAAAAACTGTTCTGACTCGCTAACTGCAAAAGACCCAAACCGTATTGATCAAAGACAAAGATTTTTAACAGCCATTACTGCTCCCACATGTACTGCTTGTACAATACATGTACTACATGTACAGACTAGAGTCTGTTGTAATTACACATCAACACTGCAGCTTCACAGAATTGGCAGTTCTAAATGACTAAATGTTTAACCATCCATCTTTGCCCTCCACTGACCTTTGACTCCTGTGTTATTCTTTGCAGTGGTATCCAGAGGTACGCCACCACTGCCCAAACACTCCCATCATCCTGGTGGGCACCAAGCTGGACCTGCGGGACGACAAGGACGCCATTGAACGGCTGAGGGACAAAAAGCTCTCTCCCATTACCTACCCACAGGGCCTGGCCATGGCCAGGGAGATCGGTAGGTACAGACAGAGACTTTGTCTCCTGCATTCTACTGACATTTAATGAATGAAAATGACTAAAATGTCCAAAATGAATAAAAATCATAGAAAAGTACACTGAAACTTTATCTTGAATATTTATGATGTTACTTTTAATTCTCAGGAAAGAATTCAGAATAATTTGTCCCTCTAGCGTAAATCTTTCATCACTTTCATCAGTTTTCTTGCATTCATTTATTTTTTGTCCCTGACACAACAGATTTTAAAAAAGGCATGACCTTTTCCTTTAAAACTTTGATTCAGAAATGTGAATTCTGCCTCAGAAGTCTGGTTCGGTGTAGCTGTATCGTTGTTAGAGTGGAAATCATGGACTTTTAGGGTCGTATAGGGCTGCAGGCTGTACAGACTCAGAAACAGATTGTTATAATGAAAAGGAAAAGAAAGTGCGAAAATGTCAGAAATAAGGAGAAATACAGGAGAATTATGAACCTGGAAGGAAATGGGAAGAGGGCAAGGAAAAATTAGTCTCCTGGGAAAATCAGGAAAGTTGGTGAATATGGTGTGTGTGTGTGTGTGTGTGTGTTGGTTTTCACTGATTGGTGTGTGGGTTATTATACATGCATAAAATCATCTTTCACTCTAAGGCACTTTAAGCCCCATTAAATCACAATTTAACTTTAGATTGTTGCCCCAAAAGTTTTTATTCTAAACCTAGATTAAATTTAATTCGGTTGCACCAAAACACCTTAAATTTACACTTGGGGAGGTTTAACTTTTAAAATCGCTGTGCGGTTGTCCATTTTTAATCTTCTATTATTTGGCCATATTGCTCATTAATTCTGCCAACAAGTTTTTCATGAAGGAGGAGAAATTAGAGCTTCTCTGCTGAGTCATCATGAGTAGGCTAACTTACTAGGTTCTGACACCACTCAGTTTTTCCAGGTCTCATAATTTCATGGTAAATACGCGATAATTACCAAGTACTACAATTAAAATTTCTCTGAATTTTACCCACAGATTATATAATATTATAGGATAGATTCACTGATAGGACTGGGTGTTACAGTCCCTGATGATCAGCACTATACTTGCGTGGCGGGGTCTTTTTTGGAGGTGACCACGATATGAAGCTACCAGTGCAACACGTCATCAGTCGTGGACCGTCATTGGGTGTTGCGGCTTTTTATCACGAGACACCCTCAGTCCAGGCAGGCCCAAACCACATTGATCAAGTCTGGGTGTGTGTCTCATGGTTGGCTTCTAGTTGGTCCCTTAGGAGGACAGCCGGGATCTCTTCTGCAGTCATAGTCTTGTCATACAGTATGTCTCTGACGGTTTATTTGTACATTGCCACTGATTACAGCACTGATTACGACTGCAAACTTAACAGCTTACGCAGCACAATTTACAATTAAAAGTGAGTTAGTTAAAAGTTAGTATTCCACGGTTGTTGATGTAATTGAGAAAGCAGTTAAAGCCATGTTTTATATAGCTATACAATAGTTTACCCATATTGATGATCTTGTATGTTGTATTTCACTGTGAACTATTAGAATAAATTGTTGAAGGGGTGGGAAAGTATCATAACCCACCAAAAAATCTAAACTCACATTGTATTTTTCTATAACATTGTAATAGTGGTATGAGTTTGTTTTTGTTGGTTTTTTTGTCCAGTGATTTAAGAGCTTGTTGTTCTTGCCTGTGACCAGGAGGTGGCACCATAAGACAGATGTCATCATATCATAGTGTGCATATACATCATAGCTGCACCTGAATATAAGTCCATCTAGTCAAGTTCAGTCCAAGTGACACTAAGAGTTCTTGGATACTTTGGGACTTGTGCTGACTTGTGGTACCCAAATACCCCACAGTGAATTTCACATCAACCAGCAATTAAGTATTATGTCACTTTATTAAAGCCTCTAACCATGTAATTTAGGCTCTCTGTACATAGTAAGCATGTAAAATTATTAGAAATTATATTTAATCCAAATTTGAAATATTGTCATGTATGTTTTTGTTCAGTTTCGAAAATCTGGTGTGATTTGGGTGTGCTTGTGCTTGGATATTTATTCTGAAAGTTAATTCCACAAACCAGTCATTAAAATGTTCAACTTTAACAAACTCCTCCTACAAAATTAATCTGATCAACTTCAAAATGTGTGTGCACAATCTAGACACCAACAGCGTGGCAGTGGTGTGGCGCTGAATTTCGATGTTTCGCCATGAAACAGGAAGTTGTTGTAATTTTAGTGTACATTGTCCAATCTGCTCCAAACTTCACTTGTTTGATAAGAGTCCCGTCTGAACACATCTACGTGACAATATTCAGTCATAGTAATAGCACCCCCTTGTGGCAACAGGAAATGATCTGCTTGACACTTTGATGTTCTCATCCTTGGAGGCTGACTGGATCAAACTCAAACGTGGTCAGAAAAGACTTTAGACCTTGATAATACTTTATTGTGAAGCTTGTTAGTTTTCGTTCAACAGTGGTCAGTGTCTCGCAATTAAGAGTCCCGGCCTGCAGACATCTACATGACAATATTCACTCGTAGAGGCAAAATGGCTCAATAGCGCCCTCTACAAAATTTCAACGAAGAAACCCTCGCTGCACGTTTGACCTAGATGTACAAAAAATTATATGAATTATTTCTAGACGTACAAAACCCAACAGGAAGTTGACCACTTTGAATTTGCTGTCCCATTTTAGCGCGTTTGTGGCCATTTCCAGGCATCATATTTCAGCAAACTCAGATTAGACCCTTCAGAATAGGCTCAGGTCATCCATCACCGATGGTAGACAGTCACCGTCACTGAGCCCTCTACCATGTAACACCCTTTGATGTAAATGCCTTGTGTATTTGAGGTAGTGTGTCCCCTCAGGGTTACCATAAGGCAGTTGTTTTTCGGTCTGTATGTAATGTTTGATGTCTGAGTCTTTTCTTTAATTTACTTTGAGGATTAGAGAGGCTGCTTTCAGTAATTAATGCAATAACCTTCCAATGTGTGCTGTAATGTCACAGCACTCAGTGTTGTACATGAGGGCGCACAATTAAGAAATGGGAGATGCAACCTACAACTCATTTACTCGTAATCAGAATGTTAATTTCATAACCTAGTGGTGTCAGTCTACAGCATCTCAGTGTTGGCTATCTCCACTATGAGATGCAATACATACATTTGTACTCCTGGCTCTTAAAGGGAATGAGAGATGACACTTTAATTGGTTCCATTCATATTATGCCCAAAACACACCTGCGATTAATTAAGAGACTAAATATAACCTCTTGGCCCTTGCGTCTTACTTTGTGCCCAGATTATGTACTGTTTAAAAAGCAAAGCAGAGTTGGACACGCTCTAAATGCCTGTGCGCCATGCACTTTTGACTATAAATAGGGCACTGAAACTGTTCAGGGAAATGCTGATAGGATCTGTGAATTTGAATGTATGTAAAACATTCAGCATGGTTTGGTTGCTCCATGTCCACATGTCCTTGGCTGTCGCTCCGCCAGGTGCTGTCAAGTACCTGGAGTGCTCTGCGCTGACGCAGCGAGGCCTGAAGACGGTCTTCGACGAGGCCATCCGCGCCGTCCTCTGC
This sequence comes from Lutjanus argentimaculatus, assembly GCA_034769285.1. Classification (NCBI taxonomy): domain Eukaryota; kingdom Metazoa; phylum Chordata; class Actinopteri; order Lutjaniformes; family Lutjanidae; genus Lutjanus; species Lutjanus argentimaculatus. Next base: position 286,632 of record JAWZSL010000044.1, on the reverse strand, counting down.
CCCCCGCCTGTCAAAAAAGGAGGCAAGAAGTGCACCGTGTTCTGAGGGGGAGGAGAGGGAAGACGAAGCCGGCAGGATGCGATTACTCCGGTCAGTCGCTCGCTGTGGAAGAGGTACTGCTGTCAACCGCCACCGTCAAACGCAGGCTGAAGAGTTCGGCTGCCGGGTTAACGATGGCACATTGAGGCCGACTGTTTGGGTGCAAAGATTAATTCTATGGGATGTATGCCTTAAAACAATAATCTAAACTTCTAATTGCCTGTTTGATAAATAAAGAAAACGAATAAAGTCCCTTTCTCAAAGGGACTTTATTCATTTTCAGATGGATATGCAAAAATATTTTGCACTCTCCTGCTCAACCTTGAAACCTGTAATTCAAACACACGTACAAAACAAGGAAACAGACCAAATGTATATTCTCCTTTTGCACACCTAATATTGAGCTTTTATATGCAAGCTAATTCTGTTGGATTTTGTGAATGGCTTTATAACGTAATCTTTGTTTTATTTACTTTTAACTCCTGTCACAGTTTGAATAAGTGGTATCCTGAAAACACTTGTGATCAGCATCCTGTTAGTGAAGCACTGTAGAAGAGGGGGCGTTCAGCTGGGGGGCCAGATCCACACTGTGAGACGATTTCTTAAGGCCCCACATATATTTAGTATTTATTGTCACATTTGGGCCACTAATGTCTTTTATTGTCTTTTACTAAAAGCCACTGGAAATTCAATCCACAATAGCCTCTAACTATGTCGTTTATGTTCACAATAGTAAGCATTTAAAAAGTATTAGAAATGAGTTTTGTCATTTTGTCTTTAAGTTTTTGTTCATTTTCCTGATATTGGGTTTGAACTTGGCTTGCTTGTGCTCGGACATTTATGACAACAATTCCGCAAGTAATTCAGCAAACCAATTACAAAAAATCCACGTCAGTTGTCCCACTCAGACGGGTGCAACAAAACCTCTCAGCTCTACGTATAGCTCCTTTAACCATTTTTTTTCAGAAAGGTTCAAGAATTTTCTAATGGCGTTTTCACACCTAGCTCGTTCGGTTCGGACTTTCAGGCTTTTCAGTTTGAACCGGAACAAAATTACGAGTTTGAAACCTCCCCGGACCAAAACGCTGGACTTATGTCCAGCGAAAAGTGGTGGTCCAGATCATGGTTTGGTTTGTTTCTGGTGTGAAAACTTTTTTTTTTTTTATGTTTTGGACTTTTGGACCAGTTACAGGAAACTCTGGCAGGATATCATTAGAGCTGGAAGACAGAAAAACAAGGCACCAAAACTGTGGGAGCGATGAGGACAGGAGGAGACCAGATGTCTAATTGACATCTGGTCTGATGACTTCATAGAGTCTTTATAGAGTGTTTATAGAGTCAGCTGGAAAAAACTATACCGAAACTTTTTAGTTGCTTCACTTTGGTACTGCTCGCAGTATTATGGTGACAACACTGTGAATCTGTTTGTTCATCTCTTTGTTCATAAACGGCCACTGAAGTCGGGCTACCTGCCAAATTGAAAACGTGTCCACGTCAGACGCACACCCGTCTACAAACCAATCAGTGTGAAATACAGGGAGTCGCAGCCCACGTAGGAGATGACGATAGGACGTAGGTATGACATGTAAAGTTCTTTAGTCCACTTGGGAAATTGCAATGTGAAACCAAAACTAACTGGACCAAATGTGAACAGTGTCTCAAAAAAATGAACCTTGGTTTGGAGTTTTAGGTGTGAAGGCACCTCAGCTGCTCGGTGTAGTTGCTATCAAACGTTAGCCGAACAGGAGGAAATAGTACATTTGCTGGGGACTATTTTCTGTTGCGTATTAATCCACATCTGGTGCTGTAGTAAGAATTTGGGGCAGCAGGACCATGTGTGTTCATGTTAATGAAGGAACATGTCAGCCAGTGCAGCAGTGTGGCTCACTGATGTTTTTGAATAGTTTTTGGAGCTCTATGGCACAGAGGAAGAAGATACATCAGTCTTGGATACACACTATTCCTGTTAGTCGGATCAGTTCATTGTTGATTTTGATCTTTTCACGACCTGTTGACAGTCTGAAAAAAAAATTATCACCAGCCTTATCCCTAAAAACAGCTTGTTTCTCTGTTTGTTTTTCTTGGTCGATGAAACTGTTCTGCCTTGAGAACAAAGACACGATTGTCATCCACGTGTTCCTGGATCAGTGGCTCTGCTAACTTTGCTAACGCTCATCTCTTTCACTCAGCATGGAAGGCACCTCATCTCAGTATATGCTAAAGTGCATGGCCATCACTCATCATTATCAGTGTATGTTCAGAGTGCTTACATCTTTCATCTGCTCCACTCTTAGCATGGAGCTTAGCATCAGTCAGTGTATGGTAACATTACTAGCATGAAGTGGAGTCAATAATAGTGGGTTTTGGCCTTTGTTGCTGTGTAACATGTTGATTAGTCCTCTTGGTCAGAATATGTGTTTATTATAAAAGAATGATTACCAGAATGCCTCTGTATCTCCTTGGACACCTGATTGTACATAACACCCACAGAAAACACACTCATTTCTTTAATGTGGAACCTGCTTGCCGCTTCTCGAGTGAAAAATGTAAGTAATGTGCCATTAGTGAAGTGTTTTTTTGTGGAACCATCATGCCAAATGTGAAAAACAGGACCCAGACAACACCCCCTTTAAAGGTTCCCTATAGGGCGCCCATATGCAGTTCTAAAGAGAATGATTGTGTGCTTGTTTTAGTGATTTATTGAGTGTAACTTTATGTGAATATGTTTGAGTGAATGAGGCCGAGGCAGTGAAGTAAGCCTGTGGGATTTTGTATATTATTGTTACTTATTTTTTGATTCTCTATTTTCTTAAAATGTTTTAATTAGTCTCAAAAAGATGCATTTAACACCTAAAGGGGTTGATTTGTTGTGATTCCTGTTAAAATGTTGCCAAAAACTCTTTCAGTGTGTGTACAAATGCATTAAATATGTTTGAATGGACTCAAAGAAACCTTTTCCTGTTGTGTGTCTCCATGCCTTTAATATTTCATTTACATGATGAGTTGTAGGGTGTGTTTTGCTGCTCTTATGCGTTACCGGCCACATCAAGCTCTTTAATTCTTTATTCTGTGTTTGGGTGGTTGCTAGTCTTTCTGGGGTCAACACAAAAACAACAATAGAAAGACATCAATTTAAAATCACACAGTATCAAAGAGTAAAATTCAATATAAGTCCCAAATTAAGACCAGAAGATTAGTGAAATGACTCTGCACATGAAGAAATAACTGTAACCTTACTGGAATAATAACCATGTTCTTAAATCAGGAACACAGCTAAATATACATTTATACAGTAACATTTTTAGACAAAAACTGGACTTTGAGAGTTCAGGTTGTAGGTTGTAGAGTTATAACTGCAAACACTGTAAGTAAGCTTTGTTAAATGTGTGTGTTGTTCAGACAAAGCCAGACATACAATCAAGTGTCACTCATCACTTCTAGTTTTAGGGGTCACATAGAGATGACAAAGTAGAATCGCTCCTTTGCTTTCCTTGGATTAGGCTTCTTCCAAGAATTTGTGTATGCATGGACCTCTGCTAATTTGGATGATTTGCAAAACCTAAATTTGCAAACTAATCCCTTTTCCGTGACTGGAAGACAGACTGAATCGAGACTGGTCATGCTTAGGAAAACGTTTGTGTTATACGGCACAAGCTTTATTCCATAACCTGACATTTTGGCAACAAGATGCCTTCTTTCATCCTCTGAAAGGGTTTCATGTTAGCATCTCAGTGCACTTTAGTGTATTCAGATAGTTAGCAGTTGTGCAACATTTTTCTGAGTTTCAGCTGGGAGATGTGAGCGAGCAGTGAGTTCACTTTGTCCCACAAGCTCTCTTGACTTTTTTACTCTAATAAATAAAAGAAGAAACTCACAGCATGTGAAGAAAGGAAACATTCTTACAACTATTTTCTTCATTAAAACAGAAAAATATAACTGCACACCTTCTGAAATCACGTTTCTCTGTAATTGTCTTGTTAACTCACTGTGAAATACACTTAATTCAAACTTGATATAAACAAAATAAAACCCATCAAAACCATCTTGGTTAGTTTTTGTTGCCTGGCTCTGGTTCTGGTGCCCATTCCAGTGCTGCTCCCCGCCAGCAATCCACACTGGGTCCCCCTCGCCCCTGCTCCCAGCCGTTCAAAGCTCCTCCATCAGAGGTTTTAACACCCACACCCTCCCAGTGCTCCAAGCCCCCAGTTGAGGCAGAGACAACTAAAAATTTCAAAAAAGTTTTTTTTTTTTTAAATCAACTTAAAAAAAAGTTTTGGCAACCTATAATCTTTAGTTTGAAGTTTAGAAACTCAAAACAATTTGGATTTAAAAAGTTTTTGCACAGTGAGCTGCAAACCCGATTTGTTTTTTGAGTGCTTGAAAATTAAATGGTTTTAATTGAAAACATTAAAATAATTCACTTTATTCACTTTCACTTAAACAAGTTTACTCAACAATTTTAGAAATACAATTTTGGAGGATTTCAAAAACTCAAAAATTCAAGTTTATCTAAAGAAGAAAAGTAAATTATCTCAACAAAACATTTTTAGTCAGTAAAACTTTTGAGTTGAGCTCAAAACTCAAAAATGTAATGGAGTAAATTGCCCTGAAATTTCTAGTTTGCCCCAGTTTTTCACTTTTACAGTGTAAGACATTTTGGCCTACTTCACAAATGAGACAAACTAAGTGTATTTACTCTAAATTAACATGCTTGTGGTTTTTCCCCTCATCAGTAAAACTATATACACATTTTAAATGCTTTATAAAAGTTGTACTGCAGACTTAAATATTTCATTTTGCTGAATTTCTTTTAAAGTCCTTTATTTATTTGGTGACCCAAATAAAATCTGCTTGTAGGTCATGACCCAGTCTTTGGGAACAACTGCTGTATAGGGCTGATCAGGATTCTGGATTAATCCAGAAATGAATCACATCCCTGCTAATCAACGCAATCTATAAAATTATTGGGTTCGTTATTTGAATTCTTCCTCGATGGAAAGTGAAGTCAAACCAACTCTTTGTGGCTCGATGCAAATAGTATGTTCAGTCATGTCTTTGCATAGAGTGCAAATTGTGGCTCATGGTAATGAACCATGATGACAAACCGCTCTGAGGCTACATTTAAGGCTGCAGTTAACATCATCACACTCATTCACTCTGTAAGGTCATCACTGCTTTTACTGAGGTTTGTGTTCACTCACATCACAGGTAAGACATCACTTCTGTTCAGAACTGGGATTTTATTTTAATGCATGATGTTGACAAAGTGAGGTTTTGCCTCGACAATTAAAATTATTATTATTAGTTATTCACATGTCGGCAGAGGTAACTGTACAGCACTGCATGTTGTGTGTAACGTTAAGGCTGCACGATTAATCACAATATCAATGAAATCACAATAGGACAATTTTTCAAAAAGGAAAAATGTGTGAGGAAAGAGCATCATGATGAAGAACTGTTGTGCTGACCTGAACATCTTGTTCTCCAGATGAAAAAAACATGTTTGTTTGGTACAGACCCCAACAAATGTAACATTGTCACGTTTTTATTTATTTTTATTTTTATTTTTGTATTTGACAGCTGATTACATGAAGCAAAGCTCCCAAAAAAGAAAAGGAAGACATCAAATTAATTTCACAGACACCTGTAATACGCAAAAATACAAAACTACAGTTTATTGTGTTTGAATGACATTGTGTTGTGTGACTGTTGTCGTCCATAGTATTGTGACTAATTTTTACAAACCATGCTTGAGCAGAGAAGCTGGACATTTCCTATCTCACTCCTCACAAGACATTAACTGTTATCCACCGGTGTGATGTTATTTTGAACAGAAATTAAAAAAAAAAAGATTTTTTGCCATTTTCCAACAAGAACACTACAGGAAAAAAAGGGACTTGTGTGTATTTGAACTAGAGGTCAACAGGGCTGCTTTTGAGAAAGAGTTGTTCCACATTTCTAATTCAAAAATAAAAATTCTTAAAGTCTTAATTCTGTATTTATCTTCACTCAGTCGTTGTGAGAAACGTGGTTCTAAGGTTCAGTAGAGACGAAAGTTCATGATGGGATGAAGAAGAGCTGCAGGGCTCGGGTGGTTTGTCCCACAGGGAGGTAAAAAGTAGAAAAAGACAAAATCCAGGAAATCTTACTTGAGTTATGTAGACAACCACGAGATAAAAACACTGAGGCACTAAGCACTAAGGTAACTCATTGCTTTACTCTTTTTTTTTTCTCTACATAAGTATACAGTCCTTTTGCGTTCATTATTTTTTCTCTATATATAATAGATCTATATATTATAGTTGATTTCATATATTTTGGGGCATGGATTTTATTTTCTTTCATTTTTATTATATATTTTTTTCAGATTTGAATTGTACTCATTTACAGGTATTTATTAGGTTTTTTTTCTTTCAGAATATAATATATTTCCATTTGAATTTAATTTAACTATGACATGTATCCATATGAGGCACCAGGCTTCAGCTAGCGCCCTCTATGGTTATGTACCAAATCCACCCACGCTGGCAGACTGACTATGTTCTCAGACCCTGATGAAGATGAGAGCGATATGTTGGTCTGTTGTTTGCTTGCTTGAAAAGTGTGTTGTGGTAGTAGTGTTTCTTTTCTTTGGTTCCTACATAACTCAGGTCAGACTTCCTGATTTGTCTTTTTAAGTGGATCCGGGACATACCGCTCCTCCATTATACACCCTGATCTTAATTACTGCATATTTTAATGAGTTGCTGACCTGATTGTTAACATACAGTGAATTATTGTAAAGAGAAAACTTTTCCTTTGTTAAGCTTTGTAATTAGTTAAGTTATTACAAGGAACTTTCATATTGTGTTGATTTTGAAAGCCCCTGTAGACAAAAGCAGTTGTGTTTCCACCTCCATAACTATAAAAAGTAACATCAAAAATAAAATTTTAGATTTTAGAAAAATAGAATAGGGGCAATAGTCTGGAAACACAAATTTTTTTTCCCATACTTTGTTTTCTTTTTCCATTCTTATCCAGAACATGAAATGACTAAAATAATTTCCATACTTTTCCATACCTGCTGATAAGAATTACCTGCTGAATGGGGACTCCAGTGGACCTGGTTTCAGTAAACACAGCAACTTAATTATGTGAATCAATCATGCTCTTATATTTGTCTCACAGCACAACGATACAGCGGTGAAAGGAAGCAGAGAAATCACTGCCATGAAGGGGATGACTTTTATTTTTGTGGTCTCGTCAGGTCAGTGTGACACACTTTATAACAAAGTAATTGTAAGTGATTACCAAGGAGGACAAAGAGCACAAATCAGAAGCTAACTGTTAATTAGCTCGACTTAAAGGATCAATATTTAGCCATTGCACATGCAGATATGAGGACATAAAATGAGAAGACTGATTAGTTAGTTGATTCAGAGTTAATCAGGAATGATTCATTCATGAGGTGGTTTCACAGGTTCCAGTAGAAACTTTTATGTTAAAAAATGCTTAAAAAAAAAAAAAAAAAGCATCATTTACACACCCAGGAGACACAGAGCTACACTAGTACTCGTTTGGAGTTGTTTTTCTGGCCACCTGACCAGTGAAAGTCCAGTATTCACTCTACATTAGCTCTGTTTTTGGTCTCCACCAGCACCTCATGAGAAAAGATCTGGCTCTTCAGCTGCTAAATTCTTAAAATCAATAACAAATGAGTTAACACCCAACATTGAATGTGGTTAATGATCAGGTCTCTGTTTTTGTGTCTTTATGTTTTGCAGTTTTGTTTAACGGCTGACTAAACAGACTTTTTTTTCATTATCACAGGTCTGTGTTTCCTGCCTGCCTGTTTTTCCCGTCTCTACTTCTTAGTTGAAATTGCATTGACCTGGGATGAAGCTCTGAGCTACTGCAGGGAGAAGTACACCAACCTGGCCTCGGTTCACGACTCCAACGAGCTCTCTAGGCTGGTGGATGTTGCACGTAAATATCATTGGGGTCATGTCTGGATAGGACTGTACGATGACATTAAGAGCTGGAAGTGGTCCTTAGAAGAGGAGGGTTATTATGGTGAAGGAGAGGCAGATTTCAGGAACTGGGACAACGGTAAACCTGAGAACTACGGGGGATTTCAGATCTGTGCAGGAATGGAGCCTAATGGCTTTTGGAACGATCGGCCTTGCAAAGATCAGCTACTGTTTGTGTGCTACAAGGGTAAGAAAATGGCAAATATTAACTTAACATCAGTCACATGCTGCCCTGAGATACTTTTTGCTGGGTACACAAAAATAGTTCAGGCACCATTTGTTCACTCATGCAAGAACATTTCCGTATTCTTGTCTTAAATTTCTCTCACTTTTTTTTTTCGTTTGAAAGGTTGTATGAATATGCCATGTCAGATTCAGTGAATACTCATAACTTTAGATAACCATGTAAATGATTCACCTGTGTGTATCTGAGTGCACGTGCATGATGTGATATATGTGCATGTGCAGATATACAACCAATACACCAGACAGCAGGTAATACTAGATCATTGAGTGAAGGATGACAGGCTTTATATGTAAATTTACAATTAAATTAGAATTTGAAATGTAGTCAGACAGGATAATTATGAAGTGTAATTTATTTTTCAAACTCAAAATATCTTCAAATTAATGAAATATACAGTCATTAGTGAAAAACTTTGTTTTGGACACCAGCAGACTGACTGCACATGACTCTACGACAGGTCAGGACCACCCTTTAGTTGTGTTCATATCTGAAAGAAAATTCAAAAAACAAGAAAAAAGATGAACAAGACAAGTTCTCTTAAAGCACTATATGGACCACTTGAGAATAAATGTTCTTCAGGAGTGGTTCTTGCATGATGCCCATTGGGTCCCGTTCATAAACAGTGCGTACGGACATTTTAGGCACAAATCTGGGATTCATCAGTATTTTCTGATCTGAATTTGTTCCTACTCTGATAGCAAATATAGAAGTCCCTCAGACCATGCGTACGCACAAAATGTTGAAACACATTTTTTAACGAAATGTAAAGCATATCAAAATCATTATAATTAGCCTTAAAAGAAGTTTTGGAAAAGTTTTTCTGGTTGATTTATTTGATTTTATTTTCCTTGTTTTTATGATTTTATCATAAATGATTATAATTATCTCTTTTTATGTTAAGCGCTTGGTGTTGCAATTTATGAATGTATTGTGACATAATTAATTAATTAATTAATAATTAATAATTATAATCATCATTGGGTGAAAGTCCTCGCTGGATGTCATCACTTTTGCCCTCATTTTTTAAAATCCCACTTGTGGATTTTTCCAGTATTTGTGGTGAGTCTTATCCTGGGCCGACAGATCAGGTTCTCCTTGTTCTCCGCCTGTTTCCATAATTTTCTTCTGGTCTGTTTTTCTTCTTAATGCATCAACTTTAATGTCAAACCATTTATTTTTCATCTGACAACACAACATGCACTGCTTCAGTTACAGCAGCCCGAGGAGTCATTATTATGAGTCGCACAAGTATCTTTTCTGCCGTTCTCCTCAACAGGGCAGGGGACTTTTACTCTCAAGATATTACTGATGGCTATTAAACCTTGTAACGGGCCAATCTTCTAGTGATTCATTTTTTATTAAATGTAGACGTCAACTCCATCAGATGGAAAGTCTGACAGCGCGACGTCTTACAGACTTGACAAAATGTCAATTTTTTTCATTTCGCAGCATAATCGTAGTGAGCAGCCATTTTATTTTTTTAAAGTCGCTCAGAGTTCTCTTAATGTTAATCAAAATACACATTTATAAACCATAATTCTTATTTAGCTTTGATTTAGAAAGGCTTGACATATTATGATTGAGACTCATCTGAGAGCAATATTATTTAATGGATTTGTTAAAAAATATAAAATTTACCAGTGCTTGAGCAGTATTCCCGCCTTTTTTAAACCAGGAAGTGAGACAGGGGTCCTTAGGGTATAGCAAAACCCTTTTTTATGCCTGATTAAATCATGTTTTTGTGAAAAATTGGCAGAAATCTGGGACACAACTTTAAAGGGCCAACATTTTCATAAAGAACATTTATTTCCAAACAAAGATGACTGTAATAGTACATTCTTACACCTATGCTATCAGTAGGTATTGTTTTAGATTTTGAAGACTTAACACATTTTTAAATTTAAAGCATAAGTTCGGTTTTTTGACACCTGGACCTTATTGTTAGGATTAAATACGCTCGTAGACTCACCCAGACAATTTTGGTGGAGCTCGGAGCCGTTTTCGAGCAATTTAGATCCAGCCGACGGCGTTTTTTTCTCATGCCATAGTAGCGGACGGGGCCAGAAATCGAAGCCCCTAAATTAGACATTATCTGCTGCGAAACTCGCTCATTTCACCTACATGTTATAAATGAATGGCCAGTGTTATCACCATGTCAGCTCAACTTCGTTGTTATGGTCATCCGGGGATTTACGAGGATGGGTAACTTTTGGTGACATAGACGTGCGCCGCAGGAACGCAGCTGAGAAGAGACGCTGTTGTTGCTAGGCTACACGGCAACACGGCTATTTTTGTGCAGCATGGCGGAATATTTATCCGATGTAGAAGTGTCTGACGACGACTTTGAGTATAATGGATGCCCGTATCGTTTTGAGCCAGAATACACCGACGAGGAGCTATTTGAAAGGAGGATGCAGAGTAGGGTGACCAGGTCCCAATAAACCAAAAGAGGGACAAGGGGTATGTTTTGTGAGGGACAAAGTGGGACACCGCCTGTAGCTGCATCGTCTCTTCTTGTTTGGCGTCTCCCTTCCTCCATTTCCAAAGAAGAACGCGCGATGTGAGTGTCATTCACTAGCTTGTCACCTCAGCTTGGTAGCGCGGGAGATATCTGGTCGAAGTCGCTCCTTTGCCGCCTGTTCTAATTGTTCGGTGTTTCTTCTTAGACAACAATTCAAACCCATTAGTTCATTGTAACACATCACGCTTCATTACAGCGGGCCCGAGGGGTCATTGATTATGGCGCACAAGGGTCTCATTTTGCTGATGCTCAGAAAGAGACTATTAAATACGATGCAAATCACTGGCAACGGGCAATTTTCAGGTTCAACTTAAATGTAGACGTCAAAAGAGGAAACACAGGCTGGCCACAGACTGAGCAAAACTGCAATCATCCAGCATAATCGGGGGCAATTTTTTGTTTTAGTTGTACATTCTGAGTTTTTCGACAGCAGTTATAAATTGTCTATTTAGTGGGGCTTCGAATTTATGGGCCCGGAGCATATTATATGGATTGAAAAATAAAAATTACCAGTGCTTGGATTCTTAAACCGAAGAACGGTCCAGGATACCCTACCAATAAATTGTTTGGGTGAAATTGGTCTACGACACAATTTAAGCCAACATAAGACATTTATTTCCAAAAAGATAGAATAGTACATGTTCACCAATCAATAGTATGTAATTAAACTTAATCCTTTTAAGTTGTTAATTCTTGTCTGGGACAAGAATTGTGATTTCTGGCACAGAGCAAGTGTAGACATTAAAAGCAAACCAAAATGTTTCATAAATTACATAAATTTCATGGATATAAGAATGAATTTTCACCCAAAAATTGGAATGAGAATGTTGGTATTAAGATTTTGCAAGGGCATGATTCGTCCCAGTTCTCAAGAATGGGTGAAATATTGATCTGTGCAGCTTTTAGAAAAACTTTCTTGAGTGATATCTAATGTGCCAAGACAGAAGACTCAACAACATGTAAACCAAACCATAGCAAATGTTATCTGAGGTAGTATTGTTCAGATATTTCCTCATGTTCGTGGGTAACAATTTTCAAATTTCCGAAAAAATACTCTAAGGGAATGAAGGAACGGTGGCCTCCAGCTTCATCTTAGTGAAAGAAGCCAGGACCTGGACAGAGGCTCGGACATACTGCAGGGATCACTACACTGACCTGGCCAGCGTGAGGAACCAAATTGAGAATGAGCTGATCAAGACGGTGGCCGAAGGCAATGCAGTATGGTTCGGCCTCCACAGAAACAGCTGGAAGTGGTCAGATGGGAGCGCGTATTCCTACCCAAACTGGAATCAGAATGAACCAGATGGTCACATCCAAACTCCCTGTGTGCTCGCACATGAAGGCAAATGGGAAGATTCTCCTTGTGAAACAAAGCTATACTTTGTTTGTCAAATTGGTGAGTTTTGAGCTACAAATTTGAGACACTGTGTTATTTTACTTAGTACTTCACGAACAGAAATCTACTGCATGTAGTGTGTGAAAAAAATCATTTCATAATGCATATATTTTCCTCTTTAAACGCAAGAGAAAGTGAGGCAGCGGATGATGAGGGTGAAAATAACCAAAAAGGATCCCTCTGTGAACCTGGAGGAGGCAGCAGAAGCCATCTTGCTGCAGGTAACAATGATGAGTTTAGTGCATAAAGATTATTTAAACATTCAGATATTCTTGCTAGCCATTCAAGCACAAACATGTGAATTAGCTGACATTCTTTTATCATCACAATGGCGGCAGAAAACAAGAGCAAGGAGAAAGATACTGGGCAGATAGTAGTTTTTATGCATGTATACATTGCTATGGAAAAGATACGTACTACATATCAATGTCCTAGACAGCTATCCAGCTGAAACACCCATTTCAAGGATCAGCTGCACTGGGTTTATCAGTCCCTCCAGGATTTTGTGGACTTTTTTGGACATTGTTGTGGCCTGAAATGCCTGGTTTCACAACATCAAGCAATGCACGTTACAATGTTTTTAGACGTTTTTTGCAATGAAATTGGGGGAACAAATGAAAATTACAACAAAAAGTCAAAGGCAATTTGGTCTAGGGATTAAAAAAAAAAGAAAAAAAAAAAGACGCCCTCTGTGTTTACACATTAATCAAACATTTGGACTTTGGGGTCAGGTGTACTCGGATCTGAGCCTGGGTCCCTGATGTGAAAGCTCCCTGAGTAACGTTACAGAGAGATTCAGAATTACCAAAGTTCCAACATAATATGCTTTATTTGTAGATGAAGAAGGTCACCTGGGTGGTATTCAGCAAAGCAGCTTTTTTGGAGCTCAAACTCAGTCAACAAGCACAAAATCATGAAGTAAAAAAAAGTGCACAGAGTGCTGATAACTGTCGATAACAATTACAAATCCTGCGTTCTTTTTCAGTACCTGCGACAAAATAAAAATATATATAAATAGAAGAAAATAGAGAATAATAAAAACCGGTTCATTGAGACGTACTTGTATGACGTTTGCGCAGGAATTCTCAGGGACTGTCGAACTGATTAGTACTATCACAACTTCAGAACTTCCTGGAGGAGGGACTGGCATATTGGATGAATATGGGCAACCCCAGATGGCAGGTGAACTTCTCAGTAATAGTTGAGGAGATTCATGTCAATGTCTAGCATGTTTAGAGTGACAAAAACACGATGCAGATGCTTATGCACTCTGGAAGAATCATTTTTTCCCCCTCATAATTGGTGTGCACAGATTAATAAAATGTGCTCCCAAATGAGTAATTTCCAGATTTAATGATTTCTCTAAACCAGCCACCCCATCATACCCCCTCAGGTACATCCCTTAGAATAATTTAAGGTTAATCCAAAAGTCCTCTGATGGGGAAAGAAAGTTTAATTCCTCAGATCCGCTGGTGCATAAAGTTCATACCCACAGGACTGCTGATGAAGAACGTTGAGTTGATAAAGGTTTCTCCCTCGCTGTCTGTGTTGCATGCTCTCCATGCTCCATGCACACTCACCTACAATTTTGATCTTGCTGACATACGCAGCTAAGCTAACGCACACAGTTCACGGTGAATAAAAAGTTGAAAAACGAATTACTTCTTGTGTTTGCACATGTTCCATCTTGCCAACAACTTGTAGACTCCAGTCGTCCAGATAAATTTCAAAGGAAAAGATGTTCGGACGCCACTTGTAATGGTTTGGGTCTGCGTCGCTGGGTTGAGTTAGCTTAGCAAGAGACGATAACCAAACACAGCCACACTGGTACTGAGGTTTCCACGATGCTTGTTGTTTTTAACATAAGCTACAACCTTATCAGGCCTGGTTGAACAGTTACTATCTTTTCATACATGAACAAAATAGAGGACACAGGTACCCTAAACGTCACACATGAGTTGAAAGTCAAAAGTAAACAGGAGCTCAGAGGTATGATGCTCATGTACATAGCATGACCACCACCAAACCAGCTGTAGAATAAAGACTAAATTAAGAATGTTTGTGTTTCTCAGTTCAATCAGACACTGGAGAACCACGGCCTGAGCAAAGACATGAAGCTGGCGTGGAGGAAGCAGCCTGGTGGAAAGATCTTCAACAAAGAAACGGTCGAGGAGGAGAACAAGGAGATCAGCTGCAAACAGAAATGATTTTTTTTTTCTTCCTTTTTTGCCATTTGAGTGAATTTAGACATACGTTTTTTCACATTGACCTTTTTATTCCATACTTGAAAAAGACATGATACTTTAGACACTTGACTGACACTAGAGAGCTGGGATCAGGAGTAAATGTGTTCATTTGTATGTACAAGTCAGTAATTTGATCTGATTGCACAGAGGCACAAAATACAGCAATTTAAGTGACTATTTAGTAACAGACACAAGAGCTCAGCTAACTGTGAGATTTACCCACTTTTTTGGGACCGTCTAGGTTTAAATTATTTAGTGTGTGTTTGTGTTAAATTGCTATTGAGTCACTCCTGGTCTCAGCAAGTGTAGCTCTCAATCCTGCTAATGTGTTGTGGATTAATTTGACCCATTTATGCTTTTGAGTTGTCTAAAATACAGTTTCAACCCAACTTTCAAACTAATGTATTATGATAAAAATATGAAGTAAGCAATAATACATAGCCTTGGATAGGTTTAGGCACCAGAAGTACTTTATTAAGTGTAGGAAAAGATTGTAGTTTGGGTGGAAAAAACACCTTCTTCCTTAAAGGAATCAACTGTGACCACTGGTCTCACACAGGAACCGTCTCCTGTGTGGAAGTCCTGTGTTTCACCCATTCATCCATCCACGCTCACTCTTCTAAGTACATTAGTCCTTTGAAAGTTGTGCTGTCATGAAAGATGTTGACAATCTATAAATACATTATATAGACATTTTCACTTTGAGAGTATTTCACAAGTTGCTATGAGCTGAAAATATTGTTACCCTCTCTTTTCCTTGATGAAATTCTTTCAGTTTTCCTCATTTAGTGTCATGAGCTCGGGTGTAAATGTGGACACAGTGATGTGTTTTGATATGTTTGCACTGAATTTCTAACAAAGCTGTTTGCAGGTCAGTTTGACCTGCATGCTTTCATGTACATAACTGGTTGCACACACACAAAATAAAAATACAGGTCTCAAGAAGTGTCAGTTTAGGTTTTGGACTGTTGGATGTTTTTTTTTTTTTTTTTGGATCTTTTATCAACTAAACGATCAATCAGCTCACAAAGAAAATAATCACCAGTTTAATAATAAAATTAATGAGTACAGCCAGACAGCAGCTGCAGTCTCACATTAAGCAAAACACCTCGTTCAGTCCTGTCAGTCAACTACAGCAATTCTCAGATAAAATTAAACTGCAAAAAGTTACCACAGAGAACTCTGAAATATTTTCTTGGTTTTGTTTTCATTCTGAGTTGTCACATGAGAGGATGTGGGGATCCTCCTCAGATAGTGAAAATAAATTGAAGCTACACATGATGAGTCATCTGTTTTCTTTGTTCACGTGGCTATTTCAGGAACTCACCAAAATGATATTGTGTTTTGAGGTTGTATTACATAATCAAAAGATTACTGAGAGCTTGAAGCTCAAGGCTGTAAAATCTGTAACATCAAATAAACCAGCAAATTCCTTTTCCTTGTGTGTGTTTATGTATAAAATAATATAAAATCTAAAGCAATAAAATACCACCCCAATTCCCCCAAAATGTGGGATGTTGTGTAAAACAAATAAAAACAGAATGCAATGATTTGCAAATACTTCTCAACCTGTATTCAACAGAATACAGATTAATGATGAGACATTTAATGTTCAAACTGATTGCGGTTGGGGCAGGGGGATGTTTACTACCACAGTTCAAATTAGGGGGGAGCTAAGGGGAGCTTGTGTCCCCTGAAAAGGACCCAGGCTCCCCCGAGAACATACTTTGAGAAATTTAGGGGGAGTTCTAAAACATGATGCTCCTGAAATAATTGATAAAAGTAAAAATATGCCTGTGTTGTGAGTTTATTGGCTCATCACATTATTATGTCTAAACAGCCATCTTAACTAATTAACACAATGCTGTGTGCGCTGTCTGTGGTTCTGACACGGAGCAGAGGTGATAGACAGACAGAACATGTTACTTACTTCAGTTCTTCAGTTTGTTTCTTTTCTTTTTTTTTTTTTTTTGCTCTTGATTAATTAATGCATTCTATATTTTGAAAAAGTACACTTAAATTATTATTATTTAGCCTCTATAAAATGTTTTTGGTAAGTTTCGTAGTAACCCTGAATTTGGTCGTGCTGACGTGCACTTCCATGCATGCACATGCACGTGATATGTTTCAGAAACAGTGCGCACCGGAAAACAGGGCTCCCCTGTGTCACTGTGTAATTCCAACCCTGTTTACCACTGTGTTAGATCACAGAAAACTCAGTAAGCGTTTGGGAACTGAGGACGATCCATGTTAAAGTTTTCAAAGTGAAATCATTCTCAACTAATCAATTAATTGTTTGGTCTACAAAATGTCAAAAAATGTTGATCAAATCTCAAGATGACGTCCTCAAATGTCTTGTTTTGTCCACAACTCAAAAATATTCAGTTTACTGTCAGAGAGGAGTAAAGAAACCAGAAAATATTCTAATTTAAGAAGCTGAAATCAGAGAATTTGGATATTTTTTTATTTGAAAAAATGACTCAAAATGAATCATTATGAAATAAATGCAGATTAATTTACTAGTCGATTAACAATAGATTAATCATTACACCTTCAAGTATTTTATATTATGCATCATAAAATGAGAGTGCTACTCTCCAGTTTGACCATTTATCTTTAGAATTTAAACGTGCACATACACTAATTTATATTTTAGAGCACGTTGACAGATAAGCTGGAGTGTAAAACCAAGCAGTTACACTTTTGTTAAAAGGCTGTCAGAGTGTAATGTTGTCTCACCAAGTGTGGTTTCTGGTCAACATGAAAACATGTTCAATGGCACGTTTTTTTACTGTCATTTTTACTGACGTGAAATAATGAAAGGGTTCTGGTTTGGAAGGAGGGTCCTTCACAAACAGGTGCAGCCCCCAGCTGATCTCCTCTGTCCTCCATCACATTTATAAGTAGATGACCTAAAAGCCTGACAGCCAGCGCCTGCAGCCGTCCTTCAGAAGTGTTCAGTTCATCCCAGGTAAGAACAAAGCAAAATTTCTCATGCGCTCTAACATTTGGCGGATGCATCCAAAAGCAGGAAACTGAAGGGCTTGTTTTGTGATCTGAACAGGTCGTCTTTCACAGCCACGATGCCCAAACCCAGAAAGATCCCATCTGCAAAACCTGTGGAAAAACCAACTACTGCTGTCGATGCAGGACGTTCAGTCGGTGGTAAATTTTCTGGACTCCCGTCTGCAGAACATGTGGAAACAGCAACTACTGTTGTTGATGCAGCAGTTTCAGTTGGTAGTCAAGTTGCTGAACTCCTTCCAACACATCGTCAATGCCACATTGAGGTTAAAAATAGCTGCTCTAACTACACCCTCTCCAACCCTGGGTAACTGACTTTCTTTCTCTTTTTTATTGAAATAAGTTTTCCATAAATACTCACAGGTTATTAATCTTCTTTCTTCTGCTTCTAGGGTGTATGCGGGAAAGTGGTTCCTGTGCCAAATCTTTGCCGCTGAATATCGACCCGTCTGCAACTGGAGATGTGCTGTTCACCAAGACTCCCAACACTGCTCGAGGAGCTGTTGGCGTCTTCACTTACGATCTCCTCAACAGATCTACAAACGAAGCCACTGAGAAAATTGCTGTCATGTTCTCTGTGCCCTATGATTTCAACCTGTACTCCAACTGGTACGCAGTGGGAGTCTTTGACAAGAGCAAAGAGTGTAATCATGATCTTTATTATCAGATGTACAACGACACAGACAGCAGGTTTGTCAGAGGCAAAGCAAGTGGCTCCCGTCTGAGTCACGAGAACGAGCGAGTTAGCGTCACGGCATCGATGACGGACTCGTACCAACCTGTCATGAAGGTGGAAGTGAAAGACAAATGAAATGAAAAAATTGAGAGGTGATGAAATGTAGATTATTCTGCAGTCACCAAATAGCATGACTGCTTTATTTTCATTTAATCTCTGGGTGATTTTGAGCCAATGTCTAATACATAGTTGCACAGTGTAATTTTGTTAAACTCTGCTCTGACCATTAGAAGCAGTGGAATATTATTCTAAAACAATACGGTATTGCACATGTTAAACCTTTATTCCTGTGTTATAGAGGCGTGTAGTAACTGTCTTACATGTAGGCTTCTGTGATTTCATTTGTAATGTTTTGTGTTCTGCTTTTTGGCTTTCTTAGATCATGTAAACTTGTGTTTTACACACAGCTTTAAACATAAACTCTGTTTAAATCTCAGGCATTCAATAAATCTGCAAAGTCAGTCTTTGTGTTGGTGTGTTCATTCTCAACAATTTGTAATATTTTTGAAATAAGTACTGTACTATTATTACAATCAGGAACACCACAATTTCCTGTTGTCAGTTGCTTGAGGTGGAACTTGAATACAGACAGAGAATCAAGAATTTATATCTGATAGCATGTTTTATCAATGGAAATAAGCAACTTAAAGTAAGCACTAAAGTACTGCTGGAGCTCATGGATACAGGTTCACAATATTCTGGTTTTTGTTCTTATTCTGAAAAAAACAATATTCCTACTGAGCTGTTTACATGTCTAATGAAAATGAATCTTCCTCTAATATTCCTGTTTACATGCAGATGGGCATACTCTGATAATGGACACTTCTTTCGGTCAAAATAGTATTTTTTCAAAGTTTTCAACCAGTCGTGGACTTGTTTGACAGTGTTCCTTCATTCATTTAATCACCTTCTTGAAAAGGTCAGCACTGCAATATTTGTGTATATCCAAAACATGTTGATATCAAATGTTTAAAATAATGTTTAAAAGTAGGTGTGTTTCTTCCTGCAACTGCTGATTTTGTTTTTTGAACGCATCCCTACCTCAGTCCTACAAACTGTTGCAATTTGGTTTGCTCACAGCACAGAGCAGAAGAGGTTGTGTGTCACAAACTGCTGTAAAAACCCCAAATGAGACTCAAATTCTGAATTTGCTGTTTACATGTTAAAAGAATGCTTCTAAAACTAGAATAATACTAGCATTTTCCACGGCCGAATAAGGCCGAATTCACAATATCCAGCTGGAATATGCTGCTTACATAATCTGTATCAAATTCAGAATATTGCCATATTCTGTGTATTAGTATAAAACTAGTGTACATGTAAACGTAGCCACTGTCTGTCTTCATCAGAACCACACTTCCCCTCAATTAGAGTTAATGCAGCACCACTTGGAAAAAGGGGGGTGCTATAAGTGAAGCTCAGCCTATATGGTTAAATACAAAAATGCAAAAACATCACAATACATTACATCCAAAACCAGTGCAATACATCAGAAATCAGTTGAGTTTGTGCTTGAAACTATGCTGCCTGACCAAAAAAAAAAAAAAAAAGTCACCATCTAGATTTGACTAAGCAAATACGAAAAAGCCTTCCATCGGATAATTACTGCAGTGATTAATGTGTTTCAGCTGGTAACAAGTTATTGAACCCTAACTGATGCAGTGAGGAGCTTCTCATTTCTTAAACAATCATGTCAGAAGACATATCCTGTGATTGTGGAAAAGATGTTACTCTGTTTCAGAAGGATCAAATTATTGGCCTGCATCAAGCAAAGAAAACTAAGGGGACTGATGAAACTACTAAAACTGGGTTAAGAAGTGTCCAACACATTATTAAAACCTGGGAGGATAGTGGAGAACCATCATCTTCAAGGAAGAAATGTGGTCGGAATTGAATTGGTTTGAATGCATCTAACTTCTTTATAAAAGGCTTAATGTGTCTCTACCTGGCTCTGTGCCAAAAAGAAATCCAGCTACTAGGACTATTAAAGCATAATAATCAACACATTGTATCTGCGTGTCAAAACAATTCACCATTTTATGGGTGGATAAGATCTATTTCTTGGCTATGACCAATTTCCAGTGGACACAGGACCAGTTGCCAAGCAACCATTAGTGATTCCAAGAGGTCGCAGAAGAACGCTAGGTGGATGGTCTTGTCCAGGCTGAGGTTTAGGTGGTTTAGGTACTGACATCCACTCAGATATATGGCGATATTTGGTCAGCTAGAGAGCAGGAGAAGAATAGCTGAGTATCATCTGCATAGTAAAGGTAGAAAAAGCTGTGCAAGTTTGTGATAGTGCTGAAAGTCAATGCGTAGTGGGACAAAAGGAGGGGTCCCGGAATGGAGCCTTGCGGTGTTTTTTGCAGACTGTGTGGTACATAGTTCTTCTCCTTTCATATTCCCTGGTAGACATCATGTCTTCTTTTGATTTGGTTTTCATTTAGTATGAAACATGTGGTGTAACAACACTCTGGTTGAACCCTTAAATGGATATCATGTCTCACATTGTCATAGCACAACTGTACTTTTACATACATCCCTTTTCCACTAAACAGTTCCAGGAACTATGAAACCACAGGAAGCAAACTCAGGAACAGAAGTGGAAACTACAATGTCTGGTTTGTGGATTCCTGTTTGCATTTCCACTGCATCTGAAGATCTGTGAAAACTAGGCACCACATAAGATAACAGATTAAAAGATGTCAGCATGCTACCCAGTACTTTAGTATTTTTTAAATGGAGTCTGTGTCTGACCAGTCAGTGACGATCAGCCCTGGAAACGCCAGCTCAGTAGTTCTTAAACCATTAGAGAGAGCTACCTTGGAGACTTCGTTGGTGACTGGAAATGAAATCCGGATAAAGCTCCTAAGTTATATAGGGGGTTATTGGTCCCCTTCTCCTTAGGCCAAAAATAAAGTAGATACTTTCATATAAGACAAAAGAACTTTGAGAATTACTATTCAAATATTTGCCATTATTTGCAGGATCCAAACACAGCTGAATAAGGGCGATCTGTTCATTGCTTTATTTACTTTTCTTCATAACAGAACTTTAGTTGACAGCTTTGGTGGTTTTCAACTCCTTCCTTGCAGCTTCTCATTTTCTCACCACAACTGCAGTGACCTTTTTTTAACCCTTTGTGGTTACATAAAGCTGCCTCAGTAAAGTGTGTGAAAAGTGTGCAGTAAAGTGTTGCAGCATTCTTTCAGCAGATCGACACATTGCATGTTGCACGCTTCTCACACAGAACAAGCTTAACCTAAGTATTTTAATATATTTTTAGCTTTATTAATTCACATAAAACATAAATGAAACTATGCTTCATCATAAACATGGATCCTCATATACAGTTTGCTATTAACAAGCACACCCACCTTTTATACTTAACCAATCCAAACTTCGATGATATGGCACGAGCCCATAGATCAGTGGCTTCATTATTATGTCATCCCTCCATGGTTTGCTCTTTGGTCTGTTGCCTAGGGTGCCTCAGTGCTATTTCTTTGCCATCACTTCCCTTGTACTTTGCCCAGTTCACTTAAGGTCCAATGCTGGAAAGAAATAACCTGATGGTTAGTTACTGGGAACTTGTCCTTAGAGACTGTTTGGAAAAGGGCAGGAACTTTAAAAAAAACACTTGACAGGTGATTAGATGAGCCACCTGTCTATCACCTGTCTATCATGTCGAAACACAACCAATCAGATCAAACTCTTGTTGAAGCTGGTCAGAGAAGAGTGAAAAAATCTTTTCCATGAAGAAAAGCCTTCAGTGTTGTTCTTTGCTCTTCATTCAATGGAGAAATACTCTCCAGTTCTGATATAACTTATGCTATCACAGTATCTACGCTAACCTCTTCAGAAGCCGCCGTTGTTTGTTCGAGACAAGTCGTTTCCATGGATGCTTCTCACTGTCGTTACACCTAAAACCAGGCCTGTAGCTGACAACAGTCCCCTCTAGGACGCTAACTGGCTGCACCACTTTTGGTGCGGACACAAACAGATAACCTGAAGCCTGGCAAGATGGATTCTTGTGTGATCTTGTGAATCTAGCTGCCTCGCATGGTAAGACTATCACTGGGGTAAACCACACATTCAACCTGTTGCACTTCAGCTAGCGGGCATCAGGGTTCTTTATGCTAGGTTGGGTAACCATGCTTTGTGCAAAAGCGGAGGTCTTTAACCAATGGTGTGTCCCAAATCACGTACTTCCCTCAGCGCACTGCAAAGCAGTGCACTGTAAAGAAGTGTACTGAGTTGCACAGTACGCAATTTTCGACTGTCTTAAATCAAACACTGCCGTTGTGCACTTACCGGAAATGATGCAATAGCTTCTTCTTCTTCTACCTTTTAAAGTCTGATTGCAACTCACCGTTTTAGCTCTGTCGCCGACACTTGACATTTGTTTTTACATTTTTCTTATCAAAGCGAGCGTGTTTTGTTGATATTGTTTTGTTTTGTGTGTACGATGAGTGTCTTTTCAAGATATTTACGCCGGTATCCTAACTCCGTAGACGTCTCATCCTCATCCTCCTTGCAAAAACAAATGACATTACTGATACCTTTATCCAACAACAGTATCGTGCAAAAAAATCAAATGAATTACTTACATCGGTATAAGGACGAAATGTCCACCGTGCTGTCCTCGCTGCCCATGTCGCTGCCGCTCATCTCCACCGCCGCCATTTGAAAAATAGTAACGTACTTCCACTACATCACTAAGATGGCGGCTGTTGAGTGTGGAAAGTGTCCAGTGATCCACACTCAATTTTCCGGCTGTTTGAGTGTGCCAATGCAGTGTGCATAGTGTACTAGATTTTCGCACACTGCTTAGTGTGAACGCACTTATGTACTCAAAATATTAAGTGTAAGTGCAGAAGTACGCGATTTGGGACACACCACAAGTGTCTCAAATCATTTGTTCATCAAATCATCTCACTGCCTAACCATATATGACCCTGATACCGATTTACCATAAACTACTTAAGCTTAGCCATGGGACAAAATGTCAATTAAAACTAGTTAGAACTGAAACTAGAACTGCTAAGTTTAGGCAATAGAACTACTCGACTGGTTTTAGGAAAAGCTCAGGAAAAGATTAAATCAAAAGCAACTGGACTTGTTTAAAAGTCTTATTGAAGACGTTTCGCTTCTCATCCAAGAAGCTTCATCAGTTCATGCCTGTCAGACTAGTCAGAGCTAGTCTGACAGGCATGCTAGTGACAGGCTAGTCAGACTAGCTCTGACTAGTCTGACAGGCATGAACTGATGAAGCTTCTTGGATGAGAAGCGAAACGTCTTCAATAAGACTTTTAAACAAGTCCAGTTGCTTTCGATTTAATCTTTTCCTGAGATTACAATGACCTGGACGAATGAGAACATTCACGGACATTTTAGGAAAAGATCATGGTTTGGGTTAAAATATCTACATTACATACTGTATGTCGCATGATGGAGGTGATGCGATGCGCGTCATGATCACAGCAACATTTGAAGTTACTCAAAATAAGTAAATAACTTACATTCACTTTTCATTCCACACAAGACTCAAACTCCGGTATCCTGGAGTTGCTGAGCCGTCCATCCACCCGACTTCATCCTCAAAATTCATTCATTCACTCATTCGTACGATGTCCACTAGGGGGCACTGCCTAATATATAAATGAAAAAAGTGAATTATATCAGTCAGAATGAACTGCTTGCATTTACAACCAGCATGCACATTTTTCTGGTGAGGATGGGTTGCCTGTTCTTAACACACCTTGCTATAACCAAACCAAAGTGGGCAGAGTGAGGCTATCTCTTCATTATTGGTAGGGTGACCAGATGTCCCGCTTTGCGCGTGATTTCACGCATTTTCTGTCTCTTTTCACGCATCACGCAAATTGAGACTATGTCCCGCACAACATCCCCCTCAGGCCCCAGCAATGTGAAGAAGCCGATAATGTGCCTGCACTCTGGGCTCTGTTTGTTGTTGTCATAGTAGCACCGCACGTGTGGCGCTTGGGCCCACCCCTAATTTTCTCCGCGCTACCAACAGCTGAGGTGACAGCTAGTGAATGACACTCGCACCGCGCATTCTTCTTTGGAAATGGAGGAGGGGGAGACGCCAAACAAGAAGAGATGATGCAGCTACAGAAAAGAGTGGGAAAGCGAATACTTGTGGGTGAAAAAAGTCCAGGGGGATTCAGAGGGGGTTTATTGTCAACTTTGTAAAAGTTCCTTCTCTACTGGGCGCGGGGGCGAATTTGACATTAAACGACATCGACAGACAGAGTCCCACAAGAAAGAGATGTCAAAGTCTATGGACGCATTTCTCCGACCAAAAAAACGATGAAGCCCACAAAGTAACAGCAGCTGACTACGGGGGGGGGGGGGGGGGGTGTCCCACTTTGTCCCTCACAAACATACCCCTTATCCCTCTTTTGGTTTATTGGGACCTGGTCACCCTAATTATTGGACCCTGTGAAATTCTTCAGCAACACAGAAATGAGGGCAAATTCCAGTTTATCCTACAGTTTTAAGTAATAGTTGGTACAACCTTTGACTTTTTAGAGTTAGCTTATCTGCCAACGTTCCTGAGCACTTGTTTAGCTTGTTTTATCTGCCCTTTTAAGTGCTCTGATTACTTATACTTCACCTGCCATTTGCACTGCTTCCAAAGACAATTTCATGGCTTTCAGTGCTACAACTTAACTGTTATCGTCATTGTAACTATGTTGCATGTCAACTGACATCGTGATAGACTTCAGCTGTGGCTCAGCAGGTAGTGTGGGTCGTCCATGAATCACAGATCCAGTGGTTCAATCCCTGGCACATGTCAAGTTGACCTTAAGAAGATACTGCACCTTGAATTGCTCAGTGCTTAATAATAGTTTGTGTGAATAGGTACTCTTCAACTGCTTTTAACAAGTACTGTACATCTAAAGTGACATTTTAGTGCCTGCATGTCAACTGAAACTTAACCCAAATTTTACTTTTCAACCTGCAGTTCAAATGCTTACACGTCAACTGACACATCAACAATTTACAGGTAATGAAGTGGTGACCGAACTTCAACACCTCAACTGAAAGTTTAACTGCTTTCAGCAGCATTTTACTTACTTCCAGCTCTTATTCTTCAATGGGAGGTTCAACAGGAACAGCTTCTTTCCCAGAGCCGTGGCCTCCATCACACCCATCCCTGCCGCGACACACAGCAGACCCACAACCCACCCACAACCTCAGGACTACAACTGCAGGCACAATTTTTGCACAATGTAAATAGTAGTTTTAGCATTTTTTATTCGATTTTTACCCACTACCTCTAAACAACCTGCAAATGTGAAGAATCTGCACAATGCACATAACCTTAATCTATTTAAAGCTGCTATAACTGGTGTTTGTCTGTTTTCTGCTTCTATTTATGTTTCATATTTTTATAATTCTATACTTTTTATGTGTATATTTGTCCGATTCAAGGAGAGAAGCCACTCGTAATTTCATTGTACCTGAGTATAATGACAACAAAAGATCTTTCTGATTGTGATTCTGAACTACTTTGAATGTTTACCTAATAAAAAACAGGTCTGAAACTGGATTAAATTTTCACTGCCTTCCAGCTCTTACACTTGAACAGATACCTAAAACCCTTTTGATGCCTGATCTTCAGCTGCTTTGAGCACTGAAACTTAACCGAACCTCTTACACATCTCACATGCAAACATTTAATAGTTTAAAGCACTTTAAACAACGAGGAAGAGACAAATTGTCTCCAGGAAATTTAGGCCTTTTTTTTTTATCATGACAAAGGTGGGGAAGTGTTTTTATAAGTGGTGAGTGGCTCAGGGGACCATCCCGGGAATGTGGAGCATTTCTCCCGCATAGTTAGAACCTGCTCGGCCTGTTCAGAAAAGTTGAAAGCTAAAGTAACTGGGGAATGACTGGACCAGCGGGATTTGTGAATCACCTTCAGTAAAACATCATTAAGAAGATTGCTTGTGGCTGTAAAACCTGTTTTACATGCTGGTATGTACACAAAGCTAACACACTTGGGGCCCGAAGTGCTACTACTAATTGGCCATTTATCTTTCGATCATACACTAATTTACATTAAGTAATATTAATTTCATCTTGATCTTAGATCACAGTGACAGATAAGCTGTAAAAGTGTAAAACCAAGCAGTTACACCTTTGTTAACTCTTTCCCTGCCACTGATGAGATATCTCATTATTTAAGCCACAACACGTCCCTGCAGGGGACACACACAAGTGCTTGTAAAAAATGAAAGAATGAATCCAGAACAAAGCATTTTTTGTATCTAAAACTAGAAGATCTGTTGATATATTCCATGTTAGCATATTCATAGAACTGAATATTCTGTAGGTGTTGAAAAATCAAGAAGTGAATTTTGTCAGAAATACTGGCGCTGGCTGGCAACTTTATTAAAGAGAACGCTGGCGGGGAAAGAGTCAAAAGGCTGTCAGAGTGTAATGTTGTCTCAGCAAGTGTGGTTTCTGGTCGACATGAAAACATGTTCAATGGCACATTTTTTTTACTTTCATTTTTACTGGTGTGAAATAATGAAAGGGTTCTGGTTTGGAAGGAGGGTCCTTCACAGACAGGTGCAGCCCCCAGCTGATGTCTTCAGTCCTCCATCACTTTTATAAGCAGGTTAAAAGCCTGACAGCCAGAGCCTGCAGCTGTCCTTCAGAAGTGTTCAGAAGTCTCCATCCCAGGTAAGAATAGCTGGATAAATTAAAAACTGATAAATGTTTCTGCGGAAAATGAGCAATTTTTGCATCTGTGTACAGTATATGTCAAAAAAACAAACAAAAACAAAAACAAAAAAAACAACAGAGATATGAAGGTTTTTTTGTCTGTTTGAACAGGCGGTCTTGCTGCAGAGCCATTATGTCGAAATCTGCTGCTGTCGAAGCAGTGCTCACCGTTGGTACTGAAGTTGCTGGACTCATTCCAACACATCGCCAGTGCCACATTGAGATTACAAATAAATCCTCTGACTACACCCTCAGCAACCCCAGGTGACTGCATTTTTCCTCTCTTTTTGAAATTATTTTCCATAAATACACACAATTTATTCATATTTTTCTTCTGTTTCTAGTGTACACGTCGACAGTGGTTCCTGTGCCAAATCTTTGCCTCTGACTATCGACCCATCTGCAACTGGAGATGTGCTGTTCGCCAAGACTCCCCACACTGCTCGAGGAGCTGTTGGCGTCTTCACTTATGATCTTCTCAACAGATCTACTAACGAGGCCACTGAGAAAATGGCTGTCATGTTCTCTGTGCCCTACGATTTCAACCTGTTCTCCAACTAGTACGCAGTGGGAGTCTTTGACAAGAGCAAAGAGTGTAATCATGATCTTTATTATCACATGTACAACCACAAAGACAGCAGGTTTGTCAGAAGCAAAGCAGGTGGCTCCTGTCTGAGTCACAAGAATGATCGAGTTAGGGTCGTGGCATCAATGACTGACTCTTTTGAACCTGTCATGAAGGTAGAAGTGAGCGACAAATGAAATAAGAGAATTGAGAAATGATAAAATGTAGATTCTCCTCCAGGTATCTAATGGCAAACTTGTGCATTAATGACAATTCTCAGCTTTGTTTTCTAAAAAAGATTGTAGTAGGTTCTGTGCTGATGGATAATACATCACTCATTCTTGAGAATTGAGACAAATCATATCCTACCAAAAATATTTAAAAACTGTTTTCAAGATATGAAATGTTTTACTCTAATTTGTTTTAATTTCTAAAATTGCTCTGTGCCAGAAATCACCCTTTTATCAGACAAGAATTCACAACTTCAAACAATTTAAAAATGTGTTAAAAGCCTTCAAAATCTAAAACTAACAAAACCTATTGATAACATAGGTATAAAAGTTGTGTCCCAGTTTTCTGTCATCTCTGTCAGATTTTTACAAAAACATGATTTAATTAGGTATTAAAAGAGTCAGCTGTCCCCTAAGGACCCCTGTCTCACTCCCTGGTTTAAAAAAGGCAGAACACTGGTAAACTTTCTATTTTTAGACACATTCATTAAATAATATTGTTATCAGATGTGTCTCAGCCATAACATGTCAACTCTGTAGCTCTTCTAAATCAAAGCTAAATAAGAATTATGCTTTAAATGTGGTTAAATGTGTAAATGTGTATTTTGATTAGTATTAAGAAGATTTAAAACATAAAATGGGTTCTCACTGCGACTACGCTATGAAATGAAAAACTGTAATATTTTAATGAAAAACTGTAATATTTTGTCGACTCCATCAGATTTTCCATCTGACAAAGCTGACATCTACATTGTAAATTGTGGCTGCTCATTTCCACCATGTGGTGAAATAAAAAAAAAGTGTCAACCCTGTAAGATGTCGACTCTACATTTAATTAAACAAAAAATACTCGGAAGTTACAAAGATTAATCAAGAGTTTGAACTTTTAAAACATTTTGGCAGCATAATTAAGTAAAAATCAAAACCCACTAAATTACAGTTTTGTCCCAGTTCTCAAGAATAACTTCCAGATTTAAACTGTGTAATCTCAATAAATTTTGTCTCAGGCATAAAGAACCAAGAATGGACTCAAATGTCTGTTTGTCTTTTAAATATTTCTTTGCTGCTGTGTGATAGAAATGAATATGTTGTAAAGTACAAGATGATAGAGATATGACTCATGATCATACTTACATTGTGATGAACATTGTCTCAGTGAATGTGTCAAAAATTCAATAAATCTGCAGTATCAGTCCTCTTGTGAAAGTGGTGTCATTCTCACTTTGTAATATTTCTGGGACGAGTAAGTTCCATTATAGAGTCAAACATAACAGGATGTCTTCCTGTGACATCCAGGGTGGGGAGGAGGAAGAAGAGGAGCAGGATTATGATATATGATCATAAAACGTTTTCATATCAAGTCGGCACATCTGTCCATATTAACACGCTCTCTCCCTCCTCCCTCTCTGCTGCAGGTCTTTTTTTTTTTTTTCTTTTTCATTTACCTGTTTCAGGTGGAGCTGCAGCAGCACTCCCTCCTCACATCCATGGCTTTTATTCCATTGAACTCTCCCAAAACACATATTGCAGGAGCAGAAAAAAGCTCTGGTCCTCATTTGACGCTCCAAAATCGAAACAAGGAAGTTTGACGTGCATCAAGACGCTTTCAGTGCGCGTTCTGCCGTTTACAACAATGGGTGAACTTCAGAACGAGAGCGTCAGACGCCTTTTTTGGCTTTAATGTCAACATCTTGATCTGATCTGTGTGAATGTAAACTAATGTGGAGATTTCCTAAATCAAAATGAACTCACATTTGTTTTTACATGGGAGGACTTCATAAAGTATCACAGGCAAACAGCAAACAGGAACTGAAGTCAGTAACATGTTCTGTCTGTCAGTCACCTCTGTTCCGTGTCAGGACCACGGACAGCGCAGCGGTCAGGGTGGCACACACATCGGGCCCTATCTTACACCCGGCGCAATGCCTTTGCGCCGCCAGCGCAAGTGACTTTGCTATCTTACACCCAGCGCAAGTGCCGTTTTTGCCATGTCTGCAAGATAGCAAACTCACTTGCGCCGGGTCTGATCCGCCGTGGGCGGGAGGTCTAAACATGGAGGCAAAACGAAGGCGTGGCCCGGCGCGTTTGCTATCTTGTGCTCGGCGCACTGGAGTAAAAACCACTTGGGCCTTAGAGCCCTATCTTACGTCGGTCTGAAGCGCAATGGATTTAATTTATTCAAAGTGTGTCCAAATCCTCCTTTGCTGTCTCCTCCCAAGAGTACGAGTGATATTTTGCCCTGCCCCGCCCACTGCGCCACCAGCGCAAAGCAGCATACACCTATCAGGTGTGCCCAAGTGCCCTCATTAATTCACCAGCGAGTTTAGGCCGAACAAGCAATAAACCAATCAGAAAGTCAGCTCTCATCGCCTGTAAGAGGTAGGTGCGCCGGCGGCGCAAGCATGACGGCGGATTCATAAGGAGGAAACAAAGAGAAAAGATTTTCAAAGCGAGGAGACAGATCTTCTGGTTCGAGAAGTGGAAGCGCGAGAGCGCGCAATATATAGAGACACGTCTCCAAAGCTGCTTCATGTGTACATAGTTTATTTTACATCAACACCTGCAAAAACCATTACAATAAATGAACCGCAAATGTCATGCAGACTGGTCATGTTTTACATTGAAGCACCTTGAAATTGTGTTGTATTTTATAATTAATCATTACCTCCCACCTGCACCTGAAGTGCGCAAAATTACGCACTGATATATCCAGCCAGCTCCGTTTAAAGCACACATACCCTTTTCTCTCCGGGTTGGGCAGGACTGTGCACTCAAATATTGTATTTTGTATGTTACAGATCATAAGTGTTTAATCCTTGTTTTTCTGGATCACAACAAACAGGCAGACACAAACAGCTGTCATGCTGACTCATCTGATAAAGATGATCTGACAGCTGTGATCCCGTGCACACTTTACAGGTCTGTTTAGACTTATTAGGCTTTATAATTATAAATAATTTCTTTTTCCTTATTAGTGAGTTTATCTTACAAGACACACTCGCGCACGGCTGTTTAACACTTATGAAAGGTGTTCTGTGATTGTGGAGACGTGTGTGCGCCTCAGCCAAATGCGAGACACACGCACGCCTTTAACTTCAATATTTACACTTTACTGCTGATAGAAAATATGTTTAAATGACACTTTACTAATCCACACTCTAAAATCAAGGTGTTTTGTAATTGTGAAGACGTGTGTGTGTCGGCCAAACGCTTTAGACCAGCTTTTAGCTGGTCTAAAGCGCAATGCGCAATTACTCCAATGCGCCGAGCACAAGATAGCAAACGCGCCGGGCCACGCCTTCGTTTTGCCTTCATGTTTAGACCTCCCGCCCACGGCGGATCAGACCCGGCGCAAGTGAGTTTGCTATCTTGCAGGCATGGCAAAAACGGCACTTACGCTGGGTGTAAGTCACCTGCGCAACGGCTCCACAATCACAAAACACCTTGATTAACGTTCAGTCTTTTTTTACACAGGAGTGTCGATTGTTAAGGTGTCCTTTGAACATATTATCCATCAGCAATAAAGTGTAAATATTAATGTTAACAGCGTGCGCGTGTGTCTCGCGTTTGGCTGAGGCGCATACACGTCTCCACAATCACAGAACACCTTTCATTAATGTTAAATAGCCATGCGCGCGTGTGTTTTTTTAAAGCTAAACTAACTAATAAGGAAAAACAGTAATTTATGAGTATAAAGCCTAATAAATCTAAACAGACCTGTAAAGTGCGCACGGGAGGTGATCACGGCTGTCAGATCGTCTTTATCAGATGAGTCAGCATGACAGCTGTTTGTCTGCATGTTTGTTGTGATCCAGAAAAACAAGGATTAAACAATTATGATCTGTAACATACAAAATGTACAATTCACGATCATATATTAGTGTCTCATTTTTTGTCTAATTATAAAATACAACACAATTTCAAGGTGCTTTAGTGTAAAACTAACCAGTTACATATTTGCATGACATTTGTGGTTCATTTATTGAAATAGTTTTGCAGGTGTAAAATAAACTATGTACAAATGAAGCTGCTTTGAAGACGTGTCTCCATATATTGCGCGCTCTCACGCTTTCACTTCTCGAACCAGGAGATCTGTCTCCTCGCTTTGTCAATCTTTTCTCTTTATTTCCTCCTTGTAAATCCGCCGTCATGCTTGCACTGCTTGCGCCGCTGGTGCGCCTACCTCTTACACGTGATGAGAGCTGGCTTTCTGATTGGTTTATTGCATGTTCAGCCTAAACTTGCCGGTGAATTAATGAGGGCACTTGGGCACACCTGATAGGTGTATGCTGCTTTGCGCCGGTGGCGCAGTGGGCGGGGCAGGACAAAATATCACTCGCATCTCCGGGGGGAGACAGCAAAAGAGGATTTGGACACTCCTTGAATATATTAAATCCATTGCGCCGGCGGCTTGCGCCTTGCGCCTTGCGCCGGGTGTAAGATAGGGCCCATCATGTTAATTAGTGAAGATAGATGTTTTCTCATCAATGGCTTCACACATGGTTTCCATCCCGGTGTGGGAGTACTTCCCGACACTTCTCACATCTGTCACAACCTCCTCCAAAATCCCGCACAGCCTAAATTTACTTAAAACACAAAAATATTGTTTAACTATGTCAAAGTTGTGTCAAAGCATACTATATTTAAACAAAAGTCAAGTCATTATTCACTTTCTAGTTCAGTTAATAGTCAGAAGAGTAAAAGAGGCTCAGCTCTGCAGCTCATAAAACTCATTTCTCATAAAAGTGTAAACATCATAAAGAGACAGACATTAAATCAAACCAGAGAAATAAAAAGAGTCAAACACTACCCACAACTAACAAATGGCATTTTGTTTTCACTGTCACAGGAACATATTTTACTCCCATATTTGAGAGAGTGATGCTGAAATATTGATGGACAAAGAGTTTTTATAAGGTCTCCTCTTTGTTTCATTTTCGTTCTTCAGTTTATTCCCAACCACGTGACTTCAAAGAAGCTCTTTTAATTTCTTGGCCAAAGCCCCATTTTACCCTCTGACTGAACATGAGGTGCTTTTCTTTCAGTAAATTGGTCTCCTCATCTCCTCCACTTGCTTCCTCTCCTCGCGTCTCAGCTCCACCCAGTGAGGACACGAAAGAGGGATGCGAGGAAGAGACGCGAGGACAGAGGAGACGAAAGTCCAAAATGAAAAATCCTCGGTTCCTTTTTAGCGTGAGTCTGAAGCAACGACAGTTACTGATGATGATCTGATAATAACAACTTTATCAGCTGTCAGACTGACTGGTACAAACGTCCACACAAACACTTATTGAAGAATAATTCCAACATCTGACAGTGTCCGATTAGATCTGTAAACTGTTTAAAATACTGTAGATGATTATTAGTAATATTCCTCCTGATGATGATTTTAATTGTCTTTTAATAATTTATAGATTATATCAGATATGGATCAGTGTGATTTGTTGTTGACTTTGACTATTTATTTATTTATTTGCATTATTGTTATCTGCACACACACACACGCACACACACACACACACACACACACACACACACACACACAGGTGTGTAAGAATGTGTCGATTTTATCGTGTAATTGTGCCATGGAAAAACAACTACACGAAGAAACTTAAAAGAGAGTGTAGAGCTGTAGAGCGCACATGGCGAAAAACTAAATTAACAACCCATCGAAACATACTCATTGAAAAGCTAAAAACGTACAACAAAGAAATCAAGAAATCGAGACAAGCATATTTTTCCAATTTGATAAACGGCAATATTCATAATCCCAGGCTGCTCTTCAATACTATTGATTCTCTTTTAAATGCCAAAGCTGAAAACAATGCCCAGCTCCCAGGGTCTAAATGTGAAGAGTTTGCTGGCTATTTCAGAGAAAAAATAATAAACATTAGGTCTGGTATCTGTCAGCAAAACTTGCACACTGCATTTTTACCTGTGTCCTTTAAAAAATGTGATGTTAGGTATTCCTATTTTGACCTGGTCGATGTTGCAACATTGAGGAAAGTGGTGACAGAACTGAAACCCTCTACATGCTCCCTAGATCCCATGCCAACCTCCCTTTTTAAAACTGTTTTTAATTTAGTAGCTGAAGATGTTTTAGACATAACAAATTGTTCTCTGCAGCTTGGTGTGTTTCCCTCAGATTTTAAAACCGCTTTAGTTAAACCTCTTTTAAAGAAAGGGAATTTAGATATTTTATCACCAAGCAGCTATAGGCCCATTTCAAATCTTCTATTTTTAAGTAAAATTTTAGAGAAATTAGTTTTCTATCAGTTAAATATGTTTTTAAACTCAAACACTAAACTAGAAATGTTTCAGTCAGGTTTTAGAATAAATCATAGCACAGAGACAGCCGTGCTAAAAGTAGTCAATGATATTAAAATAAACCTTGACAATAACACACCCTCAGTTCTGGTACTACTTGACTTAAGTGCTGCATTCGATACAGTAGACCATCAAATTCTTTTGGATTGTTTGAGTGCCCATGTTGGCCTGTCTGGAACTGTTTTAAATTGGTTTTCCTCATACCTTCATGGAAGAAAGTTTTTAGTGACAATAAATGATCACTTCTCCAAGGAATATGAGGTTACCTATGGGGTACCACAAGGATCAATCTTAGGACCATTACTTTTTAATTTGTACATGTTACCCCTGGGCAGTGTCATCAGGAGGCACGACATCTCTTTCCACAGTTACGTTGACGACACTCAGCTTTATGTGGCCGTGTCTCCTGATGACACTGGACCAATTGATTCTCTTTTTAATTGTATTTTAGATATTAAAGCTTGGATGTCCCACAATTTTTTACAGTTAAACCAGGACAAGACAGAGATCCTTATCGGCTCAAAAGCTCAGAGAGAGAAACTGGCCTCTAAAATGAGCACACTTGGAATAAACCTTAACACAGCAGTACGGAACCTGGGAGTCGTATTTGACTACGACTTAAACTTTAAATCTCATGTACGCTCTGTTACGAAAACTGCATTTTATCACCTAAAAAACATCTCCAAAGTGAGGCCGTTTCTCTCTCTGAGCAACACAGAGAGACTAATGCATGCTTTTATAACTAGCAGGTTAGACTATTGTAATGCTCTCCTCTCTGGTCTTCCAAAGAGTACAATAAATCAACTACAATTAATTCAGAACTCTGCAGCACACGTTTTGACGAGGACCAGGAGGAGAGCACATATTACACCTATTTTAAAGTCTCTACACTGGCTGCCTGTTAGTTTTCGTATTGATTTTAAAATTCTTTTATTAGTTTATAAGGCTCTGCATGGCCTCACACCAGACTACATCTCAGACATGCTTTTGGTTTACGAACCAGGAAGACCTCTCAGATCCTCCGGCTCTTCTCTTTTAGCTGTTCCACGGAGTCGGACAAAAACATTTGGTGATACTGCTTTTAGCAATTATGCCCCGAGACTGTGGAACAGCCTGCCGGAGGATCTGAGAGGAGCTGACAACACTGAAACTTTCAAACGTAAACTAAAGACATATTTTTTCAGTCTGGCTTTTATGTAGTATTTCATGATTTTAGGTTTCTATGATTTTAGTGAATTCCTAATTTTAATGTATTATTGTATTATTCATTCATCTTTTATTTCGTGCTTTTTAAATGTTTCTGTTTTTCCCAAACTGTAATTTTTTATCTCTTATTGCTTTTAGTGTGCATTGGTCTCTCTATAGTCTCTCTATAGCCCTTTCCTTTGAAAGCTATTTAAATCTCAACATTGATATCCTGCTTTTGTTTTTTCCGAGATATATATGTATATATGTGCATATATATATATATATCTATGTGTATCTGTGCAGGTGTATGTATGTATATGTGTGTATGTGGCGTATGCACGCATGTACACGTATGTGTGCGTATATGTATGTATGCATGTATATATGTATGTATATATGTTTGTGTAATGTATATGTATTGTCCTCTGTCTCTGTAAACTGCCATGTGAAGCACTGCTTATTGGAGTATCAGAAAGCGGTGAAAGCTGCTAAAACCGCTTACATCTCGCACCTTGTCTCAAACAACATTGATAAACCCAAGGTTCTGTTTAATGTTTTGGATTCTCTTGTTAACCCGCGCGATACTGCTCCCATTGTTCCAACTCCTGCTCTCTGCAATGATTTCCTCAACGTCTTTGTCGAGAAAATCTCTGCTCTTCATTCTGTACCATCTCTTGCTCAGCCTGATCCCTCTGACCCTCCCATGTGCCCAGCTGTTTTTGACCCGTTTGAGCCTATATCACTGTCCTCACTGTCAGATGTAGTTTGTGGGATGCGGCCCACAAACTGCCTCTCAGACAGTATTCCCTCTCACCTTTTTAAAGAAGTTTTAGATTTAGTTAGATCTTTTATTCTTGTTTTGATTCATACCTGTTTTAGTTCAGGGTGTTTTCCTGCCCCTTTTAAACATGCTATAGTGCAGCCACTAATCAAAAAGCCCAGCCAGGACCCCTCTGTTCTCTCCAACTTCAGGCCCATCTCCAAATTACCCTTCCTGTCCAAAGTGTTAGAGAAAGTAATTGCTGTACAGTTGCAATTATTTTTAGTACAAAATGATATTTATGAGAAGTTTCAGTCTGGTTTTAGGTCTGGTCACAGTACTGAAACTGCTCTTTTAAGAGTGTTTAATGATCTTGTCTCAACTGTGGACTCAGGATGTGTCGCTATCCTGGTGACCTTAGATTTGACGGCTGCCTTTGATACTGTTGATCATAGGACCCTCTTATCATGCCTAGATCACTGTGTAGGCATTAAAGGTGCTGCCCTCAAGTTCCTCCAGTCGTACCTAACCGACAGGAGTTTCTCTGTCCATCTGGGTGAATGCTCCTCAAATCAATCAATCAATCAATCAAATTTTATTTATATAGCGCCAATTCACAACAAAGTTGTCTCAAGACACTTTACATATAGAGTAGGTCTAGACCACACTCAATAATTTTGTTTACATCCGACAATTGAAACAATTCCCCCATAAGCAAGCACTTTGGCGACAGCGGCGAGGAAAAACTTCCTTTTAACAGGCAGAAACCTCGGACAGATCCATGACTCATGTGGCCCCTCTTACCTGTGGGGTCCCCCAAGGCTCCATTTTGGGCCCTTTATTGTTTTCTTTATATATGCTGCCCCTAGGTTCCATTCTCTGTAGTCAAAGGTGCTTTCTTTCAGCTTCGGCTGCTTGCCAAAGTAAAGCCTATCTCTCAGCACTTTGGCAAACCTCGGTTGTTTTAAATGTGCTATATAAATAAATTTGACCTTGACCTTGACCTTAATTAAAAAAAAACAGACAAACGGCTGCTTTGTGTGACGCCACAACTCTCTGCAATGAAATTAACTGATAGTGTTAGATGCTGACACATGACGGTGCATTATAACACAACTCATCATGTATTATCTGTATTATCTGTGTTATCTGTGTTATCTCTATCTGTGTTATCTGTATCTGTATTATCTGTGCTATCTGTGTCTGTATTATCTGTATTATCTGTGTTATCTATATTATCTGTATTATTTGTGTTATCTGTATCTATATTATCTGTGTTATCTGTATTATATGTATTATATGTATTATCTGTGTTATCTGTATTATCTGTATTATTTGTGTTATCTGTATCTATATTATCTGTGTTATCTGTATTATCTGTAATATCTGTGTTATCTGTGTTATCTGTGTCTGTGTTATCTGTATTATTTGTATTATCTGTGTTATCTGTGTTATCTGTATCTGTATTATCTGTGTTATCTGTGTTATCTGTATTATCTGTATTATCTGTGTTATCTGTGTCATCTGTATCTGTATTATCTGTGTTATCCCTGTACATGACTCTACAAAGTAAGCTCACTGCCGCGGCTGTTTCCCTGATTAGTCCATTAAAAAGTGTGTGACAGTGATTCCACAGTAATAATCTGTGAATCATCACTGTACCAGACCACTTTTCATCCTGTTTGTTTCATTTTTCAGAACATGCGGCGATTTGCAGTCTAATAATGATTCAGCTATTTCTTCATGATCTCCAATAACAAATCTACAAAGGCAACGAGATTTGTTTATTTATCAGGATCCCCATTAGCTGCAGCAGAGCTGCAGCTACTCTTCCTGGGGTCCACCAAAAAATTTACATACACAATAAACATGGATCAAATTTGCATTCAATAATATATAAAAAGCAAACAAAAACTATGAAAAAACATTATATAGCAGATAAAATTATAAAGCAGATAAAAAACTGAAGATGAAGATGAAGAGAGGATAGAAAAAAAAATCAATAAAAAAAATTTAATTCAATTCAATTACCTGGAAGACCTGTGAGTTGGAAGTACACGTTGAGAGCTTCTTCCCCTGGTGTAAACCTCTGGTACTGCTGCGCTCTCTCAAGGCTGGTGATGATCCTGCCTTTGTTCATTTGTTTGTTTGTTGGGTTCTGTTTTACTGTCACTCTTTGTGACACGGAAGGACATAAATATTTGATCAGAATCCTTAAAATGCTGCAGAAACATCTGTCAGTCAGAATTTGATTTCCCTGCGTAGATCCTGATGATAGGACACATAGGATACAGCGGTGTGTCTTATGCAGAAGTCTTTTATCAAGAGGAGTGATGTTGATTGGACAGTTTCAGCGACTGTCACCCTGCATCCTCAGGACCCACGCAGAGAAATCAGATTCTGACTGACAGAAGTTTGTGCAGTACTTTCATGATTCTAATTGAATATTAATGTCCTTCCGTATCACAAAGAGCTCAAAGAAATAACTGATTATAAACATTATTAGTATTATTAGAAATCGCCAAACACAAACAGGTAGACACAGGATGAAAAGTGATCTGGTACAGTGATGATTCACAGATTATTACTGTGGAATCACTGTCACACACTTTTTAATGGACTAATCAGGGAAACCAGCCGTGGCAGTGAGCTTACTTTGTGGAGTCATGTACAGGGATAACACAGATAATACAGATACAGATAACACAGATAACACAGATAATACAGATAACACAGATACAGATAACACAGATAATACAGATACAGATAATACAGATAAACACAGATACAGATAACACAGATAATACAGATACAGATAATACAGATAAACACAGATAACACAGATAACACAGATAATACAGATAACACAGATAATACAGATAATGCATGATGAGTTGTGTTATAATGCGCAGTCATGTGTCAACATCTAACACTATCAGTTAACTTCATTGCAGAGAGTTGTGTTATCACACAAAGCATCAGCTTGTCTGTTTTTTATTTCACGATCAAATCGACACACACTCACACAGATGTGTGTGTATTATTGTGCAGATGACAATAATGCAAGTAAATAAAAAGTCTAAGTCAACAAATCACACTGATCCGTAGCCGATATAATCTATAAATTATTAAAAGACAATTAAAATCAACATCAGGAGGAATACTACTAATAATCATCTATTTGAAACAGTTTACAGATCTAATCGGACACTGTCAGATATTGGAATTGTTCTTCAATAAGTGTTTGTGTGGACGTTCGTACCAGTCAGTCTGACAGCTGATAAAACTGTTATTATCAGATCATCATCAATAACTGACGCTAAAAGGATGCGAGAAGTTTTCATTTTGGACTTTTGTCTCTTCTGTCCTCGCGTCTCTTCCTCGCATCCCTCTTTCGTGTCCTCGCTGGGTGGAGCTGAGACGCGAGGAGAGGAAGCGAAGTGGAGGAGACGAGGAGAGCAATTTACTGAAAGAAAAGCACCTCATGTTCAGTCAGAAGGTAAAATGGGGCTTCGGCCAAGAAATTAAAAGAGCTTCTTTTAAGTCACGTGGTTGGGAATAAACTGAAGAACAAAAGTGAAACAAAGAGGAGACCTTATAAAAACTCTTTGTCCATCAGTATTTCAGCATCACTCTGTCCAGAGCCACACAAGTGAAGGTAAGGACTTTTTATTATGTCTCTCCTCAAATATGGGAGTAAAATATGTTCCTGTGACAGTGAAAACAAAATGCCATTTGTTAGTTGTGGGTAGTGTTTGACTCTTTTTTATTTCTCTGGTTTGATTTAATGTCTGTCCCTTTATGAAGTTTACACTACACAAAAGCTCACTTTTAGCACAACCGGTCTCATACAGGCATGGGCGTAGTGGACGCGGGGTACGCGGGGGACATGTCCCCCCACTTCCCGTATCTGTGCCCTCTGTCCCCCGCACTTTTTACAGCCATTACAACCGCTCAATTCATTTTTAACATGTGGAAACGCGTTTTTCCGAGCCGCCTTTAAACGCATCATGAGCAGGCGGAGCTAAGGCGGCTGTCACTGCCCGATTTCCATATAATGTGAGATTAATATTGGATATGCTAGACTACCAATCGCTTATTGATTCAGAAAGTCTCATTCTTTTCATAGACTTTTTCAAAGCATTTGATTCTGTAGAGCACTCCTTAGTGATTCAGACGCTAAAAAAATTTGGATTTGGTGAAAAGTTTTGTAAAGTGATTGAAATGTTTTATAAAGAAATAATCAGTTACGTTTCTCTTAATCCAGGAATGACCCCTAGAATAAATATCTCTGGCGGGATCAGACAAGGCTGTCCTATATCACCAAAACTCTTCATTTTATGCACACAGATATTGGCTTATCTGATTGTAAATAACCAGGAATTTAAAGGGACTAATATTTTTGATTATGAATTTCGCATTAGTCAATTCGCGGATGATACGGTTTTCTTCTTAAAGGACAAATCAGTAGTCTGTAAAGCATTGAACATTATCTCTCTTTTTTCCAAAGCATCTGGTTTGAATATAAATCTAAAGAAAAGCGAAATACTACCTCTATATCCTTGTACAGATACACAAATAATGTCCATCCCTGTTAAAGCTGAAGTTAAATATTTAGGCATAAAATTAATAAAAGAGATTTAAAAAAAAGGGTGGAAAAGAATATGAATGAAAAAATAGAAAATATGAAAAAAACCTTATATCACTGGCTAATGAGAGATTTATCCATTTTTGGTCGAAACCTATTATCCAAGTCTGAGGGGATATCAAAATTGATTTATCCATGTTACTCGATGTATGTGACTCCTAAAAACATCAAAAAGGCAAACTCTATAATATACAACTTTATATGGAGAAACAAAATGCACTATGTTAAAAAATCACAACTGGTTAAGGATTATAAAAAAGGAGGTTTGAAAACACTGGACTTTGAATCAATGATAGGAGTCTTTAAAATAAACTGGATAAAAGCTTTTATGTCACAGACGGAATCAATTTGGTTTCACATCCCCAGAAGTATTTTTAAGAAAATTGGAGGGCTGGATTTTGTGTTAAAATGTGATTTTGAAACTACGAAACTGCCTGTGAAGTTATCTGAATTTCATAAACAAGTATTGTACTATTGGAAGATGATATTTTCCCATAATTTTACTCCACATGGCTCCACATTGTGGAATAACAGAACAATTACGATAAATAGGAAAACTGTATTCAAACAGGACTGGTTCGATAAAAAGGTGATTTTTGTTATAGATCTAATGGATGACCATGGAAATTTCTTACATTTTAATACCTTTAAAGAAAAATTTGATGTTCAATGTTCTTATAGAGAATTCAGCAAAATATGCAAAGCAATACCTCTTGCTCTGGTACATTTAATACAAAACACACTCTCTCAATCAAGAAGACAAGCGGTCATGCCAGAATTAAAAATTGATCAATTGCATATTAGTGATAGAAAATGTAACAACCAATTTATTGGGAAAGCTTTCAAGTGTAAAACTTTTCATGATTATACTAGAACTGCAAAAATCAAAATAAACAATGATTTATGTAGCACAGATAAATACTTCAAATATTTAAAATGGCCAATTCCGCCAAAAGCAAAAGAAGTACAATATAAAATTATTAATAGTTATTACCCTACAGCAGAAACTCTTAAGAAAAGATTTGGATTTGAGGTTGAAGCTTGCGTTTTCTGTCTTGAGGAACCTGAAACTATTGAACATCTCTTCTATTCATGTGGAGTCACAAGTCAATTTTGGCAGAACCTGCATAATTGGTTAAGTACTACAATAGAGAATATCACACTTTTTGATATGAAT
Organism: Lutjanus argentimaculatus; assembly: GCA_034769285.1. Taxonomy (NCBI): domain Eukaryota; kingdom Metazoa; phylum Chordata; class Actinopteri; order Lutjaniformes; family Lutjanidae; genus Lutjanus; species Lutjanus argentimaculatus. Next base: position 244,759 of record JAWZSL010000044.1, on the reverse strand, counting down.
CAAATCCTAATATACAAGAATGACATTGCCAAAGAAATATCTGACATGATCAATACTATCATGATTATGGGAAAATATCATATACATGCATGTAAATGGAAAAATCAAAGACCTTCACTAATATGTTTTAAAAACGAACTTAAAATCTTTTATTCCTCTCTACTACTTTTAGCTGAAAAATATGGACCAATACAAAAAACTGTGCAGTAATTTGTCACAATTTTTAATGCTTTAACTGAATGAAATGTCAATGTCTCAATAACACGCTGATGTGTCCTTGGGCATCATTTTCGAGTGGTTGAGGTGTGAATGGTGTGGTGGGAGGGGTTGTCTCGTTGCAAAAGAGGGATGCCTGTATTATTTAGTTATTATTTATTTTATTTTCTAACATGTCATAGCATATATCTATATTTTTATTGGAATTTATGTTTATATATATCCACTTAATTTACTGAGATGATACTCTTGATGTTTTTTTTTCCTGTGCCTTGCACGAGTTTATGTTTCTGTAAGAATGCAAAGTGGAGATTCCTACTTGAATTTGTAATTATTGTATTGTTCAATAAAGTTGGAAAAAACAAAACAAAAACTGCCCGATTTCCGGAGCTGCCCGATTTGCAGTATGGCCCGTGTGCGCATGTGTCGCATGTGCTGCCATCTTGTACAGCAACTCTACTTAGACAAACTTCATTCCGTCGCTGCCCGATTTACAGTATGGCCCGTGTACGCATGCGCAAATGTGCTGCCATCTCGTACGGCAACTCTACTTAGACAAACTTCATTCCGTCACTTACCGTACGGCTTTATTAATTGTATGAATTATGAACTGAACTAAATTGAGATACCCTTGGATATTATTTTTCTGTATATTAGTGTATATTTGTAAATATGGTGTGCTGTGTTGAGTGTTGTGCTGTGTGCTGTCTGTAATGAAAAAAAAAAATTAAATAAAAAAAAAAAAAAATTACCGTACGGCTTGTTCGCGTGCTTTCGGACAAATTTCAGTGCACTTGCTAAGTTGATGAAAGAAGCATGAAAACTTTTCAATACTACCACCACCTCAGAGATTATATCTCCAACGGTGTATTTCACCCGACTTTGTCAAGCAGGGAGCGAGACGATATGCGCCGGGTTTCATCCTGCTTTGTTATTAAAGGTATTTTCTTTATTTTATTGAACACACAACAGAACAAACAGTAAGACCCAGTGGTGGAAAGAGTACTGAAAATCTCTACCCAAGTTAAAGTATTGTTACATTGCTAAAATATTACTCAGTTACAAGTAAAAGTACTGGTGTTAGAAAAATACTTAAGTAAAAGTATTCGTCAAAAAAGTAGTAAAGTAGAGTATTAGTTACTTTTAACCAATGATGTCACCATGACCTCTCCAGACTAGGGTTACAAACTTTGTGTATTTTACTTTACCAATAGTTAAAAACACTAACAATCAATTAATCATTAATAATTGATAAGATACAAAACAAGTGTTTTTTCCCTCATTTTGTTTGTTTGTTTGTTTTTTTCTCATTTTAAGTTTTTATTTCCTTATTCAATAAATGTCTCCGCCAGACAAAACCAAGTTAGATGAGGTGCAGTTACTGCCACGATTATTGATTATATTATATACTTAATTATATATTTAATATATAGTTTATTTAATATCCATAAGTACATTTCTAACTGTTTAAGTTCTTAACACAAAATCAATTGAAGATCAATCATTGACATCCTTTTTTTGTTCTGTTTAGTTTTTCGTCCATATATCCTGGTTTTCAATGGTCAGTTTGTGATCAGATCACCTTATTGGCTACAGAAATGCAGATGAAAGGTTTGAATATTAATTAAAATTGTACTCAGTACTCAACCATGATTTTAAAAGTAACTAAGTAGATTAATGAGTACTTAAGTAAAAGTAAAAGTACAGACTTGAAAATCTACTCATAAAAGTACAAGTATCCCAAAAAACTACTTAATTACAGTAACCTGAGTATTTGTAATTAATTACTTCCACCCCTGTTAAGACCATAACATTACACTACACATCCCACACAACGCACATTTGCTTACACCACCTCATAATGTGGACTTTACTGTGAACTTGCCAGCAGATATTCTGTCATATATTTGCACTTTGCTAATTTTGCTTATTATTTATTTTGATTTTTGCGTTATAGGCTATAGGCTAGCTGATGTTGTTAGTTAGTTGTTACTGTTGAGGTCGTTGGCGACTAAGTTCTTTATTTTTTTGTAGATGGCCGGTTGTTTTACATCGGGCCAAAGAAACAATATATGCGCATGGTAGTCTTGAGTGAGCAGGAAAAGAGGTCTGCCCTCCAAAAGTGCCACAATAACCCTGGAACTGGCAACCATAATGGCATGAGAGGTACAAGAGACAGGGTTATTGCAGGCTACTTATGGTCCGGTCTCAAGAAAGATGTGACTGAATGGGTAAGTTATGTTGTTGTTGTTCAATAATTACAAGACAATAATTCAGTATATAATTATGAAAGAAAATTAACAATTTATTATTAACTCTTGTCTCAGGTGAGATGCTGTCATCGCTGCCAATTAAATGACCCCATGAAGACACAGGCACCAGTCTTGCATTCTATCAAGGTACAATATTGCATGCTGAAGTTTTGCTGAACAAAGTGAAATGTGATTGAAGAAATTAATTATTTTCTCAGGTTAATGCAGCTTGGGAGGTTGTGCTCTTGGACCTTATTGGTCCACTTCGTGTAACAAGCAGAGGGAACCAGTATGTAATGACCATGACTGACCTGCTCACGAAGTGGGTTACCGCTGAGGCACTCACTAGTAAGAATGCACCTGAAGTGTCTGCAGCCATTGTGGGGAAGATGTATACATTTGGCATGGTCAGGAAGATCATTACTGACCAAGGCAAGGAGTTCGTCAATGAGGTACCATTAAAAACATGCTCTCTGCCTAAAAATCAAAACAATGCTTTTAAAGGCGTACCTTGTTATTTTTAAAATAGGTAAAAAAAATGTTGCATCCATCTTTACTTGTTTATTGTCACATATTATTAGATTTTTAACACATTTACAGCTCTTTTTTGTCTTGGTACTTGTATTTATTTCCACATAAAATGAATCATTGTCAGAACCACTGTAACCATTCCTGTTACTGGATCATCCACAGCTAAATGAAATGAAAATCTTTGCGACACTCAGAATTAAACATTCGGTCTCCAGTGCATATCACCCACAGACAAATGGGCAGGTAATGAATTTCATATGTAATTACGTACTTCTTTTGTGACTTTTGAAAGAAAAAAAGATTGTTGAATATATTTCTGGACTATTTTGATATGTTAAGGATGAAAGAACAAATCAAAATATAAAGCAGGCTTTGAGGAAATACGTCAACGATAACCATGACGATTGGGACCTCCACCTACCTGCAGTTGTGTATGGAATCAACACAGCTTTGCAGGTGGGTTTTCCTCTTGGTTTGTCATCTAATAATGTTTTTTATTTTTACCTGATGGACATTTAATGCTGAACCTTTTTGGATCCAGGCCTCCACAAAGCATACTCCATATTTTCTCATGTTCAACCGGCATCCTCACTTACCTGAGGTAATGAACGCCTGTCCCATGGGAGACACTTTTGAGGTTGGTGATCCAGATGACGGCATCGACACCAGAGTGGCGGAAATGAAGGTGTTGCACGACAAGGTCAGTGCCTTTTCAATACAGCAGACATTGGGTGACGAATATGAGAGAATTTTCAATTTAATTTACTCTGTATTTGTAGGTTCTTGGCAACATCGAAAGTGCACAGGCCAGACAAAAGAAATCTTTCGAGTCTCGAAAGAGAAAGTCTGTGCGTGTGTGCTCCATCAGTGTCGGTGATGATGTCCTCATCTCGGACATTCCGAGCAAGAGGTGTCGCAAGGAAGCTCTGGAAAGCCATCACAAAGGACCATTTACTGTTGCCAGCATCACCACAAAAGGTGTGGCCACTGTGGTGAAAGACAAGGGGCAACGGCAACAGCTAAATGTCTCACGGCTAAGGCCGTACTACAGATCGGAAAGTAAGGGTCTCACCTAAGCCGCTTACCTATTCAAATGTTGTTCCCGCTATCAAGGCTGCTGTGGTGCGAGTTACAGGAATTCTTAGATTTGACATTCCTATTATTCATAACAGATTCAAATATTTTTTTTTGTGTTATCAGATCATCGACCCAGTAAGGTGGCACTCCATCATGACCACCCGTATATGACATCTGGACAAGACCATCTGTACGCTTGCCCAGGAGACAGATGGGAGAAGGGTTTGGGTCCTCTTCAGGATAAACTGGTAAGTGACATGTCCATCTAATCATAATCATATTGATGATTGGATAAAGCCAATTCATTGTGGTTAGGATGAGAGGGGGTATACAGTTACAGATAGTTATAGATAGCCTTTATTGTCCCATGAGGAAATTCGTTTTCAGTCTGTCACCACCAGCAACCATCAATCACCAACATTGATAAGGACACACCATAATTAATAATTTAAAAAAAAGTGTTTGAATATGTCATGGCATAATACTAATTTTGCATTTTAGCTGAAATACGTCCTGGACACCAGTGGTCCTGAGGGGGAGTTGATAGTCCGAGATGGAGATGTCTGCCTCATCCGTGAAGAATTCTGGAGTTTGGGGTTAAGCCGGTGCATGGATTCCAATGTGAGTGTATTCATGATGCTGTACCTTCACTCACTTAGATTGGAAAAAAAAAACCTTGCAGTTGATGTGCTGAAATAACTAATTACTTATTTCAATTAATTAATTTTAGATCGGAAATACATGCCTGAGAATTGTGTGGGAGTCTGCTCAGAGACATGTAATTTGTTTTAGTCCCAACTTCAAATTTTCAGGTTAATTTCTGTGTGGGTTCATTTGTATAGAAGTAATGATCAATACTGCTTTGAAAGGGGAAAAGATGTTCACATTGTGGACATGTTTGAGGTTCTCACCATGTTGGAAAACCACCAACATGGACCCTCTTGTTGGCCTGCCGGTGAGTTCTTGTGCAATACTCATATTTTTGTACATAAATACATTTAATTACAAATATGTGTGTTTATATTCCAATAATACTAGGACAACATGAGATCAAAGGACGCCATCTTGTTTCCTGCATGGAGCAGACAACAAGATCGAGGGGATCACTACTTGCTCTGTGTTGAGTGACAGTTGATACATTCAGACACGTTCAATTTCTGCCAATTGTGCTATAACAAAGTTATACACTTGATATGTTGGCACTGCAGTCACGTAGAAATGTTTTTGTTACAGGTGATATTGGTAGCAGAAAAGCAGATCCTTTTTTTGGACTCTCTTCTCCCTGGTGGTTTTGGAGATGAGGCGTACAGAGCCATATTCAGGTCCAGGAATAAGAGAAATAGTTGGCCCTGTTCTGTGGCCCATACAAAGTTTTTGAGTTATTTAGACTGTTGCTGTTAATGTGTAACAGTTGCATGTATTATGAGAAGCCTCGTTCTATGGCTACAGGTTTTAATGTAAGCCTCGTTCTACAGCTTTTAATGTAGGCCTCGTTCTACAGCTTTTAATGTAAGCCTCGTTCTACAGCTTTTAATGTAAGCCTCGTTTATGCTACAGGTTTAATGTAAGCCTCGTTCTATGGCTACAGGTTTTAATGTAAGCCTCGTTCTATGGCCAAAGATTTTAATGCAAGTCCTGCACAGGTAAGGTTTGGCCTAGGAATAGGGATGTACTTGTGCTGCTCTACAGGGTTATGTTGATTTATGCACAGCAGAGATTCTTTGTGCTTTTTAGACAAATAGCACATCACATTGACCCAGGACCTTGGACAGAGAAAACAGGCAGTGACTTTGAGGTAAATACTTTAAAAGTGTCATGTTGACAGTAAGCCTGCAACAATACACGTATTCGTATCGTACCGCTAAATACAATAGTCTCCGAACCGAACAATACGCAATATTATTTATTAATTTTATCAACTTCTGAGGATGCCCTCTGTGCTGAAAGCTCAGTGGATCTGTGCTCGACAACGCTGCCTGCATTGTTGAGCACATGTGTTAGAAAGTTTTGAATGTTTCAAAATATTAATGTTTCAAAAATTGTTACAAAAATATTGGTAGTTTTAATAAACTGCAAGTAAAAAGGCATGGAAATTTATCTTTTTTTGTATCGAAAAACTACCGAACTGTGACACTAAAATATTGAACCAAACTGAACCGAACCGTGAATTTTGTGTATTGTTGCACCCCTAGTTGACAGTGTCATATTAATGTACATACTCATAGTTTTCCTCAGATCACTTTTGTCAGTGACATTTAGAGACCACAACAGATATAGACAAAAGTAACATGTAATTGAATTCATGCTAGCCTCATTGCCGTCAGTGATTCTCCCGCCGCCTCTCCAGTCTCCGCAGATGAGCCTGCCGTGCCAATCGAGACCCAACGTGGACGTAAACGGACCAGGACTCCCGCCGCACCTCGCCCAAAGAGGAGAGGGCCTTCAGTGAGGCCTTCATCATCGTCCGCCCGAGCTGCTCCTCCTGCCGCTGCTCCTCCTGCTGCTGCTGCTCCTCCTGCCGCCGCTGCCGCTGCTTCCTCTGCCACCGCTGCCGCTGCTCCCCCCGCTGTCGCTGCTTCTGCCGCTTCTTCCTCTCTGCTTCAGGACGCCCTGATGTCTAGCATCAGTCGTTGGCGAGATCAGTCCAGGCCATCGATGCTCGCCTTCAGTCTCTCGAAAGCGCCCCAGCTTTGGTGCCTCACTCCAGCCTCTTCCCTCTCCCCTCCGTTAGCGCATCAGCGGCGCCTCTCGCCCACACTCTGGCATCCGCTGTCCCTGCGCCCCTGCTAGGTAGGCCTTATATTTCGTCAGCGGCCAACATTTCTCCCCGTTTAAGGCAAAAAATCCTGCAAGGCAAACACATCAACCTGGTTAGTCTTATTCTCCCCTCTCCCGAATGCGATAAAAAAGTGTCTTCGTCCGAGGACATGACCGCCATTTTCAAAAATGCCGACCCCGCCTAGCAAGAGATCTCTCAATCGGCGAATTTCTAGTAGCATTCGGGATCTACAGAGATGTCATCTGTTCCGTCTATCCCGATCGAAGAGTTGAGCTAGATGCATATCTCGCGCTGATTGGAGATCTCAGTCTTAGATATGGTAAAAACTTATTCTACCAATACCACAAGACATCTCCAACAAGGCAGCCTTATACATCTCCCAGTCAAACACGCGCCTAAACTGGTCAGTTCTGGATTCAGAAATTCTCATCATGCTCATCGGGGGTTCGCATGCAGTTTCCTGCCACACATGCGGTAACGTAGGGCATCCAGACTCGCTGTGCCCACAGATACCTCTCTTGCCAGCAGCTCAGACAGCGAGGCCAGCATTTCCCCCCTCCCTCCACCTCGCCCCACGACTGACAGCTGCGGTAGAAAGGTGGAGTTGTTTAATCACACCCCATATGCAATAATTTCAATGAGAATGTCTGTACTTACCCAGGCTGCGTCTTTCTCCACATCTGCAGCGCGTGCAAGGATGCGCACCCCAGGTCAGTGTGCCCCCGACGTCTGATTCCTGCCCGCCTGGCTCGTGCTCGTCAGGCGAGCCGCCGCAGCTCAAACACCTCCTAAAAGCTCATCCATCAACTCCAATAAACGTTCAAGCTCTGGCTTCAGAACTGTCAGCTCATCCAGACTCTGTTTTCACGAATCATCTGCTTACTGGTCTTTCTCAAGGTTTTCGGGTGGGGGTCATCTCCTCCCCGGACTCTAGTTATGTGTCAAAAAATCTCCAGTCCGCCATCAATGATCCAGAGTCAGTCTCTCAGTTACTAGGGAAAGAGCTTAATAAAGGTTACCTAATTGGCCCCTTCGACTCCCCTCCTTTTTCAGTGTTTTGCACTAGCCCCGTAGGCATTGCCACTAGAAAATACTCCGGGAAGAAAAGGTTAATTTTCGATTTGTCTGCGCCTCGTTCGGGCCCCGTCATGAGCATAAATAGCCTCATTCCTCCCGCGCCGTTCTCACTCCATTACGCATCTGTGGATAACGCAATAAAGCTGATCAAACTAGCTGGTCAAGGTGCCTGGTTATCAAAAGCCGACATTACCGATGCCTTCAAAATCGTACCCATCCATCCATCTCAATGGCATCTATTTGGCATAAAGTGGGAGTCGAAATTCTATTTTGCTGTCAGACTCACTTTCGGCTGTAGGAGTAGCCCCTGCATTTTTAACACGGTGTTGGAGGCTCTCTGCTGGATCCTGCTCAATAACGTTCGAATTCCAGCAGTGCTCCATCTCCTCTATGATTTCCTGCTTATCGATTCCCTGAGTGATAGCTCCGGCTCCTCTCTGTCCAAATTAAAACACCTGTTCTGCCAGCTCGGCGTGCCTCTCTCCGAAGAGAAAACGGTCGGCCCAGCGACATCGTTAGAGTTTTTAGGCATCACTCTCGACACAGTAGAGATGAAAGCTTCTCTCCCAGATGAGAAACTTAAAAGAATCCACAAAATCAGCCAGTCGTTCACATCAGCTGTTCACATTACAAAGCAGCAGTTGCTGTCTCTGTTAGGTCACCTCAACTTCGCGATGCGCTGTCATCCCACAAGGCCGCTCGTTCATCTCCAGGCTGCTCGATCTGGCCTCCTCTGTTCCAAATCTGCATGACCTAATATCCTTAGATGAAGGCTGCCGCTCCGATCTCAAATTCTGGTCGTTGTTGTTAGATCAGTGGAACGGCGTATCTTTTTTCTGTGACGACATTGTGCACTCCTCCGCCTCCTTTCAATTCTACACGGATGCGGCTCCATCCGTGGGTTTTGGGTTTTTTTTCCAAGGCCAGTGGTTCGCCAGCCACTGGCCTCCTGCATTCTCGGAGCTAGATTTCTCTTCTGCCCTTCACGAAATCTATCCCATCGCAGTCACCTGCCACGTCTGGGGTCCCCTCTGGCAACGCAAAAGAATCGCTGTGCTCTGTCGTCGTCAACATCATTAACAAAGGTTGCTCCTCCTGCCAAGCAATAATGCCATTCATGAGACGCATCACCTAGTTAGCAGTCAAATACAACTTCATCATCACCGCGCGTCACGTGCCGGGTTATACTAACGTTATCGCTGACTCTCTGTCCCGTTTCAAATTTCAGGTTTTCCGGAGTCACTGTCCGAACGCCAGCTATCATCCCACACCTGTCCCTCCTCTCAACGAGCTAGCTCTGTACTAGAACATGCGCAGCTGCGTAATTATCTAGAATCAGCCAGGTTTTATATGAGGAAAGGGTTAGCAGCTTCCACTCTAAAATCTTATGATTTTGCCTGGATTACTTTTGCTACATTCTGTGCCTCTCTCAACATTGCTCTAAAACCTGTCCTCATTAAAAACATCTGTGCTTTCATCTCCTACTGTACAGACGTCCGTCACCTTAAGCCTCAGTACATCCGCAGCATGCTTGCTGGGATCCAATTTAATGTCAGGTGTTTCGATCCCTCTTTCCCCAGTCTCTTTTCTAACCCATCAGTAAAGTTATTAATGAAAGGGATTTCTAAATGCTTCCCTCCCGTGCACGACAACAGGCGCCCCATCACTCTTTCCATATTGCACAACATGATATCCATTCTTCGCAGGGGTTTGTTTTCCTCTTATGTAGATACTCTGCTCATAAACGTGTTTCTGCTAGCTTTTTACGGGTTTTTGAGGATCAGCGAATTTACTTCCTCCTCTAATGTGTTCAATGCTGATAAAGACATATCCTTTTCTGATTTGACCTTCCACCCTAGCCATTATAATTTGTTTCTCAAGCATTCCAAGGCAAAAGGGGCATGCTCCATCGTCATTGCTCGCACTGATTCTCCCTTTTGTCCCTATAAGGCCATGATTAGGTATTTACGCCTTAGATCCTCCCTTAACCCCTCTCCTCTCTTTTTAACCCGGACAATCATCCGATGTCAAAAAAACTGGTTCATTCATCATTTTAAAAAAGTTCTCCTTCAGTGCGGCCTCTCACCCCAACTATATTCAGGGCATTCATTCAGGATAGGTGCTGCCACGTCAGCCGCCATGCAAGGCGTCTCCTCAGCTTCCCTTCAGCAATTGGGTCGCTGGTCCTCCTCTGCATACTCCTCCTACATCCGTCCAGACTCCGCCTCCATATTAGCGGCCCAAAGATCTCTGAAACCGTGATCCAAATAAGTCAAGCAACTCTCTGGTGGTGGTTTTCTAGAGCTTTCGATTTCATCATGTCTGTCTCATATCTGTCTCTCCTGCATCATTCTGGCCATCTCCCCTGCTTCTGTAAGCTTCTCTCTGTTTCATTAGCATCCTATCCCATTGCCCTCGCATGGGCGTGCCTGCATCAGCATTAGCATCTTAGCTCATTGCCCTAGCATGGCGTGCCTGCATCACATTTAGCATCTTAGCGCATTGCCCTAGCATGGGCGTGCCCGCATCATCATTAGCATCTTAGCGCATTGCCCTAGCATGGGCGTGCACCCATCATCATTAGCATCTTAGCGCACTGCCCTAGCATGGGCGTGCCCTCATCATCATTAGCATCTTATCGCATTGCCCTAGCATGGGCATGCCCACATCATCATAGTATCTTATCATATTGCCCTAGCATGGGCTTTCCGCATCTCAATAAGCATCTATGGCTATGGCATCATGTAGCCTTCTCTCATCTCCTTCTCATCGCCTTCTCTCTCTCTTTCTTCCTCTCCCTCTTCTTTCTCTCATCTCTCTCTCTCTCTCTCTCCATAATCACGTCGCGCTCTGACCCCTCCTTCTCTTGCATTCTATCACATCGCTATGGGCTCTATCACATGTTGCATTTCGTTGTCTCCTTGATTATGCTATGTATGAAGTTCATAATTCCTTTTGCTTTCCTCTGCCGATTTAGTCCTTTTTTAAGTCTTCTCTGCATCTGAAGCATCTAATTCATATATCCGTTCCCTGAGATGATCTTCTCTGTGGGGTCTAAGCGCCAAAGACTGTTTCTGTGCACAATAAATTTGTTCTCACTTCACACTTGTATTCTCTCTCATTCTCTAGTCTATCCTGATTGAAATGAAGCTTAGCGGAAATTCAGTCAGGAAGACTATCTTCTTCGCGCATGCTTTCTAAGTCTCAACCTATTCCCTGCTTTACTATGCTCCACTCCCATTCATCCTTTCATCCAATCACTCTCTGCCACCCTCTCTCCCTTAACCAATCAGTCATCAGCTGTCATATTTAAAAGGGCTCTCTCTCTCCACTGTCATCCAGCTGTCATTCTGCCGCAAATTCGTCAGCCCACCTCCACCCCTTCACCACCTCAGCAGGATCCCGGCCATCCTCCATCTACCTCCACCAAGTGTACATCTCGAAGCATCTCCCTCTTCACCACCACCAGTGTCTAGGCCCCGGGGGAAGTCTTCTCTGCATCTGAAGCATCTAATTCATATATCCGTTTCCTGAGATGATCTTCTCTGTGGGGTCTAAGCGCCAAAGACTGTTTCTGTGCACAATAAATTTGTTCTCACTTCACACTTGTATTCTCTCTCATTCTCTAGTCTATCCTGATTGAATTCCAAATTGGTCTGAAGCACCTCCTACGTCCTCCCTCTTAACTTCCTCAGCTGATTTCTTTTTAGACAAGCATACAGGTGGAGAGGGTTTTATAGGTGAACATGTAGTTTAGTCCTGATCACAGCCCTGCAAACGCAGATTAGAGAATGTCTTCACAGTTTCCTGTCCGTGTGTCTGTGAACAGATGAGAGGTTTGAACAGGAGACACCAGGATGCTCAGATTACTGAACAAACCCAAACATGAGAGGAGCTTTTCATCTTTTCTTTTCTCTCTTTGAATGCTGGTGTGTTTTACAGTTGTGTTATTGTGTGACAATGAACTGATTTGTATATATTCTAAATTATTTCCAGGTCTTTGCAGCTTTTCAATCTTTATGACCAAATATAAATTGTTGTTCTATTTTTCTGCACTGAATGTGAATATTTCAAGAGAAGTGCGCTCGAGTGTAGTTTTTATGGGCTCCCACAGTCTTCACTGACTGCTTTTAGTTGCTTTTAGTGGCTGACAGGTGCTTTTCAATTAGTATTGTATGTGTAACTTGCATATACACACATAGGTAAACCCTGCATATGATACTTTCATTTATTTAAAAAATGATAACACTAATATGGAGCTTGCAATTAACGCTGTTTGCGGTTTCTGTATTAGCAACTACTTAGTAATGATTTCCACCTTGCTGCTGACATCACTACCAGAGATGTATTAAATGTTGACAGGTGACAGGACAGGAGCCACTTTGCGGTGATTTGGTTTTGATTTGATTTTCACGTCTTCATCCTGATGAAAAGCTACTGCTGTCAACACTGTATCAGATCATTTACACAAAACAACTAAATTATTTCAGCATCAGTCAGATGAACTCCACCACACAATTTTAATATGCTCTATGTCAACATAGTATCAAGTGGCTTATTAAAGGTCCCCACAGGGTCCCTCTGTAAGACATAATTAGGTCAAGTCCAGAAGCCACCTTAAAGGGACAGCTCAGATGATTCAGAGTGTGGTTATATGAGGTACTTCTCCATAGTCAGTGTGTTACCTGCAGTAGATGGAGGCTGACACACCCCGGTTATGAGAAGCAGCTGGAGTACTGCTGTAGGAGGCTAAACAATGTACTGCTGTGGACAGGGCCGGCAACAACACGGCTTTTAGACACCTAAAAAAATCTGTCTGACAGACTTTTCTGAGGGGAAACAGCTGTTATATAAGTCAAATATCACTCTTTGCAAAGCCACTGAACTTTGCTGGAATTGCAGTTGCTGGTCCACCGCTGCCTGGACCTGTTCGTTTTTTTGTGTTACTGTGTGACCTTTGATGAGAACACGCTCAGATTGTAAAAGACAAGACCACAGAAGATCAGCACCCATGGGATCAACAATGGGACAGGAATCACTTACCTGAAGACTGCAGAGACCAGCAGCAGAGGATGTTTTTTGCTTTTGTCTTCTTGAAGACAAATTTTAACCTGCTGGAGCCTCACGCTGAGAGTCCCTGTTGCACCAAACCACTAACTTCAACTCATTTCATGGAACATTTGAGTTTAATCTTCTTTTCGTCTGTGAACAGCTCAGACGATCACATGGTACTGTACACGCAGTATGTCAGGCAGTGCAGTCGTTTGAGGGGAGAGACTGTACGCAAAGATCTACATTTTCGTTCCCACACAGACTTGGTGATGCAGTGGAAAAATCAAAGCACCTCATTGAAATGTCCAGCTTATGCAGAAACAAACGAGCCTCGTTTGAACAGAAGTCTTGTCAAGCCCTTGGCCTTGCTTTTATGCTGTACATTTTTGGTGAATGTTTATTTTTTTATGGTTGTGTAATTTAGCCAGGGCCGCCCCTGACCAAAATGGGCCCTAAGCAAAAAAAATATTTGGGGCCCCCCGCCCCGAGCCAAAAACAAATGAAATTTTGTTTTCTATCATCTGCTGCTATTCGGTCTACTAAGAATACTATAGAATAATATATCTAAGAAATTCAAAGCATCTACTGTATTATTATCCCTCCTTTATCTATTAGCATAAAGTATCAGTACTGATTAGTTGTTTGTTATATGATCACTTTAAACAGTCTTGTTTGAAGTTTTTATAACCAAACGTTATTACAAAGGGTACAGCAGCAGCTGCGGGCAAGGGCGCAGGAATGAGTTTAACATTGGGGGGGGGGGGGGGCATATCGGTAACCTGACAGATCCGTACTACAAGCAAGTAATCCCATTTTTCCACTTTTTTGTGAACTCTTGTAAAATGTCTAGTGTTATGTTACTCTCTCTTACCTGTTGGTCTGCTCCTGTCTGTCCTTCACTTTGACTCCCTGCCTCAAGCCCTTGATGTCCCTGCATGGCATTAATGTATTTACAACGGACAACATTACATATAGTAATATACAGTATCAGCATTTGACTTACAAAAGCTAAAAAAGTATCTGTTAAGGTTTTTATCATACAGAATGAAGACTTTTAACCACTGATTTGCAGATGTATAGGCTCATACTGTCAACTCTGTTTACAGCATAACCTAACCCTTACAGTAAAAGTTTTCACTAATTTATTCTAAGACCTCACCTCAAGCCCTGTACCATCCTCTCATCCTGTCTCCTGCGTGCTGCTGCATTGCTGCTCCTAAACATACAAAATAGCTTCAGAGATGCACGTCTATACAGCTCCTGAGCATAAAGGTGGCTCATTTTAAAAACTAAACGGGAAAAAAAATCCACTTATCGATCACTATGGAGTAGAATTTCACCATATCAATGTGCAGAACACTAGTGGGGTGTTCTAGTGCAGCTGATAACCTAATCATAACCCAAACCCTTATAGTACTGTGGAAATAATGAAATAATTATTGAAAATGTATCTTTAAAAAAATCAACCTGACATCAGTCCTCACCTGTTCTCCTTTCTGGATCTATTATAATCAATATATGATTTTTAAGCCTTACCTCACAGCCTGAAGCTCCACCTGGCTCTCCTATCTTTTCCTGAATGAATTACAGTTCTTCTCATGATAAAACTCTTTGTGTTTAAAAAGTAATAACGGGCTAATACATATTTCAATAATCAATTTAAGACATCACCTGAGCTTCCTCAGTCTCTCTACCTTTCACTGCTTCACCTGCCTCACTGTAACGTTAGCTACTATCATTCTCCTGATAAGACATTATTGCACATAATATCTAATATAATGTCATACGTGCTGAAATGAGATGACAGGACATTTTGGTTAATGTTGACGTTACTTGGGAACACTGACAAAGTCAGCAGTTAAATAACGGACGAGTGACCATCCCAGGATTGAGATGACTTAACTCAAAAGATATGGTTTCTAAATGTGAACATAAACTAACAACAAGACGTTAAACAAGTATTATTCATGGCAACGTTCCCTACAGACCGCTTTAACTCGTCCAAAAGAGATTCTGTCATCAGACTGTCTGTCGTGAGTGACCAAACTGAGCCGGTGAGGGAGGGGCGGGCGGGCCAGTGACATGACGCTGCGTTGCGCTTTCAAAAGCACGTGAGTTAAAGATTTAAAAATCGAATATTTTTCTCCTCCGCGGTATAATTTTTGGGGCCCCTATTGGATCGCGGGGCCCTACGCACTGTGCGTGTTCTGCGTGTAGGCAGGGGCGGCCCTGAATTTAGCTCTTTGAGCCTGTGTGTGCTCTCTGGTTATGTTACAGCAGCACATAAACACTAAGAACTTCAGTCTGGATATTTTCTTCAGCTCGTATTTAACATTATTAATGTGTATACATGTTCTTGGAGCTACTTACAGCCCTGATTCCAAATAGTTGGGATTCTGTGTTAAACAAATAAAACAGAATGTGATAATCTGGTAATTCTATGACTATTCAAAGACAGTGTTTGACCTCATCGACTTCATTGATTTTTGTAAATAGATACTTATTCTGAATTTGATGCCTGCAGCATGTTTCAAACAAGTTGGTGAAAAGACTGTGAAAGTTGTGACATGCTCAAAAAACACCTGTGTGGATCATTCCACAGGTGAAGTGGTAACAGGTGACAGCATCGTGATTGGATATGAAAGTGGTGTCCTCGAAAGGTTCAGACGATCACAAGCAATGATGGGGCGAGTTTCATTGCTTTGTGAAACACCTTATTGTATAAAGTAAATCACTACATGGGCTCGGGAACACTTTGTAAAACTGTTGTCTGGAAACAGTTCAGCTGCAAATGACTGTGTCCTGTTCTATTTACCTTTCACAGAGTTGCAACTTTTTTGGAATCAGGCCTCTGAATCAGAAGTCACAAAAATGTAAAGTCAAAAGATTGAAAGAAGATCAAGTAACACTAATCAAAGTAGCTGCACAAAGGTCAGTTGGTTCATATCAGGTTTATTTCCATTGAGAAAATAAGGAAAAAAGAAAACTTTGAAATGTTAAAAAACTTATCAAAAGTCAGACTTATGAGATATCAAATCTTTTATTTTACCAACTAGAAACAAGCTATCTTTCATTGTAGACATAACAGATGCATTAATGTAAGTTCTCTCTGATTGAGCACACTGTAAGAAGCACTGGCAAAGTAAATGTCACAATAAAATGACGGTTGTTGAGGTCATGCTGAGGACCTGCTGTAATAGAACCATTATTTTTTGGCATGTCACATTACATGGCGATCACCATGTAATTTTCAGTATCTTTTATGATAAGCATCTTTAACAGTCGATGTCAACAAAACAGCAAACAGAGGAAACAGACAAGAGCAGTTGTGCGACAGTGGTACAGTGGTAATCAGTGGTGGAAAGAGTAATGAAAATCTGTACTCAAGTACAAGAATTGCTAAAATATTATAAGTACAGAGTATTTGTCAGATAAACTACTCAGAGTATTAGTTACTTTTAACTGGTGATGTCACCGTCACCTCTCCAGACTAGGGCTCTAAATTTTGTGTATTTTGCTTTGCCAATAGTTAGAACGCTATCAATTAATCATTAATAACTGATAAGATACAAAACAAGTCCTTTTTTCCCCTGTTTTTTTTCTTTTTATCTCATTTTAGTTTTTATTTCTATATTCAGCAAATGTCTCAGGCAGACAGAAAACAAAATTAGATGATGTGCAGTTGCTGCGAGGACTATTGATTAAATATCCATGAATACATTTTTAACTGGTTAAATTCTTAGCGCAAAATCAAATAAAGATCAATAATTAACATCCTTTTTTGTTTTGTCCTGGTTTTCATTGGCTTGTTTGCTATCAAATCACCTTACTGGCTACAAAAATGCAGATAAAAGGTCTGGATATTAATGAAAATTGTACTTAGTACTCAACTATGATTTTAAAAGTAACTAAGTAGATTACATGGCATAATGAATACTTAAGTACATGTAAAAGTACAGACTTGAAAATCTACTCATAAAAGTACAAGTACCCCAAAAAACTACTTAATTACAGTTATTTGAGTATTTGTAATTAATTACTTCCACCCCATATATGTATGTATGTCGTAAGTCAAACGGAAAAATGAATAAGATTTAAAAAATAAAAATCAACAAAGTATAAGATAAAATTGCTAAGGGGCCTCTTCTGGTAGTCTAATATTTTTTTTAAAATATATAATATTATTAATAGTGTACAGAAGATTGCTGTTTTTTCTCAATGAAGTTTGTCTAAGTAGAGTTGCCGTACAAGATGGCAGCACATTCGTGCATGCGCACACGGGCTATACTGCAAATCGGGCAGTGACGGAATGAGTTTGTCTAAGTAGAGTTGCGTACAAGTGCAGCACGTTCGCGCATGCGCACAGGCCATACTGCAAATCGGGCAGTCTGGAAACGCAGTGACAGCGGCAAACAAACACCGCTGTCGTACGGGAGGCTTCCTTATTCCTACATGATAGAGGATATATTGGCCTATCACAGATAGATATGTATATTTCATTCATTTTTTCATTTATATAGGTCTAGCCCCACACAAACATTAACATCACAGTTATTTAACTGTAGAGGATCATCAACAAAGAGACTCTTACTTTTTACTTAATACAACTGTTATTTTATTTTGATTACATTATTGTTTCTGCTTGGGTCTAAAAGAAATCTAGAACTGATGATATTATTTTGTAATATAGTTAATCAGGAGAGCCTGTAGCCTTTGATTCCCTTAGTTCAAAAGGGAAATACTGACACGGATGTTTAAAGATGTAGTTTATATGTAACTTCAAAGAGACTTTTTGTTTATTTGTTTATTATTTATTTATTTGCAGATATTATTTGACTACTGTATTAGGCAGCAGGCATAGGTCATACCAATTGATTAATTTTGCACATTTTGCTGTCATAGTTGATAAAATAAATGATAAAATAGCTACATCTTAATGTTGAATGACTTTTATTGTTGTGTTTTATTGTGTCACTTTCACCTGTCACTTCTTGCCATTAAATTAAATTATGTGGCTTATTACCCTGTTACCCCTGTTGCCCGCTCTCTCCTTCCATTCAATTTTGGTGCTGATAATTTTAAACAGGAATGGTGTTTTGCAGAACTTTTGGTGTTCAGTGTTGTCATTTGGCACTTAATTATTTGGCTGCTCACCCTGTAGATGCTCCAGGGTCATTCTGTGTCAACTCAACCAGAGTTTGGCAGCTTTAGATTTTAGATTTTGACTTTAGATTTTGATAGTATATCATTTTAAAGAACTAAAGTCGGTTCCCTGGTGCTGTGCTGTTTGTGGTTATGTGGTTCTTTAGCTGCTAAGGGGAGGTGCAATTGAATGCGAGAGGATAATAAATCACTCAATAGACCTCAGAACAATTTGTCCCCCTCACTTCTGAAATGATGGCTACGCCCCTGCATACAGGTCATCATAAAGATCGCTGTTGGAATCAGGTAGAACAATGTGCAGTTCAGCCTCCATGGTGAGAAGGTAATTGTTAACTACTATGTTAACTCGAGTCACAGAATGCTGTAAAACTGTGTGAAGCAGATCTGTCTGAGGATCTGTGGACAGATCTGAGACAAACAGGGCTGGATGGGTTAGTCAGGTATAAGTAGGCTTGTCAGGTGACTGGAGGTGTGGTTGAGACGTGACCCTGCTCCCGAACCTGTTAACTAAATAACGTCATATAAATAAATATTGAGAAGTGTTTGTGTGGAACATGAGTCATTTTTGTATCTGCGTAAAGTATATGTAAAAACACAACAAAAGTGTGAAGGGGTTTTTTTTTTGTCCGTTTGAACAGGTCGTCCCTTTGCACAGCCATTATGTCGAAAATCACTGCTGATAAACTAGCGATTACAGCTGCTGCTCGCCAGTGCTACACTTTAGATCACAAATAAATCCTGGAAGTACAGCCTCACCAACCCCAGGTAACTGCATGTTCCCCTATTTTAGAAACAGTTTTCCATAAATACACACAATTTATTCACAAATTATCCATATTTTTCTTCTGTTTCTAGTGTGTTCATTTACAGTGGTTTCTGTGCCAAATCTTTGCCGCTGACCCGACCTATTTGAAACTGGAGATGTGCTGTTCGCCAAGACTCCCTGTGCTGCTCGAGGAGCTGTTGGCGTCTTCACTTACATCTACTCAACAGACATACGAAGGAGGCCACTGAGAAAATGGCTGTCATGTTCTCTGTGCCCTATGATTTTAACCTGTACTCCAACTGGTACGCAGTGGGAGTCTTTGACAAGAGCAAAGAGTGTAATCATGATCTTTATTATCACATGTACAACAACACAGACAGCTCGTTTGTCAGAGGCAAAGCAGGTGGCTCCTGTTTGAGTTATAAGAATGATCGAGTTAGCATTATGGCATCAATGACTGACTCTAACCAATCTGACATGAAGGTGGAAATGAAAAACAACTGAAACAAGAGTATTGAGAAATGATAAAATGTAGATTCTCCTCCAGGTATCTAAATGGCAAAACCTATTTTATATTATTATTTTGTTTTCAAACATATGAAATGTTTTACTCTAATTTGTTTTAATTTCTAAACTTGCTCTGTGCCAGAAATCACCCTTTTACCAGACAAGAATTCACAACTTCAAACAATTTAAAAATGTGTTAAAAGCCTTCAAAATCTAAAACTAAGAAAACCTACTGATAGCACAGGTATAAAAGTTGTGTCCCAGATTTCTGTCAGCTCTGTCAGATTTTTACAAAAACATGATTTAATTAGGTATTAAAGGTCCCATATTATGCAAAATGCACTTTTTCAAGGTTTTCCAGTGAAAATATGTGTCCCCGGCCTCCCTACAGACTCCCCTGATATGAGAACAGTGCAGTCTCTCCCTCTCTTGCTTGCTCCACCTTTCAGTGAATGCAGGCAAAAACACTCTGTTTGGATTTTTCCCCGCATATGATGTCATATGCGGGGACCCGCCTCCTCTAGGCAAGGAGCTGCCTCCTCTGGGCAGTAAGCCCTGCCTCTGTTGCCACCCCCTGGAAACCTGAAGGTCCCCTCCCGGTCGCCATTTTTTTCCCCCGCTAATGCTGCTCTGGTAAATAAAGATGTTGAAAGCACGAGCAAAGTACGGCAAGTGCTCTGTTGTTGCTGTAGCAACAAGCACAAATGTCTTCATTTACTCCATCATCTCACCCAGAGAAGACTCAATGGATTCATTTTGTTTTTGACGGAAATGTCCCCACAACACTGGGTAAAGTGATATGTGTGTGTGTGTGGACTGCTTCATGAACGAGGGTCAGACTCAGTACAAAGCCGGAGTCACTTCAACACTAAAACGACGGTGGATCAGTGTCCACTGGCTGTGACCTGACTTCAAATGTGGCAGCGCTAAGTTTTATCATGTTTATGCTGCTTTGCTGTGTGTTTAGTCGTATCGATATGGCGTTAGCATCGCGGCTAATATGAGTAGCATCTACTTCATGCTCACGCATGTAATATTGAGGGAGAGTCAAGATAATGTGTGTAAACGTTAAGCCTCATATGAAGCTAATTAACTAAACCGAATAGTAAATTGGATGCTGGTAACTGTTTTTCACATCACTTTTTGTGTGACTTCATGCTGACAGGTTTGTGTTGTCGGCTCTGTTGTTATGGAGTCTCCTCTCTCCTCTGTGATGTTGTGTAACTTAGATTAGCACCAAGCTGCTAAGTTTGTCATACCTGAAATGTGTAGTTACCTGCTGCAGAATCAAGCCCACAAACTTGTATTCAGACTAAACCGGCGTTGTGATTAGGCA
This sequence comes from Lutjanus argentimaculatus, assembly GCA_034769285.1. Taxonomy (NCBI): domain Eukaryota; kingdom Metazoa; phylum Chordata; class Actinopteri; order Lutjaniformes; family Lutjanidae; genus Lutjanus; species Lutjanus argentimaculatus. The sequence continues at coordinate 224,003 of JAWZSL010000044.1, read as the reverse complement.
GGTATGCGGTTGTGTTTATCTGGCTTAGAATGTAAGAACTGAAATGGGTCTGTTTAGTTTGCATTACATTACATTACAAACTCAGTGGGGGGTGCAGGACATGCAGGAGGAGGAGAGGGACGCGTCCATAACGACGACTGTTCTACTTTGATATCAAGTACAATTCATAAAATCATGACTACATGGGTTAACGATTTTTACTCACAAAAAGAACATTGTGTATTGTAACAATGACCATGTCACACACAGTAGCTGTTATTATAAATGTATTAGGCTCATAGCAGTGTATGATGACACATATGGTCTCAGTAGCATTTGACAGACCCTTGGTGTTACAGTTACAGTGTAACAATGAGATAATTGATACCTAATACTTACTGGTTTTGAATTCTGCATTGCAACATATCACATTTATCTTTCATTTCTAAGAATAAATGTTTCCTATGAATTATAGGAATTTAAAAAACAAAAACAAAAAAAAGTCCATAAGAAGGACTGTGAGAAGTATTGATCAGAATTATTCTGTTAAGATAATCATGCTGACAGTTTCATTTAATTGGGTTTATAAATTCATCACACATACTGTCAGTAGTTATTTGTACTATACTGTATTGTAAACATTTTTTTTTTTTTAGCAGCTGCTGCCTTCTACAAGCTGGAGAAGACGCTGACCAACAAGATGGCTGTTAGAAAACTGAGCCCCTCCACCAGACTTCATCTGAGGCTTTCCACAGCATCGTCTTGTTTTACACAAACAATGTTGTTTCCATTTCTTGGAAAGCTGTGCAGGTAACAGAATTGTAGTTATGTTGAACTCTTAAAATATGTACAGTTTGTCATGATTTACATCTTTGATTTTCTCTGTACTGCTGTACTTCCAGACTCTGCCTGGCTGACATGTTTTACAAATGCTGAAAAACCACACGTCACATCTGGTGGAGACCAACTCTTCAAAGTGCAAAGTTCCCAAAGGCCATGAGAGGAGCATGCAGAGCAAAACCAGTGAAGACTGAGACAACATTTTGTAAGTGTTACGTTCTTTTATTTGTCACTAAAATTAAGTCATGTACATGTTGTATTTACAGTTGCACTGTCACATTTTTTGTTGTAAAAGTTTCAACAAAAAAATAGAAAACTATTATTAAAATTATATAAAATACACACACAACTGATATGCACAGTTTTTTTTTTTTTTAAGTCTAAACAAAATCTTTGTGTAATACTGCACAGGGTATGTGGCTGATTTGATGGACCTCATCTTTGAGAAAGTCCTTCTGGACCCAGCACCAGACATGGATGAAGATCCAGAGGACATGAGTGCACAGTATGAGGAGCGAGACGAGGAGGAGGTCGTCACCAGCTGTGTGTCCTGGTTCAACTAAGGGGAGGTCTGAATCCAACATAGCGGCCCTGGGCACCAGAAACATGGTGAGAATCTGAAGAACCAGACTGTGACGAGGAGTGACGAGGAAGCACCAGCTCACAACACTCTGATAGGCTGATACCTGTAACGACTGAAACAAGAGGAAAAGATGTCCAGTTAGCATTGTAGCCTCACAAACATCAATATTTGATATGTCAAACTTTTTTCATTTGGATTCAGCAAATTTCAGTTTTTTACTGTCATGGATAATAGGTACATCATTTGACATGTTATATGTTGTGATATATATGTGATTCAATAAATGCTTCATGGTGTAAAAAATGATCTCCTGTGAATTCATGTTTAATATGCACAGTATCTACTTATTATGGGATGTGTTTCTCCATTCATGATGTTTTGTGAACACTGTAATGTTATGAACCACTGAAGTCATGTAAAGCAAATGCAAAGAATCTGACATATTAACTTCATAAATACAACAGTTACAATAAGTTGTGAAATTTTTTTCTCAGTATTGTGAAATAAACCCTGACAGGCTGATGCAGGACCCCGACAAAGTGGAGTTAATTCATCCTCAAGGAGTTTATTTCACAATACTGATTACTCACTGTACATTATCCTGTTTCATATACAGTAACTTACCATGATAAATACATTTGACACAAAATATTGATTTTAAAATAATTTTGCAGCTCATTCAGAGTCATTCTCATTCTAAGGTCTGTTGTGAGCACATCCAAAAAAATTAGAATAATGTAAATATTTCAACAAAATGTAAGGCCTATGAAATTCAAACCTGACAGGCATTAGACAAGCTGTGGTGGATGAGCAGGAAGCTTTGACAAATTTCAAACACATAATGTTGGAACTTTGTAACAGGTAAACTGTAACAGTGTAGTTTACAAACCACTGCACACAGCCTCGACCTCAGAAAACTGATGATAAAATGATGTTAAATGATGATACTGAAATTTTATGAATACCAAAACAAGCTCAGTTATTATATTAACTGTTTAACTGTTAACACTGTTTTGATGGCATCTCTGCTGAGAATATTGCAGAACAAAAAGAGAATTTATTGTCATCCACGTAACACCTGCACAGGTAAGAGTACTAACATGTCTCACCAGAGACATGACGGTTAACTACATGCACAAAAGACAATGTCACTTATTCGCCAAAATTGTCCCTCAATAATGACCAAGCGGAGTGAGTTACACTTAGCATTAGCTACCGAGCTACATTTTAGCGCTGTATCAACACACACATCGACTAATTGTAACACACCAAAACACACCAAATTGTTGACTTACCATCAGAAATGTCCTGCAGCATCCACAGAGTTTGAACTTCTGCAGGAGCTTCTGTCTGTGTCACATTCTGGATCAAAATCAGACGTTTGAATTTCAGCAGGTCTGAGACCAGCCGTATCCGTGTCCAGCATCAGGGTTGGCCCCTCACGCCCACTTCCTGAGAGGGGCGCGACTGGGCGCGACTAGTCACAGCTCATTTGCATTTAAAGCTACAGGCACAGAAACAGCTCGTTTCTAGAGAGGCTGAAATAGAGGGATTTAGAGGCCTGCTGATCTGTATGATCTGAGTGGTGTTTTATGAAAAAAACTTCAAAAGCATGTTTTGAGGACCTCTGAGACATATAAAAACTTATCAGAAAGGGGCATAATATGAGACCTTTAAAAGAGTCAGCTGTACCCTAAGGACCCCTGTCTCACTCCCTGGTTTAAAAAAGGCAGAACACTGGTAAACTTTCTATTTTTAGACACATTCATTAAATAATATTGTTATCAGATGTGTCTCAGCCATAACATGTCCACATGTCCTCATTAGAAACCAATAGAATATGCCTAATGAGTTTCTCTGACTTTTTTCAGCAGGGATGGCACATGCAGTGTTTTGAACAGGCATCGACACAGTCACCTATAGTCACCGCTGTGAATCTAGGAAAACAACAATATAGAAGCGCAATTTAAAAATAAGCTATATATATCACAGTGATCTGTTGGAACGTTTTTGTGAGGATTTTTCTAACCTCCGACTTCAGAAAGTCAAGAACTGAGATCGCTATCGCAGCTACAGCATAACGGTGAGGAGTATCACAAGTTGATTCAGACTCCAGTTGAGCCGCTAATGTTTTTGTTCCAAAGCTGATCTTTTGCCTATGTTAATGATGTGATTTTGGCAGATCTAAATGATAATAGGCAGAGGATGGCGCCAGTGTTTCCAGAATGCATTTGAAGCTTATTACTCTATGAAAACGTAGAAGCCATGCCAGCGGCACATCTGCCTAATGCTTGGGAATATCAGCAGTTAATTCAGCCACCAGTTAATCCGGAACACCGATCCGGTAGGAGGCTCCTTGCAGCCTGTAGACTCTTGTTGCCCCTTTTATTGCCCTTGTTCACCCACCAACACACATACCACAAAGGACTAAACTGTTAAACTGCTGAAGACTCACAAGGACTATTTTCATAACCTGGACAGGGGTGTATGAGCTTGGGGTGGGATGTCTTTATAGGTTTTGGTTTGTTTTGTGCTTGGGGATGAAGTTAATTGTGAATAATGTGAAAGTCATGTTGAACCATGAACTGTGAAATACCTGCATATATTTACTCATTGTACCTTTAGAAAACCGAATGGCCATTCAAAGAGTGTTATTTATTTTTGTTAAATATTGCTAGGTTGTTTATTGTTTGGTTAAAAGTTTATACATTTATTGTTTTGTTTATTTATTTATTTTTGTTAATTATTCCTAATACATGGTACCATTTATACCAAGCATAACTACTGTCTCCGTGTGATTCACGACTGTCCACTTCCTCCTTGAGCTGAGCTTATGTCTTCTGAACTAGCCCAATTATCCAGCTAAAGTTAACATAATTATCAATTTACCCATCATATATGCTACACATACATTGCTTTTTCTTAGTTTCCTAAGCAATTAACCAAAAAGTGGCTCAATTTAGCTGATGTCACCCTATACTAAATCTTGTGTGAGTCTGCAAAACTTAAAAATGTGAATAAAAGTACCATTTTTTTGAATTGTTAAAACTTCTGGTTTCTGACAATGAACATCTGCACAGAATTAAATACTTGATGGTAGGGCATCATCTGTACATCATACAGAGAGTGGACAGAAGGGAGGAACAAAGACAAAGTATCTGTAAAATAAAACACTTGATGGTACGGTAGGCTTGGGCAAAATCGTATCGCGTGCGATTTATCGTCAAAAAAACTGTTACCGATGAAAATTTGCCACTTTGCGATAATGCGATAAATACCACTTGATGACACATTTTTGTGTGCGACGCCCTCGCCAAAAAAAATCTGTTTAAATCCGAACAACTGTACAGCGCACTGTGTTTTGCACATAGGGGTGTGTACTGAAATTCTGTATTAAACAGCAGAATTATTAAAGACCAGAGTATTGGTAAGCGCCGACATTTGAATTTTTCATGTAATTTATTATCACACGGCTGCAGCGTCTCTCCTCTCTGCATCAGTGCAGCTCCTCCATACGCACACGTACAGTACGCACACACACAGAGGAGGTCAGTGTGTTTCTCTCACCCTGTCTGTCTGATCTGTTGATTTTCTTCATCAGCAGGATGTTTTATAAAGCCAAAGAGCTAAAACCCAACTCGCTTTTTGTTTTTTTTCCACATATAAATTCACCCGCGATTCAGTTTTCACAGCAGCAGAGAAGCTGCATGTGGAGGAGACTTGTTATGACGGAGTTTATTAAAACAATCGAAACTAACGTGATGCTGAATGACATCGACACCAACCAGGTGCACTTATAAGATTAAACAACTGTATAAGGAGGCCTTTAATTAAACAGGAGAGTCTGTGTTTCTCTGTCAGAAACTGTCAGACCTCCTCACAGCAGAGCGAACAGGTGAGGGAGGAGGAGGAGGGCAGATTGATCGTTAATCAGTTGTGGATGCTGTCGTCCTCTCGGACTGATTAAAAGAATAAAAATGCCAAAATTGGTCAAAAACTGTACCTGGGTGTCCGCACAAATAAAGTCTCTGTGTGTGAAACACTGCAGAGTGTAACATCATGCTGTTCACAGTTTGTTGTCATTAGTTTGACCGAGACACAGAGAGGGTCGTGTCTAGAAGGGAACCCTAGACCCGCGAAAGATGGCGCGAGTTTGATATTTTAGTAGAAACAACGGACACAAATCACGCGAGAGTTTTGCAAATCAAGAGTTACCTTCTAGACATTATTTCTGCTGTATTTTATCGTCATATTTATCGTTATCGGCTAAATGCCATAAATTATCGGGATAAATTTTTTTGCCAATTTCGCCCATCCCTATGGTACGGTAAAGACTGGGCATTATAGACAGGGGATACATATTTTGGCAGGCTGAAAATGCAGCCTGACAGAATGTGTATCCCCTTGTGACTCTAACCCCATATAATGGGGGATACATATTTTGACAGACTGCATGTCCAGCCTGGTATAAGCAGTGGCGGATTTAAGAAATTTGGAGCCCAAGGCAAAGGCAGTCATGGGGCCCTCTGAAATGAGAAGACAACACACAAAACAACAGGTCAATTATACAGATACAGACATTTTAACAGAATACACATGCATTATTTGTTTTCCCTTTTGTCCCTCTCTTCCTGTCCCTTTTTCACGTTGTCTCTCAGAGGCAAATACTGCACTTTCTACTCCACTACTGTACATTATTTACGTTGCTGGTTATATATTTCAAACCCTTCCTGCTCAGTGGAAACCATGTACCCCCAAAATGATGATTTAATGCCAATATTTGTGATAAACTGAAAGAGTCTTCCTTTGAGGGGTGACTTCTTAAGCCAAAACTCTTTAAAAAAAATCGTCTTGGGCCAGCTGGAAAATGCATCATGACAAGACTGAAAACAGGCTGCATGTCACAAGAAAGACTAGTGATGCTACAAATATATGACAATTGCTTAAACTGCCCAACAGTAATGAATTCATTTAAAATTAGCTCAACCTTAAACATCTACAGCAGTAAATGATAACACACATTAAAGCAATATTAATACAAAGCTATAACACTGACAGGGATCATTTTAATGTAGAGTGAGTAGTTGTTAATAACTTCCTTAAGTTACATAGTTTCTATTGTTTTGAATGCATAACTTAACACATTAAGGACTAAAAACACCTGCCAAAATTACCTGTAAAACCTATGGGTGATTTTAGAAAGACCCCCCAAAGCCTGAAGTTTTCCTGGAAATTCAACACGAAAAAAAAAAAAAGCCTAAATAATTGATTTCTCATCCTCTGTAGCAAATAGAAACAAAACTCAAAGCTTACTTCAAAATGACCCATAAGCTTTCCCGTCTTCAATGGGATAAAGAAATACTTATCAATATAGGGGGGGAAAAATCACCTCTTCGACAGTTTTGATACTCACTAGTTGTTCATCTCCACATGACGGACCCTCCCCAACAGGTGTCGACAGTGAAGAAGGTAGTCACTTTAGGTAACTTTGAGAGCAGCTTTCTGCTTTCCTCCTTCTTTCTCCTCTTTTCAGCACCGTCTAAAGGAAAGTCATCATTTGCAATGTAAGCAGGAATGTAATATTGTTCGCAGTGGTGCATGCAGTCTAATATACATTTCGAGTCCCGCAGACCTAGATGAAGTGAAACCACCGACCGTGATTTCCTCACAGACTTTTGAATTACATCGTGTTTGGATCTAGTCTCCAAACACTGGAAAAGTAACTAATGAACTAGCCTGCAGAGAGCTTAATAACACCGTCAAATAATAATGAAAACGAGTCCTTCACAAAGAAAGGAAAACATATGATTGCATTCGTGCAATAAACTTCGACAAGCACAGAAGAATGAAAACATTTATTTTAATACATGAGCCATGTAAAACGTTTTGAAGTCTCCTTGACAAAACAACAGTACTCACATGATAAATTATACAATCAACATATTGCTATATTTCATTATTTCATTCAGCGTAGTAACGTCCATCTTTACTCATAGCAAAGTTTGTCGTAGGCAACTGGACTTGATAGAGTCCAGATATCAAGTCCAGTTGCCTACGACAAACTTTGCTATGAATACCATGACCTGGATGACTGAGAACCTTCACAGACACGTCCATCTTTACTGAGTGCAGGCGCGCTCCCGCGGAAGGGGATATGCTTCCTATCGGGGATAAGTACCTTGGCACATCACCGGCATGTTTTAGAGCTCCCCTCAGATGCCCCGTAATTCGAACCATGAACTAAATAAACAGCCTAAACAAATACAACTGGTAAGTAGCCGATATAAATTCTAAGATCTGAAGGAGTATTAAATGATGATTAGAATAGCTGATTATTAGTAGTTTTCTTAGTGATGTTGATTTTAAACAGTTCATAGGTCTAAATGAGTACTGTCAGGTGTTAACATTGTTCTTCAGTAAGTGTTTGTGTGGAGGTTCGTACCAGTCAGTCAGCTGATACAGTTGTTATTATCAGCTCATCATCAATAACTGTCGTCGCTTCAGACTGACGCTAAAAGGAGGCGAGGATTTTTCATCTCGCATCTCCTCCATCCTTGCGTCTCTTCTTCGCATCTCTCTTGCATTGTCCTCGATGGGTGGAGCCAGAGGTGGAGCTAAGACCACTCCTCCACCCGCTTCCTCATGAGAGAGGAAGAGCGTGGACGAATTTCCCGAAAGAAAAACACCCACTGACTCAGCGTATTCACCTGTTCGTAACTCCGGCGGTATTTTTGTTTCAATTTTTGCTCAAGAGCAGTCTGGACAAGAGGTAAGACTTCGCAGTCGAACTTTCTCAGTTCGGTAAAGTTGGAAACGATATTCACAAATTCGGACTTCCGGGATCAACAAGTCTGAGACGAAACGTTGTTCAAACACAAATTATGCCTCTTTCACATCGTAATAACATAGACTACTAGCTACAAGAATCAAAATCTGATTTTTTTTACCAAAACAAGCCGTTCTCCGAGCTGGATAGATAACATTGATCTCTACGGGCAGCCAGCGGCCAGACGAGTGCGCAGGGACCGTCTGCAAATTTCAATTCCAAGAGAAACGCTGCAAACAAAAATCAATAGCTCCACTATTATACAGTATTGCGACTCCAAAATCCCTTCACACATCAACAGTCACCCCGTGGTCATACTACAACAGCTGTTTTGGAAAAATATGCTTTTTTTTATATATAGGCTTATATATAATTTTATTATAATTTTTTTAATTGCAAATAATAATCAATAGTGCCACTATTATACAGTTTGGAGACTCCAAAATTACTCCACACATAAACAGCCTCCCATGGTCATACTACAACAGCTGTTTTGGAGAAAACTGGTTTTGCATAATTTTGGTGATTTTTTATTGCAAATAATAATCAATAGCTCCACTGTTATACATTATGGAGACTCCAAAATCATTCCACACATCAACAGTCACCCCACGATCATACTACAACAGCTGTTTTGGAGAAATATACTTTTTTGTAATATTTATGATTTTTTTTGCAAATAATAACCAATAGCTCCACTGTTATACAGTATGAACAAAGTGTTAGCTGCAATGATTTGCATATATAATATTGGGTTTTTGTAATCATTGCAATACCATTCCTAATTGTCCACAATTTAGAGTATTTATAGACAATTGAATACAATTAAACATCACTCTTACCCAAATAGGATCAGCAGCAGTATTGGGCTGGTTCTCTCTTCCACAGAAGGAGCAGAAGTCCTCCTTTGAAACTGAAAACACATACACACACTGTCACAACAGACCCCAGGCAGTAGAGTTTTGGTGTTTGTCCTGTCTGTTCCTGTTTTATTTTGTCATCCTCCCTCCTGTGTCATGTTTGGTGTCTTTACTTCCTGTTCCCTCCTTTCCCGCTCATGTGATTACCTTCCCCCGCCCTAATGTGTTTCACCTGTGTCTCGTTATCTCCTCTCTCAGTGGGTATATATACCATGTGCTCCCTCCTGTGTTTGCCAGTTCCTATTCGTCTGTTAAGAGATACTTACCACCGTTTCCTTCTGCCTGCCTGCCTGCGATTTATCCTGCCTGCCTGTTTCCTGAGCCTTGCTTCCCCTGCCGGTACCTTTGCCTTTGGACTGCCTTCCTGTGTTCGACCCTGCCTGTTAAGGTAACTCAGTTTTTCGCCTTTCCCTCACATGTGCCTCAGCCTGATTACCTGCCCTACTGCGAATGACCCAGCCTGTCTGCCTGTCTCTAGTTGGTGCCTCTGCCTGTCGGTCTGGAAACCCGGTTTTGGACCTGCCTGTCTGGTTATTTGCCTCACGTCTGTTCTCGCCTGTTTCTGTGGATTTCTGGGTCCCCTGACTACAGCCATCATCATCAGTGTTTTTGTGCTCACTATTAAATCTTTTTGTGAACTTTCCATCTGACTCCTGGTCGTGCATTTGGGTTCTCCTGTCTGAGTTCAGTCGTGCACACACACACACATTTATACACTGTATATGTGGGTAAGTTATTAAATGAATAAGAAGTGGTAAACAGATTCATATATCTAGAAAGATACCAGATGCTTGGAGTATTTCCTCAGCCATTTCTCTTCTAAGTTTTGAAGAGATTTTTTGGAACTCTTGATGTGAAATTGCTTTGGGATGTTCGGGAAGTCCATAACTGTCATCTTGGCCATCTGTGTGGATGGTGAGACAATTGTGTATGAATTAGACATTAAAAAATGTGTAATTTTATCTTTCATCATATATATTCTTTTCATAGCTATGCCTGCTTGCATAAAATCACCTGCATGACAAAATCCCCACAACTCGTGTCATCTTTCTGGTAATTGTGGGCTATCTTGCCAGGCTTCCACTTGATGTCAACCCAGTCCTCCTTTCCGAGTCTGTTCTGTCGCGTCTTGAAAAACTGTCTGTAAAACAAAACAAAAAAAAAAAAAAAAAAATTGAATATCAAGTTTGGTTTACATTTACACTTACTCTTCAGCTCAACTAAGTCTGGGCATTACCTTTTTGTTTTCCCATATTCTATTTAATATTACCCAAATCTGTATGCAGCTTTTCTGGAGTCCTCCAACTCTTTTGTCCCTTCCAGAGGATCAACCACAAATACTTGTTTGACGAGGCATGGAGATACTGTTTGAAAAATAAACATGTCATTAAACCATAACATGTCACCAATCACAACAGGAAAATACAAAATACACATTACGCATATAGTTTTTTTTTCATTAAGTACAGTATGTTGTAGTGTGTTTGGTTATATGAATTTATTCATTCATTTATTCTTATTTATACTAAGGATTATAACTTTTGGAAAAACAACCTATAGGCACATAGCTTATACTCACCACAAACTTCCAGTGAACATTTCTGACATTGACAAAACCAATGGCTCCATCATACTCAACAAATTTGACCTGAAATGTTGTTTTATAGGACAAAGATTAAATTATTCTGTGATATCCGGACAGGAAAGCAATCCTCATGGTGTACATGTTTTTTTTCTCCACAGGAATGAGCAGAAAAGGGTATATTTGAATTTTAGATATTTTCCTTTATCACATCACAAAACACAGTTAAATTCGGTGTAATAGCTGCAGGCTATGATGTTGCTGATAAGGAAGAGCGGGCACACTCAAAAAAAAAAGGAAAAAAAAAAAAGTCTGGAGGTGCTCGGCTATAGACCAACTAAACAAAAAGAAAAAGCCAGCAACACCTCCATATCACTTTTAATGCCTCACTGGTACAGACGAGACCACTTTTGACAGTTGTCTTCCTCAGTGGTTATGGGGGAAAAAATGATATGCATGAGGGTTAAACAGACAACTTGCAGATTCTTTCATGCACATTCAAATTTTTCAGCTCCTTAAGCTTAGATCTCCTGACATCTGTAGTAAGATGATGCAGATGTTTCTTAATATCACATGTCTACACTCATGTTTTCCTGATGGATTCCCTGGGGATGTAGTGGAGAAATGTAAAATAATGATGGTGGAGGCCTTTATAACATCTTTATAACACGTGATAGAGAGTTCCCATTTTTAGTATGTTGTAACATGATGAGGATGCTGGCCCAATTTTGTATCTTTCATACATTCACATAGAAAAGCCTCATACAAAAACAAATCATAAAAGCTGTACTTACATTTTTCAGTCCTTGCCTGGTAATCTGCTCTCTTGTTCCATGTAAAATTACACCAATGATGTAATGGTTCAACAGGAACAGACGCCCAGCAGTATCTTCTGTGTTGAGGACGGCCCTGAAGTAACATTCTATTGCCTAAATTGAAGGGAAATTATATGTCAGTTAATTTTGTGTTTAAATAGTTTTTCTACACTTCAGCTTAGTTTTTCTGGGGTATCTGGGTCAGTTTATGAACTGAAAATGGACTCGGACATCCTTTTAATGTTGCACAAATTGGGAAATTAAATTGGGACAACCAGTGTTTCATATTACTGTAATGGATATTATAAAAATGTAAATATGCCAAATTATAGTCATGGCAAGTTCCCAGGCAGGTTGTTGTAGTAGTAAAAAAGACACATGAGAAACACATAGAAGAACCAGAAGACCAATACAAAGATAGGATGGATGCATCAACAGCTTGAAGATTTTCAGATAATTCTGGAAGATAACATTATGTGAAACTTGCCTCGCCTATGATGAGTTCATCAGGCCTCAAACTGAGGAACTCGCTGTGCCGGAGGTTAAAATGCACCTTCTGCTGCGCATCTCTCAAGACAGCTACAACAACCTCTGTTGGTCGGCCTGTCAGAAGGGCGTCAACCTACAAGGACATGAACAATCAAACTGTAACCACTTCATATAGCTTTCGAAAACTTAATCCATACAATATTTTCAATAATCTGTCAATTTATCTGTCCTTGTGCAGAGAGCTGACATAGAATTGGCTGACCTCATGTAATGGTTTATATTTTTCACATTAATTATAAAAATCTCACAGGGTCAGACACTTTGCTGCTGTTGCTTTCATCGTTACTCTGAGCTGATTTTCCCCTCTTTGGCACTGGGACCTTAGTTGGAGCAGAGTAAAACTTCGAGCTTGCTCCTCCGGGCTTTGCTCCATTTCTCTTTGCCCAACCTTCTTCAGACTGAGAGATATCTTTAATTTTCACTGGTTTCAGTATGTTTTCTGTGAAGTTATGAGAGATTATGTGCTCTCTGTATCTCCCCTGCAGAGAGCTGTACATTTTTCTGACAAAGGTCCCCGGCCTAAGCCGCCACTTTTTTCTTAGGATTGAATTTTTCACAATCCCAAACCACCTCTCCACGTGGCAGTTGGTGTCACGTGATTTGTAGGGCCCAAAGGTGAGACCTTCTTTGTCAACAGCATATCTCTGCAAGTTCCCCAAAAGCAGGCCGCTCCAGAGGGGGAAAATTCCCAGATAATTATCGAACAGCAGGTTAATGATACCTGGGCAGAAGTATGCATTTTCTTCTTCAGGTGTGTGTGAGGGTGAGGCATCGGCTTCATTTTTTTCAAGATCCTGAACCTCCTCGAGGACCTTCTTAAATGCACTTGTGAAAGGTGATCCCCCAACAATTGTGTGGGCGTTTTTCCTTTCCTCCTCGTCTTCTTCAATAAGTAAGGGGCAGTCCTCAAGTTTGACGGCTTGTTCTATATCTGGCATTTTGCACTCCTTTATCAAGTCCTGTACAACTTTAAGATGACTCTGGACTCTCTCTGTACTGTATTTCGCGATGAAAACTTTCCATGTGTTCCTTTTGGAACAGATGTCAAATGCCCTGTCAAGGTAGCTCTTGATGTTCTCCCTATTGAAAGAAAGAAGCACACTTTGAATCAGTGCCCAGCTGTAATTGGTTTCTACCTGATGGATTCTGAGCTTTGTGTATTGTGACAGTTTCCTTAAAAACTGCATGAGCCAGAAGGTTATCGTCGGAACTGAGTGCTCATTGGTCACCATTTCGCACACAGGAAGGGGAGGTAAACTTTGACCACCTCCAGGAAGTGTCAGTGTATAATACAGCACTCTTTTGGTCTGGCCAGGTACTTTAGATACAACATTTCCTGTAGCATCTAAGTATAATGTCACAGGGGTCTTTTTTCTCAGATGTTGGATGAGTATACTGACCCCTGTTTCAGTGTACATGTGCAAACCAAATGGCTCCACTTGGAAATGCTGTATATACCCAGGCATCTGATGAAATGATGAGTCGCATTCCTTGACTATGTTTTTTGTTAAGTAAATCTCCATATATACGCTCCATGCATTCTTTTCCGTTTTTTGACCTCTGACTTGATGACTTTCAGAACATTTTTGTTCAGACACCATGTCATGTTTCCTGAGATTAGTTCTCTTTGTGGTGTCTTCTTAAGTTTAGTATAATAGACTTTGCTCACACCTTTACGGAGAGCTCTGATGATTTTCCCCGTTTTGTTTTGGTGGCTGGCCGAAATTTAGTTTCCCCAGTTTTGTGTGCAATTTTGCCTTTCTGTTTGACAGATATTTTCACAAGATTGTCTCAAATGTTCCTTTTTCTTTGTAAAGCGTATTTTGCGCTGAGGATGGGAATGTGCAGACGCGCTGACATTTAATATGGACTGTTGATTTTACGGCTGTTGTTTTTTTTTACATGTTGGCTTTTAAAGGAAAGAGTACAGCATGGATTTATTTTCCTGAAACTTTTGTACAACACTGTTGTCCATTCTTGCCTTAATTTTGCTGAACCAGGCTTGGGGGCAATACTTCTCCATTTTTTGGAATTAACAGTGATCACAAATTTCTTTGATACCACTGGCATCTTTCTCCATTGTTTTTTTTTTTTTCTTTTCTTCCTCTGTCTCTTCCTCATTTCCTTCCTGCTCACCCTCTTGTCCATCCTCTACTTGTTCCATTTGGTTTTCATCAGTCTTGTTTGACTCACTTTCTTTTTCAAAAAAAAATCCCTCACCCCTTTTCTATTATTTGTCCATACGACCCACAACCAATGTCGGTTTTTACTTTCATCTTTTCCAAATAATTTTAGAGAAACTTCTGACCAAATGGCTGAAGAACAGCTGGTGTCTCTATTTTCAATATTCACACTCTTCGGGGTTGCCACTAGAGCTTGCAGTCCTCCTGAAATTCCCCACAAGTTTTTTCTCTGGGCTTTGCTTCCCTTTTTCACTCTTCCCATTTCTTTAAATTAAAAGACCTATTGGAAAAGAGGGATAGGCAAAACTTTTATATGTCAAGAGAGAGAAAGAAAAAAAAACTAAGCTCATGAAACTGTAGTTGTCAATTTAAATAAGCTTAACTTAACCATGTGATTCACTGAGAGCTTCCTCTGGTGGGCGATTATCATGACTGATGCACATAGCTGATGCAACACATTTGCCTAAATTTGCTATCGTCTGTCGACCTCAAGAGGCTGTGTTAAAAAAAAGAAAAGAAAAGAAGAAAAATGTGCTTCCGTTTATAGCCTATTCAATGGTGGACAGTATCATGTGTAACATTAAGCTAAGTATGTTATTTGTAGGAGCATGTGAATTTGGTCTACTCAACTCAAATATTTCTGGGTAAGAACATGAAAACAAAAAAAACAACAACAATGAAATGGCAAAAAGATAATAATGACTTACACATATCCTTGGAAAGGGACTGGAGATGAATTTTCCAAATAAAATCAGCAATATGTTTCTCTCTTCTGCTCTTCTTGTTAATACTGCAGTAAAATTATAGCCGTTGGTCTCTCCAAATGGAGCTTAATTGAAGCTTTCTGGTGATTGGCTAGGAAATGATCATGACTTCAGATAGTGTGCAACCACGAGGTGATCATGAGCAAAGCACCTGAACGTGCAACTGCTCAATTAAAGACCTTTTATTTGGCCCTGGTGGAGCTAGCTCACCGGTTAAATTCTCAGACCCAAACCAGAGCCAGGCCAGATTAAATGAAAATAAGTGAAAAATAAATTCAAATAAAATAAAATAAAATAAAATATTGACCTGTAGTCTTTTCATGTTATACAATACAAATTTATAAAGCACTTAAAAAGAATGTTATGTTTATTTGATTTTCGCAACAAGGACTAACACAACATGGAGGTTATGTCGCCTATTTTTCTGTGTCAACATGTAAAAAATGGAATAGGCTATAAAACAAGGTTTTATTTTCATCTTCTGTGTCATACTACAGAAATGAAATCACAAGACATCAGAAACGAAATGCAAACAAAAAAAATTAGGCTTTTTTTCTCCAGAACAGCTGTTGTAGTATGACCATGAGCAGACTGTTGATGTGTAGAATGATTTTGGAGTCACCATACTGTATAACAGTGTAGCTATTGATTATTATTTGCAATAAAAAATCACCAAAATTATAAAAAAAAGTATATTTTTCCAAAACTGCTGTTGTAGTATGACCATGGAGAGACTGTTGATGTGTGGAGTGATTTTGAAGTCTCCATACTGTATAATAGTGGAGCTATTGATTATTATTTGCAAAAAAAATCATAAATATTATAAAAAAGTATATTTCTCCAAAACAGCTGTTGTAGTATGACCATGAGGAGGCTGTTTATGTGTGGAGTAATTTTGGAGTCTCCAAACTGTATAATAGTGGTGCTATTGATTGTTATTTGCAATTTAAAAAATCACCAAAATTATATATAGGCCTATATAAAAAAAAAAGTATATTTTTCCAAAACAGCTGTTGTAGTATGACCACGGGGTGACTGTTGATGCGTGGAGGGATTTTGGAGTCGCCATACTGTATAATAGTGGAGCTATTGATTTTTGTTTGCAAAAACACTGCGCACTCGTTTGGCCGCCGGCTGCCCGTTCTCATCCAGCTCAGAGAACGGCTTGTTTTGGTTAAAAAAAAACGGATTTTGATTCTTGTAGCTAGTAGTCTATGTTATTACGATGTGAAAGAGGCATAATTTGTGTTTGAACAACGTTTCGTCTCAGACTTATTGATCCCGGAAGTCCGAATCTGTGAATATCTTTCCAACTTTACCGAACTGTCATTCTCACAGCTGAGACAAGGCACGTATACAGGTCTCAATAAGTGTCAGTGTAGGTTTTGGATTGTTGGATGGGTATTTTTTCTAATCTTTTATCTAAACGTTTAATCGGTCAGAAAGAAAATAATCACCAGTTTAATAATAAAATTAATGAGTACAGTCAGACAGCAGCTGCAGTCTCACATTAAGCTAAATGTCTCGTTCAGTCCTGTCAGAGTCAACTACAACAACAACTCTCAGTTAAAATTCAACTGTAAAAAGTTACCACATAGAACTGTTTTCACTCTAAGTTGTCACATGAGAGCATGTGGGGATCCTCCTCAGAAAGTGAAAATAAGTTGAAGCCTCAAACGATGAGTCATCTGTTTTTTTCACGTGGCTATTTCAGGAATTTATTATGACACCAAAATTATATTTTGTGGTTGTATTACAAAGCAATAAAATACCAACCCAGTTCCCCAAAAGACTGTGATGTGTAAAACAAATAGAAACAGAATGCAATGATTTGCAAATACTTTTCAACCTATATTCAGTTAAATGCAGGTTAATGATGAGAAACTGAATGTTCAAACTGATAGTCATGTGTTGTTGTCTGCAACGTGTTTTAAAAAAGGTCAGGACGGGGATGTTCACCACTGTGTTAGATCACATTTTCTTAAAATAACACTCAGTAAGCATTTGGGATCTGAGGACACCACATGTTAAAGTTTTCAAAGTGAAATTTTCTCTGATTCTCAATTAATCGTTTTGTTGTTTGATATATAAAATGTCAGAAAAGGGTGAAAAATGTTCAAAAATCAAAGCTCAAGATGGCGTCCACAAATGTCTTGTTTTGTCCACAACTCAAAAATATTCAGTTTACTGTCAGAGGGGAGTAAAGAAACTAGAAAATATTCACATTTAAGAAGCTGAAACCAGAGAATTTGGATATTTTTTTAATTAAAAAATGACTCAAAACCATTAATCGATTATGAAATTGATGCAGATTCTTTAATAGTCAATTAACAATAGATTATCATTGCAGCTCCAAGTGTTTTATGTTTTATGTAAATTGCATTATATCATGCATTATAAAATGAGAGTGCTTCTCTCTAATTTGACCATTCATCTTTAAAACTTAAAAGTGCACACAAAAGTGTACACTTTTGTTAAAACGCTGTCAGAGTGTAATATTGTCTCAGCAAGTTTAGTTCCTGGTCAACATGAAAACATGTTCAATGGGAAATTTATTTATTTATTTAATTAATTAATTAATTAATTAATTAATCTCTTCTGTCCTCCACATTTTTAAGCAGATTAAAAGCCAGACAGCCAGAGCCTGGAGCCATCCTTCAGAGTGTTCAGAAGTGTTCATCCCAGGTAAGAACAGCTAGTTCACTAGCAAGGATCATGCCACAACAATATGCAGTTAAGGATATTAATGAACGTTCAGAGGGATAGAAAGTTGATGATGAATGAATGTAGTGTGGGGAGGGGCAAAGATTGATGGAGGATGTCGTCAGCCATGCTGGTCCGGAGGGTACGTTGGATGCTGGGCAGAGGGAGACTCAGCGGGGGGATTCCGTCTCAGTGTTTTCAGCTCAAGTTGATTATGGACCCCCAAAAGAGTCAGAATTAGATGAGCTGAGTTGAATGTGAGGATGTGGGAGCGTTATGCCTGAGAAGACCAGCGGCCGAAGACCTGGATAGTTTGATCTGAGATGCTCATTCTAGCTGCGGTGGAGGCTGCGCCAATACGGAAGGAATGGCTTGAATAATGTTCAGAAGAAATGCCTGAAATGTGGAGGACATGTGAATGAGAGGTAGCAGGACAAGGGGAACCTGTGATTATTTTATGTAAGAAGTTGATTGCTGTCAAGTAGGTCTGGATAGTGGATGCCCAGATATTTAAGACGTAATAATCATGGGTGATGAAGTTGCAGATGGACGTGCCGAAACCTACGGGGGAGCTGCGTCTGTGAAAAGTTGGATGTCCTCATGCTGAGTAAGGAAGTCGTCATAAAAGAAGGAAACGCCATTCCAGGACAGGAAATGCTGCCACATGCACATTTCCATTTTGCAGACATCATCCAGAGTGACTCTGTTGTGGAGTGAAGGGACGGTTGCTGCTTTAGTCAGGAGGTTGGAGAGGAAGGATTTTGCCTGAGGGATTATGCGAATGGCATAACTGAGATGGCCAACAAGGTCTAGCAGCTGGCATTTGGTGCATCTGTCTGCCAGGAGATAATTAGACAGGGGCAAAGTGATGCACTGTATTTTTTCAGCGGGCAGAGAAGCTTGGAAGGAGATTGAGTCAAGGGTGAGGCCCAAGAACTCAATGGATGTGCCAGGCCCTGAAGTTTTTCTTTTCAGAAAGAGGAACACCATGTTCCAGAAAGGCTTTGATGAGAGTTGTGACCCCCTGGCGTGGAGGTGAGGATGGTGGAGTGATGATGAGAAAATAGTCAAGGAGGTGTAGTACACGAGGGAGTCTGTGGTTGTTGACCAAGATCCAGCAAAGGGCTTCGGAAAGCGAGTCAAAGATCTTAGGACTGCTTCTGCATCCGAAGGTGAGGCGCATAGAGAAGTAATAAACTTCCCTTCCAGCAAACGCCGAAAAAAACACCAGTAGCCTGGGTGAATGGGCAAAATTATGAATAAGCTAGTGATGTCAGCTTTGGAAAGCCAGGCTCTGCGTCCTGCTAGACGGATGAGGGTGATGGTGTGGTCAATAGTTGCATATTGCATGGAGAAATCTGGGCATGGTATGACGCTGTTGATGCTTGGAATGTGTGAACTGTGTGGTGAAGATAGATCAATGATTAATCTCTTTTCGCCTGAATATTTCCGAGTCGCAACACCTATGGGACTGTTGGAAATGGAGGACTGTCAAATGGCCCTATCATGAAACCCTCTTTGTCTTCCTTAGCCAGCAGGGTGTCGATAGTATGAGGTTCAGCGAGAGCAGACTGGAGGTTGTGACAGATGTGGGAAGTGTCGGGAAGTACTTTCATACCAGGATGGAAACCGTTGTGTGAAGCCATTGATGAGAAAATCAACAAACTGTCTATCAGGATGGTTTTGTAGAGCAGTGGCAAGAATGTTCACCTTAATGGGTGTGCTGAGGTGCCGTGCTAGTCATTCTGCATGTGTGGTAGGATTGTGAGGGCAGGTGCTCCTGGTATGCATGCCGTGCAGGAGGCAGCAGTTGGAGAGGGAGAGGTCCAGGTGATTGAAATTATTGCAGACCATCCTTCCTGCCTGGTAGAGGACTGGCCGTCCCCGTTTATTGATCCCCTTAGGCATGGAGACGTTGACTGAGGGATGCAAGTCTGCAGGCTTAGGAATGATGGAAGGTGGGGGTGCAGCTGCTGATAAGTGGTTGAAAACTGAGGTGTCGTGTGAGATGTGATCGAGGTGGTGGGGCGCTGACTGTGCACGCGGTGGCGGGGTGGGGAAGGGGCTCCAAACAACTCGCAGGAGAGGGATGTGTGGCCAGCGAAGATGCAGCAATACAGTTCAGAGTCAAGGGCGCCCCGTATGTTCCTTGATTAAATTGTTGAATGCGGCCGACTGCCTGATTGGTAAAGTGAACATGGTGAGTGTAAAACCCCATCCCTCTAAACCGTAATGCCATGTCAAGCACTATTGACAGGTAGTTGTCTGGCTCAGGCCTCCGTGCAGGGAAGGCTGTGCAGATGACATCTCTGTAGAGTGAAAATGCGAGGGCGAATTCGGTGGGAGTCAAGTCTTTGGACCGAAAAGGTAAAAGGTGGCGGAGCTGCACTGAACTGGATTTAGTCTGAATTCCTCTGGGCTGACTGGTGTCAGTGATGGAGGGCTGAAGGAGTCAGGCAAGATCAACATAACTACCAGTGAGAATTTGGTGGCGTAAAGTGGGGCAGACAGGAGAAGGGTGATAGAGTGAGTGAGCTGGCTGGCTAGGTGGTGCTGCTGTGGCGAGATTGTAGTTATTAGCACAATCAGAAAAAACATTTGGGTGTTGGGGAAGGGATGGGGTGGGGAGGAGGAGGGGAAGGATAGACCAGTCGGAAAAGACAAAGGAGGCTGTGCGGCTTGTGGTGGAGCCCTCTGATTTGCTGCATTGGGCTCTTGACCTGCTGTGCTGCTGGTGAAAGAAAATGAAGGAGCAGAAGCCATGTTGCTTTAAATGGCTGAAGGAAGGGTAGAGGAAGAGATGATGGGATGAAAGGATGTTTGTGCGTGGGGATTTTGTGAAGCCTGTGAAGACAGGGATGAGAGGAAAGCTAATATCAGCTGAAAGCAGTCAGTAGCAGATGGAGCAGGCACAGGGGTTCATATAACCTCCCCTCCGCTAGGGGGGCTGATGCTGCAGGCTGTGGCTGTGGCAGGGGAACCTGAGTGACGTCACAGCTGACGATGCTGGTGGTGGTTAGCCCGGGCGCGAAGCCAGAAGCGCGGGAAGCACGGTTGCAGTGGTGATGGAGGCTGAATACCATAGCAGCTGACAAGGGTAAATGCGCTGCAAATACAGAAACGCACTGCATATAAGAAAACAAATGCAAAAAGAAAAGGCTACATATCCTGTCATAAAACAGAAGTGCTCCAGGCCTCTAGGAGCAGTGCTGTGCTTCCACCCAAGAGACAGACAACAGATGTATCAACGTATGGTATGGAGCAGATGAGGGAGTGAGTGAGAAGAAGAAAGTTATGGCTGGAGTTGGGAGAGGCCACATAAAAAGGTACGTATTCTTTTTTCTTTTTCTTTCTTTCTTTTTTTTTTTTTACATTTGGCCTTAATCTTTTAAATGCAGTCAAATCACTGGGGTCACTCTCTAGCAGGCTAACATCAGCTGCTCTTTCATAATACTGTAAAAGATTAAGGCCAAATGTAAAAAAAAAAAAAAAGAAAGAAAGAAAAGAAAGAAAGAAAGAGAAAGAAAGTGTGGCAGTTAAGATTGCAGTGTTTCTGTTTAAATTTGGGGAAATATTTGGTTCGGATGGGCTGGAGTTTTATGCATTCTGTCAGAAAATGCAGCTCTGTTTCTACCTTTTTTTCTTTGCAGAGCTGGCAGAAGTGCTTCTCTATGAGGAGCCATGATTTTTTGTATCTGCCCATCTCAATGGCCAGGCTGTGGTCACTGAGTCTGTACTTTGTCAACACGGTTCTTCTCACTCATTCCCTCATCTGCTCCATACCATACGTTGATAGATCCGTTGTCTGTTTCTCAGGTGGAAGCTCAGCACTGCCCCTAGAAGCCCGGAGCACTTCCGTTGTATGACTGGATATGTAGCGTTTTCCTTTTGCATTTGTTTTCTTATATGGAGCACATTTCTGTATATGCAACTTGTTTCTGTATATGTAAGTTGTTTTGTATATGCAGCGTGATTGCCCTTGTTGGCCACCATAGAATACAGCTGAAACAGCTTGAATTTGATGTTGGCACGGTGGAAAGGGATGCCTTTCTCTCTCAGGAAGTGTTGGAGACGGGCAACGGTCCAGTTCCTCATGTTGGGCTGTGATTGCGGACGTGGGGACTGTTGGGTAAGAGATAAAGGCCGAGTATAAGGGTGCCATGTTTGGTGATCGGAGGCTCTACGCTGACATGAGGGAGGCTGCTGATGGGTAGGAGGATGGGATGGTTAGCCAGGTATAAGTAGGCTTGTCAGGTGACTGGAGGTGTGGTTGAGGCGTGACCCTGCTCCGGAACCTAAGTTAACTAATTAACTTCATAAATACTTTTTTTTTGGAAAATGAGTCATTTTTGCATCTGTGTACAGTATATGTCAAAAACACAACAAAAATATGAAGGGTTTTTGTCCGTTTGAACAGGTCAATTTGTTGCAGAGCCATTATGTCGAGAATCGCTGCTGCTGGACTAGCACTCACGGTTGGTACTGAAGTTGCTGGACTCCTTCCAACACATCGCCAGTGCCACATTGAGATTAAAAATAAATCCTCTAACTACAGCCTCACCAACCCCAGGTAACTGCATTTTTCCTCTATTTTAGAAACAATTTTCCATAAATACACACAATTTATTCACAAGCTGGCCACATTTTTCTTCTGTTTCTAGTGTGTACACTTACAGCGGTTCCTGTGCCAAATCTTTGCCTCTGACTATCGACCCGTCTGCAACTGGAGATGTGCTGTTCGCCAAGACTCCCCACACTGCTCGAGGAGCTGTTGGCGTCTTCACTTCATCTTCTCAACAGATCAACAAACAAGGCCACTGAGAAAATGGCTGTCATGTTCTCTGTGCCCTATGATTTCAACTTGTACTCCAACTGGTACGCAGTGGGAATCTTTGACAAGAGCAAAGAGTGTAATTATGATCTTTATTATCACATGTACAACAACACAGACAGCTCGTTTGTCAGAAGCAAAGCAGGTAGCTCCTGTCTGAGTCACAAGAATGATCGAGTTAGCATCATAGCATCAATGATGGACACTTACCAACCTGACATGAAGGTGGAAGTGAGCGACAACTGAAATAAGAAAACAGAGAAATGATAAAATGTAGATTCTCCTGCAGGTATCTAATGGCAAGCTTGTGCATTTCTGACAGTTCTCAGCTTTGTTTTCTAAAAAAGATTGTAGTAGGTTCTGTGCTGATGGATAATACATCACACATTCTTGAGAATTGAGACAAATAATAGCCTACCAAAAATATTTAAAAATTGTTTTTAATTTATGAAATATTTTACTCTAATTTGTTTTAATTTCTAAACTTGCTCTGTGCCAGGAATCACCCTTTTACCAGACAAGAACTCACAACTTCAAACAATTTATAAAAGCCTTCAAAATCTACAAAACAAACCCTTCTGATAACATAGGTTTAAAAGTTGTGTCCCAGATTCATGTCAACTCCATCAGATTTTTAAAAAACCTGATTTAATCAGGCAGAAAAGAGTCAGCTGTACCCTATGGACCCCTGTCTCACTTCCTGGTTTAAAAAAGGCAGGAATACAGTTCAAACACTGGTAAACTTTTTTGACAAATTCATTAAATAATATTATCAGATGTGTCTCAACCATAACATGTCAACTCTGTAGCTCTTCTAAATCAAAGCTAAATAAGAATTATGCTTTAAATGTGGTTTGAATGTCTACATTTTACAAACAATGTGGCTGCTCACTTCCACCATGTGGTGAAATTTAAAAAAAAAGTCAATCCTGTAAGATGTCAACTCTACATTTAATTATAGCTGCTGCGCAGCAATGGTCGGGGCCGGGCAATTTTAGGCAAAATTAGGCAATTCTGAGCAACAAGCAGAGTGTAGGAAGATGAAAAAAAGGTGGCATTCTAATGTGCATTTTACATCAGTTGAGGCTTGAACTCACAATTTCTGACACAAGAGACTCTGCATATTGACTGATAGCTAAGCCAAATAAACAGGGAAAAGAGACAAGGGATAACAGGGAAAAGTGTTGATAAAGAGTATTTGTCTTTTTGCGAAACTGCCTGGATCATAATTATTTTAACCTTAGTAGTCTCTAATCCACATAGCATGATACCTGAACATAGGACTTTCACATTAGAATGTCTGTTCTGCCTTAGCTGAGGCTTGAATTCACAATTTCTGAGACTGAGGTCCGTCTTCTATCTCACTGAGCTAATTGTCAAGTGACAGTTCATGTGTGGCTTCACAAATTGACTAAGCCAAGGATCAGGGTGCCAGGCAGCAGCCATCCATGCCATGGAAAAGCAAATTTCAAAGTGAAAGTTCCCAAGCTGTAGCACATATGGTTGATTTGTTGTGAATTTTCAAAGTTTTGAAATTTAGAGGCTTGCTGTAGCGCCACCATCAGGACTATTGTCTTGTGTTTCCAGTTGAGGACATCTGGCATGGGACTGGACCTTTGTGAAAAGTTTGGGTAGATTTCTCATATGGAAATGTTGTACAAGCTGAGGCTTGAACTCACAATCTTCAACACCAAGAACCATCCTCTATCTCACTGAGCTAATTGGCAAATGGAAACACCCTTGTAGCTTCACAAATTGACTAAGTCAGTCACCTGTGTGCAAGACAGCAGCTGTTAGCATGTAAAGGCAGATTTCAAATGGCTGTCAAAAATTCAGTTATTGAGACAAAAATCCCAAAATACACAAATTGCATCTAGACAGCATGGAGATGTTGGTTCATTAGTTTTTAACAATGATTTATTGGCTCCAAAAGTGAAAAACTGATGTTTAAAAATGCATTTTTGCATTGACTCCAATTGTTCACATGAGAGTGAAATTCAAAATGCTGTAAAAAATTCAGTTTTTGAGATAAAATTCTGATATTTTCTAAACATCATCTACCATGACTCCAAAATTTTGTCATTTTTTTTCATGAACATTGAAAATGAAAATTTGCAAGTATATGTTTATAATACCATTTACAGTCAAACATTTTGATGCACTGTAGGCTCAATTTTCAATAAATCAAAAATCTGTGTGGATCGTTTGTGTAGGACAGTCTGAAGATGCTCTGTAGCAAGTTTGGTGCCAATTGAGCAAAAATTGTGGGAGGAGATAGATTTAATAAGTTTTACAGTTTTTGAAAAAAAACAGAGTGATGGACTTCATACTTTGCAATAGGTTTACATGTACAAAAGTTTCTTCAGTATTGGGGCTACATTTTGGTGAAAGTTGTAAATCTGTAGCACATATGGTTGATTTGTTGTGAATTTTCAGAATTTTGAACTTTAGAGGCTTGCTGTAGCGCCACCATCAGGACTACTGGCCTGTTTTTGCAGCTGCGGCAATCTGATATGGGACTGGACCTTTGTGTAAAGTTTGGTGATTTTTCGAGGAGGAGGAGGAGGAGGAGGAGGAGGAGAGGAGGAGGAGAGAGAGATGGTGGTGGTGGTCCTGGCAGCTTAGGCTGCCCGGCCCCTAATTACACAAAAAATATGAGGAAGTTACAAAGATTAATCAAGAGTCTGAACTGAAAACATATTTTTGCAGCATAATTAAGTAAAAATTACTAAATGACTAAATTACAGTATTGTCCCAATTCTCAAGAATAACTTCCAGATTTAAACTGTGTAATCTCAATAAATTTTGTCTCAGGCATAAAGAACCAAGAATGGACTCAAATGTCTGTTTGTCTTTTTAATATTTCTTTGCTGCTGTGTGATAGAAACGAATATGTTGTAAAGTACAAGATGATAAAAAATATGACTTATGATCATACTTACATTGTGATGAACATTGTCTCAGTGAATGTGTCAAAAATTCAATAAATCTGCAGTATCAGTCCTCTTGTGAAAGTGGTGTCATTCTCACTGTGTAATATTTCTGGGACGAGTAAGTTCCATTATAGAGTCAAACATAACAGGACGTCTTCCTGTCCACAGATCTGTTCACTTTCTGCTGGAGTACGTACAAAAAAATACAGCTTTTATATTTTATTACACAGATTTCACACATTTTGGTAGCTGCTAAAAGATGTTTAAAATAATATATCATCAACATAACATGAGACTTCATGTGTTTTTTCTGTTCTGTTTCATATTATATATCTGTCCTCCATATTTCTTGAGTAAGTGGTTCTGAAATTAGTTCACAAAATTCAAGGGGCAGGAGGCATCTGTGCCTGATATCACACTCAGTAGAAAAGGGGACTATATGACAACATTAGCATTTAGCTGTCATGTGAACTAAGGTGAAGACATCACCTTCAGCCTGGTCTGGTCTCTTGGTCTTTCTGGTTGGTATCATGAGTCTGGACTGCTGTATTCTGTTCCCATCTCAAACTCATGTTTAATAGTAGGCTCTCTAACACCAGATGCACATGAGCATACTGAGTGACTATATAGAGCTTTTCTGAAGCAACTCTTTTTGCCTGTGTTAATAATAATAATAATAATAATAATAATAATAATAATAATAATAATAATGTTTATTCATATAGCACCTTCCTTAACAAGTTACAAATTACTTGTACAGCTAAAATACAATAAAACACAGACATAATGGAGAAACAAAAACACAAAATAATGATGTTCTGTATCTTTAAACTTTTAACAATGTTTTGGTTTCACACAGGATACGAACCCTGGTCTCCTGGGTGAAAGTCTGGTGTTTGACTCCATACACAAACTTTCTTGCTTCATACTAAGTTGAAAGACTGGCTCATCTCATTCAGATGCTACAGGGTACCTTGTCTGTATGAGTCACCGAGGGGTTTGACAAAATGCCGGCTTTTGACGACCTGGAATGAGAACAGACTGGATGTTTGAGCTTCACTGTCTGGGATTACTGTGCTGCAGGATTACTGGAAAAAAAAAAAAAAACACTGCTCTGATTTTCATGGAACTTGGTGGAGGGGTGTTGCATGGGATGAGGAAAGTTGGTCGAAAGTTGCAGAGTTTTGGAGATACCAGCTATAGAGATGTCTGCCTTCTCTCCAGTGTAAAAGCACTCAGCTTTTGAGAAACACAAACCAGTGTCGCTTTCCAAAAATCCTGACCCGGTCACTCAAGATAATCCACACACACCTTGTTGTGAGCAGTTTCATGCAGGGACTGCTTTCTTTCAGCAGCAGAACCCACCGGAACTACTTTATAATCTACCAGAACTACTTTCTTTCTAATAGAAAGTAGTTCCCACAGGAGACTGCTCACAACAAGTGAGTAACTGGTTTGTGACTTTTGGAAAAAGACACTGTTTGCTTATTCAACTGTATTTTTTTAGCTGCTTTGAGCACAACAAGCTGAGTGCCATTTATTCCCATTGTATTGGAGAGAAGGCAGACATCTCTACGCTGAACTGTCTCTTTTAATATTCACTTATCTTAAGATTCTATACAAAATATTCTATTCATTACATATACTATACTGTTTTAAAGGAGGGAGGACTGTAGTGGGAGCACTGAGCTGTCAGGTTTGATTGTGTGGCAATGACAAATGCTTTGCATGTCTCACGGGTCAGGTAGGCGAGCCACCTAACCCCAGGGGGGCCACCCTTCAGGTCTCTGCAGGCTCCTTAGGTGGATTCGCATTCATCAGCACGTACACCATGTTCCCGTAGGGATTAAATTGACACACATACTGTACAAACTGCAACATCACAGAGCTAGAACTCACGTCACTGACTGGTATGGAAATTCATGTGTGCTTTTGCATACAACACATATAGTGCTTGCATACAGTGTTTTGTCTCTCTCTCTCTCTCTCTCTCTCTCTTCTGTGTGTGTGTGTGTGTGTGTTTGGAGGAACAGGTTTTGGCCTCCATCACATGTATAAAAAGGGACCCTTTGAGTGACAGTCAGAGCTTCCAACTGTTCCTCAGAGGAGTTTATCCCGTGTAAGAACAGTCAGGTAGGTCTGAGGATCTGACTTTGTCCCATGAGCTTCTAATCACGACATTATGTAGTAGTGCTTATATTTCTTCAGGATTTTAAATATATCATTATATGTAATATTTTAGATTACTGTTGTTGAACATTAGAGCTGCAACAATTAATCAAATAACTGATAATGAATCGATTATTAAATTACTTGTCAACTATTTTCACAATTGATTAATCGGTTTGAGTCTCTTTTTTTTATTTTAAGTCAAAATTCTCTGATTCTAGCTTCTTAAATTTGAATAGTCTCTGATTTCGGTATGAAACACTAATCGTCATTTTTCACCATTTCACCAACTAATCAATTAATCAGGAAAATGACTGACAGTTTAATTTTAAATTAAGTGATTAAACAAGAAAATGATAATTATTAGTATTGGGTTAAACTTGATTTTATGGGTCTATAATTGCTGAATAATTTCCTAGCACATTTCCTGGCTAGAACTATGTATTTTTGTACGAATTAAAAATATGAATTAAAAAGTCAGAGTTCATCCTTCACTACTTTAGCTACGCAAACACCATAATTTTTGAAATTGTATGCCTGTTTTTTTTTTTGTTTTTGTTTTTTTTTATGTACACAATGAACTCAAATCAGAACTGTTTTGTGCTCTGTGTGTCTGAACAGGTCTTTCTGTTGCACGCTATCATGGCTTACGTAGCGGTCGAGACTGGTGCCAGGTTTATAGCAGCAGACGGAACAATCCTTGGACTGATTCCAACAGATCCCCAGTGCGTTAAGATTACAAATGAGTGTCATAACTACACTCTCTGTAACCCCAGGTAATTTTGTGTCTTCTGTTGCAGTGTTTCCCAAACCTTTTTTTTTTCCCTGGGGGATCTATTTTTGAAGAACGACAAACCGTCACGACCCAATCAACAACAAACCTTATTAATAAATATAAATCTAAATATTAGGACTTAATTTGTGCTTATGTACAAATGACTGAAATGATGAATTATTACATGATAATGACAACTATTTTCATCAGTTAATCAGTTTGAGTTGCGGGACAAGACAAGAAACACTGATCAATATTTCTGACATGTCATGGACCAAACAACTAATTGATTAGAGGAAAAATACTTGCCGGATTGATCACTTGTTGAAAAATAGGTCCAAACATGTGAAAACAGATGGAGCGCACGGACATACGTCTGTGTTTGGACCTATGTTTCAACTGACAAAATTATGACTGGATTAATTAACCGATTATCATCATTAATCAACATTTTATGGACCAAACAACTCATTGATTAGTGGAAAAATTATTGCCAGATCACAATTTTCCACCAACAACTGATCAATTAATTGTGAATAAAATGATATACATAAATTATTTGCACCCTAATTTTGATCCATGTTATTGCAAACATATAAACATGTTAAATACTTAATAAAAGAGAAATAAATGCATTTAGGTGAAGTTAACAGGGCATTTCATTGGTTTTATTTCCTCTCATCAGGAAAACGATATAGAACATTTCAGACTACTGAATTATAAGAATACTTATAATAACATTTACTTTACATACTTATTATAACATACTTCTAAATTTATTCCGTAGTCTTTTAATTTATTTGGCAACCCAAAAAAAATCTCCTGTGACCCACCTGTGGGTCCCGACCCAGTGTTTGGGAGTGACTGTTCTATTGCAATAAGTTGTCCTCAGATCATCAAGGTCTTTTCTGTTGCCCCTATCAAACAGTGTCTACACTACAAGCGGAAGTGGATCTGCACCACCAACTATTGCCCCCGGCACATCTGATACCGCGCTCTTCACCAACACTACGGAATCAGCTCGCGGAGCTGTTGGCGTCTTCACTTACGACCTCCACAACAAATCGACAAAGAGGTGCACTAAGAAAATCGCTGTCATGTTCTCTGTGCCCTATGATTTCAACCTGAGCTCCAACTGGTACGCAGTGGGAGTCTTTGACAAGTCCACAAAGTGTGATTATGATCTTTATTGTAAGATGTATAATGAGACAGAGAGGACATTTATCAGATGTAAAGCAAATGTTCCTAGTCTCACTTACAGTAGTGATGAAGTTACCATCAGGGCAACTATGTCAGACTCCTATCAACCTGTCATGACCGTACATGTGAGTTAGGGATTTTTTAAACAACTTTTAAAGTAAAAGAAAAGTTACTTGAATATATTGACTTGGGGCTGTAAGAGTCAATATGGGCCATTCTACCGATCTGGTGCAAACTGCTGTTCCACAACCAAAAAACAAATTTAAAAAAGCATGCAAGTGTGCAAATCTTAGATACACCTAAGATCTATTGAAAACCAAAATTAAAGTTCAAAATAAGATCTTGTTTGTCTAGCCTGTATCTCCTGGACATAGACCAGCTCAATTTAAGACCAATTCAAGACCATTTTCTCATACTTTTCAGCTGCTGAAAAATAGCTTTTGGCCCCAGCCCAAGACTAATTTGAGCTCAACTGAAGATCTTAAAATGTTCTTTTTTTGTCTCTCACTGCACTGCTCTTACATTTGTCTTAAATAATCAGCTCTTGAGATAACAGTGAGATCTAACAGAAAAACTCTTAATATTGGATTTAAATTTAAGTCTTGTTGCTCCATACGGTCCTCAAGGAGAAACCTCTGAGACACCTCAGCAAAAGATCTCCTGCTTCTCTTTTGCTCATTTTTTCTCCTAAGGAGGGGTTTAGGAGAAACAACTGAGACTTCAGTGAGCTCAAAATAAGATGTATAACCCTCTGACTTTGAACCAGTTCTGTAGAATGACCCATATAGTCAGGGCACGAAAACACTGTCTTCTATTAAGTTTTTTTATTGTGTTATGGCTGGGGTGTTTATAATCATTTTAGTCATTTTAGTATGTTTTTTCCCTTGAGTGTTAAATATTGCATGGTTTTTGTATGGCTCTGCTGTATTATTCTTCTATGTTGTAAAAACTATGGTAAGAGAGCACAGGAGGATCCTCCAAGTTTAAATGAAAGAAAAAAAGAATATGTATCATCTAGTCTTGTCTAAATGTATCACAAATTGTAACCAGATTTCAAGTAAACTAGCAAAAGAAAAATGCTAATAAAGGCTTGTTTCACCCACTACTGTTATGCAGTTAGTAGGAGTTGGTTCATTAAGATAAGCAGAGGTGGCTCCACTTCTCCAGCTGGAAAACTATCATACCATTACAGAGGAGGGGGGTGCAATAAACAAGCCAGGTCTCATTCCCAACTTGTCGCATATTGATGATTTGTCACCACCCATCAACAGCTAACAGAGACACAGCAGGCTTTTCAAGTCCCTACAGTGTAAACTCCTCTGCAGCAGTTGTCATGAATCCTCTCCTGTTTGTCCTGAAAATTAGCTGCTAGACTACAGTCATAGATAACAGGAACACGCTAAAACATGAGTCATCTGTGTGGTGTATCAAAGTACTGATACGTTAAATATGTAGGAGTATTATTGATGTGTTTTCACCTGCCTTGGCTATCATTGATAACTGGATTGTTGATGTAATTCAGTCTATTTTAATCTCTTGGGGAAATTCCATATTTTCACTCTGTTATTTTATTTTACTGGAGAAATGTGTGCTAAAATATCTAAACATGATCTGTACTTCAGAATCTACAAACTAAACTGATCTAATATAACATCTATGGCTCCAACTTGCTATCTGGACTGCAATACTCATTTTTTATGTGCAGTTGTTAACATATTGCTCCCTTAAAAGTAAAGAAAAACATTAGAAAGAGATCAAGTTGTGTATGTAAGAATCAACACGTTTCTGTGGTGTGACAAACTCATAACACTCATTTATTATTGCTTTGCACAGACGTTAAGGTCCCCCTCCACGCAATATGTTTGGTTGACTGTCCTTACAGTGATATTTGAGCTTCACTGTGCAGAATGATGTCTGTGTAAAAGGAAAGTTTCTCTGTGCTCATCGGTTTAAAGGTGTAGTTCACCCAAAAAAAATACTCACCTTCATGCCAGTTGAAGGTCAGGTTTATTTTGTTAGTCTGCAAAACACTGCTGGAGTTTCACAGGAAAACAGTGTTGCTGAACCTTCCAAACAATATAAGTGAATGGTGACCAGTTTTCAAACGTAAAAAGGCATTGGAGGCATTTTATGTTCTTATTCTGTTGTCTTTTTCCATTTGAAAACTGGTCATCCTTCACTTCCATAAAACTAAAAACTAAACGCAACCTTCAATCAGCAGGAGGGTGTGTTGATGAGTTTTCATTTTTGGGTGAACTGTGCCTTTAAGTTACCTACAAGCAGGATTTTGTGACATCATAACCAGCTTGGAAACCGAGCGTGGCCCAGTACACAGCGTACATAGATATAGTTTCACAGATTCTGGACTTTTAAGGAGGGAGAAAGTGTATGTGTCACTGTTACAATTTAAGGTAACTTTTCTTGTGGAAAAAAACAAAAAAAACATTAGAAACAAACTGTGGTTCTAAGAGGAGAATTTTCATATTTCTTAAAACATGGAGGGGACCTTTGCTCTAACTGATCAGCAATGAGTTATGTGTGTGTGGTGTGTGTGTGTGTGTGTGTGTGTGTGTGTGTGTGAGTTATCAATGGGGCTGGAGCTACTGTCCATGTCTCACATACTACTGGACCCATCAGCCTAACATTTTTTGTACACAGTTGTGACTGTATAGTCGAGGACATCTTGGTGGCGGTGATTCAACATTTTTGAAAAACCTTGAAAAAATGATTTTATTGACCTCTCTGTTTTATACTGACTGCTGACTCCTCACTCCTCTTGTCCTGCCAAGTAGTAGAGGCCACATGTTTTGTCTCATCTTGAACCGGAGCATCTGTTGCTTAATTGCATTCCTGATATTTTATGATCCACTAAGTTAGGCAGGATAAATTCCTGTTTGTTCACATCCATCGCCATGTGCCATTTTATTGTCTGTCTGTCAGCAAGATTACGGAAAAACTACTGGCTGAAGGTATTCCATCGAGGCTGATAATGGAATCGAGTGAAAAAAGCCTGGCTTGAATTAACTGCAATTACACTCAAGGCTTAAGCTGTTCCATTACCACAATGTAGCCTGGTCAAGCCGGGCTTAAATAAGCTTGCATTGTGCGTGTGCATGGAGAACAGAAGCAGCTCAGAACAGTTGACTGTCAAAAATAATATACTATGTCACAAAAAGAAGAGAAAATTAGAGTAATGTTCATATCAGTGGAGGAACAAACCCTGCTGATTTAACTATATGAGTTTATAAGATGAAGAAATGTAAAATATCACTTCCATGTAGCTGTTCAGTCAGACAGTGACAACTTAAACTTGGCAGCTGCAGCGAAGATCAAGCTGCTGCTGCAAGTGTTGTTCATTCTACAGTTGATTAAAATAAATGTCGTACTTCTGCCTCAACAATTATCAAAACCACCAGATAACACACTAAAGGTCAGGCTGGGAACCCACATTTCTCCTTGCTGCAATTAGTGTTGCTTGAAATATGACCGGTATGTTTTGACTGCAGGTTTTACCTTAAGGTGTGCTTCTGTTCAGGGGTTCAAAATGTCCCATTTTCATTAGGAATGTTGATCCCTAGTGCGTAGCCTTCTACCTGCATGCCACAGTACAGCATGTTCATGTTTATATGCTAAAACATTTATCCCAGTAATGCCAGTATGGCAAAATCTGTATCGTGGGCGAGCGTGGCACCGATGGCGGTGACGTCACCAGAATACCGCCCACGCCTATCTTCAAATTGCTTTAAGTTCTCTGAAGTCCAAATTCTTCATCTTTGCTTTGTATCATCCACACCTTGTTAGGTGACATAACTTACATACTTCAGTGCAGGTAAAGAAGGCGTGACAGGAATCTGAATGAATAGGCCACATGGAAAAAGAAAAAAAACCCAAAACCTGTAAGGGCTGTCAGCAGTATGTGTTAAAAGCCTGCGGCCATTTTAAGAGTTAATTACAAGTGAGAAGGTAAACATACTACTGAGGGGATGTTGAGTGTCTCTTTGCAACCCTATGAGATTACAAAGTATCACAGACAAAAGGAAAATAAGATCCTGTCTTTGTCTAGCCTGTGTCTCCCAGGCATAAAGGAGCTCAAATTAAAATGAAAAATGAAACTTAAACCATTTTCTCATACTCATACTCACTGCACTGCTCTTACATTTGTCTTAAATAATCAGCTCTTGAGATAACAGTGAGATCTGAAAGAAAACCTGGTTGTTTTAAATGAGATCTTAAATTTGTCTCTGTGGTAAAAATTTAAGTCTTGTTGCTATGGTTGTATCTTATTTATTTCTCATTAGACAAAGACAAGACGATTGTGAGAAACAACAACAACAAAAAAAAAAAAAAAATTCTGGGATTTTTCCAAATTTATATGAGATTTAATAGTATTTCTCCAATTTTTCCAACTTTCTTTGAAATCTAAAAATATTTTCACACTATTTGTACAACTACTTGAATGAATGTGGCTCTTGATTTTGGACTGTGATAAGGTATTCAGTAACACTGAAAGTATGATGGTGTTACCCTGAGATCTTCTATTTGCCCAACATTTTTACTGTTATCATGATATTGTATGAATTCTAATCTTATTTGCATGTAAACTGATGTATTTGCTGTTTATTACAGGCTGTCAGTGTACTTATTTGAGGGTGGATATGCCTTCTAATGGGCTAAATACACACAGCCTGTGGGACTGATTGCCTGATTGCCTCAGCAGCTCAGCACAGGTCCCTGATTGGCGTTACCTAAGTAGGTGTTGATTTTGTTTGCTTGGAATGTTCTGTTTGTCTGCTTTAAATGATGAAAGTCTAAGGATCTACATGTTGTATCTTTGCTGCCTTGTCTGCTTGCAGTGTGCAGTGGTCTTGCGTCCATGAGGCTCACCTGCTCGTGTCAGCCTGAGCAGAGATTGGCACGGGTACGTGGTCACTGTGTGCCCTGACAGAAGGGACCACAGCTGTCAGCACACAGCTGGACTGGCAGCTCCTTCTCGAAGGCCCCGTGGGTCATGAGACTGGCTTGTTGTCCTGCAGCCGAGGTACCAGGCTCTTCACCACTGTAAAACAAATAAATATATCACTAAATCAAATCTGCATACCTATTCTACACACTCTGTATGAGCAAAACTTACAGAGCAATAGCTTGCTTAACCCCCAAAAGGAAAAACATCCTCTGGTCATGCAATTACCTACTTTACCTGAGAACAATAGTCCCTTTCTGTACACTTTTATTTGCTTTGCACTTGGCATTCCCTCAGAGCTCAGGCTGGACATGTATTGATGATCATGAAGTTCTGGATAACTACACCTGACAGAACAAAGCATAAATATTTTATTTGCAGATCATTTCCATGCATTTGCAACTCCTGCTTTCAGAGCAAAGTCTGCATCTGTACTGTATGTACACTGTGCCAGTTTTGGACAAATGAATTATTCTCTGTTGTCTTTCTAAATGGAAAAAAAGACACTCCTCACACCTTGGTGATAGTATTTACAGGTAGTCTGATATCTTGCAGATGAACAAGATGTTCAGTACATACACGTGCATCACATACTGTGCGTAGGGCACCAAGGGACCACCAAACGCCCTGTAACACCAACAAGCGTAACAACAGCCCACAAATGCAATAAACCACAAACGTATAATACAAACTCTGCAGCTTTTAATATAAAAATCCCACAAACTTAATAAATTTCCCACAAACGTAATGCCAGTTGATTACTACAAACATAAAATGAAATTTCCTCCAAATGTAATAACTATTACATTTGCAGGGATTTGTTATGTTTGTGGGGAGGTGAAAATCTTCAGCTTTCAAAATTGTAATAACTTCCCACAAATGCAATGCAAAAACGATCTTTGTGGCCATTGTTGATTGTTTACTAGGGCCCGAGCTCTGAATGGTGCAAGGACCCTGTTGGATTTGCTTGGATTCTTCTTTTTCCATCCTCTTCAGTCACATTTTTGAAGGGCTAAACGTACTTGACTGCACATGAAACTTTGAAATTTTGTCTGATAAAAATCTTGTCTGATATAACAGCAGGCTAAACAATTTCACCACATTTTATACTGAGGCAATCCAAAAGTAATGGAAAGTCATCAAAATGCATCACTTTATTATTGTGATACTTGGATTATGTTACAGCCTAGATTTTTTTTACAGGTAATTAGGAACTTGGAATACATTTTCACAGTAACCCTCCCAAAATCTATAGATATGACTGCAGAAAGAAAACTGTTCTTACATGAAACTGGAGACAGAGACGTTGCTGTTAAACTTTTTTTTTTTTTTTTACCACAAGTTGAGTGACATTTAGTTCCATTAGATTCGAGAGAAGACAGACATTTTCAAAACTCTGCAACTCACCAAAACTGTCTAGATGGATAAACAGATGAGAGGAAAAAAACTGATTTGGGGATGAAAGTTCCTTTAAACATTTTAATTCCAGTAGTTTTACCGTTTTTGGTTCATTTCTGTACACTGTTTGAGATGCAGAGAATATTTTGCTGCTCTGTATGAGTGGTGTCTGTAAAAAGAGAGCTAAATGTTTGATGACCACAGCCACACATGCTAACAGCTATGCTAACAGCCATATTAACAGTCACACATGCAAACAGCTATGCTAACAGCCAGCAGGCTTTAGTTAGTTTTTGCCTTGTATTAGTTGTAGTTGGCGTCCATCTTGTTTTCCCCTCGTGTGTTATTTGGTTTGACTTGGTCACTATACATGTTCACTGTGTTAATGTTAGAGGTGACAAATGGAGGATAACCTCTTTTACTTTTGTATCTTTCCCAGATGTTATTGGTTCTCTGTCCTGAACTCGTGTGTTTTTAAAGCTTTTGTCCAGTCTGCACAAGATATACTTTGTCTTCTTCTCTTTTTTTTGTTTGTTATCAATTAATTTTATTTCAGCAGAGGTAGGACAAACAATATTTCAACAGCAGATGTGATATTGGTCTACTCCACTGTGACCATGCAAGGTCAAGCCCCCCCCCCCCCCAATCCCTGTGACTACCAGTTTTACAAGCTTAACTTTGCATTTAAAGTTCAGACTGTCACTCTCTTCAGAAAATAAAGTAAGAAAAAGCTGAGACAAGCTGTCAAGCTTATAATACTAAATATAAATGACATTATTTCTGCAGGTCGGAACTGGTGGTTTTGCTGAGTGTGCATTAATTACGCCTTAAACACCCGAGGGACTTGCAGAAGTGGGTGAGTAAACCTGTGTTTGTGCTTATATGGGCCTTTTAAAATCTTATTGGGTGTGTGTGTGTGTTCTTCTGTGTGCTTCTTCTGCTTCTTCTTCTTCTTCTTCGTGGGCAAACTGAAGCCAGGCGGAACTTTACTGCCACCTGCCAAAACATCTACCGCCTTCTTTATTCGTTTGTGTTCAGTTTCACTTCATTCAACATGAACGTCCTTTTAATTTTATTTGCTTTTGTTTGTCCTCTGTTTCTCAGGGGGCAAAATACGCCATATTCCCTGTTGACGATGGGCCATCCCAGTCACCTCCTTTGATTTTGCGGTATCAAATCTTCACACTCTCTCTTCACTCAACAAAATAAACGTAGTGGTGGCTTCAATCATTCAACGGTATAGTTTTACTTACGGATAAAAATACATACCACATACCAGTGCTTCCTCAGCTGCCATGTTCACAAGTTTGGTCGCCTCCATGACATAAGATGGTGACCGTTGAGGGTTAGAAGTGTCCAGCGTTCCACGCTTACTTTTTGGCCGGTTTTAGTACTGTGTTTTGCTGTAAATATCAAAGTGAACACACTTATGCACTAAAAACAGGAAGTATAAGTGCAGATGTACACAAATTGAGACACAGTGTTACTCTTGTTCATTTTCTGTTTATGTACCTGTGACTGAAACTGGTCTGAACAATGCTTAAGGTGTGGCAGTGGGTGATACATGCGGTTTTACGTGAAAACTGTTCTGTGCTGTCTGTCTAATCAGGTGGTCACTCTGCAGATATGGACGTCGTGGAGGGTTTGGACATTGCAAGTGGGGTTACAGACATGGAATTTCCAATTGGATCAACAATTTCTAAACTAATTCCTACACAACGCAAGTGCACGTTATGTTTATGAATGAGAGTTCTAACTACACTCTTCGTAACCCCAGGTAACTGCAACTGTTTTCTCAGTGTATCTTATTTTTCCATATGTTCTCATATCATTAAGATGTTTCTGTCAGATTTATTTCCAGTGTACGTCACAAGTGGACGCTGCCCCAATCCTTTGCCGCCTGCTATTCGACCATCCTCAACTGGGGAGGCGTTGTTCGTCAAGCCTCTGAAAATACCGCGAGGATGTTTGGGCATCTTCACCTATGATCTCCTCAACAATTCTACAAAAACCTCTTCCAGTAAAATAGCTGTGCTGTTCGAGGCGCCGTTTGACCTTAACTTGTGGTGAAACGTGTACACAGTGGGAATCTACGCATCCGCCAGGCTCTTTTTCAGGAGATGTACAAAAGTGCAAACACAAAGCTTGTCAGAGGCAAAGCAAAGGGGCCCAGTCTCACTCACCAAAGCCAAGATGTCACCATCATGGCCACAATGTCTGACTGCTACGAACCCGTCATCAAGGTGCAAGTGTGTGACGACTGAGGAAAACTGGATGTGAAGTCAGCAATAATTCGGCTCTCTTCTCATAGTTTGTGGCTAATTTTGTGCGAATAGTCTGAGCTGTTGCATTCAAGTTCACACTGAGATAATTCTCTTTGAGATAGCTTTACTCTATTTTTCATTGTGTCTTTGTTGCTTCTGTTTTGATTAATGATCTTATTTGTAACATGATGTGTGAAGCTGTACAGCTCTGTAAGTGTTCTTTCAATAATCACATGTAACAGAGAAGTTGATCTTTGACCTTTTGGGTGCAAAATGTCATCACCTTATCACTTTATTCTTCTGTGTGTGCTTGTGTGGAGTATGTGCATGATCTTGAATCCTACCGGACAGATCAGCCAAATTTTTTGTGCACATTAATGACTGTATGCTGAAGGGCCTTAGTGATTCAGAATTCTTGAAAAACCTTGATAACCAAAATCTAATCAGTTCATCCTTAAGTCTGAGTGAACAATTGTGTCAAGTTTTAAGAAATCCTCCCAAGACATTCTTGAGATATCGCGTTCACGGGGGGGGCTTTTTTCAGCTTCTGAAGGGGGGCATGCCAAACAAAGTTAGGGACCACTGGTCTAGCCTCTGTCTCCAAGATCATATCCTTTTCAGAAGCTTTGTGATCAGTCTTGAAGTGCTGTGTCTTTTTGCAGACGTGTCCTCTGTATTTATTTATTATTTTTATTATTTTTCCATGTTGAAAACTGTAGTTGTTGTTAGCATGTTGTTAGCCACCCATTGGCAAGCACAAGATTACTTGGTTTGAGTCTGACGCTGTGTTCCCAACTTGTGTGTGACAGTGCTAATCCATAGATGTATTGATGGATCGATGCGCTGATCTCAACATGACATTGACCCTCAAAATAAAATTTGCAATAATGATGGTAAGGAGCTCAACCGCGCAGTTGGCATCATGTGACAACAGTACTGTGGTAATGGGCTTATTGTAAACTTACCAAACCAAGTTTCAAAATCATCACAAACAACAAAACTGTGATGAAAGCGGAGAAGAGTGATAGAAATGGAGCACAGGTAACGTGCTGTCAGCCACTTCACCAGACTGTGCGGGGCAGGTGACGCTTGCTTGTTTGCCTGTGCATGTTTCTGTCACCGACAAGCTCAGACTGTTAGTGTCTGACAACATTATCAAAATGAAAGGATCACTACAGTGAGAGACCTTTTTAAAGAATAAGATATGTTTTGTTTAACCAGAAACAGCTGTTTAATTGCTCTCGCAAAACTCACCAGATTCCCTTTGAAATGCCCAACTGTGCACTGCAATTTTATACTTGAACCACTGGAGAATGGACACTTTTACTTACTCTGAATATATGAAAATCTGGTGTTTTCACATCACAGATGATGAAGAAAAGCATTAAAAGCGAGTATTACTGGTAAAACATGCCCATGTATGCTGATAGAGTTTAGTGTGGTGCTAATCTGAATAAAAAGAATGAATAATTGAATATTTTTGTATGGACTAAACTAGAGCTGAAACGATTCATCAAAAATTGATTGTTACTACTGTAACATTTCAAATAGTTCAGTTGTTTCTTTACATTACGTATAAAAAATATACAACTTCACAGTGACTATTAAATTTAACTCTCATATTACTCCTATTGCACTGTCACATATTCACAAAATAACTGTATTTATATCTCTTCTAAAGTTTGTCATAAACACACATAAAATATACAGGAAAACAGTTTAACAGAAAGTCAAATATACGCATTAGTCCTTTATGTCTCTTCTGCTCGGTTAACAAAACAACACAAACCATGTGTGCATGTCTAATTAGCATTTCTATTGTACTGTGTGTGTTACCCATTAGCCACAGGTTTGCTTGCTTAACCTGGCAGAGAGCAGTAAAACTTCTCTATTTCAGTACATTACTGCAAAACACAACACAACAGAGTTCACACAATCACAACACTCATACCGGGGTACATGCATGTGTCTCACTTGTGGTCAGCTCAGCTGCAGGTTTTATTCTGCAGGGCTGCCTATCTGGGGTTTTAGGTTCCTCCCAAGCTCTGTGCGCCCTCTGCTGACCTGTTTGAGTATCGTGTCAACACTGTAAAAAGTACAGTACAGTGAAATTGGCATTTTAATTACTATTTAAGACACGGTGAAAAATATGGGGATGTCTATTTTTTATACCACATTTAACTTATTTCGCTAATTATTCTAGCAATGAACTGTACAATAGTCCCATATTGAACTGTAATTTGGTTCCAATGACTTTTTATCATCTTTTTATGACATTTTAAATTACTGTAAATTTAATGAATTTTTAACCCTATATGTATATATATATATATATATATACATATATACATACTTTGTGTTCAGAGGGCTGATTTTAATGTGTGAGGCAGTCAGATTTGAGGGCAGATTCCTATCTGAAGTGATATAGTTTGCAGGTATTAGCTTTTATTAGCCATTGTTCCCGAATGTCAATGGTCTGGAAAATGTCTCATTGAACAGGAAACCCTTTCACATGTCCAGAATCTGTGATTGTTTTATGAGAAGGAAAGTTTTGCAACAAAGAGACGTTCTAAATGAGTTTGTTGTCAGATTTAGATGGGTTGAGTCATGATAATTTTGGCTGCTGTTCCTGGGCTTTGATTTAACAAACACACAGAACATCCTGATTCCCGGAGGAACAGGTTTTGACTTATATCATCTGTATAAGAAGGGAACCTTCAAGGCTGACGGCCAGAGAGCTTTCAGCTGTTCCCCAGAGGTGCTCATCCTGCGTGAGAACTGCCGGGTAGGTCTAAAGACATGACTCTGAACCGAGATCTTCTTATTACGACATTTTGTTTCTTAGCTGGTATTCTCATTGTGCTGCAGCTTGGTACTTTTTTTTTTTTTTTTTTTTTCTTTACTGCGATTTAATTTCTGAACAATTTTCAATTACTTTTCCTGGCTAGATCAATGGAATTTGATACAAATTATATGTGAAATATGAATTTTAAAAAAAGAAAAGCTCAATTAAAATCCAAGTCAGTGCCTATCTACTTATATACTTTAGCAGTTAGTATTTTTATTATCATATTATCATATGTGTTATCATGTCATGTTTTCTTTTTAAATGATATGTTTGCCTATTGACAGATTTCACATTTTTGCTGTTTAACTGACCTTTTATGCACTAAAATCCTCTTGAGATAGAAATTTTCAGCCAGTTGATTTATTAATTGGACATCTTCCAATCGATCAATAAATCACTGTCAATATTTTCCAAATTATTACCAATATAGTTATTATATTATATATTATTATTATATAGTTATTTATTTGGAATTGTAAAGAAATAATATACATGTTTTTTGTGAAAATCTCAGTGTTTGTAATATGTGTATCATTATTTCTGCACGCTGGAACTGGTGACTGCTGTGTGCACATTAACAACTCTTTACACACCTGAAGGACTTATAGAAGTCAGTGAGTAAACCTTTATTTATTTTTTTCTTTATGTACATACAGCTGATGTTAACGTTTAACACAAAGCACTGCTACATCCTCACAGAGCTGCTAGCATGGCTCTTAGTCTTGTTCCATTTCTGTATGTTAGTGAAACAGCACTGAAGCAGCTCTAAGTGGCAGTGGGTGATACATGTGGTTTTGTGTGGTTTCAGCGGATAATACAAATTTCTCAGATACCTCAAGATTATTGTATAACCCACATTAAGAAACTGTTCCATGCTGTCTGTCTGAGCAGGTGGTCACTTTGCAGATATGGACCCCGCGGACGGTGTGGGAATAGCATGTGATGTTACAGGCACCGGACTTTCAATTGGATCAAAAATTGCTAAAGCAATACCGACACAACGCAAGTGCACCGTTGAGCTTATGAATGAGAGTTCTAACTACACTCTCCGTAACCCCAGGTAACTGA
This sequence comes from Lutjanus argentimaculatus, assembly GCA_034769285.1. Taxonomy (NCBI): domain Eukaryota; kingdom Metazoa; phylum Chordata; class Actinopteri; order Lutjaniformes; family Lutjanidae; genus Lutjanus; species Lutjanus argentimaculatus. The sequence goes on along the minus strand of JAWZSL010000044.1, from coordinate 181,813 downwards.
AACTGTTTCCTCAGTGTATTGTTATTGTACCTTATTTGTACATATGTTCTCATATCATTAAGATGTTTCTATCATATCTATTTCCAGAGTGTACGTCGCAAGTGGACGCTGCACCCATCCTTTGCCACCTGCTATTCGACCGTCCGCAAATGGGGAGGCGTCATTCGTCAAGCCTCAGAAAATACCACGAGGATCTTCTGGCATCTTCACCTATGACCTCCTCAATAATTCTACAAAGACCTCCTCCAGTAAAATAGCTGTGCTGTTCGAGGTGCCGTTTGATCTCAACTTAAAGTCAAACGTGTACGCAGTGGGAATCTATGACATCGGCACAGAGTGTAATCAGGCTCTTTTTAAGGAGATGTACAAAAGTGAAAATGCAAAGCTTGTCAGAGGCAAAGCAAAGGGGCCCAGTCTCACTCACCAAAGCCAAGATGTCACCATCATGGCCACGATGTCCGACTGCTACGAACCCGTCATCAAGGTGCAAGTGTGTGACGACTGAGGAAAACTGGATGTGAAGTCAGCAATAATTCTGCTCTCTTTTCAGAGTTTGTAGCTAATTTTGTGTCAATTATCTGAGTTGATGTTTCATACAAGTTCACACTGAGCACAGAGCATGCAATAAAGATGTCTGAGATGACTTAACTGAATTTTTCATTGTGTCTTTGTTGCTTCTGTTTAAAACTATGATCTTACCTTCCACGCTATGTGTGAATCTGTACAGTATTAATAATTTTGCTCACAACGTGGCTACAGGGATGCCAGTGTTTCCTTCATTTAAGATCTCATTTAAGACAAGTGAGTTTTCTTTTAGATCTCTCTGTTATCTTAAGAGCTGATTATTTAAGAAAAGTTTAAGATCAGTGCAGTGAGACAAAAAAAAGAGAACATTTTAAGATCTTAATTTGGGCTCAAAGTAGTCACAGGCTAAGGCTATTTCTCAGGAGCCGAATTTAAGAAGTATGAGAAAACGGTTAAACTCTCATACTGGTGAGCTCATTTTTGTCTTGGAGACACAGGCTAGAAAAAAATGAGCTCTTATTTTGAACCTTTGCTTTCCTCTGGGTGAGTGAAAGTGAAAGTGCGTTCTAGAAACATCAGGTGATGTAACCTCCAGAGGTCATCAGCAGTTGACATTGAAGCATCCAGCAAGGAACTACCTGTGTCTTCCTGCAACATATTTATGTGTCAGCAGAAGGAATTACAAAGGTATTGAAATACAGAGAGCACATGATCAGCTTACACTAAACAGGTGGCTAAACTGAGAGAGATTGATGTAGAGTGCTTAAATCAGTTTATTTGTTCAGTTCAACAGGGTATCTTTGGTGTGACTATATAATATATATTGTTTATGGCTTCTCTCCGTTATAATGGAACTTGATGGTGCTCGATTTGTGGTGCCCAAACAAATACAGTGTATTGAAGAGAAGGCAGATTTATCTGAACTGTCCCTTTAATATGTAAGTCTTTAAAGAACTGTCAGAAGTATCACTGCATGTTTCTACAACATATCTAATGTAACATGGTATAGCTCCTCTTCAGAGCAAGTTGATTCTACTTTTAGTGATTAATGATTAAAGGTATTTTCAGCACATTTTCTTACTGTGTGGATGTTTTATAAAATCAAAGTCAAGAATATGCACAATGTTATGAATCAAAATAGTCAAAAAATATGCAGATGTGTTTGTGTATGTGCACACAGGGAAGAATGTGATATGACTTTGTGCTGACTGTAAACTGCTGCAAACTTTCTGGAAAGAAACTATCTGAAAAAACAGGTTTTGCCCTGAATCACCTGGAGGATAAAAACAGGAAACCCTCAGGTCTGACAGCAGGAGTTGCTACTTGTCCTTTGCAGGTGTTCATCCCAGGTAAGAATACTGCAGCTGAATAGATATGCACACTGCAAATTACTTTTTTATTGTACCACCAATGGTAACATAATGTTTCTTAGGAGCCTGATCTGATATTCCCACTGTGCTGCTGCTTGCAGTTTCGTGAGCAGATTTTGTTGAAGTTAAATTCAATACTTCATATTGCCTTAATATTTTAAATACTTCAGATAGCACACTGTTTCTGTTGAACGTGTTATTTATGGTGATATTATGTCTGAGCTCCCATGTGCACTATGTTTATTTTTGTTATTTTGTGTTATATTCTCTTTGCATTATAACATACAGTATAGTAGTATAGTAGTTTAGTATATTTCAGCTCTTTGCTACATGTAGATTTTGCAAATGTGTGTGTTTAAACATTTGGTACCATTTTTTACAAATCTGCAAATCATCTGTGAATAATTTCAAAATCATTTCCTCGAAAAAAGCTATTGGCAATAATTAAAAGAAACTTAGAGATAGTGTTCAACTGGTCGAGGCGCAATGAACAAATATGGAGACTGAAGTTTCAAATAATAGACTAATAATGAATGCATATTTACTTGGGTTAAAGTGGAGCTTTTCTTTTAAGGAAATCTTCATTTTCCCTAAAACTGAAATTCCCCAAGAGGGATTAATAAAGTACTTCTCATAATAAATACCACATTTTTTTCAGGAAACTTTCTAGGAAATTATGGGCACTATTTGCTAATTTTACATTATTTAAAAAAAAAAGTTTTGCATGTGTTTTGCATGAAGAGTTCTATCAGGTTACACATTTTAAAACCATCATTTTAATTTAGAATAGAGTTGACATATTATGATTGAGACACATCTGATAGCAATATTGTTTAATTATTTGTCAGAATAAAGTACATATTCTGACAAATCATTATTCCCACCTTTTTTTAAACCAGGAAGTTAAAGAGGCGAGTTTAGAATATAACTAACCCCTTTTCTCCCTGATTAAATCATGTTTTTGCAAAAATCTGAGTTGAAAGAAGTCTGCGACACAACTTTAAAGGGCCAACATTTTCACAAAAAAACACATCTTTCTACCTGTGCTATCAGAAAGTATTGTTAGTTTTAGTGTTTCAGCGTTTTCTGGCACAGCATGTTTAGAAATAAATAAATTAAAGCCAACCAAAACATTTGATGAATTACTTATGTTTCATATGTAAGATTTTCAACCAACAATTGGAATTAGAGTGCTTGTATTCATTTTAAAGATTTTTTTTAATGCTTATATGTGGTGTAAAAATAGAAAACATGTCAGCCTAGATGTAACTTGTATTTTGTCATGCATTTCTTACAAATGAAGTGATTCTTCTGTCTCTGTGTCTGAGCAGGTGTTAATTCTGCAAAACTGGTCTTGATGGAAATTGTAAACTTAATAAGTGGGATTGTACAGACTGTCATATCAGTTGGTGCGGCCATAGTGGAGGCAACACCAACACATCGCCAGTGCTACATCGAGATTGCAAATGAGTCTAAGTACACTCTTTGTAACCCCAGGTAAATGCTAATTTTATGTTTTTATTTTTGGTATTTCCTCTCTTACACTGAAATCCTTAATTCTTAAATGCATGTCTGCCCTTTATGTCCAGGATGTACACTTCTAGTGGACGTTGCACCAACCCGTTGCCTCCAAAAATCCTGCCATCCTCATCTGGGGTGGCACTGTTCACCAAGGCTCCATACGCAGCGCGAGGATCTGTTGGCATCCTCACTTATGATCTTCTCAATAATTCTGAAGAAGCAGCCACTGAGCAGATAGCTGTCCTGTTCAAGGTGCCCTTTGACCTCAACCGGAAGTCCAACGTGTACGCCGTGGGAGTGTTTGATGCCAGCAAAGAGTGCAATCGTGATCTTTTTCATGAGATGTCAAAGAACTTGGACTCGACTTTTGTCAGAGGCAAGGCAAAGGGCCCCAGTCTTTTTCACAAAAGTCAAAATTTTACCATCATGGCCACAATGTCTGACTGCTACCAACCTATCGTGAAGGTGCAAGTGAGCGACAACTAAGAAAAACTGTTTCCAACATGAGTTTGTAGGTTTTCCAAGTTGGTTTTGGGCCATTAGCCTGAGATGTGACCTGGAAAACGCATCACTGCTGTGGAGTGACACATTGTTTCTGTATTTATGCTCTTATTTATGTATAATGCCCTATTTTCACTGCTGCTGCTTCCTAGTTATAGACACTGCCCAGTTTTCTCTTTGTCTTATGAGAAATAAATGAGATTCTTATTTTGAGTTTAAATAAATCTCATCTGTTTCTGCAAAAAAGCCTTTCTAAAAGCCTGAGGCAGTGGTTCCCAAACTTTATCTGGCGTGCCCCTCTTCAGAAGACGAAGAAAGTTCAGGTCCCCCACCCCACAATCATTATCAATTATTAACAATAACTGGGGAAGCAACTGATTAAAAAAGGATTCAAGGATAATTTTAGTGAAATAAAGATCAGCATGAAAGCATCAGCAAACTCCTGTTTGTTTATTTGCCCAACAATAAATCATATTGATTTAACTTCCAGTCTACATTTCTCCCCTGTACCTCCCGTGCATGTGCCCAACCCCCAATATGGGAACCACGGCCCTATCAGACTTTGCAATTGATTGATTGATTGATTGAAAGACAAAAAATTATGAATTTTCCACTCAGTGAAGCATTTTTTTCACTAGAGGCCATGATAATAAATTGGCAGCTGTGTGTGCACTGTGCATGATAGTATATTCTTATTTAATTTAAAATTGTATCCTGTGTCTGATTAAATCTTTTTTTAAAATCTGTAACTGTAATGGAATGCAGTGACCTCTTTTGTATCCAGATTACATAATCCTGTTACATGTAGTCAGTTACTCCCCAAGCCTACATATTATAGTAAAACACATCTATGTCATGTACTGTCATGACAGAGTCTAAGCAGTTTCTATTAAGGAGAACAAATATTCTGTGAATTTCCAGGAGGAGGGATTTTGCAGGAAATAGTAATTCTGCACAGGGTTAGGACAGTGATGGAATGCCTTCTGTGAAAATGATGTCATACAAAAAAGAAAAGAAACTAGTCATACGTTTCCAGTCTTTATGACACCTGTCACAACAAGTCTCTTCACAACAGATCAAAAGTGCTACTCAGTGAAGTGTTGCAACACTTGGGGAATATCCAGTCGTTGATCCTCTCAATTAAACCAGTAGCTGGGAGGAGTAATTACTAACGACAAAGAATTAACAACAAAAAAATAATAATTATGTTCTACTGGTGAATTTTCCAACTCCAACTTGAGATCCTGCTCACACAGACCCACCCATCACACACAGCAACACTAACCCCAGTCTACATCTGTAGGTGAGGTAACTTCTAGGTTGTAGGACTGTAAGGAACAGGTCGTATTTATCACCACTCTCAACTTGGAATATTAGCCAGGACACTTTGATACTGTTACATATAAAATATATCATGCAACACTCCTCTCATTATATGAACAGGAAATATACAGTCCAACATACAAGTTAAAATTGGAGCAAACATAAACAGCACATCTACAGTATAGCTAATGCTCCTCTTATACGCTAACATGGATTTAGCTTGATATTTGTTGTAGCTGTAACATAAATATCACAGTCACTTTGTGAATAGTCTATATTACTCTTACAGACAGATACAGCCAGATACACTATATTGACAAAAGTATCAGGACACCCCTCCAAATAATTGAATCCAGGTGTTCCAATCACTTCCATGACCACAGGTGTATAAAATCAAGCACCTAGGCATGCAGACTGCTTCTACAAACATTTGTGAAAGAATGGGTCACTCTCAGGAGCTCACAGAATTCAAGCGTGGTACCGTGATAGGTTGCCACCTGTGCAATAAGTCCATTCATGAAATTTCCTCGCTACTAAATATTCCAAAGTTAACTGTTAGTAGTATTATAACAAAGTGGAGGTGATTGGGAACAACAGCAACTCAGCCACGAAGTGGTAGGCCACGTAAAATCACAGAGCGGGGTCAGTGCATGCTGAGGCACACAGTGCGCAGAAGTCGCCAACTTTCTGCAGAGTCAATAGCTACAGACCTCCAAACTGTGTGGCCTTCAAATTAGCTCAAGAACAGTGCGCAGAGAGCTTCATGGATTAGGTTTCCATGGCTGGCCTGCTGCATCCAAGCCTTACATCACCAAGTGCAATGCAAAGCATCGGCTGCAGTGGTGTAAAGCATGACGCCACTGGACTCTGGAGCAGTGGAGACGTGTTCTCTGGAGTGATGAATCACGCTTTTCTGTCTGGCGATCCGATGGATAAGTCTGGGTTTGGCGGTTGCCAGGAGAACAGTACTTGCCTGACTGCATTGTGCCAAGTGTAAAGTTTGGTGGAGGGGGGATCATGGTGTGGGGTTGTTTTTCATGGGTTGGGCTTGGCCCCCTAGTTCCAGTGAAAGGAACTCTTAATGCTTCGACATACCAAGACATTTTGGACAATTTTATGCTCCCAACTTTGTGGGAACAGTTTGGGGATGGCCCCTTCCTGTTCTAACATGACTGCGCACCAGTGCACAAAGCAAGGTCCATAAAGACATGGATGAGTGAGTTTGGTGTGGAGAAACTTGACTGGCCTGCACAGAGTCCTGACCTCAACTCAATAGAACACCTTTGGGATGAATTAGAGCGGAGACTGCGAGCCAGACCTTCTTGTCCTACATCAGTGCCTGACCTCACAAATGCCTTCTGTAAGAATGGTCAAAAATTCCCATAAACACACCTTGTGGAAAGCCTTCCCAGAAGAGTTGAAGCTGTCATAGCTGCAAAGTGTGGGCCAACTCCATATTAAACCCTACGGATTAAGAATGGGATGTCATTAAAGTTCATGTGCGTGTAAAGGCAGATGTCCTGATACTTTTGGCAATGTAGTGTATATCCACAGGGTTAGGAGGGTTATTATATATGTATTCTGATACAGTCACCAATTACCTCATCCAAGTATCACAATGTTAAATAATGCACCGGAATCATACATGTCAGTATAGTCTGACTGACATTTAGTCAAAAAAAGTACACTAAATACCCTGCATTAAATTCCTTCAAAGTCTACATACAGTATGTATATGTGAATCTTTGGATGATGGATTAAAAATGCAACTTTACTGGATGGTAGAGGCATACAACCGCCAGTTGGTAATTCCAGTTTCTGGGTCCCCCAGAGACACATACCTGACACATACCTCCAAATATGGCATCAAACTAGTTAGTGCAGCTCTCACTGGCATTCACCCACATTTGTTAAGTAAAAACCAGCAATAAGTGCAATATGCCAAAATAGCTGGGCATCAAATCTTGCTTTGCTTCATCAAATACACCCCTGGACCAATGGAACTGACACATATGGCTATACAGAAGTCAATATAGAGCTGCAACACTGCGTGTGTCTAATAAATATTTTTTATTAGAGTAACACTGTATAGATTCAGTTGACAGAATTTTACTTTCCAAGGTATTTAACAAGTCTTCAAGGCTTCAGATCAGATCATTTTCATGAACTCTTTGTTCACTTTACATAACTAATCATGAATGGTGGAATAAATTATTTAGAACAACCATAACTGCTGATCAGTTTTCCACTTGTTTAATTTTAAGGCCACCTCTTTGTTCAAGGAATTCTTCCACTGAACATTTTCCCAGATCAGCGAGTCAACTGATACTCTTAAAAGCGAACCTCATCCTTCCCATGGTGAAGTATTTCAGCCAGCTGGTGCATAACATCCAGTTTTTGGCACTCTTAGTGAAATCAGGGGCATTGCCAAGTCCACTCCCTGTGGTAACTGGCAGGTAGTATTGATCATGATGAAGAAATATCAAAACAATAATAATGTTCTCACTGGTGAATTTATTTCACACATCCTTAATTAATGTTGCATCATTACTGATGCATCATTAATTACTGAAATAAGAAAAATGGTACAAAGTGGATACATCATTATTAACACTAAAGCAAAAGCAAAATGAAAGATCAATCAATATGGTTTTGATTTAACTTATAAGAAGTTAATGATTGATGGGGACAATAAATGTGTGGGTGTAATCAATGAATCACTGATAACCCACTGTTCTATTTAAGGAAGTATGTATGCATGATTACGGTCATAGCTCGCCTCTCCTGTTTGCTGGTAAGGTATCCCACCGCATTAGCTTTGGGGCCACTGCTTGTCACTGCCTGTGAATGAATGGTATGTGGTAGGCTCAGGTGGTGGAGAGGATTCATGTGGTTGGAGGAATTCCAACAATAAAAGCCCTCAAGGTCCTGATGATTGTCATGTCCTCACTAAGCGCACACAAATGACAATACAAGACTAATGGTGTCAAAAAAGAAGAAAGGTCCAAGACATTCTTCCGGCAAAAAATTGCAAAGCCTTTATTCTGATGACTTTTTCATTGTAAAATTCAAAAAAGACGGACAATGCTTGTACATGGTAAAATCATAGATGGTATAGAGAGAACTGGACAACATCAGAGCTCCCTTAAAGTGAAGTCAAAGCATCTCGACTGCCCCCTGGTGACTGCCTGCAGTACAGGTCATAAATTCTTCTTCTCTAACGTTAATAGATGGGACCTGGGCCAAACTGAAATATTAGAGCACACATCAAAAAAATGTTTCCCAAAGATGGTTTCTGTCATTTTAGATAGTTCTTATCATGCTGATTATTGTTCAAGGGTTCATTTTTCATATCAGTTATTTGATGATATAAAAATGCGGGCTGGGTGGGCGAGGACTTGACGGCGAGGCTCCAAATGATGTCACCAGCTCAAGATGGTTTGTATCCAAGATGTTCTGGCTTCAGTTTTATACAGTGGGAGGAAGTGGAGTAGCATCATCCATCTTTTATTTATGTCAATGGGTAAAATAAACCAGGGTCACAACCACATGTAGTGGCACCTTCTTCAGGGTGTAACCATCAGCACACAGTTTCCCCTTTCCAGTGCATACCAGATGACTGCAAACACCTGAACCTGAAGCCAGACAACTCCCAGACCACAAATGCAAATGTACAAATGTATACAATGAGGACGATGACCATAAGAAAGAAAAAATAATGAGAACAAAATAAAACATGGATTTACAAACAACAAAACAGAAAAAAAATGTATATAAGAACAACAAATAACTATTTTCAGCACCAGACTACATGCATCAGAACAACTACAAAATAGGACTGAAATCAATTTCTTTTAGTCCTAGGTAACCTGCAACCTGCATTTCATGTCCCTCCTCCTGGTCCTACCCACTCAACACTCTACAAAACCCAGTGATGAATGCAAATATGCTAATGGTTTGTCATTGTCATTTTGCCGAAGATGGAGTCAACGGCTAAAGGTACAGAGATGCTATGAGCTAAGTGCTAATGCCAGCATGCTAACATGCTCAAAATGTTGATATTAACGCGAAGGTTTAGCAAATGAACTGCCTACCACTTTCAACATTTTAGTTTTTCATGTTAGCAAGGTAACATTTGTTAATTAGCTTTAATGACAAGGTAGAGCTGAGGCTGATGGGAATATTATTAGGCTTGCATGTATATCCTCATAAAGAAAGTACTGATTTAGATTTTTAGCTAATGATCTCCAACTGTGTACTGCATTTCATAGCAGTCTGTACATTAGCCGTAGACCACAGCAGGGCGCAGACCTACTGACAGACCGACACTGTCGTCCATAAAGCCATACTTGGCTAAAACTACATTTTCCCATTTACCCCATGTGGTATTTTAAATGTACCATGCTATATATAGGCCCTATGGTACATACATAGGGCCTTATTGTGTGACTTTGGTGAATCTGAACTGTACCTTCAAAACACAGTAACTCAAACAAAATAACTGATCAAGACAGTGGTAGACCAACATCTCCTGTGTTCTGTGAGGTAAAACGGCTATTTTTGCCGATGGAATCTGCTGGCTTTGAACAGGGTGATATTTAGGGTCTGAACACTGAATGGTGAAAGGTCCCTATTGGATTTGCTCGAATTCTTCTTTTGTATTAGATTAATGACTACATTTTTTAACAGGTAATTAGTAACTTGGAATACATTTTTAAAGGAACCCTCCCAAACCTGTAGACACAACTGCAGAACGAAAACAGCTATGACACGCAACTGGAGAAAGAGACACTGCTGTTAAACTTATTTTTTACCACAAGTTGAGTGTCATTTAGTTCAAATATATTTGAGAGAAGCCAGACATTTTCAAAACTCTGCAACTCACCAAAACTGTCTAGATGGATAAACAGATGAGAAGAAAATATGGATTTGGGGATGAAAGTTCCTTCAAACATTTAACACCAGTAGTTTTTACCGTTTTTTGGTTCGTTTCTGTACACGTTTGGACATGCAGAGAATATTTTGCTGCTCTGTGCGAGTGGTGTCTGTAAAAAGAGTGCTAAATGTTTGATGACCACAGCCACACTTGCTAACCGCCATGCTAACAGTCACACATGCTAAAAGCCATGCTAATTGCCACACATGCTAACAGCCATGCTAACAGCCACACATGCTAACAGCCGTTCACAGTCAACCTGCACAGGTTCATTTCATGTGCAGTCAAACACACCCAACAATTCACATGACACATGATCTGAATCTTGTTCATTAGCTTGTATTCTCACACGGTTTAAATGGAGTGAACACATTATCACACTGTTTAAATGGAGCACACACATTCTCTGTCTTTGACTCACTGTAATTGCTGGGTGTGGTTCACTTCCTGGTTGAACAAAAGGTGTGTCTGAGGGGTGGGGCCTCTTAAATCTGAAAGCCAGCTCATCAGTCCAAACCAAGTGCTGCCAAGTCAGAGGGGGGTTCAGGCTTTAGTTAGTTTTTGCCTCGTATTAGTTGTAGTTGGTGTCCATCTTGTTTTCCCCTTGTGTGTTATTTGGTTTGACTTGGTCACTATATATGTTCACTGCTGCCTCTACAACAGTTTCTTCCTTCCTCGGCCACAGAAACAGCTGCTCCATGAAAGAGACTTTTTATGGACTCAAAGGTACGTTCAAAAATTAATATATTGTATGAAATGTAGTGATGGCGAGATGAAGCTTCATGAAGCATTGAAGCTTTCCATCCAATTGGTTCACTCATGGGCCAAAGCTTCATGGTGCTTCATTTGCTCTACTGTGCCATCAAGTGGACAATAAATGTAAAACAGGCAGAGTGATTATAATGACACCGTGGCTTTGGTGTGTGAAGCTTTGAGTTAAATAAATGAATAATGTTTGTGATGCCAATACATAAATTATGAACTTAATAATATGATAAAGTCCCAAGTCTACAAAATGTGAGGGGGGATCCATTGCGTTTCGCTGCCCCTTAAATTTCGAATCTCACGCCAAACCGCAAACCGTTTTCTGAATCAGTCACGTGGTATGGCCGGCTCGCGAGGCTTCGAACGTACACCACATACGTCATCAACACAAGCCTTGATACACGCTTCACAAAAATCTTCCTAGATCACTCGACACATGCTTTCGAAGCCTCGACACGGAAGGACACATCACTACTCACAGGTACATTCAAGAATTAATTGTATGAAATGTTTGCATGTTAATGTTAGAGGAGATAAATGGAGGAAAACCTCTTTTACTTTTGCAGCTTTCCCAAATGTTATTGTGGCTCTGGCCTGAACTCACATGTGTATTTAAAGCTTTTGTCCAGTCTGCACAAGACAGACTTCATCATACTCTAATGTCTAGTGTCATTTAGTTTATTTAAGTGTAGTTTTAAGTGTCTCATGTTTGTCTCAGCCAATAAAATCACATGTTCCACCATTTCCTGTAGTCCACAATGTCCACATCACCTGTTGCAGGTTTATACACGAATGTCCTGTTGAAACCAGTGTGACCAAATGTCCTCCTTTCTACTTCTACTGATTTCTCTCATTTCTCCTACTTTCCCTGAATGCTGTAGTAACTTAGGTCAACTGAGGTAAATGTCTGAGGCAGATTCAACAAATTTAACTGTTTTTAAAGATGCTGCTGTGAACATGAAATTGAAAATAGTTCAATCTAAACATTGTAAATTTATCTTTAGCAAATTAACTCAAATGTATAACTTAAGTTCTGAGTCTTGAATCATGTATAGTTCAATGAAATTCAGGGGAAGTGAAAACACACACACACACAAATTTAAAGCCTTCGCACAACAACTGGAATATAACTGTAATCAAAATGATTTGCATCAGTGTCTCTAACACTGCTTGTTTCATTGACATAAAAAATATCACCTAACTTGTGTCAGTTGCTGTGTCAGTTGAAGACTCTGGAGTGAAGAACTGAGTCTGGCTGCAATGTTGGAAGAAGCCAATCAAGGAGCCAAACAAGTAGCTCGAGGGCACCTCCTGAGGTGGCTGCTGTGATTTTTTTTTATTTATCTTTTTCCAAAAGGTCAATGGTCAATTTCACTGTGACATCATAATGTTCAGCTCTCTATCAGTCACTGTACTCCTCTGTTAAAAGTTATTAAAAGATTTAGCTATCGCTGACGGACATCACTGTGGCGTGGTGTCAAGTTTTGATGTTTTGATAAGATACTCAGCCTAAATACATCTACAGGACAATATTTAGTCAGTGTTTCAAAATGGCTCCATCACGCCCCCTACAATATATCAATGAAGCAGTATGTTTCATCAACATATACAGAAATCAGTAGGCACATGTTTCATGTCCTGGTGTACAAAAAAAGCTTCTTGGAGCCACAGCCTAAACCCAACACGAAGTCAGCCATTTTTGAATTTCTTGGTCAGTTTTGGTACTTTCCATGTGTTGTATTTTAACTTATTTAAACTCCTTGATCAGATTGACTTCAAAATTGGTGTGTGCCTTCTAGACTACTTTATGATCAAAAGTTATTAAAAGATTTGGCTGCTGTTGAAGGTTGTGGCATGATGTTGAGTTTTGATGTCTCACCATGAAACAGGAAGTTATTGTAATTGTGATTCAACCTTCAAATGGAAAACAAAACGTGTTATCCAAAAATTTATGACAGACACTATGCAAGAACTATGTGTAAAAGCTCAGGAGGGCTATGCAGACGCTACTTCAGAATTTGAGAGGAAGGTAGACAGTGTTTTCATGCATTTACCCTCCACTATGGCCCTGTCACTACCAAGCCTGCTTATGATTGGTCTGTTTGCTTTTGAGGCGGGTCTTGAGGGCTAGAAGGTCAATGTAGAGGATCTGATTGAGGACGGCAGAAGCGCAGAGCAGTCCACCGTGCAGTGCCCCAGCCATGCCGTTACAGAACACATCCTGACCTGCACGCACACAAACACACACAGCAACATTGAGCGTGTCATTATCTCTGTATAATCCAGACCAGATGAGAGTGTCCGTCAGTCACCTGTTAGGTAGAGTCCATCGATGGGCGTCTGCGGTCGCGTCCTGGCAACCGTTTCTGGGGTGAAGCGTTCCAAGTTGTGTTCTGCGCCGTACATCTCACCTCTCGGAGCGCCCAAATAGTGGACATTAGTTAGCGGAGTGGCAGCGTCCACCATCACCACCTGAACACACACACGCACACTCTGTGTGAAGCACAGTCTATGTAAAGCATTGGGTAAAAAAGTTACTATCCTACAAACATAAAAATAGAGTAATCCAATCCTTTTTTTTTGTTGTCCCTAGGCAGAGAGAGGTTAGAGCTGGCTCACTCATTGGTTAGGACTTAATTACTAGGACATAAGACCATAACCTCTGTATTTTTTTAGAAAGTGACAGGTGAATTAACCAGTCACATTGATAGTGGGTAGGACCAAAAATCATTGCCCTAGGACTTCAAAAGCTAGCACTATCTTGCTTATAGTCAAAGCTGATGGGGTGGACGGTGTTGCTAGGTGGCTAGATTGATAATGTTACCCTCTCCAAGGTGGGTTTTCGCAGCATAGCGAAGGATCTGCAATGGACTGTATTATTTTGGAGACTGAAATGGCATCTGTTCCCAAGTCTGTCAGAAAACAATTTCCAGACAAAAGCTACCTCTAATAGTACAGTTGACAGAGCTACATGTCGGTAGACAAACATATCTGGCTGCCTGCTGCTCATTCCCAGCAAAATCTTTTTCCCCTTTTGTTGCTTTTTTGATGTGTCTGGCTAAGTCCTGGCTGAACTCAAGTTCCTGTTCTAATTGCCCCGTTTCGGCACTGGCTTGTAAATAGATCAGAGGACAAAATGACAGGCACATTAGCTGACAAAATGCAATGTTTAGATTAGGGCTGACTTTCAATAGTCGAATATTCGACGATTCGATTCGGAGAGGTCTGATTCGACTATGAACCTCGCAGTCGAATCGTCGGAAAATGTTGTTATGTAACTAGACCATACCATTCTGACTAGGCGGGGGTGCCCACGACTGCTGAGCAGAAATTGATACATAGAATGTCTTTTTTTCAATATATAAAAGCCTATTTTTGATACAAAATCATCTCCATGTCTGCCTCACTAGTCGTTTATACTATTAATCAATATTTCAATCATGCACAATGTCAGTTATCTGTCGCCGCATGCAGCCGCCCGCCACTAGTCGGGGCCGCGGCCCTCAGACGGCAGCCCCTCGCCCAGCGTGTACGCCCTGATCACCTAGGCAACCCCGGATGTTTATGTCAAAGTCGGACAGATGAAAACCAGCGCGGTTTGGCAGTGTTTTAATCTAGAAAATGGAAATAATGTTGAATGTAGACTATGACAGAATAAGCTGATATATAATCACTCGACTGGAGAAACGTGCACACATTAAACACAGACACGGAAATCTGCAGGCGGAGCTGCTGCTGTCAGCTGCATACGTCAGGTCTAGTTTACCTGCAGACTCCGTGATCCTCTTCGGTCTGAAAAGTTGAAGCATTTTGTGAGTTGCTCTAATGTTTTGTACGTTAATGTGTTTGGTTTGTATTGCATATTTAGCGTGCATAGCGCACATTTCAGCGGCATTTAAAGTACGATTTGGCGATTGTTGACTGTGATTAACGGCTTCAAATGGCTCTTAATACGCACAGTATTTTTTCCGACAGTGTTTAACATTATAAATTAATAAATTCTGCTCAATTTTAACTGCTTTCTGGCTGTTTTCTTAGTGTTAGACTAGTCGACTAGTCTAAATTAAATTTTGCGTTTAATAGACAGGGAAATTAGTCGACAGGAACATCCCTAAGAAAAAGTCACGGGGGGGGGGGGTCGACTACGGCAAAATCTGACGAATCAGATTCGACTATGAAAATCCTTAGTCGAAAACAGCCCTAGTTTAGATATAGATTTGAAATAACTGAATTGACTCATCCACAACTGTGCAGTAATACACACAACAACACTAATTCTAATTCTAATGGACATACGACACTCTATTTGAAATGCAGCCATATCTAACACAACCACCAAAGGGAGAAATACATATGAGAGCCTGTTACCTAAGAGCTAACAATATCAGTTGGAGGCTAGGCTTACACTGTTGTAGTCTTTTGTTACAGGTGGCTTTTAAGCAGGAAATGTGTAAGTTTCATCCTCTATTCTCCTCACTGTAATTAGTCATTTACAAACGCATCACAGAAATACTACATTGCACATAACTAACTATAACTGTATAAATCAGCAAGCACACATATATTTTCACACACAGACATTCATACACACCTTATCTCGCAACTGAGGAAAGATTGTTAGTGCCCAGTTCAGCAGTTCTTGAGCCATGCTGTTTTTCAGATCCAGGTAGTCCTGTCCCCTCTTGCCAAGCTTTGTCCCCTCCCATTCCTCGAACCACTCATAGCGAGCCATGGTTAGCAACGTCATACAGGACTTACCTGCAGAGAGATATGAAGGGAAGTGAAGAGAGAGTGATGCAAATGTTTCAGCTCATTAAAAATTTTATCTCCTTGAATGAACAACTGGTTTACCCAGAAAAAACACTAACTGTGAATAAACTTTATCACTTTACCCTGTTATTCTCACCCTATAGATTTGCGTACATGTGAATGTGTTACCTGGGTGCCTGATGTTGGTTGTAGGATCTTTAGCAGATGGGAAGGTGATGAACATCATGGGAATGTTACCCAGTACCTCCTCTCTGCTCAGAGAAGAGTACCGCTCCATGCTTTACACAGAGTTGTGTGCATGCAAACACAGATGCACAGACATAAGATTATTAAACAGAACTTCTTAATGTATAAAATACAAAATGCAATAAAATGGGGACAAAGATGTGTTAAATTAACATGGAATGTGTTGTTAAACTGACAAGGAACTTAAGAGGCTTTCAATGGATGGGTAGGAAAATTCTAAATAATTACTTAAACTCCAAATGTCAGCAGTAAAAATGAAGATTTGCAGTATGATAGAAGAAGAGGAATGAAATGAATAAAAAAAAAGAAACCTACAGTGAATCCAAGTTATTGTCTTTATACATCCAGAAGTTGGTGGAAACGATGCCCAGGTCCTCTTTGGATCCATCCAGACCAACGAAGACCAAGAAGGACCCCATACCATGACGCACCATACCCAACAATGACTGGATCTCTATATACACAAACACATTATAGGAAATATGCAGTAGGAAAAGATGGCATATGAGAAAACAGCGCAGTGTAGTGCAGTGTTTCCTGGCTGCAGTCAAATGATCTACATGTTATGTTACCTGGTTTTTCGTGTATGTGCTGAGGTAGAAACTTCTGGAAGGTGTTGAAGATTCCAGCGTTGGAAATGACAACAGGGGCATGGACCTCAATCTCTTCTTGTCCTTTCAGCACTGTCACACCTAACACACACACACACACACACACACACACACACACACACACACACACACACACACACACACAGTTAAGGGCTGTTCACACCAGGAAGGATAATTGCAAAAGCACATACATTCTATACTCAAGTAGAGAGTACTGATTCAACTTCTTTACTCAAGTAAAAGTGAAAAGGTATGTTTTTTATTATTTAATGATATATCTATATCCAGCATGCTTGGCAGGAAGCCACATTTTGGTATTAAAGCACACAGAGTAGCATATTTCTTGTGCATGTTCCTTGTTTGTACTTGTTTTCAGGGAATCACAGATTAGTTCCTGAGACAGGG
This sequence comes from Lutjanus argentimaculatus, assembly GCA_034769285.1. Classification (NCBI taxonomy): domain Eukaryota; kingdom Metazoa; phylum Chordata; class Actinopteri; order Lutjaniformes; family Lutjanidae; genus Lutjanus; species Lutjanus argentimaculatus. Next base: position 164,840 of record JAWZSL010000044.1, on the reverse strand, counting down.
TTGGTAGAAGGTCTTGACAACATCTACTACCTCAACCACAGTGCAGCACCTAGACAGGACTTACTTTGATGGCCAATCATGGTGGTCATTGCTGACAGAAATGCACAGCTATAGCTCATTCTTATAATTTTGCTCAGGTAGCACAAGTTGCATGATGTTAATCTTACCAGGTTTACAACTCTGGAACTCTACAGTCACATGACATCGCCTAGAAAGCAGAGCCGTGGACTTGTACTGGACAACTGCCTTGACCTCTTACAGACTTTTTTCTCAACATTGTAAAAATCACTATTGTTCCAGTCACAGGTGGCCATTTAGTTGGGTTGGATGGTTGTCAAATGTCAAGAAGTTCAGGTCATATCTAATGTGAGTATGTCAAAGGACAGGAGAGACAAAAGACTGAGAGGGGAGGAATGCATAGTTGGCATGCTGTCAAAGAATTCACTTGTTGAGACCATGACGGATGGTAAATGATAACCAAAATCCCTGACCCATCTGGGTTTAGTTTATATCTGTGTCTATTTGTTAACCTGAATGAACAGAAACCAACACCAAGCTGAAGTGTGCGGTCGACGACACAGGAAGTGGACTGGAGTCAAATAACCTCTACCACCCAGTCGAGTGAGACAGTACTGCAGGAGACAAGATAAGCATCTGCAGAAAGTGACTGTAACCCAGTGGGGATCAGGTAGGCCAGCATATTTTCTTGTTTTTGACAACCAAAGTCATTCAATGTTAATTGATTCCCTTATACCTAACAGCAAATCATAACAGTACTACCTGTGCCATGTTCAAATGCCATGTCATTTTTGTGCAAGTTGTGTATGAAGGCTTCTGTCACTAGGAATTGACCTGAAAGTCTTAAGAAATAACTCTGCTGGGTGGACGTTTAGCTCAGTTGGTAGAGTGTCCGACCCATGTATGGAGGCTGTTAGTCCTCTGCAGCGGCCCTGGTTCGACTCCTGCCTTCGGCCCTTTGCTGCGTGTCATCCCCTCTCTCTCTGCCCTGTTTCCTGTCTACTCTCTGGCTGTCCTATCAAATAAGGGCAAAAATGCCAAAAAAAAAAAAAAAAAAAAGAAATAACTCTGCTTGAAAGCCTAAATAGTGAGTCAAACAATGTCTCACTCTGGACTTCCATGAACCGAACAAGCTGTGGACACTTGCATGTAAAATACATCAGAGAGTCTGTCTCCTACTTCCTTTCTTACCATAGGCCTTTCCTTGCTGGTTGAGCAGGATGCGTTGCACAGGAGCCCTGACCAGCACAGCACCGCCTGCCTGCTGAATAACGGGAATGATGTGAAAGGCAAACTCACTGGCGCCCCCCCTCGGGTAGTATGCCCCGCGTTTGTAGTGGTGAAGAAGGAGAGCATTGATGAGAAAGCTGGACTCTTTAGGAGGGACACCTAAAATGACATAATACAAAGCATTAAAGAGGAAATATAGAATGCGTGTGGTCTATGATGATGCATGTGAGCGTGTATGCCCATCACCATAAAACAGGTAGGCAGACAGTGCCTGCAGGTCCTTGTTCTGGGTGAGCTGGGACATTATTTCTGAATGGTTGGTTGCTGCTAGACGGAACACTGAAGACATACGATGTAAAAGGCCAGTCCGAACCAGGAAGTTAACCAGCCAATACGGTATTATTTTCAAGGTGGCAATAAGTGGCGTCCGCCGTGCAGATAGCTGCAAGAGAAGGACACATTTGCAAAAAGTCTGATTGTCTGCTCTGGGACAAAAACAGTTATGATACTAGTTAACAAAATTTGATGTATTCATTGTGTCATTCTGCTAACATTTTGCTCTTTTTTAAGCTACACAACACTCTATTTAGCTGTGTGATGAGATTATATGAAGTGAATAGCAGCAGCCTATGGTGTACAGGCTGGTAGCATCAGATATAGCTGAGACATTCAAAACACAGAACATTGATGCCACCAGGTGGCAGCCACAGCAGTGACCACTCACTGTCTGAGAGCACCTTAAGGGAAAACAACTTCAAAGTAATTAGAAAAGACAATGTTTAATATGTGCATGCACTTGTACTATAGAGTCATTCAAACAAAGACAGATGGTAGCTAAAAATAAGCACTCTCTATTTCCCCTGATCCACCTGGAAGAAGATATTTTTTAAGTCAGTAAAGGGGGCTAAGCTCAACATCAGCAACAGTTACATAGAGAAAGGTGTCATCTACATAGCAGTGAAAGCAAAAACTAACTTTGGACATGATGGCCACTTGCAGCATTGTGAAAACAGACAGAAACAGACAGAAAAGCAGTGGACTCGGGCTTGAGCCTTGTGGCACTCCAAACACTCACTGTCAAAGAAAACTATCTGAGATTTAACTTTACAACCCTGTTTATTAAATTCTACCTACTGCCTTGTTTGTCTCTTAATTTCCATTTGCATATGTCATTCTGTCCTGATTATCAATACCTCCGTTTGACTCTACCTTCATCAGTCTCATGTACTCATCAATGGCCTCCTCTTCTCCCGGGAACTGCTTCTTCAAGCTAGCTGCCATCTCAGTCTTCCCGCATGTATATGGTACTCTCTGCGAATGACAAAGAAGTGAGGTAGGGCAGGTCAGAGATGCAGAGAGACATTGAATTATTCACTTCTGATTTGTTATGGTAGATTACTCCTGGTTATTAGTTGACAGTGCTGTGCAGAGCAAATTAAGACCCCCAGCCTCGCCCCCACGCAGAAGGAAGAGTGGAAAAAAGAAAGAAACTGTACAATGATTGTAATGAAACAAGACATTCCCTACCTGCGCTGGTCATGTTGACCCAGGAGCAGTGTATCAAAGTGCTGTTCCAGCCGTGTGAACTGCAGCTGTCCCTCTGTGATCTGATCAAGAGCGACCTTCAGCAGACTGTTCTCATGAAGCTGGCCCAGGTAGTGAATACCTGGTGGTGGCAATGGAGTGCTTAAATCAACTTAATTTATATAATGCTTAAAAAAAAAGGATGGCTGGTTCAAACAGAGGGCTTTTATATAATGTATGTGATTTCGCTTACTAAACTATTCTGGATCTCTGACAGGCTTCTAACATGTTTGTATTTTTTTTAACAATATGATCTGTAAGGAGCACACACAGACTAACTAAATTTGCCCATTTTAATTATTATTTTAGAGCACAATTTCTTATATACATGCTCGACCTTGTGGCCCCAAATGTTATTTTTTTAAGGGTATGGCCTGATGCACTTAACAGGCATAACGCTTCACTGTTAAATTCAGTTTAATCTAAATTTGGGAATGTTGTGCATACAGACACATTGCACAAGTTTATAACATTTTTTTTACAATCATACCCCCAGGGGGCACTACAGTAACAATATCATATGATATTTCTACAATTTGTTGTCTTTAAGAAAATGAAACATGTGCATGCCAAATTGAAGTGTGGTTCCAACAGCCCCACCTTGTGGCCAATAATAAGACACTGCAATATCTCTTTAACACATAATTCAATTGACCCTTTGCTAAGCCCCACTTGCAAACAGCAACTGTCCAATCAAAGATTAGCAACTGTAACTAAGGCACCATGGGCCTGTCAAATGTTGCACTTCTGTACTCGTTGAAGCGGCATGTATAGGGCTAAAAGAAGAGCAATACTCTTGAGTTTCATGAGTCTGGACGCTGGCATCTCTTTTATGGTCTTTCAAACATGTAAAACACATGAGCACATGGGTGGGGAATGGATTAAACTCTGTCTTCATCTGATTTAACATAAGCTTCGAACCTTAGCATGTCCAGCTAACTAACGTCAGCTCACCAGCTGCAGTAATGGTTCTTCCAATATTAATGACTGTATTTCTGTAAACAATCATATACATATAGTACATGTCAGATTTCACTGTCCAGCTAGTGCTTCCTTTACCCTCAGTCTGTTACCATTAATGTTATATCGTGAATGCAGCCATTTACATGGTTCTTGTTTTAAAATTAGTCAGATGGAAACATTAAAAAGTCGGCTGGAGATGGACTTCTCAGCTCACTCAAGGAGCACTAGCATTAGCTGACATTAGCCAGCTATAATTATGAAATCTGCTAGAGAGATTCATTATACACTGCCTAGCAAAAAAAAAAAAAAGTCACACACTAACATTTTGTTGGACCGCCTTTAGCTTTGATTACAGCATACATTCACCATGGCATCATTTCAATAAGGTTATACAATGTCACATTTATTTCTGTCAAGAGTTGCATTCATTTTTCGTCAAGATCTTGTATTGATGAAGGGAGAGTCGGACCGCTGTGTAAAGTCTTCTCCAGCACATCCCAAAGATTCTCAATGGGGTTCAGGTCTGGACTCTGTGGTGGCCAATCCATGTGTGAAAATGTCTCATGCCCCTGAACCCCTCTTTCACAATTTGATCCCCATGAATCCTGACATTGTCATCTTGGAATATGCCCATGTCATCAGGGAAGAAAAAATCCATTGATGGAAAAAAAAACCCTGCTCATTCAGTATATTCAGGTAGTGAGCTGACCTTATTTTTTGGGCTCATAACGAATTGAACCTCGACCTGAGCAACTGAAGCAACCCCAGATCATAACACACACAGGCTTGTACGGTAGGTACTAGGCATGATGGGAGCATTGCTTCATCCAACTCTCTTCTTACCCTGATGCCCCCATCACTCTGGAACAGGGTAAATCTGGACTTATCAGACCACATGACCTTTTTCCATTGCTCCAGAGTCCAATCTTTTTGCTCCCCCGTAAACTGAAGCCCTTTTTTCCTGATTAGCCTCACTGATAAGTGGTTTTCTTAAGGCTGCACCGCTGTTAAGTCCCAATCCCTTGAGTTCTCTTCACATTGTGTGTGTGGAAATGCTCTTACTTCCACTATTAAACATAGCCATGAGCCGTGAGTTTTAGTAGTTTCATCAGTCTCCTTAGTTGCTTGATGCAGGCCAATAATTTGACCCTTCTGAAACAGAGTAACATAATTTCCACAATCACAGGATATGTCTCCTGACATGGTTGTTTAAGAAATGAGAAGCTGCTCACTGCATCAGTTAGGGTTCAATAACTTGTTGCCAGCTGAAACACATTAATCACTGCAGTAATTATCCAAAGGAAGGATCTTACCTGTTTGCTTAGTTAAATCTTTTAAACTTTTTTTTGGCCTGGCAGACTATTTTAGCCAACAAAACCCACTTCATCTAGAAATTAAAAGCTGTTTTTGTTTACTTATCTGTAGAATCAAAGACCTTGTGTTTCAACAATTGCTCCCAGTTTCGATGTTAACTCTACCACCATTATCACTCTAAATGGCATATGTGCAGTGCAAGAATGGAAAGCTTGATAGGCATAGGCTTAGCGAAAGGTCATTTACCACCAATTTTGGGTGGTATCTCCAGACATAAAACATGCAAATATTCTAGTTAACAGCCATGAATTTTACCGTCACCAGTCACGCAGGATCTTGTAATTTAGTGTTTGGCACTTTTAAAACCATGCTGCTAAAAATATTCCCAATTACAAATCACATAGACCACGGATTTGTATATCCACATCCAATGAAATCCTGCAGCTCTCTGTTACTGCGTTACAGCTCAGTGGGATTTGATTTAGATAGAAACAGGGTGGCTTTGTTTAAAGGCATTAGCTTTGCTATTAAATAGATGAAAGTACATGAAATTGATTATGCAAGTGGGAGCACATATTTGTGGCATGATCTCTGTATTAACAACCGTGCCACTGTCTCCAGAACCTTTATCACAGTTATGGTTCATTATGCTCGGATGTAATTCATCACAATTATGTATGTGTTCAAGTTCAGTTTTTCTCTTTCAGTTAATGGTGCTTTGAGAAAATAGACCTTTTTCTTTTTAAACAGGAAGCTATGCTTAGGCTTACAGGGACAGCTCACCCCAAAATCAAAAATACATATTTTCCCCCTGGCCTGTACTTTTGAAAAATTCAAAGCTAGTGTCTGTGACCTGGTTACTGAAGATAATCCACAGACCTTGTTGGGAGCAGCTTCATGTAGGAACTACTTTTTTTCTAGGAGAAAGAAAGCAGTTTCGGTGGATTCTACTGCAGAAAGAAAGTAGTTCCTTGTAAAGAGGTGCTGATTCTGAATTTTTCAAATGTATTTTTTTGGTGCTTTGAGCACCACAAGGACCAAGTGCCATTTAATCCCATTATATTAGAGAGAAGGCCAGCATCTCTATGACCGATATCTCCAAAACTCTGCAAATCACACTAAACCAATCTAGATGGATGAATTAGCATACGGATCAAAAATATGTATTTTCGATTTTAAGGTGAACTGTCCCTTTAATATTCCAAATATAAGTCTCTATTTGAGCACATAAAAACATGATCTTATACCAGCTGGGAGAAAATCTGAAACTGCAATTCAATAGAATTGCATCTGCGGGGAAAGAACGTCTGCTGGTGCATGTTTGTTTGTGTATTTCGCCTTCTTACCCACATCAAACTCGAAGCCCTTGTTCTGAAAGGTGTGTGTGCAACCCCCAGCCTGATCATGTTGCTCCAGCACCACAACCCTCTTCCCGGCTTTGGACAAAAGCGCTGCTGCTGTCAAACCTCCAATGCCGCTGCCAATCACCACCGCATCCAGAGCAGGGGGAACACGGTCCACACGAAAACCTGCAGGGGGAGCACACACTGACCTTTAAAATCATGCTGGTGAAAAGGTAGTGAGGCTGGTCTCAAGAACATTGTCTTGACAGTTGGAACATAGAAACAAAGGTTTTTAATCTCGTAGATTGTAACTGCAGTCCAAAAGATCCAAAAAGAGGACTGGGTATATACAAATACCGTGAGATTACAATCATTTTGTATGTTAATATTCCCAACAATCTCCAAAATGATACAGCAACAACTGTATCCAACAGATCTCAATTTGAGAACCAAAGAATGTGCATTTGATGATTTTGATCAAGGTTGCCAGGTCTGTGTGACAAAACCAGCCCAATGGCAGATCAAAACCAGCCCAGCAATCTAAAATCAGCACAGGACACAAAGGGATGGACGCAGGTTTTGAGAAATTTGATGCAATGATGTAACTTTTTAACCTGACACACCAGATGGTTTGTTATACAGAGCCATCTGGGAAGTTGTCATTAGAAACTGTTTGGAAAAACAGCAGGCCAGGTTCTGTTCATGTTGGTGTTGATCTGGAGACTTCAGAGGACCCCACATTTGAACAGACAGTGGGTTTTAATAATTTAATAATGCAGGCGTTTCTCACTCGGTAGCAAACATGCCACTAGTTCACCAGTCAGCAAAACAGGAAGAGAAAAGTTTTATAACCGATTAAATGACACGTACAATGGTACGTTTCTGTGATTGCTTTGAAAAATGTTCACACCAGAAGTGAACTGCTCCAGAGTTCACATGACAGCAGTCTGGGTCATCCCTTTTAGGCAGACCAGAGAGTGATTGTTTGGTCCAGACCAGAGAACAAGTCTAGCATCCACACCAACCCAAACAAACCACACCAAGGCGGTGAACACTCCAGGTTTGGTTCAATGAGACTAGGCTGCTGTGAACCCTCCATAAGAGTCTCCAGCCACACACTAACCTGCCCAGTTAGGCAAACTTAAGACAATCGGTTATGTTGGTCGCAGCTGTTAGTGTGTTAATCGTTCCTCTTTTGGTTTCATAGCTTAGCTTCTTCAGTATAGCCAGCCTGCTAACTTTGTTTCAAGCTCAACACAATAATTAAGTTACAGACATGTAGTGTGGACCTGAAGACATTCTTAAACCAGGCACGGGGATGTATGTTGGACACTTGCCTGGCTTGCTGTTTTCTCAGCAGACAGCTGAATGCTGCTGTCAGAGCGAGTAGGAAGTTGAGCTGGTGAGCAAGTTGGCTTTTGTGTTATGGGACACCTTAACCCCCACCCTCCCCCCAAAAAACAACAATTTCATCATTCTTCAGCAATATCTCACCATATGCCAGTTTGGTAGAAATCGCCCAACCCTCCTGGCATTTAAAAGGTATAATATTTAGGCTATATGTTCACCATCTTATGCTGACGTTTGCTAATTAGCACTAAACACAAAGTGCATCTGAGGCTGATGGGAGTGTTTTTAATTTTTAAGGTATTATGTCATAAACCAAAGTTCCACTGATGTCCCCATGTTCAAAAAAGAAAAAAAGATGCAAGTGTCCTCATAAAGTAGATAAAACATGACGAAGTGTCCTCTGAGGTGCCTGTTTCGTAGACAAAACTGATAAAGTGCCCTCTAAGGTGTCCTTCCAGGAGAAAAACACAATGCAGTGCCATATAGGCAGCTGTGCATGTTCAGTTTGGACTCTATGTGCCTTTAAATGGTTAAATAGTTCCTAGTGTGTTTTTATTAAAGAGTTGTAGCAGTTATTGTGCAATAAAACAATTTAAATCTAAACCAAGAATTGGAACTGCTTCACCATGAATGCATCACGACTTTTGCTGTGCTGGTGCCCCTTTTTATTTTTCTTGCCCCTGCCCCCTCAGATAGCTTGAGTCTGCCACTGGGTACATAAGACTCTGCATCAACAACAACCTTTCTTACCTCTCTTCAGTCTGTCATCCCTCTGTCTGCTGTCTGTGACTAAGGGTCCCGGGGGCCTCAGGCACTTCTCGCTGAACACCTTGTAGCGTTGCCCGGTGGTCAGGAAGAAGATGATGATCACCACCAGCAGCACACAGCTCAGTACACCTAACAGCCACCACCACATAGTGCACCCTCTACACAACACTGACAGGCAGATGGAGAGAGACGAAAGGATAAAGAGCAGAGATGAAAAGATGAAGAGCAAATGCAGAAGAAAACACCGAGAGAGACTGAGAGAATAATCCAAAAAGAGAAGCAACGAGGAGAAGGGAGGAGTGAAGGATGAAACAAAAAGTGGGTAAGAGAAGAAAGAGGGAGAGCTACTCTCCAACAAGGCTCTCCTCAAAAAGTGCAGTGAACTGCAGAGGAGGAGACAGTTAAAGTTAAAGTGAGGAGCTGGGGGAAGGAAAAGCAGGACAGATGCTTATTAAGGTTAGGGGGATACATGAAAGGACACGTAACACATGACATTTTGGAAATTCAAACACATTATTACATTCTCCACGCTAAGGACATGAGACAGGCGGAGATGAGAGAGCTGGCTGTTTGTTACTTCGTCAGACTCCATTCAGACTTGTGCACTCACCCAGAGTCAATGAGATGCTCGTTACTAAACTGCCTCAGGGTGAAGTTTTTTACAAAAATCTCACTGTACATCTGAAATCATCATAGTTCCACTGCATGGTTGTGAACAATGATGCTTTCAGAGCTGAGATGCTGTGTGTGGGATACCTTTAAGCCACTTGGCTTTTTACAGTTGTAAGGCAAACTGTGGAATTCAGGAAAAATTTTAGTAAGGCAGAATGATTTTGAAAAAACACCTAATTGCAATTATTTTCCTGGATATTGCAATTGATACTTTGCTAAGCCCCTCCTCTGAACAGCAACTGTCCAATCATAGACTAGCAACCGTAAGTATGGTGCCACAGGCCTGTCAAACTTTGCATTTTTCTTCATGTTGAAGAGGTGTGCATCTGGCTCTAAGATGAGCGATACTCTGTGTTTCATGTCTTGATGGTGGAATCTTTTTTGTAATCTTTCAGAAACGTAAAACACAACAGCGCATGTGTGGGGAATGGATTAATCGATATCTGCTCTAATGTAAGCTGCGAACGTTAGCATGCCCGGCTAATGAACGCTAACTTAGCTTCCTCCTGAGGCTGTGTGGGTTCGGCTGGTCTGGCTGACTGACTGCTGCACTAATCTAAACCCTTTCCTTTTTCCTCCTTCCTTTCCATTAGCATTAGTTTACATTAGCTAGCTACATTTATAAACTCTGCTAGTGAGAGTCGTCTTTGTAGGTGACTAAATCCATGCCCGTCTGCTAGAAAGGAGAACCCTGCTTCAGTTTACTTATCTGTGAAATTAAAGAACTTGAGTTTCAACCATAATATGTAATATTATATGGAATAATAATATGGGCTGAAGTAAATAATATGTGCGGAAAGCTTGACAGGTGCAGCAACAATAACTATGGAGGGCTGAGCTTTGCAAAGGGTTAACTGCAATAGGATTTGTGATATTAGAGGGAATGGCCATTTTTACATCATTATCATTTTCATTGAAAGACATACTAAAACAATTATTACCAAACAATGATGTGTTCTTAAGTCGTGCAGAAGATGATGTGTGGGCCACAACATCTCTGCAGCATGACTATAATTAAATCAAATTAGTACATTAACAGACATTTTGCCTTTAACAAATATTTTGCTTCACCTGTGATTTTAAAATTTTGAATTTTCTAATAATTGTTTAGCTCTATACTCAAACACAAATATGCTAATATGCAGGACAGTGCAAATGACCACAAAGATCAGAGGACAGAGTTGACCTGAAGAAAGAAGCTGTAGTTACACAACAGAACTGTTTGCTTTAGTACAGAATCTGAACCAGTCCATGCGGTGGTCCGGAAATGTAGTGAGTAAAAGTAAAAAGTTATCAGAAAAAATAAATACTCAAGTACAGATACCTGAAAAATCTACTTAAGTAGAGTAACAAAGTATTTGTGCTTAGTTACTTTCTGTAGTCAGGAAGTCCAGGTCTAGTCCAGTCATGCTATCTGATGGCGTTGCTTTTTAATATGTACAACAATGCATTGCTATATCTGTTGTTATGAAAAATACGTATCTAACCACACTGAGCAAAAAAAAAAAAAAAAAGAAAAAAACTCAGAAAATCACAAATTATTTCAATCAAGTCGATAATTTATTCAGTCTACAACAAAATTACAAGGTTCAAGCTTGATTCACTGTCCATTTTAGAACCACGTATGACTGAAGGATTTTATTTAAAATGCAGACCACTGAATTTAAAGGGGCACTCCACTGATTGTACACATCAAGATCATGGGGAGTACTGCTCTGCCTACGAAAACACTGGTATAATATATAATAATGTTTTGCTCTAACAGGACCTGTCATAGTGATCACTGGAGTACCCCTTTATGGTAATTTAAAAAAAATCAAATGGATTACTTCTTATGTAGCATTTTTGAATAAAATCCTTCAACAGTACATATTTGGCACATATACACATATGTACAGTAAACCTATACAACAGTATTGTCAGTGAGCCATGCTTCTGAATAAAAATTGCTCAAGCCGAATTACTTTAGAGTTGCGACTGTACTTTTAAATGTACATCAGTAAGTAAAGATGTAGTGACATAAATGGGTTTATTGCATTCGTGAGATTTCATAGAAAAAGGACACAGTGAGGTTTTGGAACGTCCTCAAGAGAGCAACAGATGTGGTGTATCTCAACACCGATCACTCCAGAGATCCAAATATAGCTGCCGGACAAACAACACTTTTAAAAACTAGAGCATAAATATAAATGTAATTTTACAAAGGATGAGCCACTGAAAATGTCTCGTCTAATACAGCTATGTTCCTCGTTTATCGCTAAACAATCAATTGTGCATCAAAAGTATTCAGTAGCTGCCACAATAAAAGATCTGAGTACAAACAAGCTGCTCATTGAGCTTTCTGCAGTTGGCACCATGGACAGTGTTACATGTACGGTGGCCCAAGAGTGCACGACACAACATCTGAAAAGCAAAACAAGATTTAATTTAAATTGCCAGTTTTGTCTGGTTTCTGACAGATAATTTGTTGTGTAGTTCACTCACAGGCGACTGTCAACATGTCTTTACTGATGACATTCTCAAAGTTATCACTAAAGTGTCACATACTGTAAATACTAGGCAAGAATCTCATACCTACTAAATCAGTATCTGTTATATGACTGTGTATCTACATGCTATCTACAAACTGTTTACAACTGAGTTCATAAATACAACAAATAGGTTTTACTTTAAATTATAAATACGACAAAATAAAAAGTGCAAATTAGGAATGATGGTTTGAGTGTTGAACAGAATTATCCATTCACATGAAATACAATGTTGAAGTAAAACAGAGCGTTTTCTATGTGTGTTTATATGATGAGGGGTTTCAAACTATGTAATGCCTCCTCTATCAACCACTCAGGGGGTCTTTAGATCTTGGTCTGTGTTCATGATCAGTGTCTGACTGGGAACAGACCATTTTTCACATCTGATAGGTAGTTTTGTTTCAACATGTTGTTGTTTGATTGCTTCATGATGCTGTGACAGGCTCACTGCTCCAGCATCAATAAAATAACAAGGATACTTGTGGCAGGCAAAAGCCGTGTGAAGTTTTTAACCGAGGTGCAAAAGTGTTGAACACATTATGTGGTTGATGAGGTTCAGTATCTGACTATAAAGATGTGTTCACACCAGAAAGTGAGACAGCAAAATCAATATTATTTGCATGGAGCTGGTTCGTGACCTGCTGTAGCTGGCAAGCTAACAGTTAATCTGCTAACTATCTGGGCTAGCACTGGTCAGTCACTAACCTGACACGTCAGATGGTTTGTTACACACAACAGTTTGGGAAGCTGTCTGTTTGGAAAAGGGCAGGCACTTTCAAAAACCACTTGGAAGGAGATTGGATGAATGTTCATGTTTAACATGGGCTCACTTCAACCAATCAGTTCAAACTCTTGCCGAGAATAGTGAAAACATCTTTTCCATGGAGAAAAGCCTTCAGTGTCGTTCTTTGCTCTTCTTTCAAGGAAGAAATACTCTCCAGTTCTGATATAACTGATGCTATCACAGCATCTATGCTAACCTCTTCAGGAGCCGCTTCAAGACAAGTCTCTTCCATGGATGCTTCTTGCTGTTGTCACGCCTAAAACCACACCCGTAGCTGCCAGTAGTTCTGTGGCCGGACCACTTCTGGTGTCATATGGGTCATTGATCTGGTTGAATTGGCGAATTGGAATTGGTTGAAGTTAGCCTGTGTTAGTCACGATAGACAGATGGTTCATTCAATCACTTGCCAAGTGTTTTTTGAAAGTACTTGCAGTTTTCCAAACTGTTTCCAAGGATGACGACACAGGTTATGGTATCGGATGCGTATTCCATATCGTCCGATATGCAAAGTTAAGGTATTGGGAAGAAAAAAATGGTATCGTAACATCTCTAGTTGTTACCATTAACAGTCAAAATAGTAGCTAGTTTAAGTGAGAAGTGCTAGCTAGACCTTGAGACGGTCCAGTATCCAGTGGAAAACTGTTAATAAATCTGGAACTAACTCAACCTAAGTAGACTTTAACACTGGCTTAAGTTATAATGTTACTATTACTACTACTATTACTATTACTATTACTTTCCTAGACTTTCACTGTGGCCTAGTTGTTGTAATAACATACAACCATTTCTCCAGTGGACCTCCAACATGGTCCAAGAGGTGTCTTTTTCCTTCTCTAAGTGATTTTAATATATGAATGTACATATTGTCCGGCTTCTTGCCTTTTCATTACCTGCATAACTGTCTGTGATCTTGGAGAGCCTGTCAGTAAACTGCATTAAATAAAGAGCGAGATATGAAAGGTGGCATATGCTTATAACACAGACAGAGGACAGATGGACCATGAGGTTTGCATGTCTTTGTTGGCACTCAATCACATATAATTTATCAAGTATAACATTGTCCACCAAGAATTCATTTGGCACGAGGAAATCTGTGGCTTCTGTATTATTGTGCTTTAAACAACTGAAGCTTTGCAAAGTGTTTGTCAAATAACCAATCATAAAAAATCTTTCTTGCACTTTTCATTTCATTTTTAAAAAAAATTAATTTTAACATTTTAGCTAAACATTTTGGTCAATTAAACAAAACAATCAATAATTCTGGTTCTGATAGCCATCATAGCTTGCAGAAGTGTAACTGTCAGTCTTGACCTCTCTGATCATGAAATGTAAACAATGACAAAGGCTGCTGATGATCATCAGTAATGGCACAATAATTAAAAACATACAAAAGTCTGCACTCTAAAATCCATGCACAAACAGGGACACACACGCGCACGCACACAGTCCTTGATGTGTCCAAGTAAAATCTGTGAATTTCTGACATTCAGGACTTTTGGACTCCTTGTGTCTTACTATTCCCTCCTTCCTGACCTCCCTGCACAGACAAATATCATCCTGTTTAAATAATGGAAGTCTTATTTACACAATTTGAAAGAAATATCATCTAATTTATCCTGCAAAGCTGTTACTTTAGCAGGAAAAGAGTTTTCTGATGCTAAGCTACTGCCATGATCAGATGCAATCTCTGTAGAAATCAACATAAGTAAGAATTTCCATTATCTACACAGGGGTATATTTTCAGTGTCTTTGTTTCCCTCCCTCTTCTGCCCTCCACCACCTCATTCTAGAAAACCCAGGTGACGGGCACCCACTGGGGGTTTTTAGAAACCGTTTCCAGGGCGGCCTTGACGGTGCGGTAGGTCTCGTCCAGGTTGTCGTTGACGATGCTGAGGTCAAAGTAGTGACCGTAGGCCGCCTGGATTTTAGCGCTGTCGTTATGCGTCCTCTGCAGCTCTTCATCCTGAGACAAAACACACGCATGTTCTTATTGGACTCACAGGAGCTCTTCTTTGACCAGTTCCCGGTTTATGGAGAAAATGTTTTCTCTACACACGTGTGAACACCACAAGTGCTTCTTACCGTCAGTGTCTTAGTAACCACCCCCGCCTCTACAGCTGAGTGGTTCATCGCCTTGAGCACCTCGAAGTCTGGAGACTGAAGGAACACCACATAGGGCAGGAACTCGGAGGTCCTCAGCACTTTGAGTGACTGGAATCATGTAACATCAACACACAAACCCATTGGATTAGGAGGAGTTGTCTTAATAATAACATTTATGCTGGGAGATTCCTGACTGGTCACAGTAAATAACTAACTTTGTACTTTCCGACGCCCTTAAGCATGGCACATGAGACTCAACTGACTGAACTGAGCTCCTCAGTGGCCAGCATGACCTGGTTGACTCCAAAAATATAGACATATTTAAACACTATATGTTTGAGGCTGTATTATATTGGACTGGTTAGAAATGACAGTTGTTTCTAATAGTTTGTCCACCTCATTTATTCTTGGGAACTGGGACAAATCCATACTTTTAGGAGGGGTTGATTTTAACTCTTCAATTATGCTAGAAATTTTTTTTTTTAAAAGGTCAAATTCTTTGCTATTAAACCTTGTGACAGGTCAAATTCAAGGGATTTAATTCTTTATTAAATTGCATTTTTTGCAGCTGAGGACACAAAATCATTTATAACACAAAGAAGACATATTAGGTGTACCACAAAAGTTTTTTGTTGACGTAAACTCATTTTTTAAATTCTTATGAACACATATTTATTGAATTTAACGGAAAATTCTTCTCTATGACGAATGTGATAGTAAACTGACGGGTACACATCACATACAGGGGCGTATCCAGACTTTTTTGACAAGGCAGCCCAAGAGGGCACAGACTTATTTATATTTATTTATTCACTTATCTGTTAATTTATCAAATTGAAACAAGTATTTATTTCAAACACATTATCGAATTATTAAAGAGAGCTTAGAGTCGGCATGACTCACAGAGGTGACAAAATGTTACGTTTTAGGTCCCAGAGGAAAGGAAAAGTTCAAAATAAGATCTTGTCTTTGTCTAGCCTTGTCTCAATTTAAGACCATTATGAGACTTTGAACATTTTCTCACACTTCTTATATTCAGCTCCTGAGAAAGAGTGACCAAACCGTGTGACCAAACCCTTCCCACACACAACCATCACTTCTAAATTCTTATCCACCCTCTCTTGTGTGGAGTATTAATGTCCCTGAGGGGCACTTTGCTTTGCAGACAGTAGTCCAACACAAATACATAAAATAAAAACATACATCATACACAACACATCACAGGATCCATATCTCTCACACTGTCGCCATAAATAGCAGATGGAACACAAGACAATCTGTATCTATTAGTGCCACCTTTGGGGAGACTAAACCTCTGGAGGATATCTGGAACTCAACATGTAATGGACGTTGAGGGTTCAGTCTGTGTCTGTGGGTGTTAAATTGCTTCGTAATCTGTTTGTGGTGGCGCGTGTGTGTACCTGAGGGTTGGCGTCCAGTATGCAGACGCGTCCGGCCTCCACCACCTCGTGTATGGAGTCGATCTTGATTCCGT
Source organism: Lutjanus argentimaculatus (assembly GCA_034769285.1). Taxonomy (NCBI): domain Eukaryota; kingdom Metazoa; phylum Chordata; class Actinopteri; order Lutjaniformes; family Lutjanidae; genus Lutjanus; species Lutjanus argentimaculatus. The sequence continues at coordinate 148,688 of JAWZSL010000044.1, read as the reverse complement.
AGAGGTTGCCGTCATACTCTCCGTGCTCAAGATAGCGCCCGTTCTTGATGTCGGTCTCCATCTTGCTGCGGCTGGTGAAGGCGTACATCCGACTCTCGCGATCGCCCTTTTTGGGCTTTCTGGAGGTGTCTGGACAGACACACAAACACATTTATGGAAGAACCCTTCCCTTTTGGTTTCCTCAAAGAATCTTTTAGTTTGTCATGGTCATTCTCAGTCAGACTCGCATGTTTTATCTGTATCAACCAGGTTCTGCTGTTAATTAAAGCTAGCTAGAAAGTAGTTCCGGTAGATTCTACTGCAGAAAGAAAATATAAAGCCACCTGAGACTGCTCACAACAAGGTCCGTGGATTATCTTGAGCAAGGTAAGATAAGATAAGATAGTTCTGTTATACTGGAAAAAAGACCGAAATCTAAGAAATCTTACTAAACCAGTATAGATAGATAAACAGCACTACAGGCCAGAGGAAAAACAAGTATTTTTGATTTTAGGGTGAACTGTCCCTTTAGGGTTTACAACTTTAATGTGCCTCACAACATACTACTTTAATAGAGCAGATTCCATACATGGAATGGTGGTGCCGAAGAGAAGTGGATCCCTCAGTAAAAGCTTGTTCTTCAGTCTCCGCCGTCCCACACCCTGGGCGCCAATCAAAATGAGAGTTTTCCTTTTAAAAGGCGGGACCTTGGCCACCTCCTCGTAGAGCAATATCTCATGTCTGTCAAACTCTGAGACAGGGAGAAAGAAGAAAGAGAGGGAGGATTAAAGGACAGAAAGCAGAGAGGAGGGAGAGACACAGAACACTTTATACTACTTTTTCACTTTTACTTGAGTAAAGAAGTTGAATCAGTACTTCAGTCTTTTTTACACAAGTATCTGTACTTCTACTTGAGTAAAGAATGTGTGCCACCTCTGCTGACCTGCAGGTCCAAACAAATAACAAGATGTTTTACAGGACGTGACTTCTCACCTGCATTTTTGGTGGTCACATACATCATTTTCTTCTTCTTCTTCCCACCAACACCAGTACAAAGGTTTCCTGTCACATAAATGGAGCGCAGCATTATTAAGTCAGACTTACATTCCCTGATTGTCACATTAATGCCTCCCAGCCAATAGTTTGGTTACCAGCCACATGCAGACACAGAAGCTAACATTAAAAAAGTAACTTTTACAGGCTGATTTAAGTAACTTACTAAGCTAAATGTTCAGAGAAGATGTGGGAAATGACCACTTAAGCCATTGTTTTGAAAGAATTCCTACAAACAACTAACCCAGCAACAAACTGTGCACAAACACACTCTAGCATGCTAACTTTACATAAGTAGAGACTCACAAATGCTGCAGTTTGTAACGCTGTATTTTGTTATGCAAACTACTGATAGAAGTGTGATTTGCAAAGCATGTTGACTATAAATTCTGTGAATCGGTACAATAATGTTGCTCCAACAAGACTGCTTTGATTGTACATCATTGTTTTGCTGTCATTGATTTTAGTCTGAATGCCCACAAAGACTTTTACTTTGCTTTGCAGCAGGTTCCACCGAGACTTGAACTCGGATCACTGGATTCAAAGTCCAGAGTGCTAACCATTACACCATGGAACCACTGTATGCAATTATAAAGACAGGATAAAACAGACAGGAACTTACAAAAAATGCACAGGGAGAACATTTAAACAAGCGGAATAAATATATTTTTAAATAAGCTGGCGTACTCGCCGAAAAATATCCTTGTGACAAAAGGCACTAATGGTTAATGAGTTCAGAAACTCTGCATGCCCTGTTCATAGTTTAAATGCCCTTTCAATTATTATCCTGCTTTAATTAAGGTTCCACCGAGATTTGAACTCGGATCACTGGATTCAAAGTCCAGAGTGCTGACCATTACACCATGGAACCCACATAGAGATACTTCAGACAGCTGCATAGATGACATCACCATGTATGTCATATTATCTGTTCAGGCTGCCCACTTAAAGTTGATGAGTTGAATCATCAGTCGACTGAGATTCTTCAAGTTGAACAGTTGAGCTTTTTTTCCTGTGTCAGTCAGTCAGTGTGCATTCAAATAACAGGATAAAACGGGTGTGATTTTTAATATCGTCATTGTGAACAAAGTTATCTGAAACATTGAAGTTGCAACTTTTTTGAATTGATGGAAAATCAAAATAGCAAATGAAAATAATTTATTGCGGTAGGGAACAAACAAGACTTAAAAAAGGTAAAAAAGAAATAATTGGCTCATCATTTCTGCTGTATAGCTGAGGTAAATGAATTAAATATGACTATATATGCAATCAGGAATGTATTGCCACATGTAACTTTGTTTTGAGATGATTTTTTCAAACTAAAAAAACGTTAATTAGCCACATGATATATCTGTAAATCATCTCCGTTCAGCCAAATGATGTGCTGGTATCCAGTGTACACAGTGTCACTGGGTCCTTGAGCAAGAATCTATGGAAAAAGGGTGCTTATTTCCTATGTGTTCATTTATTCTAAGTATTTAAACCCACACAGACTTGTCTAAGAGGGCTAATTGCATATTAGACACAGAGCATTATAAACTGGACAATGTCATATATGCTAAAATGACTTCTGTCACCAGCTTTTAATGATTTGTTTCTTCACATACATAAACCGTATACCCTGGTGAAATGTCAGGAAGGTATGAAGGCATGAAATATGAAAAAATAGACATTGCCCAAGCCTAGGTACATGAATGTACATTTCAATGAGGAGTTAAAAATAAAGGAAATCATACATTTATTTCAGTATTATTCTATATTATATTTAGAAAAAAATCCATGTGACAAAAAGCAGTGGTGGTTAACTGATGAGAGATGTTGAAACCTGAGGTGGAGTGAACAGTACACAAATATCAGCTTGTTTGTTAGCTGCATAATTGTACATAAAGCAACAGAAGAGCATGGTAGGCTGTGAAACAACGTGCAACTTTACATTAGGGTTGAACGATTTTGAAAAAATATTTGCAAATTCTGATTATTTTCACTCATATTGCAACATTCATTCATTTAAAAGTTTTTTTTTTTTTTAACACATTTTGCCTTTAACAAATATTGCACCTCCTGTGGTCTGAAAATTGCAGAAAGCCATATTGCGATTTCGATAAAATTTCGATTAATTGTGCAGCCCTACTTTACAAACTGAGTCTAACTAACTAATGTAAGGGGAGAAGGTTGGAGGGCAGCATGACACCAGACTGTGGCTGACAGCAGGTGACACACAGGGTGCAGAAGTCCCAGTCCCAAGCGTTTTTAGATGTGAGTATAAGCACGCTGTGTGATTAATGGCTCACGGACATATTTACACCTTAGGTATAAAAATTTGCTATATCGTGTTTTTCGATACTTCATAGTATTGAAGCTATTCGGTCAGTGCCCTAAAGGTATTGAAGTTCAGTACACAGCTCTAGACCAGAGGTAACGAAATCCACCAGCCAGCACCTCTGAACCTCACTGATTAACACGTTATATAAGTAAAAGTGACAAATTGTTTTTTTACAGAAAGATTACGTGTCAAACTATTCCTTGGTCAGCACAGTTTGCATGATAACCAGTGGAGACTGATGGAAGTTACTGGCCACAACCCAAGAGTTCAACAATGGTATCAATCTTCTCATAACAGGTGGTGTTTATTATTAGCTAGATGAATTGGAGGAACATGACAGTCACATCTCCAGGCTTTGCTGTCATCCTCTGCAGCCAACTGTCATCTTGATATTCTTACTTGCACATTTTAAGCCTGCAGCTTCTCCAGAAATTATACTGTTTTACAGTCTTCACACTGCTCTCATTTTCTATAATCTCTGAGTTAATTAAAGCTCCTTTGGTACAAACTAAAACTACTTCCCTGACATTTGTTTGCAGGCCTGGCATTTCACCACCAGATGGCAGTATAAACAGCAGAAGACTGAAGATGGGAACAATGCCTCACAACGTACAGTGAGCTGAGGGATTACAGCGATAGAACAAATCCATAAATATTAGAGCTGTAAAGGGCTGTTCATGTTTCATCATGCATGAAATGAAGAATTGAATGGGTTTATTTTCTTTATTCTGTTGCTCACTGTCATCAGTATGTTTGGTGTTTTTATTTCTTTTATTTTCCTTCATTCATGATTATAATACTATTGATCTTTACGGTCTTTTCTTTGTTCTAATCATTCTTTATTTCCAGTTACCTGCAGGTGCCAGTTCCACATCTCTCTTGACAAACGCTTTCCTCTTCTCCTCCAGCATCTGACTGGGGATCAGCCCCGCGCTACCACCTTCCACATGACGGGCCTGTATAAACACACACACACACACACACACACACACACACACACACACACACAGAACACATCTGTCAATTAGAGCTGCAGCTAAAGATTATATTGATGGTTGATTAGTCATCAATTATTGAAACAATTAACAGACGAGTTGCCCAAAGAATACAACTCTCATTTCAAATTCTTTCACTTGAGTTTGTGACAGAGACATCATGTCAAAAGGGAACCCCAAACCTGTGAAAGATGATCTCATGAGAGTTTTGAAAATCAAGGGTTCCCTTCTAGACACAACAGAGAGAGAGAGAGAGGCACAGCTCCAAAAATAGAAAATCAATTCATGGCGGCCTGTGTTTTAACTGTGTCAGGTCGCCACAAATAAATGAATGTATGGGAAACACTGAAACACATTCAAGCCATATTTTTTGTTCTTGATTCTGGAAACCTGTGCACAGGTATAGACAGAGCTGTCTTGGCTTTTAACTGCAAACTAGCTAACAAGCTATGTCACTGAGGCGAGTCCGAGTCTGCATCGTCCACATGTCCAGTGTGCCTCCTCTTCAAATGTTTGGCGTTAAAAACATGCATGATAACCAACAAATTAACCAACCAACTAATTTTGTTGACTGACTGTTACACCCCTAATGTCAAAAACAAAAACACTCATGGTGGTCCTGTGGTTTTATTAAACATTAATCTAAAGAAAATCAAAATGCTTTTGAACACACATGTACACATGCTGTTTTTATACTCCACCTGCCACCAGTTGACGTCATCCTGGTTGACTATCTGCAGGATGTCTCCTGTCTCAAACCTTAAGCCCGCCTCCTTACAGGGGATCAAGTTGTCATTGGCTGGGTCGTAGTCATAGTGACACTTAAAGAACACCTGGACAAACACAGATATAGACACAGGTCTTTATCTCAATATGCACTCCTGTCTGTTTTTGTGTCCTCATTGATGAATTTGACAGTTTGTTATTATTTGAGCAACCAGCAACACTTGACCTGTAGTGTGGTCACTGTGTGTGCTGTTTGGATCTGTCACCTGTCTTGGAGGTATGGCTTCATGGTAGCTGGGCAGTATCTTCAGCACTACACTTCCACTGGCTGCTTGCAGCTCCTCCTGCAGCACCCTGGGGTCCTGGCCCACCTCTCGTCCATTCACCTTCAAACACATTGGATAATAAAAAGTTTCTGAACTGACACAAGGGCTGAATGATTCTTGCTAAAATGTGAATCACAATTTTTTCCCCTAAGTATTGAGATCACAGTTCTCTCATAAGGTTCTTATTTTTTCAACAAAGAGTCATTGCAGTCTTAGAAGCTCAAGTAGAAAAACACGTCTGAGATGCTTGTTGTCTAGACAAGGCTGAACAGACCATATAAACGCAACACTCAGAAAGCAGTTAAAATTGAGCATAATTTATTAATCTATAATGGTAAACACTGTCTGAAGCTGCTAATCACAGTCTACAATCGCCAAATTGTATTTTAAATGCTGCTGAAATACATGCCACTTTGTGCTCTGCAATGCAAACATTACACATTAACTTACAAAACATGACAACAATTCACTAAATGCTTCAATTTTTCAGACTGAAGAGGACCACAGTGTCGGCAGGTAAACGACCCGAGATGACATTAGCTGGCAGCCCGCTACACAGTGTGGCTAATGTTAGCAGTGCTAGCAGCAGCAGCTGTTCTGCTTGCAGGTTAATGTCCTGTCTGTGTTGAATGTGGTCATGTTGCTCTAGTTGGCGGGGATAAGGTGTCTGGACCAGTTTATTCTGTAAAGTCTCCATTCAATGTTATATCTATTTTCTAGTTTAAAACACTGCCAGATTACGTTTGGTTTTACAAACTGTCATCTGTCCGACTTTGCTGATATGAACATCTGGGGTTGCCAGGGCCATTGGGGCATATGCGGCGTATGGTAAGAGGGGCTGCCGTCTGATGAGGGCACAGCCCTGACTAGTGGCGGGTGGTGTCATAACACCTTAAAGGCAACAGTTAACTGACATTGATAAATAGTTTAAACAGCAAAATTTCTGGTGCTGACAAGCAAAGGTGGCGACGTTTAATCATGTAGTTGACTAATCGCACGCATCCCTACTTGTAACAAAACAAAAAAATGCCCCAAGTCTCTTTTCCTCTTGTATTTTCTAACATCTAAGTGATTAACTTAAATGTTTCTGAATATAAAAGGATAGAATATAAATTTACAGCTTTAGAATAAATAACCTGCACACTGACCCATATATGACACACTTGTCTTGAGTCAAGCGGCTGTAAAGCAGTGGACGTTTCATTTGCTATTGAGTCTTCACAATAAAAGTCCCCCAGGAGTAAAACTAAACTTCAAACCACAGAGATTCAGTTAGAAGCTACAAAAGTACCATGAGCTGACCACTCTTTTATCTGACTTTTGAAACTGGGCTGCTATATAGACACGAGTTGTGCCACAACACACACTTGTTGGAGGGGGAGAGGCTCGACAGCTTTGGCTCGACTGGTCTGGGGTCAACATACATGCATGTCTATCCTTGCTTTTAGGTGGATTACATTCATAAATTACTCAGGTGAGCCAAAAACATTAAAATAGGGGACCCAGGACAGAGCCATTAGGCACCCACAGTAAAGACAGAACAGCGCCAGACTGTTTCCCCCTCCTTCAAGGGCCTTTGTGCTAAGCTAAGCTAACCTAATTGCTGGCAGCAGCTTCATATTAAGCTTCAAGGCTCTCCGACCATAAACATAAGGAATGGAAGGGTCAATAAAGGTCACACTTACTTAATGGTCGATCTTACCTCTTTGATGATATCTCCGACGTGCAGCAGTCCTTGCTGGTCTATCATCCCTCCATGGAGGATGCGGGCTATAATCAGCTCACCACCCTCCACCTTGAACGTCACACCCTGAAACACAGTTGATGTAGGCCATTGTTTCTATCATCAGTGATAATAAAATCAGCACCTACAGAAGTTAAACCAAACCACACAAGACCTGCTGTTGTGTGCTGTTTAACCTCTTTAACTCTACATGGAAAACCACATCTACTACTGGTATCATGTAGGCATCCATGGGTACCAAACATGTTATGCTAGCTTGTCAGGATGAGGGAAAAACTGACATGGACATTTTCAAAGGTGTCCCTGGATGTCTCACTTCAAGATATCTGAATAACAATGGTCTCTCTTGGTTCCCAAGTGTCTCTCCTTTACAGACATGCCCACTTTATGCTAATCCCATGCAATTTGGGGCAAAAATCATCCATGCAGTATATATGTGTCATTTAAGTCAACTCTATTTTAATACACCTCCCTAAACAGAATTGAGTTAGTCTATAGAGTAACCATTTCATCATAGGGGGACCATTTTTTGAAACCTCATTCAGACTATGTATGGCTTTCCTAGGTATGTTGACAATAAAGAGTTTTCTGACCAATTCCCAGAGCAGAAGTGCTCGTCCTCAAGTCACAGGACAATTAAATTCTTAGAAAAATCTCAAAATGTGAAAACATTTGGATACCAAAGCACACCGTGATTTTTTTATGGTGTTCCCCAAGGTCTTGGTGTCTTTGTCTGGTATTTTGGAGGGAATTTTCACCATTTTTATTAATTCTCGAGTGGTCAAAAGAAGTTAAATTTCATACCAAATCTGTGTAATAGACAGTATCAACCCAAATACTGCTACAACAACTTATGAGACATGATCAGAGCAGGGGCATGGCCATAATAATGCTCTAAGTCATTAGACACTCTAAACATTCAAACTATGAATAGGCACAACGTTCTTTTTTTTACAGATTTATGAGAAAAACTTTACACACAGTGCTGAGCTGCATTTTAAATTAATTTTTAGGTACAACAGTTCCAGATGATGTATACCACTTCTATGTAGCATATAGAGCCCCTGTACCCCTCTTAAGATGACAAAAATACGTCTATGTTAGGGAGGAGTGGAGTGAACTAAAACTAAAAGCACGCCATTCAGGAAGAAGGAACTGGGGTCCAGATTTCTTATTACAATATTAATATTTCAGCTGCATACTTAACTCACTTCTTCAATGTTTTAACAAACATTAATAGAGTTTAGAGCAAAAAAAAAAAAGGACAAACCAACACTTACCAGATGCTCCCCTGCCACTTTGCGTATGCCCACCATGCGGATTGCGTCAGGTGGCGGGTGCAGGTTTTGTTTGTGGTCGTCCTCCGGCTCATGATCCACAAAATCACACGGGCTGGGGGGTGGGCTATCACATGTCTGGGATGCCACTGAATCATGAGTCTCCAGTAGAGACTGAAAAAGGACAAAAAAAATCCCTGGTTTAACTAAGTGTGTGAAAAGAGTCCGATCTTTCCTACAGACATACTGTATGTTTTACTGCCAGATGACTACGTAGAACTGCAACAATTAATCGTATTATTAATCAATTATAAAAATGAATCGCCAGCTATTTGGATAACTGATTAATCATTTTGAGTTATTTTTAATAAAAAAGTCAAAATTCTCTGATGTACTGACAGTCATTAACAGTTAACAGTTATTTACATCATTGACGGTCGATGACAGCTAATAACAGTTATTGACAGTTATTAATGGTAATCAACAATAAGTGAGAGTTACTGACAGTTATTAAAAGTTACATCATGTACTGTCATTGACAGTTATAAACATTTATTAACAGCATTGACAGTCACTGACAGTTATTAAAGGGACATTTCACCCAAAAATGAAACTTCACTCATTATCTTCTCACCCTCATGATGACTGAAGGTTTAGTTTTTTAGTCCACAAAACACTGCTGGGTTTCACAGGAAAACAGTGCTGCAGAATCTCCAAAAACAATGGAAGTGAATGGTGAAGTTTTCAAATGTAAAAAAACAACAGAATAAAAACATAAAATGCCTCCATACTGTTCGTCTGGTATAATCCAAGTCTCCTAAAGTCCCAACATGCCAAGTTGACTAAAAAAAAATGTTATTTACACCATGTTTTTAGCCTGAATCTTCACTGTAGCTCCTGAGCTTGGAGCCACGTTCATGTGCACACGCACACTGTCTGAACTGTGTGTGTGTGTTCTGATGGTGTGCAAACAGCACGTCAGGACTTTAAGAGACTTGGGTCACACCAGACGAGCAGTATGGAGGCATTTTATGGTTTCTTTCTAGTTGTTTTTTATGTTTGAAAACTGGTCACCGTTCACTTCCATTGTGTGGGAGATTGTGCAACACTGTTCTCTAGGGGTGTGTATCTCACTGACTGAGACCGATTCGATACGTATCTCGATACATGTTCAACGATACGATATATCTTAGAAATTTTTAAATGACCAACGATTCGGTTCGATATGATTCAGCTCTGTCACGATACGATTCAATATGATGCAATACAAGAAAATGCAATGTGTCAATCTTTACATTTTGATTCTATTAATGCTACATTTGTAGAGTGCTATTAGTTGCAAAAAGAAATCCTGATAGTTTTACTAAATATAGTAACAGTAGAGACAGAGAGGAGAATACAGTGGTGTTAACATCTTATTATGAGTTTCATGTGTAAATGAGATACTGTAGCCTGAATGAGAATCTGTGAACAAACTTTAAAACTGTTTCAAATATGAGTATTTTTGCAGTAAGATGATCTGCTGCTCTGTTTCATATGAAGAGTTCTGTGGTTCTGATCAGTTGTGTTTGAACAGTGATGCTCCGTGTTACCTGCTCTCACAGTCACATGACGTCTCTGTGGGTCAGACTCGTGTCTCTGTACTCTGCTGTCAGACACGTTTTACATAAATGACCTGCAGTGGTCTCTCATCTTTCTTATAAAACCCAAACTTATTCTACACCTGCGCGTTCTGAAAGTTTGGTGATGCGACGCGGTACAATGTTTCTGTCGCTGTTTTCAGCGTGGTCTGTTTTGGGCAGATGAAGAGGAGACACAGGAGAGGGAGGAGGGAGCGCTTGTTTTGTGTGAGCGTGGCAGCAGCTCACCGTTCAGCGAGAGCGGTGCAGGCAGAGGCAGGAGGAGAGAGAAAACGGCACTTCATTGATGCCAAAAATTATACATATGCGCGTCCTTATGAGATGTATCGATACGCTAGAGCTGAATCGACTTTTGTCCGATTCATGTTCAGCTTTTAACCGGTACAGGCCATCGGAACCGATGCACTCATATCTAACACATTAAGGTCCGATGCATCGGATTTCGAGTGAATCGTAACACCCCTACTGTTCTCCTGTGAAACTCCAGCAGTGTTTTATGGACTTAAATCCAACCTCGGTCGGCATGAGGGTGAATAGATAATGCCTGAATTTTCATTTTTGGGTGAACTATCCCTTTAACAATTATTAATATTGTTGACAGTCACTGACGGTCATTAACAATCATTAACAGTTATTAATCATCAATAACTGTCATTTATAGTCAATAATGGTCATTGACAGTTATTACAGTCATGAACAGTTAATTACAGTTATTAACCATAATTAATCCACATCCACAACTAATTGCTTAATCAAGAAAAGGAGCAACAGATTAATTAACTAATTAATTTTGACAAGAAAGGCTTAAAGAATAGGTCCAAACACGTGGAGCACATGTTTAAACCTATTTTTTTAAGTGACAGGGTTAATTAATAGAAAAAATGATCCACAGACAAACTGATGGTGAAAGTAAGTGTTAGCTGCAGCCCTAAAATGATGGTTTTCACATCACAGTGTACAGTATATGTGCGTGCTCTACACCTGGAAGTGAGGCTGTGTGAGTATGCGGGCGAGCTCAGCTGCAGTGTTGGAGCGGTGTGTGAAGGGGTCCAGGTCTCTGAGGATCTCCTGCAGGAGCTCCACATTGTTCTCCCTCACTGGCGACAGACGCGGCTCCTTCAGGCTCTCCTCTTGCTCCTAACACACAAAAACACATAAAAAATAAATACACAGAGACAAAACAAAGTGATCAAGCTGCGTCATTACAAGAATGAACAAATAAACATATACTAAATAAACAAATAAACAGATGCAAAAACACTGAAGTCTATGTTGAGTATGAATTTAATTTAAAGTGGGTGTGTATTTGTGTATGTGCATCACACCAGAGGGCTCTCCATGATGCCTTTGAGGTAGATGAGGTCCAGGTCATTGGCCGTGGTGGAGCTGGTGGTGCTGTCACTCATCGCGTCCACCACCTGGGGCACTATAACAGACACAAATACAGACACACACACACAGACAGACACCAGGCAGAATGGAAACAAGGAAAATGAGACAGTAACAAATGAGACAGAACAGTTTCTGCCGGACAGCTTTACATGAATACCAAGCATGGTACACACTGATCTTTTTGGCTTTATAGATACTTTTTGATGTAGCTGTTGTCATTATACAGATCATCATAGTGATCAAGGCTCTCTCATATAAAAAAAACAGTTAGATGCCATTTTCATTTGAAAATTACAGCCACTGTTTGTAAATATTCTATGTAATTATTGATCCAACACATTATTCTGATGGCTGAGGTTTGTACTAGAACAGCCAAGTGGTCATTTTGACCATATCCAAAGAAAAATGTGATGACTTTTACCTATTTTGGCCATAAGTGGTCATACTGATCACACAGAAATTGGCACTGTTATATTGTTACTTTTTGCACAGTTCAAGATGCATCTTAGTTGCTTAGCAACTATCATTGTCTCCGTCAATAACACTTCAACAGTGCTCTCGATTACCAGTTTACCAACATTAAAATACAAATACTTCATTAAAAAGACTCAATTAAAATTAAAGTAGGGGAGACCAGGGACGGTTGTAACATGTTTATCTCAACACCTATAACTCATCTAATTTTTGAGTTAAAGCTCTCAAATTTTAAAACAAAGTATGCTTACTTATTAGAAAAAGCAATGTTTCCAACTTTTTTTTAATGTTTATTTTTGTACTCATTTCCAGCCTTCAGGGTTATTTTTATACACATGCAAAAACAACATGTTTATAATGTTATAAAATACATTTAACTGGCTCTTGCTGCTAAAATTTGAATTAGGTCACTGATGGTTATTATCCTACAGAAAAATACTGCTGTGAATATATGCAATCATTATGGTTTACTACATGCGATGGCTGCATATTGATAAATATATAAATACAGACACAATTTACACTTTGGTGTAATTTTTAAAAAGATGAACTAAGAGAATAAATGCATTAATGTTGGTTGAAGGTGAGGAGTAACACACCGCACATGGCCGTCAGCCACTGTGTCTTTTTTGATGCTACCACTGGGATTATCCAGTCAGACATTTTCAGGACATTTTTAGTTAAAATGAACTAACTAAATCTAATATCAGTAACTTTTCATGTCCTATTTCTGTAGCTCAGTACTTTTGACTGCTGTTATTGAATCCAAAGGCTACATTCTCTCAATCATTGTCAAAGGGCTACGTCTGCACAGGCAGAAACCCTCATCTACTTCAGTAGTGACTAATGAGGTGAGGCACTACTTTTACTCAAATTAGAGATTCTTGTCCTGGTATCCCTGCTTTTACCCATTAATGAGCCCCTCTGTAAACTGGCTGTGAAGGGTGGACGTGAATAAAGAAAACATGGTGAATAATCGTATGATGATAGAAGCTAATGGGGAGGAGGGTGTCTGGTCTCACCAGGCTCTGTTCTGGTGGAGGCCACAGGCATGGTTGAGCTTCAGTCGATCTGAGGGAGAGAAATTAGGGAGAGAGAGAGAGTAAAGAGTGGATGAAATAATCTTTTACAGTGAGTCCAAAAAACAGAAGGAAAGAGATGTTTTGAGTTGTAGAGGCTGAATAAAACCCCCTATTCATAATCTAATTTATTTCTAGTAGAAAGGAAGTAGTTCCGGTAGATTATAAAGTAGTTCTGATAGATTCTACAGCAGAAAGAAAGTAGGTCCTATATGAAACTGCTCACAACAAGGTCTGCGGATTATTTTGAGTAACTGGGTTGTGATTTTTGGAAAGAGATGCTGCTGTTGACTTGTCTCAGTGTATTGTTTTTGGTACTTTGAGCGCCACAAGCTGAGTGCCATTTAGTCCTATTATATTGATTATATGGCACATATATGGCAAAAAATTGCACTGGAGGCCAGGGGAAAAATATGTACTTTATGTACTTTTGATTTCGGGGTGAACTGTCCCTTTAAGTCGAAATTCATTGATACACATGCAGTTGTAGGGAAACGTTCATATTAGATCGAACAAAACATTTTATTCAGCTCATCTGCAAATATGTCCCAACATTTTAATAAAAGTCAGCACCATTTTGGAAAAATTAAAGGAACAGTTTGGTATTTTTGCTCTTATGCGACACACTTCACTCTTACACTGCTCCAGCGCAGCTACAGCACCCAACAATAGAAGGCTGTGTGTGTGCATGTACAGCAATCGTATTCAAATTGCTCCTTGTCTCACCACAAAAAACAAACACACACACACACACACACACACACACACACACACCCATGACAGCCGATGACTTCAGCAAGAGAGGGCGGGGTTTCAGCGATTGTTCTGGAATTGAGCAGCCACACTGAGAGAGCAGGAGAGAGATATAAAGTGAAGAGTGGAAGAGGGGGGGAAGGTGGGCGTAACTAATCTATACATCTCCATGACAACACACAATACAATGGAAATTTGGGGAGAGAGAGGGGAACAAAGAGGCACACACACCCTTTCCTTGTAATTTCTGCAGCTTTAACACCATCTATCTATCTATCTATCTATCTATCTATCTATCTATCTATCCATCCATCCATCTATCTGTGTTGCTATGCCGTTAAAGCTCGTGGCTGCCATGGAAACCTGCCCTCCTTCAGTTTTTATTTCACACACACACACACACACACACATTTCCATTGCTGCTCATGCTAGAGTAGGCATTACACAACACCTCGGGCAAGAACAGCAGAAGTGAGTGGAAGACAAGATGACGTTAAAAGAAAAGCTTGTGGAGAGGAGAGGAGGATGGAGGGATAACCGGGTGAAAATTTGGATTTATATCCATATCCACTTTTCTCACTGAGTGTATGCAAGCTGGTTAACAGTCAGTGCGATGGGAAACGGTACAATATAGTGATTCTGGGCCCGACACCGGACAGGAGGAGGACGCTGGACAAAAAACACATTTTTTAAATCCCTACCAGTATTAATATTTCTGGTTAACACTTCTGAATCACCTCACACGTACAGGATCTGTCAGTTTCTGTTTGTAAAGACAGGTCCTGGTTCATTGTAGAGTCTCATTTCCAGGGCATCGCGTGAACTGTCCCAAACGCAGCAAAATAATGAAAACATAAGAAAATACGGGGCGGGGTCATTTTTCAAATAATTTTACTGATTTAAATATAAGCCTTAAAGGTCCAGTGTTTATGATTTAGTGGTGTCTACTGGTGAGCTTGCAGACTGCAAACACCTTGTCACCATTGGCCCTTTTCCATTCACAGAGCTGGTCTGACTCAACTCCGTTTGACTCGGGCTGTCAGCCGTCAGCTACGAAAACGCTGAGAGCTGGACATAAAGAGACTTTAAGAAGCGTCTTTCTCTCTGCTCTCCTGCACATGAGCTAAGGATCACAACACTCGCTTGTTTTCAGGGGAGAAAGGAGGCTCGCAGCTCGCACAGCCTGCTTGGAGGCGGGTCGGGCTCACCTTGGCCCCACTCCAGAGTAGGTCCATCTTGGGCATGGCTTGATGCAGCTTGGCGCACTGAAAGTGATAATGGAAATGCAACTCGGTGCGGTACGGTTTGGCTCGGCGCTGCCAAAAGCACAGGTGGAAAAGGCCCACTTGAAACTCGTGCAAAGCGTGAAAGGCTGTATCTAGAGCCAGTGTAGGCTGTATCTAGGGATGCAGCTTCGGCAGCAGACAGCAGCCCCTCTTTCCCAGCGAGAATGCCCTGGTGGCCCAGACGTTATTAGCAAGGTGGGACAGATGACAGCTTGTAAAACCGGCCCAGTTTGTCAGTATTTAGATGTAGAAAATGAAAGTAAGTTTAAATGTAGGTTGTGTCAGAATAAACTGGTTTATAACCACTCAATTGGAGCAAGACAGACAGATCATAGAAATGTTATAATGAACTAGATAGTGAATGCAAAGATGGCGCCCATTCAGTCCAATGAGAGCTGCTCGCCTGGCGCATAAGCCAAAAAAGTTTTCTAGCTGCAGGGTTTACTTCCTGAGTTCCTGCTCAGTCTTACATTGTGCTTTAAACTGTGGAGATGTTCCAGATATTTAAATTGTTTTGTTCAACTCGAGGAAAATTTTACAAATATAAAACCACCTTGGATCAAAAATTCATAAAAGAAAGATTCATAACTGGCCTTGTTTGCAGCTCAGCTACAGTTAGGTGTTTCTTTTATAGTGGTGGTCTATGGGCGAAAAAGCTTTGTGGGCCAGTGTCACTTATCCATGGACCTCTGCTCTGAGGAATCCAGTGTTGTGTTCAGGTGATGTCTTTGTGACAGCAGCACAAGCAATAATAATACTGCCAGGGAGAAAGCTGAAAAGTTGTCTGTTTCCACTTCAGTTTATGTGCAAATGCATTTATGTATTGTATCCAGGCTCAGGCAATAACGGATTACATGAAACGAGGTTACGTAATCTGGATACAAAAAAAAGGATAAATGTGTTCTATTACAGTTACAGATAAAAAAAGACGTAATCAGATAACAGATACATTAAAATAAAGAACTATATCTTACCATGCACAGTGCACACACAGCTGACAATTCAGTATCATGAACTGGGGTAAAAAAATGCTTCACTGAGTGGAAATTTTACATTTTTTTTTGTCTTTAGATCAATCAATCCTTCAATACATTGTGCACAACAAAGGAAGGAACAGCTGGACAAACTAATACACCTAACAACAAACATAAAACACATAGAGCTGCAAGGATTAATCGATTATTAGTCAACTATTAAATTAATCTGCATCTATTTTGATATTTTTTAAAAATGTCTGTCTTCTCTGATTTCAGCTTCTTAAATATGAATATTTTCTGGTTTCTTTACTCCTTTCTGACAGTAAACTGAATATTTTTGAGCTGTGGACAAAACAAGACATCTTGGACTTTTATCAAAATTTTTCACCGTCTTCTGACATTCATGTACCAAACAACTGATCGATTAATTGAGAAAATAATCGACCGATTAATTGATCATGAAAACAGTCATTGGTTTGCAGCCCTAAAAACACTATACTAGTCTAAACAATTTCACCATATTTTGTATGGAGGAAATCCAAAACCAACAGAAAGTAATCAAGTTACATTACTTAAATACTGTGATACTTGGATTACATTACTGACTATGCTTTTTTAACAGGTAATTAGTAGCTGCGTCTAAATACATTTTTAAAGCAACCCTCCCAACTCTGACTGTATGTACAAATCACTTCAGTTTGATTTACAAAGGCCAAATAACATGAATTTGTTGTTAATACAACAACTAACAGTTAATGGGGACTCACATAATAAACAAATGCACAACTCCCTTTTGGTGAAGATGGTAAACAGAGCAGCAGGAGAAAAAAAAAAAGCTTACTCAGCTAAGCTCAGCTCATCTGAACTACAAAAAACAGCCCAACACACACACACACACACACACTAATTACTGATCTCGCACTGCTGTGACCTCCATCTGCTCCCCTCTGTCTCCCTCTTACTCCTCCACCTTGCTTCTCCTCCTCTCTTACCTTCCTCCCCCCATCCTCTTTCCCTCCTCACTGTTTTGTCTCCTTCCTTCTGCTTCTCTCATCCTCAGACATCATCAGCTCCACCCAGTCCTCACCCCTCCCTCTACTCTCTCCCTTCATTTCTTCCCCGTGCACACATGCCCCCTAATTTCCCTCCTTCCTCCCCTCCCTCTCTCCTGACGCCCTCCCCTACATTACTCCCTTATTTATGCCCCCCCCCCCCCGCCTTCATCACTGCCCCTCCTCCTTCCGTCTCCCACCACCATCCATCTGCTCAGCTGCACCAATATGTAAAAGAAGCAGGCGTTGCCAGGCGCACACACACAAACCATTACTTGAGTCAGACCAATATTGGATTTTTTTGGGGAGATGCCAATAATGATATCAAAGACTTATAAATTAATAAACTCTGATAACTGATAACAATATATTGGCCAATGTAATGCAGACATTTATGAGATACTTTACAGTTCAGCAATAAACTTTATTGTCCAAAATGACACTAGATCTGATGTTTTATGTTTTTAAGAATTATAAATAAGTATAAATGAACAAAAAACACAAACAGAACAAGAAATAGTCCTATTCATTTTGAGCTTAGACCAAATCTACATAAAATTCTGCTTGTAAAACAAATAAAAACAAACAATTAAAAAAAAAAAAATCTGCATGATGTTCTGTCAAAAAAAAGAAAGAAAAGTTTTCATACTGGCATGTACTGGACAACATATTCACTGAGACGATAAAGACCAAAATATCGGCTGACCAATACATCTGTCACACTCCAACCATCACATACAGTACTAGAGGTATAAGAAAATATCAAAAATATCAAGTATCGCAATATTATGTTTTGTGATACTGTATCGATTCTCAAAACACTATCAGGATATTTTGGTGCATGCAAAGATTCATGGCAGTAATTAGTTGTTTGATGTGTTTAAACCCACAGCCACTAAACAGCTGTGTTCTTATCTAGCCTCCCTGTTGGGCTGTGTGATACAGTAAACAAGTCAGATTGTGATTATTTCACTGAAATTGCATTTGCAATATGATTAGTGGGAATGACCCTTTTTTGCATTAAATTCTTCATTCTGAATGAAAAAATGACAGTGTGACATTTTTTGGGGTCTGTACCAAACAAACACATTTTCTTTCATTTGGCGAACAAGACCTGTAGGCCAGGGCATCTCTGCAGCACTACACTACCTCAGTATATTTTCTCACACTTTTCCTTTTTCAAAAAATTACAATTTGATTCTGGTTCTGCGATTTTGCACTTGGTCATATTGTGATTATGATAAGTATAAGTATTAATTGTGCAGCCTTACTTCCCTGCTGCAATTGCATAACAAAGTAAACTTTTTCATCTCAAATGTTATGCATATGATGTGTTCCTTACACTGCAACTTTCCTAAAATTAGATTAAATAGCAAATATATCACCTTGCTTACAGTATCGCCATATATTGACATGTAACCCCTGTATCGTGATATGTATCGTATCACCAGATTCTTGCTTGTACACAGCCCTATGTGGTACATTAAAGGTGTTTTTGCATACTGCCATGTCATGTAAACATAACAACTTGCTTTTAACTGTTTTGTGGCCTTCCCTGTAGTTCCACTCAGTCACATTTAGAGCTGCAACTAATGATTGTTTTCATAGTCGATCAATCAGTCAGTTATTTTCTTGATTAATCAATTAATAGTTGTTTGGTCTATAAAATGTCGTACTGTGGTGAAAAATGTTAATCAGTGTTTCCCATAGCCCAAGACACGTCCTCAAATGTCTTATTTTGTCCACAACCCAAAGATATTCAGTTTCCTGTATGAAAGGAGTGAAGAGACTAAAAAATATTCACATTTAAGAAGCTGAAATAAAGAGAATTTTGACTTTTTTTCTTAAAAAATTACTCAAACTGATTAATCAATTATCAAAATAGTTGGTTATTAATTTAATAATCAATTTATCTTTGCAGCTCTAGTTATGTTTACCAACTGCCCTCTTCACTCTCCGATGTATCTGATGCATTCTGTGTTTTCACAGAAGTTGTCAGCTAGCAGCTGGCAAGGAGACGCACCCTTACTTAATTTCAGATTTTTCTGGGTTTGACTGTTGTTGGAGACATTTGGGATACTTGTAAGTATACAACTAAACAAAATAATTAATGCATGTCTAAAACATTTTAATGCATAAATGTGACATATTACAGCTTTAAGTTGCCTTGATTTGAGCTGCAATGCAATACATTGTTTACACCATAGATTATTAAATTAAACGCCAACTATTTTGAACAATTTTGCAAGAAAGTCAAAATTCTCTGATTTCAGCTTCTTAAATATGAACATCTTGGGTTTTATTTACTCCTCTCTGGCAGTAAACTGAATTCTTAGTTTGCAGCCCTAGTATAATATTCTTTCTTCCAGTGATGTTTACTAGTGCTGCACTAACAATTATTTTCATTGTCTATTAATCTTTTGATTATTGTCTTAATTAATTGTCTATGAAATGTCAAAAATGGTGAAAAATCTTTATCACTGTTTCCCAAAGCCCAAGATAACTCCTCAAAAGTCTGGTTTTGCCCACAACCCAAATATATTCATCTTAACAGTAAATATTCAAATTTAAGAAGCTGGAATCAGAGAATTTTGAAATGTTTTTCTTAAAAAAAAAAAAAAAAAAAGCTGAAACCAATAAATTATAAACAAAATAGCTGGCGATTTATTTTATAATCAATAATAATCGATTGGTCGTATTTTAGCATATTTTTATGCCCATGTGGGTGTAATGGATATATGATAAGTGTTGTGTGTGTGTGTGTGTGTGTGTGTGTGTGAGCAGGTGGGAGGTGTCAAGTGCGTGGTCACGGTTCCTGTGACGTCAGCTGAAGCCCATCAGCAGTGTTATTGAGTGTCTCACAGGCTCTTCTCTTCATCAGACCTTTTTAATGTTAACTTTTGTATCGTTGTATCTACACAGTGTGTGTCCCTCACCCTCACACACACACAATACGGTACGCACACACACAGTCTTTTAAATACTCTCAGGGGTCACATATAACAAAGCATAATGACGCAAACACACACACGCGCGCACAAAGGCTGCCAGACAAACAACATGCTAACCCAGCAACACAATTTGGACAAAACTCCGGTTCGCGCGACTGTGACCGTTCTGTTACAAACACTCCCGCGCGCACACGCACGCACCTTTGTCATGAGTCCAGTGTAACGCTGGAGCGCACGAGCCTCAGCGGGAGGCACCGTGAAGAAGAAAAAGCATAAGATGCTCAATAATAACTGTAACATGGTGAATAAAGCCGCCATGACTGCGCGCGATGAATAAAAAGCCGTTCACGTACCTTTCAACACAATGAGACAGGATTCCTGCCTGTGATGTCTCGTGCGCTTCTTGTTGTCGTCTGGCTTCTTTTAGCCGTGAGCGACAGCGAGTCAGTGTCAATTTCATCAGGAAAATGCACACGGCTTCCGGGAAAATTTCAGAATAATACCCTTTGGTCAAACGTGTGTTATGTTTCAATGCAAAACGAATGTTAAACTATTATTTTTTTGTCGCGACATAAAATCAGAATGACGGAAACTTATGGTATGCGATATGAAGTAGGTGGGCTTTGACAAGTTTCATGATAAAAACTTTATTTTGAAGGCAGACTCAACATATTTCCTGTTAAATTCGACATATTCCTGGGACCTTGACACCCATCGATGCGGTACCTTTTATTATAGGAGTATTAAAGGGCCAGTGCAATGTTTTGTTTGTTGTGGTTTGCTGCAATGATTAATCGATTATTAAATTACTATATTGATTATCAATTAATCGGTTTCAGTAGCCTAACTATTTAAGAAAAAAAATCAAAATTCTCTGATTTCAGCATTTAATTCTTAAATGTGAATATTTTTGTTTTCTTTACCCCTTGTTGACAGTAAACTGAATATCTTCGGGTTGTGAGTGAAACACAAAAGACATTTGAAGACGTCATCTTAGGCTTTGGGAAACACTGATCAAGATTTTTCCACCATTTTAGAACAAACAACTATTAATTGATTAATCGAGAAAATAATCATTGATTAATTGACCATGAAAATAATTGTTAGTTGCAGCTCTAGGGCCCTATCGGCGGATTTACCAGGAGGAAACAAAGAGAAAAGACTTTTAAAGCGAGGAGACAGATCACAGATGTGACAGCGCAAGAGCGTGCAATATATGGAGACAGCTGGACGTCTCAAAAGCAGCTTCATGTGTAAATAGTTTATTTTACATTAACACCTCCAAAAAAGTAATACAATACATGAACTGTAAATGTAATGCAGATATGTAACTGGTTATATTTTACACTGAAACACCTTGAAATTATGCTGTATATTATAATTCATCATCATCATCATTATTATGCAGCTGCGCTGGCTGAGGAGGGACGGTGCGGTCACAGCCCCCAGACGTAGCTCAATCCGGCTGGACACCCACCTGAGCCGGACTGAGGTGCACCTTCACAGCTGCTCCACCTCCCTCTCCTCTTCCGCCTTCTCCTCATCTCCTCCCATCCTCGCTCCTCTGTCCCACTAACACTGCGGGTGGAGGAAACAATCATAAAGTGTTTCTGAAGTTTGATGACGCGTGCGCAAAATTACGCGTGGGGTATCAGGCTCAGACAGAAGCACAGACCTTTTTCTCTCCGGGTCAGGACGGTCTCGAGGTTATAGATCATAATTGATTAATCCTCGTTTTGCTGGATCCCAATAAACACACACTGACACAAACACTTCAGCTGCTCCAGCTGTCATGCTGACTAACCTGTTAAAGACGATCTGACACAGCTGTGTCCCTGTCTCGTGCGCACTTTGCAGGTCTATTTATTAGGCTTTATAATTATTATAAACTGATCTCCATATATTTAACATTTCGAACCAGGAGATCTGTCTCCTCGCTATAAAAATCTTTTCTCTTTGTTTCCTCCTGGTAAATCCGCCGTCATGCTGCCATGCCTTGCGCTTCTGGCGCACCTGCTTCTTAAAGGTGATGAGAGCTGACTTTCTGTTTGGTTTGTGGCACGTTCGGCCTAAACTCGGGCAGGATACGCCGGCGTCCCTGGCGCAAGACCAGCGTTAGACAGGGTCCTTTGAATAAGTCACAAAAAAGTCCAACGTATCATTTTGTGTGCTCCTTCATTTCTTATACCCTAAAGAATGACCAAGAAAATCCCTAAAGCTCCCATGCAGCCCTAGTTAGAGGGATGCTGTAGCAGTAGGTCTACCATAGTGAAAACAGTGCAACAGCAGCATGCAGTGGAGAAATCTGAGTATTACTCCTGAATCGAGTCGGATGGTGTGTCAAACTGTGGTGTTTTGATGTAGTGAACACTGACGGGTCACTTAATATTATCGTGTAACTTGGGGTTTTTTTCTATCTGTGTCATAATTAAATAACTAATTGATTAATGGAGAGAGCAGTCAACGGATTGATTTATACTGAAAATAATCATTATATCTCCTAACGTGTATTCCACGTTTGGACCTGTTTTTCAGCTGACACGACTGTAACAGGATGAACAAATTAATTAATCATTTTTAGTCATTTTTAATTAAAAACTAAACAAAAAGATAAAAACTTTCTGATTTCAGCTTCTTAAATATGAATATTTTCTGGTTTCTTTACTCCTCTCTGACAGTAAACTGAATATTCTGAGTTGTGGACAAAACAAGACTTTTGAGGACGTCATTTTGACTTTTTCAACATTTTTCTTCATTTTTTGACATTTTATAGGCAAACAACTAATTGATTAATTGAGGAAATAATCTATGGATTAACTGATGATGAAAATAATTGTTAGTTACAGCCCTAAAAACATTTTTATTATTAGGCTAAACAATTTCACTATATTTTATATTGAGATAGTCCAAAAATAATGGAAAGTAATCAAGTTACATGACTTTAATATTGTGGATTATGTTACTGACTATAGGTAATAATTGGAAAAGTAAGACTGTAGTCTCAACTATGGTCCTATTGACCATGAGGTCATATGAGGTTGTCAGCGTCTGTCTCATACTTGTAGTGATGTTAATGTGGGTGTTTATGGTTTCTCATTACCCCCAGTGTCTTTCTCTTCCTCCCTGAAGACGCTAAACGTACTGGAACTGATCTCTCCATCAGCCTTTCCTTTCACAGTCTGTCCTGACCCTAAACAACCCTCACAGCTCTTCCTCTGTGCTCTGGAAGAAGAGCCTCCCTTTTCTTTAATGTGCTGGAAAACAACCCAGCAGATGTTCCTGGAAATCCAACCCAAAGTGAAATGTTAAGTTAGATGTCTCCGTGGAGACTGCCAGTCCTTCCAGCCATAACCATGAGCCTCAGATCTAACACAGTGATGGATTCTCAACAAAAAGGACTGACATTTACTTTCTTGCTCTCTAAAACCATATCTCGTCATGCTAAAAGAATGTAGCTTCAGGCATGGTAGCTCGAGTGGCTAACATTAGCTTTTGGAGGGAGAAAAGGTTAATGTCACTTCCATGACTTCTGGGTTTGTAGTCTTTCTAATTACGCATCTTCACAGTTCTGTTTCACAACTGTGACTTTCTTCACTTGAAAAATTATCTTTTTAATTGACAAACATCATATGTGGGATTTGTGGCACAATTCAAATCCGATCTAAATATAATTTGTCTCTCACCATTGACTACAGTTCATATTTTTTCCAAAGTTAGCTCCCATGGTGGTCCATCGGAAGCGGGGTGACTTTGGCACTCTATAGTTCAGGCTAGCTGGCTCACATGATTACATGTGGATTCATGGGTAGCCTTTTGTCAATGCGTATGTGTATCTTTGCTTATACTTTGTTGGTTCATGTCAATGTACTGTATATTTTCAGACAATTTCACACAAAATGTAATTTTTGAAAAGAAAATGCAAAAACTCTCCTATGCAGTAACTCTGACGGCCCCCTAGGGGCTGCAGAGCTTTTGTTGAAGACCACCGCATTAGACCATCAATTGTGGACTAGTTCAACACTTCAACCATTAGCCTTGGAGCTGAGTGACACAGATGGAGTATGGAGATAAATAATAATAATAATATGTAATATAATGAATTCTAGTCTAAAAACTGCTGTTAGTCATCAGCTGATATTAAAGAGTGGCATGTTGTGATAATGATCCACTATCCAGAGAGGTAAGATGAGTAAACTCTACACTTAAATCCTCCCAGAAACCCTTCTGATTTATCAACAAATTTTAATCACACAGAAAAGTTTTTATTCATTTATTCTGATGTTACTTTTTACAGTAGCAACAGTAAAACAAGAACTTCCTCCTCTAAACAGTGTTGGACAGTAGAGGGACATTAATGCTCACGCACACACACACAAGACACAGTTCCACCTTCTGATTAGTAGCTCTGATCTCATATATATATATTTTATTTCAATAATAAATTATGTACAATTTTGTTGTGATGAGAGAGATGTGAGACAGTGACAAGAGAGACAGAGAGAGCTTGTGTTCCGGTCAGTGATGGTCATCGGTTGGGGTCGGGTTCAGTGGTCAGAGATGAGAGGCACATGTCGGCCCCTCCAGGTGCATTGTGGGACGCAGCCGGAGGGAATGCCCGATGAGTAGGGAGAGGGGCGGCGGAGTCACCACATGTAGGAGTCGTCGTATCTGTGGAGGAACATGAGGAAGAGTGTGTAACTGCCCGTGTAAATTCATCAACTTTCATTTCTGTTAATTACAGGTCACATGACTTCTTCTGCGTATACGTGAGGGTCGTCACCTTGATCTCTGGTCTCTGTTGTTGTCGCCACCAAACAGCAGCTCTGCAACAACATCCTCCTGAGCTGAACGCTTCCCATACCTGGGAGAGAGATATGAGAGCAGGTTTTAGCCATGCTAGCAGTAAATTTCTAGCCAACTATTGAATGGATCACCATGAAATTTGGCAGATCTGCCATTCAGTACTCCACTGTATTCAAAGTAAGACTGTCACTGTCCAGATCAGCGGGAAGCTTTACTTAGACGCACGTCACGTCACTCCGTCACTCACATGAGCACCATTTGCAAGAATGCTAGCAGCTAGCAGATTATAATATAATTCTAATGCAGAGTCAGTCAATCTGCAGAAAGTTTTCACAATTTTCTTTATGTAGGGGAGCCCCAGTGACTCCCATTTATTATAGTCTTCTATAGGTTTAAATTGCTGGGGTCAACTTGAAAATTGTGACATGAATTTGAGAGAAAAGGAGTGTTTTTCATGGATCTAGCCTCCATAGGGTCCCCAAAAAACACTTTGCATAGGGCCACCAAAAAGCTAGAAACGGCTCTGATTCATCGTTCCTGAGCAGTGTTTTTTAACTTTTTACACAACATATTACCACAGTTCACTTCTATTAGAAGATTATTTATTGTTGACTGTTGTCAGCCACAGACACACTGCCTTATGTGTGCATTATGTGCATGAACAGGACTTTGCAGCCATAATAATGCAGCAGGACTGATAATGAAACAAAAATGTAAGAAAGTAGGGCGCTCTGGTAGCTCACTTAGTAAAGCGTGCACCCCATGTACTGACTCCAGCTTGTTGCTGCATGCATGTCAGCTCCCCATTTCCTGCCCTAACCTCAGCTGTCCTATCACAATAAAAGCATTAAAAAACTGTTTCTGTACCAGGCTGCAAACATGTTTATTTCTGCTGTAAGTTTGGACAGTTTAATATGGGGGTCTCTGGAGACTGACTTGCCATTCAAGGTTTTGGAACTTCTGCATTGGCTTCATTTTTCAGTGCTGGAGGTCGCTGCTCAGTTACATTACATGTCAGTTCAGTTACATCTTAAACAATATCCTCCAAACACTATATTATTTTAAAATTCTGTAATGATTCATTTCCATGTGCTGTATATATATATATATATATATATATATATAATATTATACAATAACATATATAATATATGTGTGTGTGTATATATATATATATATATATATATATATGTGTATATGTATATATATATATATATATATATATATATATGAGAATTTGCACTTCCAAAAATTTGGGGACTCACAAGAGACAAATTCAAAAAAAGAGAGTTTAAGATGTCTCACTAAAATGGGTCAAAACACTGTATCCTACATTTCCCACAATGCAGTAAGATACCATCTTTTTATTAGATCTTCTCTGTCTGGTAAATGGCGTCATCTCAACCCCACAACTCCAGTTTGTAACGCAAGTTTTCTTACAGGCTGAGCAGGATCCCAGAGGAAAATTTTGTTTCTCACAACTATCTTTTTTTTTTTTCAAAAATTAGAACATTTTAAGATCTTCAGTTGGGCTCAAATTTGTCTCAGGCTGAGACGAGACAAAGATTATTTCTCAGGAACCGAATTTAAGAAGTATGACAAAATGGTCAAAGTCTCATATTGGTCTTGTGACAATGAAGAGATGTTATTTTGAACTTTCCTGTCCTCTAGGATCCCTTTATGTGTGTGTGTAAATCAGTCGACTTCCTCTATAAATAAATAAGTCTCCCTCTCTCATAGAGGACACCACTATCCTCTGTAAAATAATCTGTAGTTGTTGTCGTGGTAGCTCACAGTTTTATGTTACATATTCTGAGACATTCAAGACAAATGTGTCTTCTTGTCTCTCTTTGTCCATTGTTCTGTGTCCTCTTACGCCAGTCTGTCTGCCTTTCAATATATTGGTTCACTTCCCCTCACTTCTTTTCTGATAGTTTAATTTCACAGTCAGATTCAGACTATGCATGGAAGTGTGTGTGTGTGTGTGTGTGTGTGTGTGTGTGTGTTGTATTTAAATGTTGGTATGTGTTGGAGGGTGTCATTTGAGTCTCACGATTCTCTTGATAAGAAAACCAGGGCTCCAAGAGCGCCGCAAATGTAAAACCACAGAGCCGTTTAACACAAAGTTTACTCGGCAATGTGTGTGTGTGTTAATGCGTGTGTACGTGCGCGAGACGGCGCTATTCAACAAGACCCCTGCAGCGCGACCGCGCTTCCTTCTGTTTTCCCATCAACCACCTGTTCCACCTCCCCCTATGACCCCAGCACCCAATCTTATGCTTCGTTACACACATGGGGAGGCGTGTGTGTGAGTGTGTGTGGGTCTCGCGCCGTAGGAAAGCAATCGAGCAGCTCACGCGCTCCGTCTCAGCTGCCGCGCGGTGCGACACATCAGGATGTAAAATGTTTTCCCCTCTGATAATGGCCGTCTGTACCCATATATCACCCTGAGTCTCCCTGGTTGGTCCTGCTCTTATTGTCTTATTATCTGTCTGCCTGTCTTGACTGTCTTCCCCTACCTGTCAATATATCTGCTTTGTCTTTTCATGTCTTCTCCTGTCTGATTGTGCTTCTCTCTTGCTGTCGCTATCCAGCATTCAGTTTGCCTCTCCTTGTTTTTCTGTTTTTCTATTCTTAAAATATAACCCCACTTTGTTTTTCTCCTGTATTACCATCACATCACAGTCATAAAACTAAGCATCCTTGTTTAAAGTCTGTGTGAACGAAAAGGGGAATTGACTGCCTGCGTCTGTGCATGACGGCTGCCTCGTTGGACCGCCGCGCCCACACAAACAGCGTTTCTGCTGCAGGGCTGCTGCTGCCAGTCTTATCGCTCTACACTGAGTTGGCAGAAGTGTTTTAAAGAGAAGAAAAGCGGTATAGCTAGGAAGCAGTGTGATTTTGTTTTGAGAAGGAAGGAGAGAGAAGAAGAAGAAGGAGAGAGCATACCAGTAAAACACTGCCCTTCAGCTGACTTTTTCATGTCTATGATATATACTACAGATAGCTGAATGACGGGTGTCATGTTGTTGGAATAATGTTGACATGGCTGTCAATAGATCATGTTTCTAAGGACGACTTCCCAGATTGTTCTGTGTGACAAACCATCTTGCGTATCAGGTTAGGAGAAAGATAGCACTTTAAAATAGGTGAGACTCCGAATTTCTAGGTGAAGCTCGGCTGCAGCTGCATGTGAACTGCACTGCTCATGTGAGCTCTAACCTGGTTCCGCCGCGCACATGTGCTGCTAAAGACCTCAGTATATTTGTCCTGTTATTCAATGCTATGAGCTGCCATATAGAGTTATGCACCAAAGGCACCTGACAGCCCTGATCCATCAGTTTTATCTGGAGTGGGCAGCCTGAAGTACGCAGCCATCACATTCCCCAGCATTTTATTTCGATACACCAAAACCTTCGTATAGCCGTGAGTCCTCATATGTCTTCATCTGCAGTTGCCAATGTAATGTAAAAACTTTTAACTTGAAACAAATGGACTTTCTATGGCTTTAAGAATCTTCTTTAAAGCAAGTATCTAAATATCAACGACCTATTTGGCTTTCATGAATAAGAACAGATGAGCCAGACTGCTTCAAATCAAAAAATATTCCTTCTGACAATTCCATACCGACGTTTATACCTGAGAGCAGCAGGCCTCGGCTCAGGCCCCGCTAACTGAATTTGGGATTCTTTCTTGGGTCCATCTGTGCCGATTATTGCTCTGGTCCCGTTGATTTGGAGGCCTGGAGGTTTTGGAGAGTGGACGGTAATCTAATCTACTGAGCTCCCGTGTGCAGGCGAAGGGTTTGGGGGGTGCGGAGGAGGGGGGAGCACGCCGCACATCAGCAGAGCTCCTGGCTTATGTATAAGCAGGAAACTGATAGAACTACTCGCCATAATGACTTGAATAAAGCAAAATGAAATGTGGACTAAAGGAGCAAAAAGACTGACTCAGTTCAGCCACTGTTACACCTTCAAGGGTTTAACACCTGCAAATCAGTTTAATTTTTGGTTTTTATCCTAAGGGATAAACTTAGGGACTGTGTAGAAATTATTACGG
This sequence comes from Lutjanus argentimaculatus, assembly GCA_034769285.1. Taxonomy (NCBI): domain Eukaryota; kingdom Metazoa; phylum Chordata; class Actinopteri; order Lutjaniformes; family Lutjanidae; genus Lutjanus; species Lutjanus argentimaculatus. The sequence continues at coordinate 119,799 of JAWZSL010000044.1, read as the reverse complement.
CAAGAGGGGTGAACAGAAAGGGGAGGGTATTGTCATCTTTCTTTTGGGTAATGGGAGGGTAGTCTTGAGTTTTTAGGTAGAAAGAAGCAGGGGAGGGATTTCAATTTTTCTCACCCCAAATTTATATTATTAGATTTCTGTCTTCCCTTGCCCTTGTCGGATTGGTCAGCCAGACTAAAAATATTGCAAAATAAAAGTTGCTTATTGAAATTTTTCCAGTCGTCTAAGAAACGTTTGATTGTGGTTGAAAGTGAAAGATCTTTTTCATGTTGTTTAAAAGACAACTATTCAAGGACGTCCCATCTACATATAATTTTGATCGAAAGGGGAAGGTGAAAAGACGTCTTTTTCATGTCGTTGAAAAGACAGTTATTTAAGGATGTCCATTTATGTCTGTTATTAGTTGAAAGTGAAAAGTAAAAAGTCTTCCTTGAAAAGACACAGCCCAGATTTCAACATCTAATTAAACATCTATTTTTGGCCAAAATTTGAGCCAAATCGACCAGAGAGAAGATGGTCCAAACATCAATGTCTATTTTTGGATGAAATAAAGGCCAGATTTGGTCCAAAAGACAATGCTGAAATGATGTTGGGTGTTTGGTGGGCTTATGTTTCACACTATCAAATTGTAGGTACCCTCGTAGCTTCATTTGTTATTTGTCACACAGGAGACTAGGGTTTGTGTCCTGTGTGAAAAAAATAGTCAACTTTGATTTCTTTTTAAGACATTACATAAGTTGTATTACTTATGTATGTTACGTTATATACGTGAATGGACATAACGTACTTTTTCTCACCCAAACCATCAACTTTTCCTAAACTTAACAAGGTAGTTTCTGAGCCTTTGTTTTGAAAATCTACCCAGACAATGCACATCTAACTTTCATCATGTTGGACATTTCCCCCCGTCTTTATGAGCTAATTGGGCTGCCAAAACTACACAAATAAGATGGTGTATGTATAGGGTATGTGCTATAAATGTAATGCATATGTATTGTGCATGTGCGTACATACCTCTGCCTGGTGATCAGATTGATGTAGTGTCTCAGGGCGGTGTAGTACTTGGCCAGCTCTTCGGGTGGGGCGTCTTCGCCGGGGTTCTCGGGTTTGGGGGGGTAGGCATCCGCCAGTGTTCCCAGACACACCAGCACGCACAGCACAACGGCCACCAGCACCGTCCATGGCTTCAGCATCACGGCCATCTGTGACAGGGCAGTTGAAGATCCACAGTTCTGGATTAACGCCAATGTAATACTCAGGATGACCAGTTTGGATTTCTTTCTTGTAATGAATTTTTTGATTGTGGTAACTGCAGTGTGCAATAGAAAGTCTTATTGTCCATTGTATCATTGGTCAAAACAATGAAAAAGTTGGAATTAATGATGTTTTGCTACACAAACCAACAAATAAAAGAAAATATCACCTCCTATGGCAGCTGCTGGATTGAATTAATCCCATGACAACTTGAAAATTTCTAAAGGAAGTCGAGTGATGGCGGCACAAGGGTTGATGAAGACATTTCTCTCTCTTTTCTAATGAGAAAAATGTTTGGGGCATGTCGAAACTCTCCCGAGAGACATGTGGTGGAAAAACTGTCATTTGTTTTCCTAGAAAATGTCTGCTGGGGCACAGTTGGCTGACGAGTAAATAGAGGTGTGTGATGCAGCTACACAAGTCAATATGTATCATGTAAAGAAAAAAAAAAAGCCTCTTCAGGCTGTAGATTGACTTATTGTCAGACTCCCCTGGCTCAGTGCTGTTTAGTTCCTGAGGAAGATGAAGAAAATGGATCGACTCCAGTGGAGACAGTTAATTTCACACATCATCAGGGAGGCTGCGGGTGTGATGGTTGTTATGAATTTGACATAATTTATGTAAGTATGCTGCACATATGTGTTAATAATACTCGGCATGCTGTTGCAGCAGCTTAATTTCCATTCTGGTGTATTATGAATGCAAAAACAAAAAAAACAAAAACAAAAAAAAAAAAGCAAAAAAAAAACAAACAAACAAAAAGAAAAACATACAGGAATTTAGTGCAGTCAACAAAACTTTTCTCATTAACTTAACCTAAATATACATGTTATATAAGTTTTAATTATTCAAGTTAATTAAACTTGATTTTCAGAAACCTTTAAAACTTATAAACAGGAGTTCTTGTAACTTGACTTGAGTTCAGTCAACATTATTCATTAAATTAAGGTTCCAAAGGAACATGATCATGTTAGCAGACTTCCCAGCATGCATTGTTTGAGAGTTAAAACTCCCAAGATGCTTCTTTTCTATAGTTTGAAGAAAACTTGCTGTATGTCTGTAACGTTCCTCAGTGTGAATGATTCATTTTGGGTTTAACTCGATATCTTAAGCTTATTGAACATGTTTTCTCAACTGAATGAATAGAAAGTTGATTTGACCAGAAAGAAGAAGTTTATTTGTTTTGAATCATTACAAAATTGCTCCAATTTGACTTTTCAGATTCAGTCAGCTGAAAATTTTAGGGCAGCCGGGTCACCAAGAAAAAGTTTATTTTCACAGTTTCTTTTATGCAAGCTTTAAGGATGTTATTATAATTGTTAATACTAATATTCATATATTGACATTTTATTATTCAGATTACTTCTACTACTATTACTACTACTACTACTAATAAAAATAATAATAATAAGAATAACAATAATGTTCAGGAATTATATATTCATGTGCAAGTTTTCTTTCCGGGCAAAATCTATGACATTACTCAGCAAACAACCTGCTCATGTTTGATATAGTATAAACTTTGATTTTATGGTTTTTATGATTTCATTTTTGATTTTAAAATGTCTTTGTATTTATATCTTTATCTCACAGAACACATGCAGTATTTTGCATATCATTTTATTGTATTTTCCATGTTTTTCTTACGGTTGTGCTCATTTATTTTTGTATTTCAGTGTGTGTACTACTGTATAGTACTGTTTTGTATTGTATTATGTTTTATATTGTAATGTTGTACTTTACACTACTATTCATTTTGTGTTATGATTACAGCTGTGAGAAGCCATGTGATCTGCCCGAGCTAAAGTATATCTTATCTTAACAAAAATATCTAACACTAAAAAAATCAACAAAAAGAGAATCTCATGGTGACTGGACTGACTGCTCTGGTTACAAAAAGACAATATTAAAAATGCATGCAAACTGAGATAAAATTCTCACCAATTTACTTTCCTGAAAGCTGCAACCACACCTCTATGTTCCATGGCTGGATGCTTTGTTGTCAAAGCCATCTAACTTAATTTAATCTGATTTCATTTGATATAGTGTAATAGCTACAATAGAAAGCAAATGATTATTTCATTTAATTGATTAAATTTTGAGAAAACCTTAGCTGATTTGGAACGTGACAACTGAATTAATGTTTTATTACTTTAACATTTTTACTACTAATCATTTACAGTTGCAATGCCCACCTGCACAATAGGCTGTATAGCATATCTTGCATTATTTTAGCGCAACATGCTTCAAGCCCACAGCAAAGTTCAATAACCCACCGTGCCTTAAACGGTGCCAGAGACTGCTGCTCCGCCACTACTCATTGGTAAAACAGCCTAAAATTATGATCAGACCCTGGCCAGAAAAAACAAAAAACAAAAACACTCTGGTTATCTTATGAATGTGTGAGTAGGTAAGTAGAATGATTTCCTCCTTCTGTTTGAAGCTGTAATAAAACACAGCTGCAGGTGTTAAACGCTTCACAGATGAAGTGGAATAATGAGCAACAGGTCTGCTCTTCTATCTGCTCTAATGCGCTCTGACAGTCACTCATTCTTCTGTACAGAGGTGTTCCAGCTTCACAGGCGGAATTAGCTCTCATTCTCCTGCTGCCTGTCATGTTTGAAGTAAATGAGGCTGATTTGACTGTCCCCCCTCGCAGGAAAACGACTGTTTATGTCTGCAGCAATGTAATGCCAATATATATATGTAAAAAAAAAAACAAAGCTAAAATGTTTGCCATGTGTCGGTAGCTGTGGTTTGGATTTGGTTGAGATCCCCGCGGTGCTGTCCGTGGTGCTGAACGCGCTGCCAGCATCTTTTAGGCTCCTTCTGCTGGAAGTAAGTGCATAAAAACACCACCTCACATCTGCGAACCGGCCAATTTAAACTCCTTACACCTGTTAAATCGTTTTCATGTATCAATGATTTTCTTTTTTTCCCCCTTTTTTCCCCTCCTTTTTTAAAAATTGAGCTTAGGTTTACTTAAATTTTAAATTGCAAAGTGAGTATTCTTACAAGTCACTACAGAGTTGAAGAATATGAAAACAGCTGGCTCAATAAAACATTTCGACCGAACAACGCGTCTTTAATTAAGGGAAAAAATGTTCACAAAAGTTTAAAATCGCTCAGCATGTATTTCCCAGAACAAAAAGCCAGGGTAAATATTTTTTATGGTATCTGCAATTCGCTCCAAAATAGTATTTAAAATATTTATAGCTCATTACATCTATTAAATCGTTGTCATGTGTCAGTGATTTATATTTCTGTTTAGCTTTGTTAAATTTTAAATTGCAAAGACAGAATCCAAACAAGTCACTAAGAAAGCGAATTATTCAGAAAAATCTGAACAAAGAACTTTTCAGAGTAGATGAAAAAATAGTAATAGTAATTAAGTAATTAAGTTTATGTGCAAAAGCTGAAGAATATAAAAGCAAATGGCTGAACCAAACATTTCAACCTGGCAACAAGGCTTTTATTTTGAAAAAAAATGCCCTCAAAAGTTCAAAATCGTCTTTGATCTGCATGTATTTGTCAGTACAAGAACCTGTTGTGATAACTGGCTGAAATTCACTTTAACTTCTTTTTAAGACTCAAGCCAGGGTGAAGATTTTTTTTTTATGGTATCACAACAATTTTTTATAATATTTATAGCTCCTTATATCTGTTAAATCGTTGTGATTCACATCTTTTTAGCTTACTTAAATGTTAGATCGCAAAGAAAGCATTCCACAAGTCATTAACAAAGTTAAATGATTCTTCCAGTCGTCTGAAAATGAGCAAACGTTTAAGAAAATAAAAGCAAGTGGTCTCAGTACAAAAAAAAGCTGCTGTGATAATTGGTTTAAATTCACTGTAACTTCAATTTAAGACTCAGAATACGGCAGATCACAGACATTTTATTTATAGTGGAATTATACAGTGAAATTATTTTAAAAAAATGGCAAAGGAATAAAAAAAAAGTGTGAAGACTTACTTTGAGAAGACTTTGGAGGTTACAGGTAGAAGTGTGAGCCACAGGTGGTTTGTCTGTTTGTTTTCTTCTCTCCCGTTCTTTCAGTCTTTACTCTGCGGGTCGCTGCACCTTGGAATCAAACTCCGACAGAGGTGATTTATATAGTTTAGCAGCAGCGGAGGAGGGAGGGGTTACACACACCGTGCGTGCATGCGCGTGTGTGTGGTGTGTGCGTGAAGTGAAAAGGGTGGGTGAACAACAGGCCGAATGCGTCAGATGGTGATGATGATGGAGACATTACTAACGCGCCGGTCACGCAGACAGTCTCGTTGTGTTTTTGATGAGGAGTTAACAGATGACATTTTGGGCCATGACACTCAGAACAAGCAAAAAAAAAAAAATGTTTGCTGTGAATTTCCATCTGTTCCCTCCAGAAAAAACAAAAACAAAACAAAACACCGTACAACCTTAATTCTACCCATAGACCCCAGAGGCATACTTTTTACCAGACCACAGGTGCTTTAAAGGGATAGTTCACCCAATAAATGAAAATTCAGTCATTATTTTCTCACCCTCATGCCAATTGAAGGTCTGGTTTAGAAAAAACAACCAAATAAAACATAAAATGCCTCCATCCTGCTCTTCTGGTGTAATCCAAGTCTCCTAAAGCCCCGACATGCCGTTCACTTGGGCGTGCACACCGTCACACCCAGTTCAGACGGTGTGCACAGGATCTACAATGAAGATTCAGGCTGAAAACATGATGTAAATGACGTCTTTCAAGTCAACTTGGCATGTCAGGGCTTTAGGAGACTTGGACTACACCAGACCAGCAGTGTGGACGCGTTTTACGTTCTTTTTTTTCCTTGTTTTTTGTAGGAAAAGCAGGAGAAAAAAAATGGACTGAAAAACTAAACCTGACCTCTGAACTGCATGAGAGTGAGTAGATAACAACTGAATTTTCATTTTTGGCTGAACTATCTCTTTAATATACCATTCAAATTTTTCATGAAGTTATGACTCATTGTTTTCTGTTTCTGTTTTAATAAGTGCTTTTTAAAGACCAAATGAAAAATGCCTTTTAAACCATCACCCTTATCATATTCAAGGTGTCAAGGTAATTTGTTACCATTACACAACACAGTTTGCCTGTGTTGCTAACCTGACATGCCAGATTTTTTTTATTAAACAGAACCATCTACTGTTTGGAAAAGGGCAAGCACTTTTAAAAAATAAAACACTGATTGGATGGACCATCTATTTATCATGTCTAACACAAGCTAACTCCAACCGATCAGATCAAACTTTTGCGGAAGAGAGAAGAATGAAAACATCTTTTCCATGAAGAAAAGCCTTCAGTGTCGTTCTTTGCTCTACTTTCAATGAAGACATACTCTAAATAATCTACGCTAACCTCTTCGGGAGCCACTGTTGTTTGTTCAAGACGAGCCGCTGCCGTGAACGCGTCTCACTGTCATCACATTTAGAACCATGTCCACAGCTGACAGTAGTCCCTCCTGGAATGCTGATTGGCTGCACCGCTTTTGGTGCGGACACAAACGGATAACTTGAATCCTGGCAAGGTGGATTCTCTCATTGTGTTTTTGTTGTTGTTTTAGAGTGAGATGAAGTGTTTGTAACCTGCAAGCTCACAGCTAGATGCCACTAAATCCTACAACCTGGTCGTTTAAGTTATATATGTATGTACATATATATATATATATATATATGTGTGTGTGTGTGTGTGGTTGTGGTGTGTTGAATTTACATGTATTTTTTTATGTCACACATCCAAACTGTGCAGACTTATTTACAGAAGATGAGACAGAGGGGGCACCAAGCTCTCCTGTTTTGTTCTGTCCTCTTTTTTTATATTGCCTTATGCTGCTCTAACATGGTGTCTTTATGACTTAAAGCACTTTTAATTGCCTTGTTGCTGAAATGTGCTATACAAATAAAGCAGGTCTCCTTCCTGCCACTAGGCGGAGCTCTGGTGTACATAGGTGGTAATCTGACAGACAGACAGACAGACAGACAGACGTGAAGGCATTTCATTGGAAAGTAGTGGCATCAGTGTCAGCAAGGAGGTGTGATGACGCAGTGTCTCAGCTTTGACGCAGAACACATGTGGCTTCATGCATATGACATTGTTATCCAGCCTCTCTCAGGTATCCATCTACCTCCTCCGTGACCTCCTCCTCTCCTGTGTGAATTTTCTCTTTGATATAATAACATCAGTGTTTTGCTGTAGGAGTGTTTATCTGCTTGGAGACCTACAACAGCTGCATGTCCAGCTTGAATCTGCAGCTCAAAGACAGATCTGGTATCGCATGTACCCTGGAGGGATACCGTGAAAGGCACAGGTCACCCCAAAATCAAAAAGTTTCCCCTGGCCTGTCGTGCTATTTATCGTCTACATTTTTCTGGTCTGAGTTCCAGAGTTTTGGAGATATCGTCCCTATGTGTTTGTCTTCTCTCTAATATAATGGGACTTCGAAAAATTGAAAAACAGCGTCTCTTTCCAAAAATCATGACCCAGTTACTCAAAGCAATCCACAGACTTTGTTGTGAGCAGTCTCTTTAACTTTCTGGTTTTGATTTTCAAATTTTTTTGTTGCTGATCACCACAAGCTCTCTCTACACCTCTACAGCCGATATCTCCAAAACTCTGCAACTCACATAAATGAACAAAAGATGGAGAAAAATATGTATTTTTGATTTTCCCTTTAAAATCTATTCTGTGATTTTCAGTTCACAAAACACTGCTGGAGTTTCACAGGAAAACACATTCAAACATAAAAAAACAACAACCATAAAATGCCTTCATACTGCTTGTTGGTTATAATCCAAGTTGTTTAAAAAACTGGTCACCATTCACTTCCATCGTGAAGATTCTCCAACACTGTTTTCCTGTGAAATTCCAGCAGTGTTTTGTGGACTAAAAAACTAAACCCAACCTTCAATTGGCATGACGGTGAGTAGATAATAATTTATTATAATAATTTTCATTTTTTCCTGTCAATAATGCATCAGAAAAGAGGTTTCTTGATATTTGTCGGTACTTTTTATATAATTCAATTTTTTATATACTTTTTATCTAATTCTATTTTCTATACACTTTTTAATATAATTATTATATAGTATTACATATTCTGTATTTTTCTTAAAATTTAACAATCATTCTAGGCTTCTTTTTTGACAAATTCAGTTCTCTTTTCTCTCTGAGGCTTGAGCCATTGTTCTTGCTCTTTGATTATTTTAACACTGTAACACTGTAACACTTTTCTCATGCAGGATGAGGACGTTCATAGTGAAGACTATGAATATAATTTGTGTTCAGGTCTTCATTGTTCCCTTAACCTGTGATATTTTTATCTCACAGGATAAAGACATATCAAGTTTATATCTTATTCATTGTTCTGCTTCTCTTCTTTCCTTACATTCAGTGATGTAGACACCTTCTGGGCTTTTAAAATCCTACCCAATAATATTTTTGTAGTTGTTCCACATTTTACATATTACAAATATGTTACCTTTTCTTTATTTTGGATCCCATAGCAGTCTAATGAAGTTTTCAATTTCTTTATCATCTTTAAGTCAGAAACACCGGTACTTTCATTAAAACAAGCCACTGATGTTGGTCTTAATGACAACACAGCACATCAATATCAACTACTTCAGTGTAAAACAGCCTGATCAGCTGCTCTGAGAAATATGTGTGAGAATGTGAGGATGAGCCGTGTTACAACTACAACACAAGAGTGGACAAAAGACAAATCAAACAGACATCCTCCAGCTGAACACTACTTGATCCAGATCAATAACTCGCATTGATCCTCCTCTCTGCATAGAAGCTTTGGGGGGCTAATTATCGTACCAATTAAGCTGATACAAATCTTAACAGAGACGACGCACATGGGAGTCAGGTAGATAAAGGAAATGAAGTCACAAATGTTAAGAGAGGAGGACACAGAGAGGGGCTGACAGGCTCGTAGCTTTATGCCTGCGTGTTGGCTTTCACATGTTGTGTGACTAAATGAGCTTTCACAATAAAACATTACCAAGATTGCTAAAAGAGGCTCTAATCAGAACAGAATCAGAATTAGAATCAAAATACTTCGATTTTTTGATCCTGGGGGGGAAATTGCTGATGTTACAGGTTCATGAATAGAAAAGAGAATTATAAGAATAGGAAATAATTTTACTACAATATATAAAAGAGATAATATAACGATAACAATAATAACAAATATATACGTACAATAAGAAGTGTGTAAAGGTGCATGTGCTATATCTACAATATGTAACAGCAATGTATAAATCTAAAACTGCAATATATGTAAAATAAACAAATGGAAATATGGGAATGGATGTAAAATTATGTACAGAAATGTGCATCATGCTACAATCATATATAACAGTGTAATAACAATGTTGTATGTATTACACATGAATTATTGCACAGTGTTACTGTATGAGAGTCAGTAGTGCACGGTATAATAATAGATGAAGAATAAATAAATAATGCAGGTCTAACTAACCTTTCTTGTTACATCTCTGATAAGAACAAAGAAAATGATGAGAGGAAGTGACACATGAAAAAGAAAGCCCCTGCCTGCACCTAAAGACTCAATTAAACCCTTTTAGTCCAAAGCAAAATCACTTTTAATCTGCCTGTCTTATAGCTTCATATATAAAAGGTATTACCCATTTTGTTTTCCAGGTTAACCAAGTCCATGTGAACATTTGATTCAAAATTTAGTTTTGTCTCAAAAGTGTAAGTGTCTCTGGAGGAGATCATGCGTTTAGGTCGTGTGTGTGTGCATGTTACTTCTGTTCATCTTTCCTATGCTATAGCGCAATGTTTTATCCAGGGACCCACTTAAAAATGACGAACCATCCTGACCCAGTTTATAATAGGCCTTATCAATAAATTCTAGGAGTTCATTCATGCATAAATGAACTTTCCTGACCATTTGTACTGCCATTTCTGCATCGCTTTATATTATCTTACATTTTATTGGAAACACATAAACACATAAAACTTTAGAAATGGGAAATAAATTATTTTAGGCTGACATAACAGGTCCTCTCATTGGTTTTATTTCCGCTAGTCAGGAAAACAAGATAGGATATTGCAGCCTACTTCATTAATGAGACAAAATAAGTGCATTTAAGCAAATTTAACCTAAAAAAAAAAAAAAAAGTCATTTAAACAAGTCCAGTTGCTTTCGATTTAACCTTTCCTGATATTACAATGCAAAACTGGCATAGCCATTCTCAAAGGCATTCCTTGACATAAGCCCCGTGACATTACAGATGTGGTCAGGGCTTAATTTGTGCTGGATCCTGCCGGAGCAGGCACCTATTTGATTAGAGCCAGTACCTCCTTTGTCACTGTTAAAATCTTTAAATACAGCTTATGCAATTACTGTAAGCCCCATGGCGAAGCAAATGGGCATTTGTGCTGTGAAATGGTGAAATAACTGATTAAATTCAGAAGTGTAATGCTTTTCTCATTACCAGAGTGCAACTATGACCTATGGGTGCACCTATGGGTGCACATGCATTCAGATACATACTTGTATTGTGGCTTGTTTCAGGTCATTGAATCATCATTTAACCACTGTTCCTCCTATATTAGTCAGCTATAACTGAGCACACGACTTTATGTGTTTCATCATGTTCAACTTGACAGTATTTTGCAGCAGTCAGTTCACATGAGCGCTGCCTCTCCCTGCCTGTCTCTCTGCTGTGACTGTGAGTCACCTCTCAATGCAAAAACCTCTGTCTTTCTGATCAGGGCTTTAGCGTCAGCTTGAACTTAAAGACGTGGTAAGCAAAAATATTTTTGGCGTCATTAAGCAGTAATTCCTTTCAGCATTTAAATCAAGTGGTCTGTGAGAAAACTAGACCTCTGCACCTCCTCTGCTCTGTTTTGGGGCTTTTCACCAGAGTCGCACTGATTTTGTTCTGATGCCAACACCCTTAGTGTCAGGAGGAAGGCTCAAAGTTTATGTTTTGAATTTTTAGGATTAAAAAGCAAATTTATGTTCACTCTCACCTCTTAACCTGTCTGCAGCGGCTTGACTGTTTACCATACACTAATTAGTCTCTCTGTCCATGTTGACTGCTGACCAGAGGAGAAAAGCATTTTAAAGTGACTTTAAAGTGACATGGCATACAGAGACAAGGGGGAAAAGAGGAAACAGAAAGAACTGGCGACTGTGGTGAATACACACTAGTACAGCTGGTGACCGCCAGCCGGTGCTCACTTACTGCGATTGCCTCAGAGAACTGTTGTGTGCACGCATGAACCATCTGAAAGCAAGTGCTTAGGATGGAGAGCCTTCCAGCCAAAACACTGGTATCTCATGTGATGGAGATGAGACTCAACAGTCAGCTGTTTTTCTAGGATTTGTGCCTGGTGCAAGAATAAATTAGGCAAACAGTGAGCTGCCTCACCTGGAAGAAAAAAATGTGGCAGAGCATTGTTTCTGTGCGCCCCGCAGATCACACCAAAGGCTGAAGTAATGGACGCGTAGACAGACCTTAGATAGCAAAACGTGTTCAGTTTTTGTGGTTGTAAATACAACTTTCGGTAATTCCATTTCCACCAATTTGAGGGACCCTCTTAAGGGTCTACAGGACAGCGTGTGTCACACACTGAACAGACTGTACAACCCCCTGAGGCAAATTATGATTTGTGATACTGGGCTATATAAGTAGTGAGTAGTTCACCCAAAAATGTCATTATCATGACAATTGAAGGTTGGGTTTAGTTTTTCACTCCACAAAACACTGCTGTTTCAGAGGAAAACAGCGCTGCAGAATCTCCCAAACAATTTAAATGAATGGTGACCAGTTTTCAAATGAAAAAAAAAAAAAAAAGTCTCCATCTGGTATAATCAAAGTCTCCTTAATCCCCAGCTTGCCAAGTAGATTTGAAAGACGTCATTTACACCATGTTTTTAGCCTGAATCTTCACTGTAGATCTTAACTTGGAGCCACGTTCACAGTACACCATCACACCAAGCACAGCCAGTTCAGATGGTGTGCGCGAGCAAGTAGATGGCACATCGGAGCTTTATTTTATTATTTTTTTAGGTTGTTTCTTTTACGTTTGAAAACTGATCACCATTCACCTCACTTGTTTCAGAGAGTCTGCTATGCTGTTTTCCTGTAAAACTCCAGCAGTGTTTTGTGGACTGAAAAACTAAACCCAACCTTTGATTGGCATGAGGGTGAGTAGATAATGACTGAATTTTCATTTTTGGGTGAACTAACCCTGCAGCTGGTTTTACACATCTCCCCTTGATGATTTTGAATGATTATTGTGGGATAAGATCGTCATTGGGTTCAAAATAAGCATGTTGCATATATCACATGATGGAAGTGACATGACAGAATTCACGTACATAACAAAACTTAAGTGACTTTAGTTCAAACGTTAATTAAGTCCACTTTTCATTTTACACAGGACCTGAACTCCATTCTCCTGAGTGAAAGTCCTGTGTTTGTTTGGTCCGTTTTCAAGCAAGAAAAAAAAAAAGATGGCCTGGTCGTTTCTCCATTTACAGTTAAACAGTACACTAAAATGTGTCTCTGAAAACAAGAAGCATCACTCATCAGCAATGCGGTAACAGAATGTTGATTCATACTTATCAGCACTGCCTAGTTGGACACTTTGATCTGAGTTACATGTGCCCGGTGTATTGCATTTAAAACGTGTGACTTTTCAAATCTCCTCCTCTCCTCGGTCAGTCATCGTATTAAACCCACCCTACATTAAATAAACGGCTGTGATTGGCCCAAGGAGATCTAGGTTGGAAATCTCTCTGAACGGGATTGTGGCCAGACACATCTGCCAAAGTAAATGAAACACGAGCTCTCAGATTCGTCTGGTTCCCAGGCTAACTAAACATGAACACTGCTGTAGTTTTTTGACAGTTGTGCTGGCATTTGGACATTTTCCTGAGCAGGACTGCGCATGAAGACAAACCATTAATTTTCCTTCTTCTTCTTTGAGGTTTAACGCAGCTTGCATCCAGTGTGTTACATTACTGCCACCTTGAGGCCCGCTCACCATCCAGTCACTTTACAGTCATTTATTCAGTCCTGTCATCCTTAAAAAATTAAACAGCCACTTCCTCCCTTGACTACTGTCACCACACCCAATTATACTTTTGATATTGCTCTTCATTACTTTCTGTAGTTGTGTCAGCATTTCTTGTCTTTCCTGTGTAAACTTTCTGCATGTTTTGAGTATATGTTCAGCCTCAGCCTCATGGCGATGGTCACAAAAACCAGTCAGATGTTTCCCTATTACATAAAGTGTGCTGTTAAGGTAACCATCAGTCTTCTATCTGCATCCAGTTGTATTCTTTGAGCAGCTGAATTTTATCTTCTCAGATATCCTTTTAGTCAACTTCCATTTAACTTGTAGCCAGTGTGGATAATGTTACACAGACAGGAAATGAATAGACACTTGCTATAAGGGCTGGTGCTGTTAGCAGAGTTTTTTATTAGGATGAGATCAGGACTATGGTATCATATATCTGCATAATATAATTAATATGAAAGATATTAATAATCAAAACCTACCACCCATGTATTATGTTGTATGTAATTATCTCTCTTACTCACAGTACTGTGTGGGAATAATATAAAGCTTTGGTCTATTAAAGCAAACACAAAGGGAAGGTTGAGTAAAATTTGGCATATGTAACACAACATTGCTCCAATATTGCAGTAGAAAAGAAAAATGCAATCAGATATCAGTTTCCACTGCAGACCTTGAGATCTGATTATATAAATGTAATTATTCTGGTAGATTATGAAACCGCTTTAGCAGAAAATTACCGATAAAGGAGATGATTTGCTCACTGTGATGGATAACTTGTGTTTTTATCGAGTGAAACTAGCAGCCGCCTGGAAGGTGAGAAATTAATCTTAAAAGTTCTTGGGTTTTTACCAAGTGGAGATGTAGAAAATGCAGTTTGGAGGTAGCTGGCTATGTTCCTCCTAAATAGAAAGAAGTGAACACACACACACAAGTCTTTTCATCCTCTCATTTTATTCATCTCTATCTCAGTCGTCTTTTCCTGCATAAACCTCACTGCACAAAAATAAATACATTATTCTTTATATTTTCTTACATGTATATGTATCTGCAGTGTAATCTCTCTCTCCTCTCTCTGTCTCTGTATTGCACACACAGAAAGTCAATAAAAGCAGTACAAACATGTCACATGAGATTAGCTCAATGGTCTATTCCTGAGCAAACACAGGAGCCCACTGCCCTACTGTGCGTGTGTGTGTGTGTGTGTGTGTGTGTGTTGTGTACTTGGTGGGGAATGTAGATGTGTTTGGAGAAGCCAGCACACCATAGTTCCTTCCACAAATACTTTTACCTGTGATAATGCTTTACTAAAAGGGCAATTAGTGACTATGGTGTGTGTGTCTGTGTGTGTATTATGTGTATTACTCATGATGTGGGGACATAAATCTGTTTGCACACTCACATTGTGAGGACTCACCTTCCCAATTGGAACAAAATGCAAGTCCTCATAATGTAAATCATTACATTTAAGGTTGAAGACCTGGGCAAGGGTTAGGGTAAGTCTTTTGGAAATGAATTAATCCTTATGGGGACAAAACACAAGTCCCCATAATGTTAATCATCAAATTTTAGAGTGAAGAACTGGGTTTGGGTTTGGCTTAGGGTTAGAGTTATGGTTACGGCAAGTCTCTTGGAAATATAATGTAAGTCAATGTAATGTCCTCTGAAGGAAGTGAAGGAAATGTGACTCTGTGTTTGTGTGTGTCTACCCAATTGGCCACGTTGATGCTGTCAATGAGCCTTTTCACTAAGATTCAGCTTAATGTATGAAACGAGACAAATGAAAAAGATGGGGACAGGTTTGATAACGGTGGCAGTAAAGAGAAGAGAGGGGAATTGAATGATGCTGAACAGGATGAAACTGAAATGACCTGGAAAATGATACTGATATGAAAACAAACAGAAGCACATACAAACATAATGAAGGATATTGACAAGAACAAGAGCCCATTTCATGGTGAGTGTAATACTGAGCCTGAATTGACCTTTTTCTATAACCTGATATTGATTGACGAAATAATATTGAATGTTGACAGTTGCTATATAGTCATACATAATTAATCTAAATTGAATTTGCTGTAATCAATATTAACAATGGATCGCATGTAGCCAGGGAACCAGATGAATCTGCTGAGCTCATGGTTTTATTTCCTCTTGCAGATATGTCTGGCTCGTCTTCCATTCAGACAGAATCACAACCAACCAATCACAGCCACAGCCATGGGTCCAGATTTGAAAAGCCACATTTTCACACATTTGAGTGCTTTGATTGGTTGTAAGTCTATCCTGATCAACAGATCAGTCCAGTCCAAAGCATCAGGCTCACGAGACTTGGATCAAACTGTCAAACTGGGCAGTTCTGATCAAATATGGACCGAGATTCTGTTAGTGCATTGCCTATTTCTCATCTCAAATGTTTTCAGAAACATAATTTAGTGTATCGTTTAGTTTTAATATTAGACAGATTATGACCAGATGGCCATCATTTTGAGCTCTGCTTGCAAATGGACCAGGCACTGCTATGTCACACATTTCATTGCTCTGATTGGTTGTTGGTCAATCAAATTGTGTCCAGAGGCATTTTGGTCTCTGCAAGTTGATAATGCCCCTTGGAAATTGAAAAGTTCCAGACTAATTCAGTTATGATGTAATCTGGTGCTGCCAGGCTAGATCACAACTACTTGTGAAAAAGGACACTCATAATGAACCCACAGACAATTATCACTCTACAGTTCCACTCTGGAGCACTTCAGTATCTTTCAGTTCACTGTTTTGGTTATAACTGGACAGGGGCTGTCCAGGGTTCAGTTGCCTAAGACAGCTGTGCAAGCCCATGGCAAAAATATATTCATCAGCATCGGAAAAGGAATCACAGGGATTTGGATTAAGTGCAGCAGACCTTGAGAAGATCACAGCCCAAGGCATCTTTTGATCACCCAGCCAGGACCAAATGCCAACCATGAGCATTATGAGAGCTGTGATAAGCTGGATTTGATCATCCCCTCCAGCCCAGCTCCCATTTGTATGTTAATAAAATGGAGTCTTGAGTCGCCTGCAGCAATTTTGTTGCGAATTGTTCTTTCTGTTAACTGTGTATGCAATTTTGGGTGTCTAAAGTTAATTTTGCACTCAGTCTGAACGTTCAAACTATAATCTGTCCTTGTGAAACGAGTGTGGTGGCATACTGACTACTTGGGATCTAATTAGCCACTAAGTTAGTATTATCTTTTTAGGGGAAACCATCAGCAAAGTTAAACTTTGTAAAACCTTAGTGTGAATTTACATTGTGCTTGCCTCTGTGACAAAGTCCACGCTTGTGGTGATTCCATTGAAATGACTTGATTTTACTCCTAACTCCAGTATCAAAGATTCAAGTGCTGCCATCTTGTTCTGGTGATGTCATTTGGAACCAGTGTCTGCACAGTAGTGACTGTGTAACCCTAATTACGATGTAATAATCAGAGCGCAGGTAAGTAATAACTAACATTAATAGTTGGACCAATAACAGAAGATTTTAAGCTTGTGGGAGCCCTTATTTTTGAATACCCAAAAGACACAGGCAACAATGGTTTGAGTTTTGTTTATGGCCACTGGTTATAAAGTAATGAGACAATGAAACATACAACAGTTTGTTAAGGGACATTCAATGAAAAATAACAAACTAAAATAATAAAGCCGGCAAAACAAAAGAAAACCCTCTGTTCCAAAAGTTAGCGTTGGGGCCCTTATCTTTCCAATCAGTGTCAGTGTGTTTTATCCTACCACACAATCCGTGAGGGAGGGGGAATCAGGAAATCCAGGTTGGACAGTAATAGTTCGCTGCGGCTCGCCACCCAGCTCACGCTGGGAACCTATGGATCCTGGGATCGGGGGGCAACCTCTGGACCTGGCACTCGGACATCTCTCATGGACTCAGCAGGAAACACTCCATCGACGGTGGACCGTGGCTACGACCTCTTTCAAGAACGCCACCAAAAAACCTGACCTATAAGCAGGTCAAATGAGATCCAAATAGCTCATTAAACTCACACCCTATCTGTGTAAATCATGTTTGCTTCCTAACTTTCCATGAACTATAACCAATCAATAACACTTCTTTGCATTAATTAGTTCAAATCATGTTCTCAAGTAAAGTTTAGTTGTACAACAAAATCTCTCTTTAGTTCAAGTGTTCATTTACAGCTGTGAAGCTATAAATACATTCAAAGTGCTTCTTATGTTCAAGTATTCAAAAAAAACTGGTTATATTAATAACAATTTCAAGAATTAAGTCAACTATCATAGTTGCATTTGTAACTAACAAAAGATAATTTTACAGGAATGAAAAGTATTGTGAAGTACCCTTTTAATTTGGTGGAAGATTACATTCATTGCAGTAACATTTATAGTAATTTAGAGGCATTAAGACTTAGCGTGCTTAGCTGTCCCTCCTTGCACCGGTAACAGTGAGAGAATGCACTAAATATTGACCTCCTTAATTACCACAACATTAAGTAAACATCAAATAACCTCATAAATATTTTTTTTCCAAAACATGTAGTAAACAGTTTAGAAAAACAACATCCTCTTTTATAAACAACAATCAGAATAGGCATTTCAATAGTTTACATGCGCCACCAATTGATCATGCCAGCTAGGTGACTAAACCCAAGCTCACAGGCTATTAGCATCACAAAACACCTTTTCATGGCTATCTGCGCCAATTAACATGAATATCAGCTGCCTCATAATCAACCGAACAGGTTAAAGATGAATATTAGATGCATTACAATCAACCGAGCAAGTTAACCAGTGTTGTAACTCACCGCTGGGAATCTATGAATGAGCATTTCACCTCGCCAGATCGGCGAAAATCATCTGGTCTCTCCAATGCTCCGGTGGATGATGAAGGTTTAATCTTTGTATTGATCGGACAGCACACGAGACAGCTAGCGTGAAAAATGTCCGTAAACAGGAAGTAGAACTACACAGCTGATCACCTGGGGCTCACGGGGTTCACTGATTGGCTAGTTGGGAAGCCTGCTCTACTGAGCCCTTCACAGCAACTTGTAAAATGCAGTACTGGTTGTAACTGTTTTCTTTTTCTTATTTTCTTCATTTTGAACACTTTTAATCCACTTAACTCACTTAAATCAACCTCAATGAATTATTTATTTATTTCACAATAAAAATGAATTATTTTAAGGATTTTTAATAACCTTTTTTTTAGTGTATTGCTTATTTTAAACTTAAATGAACTATATTAAAGGGAGAGTTTTAATATTACAGGGATATCATTTTAACACCTGGGCTACACCCTCCCCTCCTGAACTCATGTACGGCCCTGTACATGGCAGCAGTCAAACATGCTTTATGTGACCAGGCGGAACAGAGGGGTATTGGCAGTTCTCTTCTTCACTCAAAGCATCGGCTAGTGCTGTGGTCAGTCCATGAAAGAACGATTTGACCACTGTGACCAAGGGTTTCCCAAATTCAGCATAGTCAAGCCGCTTTGGCGGTTGTCGTATTCTCTCCGATCTCCTAACAGAGGTATTCATCTCTTTCCATCTCTCTGTCTCCTCTTTACTCTCTGTTTCCATTTCATCCGACTCATCCTTTCTTTTCCTCTCAGACTCTCCACTCCCAATCACCTCCATCTCCTCTTTACTCTTTGACACATCAGAGAGCACTGGGAGCTGTTCATCCGGGATATCACTGACATTATCAAGTAAGTCCCCCCTTTCTACAGGGCACACATTTTCAGGTAAGTTACTGTTCTCTACAGAATGTTCGACATCAGGTAAGTTGCTTCCATTTTGGCCTGTTTCATGTACTTGTTCGGATAGGCTGACTTGTTCAGGTAAGTTCTGCATGGATAGCTCATCTCTGTCCTCAGCAGGGGGCTCATCTGCCGGAGAATCAGAGAGAACAGGAGCAGATGACACATCCGGTTCATTTGGCTGCCTGATCATACATGGAGGGTCCCTCAACTCGTGGGTCTCATTGACGTCAGGCTCTAGTGTTTGGAAAGGGGAAAATATCAGAGTGGGCCCAATTTCTGAGTCAGAGTTGTCCTCCTCCTCGCTCTCAGTGGTGGGACATTGTCTTGTCCTGGGTCTCCTGACCGGGAGCTGTTTGACAGGCTCGTTCGTCATAGTTGCAAATAGAAAGCCACAAGGGAGGAGCAGATCGCGATGTAGGGTGCGCACTGGCCCATTCTTGCCCTCAGGCTTAACTGTGTAAACAGGTATGCCACCAGCTTTCCTGAGAACAATGTAGACATCGTCCTCCCACCTGTTTGCTAGTTTATGCTTTCCACGCAGCTTGACATTACGAACAAGGACCCTATCACCCACTTCCAAAGTTGAGTCTATGACTCGCTTATCAAATCGGGTCTTATTGCGATCAGCATTCTTTTGTGCATTGGAGGTTGCAATCTCATAGCTCTCTTTCAAGCGACATTTTAAGTCACTCACATACTGGGAATGAGACAACTTATTGGTGTTGGTGGGCAGCCCAAAGGCTAGGTCGATGGGAAGCCTGGGTTGTCTCCCAAACATCAGTTCATAGGGGGAGAATCCGGTCGTCTCATTCTTTGTGCAATTATAGGCATGCACAAGAGGTTTCACAAAGTCTTTCCAATGCAGTTTGTCAGGCTGACTCAGTGTTCCAAGCATTTGGAGAAGAGTGTGGTTGAACCTCTCAACCGGATTTCCTCGGGGATGGTAAGGGGTAGTATGCACCTTCTTTATACCAGCAAGCTCACAGAGTTCCTTGATGGTCTTTGATTCAAAGTCAGGGCCCTGATCGCTGTGTAGTCGCTCTGGGAAGCCATAATGCACTATGAAATTATCCCAAAGACATTTTGCTACGGTACGGGCCCGCTGGTTTGGAGTTGGTATGGCTACCGCATACTTTGTAAAGTGATCGGTAATGACCAATATATCCTTTGTGTTGGACCGATCTGGCTCCAAGGATAAGAAGTCCATACACACAAGTTCGAGAGGCCGACAAGTCTTTATATTGACCAGGGGGGCAGCTCTCTCAGGAAGGGTTTTACGGCGGACACAACGCTCGCAGGTCTTGATCAGGTTTTCAACGGCCATATACATTTTCGGCCAGTAGAACCTGGCTCTTATCAGATCGACTGTCCGCTCGACTCCCATATGGCCCATGTCGTTATGAAGGCTCTGCAGGGCTATTGCTCTTAACTCCTCAGGGAGCACTAGCTGGAAGGTGATATTGGATCCGTCTTGCCGCTGTCGATAGAGCACCCCCTTCCGCAGCTCCAGTCGGTTGAGCTCACGCAGTAGTAAGGGAAGTTCAGGCAGCTCTGCTTTGAGGGTGGGAGGTGGAGTTTTACCAGTCTCCATTTGAACAATCACTTAATTGATTGCAGGATCTAATCTCTGCTTTTGTCTCAGTTCCTCTTCAGAAAATGAGGGGATACAAGGGAACCCATCCACTTGCTCTTCCTGAAAACAGTCTGGGATGGCTGTGGGCTGGTGAGAAAGGGATTCAACTAATGTCAACCCAGGGTTGGGGCCTTCAACATTGGCACCTCTGACACTCGTGACCATGTGTCGGTCACAGATAGCCTGAATCACCTCCTGAGGAACAATGTGTGGTGTGTCAGCATCACTCAGATGGTACAATGCAAATTGCCGGATTCTCTCACTTTCTTTTTGTGATGCAAAATCGTCCTCTGGTGGACCATGAGATCGGCGAGATAATGCATCAGCGTCCAAGTTTCGCTTGCCAGCTCTGTACTGAAGTTGGAAGGAGAAGGTTGACAGGCTGGACAGCCAACGGTAACCTGTTGCGTCAAGCTTGGCCGAGGTTAAGAGGTAAGTCAACGGGTTACTATCAGTAACCACAGTGAAGTCTGTGCCATATAAATAGTCAGAGAATTTCTCTGTAACTGCCCACTTGAGGGCCAGAAACTCGAGTTTATGGGCAGGGTACTTTCTTTCGCTCTTTGAGAGCCCTCGACTAGCAAACGCTATGACTCTTGGTTTGCCGTCCTGGACCTGGTACAGTGCAGCCCCAACACCAAGGGTGCTGGCATCTGTATGTAGAACATAGGGGAGCTGGGGGTCTGCGAAACCCAAGACTGGAGCTGAAGTCAACTTTTGGATTATCAGGTCAAATGCTTCCTGACATTGGGGTGTCCACCTTTGATCAAAAGGCGCTTTTGGGTTGTGATACTCTTGGCTTGAAGCTTTCTTAGATTTTTTACTGCCTTTCCGAAGGGGTGGATACCCAGAGGTTAATTCGGTCAGGGGCCTGATGACATGAGAATACCCCTGAATGAACCTTCTGTAATATCCAGCGAAACCTAAAAAGGATTGGAGTTCCTTTAGGTTAGTGGGGATGGGCCAAGTTGTCAGGGCCCGTACCTTCTCCGGGTCCGTTTCTACACCCTTTTCAGAAACCACATGGCCAAGGTATCTGACAGAAGTCTGAAAAAATTTGCATTTCCTTGGCTCCAACTTCAGTCCGTATTCCCTCAGTCGTTGTAAGACACGCTTCAGACGCTGTTCGTGCTCCTCCAAAGAAGATGAAAAGATAATCAGGTCGTCAATGAACACTAAAACCTCTTTTAGGTTCATCTCTCCAACACACTTCTCCATCAATCGTTGGAATGTTGATGGCGCATTTGTAATACCCTGGGGCATCCTATTGAACTCCCAAAATCCTAGTGGGCAAACAAATGCTGTTTTCTGCTTGTCTGATTCCTCCATCTCAATCTGATAATAACCTGATTTGAGGTCCAGAACGGAGAACCACTTCGACCCAGCAAGGGCAGAGAATGCCTCTTCGAGTTTTGGGAGGGCATAGGCATCTTTGATTGTCTGAAGGTTTAACTTCCTGAAGTCTATGCAAAGACAAACAGAGCCATCCTTTTTCCTCACAACCACGATAGGAGAAGCAAACGGGGACTCAGACTCCTGAATAACCCCTGAATCAAGAAGCTCCTGCAGGTGTTTTCTCACTGCATCCACATCATGGGGTGTATCGGACGTGGTCTGAACTTGAAAGGAGTTTCATCACTGAGCCGGATACGGTGTTTGACTTTGTCTGTATGTCCAAAATCCAGGTCGTGATGGGAGAAGACGTCTGGCATGGAGTTCAACATGTTTGTTACCCGTTCTTTCCATTCAGGGGGCAAGGGTGAGTCTCCAAAATCGAAACTCAGTTTTGTCGTTTGAGGGGATTCCGTTTGCGTGTCAGGGGTGTTTGGTTCCTTTACTGTTTGTTCTTTGTGTAGCACTCGCACAACAGCATTAACATCAGCCAATATTGTCTTGGGCGGAATGATAATGTCATGTTCTGTCTCATTTTTCAACACGACAGGTAAGTGACAAGGTTGTTTCCTTGGCAAGCTGACCAAGCTAGCTGAGACCAGGAGGCCGCTGGGTAAGGAAGAGGCTGATGGCTGTTCAATAACAACATACCTCTCAGAATGAGCACTAGAGACATTAGCCATGCCTTCGAGGACGACTGTCTGTCCTGCCGGAACAACTTCAGGTGTCTTTCCAACCATCTTTGCCCAGCCAAGGCTACCACTGGTGGAGCTTTTCTGACGCATTTGGAGGATCTTGAGGACAGCCCTGTAGCCGTAAGGCAACGGTTGGAAGGTGGAGAGATTCGGGTCATCTTGAAGATCAGCGTAAAGGGCATCAAGAGTGTTGGTGCCAATTAGCACCTGCTCATGGCTGCAGGACAGAGGTGGGGAATAACCAAGGCCGAAGTGTTGACTTCAAAGTCAGTCCCCACAAAGTCTTTTGGAAACGTAACAGAGAGCTCAATGTATCCTAAGTAGGGGACTAATTGGCCGTTGGCACCCTCCACGTCAAGGAGATCGCCTAATGGTTGGATGGTCAGATCTGAAAGGTGTTGCTCATAAAAAGACTGGGGTACAGTGGTCACCTGCGAACCTGTATCTAAAAGACAACTAGTGTCTTTTCCCGCAATGGTAACCTGAGCTGTGATTTTAGTTCCCACCAGGCCACGAGGGAGTGTAATGGGCCTCCTCTTATTTTGAGCTCTCTTCTGGGCAGTTTTTTCAATTGGGGACTTGTTTTGTCAGGTGTCACTCCCATATGTCCCTCTATGGGAGCAGGTATCAGTTTAAATGTGCCTCAGTGCCAAGGGTATTAGAAGCCTCCCATATAGCCTGTCTTTCTCTCAGTTGTTTTCTCTTTGCTGCTACGAGTGAAGGATTTGGCTCATTGTCACAAGCTGAGACGATGTGACCGTCTTCCCCACACTGGAAGCAGTACCAAGGGCGTGGTTTACTGCTTATCTTGACAGCGGGGCTCTGCTGACTTGTTCCTTTCTTTTTCCGGGGTGAGCCTCAGCTTTGGCACTGGAAGCAAGGGCCTTCGTTTTCTGTTTGGGCAGTTTCTGTTTTTGGCTCTCAGCTGTCATGCGGTTAAGCTGGGCACTAATGTCTGTTATTTGTTTCTTCAGCATCTCAACTTCAGTGCCATAATCAGAATCAGTTGCGGCATGTGCCGTTTGCAGATGAGACATGACACGCTGTTTGCTTGCACCATAAGCAGGCTTGGCGTTGCCCAAATGCTGCTTCATACGGCTTATTTTCGCCGCCTGTTTATCTTCTTCTGTCCTTAATAGCAGCAACAGTTCTGCAAAAAATGGTGGATTACCCTTCCTCTGTTCAAGCTGGAGGTCGACTATCAAGGCATTTTCCCAGCAACCACGGCAGAACTGCTTTAAAAGCTGCTGATCAAAGTCATGAGGAGACACACCACCACGTCTCATGGTCGTGCTCAGTGCTACATGCAGCCTGTGCAGAAAAGCAGATGGCTTTTCCCCATCATTTTGAAGTGTACTCATGAACCTGGCATAGAGTTCATCGCCATCTTCCACTGTTCCATAGGCGGAGTCAAGTAGTTCAAGATAGGCTGAAGGCTTAGCCTGTGGTCCCAGATGTTTTAGTCATCTCAGAAGCAGGAGGGAGGAGACTGTCAAGGATGCGGTGCGTGCAATGCAAGTCGGAAACTGAGGGATCTTTCATGAGGACTTCAACACTAGTGCGCCATGTGTCGTAATCCGCTTCATTATGAGGACGTGGATATTTCCCTGAATAAGCTCGGAGCCTACCTGGCGTAGCAAGGTGTGATGGGCTTTCACTACTGCGGACAACGTGCTCAACCACTACTCGTTGGATGCTAGAGGGATTCACATCGATGGTGGACTGAGTCGTGCCACTAGTGACAACTGGTGGAGTCGGCGACAAGGTTAAATTGGTCAGGTTTTTAGTGAGGATCGAAGAGGTATGAGGGTGAATTGCATCGTGAGAGGATTTCCTTGCTGCAGGATCAGGGGATCCACAGAGTGAGGGCGTGGAGAGGATGAAACATTTTCCTGGTCAGATGGTTCCATTTGGGAGAGTGGGCTGTGCTTAGGTGGAGATTCTTGATGGGACTGAGGAGAAGGGGACAGTGTGGTGACTGTAGATGAAGCAAGATGTGCCAGTTCTTCTTTCAGCAATTGCTCCAGGGAAGTTCCACTCAGTCTGGCAATGTCACACAGCTGTTCCATGTATGTTTTGGTAGCCCTGCTTCGGGCATCTAGTGTGTAAACACTTGCCAAGCTCTTCACTTCATACACAGTGTCCGTCTGGGTGGGGGTTTGAAGCTTAAGGGCAACAGGGGCTCTAATGATTCCATAGCAGTGCCATGTGCGAACTCCACAATGATCTGTCTGTGGAAATCTGATTTGGGATCATCTATGCGTAAATAGCGTTTAATTGAACCATATTTCTGAAGGTAAGTGGATACTTCATCATCACTATCTGTCTCAGTTAGACCACTAACCACAACTGAGTAGGGGATTTCAACTGATTCCTGCATTACAATTTCCATTTTGCCGTACTTGGTTATGGGCACCTACTTTTAGCAGCTTATGCACACAAAATAAATCTGACAATTACACACTCAACTGGGCTCTCCTGGCTGGGCTCGCCAAATCTGTAACCCTAATTACGATGTAATAATCAGAGCGCAGGTAAGTAATAACTAACATTAATAGTTGGACCAATAACAGAAGATTTTAAGCTTGTGGGAGCCCTTATTTTTGAATACCCAAAAGACACAGGCAACAATGGTTTGAGTTTTGTTTATGGCCACTGGTTATAAAGTAATGAGACAATGAAACATACAACAGTTTGTTAAGGGACATTCAATGAAAAATAACAAACTAAAATAATAAAGCCGGCAAAACAAAAGAAAACCCTCTGTTCCAAAAGTTAGCGTTGGGGCCCTTATCTTTCCAATCAGTGTCAGTGTGTTTTATCCTACCACACAATCCGTGAGGGAGGGGGAATCAGGAAATCCAGGTTGGACAGTAATAGTTCGCTGCGGCTCGCCACCCAGCTCACGCTGGGAACCTATGGATCCTGGGATCGGGGGGCAACCTCTGGACCTGGCACTCGGACATCTCTCATGGACTCAGCAGGAAACACTCCATCGACGGTGGACCGTGGCTACGACCTCTTTCAAGAACGCCACCAAAAAACCTGACCTATAAGCAGGTCAAATGAGATCCAAATAGCTCATTAAACTCACACCCTATCTGTGTAAATCATGTTTGCTTCCTAACTTTCCATGAACTATAACCAATCAATAACACTTCTTTGCATTAATTAGTTCAAATCATGTTCTCAAGTAAAGTTTAGTTGTACAACAAAATCTCTCTTTAGTTCAAGTGTTCATTTACAGCTGTGAAGCTATAAATACATTCAAAGTGCTTCTTATGTTCAAGTATTCAAAAAAAACTGGTTATATTAATAACAATTTCAAGAACTAAGTCAACTATCATAGTTGCATTTGTAACTAACAAAAGATAATTTTACAGGAATGAAAAGTATTGTGAAGTACCCTTTTAATTTGGTGGAAGATTACATTCATTGCAGTAACATTTATAGTAATTTAGAGGCATTAAGACTTAGCGTGCTTAGCTGTCCCTCCTTGCACCGGTAACAGTGAGAGAATGCACTAAATATTGACCTCCTTAATTACCACAACATTAAGTAAACATCAAATAACCTCATAAATATTTTTTTTCCAAAACATGTAGTAAACAGTTTAGAAAAACAACATCCTCTTTTATAAACAACAATCAGAATAGGCATTTCAATAGTTTACATGCGCCACCAATTGATCATGCCAGCTAGGTGACTAAACCCAAGCTCACAGGCTATTAGCATCACAAAACACCTTTTCATGGCTATCTGCGCCAATTAACATGAATATCAGCTGCCTCATAATCAACCGAACAGGTTAAAGATGAATATTAGATGCATTACAATCAACCGAGCAAGTTAACCAGTGTTGTAACTCACCGCTGGGAATCTATGAATGAGCATTTCACCTCGCCAGATCGGCGAAAATCATCTGGTCTCTCCAATGCTCCGGTGGATGATGAAGGTTTAATCTTTGTATTGATCGGACAGCACACGAGACAGCTAGCGTGAAAAATGTCCGTAAACAGGAAGTAGAACTACACAGCTGATCACCTGGGGCTCACGGGGTTCACTGATTGGCTAGTTGGGAAGCCTGCTCTACTGAGCCCTTCACAGCAACTTGTAAAATGCAGTACTGGTTGTAACTGTTTTCTTTTTCTTATTTTCTTCATTTTGAACACTTTTAATCCACTTAACTCACTTAAATCAACCTCAATGA
The DNA here is from genome assembly GCA_034769285.1 of Lutjanus argentimaculatus. Classification (NCBI taxonomy): domain Eukaryota; kingdom Metazoa; phylum Chordata; class Actinopteri; order Lutjaniformes; family Lutjanidae; genus Lutjanus; species Lutjanus argentimaculatus. Next base: position 92,780 of record JAWZSL010000044.1, on the reverse strand, counting down.
ATTATTTATTTATTTCACAATAAAAATGAATTATTTTAAGGATTTTTAATAACCTTTTTTTTAGTGTATTGCTTATTTTAAACTTAAATGAACTATATTAAAGGGAGAGTTTTAATATTACAGGGATATCATTTTAACACCTGGGCTACAACTGCACTTGGAGCTGTGGTGTCAAGGTCCTGCCCATACACCCAGCTGACTGAATTGCGAGCAGGACTCAGCTGTCAATCATGGCATGAAACCCCCGCCTTTTATGACATTAAATAAATAATTTAAGGAGCGATATGTAGCAATTATGCATGCAAAAATGAGTACAGCAGTGCAAATAACAAGCTGGGGTCAAAGACTGTATATTAAATAGGTTAAAATCATATTTAATATGCCTTCTCTGGTTAAATGAGGAGTCTCTTCACCACTTCCCCTCCAGACTCAGGGAACTTCTGCAGTCACGCAAGACGCACATGCCTGTTATCCTAAAAACAACAGCCCACTGCTCTGAAAAGACTTTGAAAAGACTTTGAGGAGTTAAGTTGCTGCCAAACTCTAATAACATATTGTTCAATTTAACTGTTATAAACATCTACAGCCTCTACAGGATTCGTAATGATTTATTTCACTTACACATTCAGCAAAAATTCTGCATTGCTTTGAACTCTAATTAACGTGACCAAGCAAGCAAATAGTTATCCCAGCCCAGAACAGAAATGGTCGTCATGTCATGGTTTATTACAGAAAATACATCACAGATTTCTCCTTTAAAAGCATTGGTAAACATTACCAAAAATGACAGAAACAATCTTTGGGAAAAATGTATTTGCCCTATACTGTAATTCTTTAGTTTGAATGGCCCATGTCACATCTGCTAACACAGGAGGGGCAGGATTTATAGCCTATACTGCAGCCAGCCAGCAGGGGGTGAAAGAGATCATTTAGCTTCACTCTAGAGGAGCTGTCATGTTGCACATCTTATTATATGTCCTGATTTAATCCAAGATCTTGCTGTGCGGAGTGTAGGTGGGACTGTGACCTTGTGTGTAGTTGTGTTTTCTCACAGCAGAAGAAGAGGCAGGGTGCAGTCCTGACTGGATCTGGATCCAGATTTACTGTGACAGCTCTTTCTTACTGTCTCTCTCTCTCATTGCCCTGGGCTGTCTGTCTGTGTGTTGTAGCAGCACCTGCGGCAGGTCAGGCCCAAGACTCTTGCGCACACACCACAGATACACCAAACCAAAATGTGGTATATGTTTCATATTGTAACAATATTTTTAACATCATGTGATGTACTTAATGTCTGGTGTTGCCTGTCACTGGTATTCTCCAACAGTCTTGTAAGTCATTTTGGGAATCATTGGCAAACAACCCAACCCAGGGTCTCCAGGGTTGGGGAATAACAGAATGCAAGTAATGGTGTTATGTATTTAAAATACAAAATATGAGTAACTGATTCCATTAAAGTTAGAGTTTAAGTTGATGGTTAGGGTTAGGGTCAGAGAACCAGATTAAAGGTAGAATCAGTAGGAATTGTGAAGCTGTATGAAAGAAGGAGAGCTGACTGTTTTGTCTCCTTCCCAGGATGTCAGATACCAACATTTTGGGTGGGTAAAGTGTCTCAGGCAGAGGCAGAATCTCTGCAGATACAGCCACACACCTCTAGAGGGTCACAAGTAGTGATCGTAAGGGATTATGTTTATATGATCCTACACATTGGTCTTTAGGAAAATGTTGCATAATGTGCCTTTGAAATAATGTGCAATAATTTGTGCATGCTCGATGCACCTGCCACACACCACACAAGAGGAGACACACAGTCTGTACACTGCCAGTGTTTTTGGCATGAAAATATAAAGAACATTTTACGTACATACATGATTTAGAGGGCTGCAACACTGAGGTACAGTGCAACTGCTGCTTGCTGCTTTCAGCATCAAAAGACAAAGAAGAAGTTAATGTTAATCAACTGTTAAATTAATTAGCATCTATTTTGATAATAATTTTGAGTCATTTTTTCATTAAAAAATGTCCAAATTCTCTGATTTCAGCTTCTTAAATGTGAATATTTTCTGGTTTCTTTACTGACTGACAGTGAGCTGAATATCATTGCATTGTGGATAAAACAAGACATTTGAGGACGTCATCTTGGACTTTGATCAACATTTTTTACTATTTTCTGACATTTAATGGACTAAACAACTAATTGATTAATGGAGAAAATGGTTACCAGATTAATCTATAATGATAAGAGCACACAGGCGTATGTGATAAGATTGTGACAGGATGAATATTTTCTGGTTTCTTTACTCCTCTCTGACAGTAAACAGAATGTTTTTGAGGTGCGGACAAAACAAGACATTTCAGGACGTCATCTTGAGCTGTGACAAATATTTTTCAACATTTTCTGACATTTCATGGAGCCAGCAGCTAATCGATCAATTGAGAAAATCAATGATGAAAATATCATTAGTTGCAGCCCTAAAAACGCTATGCAATTCCATGTTTTATACTGAAGTAATCCAAAAGTAACATAAAGTAATCAAGTTACATTACTTTAATATTTTGGTACTTGGATTACGTTACTGACTACATTTTTTATGACAAAAAAACATTTTTTTTTATAAGCAGTCCCTCCTGGAGAAGCAGACCATGTACCAGGAATCTTCCAGCTGTGAATGTGAACATGTGTATTAATAAAAAAAAAAAAAACATAGCTGAGAAAGATCATGTCAGTGCGTCTGCATCAGTTTGTGTATGCACCTGTGTGTTTGTGTCTGATTGTATCAGCAGCAGCCTTGTAAAGGTTAGAGTCGCTGAAAGCGGAGAGGAAGAGTGGCAGGAAACATTTAACCAACGCTGATAAAACACACAGTGCTGTCACTGTCACTGCACGTCACTCAACATTGCCTCACACGTACACACACTCACACACACACACACTCACACACACACCACACACACACAACACACACACACACACACACACACACAGACGTACAGCTAACACGTTCTATAAATTCAGGTATCTTGATACACTAGTAAGTACACGTGTGCACTCACACAGATGGGCACAAAATTATACACTCACACATACAGTATATATACAAACACAGACAGACAGACAGACAGACACACACGCTTTTAAAGCCCATCTCCTGTCTTGTTCAGGAGCCTTTCAGTGTTTATTTAAGTCTGTGATTCTTCTATCTGTATCTCCGCGCTGTCAGGACAGTATGACAGCCAGACTTCACTGATAACCAGCCGTATCGGCACCAGAAACAACACATCACTCTAATGGACCCTGCTGTGAGTGTGCGTGTCTGTGTGTGTGTGTGTGTGTGGTGTGTGTGTGTTTACTCTCACTTTGCCTCTTATTGTGTATTTTTGCAGTGCTTGTGTTTGCCTGATGTCTGTCTTACGCTGTTCCTGCTGCAGACACGGGAGCATTTTCTGAGTCTGATTCCCAACAGTGTGTCATAAAACACGCCTCAACCCCTTTAATTAAATATAACAACAGATAATATAACGGCTGAGATTAATGAGATCACGTTTCATAGCCATATTATTACACTTTTGTTTTCTTTTCACTAACATGCCCTAAATGAAATTCTATCTGGCTGCTAACTCCATTATCTGTTCCTGTTGATTAACTGTGTGATGCTATCATCGTCTCTCATAGCCTCTTTTAATATCAGCATCTCAACAATTAGCTACCATGGTCTAAATGAAAAGTATAAATACTGGAGAGGAAATCAAAAGAAAATATTTTTCATGTGCTGTTTTCACATTAAGGCACATGTAAGTCAAATGGGAGGCTGAGAAGTAAGTTTGGATTACACTTTGAACAGGAACTGGAGCAGAAACTGTTTTAAAGACCAGCTGGTGGACCAAAATGCAGGATGGCATGCATCCGAATATGAAGATGGGGTAACAAGGACCTGGTCTGGCTCAGTTTCTCAAAACTCCAAACACAAAACTGAAAAGAATTAACAATTTTGTCAAAACTCCAAAAATCGCTTTCAAAATAAAATGCTGCACTCAAAAGCAAGTTCTGTCTTCTCTCTTCAGATTCTTTCCACCAAAACCATACACACAGCTGCCATATGAATATCTCAACTTACAGTTTTTCACACTTGCTAAAACACTAAACTCAATTCTCTGACCCAAATGTTCAAATCATTCACTCTTTTGGCAAAAATTTACACTCATTTTTACTCACTAAGACACATTTTGCACTGTGATGCACTTGTGTTGATATGATATGATATGCTGATATGTTCAGCTCAGATGACTCAGGAATATTCTGGAGAGGTTATGAACTCTATCTTCCATGCAGCGCACAGCGCAGTGTGCCTGCCATTTCTATTTTCTGACTGATGCAGTTGACATTTTGTCACCCAGCACCCATGTTGTGTAAGTTCTGTCCCCGTCCCTGTACACTTGGACATGTTGGTTTTACAGTTGTTGTTGTTTTTGTTGTTGTTGTTGTTGTTGTTGTTGTTTTTTGTTTTTTTTGGTTTTTTTTTTACAATTGCTAGGAACAATTTTGAAAACAGGGCTCATTTTGTAAAAACACTACACACAATTCACACACACAAGTAGCAGAACACCTCAGATCTTTTGCAAAATGAAACACTTCATTCAAAACTGTACAAAAATGAGTAAAAACCCAACGGCACATGCCTCATATGATCTGATTTTGTTTGAACCAGTTAGACACTGCTGAGCTCGATCTAAAACATGTTTAACATTTCTACTTTTTTAGGAAATAGTCTGTTTATTTTAGAGATTCTGTTAGGGCAGTGGTACCCAAACATTTTTTGTCATTTGGCCTCCTAAAAAAAGATTCAAAAGATTAATTTTAGTGAAATAAAGCTTAGAGGTATAGAATCAGCAAAGTTTTATTTGTATATTTTCCTGGCTCTGCCCCCCCAGTTTGGGAATCACTGTGTTAGGGTAAAGTACATGAATATATGCATCAAACACAACACAAAACAGTGCTGCACACTGATAAAAATATTATTTCTCTCCACATTGTAAAATCAGTCAATACATCCATGCATTCCCAGAGTTTGCATTTTGCAATGAAAATCAAAACAGAGCTAAACAGCATCAAACGCATCAACAACATTTGTGGAGACAAAACAGAAAGTATGACTCACACTCAGTTTCTTTCGCCTGTACTCATGTTGAAATTACTGTTGCAACAACAGATCTGTTGATGTTGAGCTGAACTCTGTCCAGTCTCTCTCAGTGTCAACCTAAAGTTTACAACATGGTCAACCAATGGTGCACATTTGATAAATCTGTTACAGGTAAACTCACCTGTTGCCTGGAGAGTTTACTGTTCAGCAGCTGAGTGTCTGAACACCTGACGGCTAAATATGATCCATTGTTTGAATTATGTTATATTTTGAAAGGCAGTGCTTTGAAAGGGCAAAGAAGTGTGTTTAGTGATCTGAAAAACACTGTTTAGTGTTTTGCAAAAAGTGTGAGGCTGAAATTGAGCTGATAGTTGTGCAGATCTGGACTGAGGTTTTGAGGTTGTTTGGACACTCTAAAGGCCCTTGAGCCATACACTTTATACCATGCACTATAGACCATCTAAACAGGGCCCTATATGTCTCAGCTGGTTTGGGAACACCTTGGGATCCAATAAGGACGATCTAGAGGACATAGTTAGAGAGAAGCACATCTGAACTTCCATGTCTAGCCTGCTACTCCATGACTGGGACCCAGATAAGCGTCAGAAAATGCATTAGGAGTGGATATCATTAAAATGAAGTCTTCAGACAATCATTTGACTTTCATAATTACATAGAGCTGTTGACATTTTGCACCTGACTTCTGGTTGTTATCTTGAGGTCAGCACTGAGATCTGAGGTATCAGTTTGTGCAGATGTAAGGCCTTGTTTTTCCCATGGGGGATGGGGCTCTGCCCAACATAATACAAGCTACTCATCATATTTATGACATGTCAGAAACAGCATTAACTCTGTCTTATGTCCAGTGCCCTGCTCTGACTTGATGCTGGGAAACCAGATGTGGGTGTGCGGTTGCACAAGAAAGGTTAAGATGGATGAGCCCCTAGGGTCCTCACAGGTTAGGTGTTGTCACTTGGAGGGTGAGATATCTATATGAAAATATCTTTACAGAAAGAAAAAGAGATTAAATAGACAGTAGAGAAAAAAGAGGGGGTGGGGATCCAGGAAAGCAAGCAGGTTAAAAAAAAGTGGACAATAAATTCTCAAGAAAAAAGAGAAATGATAGAGGGGTAAAGAAGTGGATGAGGAGCCCCAGGGCTTAACCATGGTAGCTTTTCTTTTGATCAATAAAGTTAATTTCAACCATCGATCTTCCCACATCCTGCACACACCTGTTGGCCTCTTTGAGAATGGAGGCAGAAAAAATAAAAGAGGCGCACGACAGAAGGGGAAACAACACCTTAAAGACAAGGAAAGAAGCACAGCTCAACAGAACAAAGGGAAGTCAAATACAAGAAGGGGAAGAGAGTAAGGAAAGAGATGGTGTCAAGTGATGTTTAAGTTAAGTCTATTTTAATCCACTTTTTCTGAGGTTTCTCCAACTGGAACCAAGGTGCAAGTTGTCAATAAAATGGTTTGGATGGAATTTAATGGACATTTTAGTTGTTTCACTTTACTTTCAGTGTTTTAATTAGACTGTCTTTCCTTAAGCTTACATTTCTTTGCCCCAGCACGTGTGTATGTAAAGCTGTTGAGAAAATGAGACATCGTGTTTCACTGATGACCGTGAGCAGCTAGCTTAGCTCCAAAGCGAAGCTGCAAGGTTCAAACAACCTCCACAACTTGTGAACTAAACTAGGTGACCCCCGATTGGATGCTTAGCACGCAATAAGAAAATACTAGCCCATTTACCCCACACTGGAGCTGCTGCTGTAGGACTCTAACTTTGTTAGTGGCTCTAAACTGTATACTGTACAACCTCATTTCCAAAAAACCATGTGAAATGTAAATAAAACAGAATGCAATGATTTGCAAAAACTTTTTCAACCTATATTAAATTGAATTCAGTACAAACAAGATATGTCATGTTCAAACTGATTTACTTTATTGTTTTTTGTAAATATATACTCATTCTGAATTTGATGCCTGCAACACGTTCCAAAGGTGATACATCATCTTTTCTTTTAACAGGACTGTAACTGAGAACACTAATTGTTGAAGTTTTAAAAGTAAAATTCTTGACCTGGATTGCAGGCAGGCCAGTCTAGTGCCCTTGTTTATTTTCTTGCTGAAATAAGCAGGGACGTCTCTGAAAAACACGTTGTCTGGATGGCAGCATATGTTGCTCCAAAACCTGTATGTTCCTTTTCAGCATTAACGGGGCCTTCAGAGATGTGACAGTTAGCGATGCCATAGGCTCTGATGGCACAGTTCTGACTGTGGCACAGTTTTGATCTGTCCTCCACACGTCTGCATGCCAGCAGCGTAGTGTTTCACCTGATTGTGTTGACTTGCTCAGATTTTGTTGATTTGTTCTTTTTCCTTGCTTTTTGTGCTTATACAATGTATAAGTAGGCTACACAATTAAATACCTTCTTTTTTGTCTGTTTTTATGTTCATGTGTCTGCAACAGGGTCTTTTATTTGGAAAACTGACTGGATTCTCTCTGGTTTTTCTGTCTGACTTCATGTCCGTTCAGTCTGCTCTGTGCACATTGGTGTGCATTTGAAGCAGAGTGGAAAGGAGAGGTGAGGTAAGATGCTTCAGGACACACTGCAACGCTGCTGGTGGAATAAGTAGCACTGTGTAGAATGGCAGCGATCATCTCCGGCAAACATTGTGCCGCCATAATCCGACACAGCTGTGCGTGATGGAATCATTTGTAAATGCAGTGACAAACTGTGTTTACTGACAACAGTTTTCCAAAGTGTTCCTGAGCCCATGTATTTTCTCTGGATTGTCTGAATCTTTTAATGTTATTATGGATTGTAGATGGGGAAATCCCTGCAATTCCTGTAGTTTTGTGTTGAGAAACATTGGGCCACATGCAAAAATATTTTTGTATTCTTATCCAAAATTTCACTGACATTTTTTTCCATACAAAGGGCTCGTATAAGCACACCACGTCAGATTCAACAAACGCTCGTAACTTCAGAAAACCGTTTAAATGTTTAAATGTAATACCTGTGCATATTTGAGTGCACGTGCGTGAGACTTGTAAACTAGCATAATTAACACCCTAATAATACCATATAAGGCTGCGCTTCCTGCTCCATATGTCAGGAAGTGTTCATACATGAAAATGGTATCAGAGAGGAAAAGGAAAAACTTTACAAGTTTGGAGTTTGATGTTCTGCTTTCAGAGATCCATGAAGGAAAATCTGTCATTTTAACAGCGTCAGCAGTGGAATTAAAAGAACTGCTAAAGCAAAGAATGGAAAAATGAGTGCTGTTAATACTGTGTTACCAGAGGGTCAGACTGTAACTGAAATGAAAAGGAAATGTCTCAATATGAAAGTAACGTCAGAAAAACAAAACAAAAAACAAAACAAAACAAAAAAAAAACAGCACAGCAACAGTAAGGGCTGATCGATGACTGCAGCGAGAGGACAGAGTTAAGGGGAAGTTTTCATCACTGAGACAGAGGACAGAATAAGTGAGGATGTTCGTCTGGACAGAGACTTTATAAACCTGCTTGTGCAGATATACAGACATTACACCTGACAGCAGGTCATAATAGATCATTGAATGGAGGATGAGAGGATTTATATGTAAATTTACAATTATATTATAATTTAAAATGAAGTCAAACAGGATCTTGTTGACATAATTATGAAGTGTAATTTATTTTTCAAATTCAAAATGTCTTCAGACTAATGAGATATACAGTCATTAGTGAAAAACTTTGGACCACTCAGAAATTGTGTTCGTATCTGAAAGAAAATCACTCGTACGCACCACTTAAGAACAAATCTGTTAGTACGAGTGGTTCTTGCATGAGGGCCGTTGTTCTCAAACTGTTGGACTGTTTTCCACAAAGTGGTGAACCTCACTCCTTCCTTGCTTAAGAACCACTGGGCCTTTCAAGGACGCCCCTTTAATACCCAATCGTGATACTGTCACCTGTTACCAAATAACCTGTTTACCTTTTGAATGACCCAACTTTTTTGAAACATGTTGCAGGCAGCAAATTCAGAGTGAATATAGCAATAAAGCAAATAAATAAAGCAAACAGTAATAAAGTTTATTGGTCTGAACATTAAATATCTAGTCTTTGTGCTGAATTTGATTCAATACAAGTAAATCATGATTTGCAAATTGTTGCATTGTGTTTTTATTTATGTTTTTTGGAATTGGGGTTGCATTTACTTGACATACCCTCTAATAAGTTTCTGCCTGGAGGTTAGTATCTTCTTGGTGCTGAGATTTATTAACCATAATGGAGCCACAGAAGATATTTTTGATGATTGGTGAACCAGAGGTCAGATTTGTGAAGGTTTATTGCAGACAAAATAAGAGAATGCAGGTTTCATGCACAGAACTACAAAACAGGTAAAATGCAGCTTCGAAGCAACTGGTTGCAGACTCGCATTATGTTACATTATGTTAATGCTACATTTGTCACCATGGATGAATCAGTTGCCAGTATGTTATAACTCTAATGCCATTTGGTGAACATCTTGATCCAAAATGACTCACAATATCTGACAAAAGCCCTTCCACTTTTAGCAGCCCCAGTGGGAATCTAATAGCTAACCCTGGCAGTGTTCGAGTGTCTTATTCTTCCCACATAGTAAAATAAATCAGTGTGTAACCAGAACAGCACTGTTGAATTATCATTCATGAGAAATTAAATATGTCAACTATAGATTAAGTTTAGTCATCTGTTTAATTGATTGATCTGGGTGCAGATTTATCCCGTAATAAGTTGTTTCACAGTGAGCATGCCATGAAGTCTTTGCTCCAGGTTAGGTACACTGATATTATGTTTATTTAAGTCATCAATCAGATTTTGGCAGTTGGTAGCGACACACACGCTGATGTGAGTTAGAGTGATGACCTGCTTGTCTTATTGTGGTACCTAGAAAGAGAGAAAGAAAATTAAGCCTGCAGGATGAATCGCTCACTACTGCGTACACCGGTGCTGTTGTGACATTAGTGCATTAGTCAGGTGGGATGTAGCTGCAGGCAGTGTTGTGGCATTAAAACCTAACAGCCCAGAGCTACTCAACATGTTGCTAAGATATTGCACAATGCCTCTCTCTGTGTTTGCTTACATATTATGTTTGAGCAGGGGTATCTAACCACATCCACCCCTGGAAACTGAATACCTTTTATTTTTGGTGAAAGGAGTAAGAATTTGTCACCTGTGGATTTCATACTCCAAACGAACTGGAGGCAGCATATCACAAGAAAGCTGGGGTGTCAACACATATCATGGGCTACGTTCACACTGCAAGCCTTAGTGCACAATTTTGATTTATTGCTCAGATCTGATTTTTTTTTTTTGTTTGTTTGGTTGTTCACACTATTTTAAAAAAATATATTGCTAAAATCAGCTGCCAGTGTGAACCAATCACAGTCCCATACTGACCCGATGTGCAAAAGAACCTTAACGAAGATGTGACAGGCAGCACGCTGTAATACAGAAATAAACACCAAGGCCAGTGAAATCAGTATTCACGCTTTGAATTAGAATTTGATGCACAGTGGAAGCCAGCAAATTTGTGAGCAGGAGATAATGAGGATGAGGAGAAAGTGAAACAAGTTTTTATTTATGGCTTTTGGTGGAGCAATGGGTTCTGTTCGGTGCGCCACAGTTTTGATCTGTTCTTCACACGGCTGTATGTCCTACCAGCAGCATTTCAGAGGAAAACTGACTTTTTTTTTCTGTGTCTGACTTCCTGCCCGTTCGATCTGCTCTGTGCAGGTCGACTTGGCATCTGTCAAAATTAGACTCTGTGTGTATTTGAAGCAAAGCTGACAAGAGAGCGACTTCTGGGGCGCACTGCAGCGCTCCTGGTGGCACCATATAGAATGGCAGGGATTGACTGCACGGAGGTGTGTGGGATCAGGACGTGAATGTCCTCTCAGAAACAGATTTCATCAAAAAAAAATTTAGGATGTCAAGGGCAACTTTAAGCTACATATGTCAGGGCCTCTCCACAAGAGTCTTGCAATGAGACACTGAAGGCTAATGTAACATAACTAGGATTTAATCCTGGAAAATGGGATTCCTGGGAATGCCCCTCCAGACCATTTCCTGTTTCACTGGAAATATAAAACAGGAAACTGGGGAAAACATATTAAACAGCTGTGTGTGTGCTGGTTGTGTACACTAACAAACATAAAGTGCCATGAATTCAAACAGCTCTGAACATTAATACAGTTAGTACAGTAAATTGTGGTTGTATCATCTGAAATAGACACACAACATGATGACTGCCACCAGCTTTGTGTAGAAATACTTCAAATGATCAAACAATGAGGATGCAAAGTGTACCCGGTGCTGTCTAAACCAGAGATAAGATGCAGCGAGGTTCAAGGAGTGTTTTGCTCCGACATTTGAAATAGACAAAACCGAAAGTCCAAAGTGTGCAAGAACAGAGGATTCATACTTTATCCAAAACACATCTGGGTTAAATACTGGCAGGGGTGGAGGCACATGATGGATTTACCTTCAACATTTGGCTGTAGTGAAATGCACCTCTCACTAAAAAAAGACAACTGAAGAATCCATCTGAAATCTCACACCCAGTGAGTGAGAGCTTTTTCAGAGTTTTGCTTTCTACTTTGAGTGATCACGGACTACACTATATCTGTACTGTATATCTAACGAACGAGCCCCCTGTTGCACCAGCAGCCTCTGAACGCAAAAGGCAAGAAAAAAAAAACAGAAATACAGTGCAGGAAGAGGCAAAAAACCCACAGGGCTTATTTAAAGCCTCCACCTAATAAAATTTTCACAAGGTTATTAAGAACTGAGAAGTACAGAAAAATACAGAAGAGTACATAAAATAATACCAGTGATAGCAAACTACTAGTAACAAAATATGTTTGATAGTAACAACAAAAAACAGCAATAATAGAATCCAATATGGAATTTGTCTCAGCCTAATAGAATGATGTTAAAAACACCAAATGAATTTTGAATTTAATAAATTTTGTTAATATGAAGAATTTTAAAATATCACTTCAATGAGGTTGTTCAGTCAGGTAGTGACAGATCACAGGCTGGCACTTCATCCTCTCAGCTGCAGCTCAGTTCAAGCTGCTGTGCAATTTATATTATGTTCGTAAAATGTATAATGTATATATATTTTGAATTGGCATCCTTCTACCCCAATAATTATTAACGTGTTTAGATGGAATGTGCTTCTTTTCCCGGGATAGAAAATGTCTCATTTTCAGGGAAAATATTCATCATCAGTCATAACAAATGACAACATTTGTGACATTCGACATTTTTGTGAATGAAGCCTGCCTCAAAACAGGCCACAAAATTAGGGGCATCAATTATGCTAATGGTTACATCTATGTCATGTTTAAAGTCTATTTCTAGAGTGCACAACGGGGGAATTTAACAGATTGAAAGGAGGAATTTACAACAAGTTTGTGTCTTTCAGACAGTCTGGTGTAGGGTTGGGCAATATCTATGGAATTAGAATATCACAATGTCCACAGTGAAACATCACGATGGACGATGATCGTTGCTGGGTCTAAAAGGGTCTTCATCTCTGCACCACATGTCCTTAAGTTAGTTGTGTTAAATAAGAAAATGATAAACACAACATGGAGACGTAGTGCAATGAACGACAGCCACAGCTTCTTTTTTTTTTTTTTTCACTCCTACATGTTAAAAAAGCAGAACTTAGGGAACAAATCTATGGCAGCTCCCAGGGGACAAACTACATCAAATACAGATGGCTTTTAAATTATGATGGCATGATGGTAGAGGGCTCAGTGGTCGACAACTGTCAGCTATCGTTCCAACCCTGGGTTGGACAGTCTGACTTCCGAACACTCGAAACAAACAAAACTTTTGAGATTCTAGACAAAAAAATACGGATGAGGCCCAATGACTTAATTCTACTACCCATTACAGATGCCACCAAAGTAAAAATGGTGGGTATAAATAGTATAGACCTTGTTATATCTACCAACTTATGTAGGTAAAACAGACGACATACAAGGCATTTTTTTCAGACATATTTGACAGCTTGCCCTTGCTGCTTAGACCACTGTAAGCAAAGAGGGCTTTTCACATTTGGTGGGAAATCGACCAAAGGATCACTCAGGCTGGAGCTCACACAAGCACAAATCACATTATTGAGATGAGAGTTTTGTATGTTTAGAGTGAACCGGCTGACTGTATAAACAGTGTCGTCCTCAGAGGAAATCTGTCTCCAGGAGAAACAAAGTTTATCACCTCACTGGGCTGGAGATCCATCATCATTATGACCTCATAACTGTTGCCATGGAAAATGTGCAGTCATTTCCCACAAAGTGTGTGTGTGTGTGTGTGTGTGTGTGTACTGAAGTGTCCCACATCATCATGGTGATGCCTAGGGATCGTCATCTGCAAGTTTTGCACGCTTTTCTCCACACCTGTACACACACACACACACACACACTTGCATCTGTGTTACTTGTTTGCCAGCAAAAGCCGTCACTCCGGAGGACGTCATTGTATGTACGTGAGCACATTTGGTCCTTACAACTGTGGCGATGTAAGAACTTACGCACATGCATACACAAATAACACAAATGCATGCACAGTCACAATCACATACACCTACACACAACAAAACCCCTGCAGAGCCTGTGAAGACATTTCATCCTGGGAGGACAATTAGGAAAAATTTGAGGAGAGACAGGGACAGCAAGAGCCAAGAGAGGTTATTAAAGAGCAAGACAGAAAGAAAGACAGAAAGACTTCAGTCCATAGACTGATTTATCAACAGTGTGTAAAAATGTTCTGTTCTCATGCATGAATTATGAATTATGCCAAACTTTGCCTCCTCAGATGTCCAACAACAGACAAAACCGTTTTGTAAAACTGTAGCATGGGTAAATAATTGTGTCAAAGGTGTTGGGTCATTTATTACAGTATTGTTACACAACACAGGGTTGTAACAATGAAATCAGAGTTGTAGTTCCTTCATGATACATGCAAAATACAACATACAGATAATTAATTAAATTCAGAATGGAATGGAAGAAAATATGAAGCAATTACAAAATAAAATATATAGAATTATTTACATATATACATATACACGTATTACCTTGTGACCCAGACTACTGGCAGCTACAGGTGTGGTTTGAGGTGTGACGACAGCGAGAAGCGTCCATGGAAGCGCCTGAAGAGGTTAGTGTAGATACTGTGATAGCATCAGTTATATCAGAATATTGAAAGAAGAGCAAAGAACGGCGCTGAAGGCTTTTCTCCAGGGAAAAGATGTTTTCGCTTTTCTCCCAGCCGACTTTGGCAAGAGTTTGACCTGATTTGTTCAAGTTAGCCCACGTTAAACGTGATTGACAGATGGTTGATCCAATCACCTGCAAAGTTCTTAGCCTTTTCCAAACAATTTCTAAGGACGACTTCCCAAATGGTTCTGTGTGTCTACCACTTTATTTATGTCATTAAGTGTCATTCGATCAATGATGTCATGTTTAATATAAAGTTGACATTGTTTGAGATGTCTTTGTTATGATAGAAACTTATATTTAGCTTTGTGTTTTAACGTGACATCATACTGCCATATGTGGTTGGTTTTGACACTGGCTGTCATAAGACCATTATAAGTGTGTCATAATTATCCTAGTTCTCAACCATGGTGGTACATTTTAAACTTGTCATAAAGATGTCATTTAGTGTTATTACACTGCCAAGTGCTTTTATAAGAGTGCCCTAAATAATTCTCTCAATGTCAAATTGTCATAGACATTGATAAGTTATGTTGTCTTGGTTTATGTCAAGTTAGTCATAACACAGACATTGAAAGGTTGTCTTGGTTTATGTCAAGCAGTCATACAAAGACATGATAGGTATGTTGTCTTGGTATATGTCAAGTTGTCATAGACACTGACAGGTTATGTTGTCTTGGTTTATGTCAAGTTGTCACAACACAGACATTCTCAGGTTTTCTGGGTTTACGTTAAGTCGTCATAACAAAGACATCTCAACTAATTGCAAAGTTTGACAGAATGACACTGAAGGAAAACAGTCAGAAACATTCATAAAGACTCCTTCATATTCATGACAGCTCAGGTCATGGTTATGATGGTGTCATGTCAGTCCTATGCACACCCCTTCAAATAAATGTTACTGAAATAACCCCCTATTAAAACTGATAGTTCTAACATGTTCTGTTGACTGCCAGACTGCTGTTGGATTCTTTAAAACTACATTTTCTGTATGTTGACAATTTAAAAACATTTTTCTCCTTTGGGAATGCCAGAAGATTAAAAAAAAAATGCATGGCTATATACTACAAGAAATAAGTATGAATGTCTTCGGTTTCTTTCTTTTCTCCTCTCCTGACATGCCCCCTTCTTTTCTCGTAATGCCTTCATTTCTTCTCTCCTCTGTTGTGGCGCCCTCAGGGAGGACTCATAAAACATTAAACTGCTGCTTTTGTTTGTCACCTGCTCCTGCGCGCCATCAAATAACTTCTCCCCAGGAAACCACATGTCACCAGAACCTTTTAAAGTTACTAATTTTGTCACCTGAGGGGAGTTAAGTGTAATGTTTGCATTTAGAACTTTTCTCTCTCCTGCTGGTCCGTCTGTAGTAAGCTGGTTGCTGGCACCATCCTGTGGTCACAGAAGTCCATGACAGAGGTAGTTGCGTGTTGATTTCATAAATCTCTGCACCATGCAGACACCACTGTCACTCGGTTTCATTTTCTTGAAATCAAAAACTTTATTTCAACAGTTTATACAAATTGCAAATAATTATAAAATAAATATTTTCTTCATTTTGTAATGGTAAACTTTACTCAGCAGAGTCTTTTAGTGGAAGTGTGTGTGTGTGTATGTGTGTGTATGTGTGTGGGAATAAAAACATGCATTAAAAATGTGTTTTCATTCGGTAAGTGTGTGGAGTGTGTGCATCAGTCTGTGTGCTTCTCCTCTTCCTTGTCCTTGGTGATGGGAAATTCCAGCGATGTCCTGAACCGAATGGGCACCTGGCGTTCTCACCGATTGGCTGCTTGGCCACGGGGGCGTGGATGCGCAGCTGCCCGTCATCCATCAGGGAGCAAGAGAGGCCGGACAGGTCCAGGTGGGCAGGCAGGTCGATCTTCTGGGCGAATCCCATCTGAGATGAGGCCGAAGAGCAGAAGGAGGCGGAGGAGGAGGAGGAGGAGCAGGACTGGCTCTCTTCCGCGCCGGCCTGCTTCATGGCCACCACCGCCAGCTTCCGCCCCTCCAGTTTGACAGTGATGTCACTGGGGGCATAACCGCGAGCGTCTAGGGTCACCAGGAGGTCGCCGTTGTTGTCTGTGGCCTGCTGAGCTTCCTTGTGCAGCTCTGTGCTGGGAGTCTCTCTCTGCTGCTCGTCACCGTCACAAAGCCTGAAAGAGAATCAGGATCTGGATCAAAACCAGTTCCATGACTCCACTGGAGTCTAGGGGCATTTTCAAACCTGCATTGTTTAGCAATCAGGACCTTGGTTCATTTTCCTGAGCACAGCAATTGTACTTGTGCACGGGCCAAAACACCCAGACCGTTCCCTCTAGTCCTGTCCTACTGTGCTGTGATTGGCCAGTACCTGTTGCCTGATGCTAGCTGTAAGTGCAAGTGTAGATATTGGCAGTTGGGAGGAGTTAAAGATTATGTAAAGCAATAATAAATGTCACCAGAGACTTTTAGACATTTTTTAGACATTGTTGATTCATTATTTTCAGTTTTCAGTTACAGTTTGGTTAGTTTTTGGCAAGAAAATTACTTTGTTAGGTTTAGGCACCAAAATGACTTGGTTAAGTTAAGGAAAAGATTGTGTTGTAAAATAGACCCCGTCACAACATTAGAAAGGCTTCCAGGTTATCACAAGGACCAAAGACACCAAGACCTTTAAGGCAAATAGTCCTGGTCCAGTCAAAAACTAACGCTCGAGAGATTTGCTTGTGGTGGTAAAGTGACCCGACCTTAATTTGAACCAACTACAAAGCAAACTCTACAAGTTTGAGCTAAACGGCTCCTGTAGCCAACTGCATTTTGCATGCCCGGATGCGGAAGATAAAATCCATGATTGAATGACTCAAGGTCTGATCAGGCTGAACAAAAAAGAACTCTTCGCTTACTTGCTCCTGCCAAAGACACATTTAACCATCTAACATCTAATGAGCCAGCGTTCTCATAAGAATGTATGTGGTGCATTTTGATTCACTTAAAGAAACTGAGCGATGGGGGAAAAGTATTAACTCAGCTCATAGATACTTTGGACCAGAGCAGACCAAGCCCAACACATAGCAAGTCAGGTGTATCCACTAACTGAGTTATTGTGCATACCTTGCCAAAGTGGAGGAAATGAGGGGCAACTGGCGAAGTCTGAGCAAATGGGGCCCATCGTGGAGATCCCTCAGGAGGCTGTCAGCCAGCTTGGTTCTCTGGTTGAAGAACTCTTGCTGCAGAGAGGAGAGGGCCTCGTGACGCAGCGGCCACAGCAGCCTCTCCTGGCTGAAGAAAGGGTCATCGCCAAACAGGCTGGACAAGGCTGCATGCTGGGACATCATGTCAGCGTTGGAAGACAGTTCTTGACAACAAAAACTTGACTTTGAAGGTGAGCGTTGCGTATCGTAGCCTCCTTGTTTCTTGGCTGCCAGGCTCCGGTGAAGAGAGAGAGAGTTTCCAGAGTTTACTCTTGTGTTCTTTCAGGTAGTTTGGGAGAGCTCACAAGACTCCTTTCCTTTATATACCCCAGCTGTCCTGACCTGTCCCTCCTCCCACCATGCTATTTACACCCCATGAGCTCACAGCTGTTTGTTAGCGTGTGGCAGCGAGGTCAGGAATGCCCCCGCAACTCATCAAAAGTCTAAAGACAGCTCATGGTCATATCCTGTTTGGGTTTGTGTGCATGTGGCTGTGTTCACACCAACGTCCCATATGTGACTTCTACCTCTTAATATGTGACAAAGATTCAGATTTCTAAAGTGTGAACAGAAAGACATTAGCTCACTGACGATGCGTCATGCAGCAGTATGAGAGTATCTGACGATGATAGTGAAAAGACACATTTCATACTGACTCTTTGATTTGACTCTGATTTGATTTCTGCCTAGTAACTACACTCTAACATTTAGTTTTGAGTGATTGGATTTTATTAAAAAAAAAAAAGAAAAAGGAATACGCATCCCCAAAAAAATTATGTGACAAGTGGATGAAATCAATCTTTTTTATCTTGAAACATGTTTTTTTTTAACTGTAAATGTTTTTTGTTTTTTTTTAATCATATTGAGTTAATATTCAAGTTATTATTTATTTTCAACCATTTCAGTGCACAGTTCTCAGTTAATTTCATATTTTACTTCTTGAGTGAACAGCTAGACAGGGGCGTTTCTCAAATGGGGGCAAGGGAGCCACTGCCCACCCCTGAAAACTGACTGGACACTTCAAGTGCCACCCCATTATGTGGCTCTTGGGGTGATATGCAGCAACTGTTTGATGAGCAGCCTAGCTTTAAATGTGCATTGTTTTCTTTTGCATGTAGTTTACTTTTAATTTTTTGCAAGGTGAATTTACTTAAATAATAAATCATAAAAATAGAAGAAATTTTCATGATGGTGTGTGGAGGATAAATTTAGTCTCACAGCTTGAAGAAAAAGGTACAATGGAGGTACAATTTCTTTTATAGACTTACAGTATGGAAGTTTTATATTAAATTTTCTATGGTGCCACTCTGTTGTGTTGTGATTGGTAGGACTACTTAGCTTTTAATGTTAAGAAGT
The DNA here is from genome assembly GCA_034769285.1 of Lutjanus argentimaculatus. Taxonomy (NCBI): domain Eukaryota; kingdom Metazoa; phylum Chordata; class Actinopteri; order Lutjaniformes; family Lutjanidae; genus Lutjanus; species Lutjanus argentimaculatus. The sequence goes on along the minus strand of JAWZSL010000044.1, from coordinate 73,852 downwards.
GTGTCAAAATAAAACGAGGCAGGTGGACCCAAAAGCAGACTTGCAGATGGCAGAGTTCAAATTTCACAAAAGAAAAGTAACGGGCGGAGGTTTAGCTCAGTGGGTAGAGCGTCTTACCCATGTATGGAGGCTGTTAGTCCTCTGCAGCGGCCCTTTGCTGCGTGTCATCCCCCCTCTCTCTGCCCTGTTTCCTGTCTACTCTCTGGCTGTCCTCTCAATAAAGGCAAAAAATGGCCCAAAAAAAAAAAAAAAAAAAAAAAGAAAAGTAACAAAAGGCGCAGGCTGACATGTAGTTGAATTTCAGAACACAAAAAAAAAAAAAAAATCCAAAACCATAAAAGTCCAAAAAACACAGAAGGGAACACAGACAAGACTCCAAAGACACAAAGAAAATACTGACCAGGATCAGGAACTAACACCAAGACACAAAATAATCCATTAGGGCAAAAAACAAGAGCAGGTCCACAAAAGCAAAACACAAAACCAGGTCCAACAAAGACAGGATGACACATAGGGCAACAACAAACTGACAAAGAAACAGAGAAACACAGGGACTAAATGCACAGAGAACTAATCAAACACAGGTGGACAAACAGGTGAAATGACAAATGACAATCAAAAGGGCGGGAAAAGGACAAAGACAACAAGTGAAGACAAGACACATGAGGGAGGACCAAGACTACAAAATAAAACAAGAAATGACCAACAAAATCCAAAACCATGACATTTAAATAAAAAAAATTACACTGTAAAAAAGTTAATCATTAGAATAGATATGATAAATGGTACATTAATATGCACATATGTATGCATGTGTGCATATGCACCTACTATGTGTAGGTGGTTGAAACTGCTCGCCTGACTAAGCTTGCCTTTGTCAGGCCAATCTACAAATGCAAATGCATTTTTTATTTCCGTGAAGAGCAAAATGCATTTGGATGCAACTGAATAGACCTACAACCAATCAGAGCATGGGAATGTGTGAAATAGCATAGTTGGTACATTAAATTTCCTGTCGTAAACACCTTCCTTATCCACAAAAGCTTTAAGTGTGGTTGATTGTTCCTCTTTTGGAGAAAACATACTGCCCAGTTCATTTAATGCTGACACAATAACAGATTCAACAGATAAATTGTTCCACATTAGCCGCAGACATTTTGGTTGTTTACGAAAATGCCTCAACAGCCAACTAGGTCACACACAGTCATTATATCAAATCTGCCCCATATTAGACAAACGGTTGTGATCAGCCTGACAAGATCCAGGATGAGTAGAAATCTGTCTGAATGGTAGGGAAGCCACAGGTATTATTATTACTTCCGGTAAAATATCTCCTTGCAATACATCTTCGCTGCAATTCCAGCCACCCCAGGTGAATTCGTGGCCATCAACATCTTTCCATTGACTTTATGTGCAAAATCTGCTACTGATCTGTCTGATCACACACGGTTTGTGTGTGGATTTAACAAACAACATGACATATTAATTACTGAGCTTTAGGGGTGCTGGTAGGTGGACATTACATTTGTACAGAACTATTTTAGGTGCTTCCTAAATTTCTAGGGTTTATCCTAAGTTAAGCTAACCGGCTGCTGCCAATAGCTTCATATTAAACATACTGAAAGGTGAGTGGTATGGACCTCATTCATTCATTCATTTATTCATTCATTCACTCAAACTTAATTTATTCTCAAGGAACTGAGAGAGTGCCCTATTTTACAATGACACAAGACAGAACTATAAAATTCATGTACAGATGAGAATTAAAAATTTTTTTATGTTGGATATGATGTTGTTAATATAAATCATGAACAAGAGGGGACCAAAAATTGAACCTTGTGGCATACCCCTTGACATGGGTAAAAGTATCAGATAGGAGCAGAGTGTCAGATTGGATAATGAGACAGAATAACTGACATTTACGCTGCCATTCATTTTATATTGACCTACTGAAACCAAAAAAGGACAGGGACAGTTCATGCCAAAATCGAAAATATATATTTTCACCCTGGGCTGTAATGCTGTTTATCCATCTAGATTCTTTGGGTTTGAGTTGCCAAGTTTTGGAGATATCTGCCATACAGATGTTTGTCTTCTCTTCAATATAATGGGACTAAATGGCACTGGTACTCTCATGATACTCAATGACCCATTTACTCAAAATAATTCACTTTGTTGTGAGTAATTTCACATAAGAACTAGTTCTTTTTGTTAGGAAGAAAGTAGTTCCAGTAGATTCTAAAGTAGTTCTGGTAGATTCTACTGCAGAAAGAAAGTACTGTAGTTCCCATGTGAAACTGCTCACAACAAGGTCTGTGGCTTATCTTGAGCAACTGGGTCATGATTTTTGGAAAGAGTCATTGTTGTTGAGTTCAATTGTATTCTTGTGGCACTCTCTCCAAAACTCTGCAACTCACATAAAAACAGTATAGGTGGATAAATAGCACTACAAGTAAGAGGAAAAATATGTAGTATTGACTTGTGTACTTTTGGGGTGGACTATCCCTTTAAATCATCTGACAAAAGTGTAGGTGTTTGAACAGATGGGTGATCCTTTTTGGTTTTTCATTGTTTATCTCTAATGTGGTACATGCAGTTTTTCCCCCTTAAATAGATATAAACTAACAACCAAGAATCTGACTTCAGCAGCTGTTCAGACTTCTAATCCTGCAGTGTGAACGGAGCCCGTCTTGTCTCAGGTTACAAGGCTTCATAGCGGCTTCTTCGAAGGATGAGCTCACAGCGCTCACACTTCACAGTATCTGTCTGCATGTGTGCATGAGTGTGTGAAGCCAGCGTGGCATTACAAGGAGCCTGAGTCAGAATCTATTTGTAGCTGTCTAAGTGTGAAACTGTAAAACTGCCGCCACGTCATTGGCTCAGACAGTGAACTGGCTTGCATGTGATTGGCTGAAACTAGCTGCTTGCCTCTGGTATTTCCCACTTCTGCTTTTTACTGTGCATTGAGATAAAATAGACGTAACAACATCAACAAGTATTATTTAGATGATTGTAACAGTTTTAGTATTGATCTCCAAGCATTTAATACTACTGTTGTAACATGAGTTCTGTTTTTGTTGCCAGTGTCATTAGGTTTTATGCTTTTGTTTGAACAGATTACAGTAAATGTTTATGGTGATTTGGATACCCACGTATGGACTGAAGGTACATTAAGACATCATCAGACTGAAGAAAAGACAGATAGTAAGCTTTGAGTCATCAGGAGGCCTCCTGCAAAAATAAACAAGTGTGTCAGTGAACCAGGGGATGCCAGGGACCGAAATAGAAAGGGAGATTCAAGATGGCTCACGATTTCTCAGCTATAAATTACTGGGTTATTATTATACCACCCAGTCAAGTCTGGTCATTATTTATGGTTGTATGAGACCATCAAACTTAAGACCCCCTCATTTATCATATTTTTGGTAAAAAGAAAAAAAAAAAAAAAAAGACGGATGAGAATATTTAAAATAAATTCTCTTAGAAATTTAATGCAATAAAATACAGGTATATACATGTAAGGTAATTAAATTAGCATTCCCATGCAAATAGCAAATAAACAAACAACAACAACAACAAAAACACATTGTATAATATATGTTCAATTTCTTTATATATAGATCAGAAAAAAAAACAAACAAACAAACAACAACAAAAAAACACATTGTATAATATATGTACAATTTCTTTATATACAGATCAGAAAAAATCTAATTGCTTAAAAAAAATCCAAAACATAAATACGTTTAAAAAACACATTAACAAAAAAATTACCTCCATTACTGATGTACTCCATTTATACTTGGACACTTGAACCAAGTTGTTATTTTCACAAAAGACACAGGAAAAAAAAACCAAAAAAACTATTCACTTTTTCTGTTGAAAGCTAGAAGGGAATATTGATACCATACTAACATCTGAACGCTTAATATGTAGGTGGAGCAGGTAGCAGGTTAGCATAAAGACCAGCCTTTCTCTGTCCAAAAGGTAACAAAATCTGCCTACCAGCACCTCTAAAGCTCACTAATTAACAATAATTTCATTCATATTTTATGTTAGCAGATTTCCTGTGTTTCCAGGATTTATGCTAAGCTAATCAACAGCTAACAGTTGCTTAATATTTAGCATATAGAAATGAAGGTGGTTTCAATTCAGACTCCCCCTGACTAAAGATTTTTCTAGTTCATCCGTAGTTGTCAGTTAAAGCCAATAGTCGAACCAGCCATTGCACGTTTCTGATATTAATTTGATTATTTAAGTATATGTTTTTGGAGCATGAGCGAGCCATCTGTTAAATGCAAACAGCAAAAAGTTTAAAGACTCAGAGCAAGTGTGTCAGCGCACCAGAAGGACACTCAACATTTAGTTAATTTGTTGCAATAACTTCACACAACAAGAGAATTAATAACGTACAACTTCACAAAAACTTTAAATCCCCTCTGATGCTGTATTCCCTGACAACTGGCCTCCAGGTATCTCACACGGTGTATCCTATAGGAGCACTAACTGAGCTAACTTGCTAATGGCAGTTACAGCAGCAACAATCCCAAATGGATTTTGAGGTATTCTGGTTTCTGCGACTAACAAATAAATGAAAACTTAGTTGACGAAGACTCTTGGCACCAACTAATGGTTAAGTCGACTATTAGGAGGCAGCCTTAGTTTCAGTATTCTTATTTAACTCTCAGCAAAAAAGTGAAAAATAATAAATTAACATAAGAAGTTGGTGAACAATCACAGTGAGGTCTTAATTGAAATACATTGAAGAGAACCATGCTGGACTTGGTAAACACAACCCCATTTGAACAAACTATATGATGTATAACAGTCCATTGTATGAAGAACTGGCTATTGCACAGTACTGATCATAGATTCTGGAGGAGCAGTAAAATCTTTAAAAATTTTTGAAATTAAACTTTTGTACCATGTAATAATATGTTAGTGTACAGTAAGCACTGTACTGTGCTGTTTTACAACCAGCAAAAACTGTTATATCAAAACTTTTATCAACAGACAGAAGGAAAATGACATTATATGTCTTTGAAAATGATGTAATTTTATCTAAAAAATAGAGTCACAACAGCCCAAACTGGCTCTTTGTCAGATCATAAAGTACAAACTAGAGTTGGGCGATATGTTACATTTTTCCAAACGATCATTGTCAGCCCATCCATCGGTGATTGGCGATATTGTCGTCCCCACTCCCACCTCCTCCCATCCTCTCCAGTTTACTGGCAGTCTCGAATTCACTATATTATGCATGCTGCGTACGTTCACTGCGTCCAATAGACAAAATAAACTCACAAAGTGTCAAGAAATTACATGTTCTCACACTTACTTTTCATTTTAAACAGAGAAATACAGTACGTTCACCTTCTGAATTCATGTCTCTCTTTTACCGAACTAAGTAGACCTTAATTTACTCGTTAACTCCTCAGAAAACACACTTCATTTAAACCCGACAGTAAAACATGCAAAACTCACCAAAACCGTATTTATTAGTCTGTCCACTCTTCCAAATCCTCACTTTACTGCACCAAAAGAGTGTAAAAAGTCCGACTCTGCAGGCTGTTTTCCTCTCACTCCTCACCCAGCTCTGAGAGCACGGTGCAGAGCAGAGGATGTCACTCTGCAGACTATTACATTAGCAAAATAAAATGACAAATATCAACCTAAAAATCGCCTAAAAGCGATCGGCGATGGACTCAGCCATCATAGTAGCGCAATCACCCAACCCTAGTACAAACATAATTCTCCCCAGAGTTAAAAAATAACACTGTGGACCTCATGCAGCCAGGTGAGGCTTCATCCTCTGCACAATAGAATGTCTGTGCAAAATTTCTGGAAGTCAGGCCAACAGTCGATCAGAGGTTTGTATTGGACTTTTGTGTAGTTAGTTTAGGGAGGGCATCTGTGCAACACTCTTGGGGTGATACTGTAAGTTAATTGTAGTTTGATTGTACATGTGCGTGGCTGTGTCACCCGTGTTCTCTCAAATGTCCAAGACAAATTTCTCCTAGGGGAGACAATAAAGTCTGATCTAATCTGATCTAGATATTTCAGGCTGGAATAACCAACGACCAACTGGCATCCCCGGAGCTGCCCCACTAGTCTGGCTAATAGTGCTGCAAGACCTTGGAGGGCAGAAATCACAGTTTTTGGACTCAACACCTGGACAAAAGAGAAATACAGTCCAATGTTTGTCCAGAATTTCTATCAAACAGGCCACGCTTACAAGAATTTGTATCATTTGTTTCTTGTTTGACAAAATGATTCAAATATGCATTTTAAAGTTTTGGTGGTGCATTTAGGTATATGCAATTCAAAATGATGATAACTGAATGACTGGCCAATTGTCCTCAGGCAGTCAAAGACCAAGCTACAATTCCTGCAGCATCTTTCAACATTCATCACCTCCATCAGTTTGAATGATGAGTCATGACTGTAAGATTTTAACATTTTGTTGACTTGGTGAAATTGTTTGCAGTGAACCAGAATTTCAATGTTCTATCAAACCACTGAGACATGTTGACCAGTGGACACCTTAAAAGTTTGAATAAATGGCCTCATCTTCTCCATTAACATCCGCAGTTTGTTCACCAAATGACTCGGTTACATTTTCATAGTCAGCTTCATCATCACTGGTCTCTTCTTCTTCATCTTCCTCTTTGTCTTCCTCTTTGTCTTCCTCTTCCTCTCTGTTTGCCTCTACACTGAAACAGAATTCCTTGGCTGTTGTGAAATTTGCACCAGGGCAGGCTTCTTCATAATCATGATCTTCATCACTCTCTGGCTCCTCATAATCATCACTCTCCTCTTCTCTCGCTCTCCCTGCTTCCTCTTTAAGGTTCTTCTGGATGTCCATTTGATCAACATTCTCATAGTCTTCCTCCTCCTCCTCCACCTCCTCCTCATCACGGTCATAATAGTTCCCGACTCTGGCAGCTACGGAAACACAAGCATTGAAACAAATTATGAATACAAGCGTTTTGATGAAAGTGTGTATTTAAAATGAGAATAGTGTGTGTTCTGGTGAGCACGCACAGTGAGTTTGGAAGAGGACTGCAGGCTGCTTGGCTTGTCGTCTTCTCCTGAAGACCAGACAGACCACCAACAAGACCAGCAGGAGCAGCAGCAGGAGACCAACAGCTACTGATGAGACCAGCGGCAACAAAGGCACTAGGAGAGAAAACATTGATCAGTTTATCCTTCTAAACATGTCTGATGAAGTGTAATGTACTGCTACTTCTTCTCTCTAAATGATCTACTGGATTCAAACTAGTCTGGTTTCATGTGTGCTCATTCTAATGAAACTGCATCACTGTCATTGTCTTCAGGCCACAACACATGATCAGCAGTGAAAATGCTTTGTGCTGGCTGTCCTGTTGTTTTCTTATGGAGAGAGTGATGGCACCTGACTAAGCTGCACTGCTACCCTTGGTGTGGCGCACTGTACAGATCTGCCACTGCGCTCAAAGTTCAAATTATTTTAACTTTGCCCTTGTTTTCCACTGACCCTTCAAAGCGAAACCAATGAGATAACAGCTGTATGTGACGCACGCAGAAGAGACCACAGATGTGTGGAAGTGACACAAGCAGAGGAGGAAGAGACTGATGGTCGAGTCTTGAAGGGAACCCCAGACCTGCAGAAGATCTCACAAGAGTGATCATTTTAATGTTTGTGCAATGTCACAATGAAGGAACAACATCCACAAATCTTGCGAGAGTTTCGCAAATCAAGCGTTCCCTTCCAGACATGACCAAAGAAAAGTGTTTCAGGATTCCCCAAACTCTGTAACACAACATTTAAAAAAAGACTATGATCTTGCTAGTAAACGTAACACATGGCGAAATGTGAACAATCAGGTCGGGCTGTAAGATTTGTGAATCATATAGTTTATGAATTTAGCTTAATCCACAGCTTGCAAGTTCACATGAGAATCCATCTTGCCAGCCTTCAAGTTATCCATTTATGTCTGCACCAATCATCCAATCAGTGTCCTAGGAGGGACTGCTGGCAGCTATGGACATATGTAATTGTGGCCTGGCCTCCTGACGCTGCTTTTCTGACTGTAATCTGATGTGTTCACATCACAGATGATGAAGAAAGGTGTTAAAACATGAGATCAAAATTAACATCAACAGACAGTCTGTATGAAAATGAAACAGTGGCTTCACAGACCAGCAGCTGCACTCTGCACAGCATCATATCAACATGCACACACACCCACTCTTGCTCTTGCGTGATGAGATCGATACTTAAGTTTCAGTTTCTCTTCTCTACGTTCAGTACACAGCTCCCGTTAAAGCATAGCGGTTGTGCAAACACCGCTCCTCTCACTTCACTCATGCTCACTTTGCCCCTCCTCCTCCCCTGCTATGCTGTGAGTTGTTGCCGGTGTAGCAGCGCACTGCTGGCTGCATGATGGCAGAGAGGAAGAGGAGCGCCGTTTCAGTTATTTTACAGCTGCAGACATAAATACTGCAAGCTGCGATGTTTTCAGGAAACAAATATGCTACTGTGGCAACACCACAAATTTATATAAACACATAAAAACACACTCAAAATAAAATTCCGAGCTGCAAACTAAACGGAGGGAGGAGGAGGGGGATCGCCAAACCAGAACCAGACCCCCGGCACTGAGACAGAGGTCACTGGCAGAGGCCTTTCAGCATGGTCAGGAATATCCAGGGAGCTAATTTATAGAAGTGAAAGTAAGATTTAGTCATCTTCAGCATAAGTTAATGTTATTTTTAAAATTTTAATTGGTCATCATAGTTGTAATTTTAGCAGACCCCTAGTGAAAGGGTGTGATGTTGTTATGTGATGTGGTGTGATTGACGTGGTTATGATTATGGATCTATGTTACGTGCCACTGTGTGTGCTTGTGTGCTTGCTCTCCTCTGCCCAGGTACTGCACCTTCCCCCTCTGTGTGGATGCAGTGATTGGCAGCAGCTGCAGCCACTCTGCAATCAGGGCCTGGGAGATATAAGCTAGGAGAGCGCAGCAGTTAAGGGCCAGTGGGCCATTCGGCAGCTGCAAGTCTGCATTTCAGGCCCTGTGGGCCATTCGGCAGATTGCGGGTTGCACTTCGGCAGTCTAGTCTTGCAGGGGCGGGCTAGACTGCTACTATTGGCGTGTTTTGCCCCCTAGTTTGTGTTCTGTGCTTTACTAGCTCCCCAGCTAGTTAAAGTACTTGTGTTTTTGTTAATCATGTGTCTTGCTAGCTCCCCAGTTAGCAAGATACTCGTTGGGCGCCACTATGTGCTTTGTAAGCCTCGCCAGCTTGCAAAGTACTCGTTGTCTGTGTCTTCTGTGTCTGTGTTTTGCTAGCCACTCCGGCTAGCAAGGCACTCGTTGTCTTTTGTGTATGTTTGTTGTTTGATTTAGGGAATTAAGTTAGCCCTTTGTTTTATTTAATTTGGTGTTAACTTAATTTTACACATTATTGGTTAAATAAAAGAACCTTTGTTTGCACTTTTGCCTCAGTTCTCCTTCCTTCCTTTTTCACCTGGGTCAGTTTATTTATTGTTACACCCCTCATCCCCTAGCACCAACTTGGGGGTCATAACAATCTAGATTATGAAATATATCTGGTAACTAAAGCTTTCTCTATTTCTATAATTTATTAATGTTTAAATGTTCCCTAGTCCTCTGAGGAGAGAGAGCAAGAGAAAGAGATCATGCAAATTAACAGAAATGGAGACACAAAACAAAAAGCTGATCATTTGATTATGAGGTGTGATGTAACTCTCAGATTTATCAGTGAAGTGTTTGAACTACACTGCAGACTTGAGTCTCCATTGACAGCTGTTACTCTGACTCATGTGAATGGGCCCAGTGCTGGTTGAGTGAGCATCAGTAGATCCATATACACTTGTTTCTTGTGGCGCAGCTGGTTTTGCTATCTTACAGCGGCGCCAGTGCCATTTTTGCCACGTCTGTAAGATGGTCTGTAGAGCCGTGGACGGGAAGTCTAAAAAATAAGGCAAAACGAAGGCATGGCCTGGTGCATTTGCTAGCTTATGCTCGGCGCATTGGAGTAAATACCACTTGGCCTTAGACCAGTTAAAACCTGGTCGAAGCTCAAAGTCTGTGGCTCAACAGATCTTTCAGCACAATATAGCATCCAGCGTGTTTGGCCGAAGTACACACATGTCTCCACAATCTCAAAATACCTCAATTAATGTTCATTCTTTTCCTGTGGATTCGTAAAGTGTCATTTGAACATGTTTTCTATCACCAATTTAAAGTGCAAATATTGAAGTTAAAAGCGTGCGTAGTGAAGGAAGCCATCAAACTGAAGAAGAAGGCCTTTTGGCTTGGTTGCCCCAGGGGTCTCCTAAAGCAACAGACATGGACCAGGAGACCAGAGGGAGCCGTAGCTTCAGCAGTTATTGAAGCAAAAACTCAAGTGTCAGAGGACTTTGGTGTGGCTATGGAGAAGGACTTTTGTTTGGTATCAAGGAAGTTCTGGAAAACTGTTTTAAGACTCAGGAAGGGGAAGAGGAAGGGGAAGCAGAGGAAGTCTCTCCCATATCTCTGGCAGAGGTCACTGAGGTAGTCAAGATGCTGCTCAGACACTGTTCAGCCTTCCTGGAACACTTTATTCCAGGGTGGATGAGAGTCAGCACCTCCTCACTTGAGATTTGCTGACCCAAGCAAAAGAGTTTAAGTAGGCTGTCTCAAGGTCTTGTTCATAGGTGACAGTAAACTGGAGCATGAGATCAATCTGCGAATTAGTGAGGTGTCAGCAGCAATGCAGGCGTTGTACTGAAGTGTTGAAAAGGCAGCTAAGCTGAAAGGCTTTTGATTTATCAGTCGCTCGATGTTCCAACCCCAAACTATGGTCATGACTTTGGACAATGAAGGAATGAGTGAGAATGAGGATACAAGCAGCTGAAATGAGTATCTTCCATTGGCTGGGTGGGCTCAGCCTGAAACATAGGGTGAGGAGCATGGACCCGGAGGGAGCTGAGAAATCACTGCTTCTTCCTGTAAAAAGCAGCCAGCTGGGCCTTCTTTTCCATAAATGTCCAGGCACATCCAGCTGGACCCCTGCATAGACTGAAAACTTGCAGGAGGGATTACATATCTCATCTGCTCTAGGAACAGGAGGAACTGGAAAGCATTGCTGAGGAGAGGGATGTCTGGAATAACCTGCTTAGTCTGATGCCACCAAGACCCAACTGAGGATAAGTGGAAGAAAATGAATGGCTGGAACCTGCAATCTGTACAGTAAAGCATGACTTTGAGAAGTCTGTCTGTATTTTTTTCAATTCATAAAATATTCATGATGAAGTTAGGTTTCTGTTTCTCTTTAGTTTTGCCCACTGTCTCTCTTGTTTCTTTCTCTCCTTCTCCTCTATAATTTGTATCAAGTCTTATTTTTGTGGTTGAAGGATGAACAGAGAGAGCTCACACCTGAAAAACTGAAAACCTGACTTGTGATCACACTTTCACAATTACTGGACTGTGTCATTCAGTTATTCACAGTTATAAAAACACATAGCTACATTCTACAGGGTACTTACATTTAATGACAACAACAATCTGTGCTGTCTCAGGAGAATGAAGTTCCTTGAGGACAGTGTGACTTCATACACACAGCTGTAGTTTCCCTGGTGTTCATACTCAGCTACAGGGAAGTTGAAGGAGGCTGAGTGGTTGACAGCTGGCTTGGTGTCAGTGATGTTGGAGCCAGAGAAGATGAGAAAGAATCTGCCTTCAGGATAACTTGATTTAATGGAGCAGGTGATGATGAAGCTGTAACCCCTGGTGACCTCTGCACCTTCAGGACCCCAGACCAACCCTCCGTTAGGAGATGTCAGGGAGATGTTGGGCTGCTGCAGTCTCACTACAAAAGAGACAACAGGATTAAGAAAACATATTCCTCCTGGGATTTATAAATCTATCAAGTTACAATACACATTAGTTGTGAACCAACACACAAGACAAATCATAATGAAACATTCTGAAATTTGCAAAATTCTGAAAATAATAAGTGGCATTCCAAGGTTGCAGTTTAATTTCCAGTCTTTTACCAAAACTTGACCTTCCTCACCTGGTTTATTTAGTCTACAGAGAACAGCTACACCATAACTTTTAAAAGAAGTTTATGACTCTGTGTATTAGTTTCCAACCATTTAATTTTCTTTTGCTTGCATCAATTATTTTTTTGAAGAGTGCTTTTCAAAAAAGATAGTCACAATAATCACACACACACACACACACACACAGTCACAAAAATGATGTTTGGATAATGTGTTTCTTGCATAACATGTTTCTATGTTGTCAGATTTTTGTTTTATTTTATTGATTTATTTATTAGTTTTCTCACCAGTGATAGACAGTCTGACAGAGGTACTTGGGGGTGAGCTGAAGTCTCGACTTGAAAGCCTTTTCTGATACTGACACTGGTACGATCCTTCGTTGTCAAAGTTGACTTTGAGGATACTGAAGGCAGCAGAGTTGGTACTTGATGTTTGGGTGTTTCTGAATGAGCCTGAGGTTTTCTGCAGGATGAATGTTCCACCTAAATGCTGAGTTGAGACTGAACAAGTGATTCCGACATCCTGACCCCAGGTAACCACACCAGCAGGATTCATGGAGATGCTGGGCTTTGGAAGGTTCACTGAAAAAATAATATGAGATTAGAGTGATTTACAGTATACACCTTTGAGGTAAGATCTTTTCCTTTATTTCACTCCTTGTCATTTGTATTTAATTTAATACAAGGTAACAAAAAAATCAAGATTGGGAAATGTATTTTGCCTTACCAGTAACAGAGATTCTGACAGAATTGCTTAATGGGGAGCTGAAGTCTCGACTTGAACCCCTTTTCTGATACTGACACTGGTACGATCCTTCGTTGTCAAAGTTGACTTTGAGGATACTGAAGGTGGCAGAGTTGGTACTTGATGTTTGGGTCTTTCTGAATGAGCCTGAGGTTTTCTGCAGGATGAATGTTCCACCTAAAACTTGAGTTGAGATCGAACAAGTGATGCTGACGTCCTGACCCCAGGTAACCACACCAGCAGGACTCATGGAGATTCTGGTTTTTGGGAAGCTCACTGAAAAAAAACACAATATTAGTTTTAAATGCCTTTGAGCTGAGCTATACTTATCAGTTTACTTTCCTTTGATTATTTACTCGTGAATAAAACATCAAGTTCAAGAAACAGATTTTTTGTCTCTTACCAGTAACAGAGAGTGTGACAGAGTCACTTTGGGGGGAGCTGAGAGAATAACCTGAAATTATTTTCTGATACTGACACTGGTATGATCCTTCATGATAAAAGTTGACTTTGCGGATACTGAAGGTGGCAGAGTTGGTACTTGATGTTTGGATCTTTCTGAATGAGTCTGAGGTTTTCTGCAGGATGAATGTTCCCCTAAATGCTCAGCTGAGACATGAACAAGTGATGCTGACATCCTGACCCCAGGTAACCCACCAGCAGGATTCATGGAGATTCTGGGCTTTGAGAGGCTCACTGAAAAAATAATACAATAATCAGGGTGAGACACTGTTTTCAGTGTTGCATCTTTAATCTGAGTTAATTTTTACCATTTTGTCTATCAAGCCCTGTCTTTAATTGTGTATATTGAATGGAAACAAATTTTAATTATAACAAATAAGTATGCTCATGACTATCCCTTTTCTCTGGGTTTTATTTTGTTTTCCTGCTTCTTAGTTGTAGTAGTCATTTATTTTCACAGTGACGATAAAAACATGACTGCTGCTCATACAGCTGGAGAACCATCACACTGACTTTATCTTTGGCCATTTCAGAGCCACCTTTTAAACCTACAGGTGGTATTTCTTGTTTCAAATATACTGTTTATTTTTGGTGGAGTATTCCTTTAAAACTCCTTCTTGTTGAATAATATTATTAAAATGAAACAAGTTTTAAAGAATGAAACAAATACACCTCCTACACTGGTCCAGTTGTGGTAACTTCTTGGTTTCATTGTGCAGACTTCATGAATATCCTGTCAGTGCAGTTTTAGGGCAGACATTACAGGTAAGTGCTGTGAATCAATTAGTGTACTTCTGTACTTCCTGTTTTGAGTGTGTTCACATTGACATTCACAGCAAAATGAAAGCGCACTGTGAGTACCTGGGTGTTGAGCTCAAAAAAAGTTGAGTGTGGAGCGCTGTATGAGGAATTAGCCATGGTGACTTCAGTGGCTGCAGTGACCACTGAATTATACAGATATAAGTCATGCATGTGTTTTTAAGTGCCACTACACTGTTATCGGATTGAAGCCACCAATACATTTATGTAGTTTAGTTTGAAAAGATTTGGTACCACAAATCAAATATTAATCAACATATTGATTATTATTATTATTGATTTCAGCCAGTAGGAGGAGGGAGAGCCGGACCTCATCATCAATGGAGATTATGATGTATTTTTAACCTCCTAGAAACAGAGGGCAAACAAAAGCAAATAATATTAAAAGGATGTTCATGTTGAATGAAGTGAAATCAAACACAAATGAATAAACAAGGCAGCAGATGTTTTGGCCAGTGGCAGTAAAGCTCCACCTGGCTTCAGTTCGCCCACAAAGAAGAAGAAGAAGAAGAAGAAGAAAAAGCTGCCATTGGTATTTCCAGCAAGAGCGTAACAACTTTGAGACAACACTACCCTGTTGAAATTTGCACACTATACAAGTGACTACATCGTGTGCAAAGTGTGCATGAAAGTGTTCTAATGGAAGTATTTGAGACACAGATAATGTAAGTTGTGTTTCCCCTTTTGGGTAGGGCTGTTTTATGTTGTCAATTCTTCATATTCAAATATTCTTGTTCAGAGACTTTTATTTTGGAATTTTATTTTGAAGGTATGCACTGACAATGTGAGGTCAGGCTCATAGCACAATAAGTCAACTCTCTATTTGTTGTTCACAGGGCTGAACAGTTTGGTAAAAAAAAGTCATATTGTGATTATTTTGACTGAAACTTGCGATATGATCTGTGGAAATGATCAATTTTATGTCACAATTTTCATGTTCACAGAAAAATAAATAAACTCATGATGATGTGCTGTTTATTGGGATCTGTACCAAACAAACATGTTTTATTTCACCTGGAGAACAAGATTTTTAGGCCGGGTCATCTCTGCAGCACTACAGTCTCTCATTAGAATGCTGTTGTCTCACACATTTTTCCATTTAAAGAAAAAATGCAATTTGGTTCTGGTTCTGTGATTTGAATATTGCACTTGGCAATATTGTGATTTTATTGCAATTGCAATTAATTATGCAGCCCTATTGTTCATGATGTTGCTCTGTCCTGTCCATGTTAAGTGTATTTATTGTACCACTGTGATGTCTGCAAAGACTAGTTTCAGTAATTAGCCTCGGACTTCATCAAATGATAAGCTAACCAGCTAGCCTGCTGTGTTACAGTGAACACACAGTTACTGCAACAGTTGTTTAGTTTTCACACAGTCACAGAGAAAATATGATCTCATTTTCAGTTCTTAAATAATTCTTCTCACCTGAACACACCACACCAGCGTCCTCATGATGTTCACAGTTGTGTGTCCCAAATCCTCTGTGCTGACACTGAGTTAGAGACCTTTCTCTTCCTGAACAGGCCACATCATCAAGCCAGATTTGTCCAGTTCCTTCACAAGGCCAACTGGAGGGCACCTGAGTGCTGTACCACAGCCCAACTGTCTGCACACCACCTCAGCATCATTTAAGTCCCAGTCATCATCACAGACTGTTCCCCAGGCACCATTGTGAGAGATTTCAACTCTTCCAGAGCACGAGTGGACCCAGACCCAGCTAATCTGATTGGACCATCTTGAGTCAGAACAAAGAAATATAATCATTGCAGGATAGGACACTCACTTTTTTGTCATTTGGTCCTGACAGAAAACACACATGACACATTTGGCAAAAGTTCTGTTTCATTTACACACTGTTCATCACTCACACAGACTGTGAGCACAATATAACACTCTTCACAGTCAATCAAACATTTAAAAAACTTCATCTATATTACAGTTTAATTTACAGTGTATTAAGCAACATTTCACACTTGTTATTCTGCTCTTTGATTTCTAACAGCATGATGCAGGGTGAGGTTCTGCATCTGAACAGCTCTGACATCACAAGACACAATGATGATGTGACAGAGCTGTTATATATACAGAAAGGATGCACATTTATTCAAAATACTTTATTTCAAAGGTTTCCTTACCTGAACACACCACACCAGCATCCTCACCATGTCCACAGTTGTGTGTCCCAAATCCTCTGTGTTGACACTCAGTTAGAGAACTTTCACTTCCTAAACAGGCCACATTATCAAGCCAGATGGTCCAGTTCCTTCACCAAAGTGGGCTGACTGAAGGGCATTTTGTGCTGCACCACAGCCCAACTGTCTGCACACAACCTTGCATCATTTAAGTCCCAATCATCATCACAGACTGTTCCCCACTGATAGTTGTAATAGACTTCAACTCTTCCGGAGCACCGAGACCCAGACCCAGATAATCTGATGGGAAGACCTTTTAGGAAAATAAGACAGAACATACAATATCTTCATATTATACACAGAATGTAAACTGAAAACTAAAAAGATGTTTTGCATCACAGGAGAATGGACTGACCTGCAGCAGTTAAAGTTGAAGTCAAGAGGACAGAGACTATGGAAGAGAAAAAAAGGAATGACTCATTACATTCAGTAAACTGAAAATACAGAAATAAATGTTTCTGTCTTAGATATAAGAAAGAAAGAGAAAGATTTAGAAACTCAAAAAGTGAGTCTTAGAAGTTTTTCTTTTGATGCTATACAATGAAACTGCTGTGCTATACAATAAAGGTATTTTCTGAATAAATTTTGTAAGCCTGTCTTACCCAAAGCCAAATAGTGAAGCTTTCTCTGTTGCATGATCCCCATGGCCGACAAAAAGTCTGTAACGCTGCTCTGTATCATTTATCAGCGACAACACAGACGACAGACAACTGAAATAAAAAACGCGGTGGCGATACATATAAACACTTCACACTGCCTGCCCTTCCTGGATCACTTCCTCTTTGTTTTTCTGCTGTTTTGTTTTTTTTTTTTCAACTGAAACTACAGAGAACTCAGCAGAGAGGAACACTTAGAGCCTTCTAGGTCAAACACATCAGCATTTCAAATGTTATTATTTAAATATATTTGATATCTTTCATTTAAGTATTAAACTATTCTCTTCTGAATCAATCATTTCTATCAAGTTTGCTTCAGAAATGAAAGGGCTGCTGTACTGAAAACAGTAATGCATATGCCACCCCCACACAAGTCAGTGCCTCACTTGGGTCACACCGTCAAAAAGGGTCTGGAAACACAACTGACAGGGAGCTCCAGACCTTAGGAGCCCAGATTACAAAAGCCTTTAGTCTTCAGCTGGAACAGGGAAGATCCATGCCTGAGGATCTGAGGCTGCACTCTTGCTGGTAGTGGAGCACATAGGGGGAGACACCTTGGTTCAGTGGTTAGCATGTCACCTCAGAGCAAGAGGATTCTGGGGGGCAGGAAGCTTGTGGCTGGCGCCTTTTTGTGTGGACTTGGTTGGTTGTCTTCATGTGTCAGCCTTGTGATGAAGTCTTTCACGATTATGTGTTTGTGGATAATACCATGGGTGCCAACTTGAGTTGAATGTTGGGGGACAAAAAATGTCGGTCTATGTAATGTTAAGGTGTGATGTGATGAGGGGCAGGGATTAATATATATTTTTCTCAAAAATGACACATTTTCTGTTCTGGGGACAGAGGCACACTATCCCAATGAATGTGTGTTCCAAACCTGACAACTTAAGTCTTTTATCTTGTGGTATTGATAATTGTTTATTGAAGCACAAGAACGTCATTTCAACATTAATCAACATTATAATGAACATAATATTAACTGGGCGTGGTGCGATCAGCTTGACCTTTGCTGCGGCTGCATGCGAGGATAAAACGCCAAGTTCAGCCTGTGATCTGTTGCTGTCTGACTGAACAGCCTCAAGGAAGTGATATTTTACAATTCTTCATATTTTAAACAAACAAAATTCATTAAATCATGTCATTTGGTGTTTTCAATGTCATGATATTGAGCTGAAACAGATTCCACATTCTGTTCGCATACAGAGGCTGCAGCTGAGTGCAGCAGACGGCTCGCACCGTGTGCACTTAGGGTGACCAGGTCCCAATAAAAGAGGGACAAGAGGTATGTTTGTGAGGAAGAAAACCCCCCCCCCCCCCCCCCCCCCCCCCCAAAGATCACTGAGAAGCCTTTAGCTCTGTGTAATAAACATCTGGTGTGACAGGTTACCATCAGTGGAGCCAGTTGGTTCTTGTCAAAACCAGCTTGGAGAAGATTGAATACATCTTTTCTGCTCTCTTCTTTCAATGAAGAAATACTCTCCAGCTGTAACTGATGCTGTCACAGAATCTACACTGACCTCTTCAGGAGCTGCCATAGTTTTGTTTGAGACGAGTCGCTTCCATGGACGCTTCTCGCTGTCGTCACACCTAAAAACCACGATCTTTGCTGGCTTTAAAAACTGCGACCAACCCGGTCTTGTGAGTTTATCGTTGCCCACGTGTTCATGCGTCAGAGCAAGTCAGGATCTAGTCGGACACAAATCTAACCGGCATGCATTGTGCGGCGATCGCTGGTGATTGACTCTGCGCAGGCTTGACTCATCTTGAATACACCTATTATCATGTAGATGTGTTCAGGGTGGGACTCTTATCAAACATGAAGTTTGGTATAGATTGGATCATTTATGCTAAAAATTAAAGCAATTTTATATTTCTTTTGTGAGACATCAAAATTCAGTGCCACACCTTGCTGTTCATAGGGCTCACCGGGAAACTATATTAGACAAAATTTTCACCACAACTAATGTGTGTGAAAAGTTTCATGCACCATTTGGTGCTCGAGCCCTAATAAAGGCAAACAAGGTCAATACAGCTACAATTAACAGAACAAGGGAGATGCCTTTGTAAAGAAAACACAGACAAAGCTAAATGCCAAATATGAGCCTCCCCCTGCAGCGCCCTGCCCCAAACAGCTTACTTGGTAGAGTGTCCGGCCCGATGAACTGAAGTTGTTTCACATCAGAGAGTCAGAATGAACTGAGAGGAATCTGCATGTTCACAAAAACACAGATTCAAACAAACGTAAAACAAAGATGTGTATCAGTTAATGGAGTAAATTTGTGGAATCACTTTGACAAAAGATTGTATAAATCTAAAGGGAGCTGACTGTAAAAATGATTGATTGATTGATTGATTGATTGATTGATTGATTGATCAATACTTTTATTGTCAGCAACAACAACAACATTACAATCACAAAAGTTAAGACAGGAGACAAACAACACACTACATTTAACAATATAACACAGAAGACGACATTCAAGGCCCTTTAAACATACATCTCATCAGGGACTGAGCTCCATATTTCATTTGAAGATTGACTGATGCACAAAAGAATTTTTCAGTTTAACCTTATTGAATAGTGGGACCCTGAATCTACATGATGTCTCCCACACTTACAGTATTTGCAGGAACTTCAGAATATTAATAATAACATTTCTGCACTCTCCACTCAAAGTATATCATTGTGAATAAACTTTAATACTTCAATAATAATCACATTATGTGAGTAGTAAGTGAGTGAGTGACTGTCACAGGGGAACCCTCAGAGCCTTCTAAGGCTTCAGAGAAAACCAAACATATCAGCAGTCAAATGTTATATTTAAATATATCATATTTGATTTGTTTTGTTTAATTATTTGGCTATTTTCTTCTAATTTTAAACTCATGTTCTATCAGAAATGAAAGGGTTACTGTTATGACAACAGTAAAATAGTTACCACAATCAGATTTTTTATTTTATTTTTTTTATTGTCTCTTGGCAGACAAAGGTTAGAGCTCACTCGTTGGTTAGGACTTCATCTAATGGGACAGAAGGCCACAGCCTGTGTGTTTGTTTACAAAGTGTCAGAATAGATTTGCAAAGGACTGTGTTTCTAGTTGGCTCAACAACTAGAAAACTTTCAAGTCATTCTCAGGTCTGCACTCTGGGAAGTTACTGACTTTTTCCTTTGTAGGGCTGAAAACCACGACTACAACCATGATCACTACTGTGGCAGACTGACTGAAAATGACGTCACCCACGGCAACATGGCAGCGCACGTATCCGGGATATTTTGGCTGTGACCAGTGGTTAAAGTGGGATTTGACAGGTGGGGGAGCCCTAAAATTCGGTGCTGAGGCGCAGTAGGGAAAATGACGTAAATGATTGCAAAAAACTATATTGGCTTTATTCTCAACTAGACTTGCACCGATTACAATTTTTTTGGGCCGATCTCGATTTCCGATTTGCAGAGTGCTTGGATGGCTGATACTGATTTCGGCCGATTCCGATTTCATTTTTTCCAAACCACTTTACAGCACACAAGATATTGCAAAATTTTCTAACTTTCCTTTATTAGAACATTTTAACCAAGATACAACCAGCTTTTCAATAATCATGTCTTTGCTAAAACACACTCTAGATTAATAAATAATATATAACTTTTTGTCTATAACATCATCATATCATAGCATGTGCTATATTATTCTTAAGATTTTATTTTCATTCGGGGTAGTGTGTGTTTTCTGGCTCCTATTTGCTACCAGCTGAGTACACAGGGTGCTTTTATTAACTGGTTAACGATCACAAATCGCCATGAATTCAAGCATGTCTGATTATGAATGCACTTAATACAATAACTTTTGACTCTACCATCTTAATGAGACACATGACACGCTGTGTGCCACCAGCTTTGTGTGGAAATACTTCAAAATATTAAACAATGAAGATGCAAACTGTTGCTGCAACTTTTAGAATCTCAGATAAAATTCCCGGTGAAGCTCGAAGCTTCAAGGTCACTGGATTTATACTTTATCCAAAACACGTCGGGGTGAAATACTGCATGTGATGGATTTACCATCAGCAGCTGGCTGTGGCAAAAAGCACCCCTCACTGAAGAAAGACACCAACATCTCCAGGAAATGCATACAAAGCCCTAGACCAAGTGAGTGAGAGCTTTTTTTTTTTTAGAGTTTTTTTTTTTAGAGTTTTTCTTTTTAACTTTCAGTGATAATTAACTTTATTAAGTCTACGATGTTGAACATCGCAGTGTGCGCGGTGTGAGCCGTCTGCTGCGCTCAGCAGCAGCCTGTGAATGCGAACGAAGTCTAGAACCTGTTTCAGCTCAATATCATGACTTTGAAAACACCAACTGACTTTTTTAAACGAATTTTGTTAGATTAAAATATGTAGAACTGTAAAATATCACTTCCATGAGGTTGTTCAGTCAGGCAGTAACAGATCACAGGCTGAACTTGGCATTTCATGCGCCTGTGCAGCTGCAGCAAACGTCAAGTTGCACGCAGCCTGCAGTTTATAATGTTGATTAATATTGAAATGGCGGTCTTCTTCCTCAATAATAATTATTGATATCAGCAGAAAATACACTAAAGTTGTCAGGTTGGGAACCTACATACATCGGGATATATAGCGCCTCTGTTTCCAGGATAGAAAATGTAATTTTCGGGAAAAATATTCATCCCGACGCCCCCAAAAGGCTCTGTCAAATTTACGAAGTACGAAATTGTGCAAAAACAACTACAGAGAATAACAGTAAAACAGTACCGAGCAAACAAATAAATCAACAAAGTCAGGATCAGCACCTTGGAAAGCGCCGCGGCATCCGCGCCTTGTGAGAGCGCAGCGGTACCAAACACCTGAGGCAAAGCATGTTATAGCACGTTATAACATAGTTGTTATAGCACGCTATAACATAGTGTGTTTGGTTTTTGTTTTTTTGTTTCTTTTGCTGCCGCAGCGCGATGGGGAATTTGACCGGCGCTTTAGACCGTCAAATTTTTGACTGACCGGCCGGTCGCAGGTCATGGATGACCACGTGAAACCTGCCCGAATCCGAGCACTGCCGATAAATCCGTGCAAGTCTATTCTCAACAGAAAAATACAGGCCGGATTAACAGGTAAAACACACACATAGCAATCTAACATGGCTAACAAACAGAGAAACACAGCAAAAACTAACAGCTACTGGCTACTGCCAGTTTGAATTGAAAAATGTATTTAGTTGAATAAGGTGGCGGAGCTGAGCTCCGGGGTGACGGAGCTCAGCTCTGAGGTGGCGGAGCTCAGCTCCGGAGGGCTCCGGCCCCCTTTAACCCCTGGCTGTGACACATTTTTTTTACAGTGTGAAGAGGAAGAGACATGTTGTTCATCTTTATATAGAGTCTATGCTGTCAACACACAGTTGTCCATTTCTTTCTTTCATGGTCTAAATGCTATAAACAAGTTGTGTAACTGAAAACCCACAAAATGTTCACACATGTAGGGCTCTAGTTTCATAGTTGTGAACTTGTGTAAACTGCTGATGACTCTGCAAACAAGTCACAGTTATGACTGTAAAAGTGTTGGCAGTGGGTCAAACTGAGTGCTTTATCCACAATGATCAACGTCACATTAACAATGTGACATTACTGACAAGTGTAAAGCTAAAGGTTTTTGATAAATGTCCCCATGCTCTCCATACAAGTCCACATTTTGTTCAACAAATGGCTGGGTTACATTAACATAGTCGTCTTCATCGTTTTCTTCTTCATCTGTTTCATCCTCCCTGTTGTTCTCTTCATTAACAAAAACCTCTGCAGCCACGATGTAATTGTCTTCAATCATCTCTTCCTCATAATCATGATCATCACTCTCTTCATCCTCCACTTCTCCTGCTGGTTTCCTGTTGGTGTCCCCTGGCTCAACGTTCACATAGTCCCCCTCGTCCACATCCTCCTCATCGTCATTTTCATAACTGTTCCGACGGTCACTGAAACACAAGCATCAGAAGAAATTTGTAGCAACTGCACATGTAAAAATTAGTACAGCAGTCCAAACAGTATTTTAAATAGACTCACACCCACTGCTCTGAAATAACACACTCTGCACTTTGAGTAAGTGACTGCTGGTCTCACTGCTGCCAAACTCCATGAACATTTTGTTCAGTTTAACCGTGATAAACATTTACTGCCTCTACAAGATTATTAATGATTTCTTACGAGGTATAAACAGACACTTATTCATTCAGCAAACATTGTGCATTAATTTGAACTCTCATTAACATGAAACAGTGAGAAAAAGCAGTTTTCCTGCCTGTAATACAAATTTCAAAACCCGACACTGTGGCTCTAGCATGTTGTCAGAGAAGCAAATATTTCAACTTAACATGTCCTTAATCTCTGAGGATCATGATTTATGATTTATTACAGTAAGTATATTACAGATTTCTCCTTTAAATCTCCAAAAATGGCACAGTTCTTTACAGAATTTCTAACAACACTCTACAACAGCCACAACCAGTCTTATGTCATTTACTGTGTGTCCTGTTGAGGACTGACTTTGAGTTTGGACGAGGGCCCCAGGCAGTTTGGCTCGTTGTCTCCTCCTGTGAACCAGACAGACCACCACCAAGACCAGCAGGAGCGGCAGCAGGATCCCAGCAGCTACTGAGGAGACCAGCAGCAACAAAGGCACTAAGAGACAAAAACATTCAACAGTTTATCTTTAAAAATGTCCACCAGTTCAACAGGCTTTGGTTGATGTAAAGAGGAATGCCCTGTAGCAGATGAGCCCGGCTGCATGAACTATAGGCGTTTCCTGTTTACACTGTTACCATAGATATGCAAACTATAATTATCACATTACTAAATATGATAATTAGATGCAGTAACAAGATGTGGAGTTATGAGAAACATTCAGTGCAAAAGCAGGAAGCTTAACACACACACACGTATATACATATATATAACTATATATATATAATTATTTCAATACATACTATGTATGTGTGTGTATATATATTATATATATATCATATATGATATATATATATATATATATATATATATTTTTATATATGTATATAAATCTGCAAACACAGATCCCAGAGTTCCGTTAAATATTAGAGGTATAAGTCTGATCAGCACAGTATACAAATTATATTCAGGTGTCCTTAATAATAGACTTAACAATTATTTGGAGTCTCATGGAGTGTTGGTGGACGAACAGAATGGATTTAGGGAAAAAGGGCTTGTATCGATCATATTTATACCATCGCCTCTGTAGTGAGAGCCAGACTCCAAGAGCGTAAAAACACATTTGCTTGTTTTGTCGATTTTCAGAAAGCATTTGATTAGGTCAACAGAGATCTCCTAGGGTATAAATTATTGTGTTCAGGCATTGATGGCAAATTTTAGTTGCTGTTTCAGTTTCAGTTGCTGAAAATGAGACTAATTTACAAAAAATGCTGAATATTATGAGTTTATGGTATAGTAAATGGCAACTTGCCATCAACAGTGAGAAAACTCAGATTATACATTTTAGAAAACCTTGTGAGCAGCAGAGCGACCACATATATCAGTTTGGATTAAAGCCCTTAAAGTATTCTACTTCATACAAATATCTTGGCTTTGTTTATGGCCTTTTCTGATGGAAGAAAATCATTGGCAGAGTCAGCAGGGAAGCTTTAGGGTCTGTAATGTGTAAAATGAAATCGTACCCTGACCTCGTTTTTTTGACATTTTCAAAACTTTATGATTCAGCGGTTGGCTCAGTTTCATTTTATGCAGCAGGTGTGTGGGGTTTTAAAGATAGCCCTGACAGTAATGCTATTCAGACTCGAGCCATGAGGTGCTTTCTTGGGGTTCATAAATATACTGCTAAGGGGGCTATTGAAGGGGACATGGGATGGATGTCGTGTCTTGTGAAACAGAGATGTGAAATGGTTTGGTTGTGGAACCGCCTTGTTCAATTGCCAGAGAAAGGGCTGACCAAAAAGATTTTTAACTGAGATAGAGCTCATAATCATCCCTGGGCAAAAGAAGTTTCTGTGTTGTTTTCATTTCATGATTTAGATTATACATTCACTAACAATTTGCAGTGTAATATCAACACAGTTAAAGAAAAACTAGTAAAGATTCACAATGAACAATGGAAAGAAGAGATGTGGTCCAAACCAAAGCTTAGAAACGATGTTCAAATCAAAGAGGGGTTCCACACAGAACATTACATAACTTTTAATTTGAAGAGGGGACAGAGGTCTCTTTGTGCCCAGTTGAGATCTGGTACCCTTCCTCTGGCTATTGAAGTTGGCAGATATAAAGGTTTCCCGGAGGAGCAACATGTATGTGTTCTTTGTGATCTTGATGTTGTCGAAGATGATATCATTTTCTGTTTCAATGTCCTGTTTATTTTGATTTGAGGAACCATTTGTCTGAAAAAATTCAGTGGAAAAATCCTGATCTATTTTGGTTGTCTGAAGGTGAGATGTTGAGTTGCCTTGGCAAGATTTATTGAACATGCTTGGCACCTAAGACAGAGAATGTTGTATACAACTCAATAAGGCGTTTCTGTTATGGAATCTGGCTGTTCTGAGATGTTTGCTTTTCCCTCTTTTGGAATTTGTGGACTTGATGTTTTTGATTCGTCATGTGGCCATCCTGGTTGTTGTTTTGTTTAGTGTCTGTAAGCCCATATGGACACTCAAATAAATAAAATCAATTGTAACCCACTTGAAAAGGTAAATAACACTAGACCAGGATACTCTGGATTCGATAGAGGGAGTGATGAAGAATGAGATGGAACACCGAATTGAGTAAGAGGCAACCACACAGAGGTAAGTTTAGCAATAGCAGTGTATTAACACATATGGAAAAATAAACATTTGTACAAATATGGCCGGCCTTTCAATTTGTTTTGTTTTAAATTGTCTTTTAACCTGGGTGCACCCTTTAAAATAAAATAAAATAAAATGTCTCTTGTTTCCAAGGAGGAAAAAATAAGGATTGTTCCTTTAATCTTTCAGAGTTTATTTTCTTTTAGTCCTACCACACCGGCAGAATGACAGGCGAAGAAGAGAGGGTCCTCGTCACTCCAGCTCTAGTTGATCACACGGTTGGCTCGCCATCTCCCATCCAGGGAGAGAATCCAGAATCCAGGATCCAAAATCCAAGGTCTCCAAAAAACCCAGCCGGGAAAAGAAATTTAATCAACACAGGTAAGTTCCCAGGGTCGCTTTTCCGTGGTCCACCAGACACTCCAGAATCGGCTCAAACAGTTCCTCTTCTTCCACAGTTCCTCGGTATTTACGGTAAGGAGTATTTTTCCGACTTTTTCCACTCCGACTTCTGCGTCTCTGCGCTCGTCCTGCCGCTGCTCGGTGCTCTAGGTGTGTATCGTCCGCGTCTCACTAACTCGCACCAAGGGGGCGGGACATGTGCCAATTTCTCCCAACAGCAATTCAGCTACACTCTGTGAGCGAATGGCATTTCTTTCTCTTCACAGAACCACTCTTAAAGCGAACTTTGACCTCTGGGATAAAATAAATACATAAATAAATTAAATACGGTTGAAATAAAGACTGCAATTAGGAATGAAATGAAAATCACTGTCAATGAAAGAAAATTATAAAAAATAAAATATTTTTAACTATTGTAACACTTTTTTCTCTTTTTTCAGATAGGTAACAGGTAGGTTCTTTTTCCCTTTTTTTTCTTTTCTTTCAGGTTAGAGGGCTAACATACTTTTCTTCCTTTCAACAGTTTACATTCTTACGAAACTAACATATTTCTCTTTTTCTCCAACAGGTTACACTCTCCCCCCTTAAATGTATGCATGTCCCGCTGCATGCCTACAGGGCTGTTGGGTGACTACTTCCTCTGTTACTTCTAAGGGAATGTTTGATAACCAATCCCTACTAGCACTGTCATTGAGGGAATTGGCTGAGGGCGGCACTCAAACCTTGAAACAATGAAGTAACAACAGAGACTAGAGGATTACCGAACTCAGGATAATGGAACCTACGTGCTGGTTCACGTTGTCTGAGTGATCTCCTAACATGAGTGTCTGTTTCTGTTTGTCCCTCTGTCTCTTCTGGAGTTGGTGTCTCTGCATGATCTTTAGCTTTTGATCCCATAGGACTCCCTTCCACAGGTTCTGAAGTTGCATCAGGTAAGTCTCCAAGTAAGTTTTGAGTTTCCTTTCCAGGTAAGTTTTGAGTTTCCGTTCCAGGTAAGTTTTGAGTTTCCGTTTCAGGTAAGTTTCCTTTTTCACTTTCAGGTGAGTTCTCCGTTTCCTCATCAGGTGAGATTTCCACTTCCTTTTCAGGTGAGTTGACATGATAGGGGTGAGGTTTTGCAGGGTCTTGACCGTGGTTACCAGAGGCAGGTGCAAGACTGTTTCTTGGCATATCATACACCTTAACAAACCTCCTGTCTTGAACATTCGATAAGGTAGCAGTTGCATACCAGCCGTTGCATGTGTCATTGCCTGTATCAAAGGGCTCTTCATCTTGTTGAATGGTACTTTGCTGCCTTGTTCAAGGTCTCTTTAGACTGCTCTTAGGGTCTTGTTCCTCTCTCTCAGTTTCAGGAAGAAACCCACAAAGAAGTAAAAGGTCTCTGTGTAGCGTCCGTGATGGTCCCTCCTCCTTTTCCGGCCTCACAGAGTAGACAGGTAAGTCTCCCATCTGCTTGGTAACCACGTAAACTGTGGACTCCCAACGATCCGCCAGCTTATGTTTGTTGCGGGGGTGAAGGTTGCGGATGAGGACTCGAGCCCCAACGGCCAACGCAGACTCTCTGACAACTTTATCAAATCGCCTCTTGTTCTTTTCAGCGACCTTGCGAGAGTTTTCAATGGCGACCTGATAACTTTCTTCCAGGTGAGATCTCAGGTTCCTTACGTACTGAGAGTGGGAACTAGGCTCTTTTTCTTTGACTGGCAACCCAAAGGCTAGGTCTAAGGGCAGCCTTGGTTGTCTACAAACATTAACTCATATGGTGAGAACCGGTAACATCATTCTTCGTGCAATTGTAAGCATGAGTGAGGGGTTTGACATGGTCTCGCCACTGAGTCTTCTCTTTGGCTTGTAGGGTGCCTAACATGCTGAGGAGTGTTCGGTTATACCTCTCGACAGGATTTCCCCTGGGATGGTAAGGACTTGTTCTCACTTTACGGATACCAGCTAATGCACATAGCTCTTTGATGGTGTGAGACTCGAAGTCTCGACCCTGATCGCTGTGCAAGCGTTCGGGAAACCCATAGTGAACCAAGAAGTGTTCCCATAAGGTTTTTGCGACAGTACTAGCTTTCTGGTCTCTGGTGGGGATGGCTACGGCATATTTGGTGAAGTGGTCCGTAATTACAAGGATGTCCTTTGTGTTGTGGCTGTCTGGTTCTAATGAAAGAAAGTCTATACAGACCAGCTCCATTGGTCTTGTGGTTTGGATGTTAACTAGCGGAGCAGCCTTGTCTGGTTGGGTCTTTCTCCGAACACATCTCTCACATGTTTTCACTTTCTTTTCTACGTCGGCGGCTGCTTGAGCTGAGCTGCAAGCCACGCCCTCTCTGCCTGAGTGCATCAGGTCTGGGTGTGTCTCCCAGCCTGAAGGCAGCAGGTGGAGGCGATCTGATAATCAGGGAGGATTGGAGGCACTCACTCACAGGACAGTGAGGATCAAGCAGTGTGAGACAAAGGTTGGGAGACTCTGGACTTGGAAAAAGGAGACTGCAGGAGAAAAAAAGCTTGGTTCAAAGAAAAAAGAAGGAACCGTGAGCTTTTAGTTATGCTATGTGTCGTTGCAGCTTGCACTGAGGTTGTTGTGAGGAATGGACTGAACATGTGATCAAATTCAGATTAAAATGAAATGTATCTTAAAAGTCATGTGATTAAAATGTAAGTTAAAATGTCATATATTTAATATCATGTGGGTTGAAAGTACGGTTAAATGTGGTGTATTTTAAAAGAGGTTCGAGCTAAAAGTAATTTGGTGAATGTGATTTTGGTGTATTTAGGGGAGTTAAAAGCTGCCAAACTTTGTAAGGTTAAAATCATTTTGAACAATGCTTTAAAATGCATTAAATTTATTTTGGGTGCTTTAAATATGGGTATTTTCTACTTATTTTGAAGTTAGTTTTTAGTAGTTTAAAATTAAGTATTTGATTTTGGGTTATGTTGATTGATTATGGTTTCTTGGGGTACATTTTCTTCAACTTCTATTTGTGTTTGTATTTAAAGGTTTTTCACCTGTTACTGGCCTCGAGGACTTTCAAAATAAAAGAGAGAAAAGAAAGAAAGCTGAATCTTGGTCAGTCATTGAGTGAATCCCAGTTCAACCTTCCGAAGCAAGCAGCCTTATCAAGTGGGGCAAGCTGCAGTTTTAACCCCAGATAGAATCGTGATCTGGTGAGTTCAAGGGTGCGCTCAATCCCCAAATGCCCCATTTCATCGTGGAGATTCCTGAGTGCAATGGGTCTTAGGGCATCTGGGAGTACTAGCTGGAAGAGAGTTTGTCCCTCACACTCTCGTGTCCGGTACAAAATGCCTGACTTCAACTGAAGTCTTTTCCATTCTCTTAGGATCGACCGTTCTTCAGGGGAATCTGCTGTGTGATCTGCAGGTAAGTTGTTGGACTCCAGCAGCTTGATAACTTTGTCAAGGACGGGATCTCCTCTTTGAAGTTTCCTGAGGTCAGACTCACTATACTTTGGTACTGTTGAGGCCCCATCTTGTGACTCATCCTCAAAGACAGCAGGGATTGCGTCTGCTTGAATGGCAAGGGACTCAACGTAGCCATAGGAGGGTGAGAGCTCTGGAACTTGTCTCACAGTATGTCTTTGACAGGTGGCTGCGACAATTTCTGGGGTCATCAGTTCAAACTTGCCTATGGATGTTAACAGCTGGGAAGTGAAGCGGTCAATCCTTTGGCTCTCTTCCTGCGATGCAGCATCATTTTCCAAGGTACCATGGTGTCTCCTTGACAACCCATCCGCATCCGCGTTTCTGCTTACCAGCTTGATACTTGATGTTGAAAGTGAATGTCGAGAGTGCAGCTAACCAACGGTAGCTCGCGGCGTCAAGCTTGGTTGTGGTAAGTAGGTATGTCAAGGGATTATTATCTGTGATGACAGTAAATGAGTTTCCATACAGATAGTCGTGAAACTTCTCTGTAATGGCCCATTTAAGGGCCAAGAACTCGAGTTTGTGTGCTGGGTATCTTGCTTCACTGCAGGAGAGCCCTCTGCTGGCATAAGCAATCACACGCAGATGCCCTTCCTGCTCTTGATATAAAGCGGCTCCTAATCCTGTCGTGCTGGCATCCGTATGGAGTACGTAAGGAAGCTTGGGATCTAAATAACCAAGGACAGGGGACGATGTTAGCTCGTGTATGACTGCTTCGAAGGCCTGTTGACACTCAGCATCCCAACGTTCACCAAAAGGCTCTTTTGGACTGAGGTATTTCCCATCACTCAGGTTGGCCTTGACTCCTTTCCGACGTGGTGGATATCCGGCTGTAAGGTTGGTTAAGGGCTTGACAATCCTTGACTAGTCCTTAACAAACCTCCGGTAGTAACCGGAGAAGCCCAAGAAGGATTGGAGCTCCTTTAAGGTCTGTGGTCTCGGCCAAGTTTTCAAGGCTTGAACCTTTTCAGGATCCGTCTTCACTCCATCGCTGGAAACAATGTGGCCCAAATAACATACCGAAGTCTGAAAGAACTTACATTTATCTGGTGAAAGTTTCAAGCCGTACTCCTCGAGACGACTGAGCACGTGGATGAGCCTAGTCTCATGTTCTTCAAGAGTGTTTGAAAACACGATGAGATCGTCAAGAAAAACATGGACCTCCTTTAGATGAATGTCACTCATGCACTTCTCCATGAGCCGTTGGAATGTGCTCGGTGCATTGGTGACTCCCTGGGGCATTCGATTGAATTCCCAGAATCCAAAGGGACACACGAAGGCAGTTTTATGCTTGTCACTTTCATTCATCTCAGTTTGATAGTACCCGGACTTCAGGTCCATCACGGAAAACCACTTGGATCCAGCGAGAGCAGAGAACGACTCTTCCAGGTTTGGCAATGCATAGGAGTCTTTTATTGTTTGCAGGTTCAGTTTTCTATAGTCCACACATAGGCGGACGTCGCCATTCTTTTTTCTCACCACCACGATCGGTGATGAAAATGGAGACTCCGACTCTCGGATTACGCCAGCGTCAAGAAGAGTTTGCAGGTGCTTTTTGACTGTTTCATAATGTCGAGGATGGATTGGACGAGGTCTCTGTTTGATTGGGGTCTCATCCTTCAGCTTGATGTGGTGCTGGATTTTGGTCGCATGACCAAAGTCAAGATCGTGTTGGGCAAAGACATGAAGAAGCTACTGAGCTTTTTTGTAATCCTTTCTTTCCACTCCTCTGGAAGAGAAGGCCTGAAATCAAAGCTTTTCCCACGGGGCTCTGCCTCTGCTTGGTGACTAGAGCACTCAACAACATGCTTCTGATCCTCCTCATCAACTACATGGCGATTCTCGATGACAGAATCTACAACAGTCAGGTCTGCGATAATGCAGTTGGTAGGTAGAATGATGTCATGTTCGGTTTCATTTCTAAGGAGGAGGGCAGCTTGTTGGAACCATGCTGTAGCAAGGAAATGAGACAAGAGTCAACAAACACACCGCCTGGCAAAGTGGATCTGGAGGGTTGCTCTAACAGGCCATTTTCTCTGTGTTGACTGAGCTGACACACATACAGCCTTCAAGCAACACTTTTTGTTTTGCTGGAAGAACTTCCTGTTCTCTTCCCCTGAGCTTCACAAAACCAAGCTTTCCGCTTGTTGCTTGTTTTTTCCTCAGTTGCAGTGTACGAAGGACGTGACTGTAGCCATGGCAAGGTAAGTTGTGGGAAAATGAGGATTCATCACAATACTGGTCAAAGAGAGACTATTTGACCGGAGATCAGGGACGATCAGGGCCAAGGTTGAAATTTCAGGCTCGGACTCAAGAAAGGCTTTTGGGAACTTAAGATCAACCTCCACGTATCCCAGGTAAGGAACAGGTTGGCCATTTGCTCCTTCTACTTCAAGGATATTGCTGATGGATCTGAGAGGATGATCAGAGAGATGGGTCTGGTAAAAGGACTGGGCCACCGTGGTGACCTGTGACCCGGTATCAAGCAAACAACTGCAGTCCACCCCACCCACGTTTACACTGGCCGTACATTTTAACAGTTTAACTGTGGAGTGGTGGGTGAGCCATTCTGGGCTTCCCAAGCACGCTGCTTCTCCCTGAGCTCTGCTTTCTTGGCCTGTACAAGGGTAGGATTGGGCATGTTGTTGCACGTGGAGGCAATGTGGCCATCCTCACCACATTTAAAGCAATACCATGGCTTTAGTTTCACCCTTGCTGTCATCTGCTGAAGCTGTCCCTCCGGCGAGTATTTTTTTGGCTTTTGTTTCTGTTTTGTACTTACTGTGGCTTTCTTTTTTCCAGGCTTTTCCGGACTGCATAAACTGAGTTTTGCAACCTGAACTTGAAGTTCGGCGATCTGCTTCTGGATGTCTTTGGTCATAGCTAAAAAAGCTTGTTCTGCTTCCTGCGGTGCACTAATATCTTCCGTGTAGGCTATGTGTGCAGCCTGCACATTTGACATGGCTTTTGGCTTGGTAAAGCCAAGGTGCTGTTTCATTCTGCTAGCTTTGTTAGCCTGTTTGTCCTCTTCAGTCCTCAGTAAGAGAAGAAGTTCTGCAAATGATGGTGGTTTGTTCTTGAGCTGCTCAAGCTGAAGACTGGTGATGAGAAGACTGTTCCAGCATCCACGACAGAATTGCTTGAGAAGCTGTTTGTCTGCGTCATGAGCGGAAATTCCTCCTTTTGCAATGACATAGCTTAATGCTGTGTGAAGTCGCTGCAGGTAATCTGATGCTTTCTCCCCAGCGTTTTGATTGTTGTTCAAGAATCGTGCGAAAAGCTCGTCCCCATCTTCGACAGTGGCGTAAGCAGAATCAAGTAAGGTCACATACTCTTTTGGTGAGGCTTGAGGCCCTAAAGACTTGATTATGTTTGCAGCTGGAGGGGAAAGACTTTCAACAATTTTCCTTACCACTTGGGAGTCAGGGACTGATGGGTCGTTCAAGCAAAACTCCACACCGCTGCGCCACGTCTCATAGTCAACCTCAAAGGTTGGCTGAGGGAGTCGGCCGGAAAACTGTTTCAATTTACAAGGAGAATGCAGGTGAGATGAAATTTCACTGCTCTTGATAATGTGCTCAACCACAACACGTTGCACTTCTGGCGTACTGAGTTGATCTGAAGGTAAGTGGAAAGGGCTTCTTTCTCCTCCTGGGGAGGGGAAGTCTCTTACCTCGGTGCCAGTCTGCGGTCTGTAGAGGGTCTGACTCACCTCAGTGGGGGCACTGACAAAACTAGGGGCAGTAGCTTGAACATCACTTTCTGTAGGGAGCGGCTCAGTTTCAGTGGGGTTTTCAATGGTCTCAACTGGGGTCTCAGTCCTGATGGACTCACTGATTCTAGCCAGCTCCTGGCGGAGGATATCTCCAAAATCCATGCCGCTCATCTTAGCCAAGTCTTTCAATCCCGCAAGGTAAGTGTCTGTCGCACTGGTGCCCACATCACTGGTGTAAACGCTAGCAAGACTCTGCACATGGTGGACAACCTCAGGTTTGGTAACACATGGTCTTCGGTAAGGTAAGCCAGTGGTTTCAAGGCCTCTTATGGCACTACCATACTCAAACTCTGCAATTGCCTGAGTTACAGGATCTGTGGTAGGTACTTTGATTATTCTGGAGATTGACCCATATTGCTTGAGAAAGTCAAAAACCTCATTGTCAACCTCAGTATTGGTTAATCCACTTACTAAAACAGCATTTGGGATCTTGACACCCTCTGTCACAATGATATCCATTTTTAAACAAGGTTAACTGAATTGTCATGAACTTGAAAATGAATTGAATCAACACGACCAAAATACCTCAAAAATGTTTTTTTTTTTTTTTTTCCAAATGCACTCAATTACTCAAAAGGTGTCCATTTAATCTGTTTATGAATGGGAATCTACGAATTATATAACTCCCTCCTGGCTGGGCTCGCCAGGTTTTACCGTGTAACCCACTTGAAAAGGTAAATAACACTAGACCAGGATACTCTGGATTCGATAGAGGGAGTGATGAAGAATGAGATGGAACACCGATTGAGTAAGAGGCAACCACACAGAGGTAAGTTTAGCATAGCAGTGTATTAACACATATGGAAAAATAAACATTTGTACAAATATGGCCGGCCTTTCAATTTGTTTTGTTTTAAATTGTCTTTTAACCTGGGTGCACCCTTTAAAATAAAATAAAATAAAATGTCTCTTGTTTCCAAGGAGGAAAAAATAAGGATTGTTCCTTTAATCTTTCAGAGTTTATTTTCTTTTAGTCCTACCACACCGGCAGAATGACAGGCGAAGAAGAGAGGGTCCTCGTCACTCCAGCTCTAGTTGATCACACGGTTGGCTCGCCATCTCCCATCCAGGGAGAGAATCCAGAATCCAGGATCCAAAATCCAAGGTCTCCAAAAAACCCAGCCGGGAAAAGAAATTTAATCAACACAGGTAAAGTTCCCAGGGTCGCTTTTCCGTGGTCCACCAGACACTCCAGAATCGGCTCAAACAGTTCCTCTTCTTCCACAGTTCCTCGGTATTTACGGTAAGGAGTATTTTTCTGACTTTTTCCACTCCGACTTCTGCGTCTCTGTGCTCGTCCTGCCGCTGCTCTAGGTGTGTATCGTCCGCGTCTCACTAACTCGCACCAAGGGGGCGGGACATGCACCAATTTCTCCCAACAGCAATTCAGCTACACTCTGTGAGCGAATGGCATTTCTTTCTCTTCACAGAACCACTCTTAAAGCGAACTTTGACCTCTGGGATAAAATAAATACATAAATAAATTAAATACAGGTTGAAATAAAGACTGCAATTAGGAATGAAATGAAAATCACTGTCAATGAAAGAAAATTATAAAAAATAAAATATTTTTAACTATTGTAACACTTTTTTCTCTTTTTTCAGATAGGTAACAGGTAGGTTCTTTTTCCCTTTTTTTTCTTTTCTTTCAGGTTAGAGGGCTAACATACTTCTCTTCCTTTCAACAGGTTACATTCTTACGAAACTAACATATTTCTCTTTTTCTCCAACAGGTTACACAATCAATCAATCAAATATTGTGTGTCCTCACCAAACAACTTATTAATTGAGTATTTGAACTACATTTTAAAAATAACTTCATATTAATGTCAAATTAATGGATCTTAGATGCTAGGAGTCAAAGCTAATGTAGCAGACCTTGATAGCAGCCATTTAACTGCAAAATGAGCAAAAATGTCCTTAATGCAACAGTTTTGGGTGTTGTGGTAAAGACTTTATGTTGCAGTAGAGATAATTTCAAGTCAAACAAATGGTAATTCCAATATTTTTCAACCTAATTCCCCATGTTTTTGTGTCTAAGTAACTAACGGGAACAACAATTTTGGAAATCACTCAGGTATTGCACGAGAGCACAATGTAATCCAGCTATTGCAACTGTAGCTTATTGTTAAAAGTTACATTATTATCAATAACATTGTGTCCTTACAACACAAGATGTCATTACTGCTTTATTAGGGGCCGGGCAGCCTAAGCTGCCAGGACCCTATTGTGATCCTGCATGTTCTTTCTTCTTTCTTTCTTTCTTTCTTTCTTTCTTTCTTTCTTTCTTTCTTTCTTCTTCCGAGGAAATCCTACTTCCCATGCACGAAAAATGACCAAACTTTGCACAAAGGTCCAGTCCCATGTCAGATTGCCTCAGCTGCAAAAACAGGCCAATAGTCCTGATGGTGGCGCTACAGCAAGCCTCTAAAGTTCAAAATTTTGAAAATTCATAATAAATCAACCATATGTGCTACAATTTCACCAACAATGTAGCCCAATACTGAAGAAACTTTTGTACATTTAAACCTATTGCAAATTATGAAGTCCATCACTCAAATCACACTTCAAACTTATTAAACCTATCTCCTCCCACAATTTTTGCTCAATTGACAGCAAACTTGCTACAGAGCATCTTCAGACTGTCCTACACAAACGACCCACACAGATTTTTGATTTATGGAAAATTGAGCCTACAGTGCATCAAAATGTTTGACTGTAAACGGTATTATAAACATATACTTAAAAATTCTTGCTAAATACATTTTCAATGTTCATGAAAAAAAATGACAAATTTTGGAGTCATGGTAGATGATGTTTGGAAAATATCAGAATTTTATCTCAAAAACTGAATTTTTTACAGCATTTTGAATTTCACTCTCATGCAAACAATTGGAGTCAATGCAAAAATGTCATTTTTAAACATACAGTTTTTCACTTTTGGAGCCAATAAATCATTGTTAAAAACTAATGACCAACATCTCCATGCTGTCTAGATGCAGTTTGTGTATTTTGGGATTTTTGTCTCAATAACTGAATTTTTGACAGCCATTTGAAATCTGCCCTTACATGCTAACAGCTGCTGTCTTGCACACAGGTGACTGGCTTAGTCAATTTGTGAAGCTACAAGTGATGTTTCCATTTGCCAATTAGCTCAGTGAGATAGAGGATGGTTCTTGGTGTTGAAGGTTGTGAGTTCAAGCCTCTGCTTGTGCAACATTTCCATATGAGAAATCTACCCAAACTTTTCACAAAGGTCCAGTCCCATGCCAGATGTCCTCAACTGGAAACACAAGATAATAGTCCTGATGGTGGCGCTACAGCAAGCCTCTAAATTTCAAAACTTTGAAAATTCACAACAAATCAACCATACGTGCTACAGCTTTGGAACTTTCACTTTGAAATTTGCTTTTCCATGGCATGGATGGCTGCTGCCTGGCACCCTGATCCTTGGCTTAGTCAATTTGTGAAGCCACACATGAACTGTCACTTTGCAATTAGCTCAGTGAGATAAAAGATGGACTTCAGTGTCAGAAGTCGTGAGTTTGAGCCTCAGCTAAGGCAGGATGGACTTTCAAATGTGAAAGGCTTATGTTCAGGTATCATGCTATGTGGATTAGAGACTACTAAGATTTAAATAATTATGATTCAGGGAGTTTTGGGAAGAGACAAATACTCTTTATCAACACGTTTCCCTGTTATCCCTTGTCTCTTTTCCCTGTTTATTTGGCTTAGCTATCAGTCAATATGCAGAGTCTCTTGTGCCAGAAATTGTGAGTTCAAGCCTCAACTGATGTAAAATGCACATTAGAATGCCACCTTTTTTTTCATCTTCCTACACTCTGCTTGTTGCTCAGAATTGCCTAATTTTGCCTAAAATTGCCCGGCCCCGACCATTGCTGCGCAGCAGCTATAATTTTAATTATTAACATGATTTTTATTTGCAAATGTTATTTTAAAACATCAGTAGAGATGATTTATAGATTAGAATTGAGTATCTGTCAAAAAAAAGTTGTATGAGTACAACTGACATCAAAGGTTACTGTCTAAATATCCTATTGAGTGGAGAAAATTATGGAATCAAGTATTTTAATATTTACAATAATGCATAAAGCTCAATAAAAATGCATTGAAATGCCTTAAAATTTTATATATTTAAAAAAGAAATGTATTACATGAGGAGGATGAGGCCAGGGAGAAGTGTGTACTGTACAGTGATAATACAGAATTTATTTTATTTTACCGCTCTGCATTTTAATTCTAACACCAAGAAATTTTAGTTTGCACCAGATGGCATTTGTGATTAAGGTGGCACCCATGTAAAATATCTCCAGGACCACTTTCTGTACAGTGGTA
This sequence comes from Lutjanus argentimaculatus, assembly GCA_034769285.1. Taxonomy (NCBI): domain Eukaryota; kingdom Metazoa; phylum Chordata; class Actinopteri; order Lutjaniformes; family Lutjanidae; genus Lutjanus; species Lutjanus argentimaculatus. Next base: position 36,131 of record JAWZSL010000044.1, on the reverse strand, counting down.
GTTGTAGTTCCTGTGTAGTTACTGTGCTACTCACTACTCACAGTTACTTTTTAGTCATTGACGTTTACTGAATTATCAGAATAATCAATCAAACCTTCAGTTTGTCCAATTTACAACTGATACTTGTAAATGCTAACAATCAATTGTTTTGTTTTGTTTTTCTCATTTTCCTTTTTTTCCTTTTTTTTTGTCATTTCAAGTTTCCTTTTTCAACAAATAAGGTGAATTTGCCACAATTTCTAAACAATTAATTGAATATTGTTTAATACATTTTTAATTGCAGCTGATTAATTAATGAATGATTGTTAACATCTTTATTCCAAGCCTGCGCCTGCTGTAGCGTTTAGGGTGTTTTTCATCTGTATGTCCTGCTTTTCACTGGCTTGTTTGCAATCATACAACTTTATTAGCTAAAAAAATGCAGATGAAAGGATGGATATTAATTCTGATAGTACTCAGTACTCAATTATGATTTTAAAAGTAGCTAAGTACATTACACAGTGTAATGCATACTTGAAAATCTACTCATAAAAGTACAAGTACCCCAAAACTACTTAATTACAGTAATTTGGGTATTTGTAATTAGTTACTTCACCCCTGCATATAGAATGTATGAGCTACCTTGTTTAGCCTGCTGCCACCACAACCTGAACCTGCATAGAGTGCAAGAGATGGTTGGATGGATCAGGATTAATAACTGTAACTGAAATTAGCACAGACAGTGATGATTTGTAAACTTTCAAGAGTCTTGTATCTTAACCCTTAACTTTTGTGTTATTTAAAGAGCTCCCAATAATTGTTAGACACACCTCTGGAATTGTATGATTTGTTTGTTTTGCTGTCATTTGGGTCATAATTGGATTAACTGTAAATCTAAAAGACCAGTTTGTGGTAGATTAAAAATACCCATTAGAACCAACAGTTTTTAATAGTTTCACGTAAACTGAATTCAGTCTTCTTTCCCATCTTAACCTCCTCATGAGCTGATTTGACTTTTCTTTCAATTATCATGAGTTATACTTGTCATCAAGCTATTGTTCATAAAAACTACAATACTTAGTGCCAGTTAGAAATCAGTAAACTTACATTTAATGACAACACTTATCGTTGCTGTCTCAGTAGAACTGAAGTTCCTTGAGGACAGTGTGACTTCATACACACAGCTGTAGTTTCCCTGGTGTTCATACTCAGCTACAGGGAAGTTGAAGGAGGCTGAGTGGTTGACTGCTGGCTTGGTGTCAGTGATGGTGGAGCCAGAGAAGATGAGAGAGAAAACACCTCCAGGATAGCTGGAGTTAATGGAGCAGGTGATGATGAAGCTGTAACCCCTGGTGACCTCTGCACCTTCAGGACCCCAGACCAACCCTCCGTTAGGAGATGTCAGGGAGATGTTGGGCTGCTGCAGTGGCACTGGGTACAAGACAAAGAAAATGAATGATGTCAACTTTTTATTCATAAAGAAAGAAAAGAGAGCAGAGTGAAGAGAAACTTTTTATAGGATGTAAGGCACCGCTCCTGGGCTAAATACCAAGTTTTTAGGGAGTCTTAGATTCTGAGGCATTAACTTCTCCTCCTCCTCCTCCTCCTCCTCCTCCTCCTCCTCCTGCCTTCTTTTCTGCTGCTACTCCATCCACTTCATCTTTTTTTCTTGTGATGTTTTATGTGTTTAAACAAATTTGTAGTGAATGTGATGCCCACTCAATACATTTGTGTGGATGTAATTAATTTTGTTTTATTGTATATTATTTATTGTATTTGGAAATTGGGCCTGCGTTTTATTTTGTTTGGAAAATACTATATTTTTGTGAAAAAGTAACCTGATTTTAAGTCAGAGTAAATAACTTGCAGTGGCAACTTTATGACAGTAGGTGGCAGTGTGAGACTGTTGTTAATACCAGATTCTATGGCCATGACTGTTGCTCGGCTGGTTTCCCCTCATAACAACAGAAGATCTAGTAGAGCTGAGCCACATCTCCTTGCCTCACCATTATTCCCTGTGTTTCAGGTCAGTAATGTGACTAAACCTTACATAAAGTGCCATAGCTTGTTATAAAATGCCAATGTATAATTATAACTTTGAGTAGAAGAGTTAAGTGACGGGTGAAATTGGTTAATTTCATTTTGGTGAAGAGGCCGTTTGCCACGAGTAGCCGTAATGGCGGCGCACCCGCTCGTTCATTTTGTTAGCTTGGGCCGCACGTCTACATTTTGTGTGCTATTTTTATGTATTGTACTGGCTCCATTTTAAATGTAAAGAAACTGTTAGACATAGTTTTAAGAGTAAAATGTTAATATGTTTAACCATTGTTGGCATTTTAGTGTATATTTAGACACAAGTACTGATTGTTGTCTGTTAAAATATGTAGGTGTATTTCATTTTAATACTGTTGAGCAGAAGTCCAGAGGTTCCTTAATAGTACCTGTGTGTTAGTACATTTAAGATGTGAAAGTGACCAAACTTATTTGGATAAATTAATGTAGAGGTATGTTGTTTGAGATGTTTTGAGGTTTGGAGATTTGTTTTATGTGTTTTATGAACATGTAAATGTGTCTAAAGAGACGGAAGATGTGCAGCAGTAGTAAATGCTGGGTAACGGACAAATGCAAACAGTTTTAGATGAATGTGTGTTGAATGTGAATTGTAAATAAATATAACAACAGAGGATCTAGTAGAGCTGAGCCACGTCTCCTTGCCTCACCATTATTCCCTGTGTTTCAGGACACATTCAGCTGTTCATTGGTGCCGCAGCCCGGTACCTGTAACATGAACAGCCCTCCTACCACACACATTTTTATTCATAGCTGCAAAATATCTCCAAATGAAGCTTCTCCTTTGTTCAGCTATCACGATGTGTTGAACTGAGCCAGCAGGGTGTGCACTGCAACACAACACATTGCGCATGCATGAAGCAGGTGTTGTTGTTTGAGTGTACAGAACAGACAGCAGCAGTGGAGAAGCAAATAGCAGATGCACTAAACAACTGAACATTGTTTGCAAAGACAGTTCTGCTCTTTGATGAAACAAACGGTACAACTAGAAGAGAGAAACTGAAACTGATCCCTTTGTTGGTATCGATCCTATTAACATATGTCTTCATAAGCAAGACTTTGTATTGGGAGTATCAATATTTTAGTAACGGTCAGTCCACCCCTATTGGTAACATTAAAGTGAAAGTTAACGGAGCGTCTTTGCATGCTAAGCAAACATGTTTAGCTCAGCATCAGCGATCCCAAGTTAGCTTGCTGGTAGCTTTGTAGCTAAGGGAGGTTAACTGGATTAGATTGATGATTTGCTGAATATTTTACCATGTGCTGGTTTAGCATGACGATGAAAATATTCAAGGAACTTAATAATCTACATTCCACTAGAGAAGCCACCGGTTATTAACGTTGGCTACAGGCAGGTTACAGGTTTATTGGAAAGCAAATAACTTTGCAGGTCTATTAGGTTTCCATTACACTGTTTTGAGAGGCTAGAGGCACGTGTAAATGTACTATAGATGAGAAGATGTCATTAGTTATTACAGTTATTATTGCATCACGCAGGTGGTATGGCTATCTTTCACAGACAGTTAATTTTCCCCACATTTGTAAGCTAGTAAATGAACTTGCACCTGTCTGTGATCCCATGGATGAGAGGTTTAAAGGTGAAGGCAGGGCCAGGTGGAATTGGTAACATTTGCACAGCTCATAGTGGTCGAAACTGCTTGCACCACGGATCTGCTAAAACTTGGCTAAAGCACAAAGTCTGTGGTGCAGCAGGTCTGCACAAGATACACTATATTGCCAAAAGCATCAGGACATCTGCCTTTACATGCACATGAACTTTAATGACATCCCATTCTTAATCCGTAGGGTTTAATATGGAGTTGGCCCCTCTTTGCAGGCTATTCACAAGGTTTAGGAGTGTGTTTATGGGAATTTTTGACTATTCTTCCAGAAGCACATTTGTGAGGTCAGGCACTGATGTAGGACCAGAAGGCCTGGCTTGCAGGCTCTAATTCATCCCAAAGGTCTTCTATCGGGTTGAGGTCAGGACTCTGTGCAGGCCAGTCAAGTTCCTCCACACCAAACTCGCTCATCCATGTCTTTATGGGCCTTGCTTTGTGCACTGGTGCACAGTCATGTTGGAACAGGAAGGGGCCATTCCCAAACTGTTCTCACAAAGTTGGGAGCATGAAATTGTCCAAAATCCATTGGATTGCCAGACCGAGAAGCGTGATTCGTCACTCCAGAGAACACATCTCCACTGCTCCAGAGTCCAGTGGCAGCGTGCTTTACACCACTGGAGCCGACGCTTTGAATTGCACTTGGTGATGTAAGGCTTGGATGCAGCAGCTCGGCCATGGAAACCTAATCCATGAAGCTCTCTACGCACTGTTCTTGAGCTAATTTGAAGGCCACACAAAGTTTGGAGGTCTGTAGCTATTGACTCTGCAGAAAGTTGGTGACTTCTGCACACTGTGCGCCTCAGCATGCACTGACCCTGCTCTGTGATTTTACGTGGCCTACCACTTCGTGGCTGAGTTGCTGTTGTTCCCAATTGCTTTCACTTTGTTATAATTCCACTAACAGTTGACTGTGGAATATTTAGTAGCAAGGAAATTTCATAAATGGACTTATTGCACAAGTGACAACCTATCATGGTACCACACTTGAATTCTGTGAGCTCCTGAGAGTGACCCATTCTTCCACAGATGTTTGTAGAAGCAGTCTGTATGCCTAGGTGCTTGATTTTATACACCTGTGGCCATGGAAGTGATTGGAACACTTGGATTCAATGATTTGGAGAAGTGTCCTGATACTTTTGTCAATATAGTGTAGCAAACGGTGCATTTGGGTGAGGCGCACACATCTCAAACAAACAATGGTGGTTCCTGTAAAGATTAGCATAGCATCAGTTATATCAGAAATGAAAAAATGTTTTCACTCTTCTCCTGACCAGCTTCAGCTAGACTTTGATCTGGTCGGTTGAAGTTAGCCTGTGTTAGATGTGATAGACAGATGGTTCATCTAATCACCTGCCAAGCGTTAGTGCCTGCCTTTTTCCAAACAGTTTCTAAGGGTGACTTCTTAGATGGTTCTGTGTAATAAACCATCTGGTGTTTCAGATTAGTTTTCCAGTGCTAACCTTTAAGGACTGTGTCAACTGCCACTCATCATAAGCCATGTCAACCCTTTCTCAACCCAACATGTCTCTTACTGACAACTTTATTTAAATAGCACCTTTAAAAACAGAGGTTAAAGTATTCTGAAAGACAAAGCAAAAGAGCAGGATACCCAGAAGGCAACATGGCAACATAAAGCCAAAACAATGAGGCCAAACAGAAGAAAAAGCTCAAATTGAAGTAAGAACTGAAGCATGAGCAAAATACACTAAAATGTAATTAAAATGAGACAGAAGAGGAAAACAAGCTAAACATGTCAATAAGAATAAATAAAAATAAAAGGAAATAATGCAGAGACAACATCACATGATGTCCATGTCTACTCAATATAAATTAACAGAGATGGAATGAATAATAAGATGACATCACATAATGTCAATACAAATGAATACAAATAAAAAGAATAAAGAAGTATAATGATTTAAATATGACATCACATTAAAAGCAAGTGTATAAAAATGGGTTTTAAGAAGTGGTTTGAAAGATGTTACTGATTCTGCAGCCTGATCTCTTCAGGCAGGTTGTTCCAAAGTCGAACGGCTCTGACAGAAGAAGCGCGGTCACCTTTAGATTGAAGCGTCCACTTTGTAACCACCAGGTGGGCTCTGCCCGAGGATCTAAGACTGTGTACTGGCTCATTTGGGGGCAACATTTCAGCTATGTAGCTTGGGACCAGACCCAGACAAGCTTAAAAAATGATCATAATTTTAAAATCAATTCTAAAACGTACAGGGAGCCAATGGAGGGAAGCCAGGGTCGAGGTAATGTGATGTTGTTAAAACCAGCAAGAAGCCAAGATGCTGCGTTCTCAACTAACTGGATGTAAAATGTAAATGTAAATTGTGATTAACGCTGTGAATCTCTCACAGTCCGGGTAGAATTACACACAAAATCTACTTGGGAAGGACAAGACCAGGTTTGCTGTTACAGTAACTAAGTTACGTACGTCACAACGTCATGGAAGCAACTCGCAAGATGAAAGTCACATGACAACATTCACGTGACACAAGTAATGTTACATTCCTTACAATATTTAATAACACTTGGGTTTCTAAGCTAATCTGATCTGAAGATCTATGGGAAAAAAGACACAATAGCATAAAATATTTCAGTATTTACTGAGAGCATAAAAGAGAAGCTACAAGTATTTTACACAAGAGAATGGACTGACCTGCAGCAGGTGAAGATAAGGTCAAAAGTAGAGAAGCTACAGAGGAGAAAAACACACTGAAATATAAGACGTCATTTTTGTGATATAGCTTCTTAATTTAAATAAATTAAAAATAATAGGATTTTAAACTTAACATTACTTCTGAAAACCCTGCTCCCTGTACTATCTGAATAGAATAAACACAGTTAAGAAATATACTTTTCAGAAAATACTTCTCACCAGTGATCAAACAGAACAAGTGTCTCTGTTGTGAGCTCCCCATGGCTGAAACAGACAGGATGCTCTGAGAGGTCAGAGTCAGATTAGAGGAGAGAAAAATGAACTAAGAACTGTGGTGTACAGAGACATAAAAAACTGCTGTTCTTCCTGAAACACTTCCTCTTTTGTGGTGTTTCTTCAAGTTCAGTTCCTCAGAAGTTTAAAGCTGTGCTGAAGTTTAAGTGCTGCAACCTCAAGAGCCCCGAAGAAACAAGTTCAAATAAGTACATGAAATTTCAACAAAAATTAAATGTTTAAATGTTTAAATGTAACACAACATGTGCTTGTACGTACAACCTGAATACCAGTGTGAGTTCATTTTATTCAACCTGTACCACTTTTCCACCTCCATGTAATGGGTTCCTTTCCAAGAACAGTTTGAGTGAGATCACTGTCATATTCTGCAGATTGCTGTGTACTGGGTAACACCCTCCATTTGTTATGCATCCTTGATTACAATGGTTCTTCTCAAAACTGCTGGAAACATGGGCTGGTTCACTAATGATTGACCAAGAATCCTGAACAGATCAGGTTCAAGAAACTGTTCATTTGGTGGAAAAACTTGTCCAGTGGGGTCCTGTATTGTCTCAGAAAAAAGAAAAAAGCTGGTAACAACAAGGTTACTGTGCTGCCTCACAAAGGTCTTCTATTTTTGCTGTATGGGACAACAGTGGTGTGTAATGGTGGCTCATCCTGCCACTTTTGTCCAGATGCAAATATCTCATGAATCATGGGATCAACGGCTGTGAAACTCTGTAGACATTCATGGTTAGATCTTACTCACTTTTCTGATCCTCTGACTTTTTGTCTTGTGCTGTCAGCAAGTTGACATTCAGTAGTACATTCAGTAGTCTTGTATTGTACAGTAATCCTGTAAGTGTCATTTGTTATAGTAACACACAAGAACAGTATGCTGATAGAGAATTTATATTGAAAAGTTAAATTATTTAAGCACAGTTTATGAAACTTCATAACATTTAAGGTGAAAACTGGTCATTGTAGTTTGTCTTTGTGGGTCAGCATCAAGTGTTGGCAAGGGGCACACATACTGTGAATGTACTGAACAGTGAAGTAAATGAAGGAAGTTGTGGTCAGTTGCATTTAACACCCCAACCTCAGTGTCTGTGAAACAGTTTAAAACTGGACCGCTTGTTGCTGAGAAAGAGCTTTCTTGGAGCTGACACTGGTTCCTCAAATGTTACAAACTCATCTATACATATTAATACACAAACCAAGAAATTCTTCTGACTGCATGTTTGACAGTTAAAATCTCTAAACTCACAATTTAGTACCTAATTTGGATTTTTTTTATGTACTGCAAAGAACATGGACGGTGCATGTTTCTCTGTTGTAAGATGAATTGGGCTGCCTCCACTTTCAGTCAGCTGTTTTTATGATTTTGATGCATTTATGCTCCCTTTATGCACAAAAATAGACAGATATGCTTTAAATTTAAAGTGCCCACATACTCTCATGTGCCCTTTATGTTGGCATGGATGTTAAGTAGGGGAGTAACAATTCACCCATGCATCCGATGCATCAGACTTTAATGTGTAAGATGCAACTGCATTGGTTCAGACGGCCAGTATTGTCAAAAGCTGAACATAATTTGGAAATAAATTGATGCAGCACTAGCGTATCACTGCATCTCATGAGGACGTGCATATGCTTCACTGTAACTCTCCTCTGTTTTCTCTCTCCTCTTGCCTCTGCCTGCACCGCTCTCACTGGACGCCTGCTGCCACGATCACACAAAACAAGCGCTCCCTCCTCCCTCTCCTGTGTCTCCTCTTCATTTCCTCAAAACAGACTGCACTGAAAACAGCGACAGAAGTGACATTGTACCGCGTCACACCACCAAACTCTCATAAAGTGCAAGGGTAGAATAAGTTTGGGTTTTATAAGAAAGATGAGAAACTCTGCTGCAAATCATTTATGTAAAACGGTCTGACAGCAGAGAACAGAGACACAGTCTGACCCACAGAGACGTCATGTGACTGTGAGAGCAGGTAACACGGAGCATCACTGTTCCTCCACACTGATCAGAACCACAGAACTCTTCATATGAAACTGAGCAGCAGATCATCTTACTGCAAAAATACTCATATTTGAAACAGTTTTAAAGTTTGTTCACAGATTCTCATTCAGGCTACAGTATCTCATTTACACATGAGACTCATAATAAGATGTTAACACCACTGTAATGTCTCCTTCTTGTCTCTGTCATGAGTCTGTGTTCCCAGTGTGTCTCCCCTCCCCCATGTCTGTGTCTTCCTCTCCTAGGGGCGGATCCAGCGAGTCAGCAGGTGGGCAGGCAACGCACCTGTTCTTCATTCTCATCAGTCTTATGGCGAGTGGATAGTGCCAAACCAAGGATTACCAGGAGAAGGAGAAGGAGCAACCTCCCCTCCGTCGCCGTCAGATCGTGTGGATTTTTTGAATGGGAGTGAATGGGACAGCAGATGAAGACCAGCGCGTGTCCGGCGAGTGCATGAGAGAACGTGTGACGACGGCGACGTGACGAGGCGACGTGAAAAGGCGTATGTTAGAATTACCAACAAAATTTACGCCTGCTATGGACATGTGAACTAGGTACGTCGTCACCAAAGACGTGTGAAACACCGTCGTCGCTAAGTACGTCGCCCCATGTACGCCGTCGTTAGTAACTTTGATTTCTTCTGAACTACTTGGTAGGCTAATGTTAGGGTAGCCTACGTACATAGCCTTTGCTATGCTCATCCTTTGAATTCACTTTTTGTTTTTCTTTTGTTAGCTATGCCCTGATTTCACTTACCCAACAGCTACAGCACAACTTTTGCACACCTGAGAGGGGGGGGGGTGGTTAATTCTGAAATAAGCCTAACTTGAATAAATCCCGTTCTACGACACATACGATGCCCTTTTAACTTTTTAAGATGTGTAACTTACGTTTAGTAGTAGCCTATATTTAGTCAGCAATGAAGACAACATTTTCCAAGACGTGAAATTTTCCAGTTCGGGCCTAAAATTGAAACAGTAAAGTTAGTCAATAAAGCTAAGCATAATTGACCACAAGGTAATTTTTCATCCTTGTGTATGACTATTAGCCCACACTGAGTGTAATCCTTGCACAGTTATCATCAATTTGTAGGCTATTTGTGAATATCCAACGACTGGCAACAATGCACTTAAAATTATTCATGTGGGTATAATGTAGCCTATTAAGTGTATGAGGTGCAAACGTAGCATACTGTTGTTGAGTTACCGTACTAATCAATGTAGGCCAACAATCTTTTTTTATGTAGCATAGGCTACTATTCAGCCATCCATCTGTTCAAAATAGCAAATTGAACATCTCCAGGACCGTCAGTGTTTGTTTGTTTTTGTCCACTACATAGAATATAGCGTAGCCTACTTCACACAAATCTACACTTCCAGTGAAAAGATTGGACACACTATCTTAGGCTATTTACTTGAATTTAAAAGTCCATCTCCAATTTTAACAATGTTTCCCTGGAGGCTTCAAATCAACTCCCAGTCCTGACAGTGGAGGACACCTCACAGTGCAGACGTCTGCAGCCAGACTGTGTTGGATCCTACCAAAGATACTCTATACATCTTACCAACTAGATGGTGCCATTGTTCACAGGGCAAGTCTGGTAGCTCTGAGGTTTTTTTTTTTTTAACCATTTATCTATTTTTTGTGTTTTTCTATGTTTTTGTCGTATTTTGCCTATTAATGACTACTTTACTTACGCTTCTGTCAGTCTGCCCCAGGGCAGCTGTGGCTACAGACGTAGATTACCACCACCATTGTAAATGTGTATGAATGAATAATGGTTACTGTAAAGCATCTTTGGGTGTCTTGAAAAGTGTAATGTAAATGTAATCCATTATTATTATTAGGGGCCGGGCAGCCTAAGCTGCCAGGACCCTATTGTAATCCTGCATGTTTCTTCTTTCTTTCTTCTTCTTCCGAGGAAATCCTACTTCCCATGCACGAAAAATGACCAAACTTTGCACAAAGGTCCAGTCCCATGTCAGATTGCCTCAGCTGCAAAAACAGGCCAATAGTGGTGGCGCTACAGCAAGCCTCTAAAGTTCAAAATTTGAAAATTCATAATAAATCAACCATATGTGCTACAGATTTCACCACAATGTAGCCCCAATACTGAAGAAACTTTTGTACATTTAAACCTATTGCAAATTATGAAGTCCATCACTCAAATCACATCTCTCAAACTTATTAAACCTATCTCCTCCCACAATTTTTGTTCAACTGACACCAAACTTGCTACAGAGCATCTTCAGACTGTCCTACACAAACGATCCACACAGATTTTTGATTTATTGAAAATTGAGCCTACAGTGCATCAAAATGTTTGACTGTAAACGGTATTATAAACATATACTTGCAAATTCTTGCTAAATACATTTTCAATGTTCATGAAAAAAAGACAAAATTTTGGAGTCATGGTAGATGATGTTTGGAAAATATCAGAATTTTATCTCAAAAACTGAATTTTTTACAGCATTTTGAATTTCACTCTCATGCAAACAATTGGAGTCAATGCAAAAATGTCATTTTTAAACATCAGTTTTTCACTTTTGGAGCCAATAAATCATTGTTAAAAACTAATGACCAACATCTCCATGCTGTCTAGAAGGAGGAAGGAACCACCACCAAGGGAACCGCTGTCGCTCCAGGCCCTCAGCACCTGTCAAAGGAAAATAACACAATTAAAAACATGAAATCAAGGCAACCCTTACACACACCATACCCAAAAGAAACTATTCTAAATCACAAATTATCTAAATAAGGAACAAAAAGGTTTCTAATCAATAAATCAAATATAACCCAAAAACCCAATCAATAATAATTCAAAGAAAGAAATAACAAATGAAATAGAAATAAACTCAGGTAATTAAGTGTCTGCCACTCTGATTAAAACAGTCTCCAGATGGCTCCGCGTCTTATGAGAGGGTCGGGACACCCTCTCCTGGCTCACATTGACCATGTGTCCAGGCTGTATTGCCACGGCTTTGGCCGCCGACAGTGGAAATAAATAAAGGAGTCAGATATTGTACGAGCCGGATCAGGGCGCCAAATTAAGGCGATTGGAGTCCCAAATTAGCCAAACCACAGGAGTAACACAAAAGGGACGAAAAGAAAAGATGAACAGAACCAAAACAGCAGCGAGGCTCACAGCAGCAAGTGATGGCTGCGCACTGCAAAATAAACAAATTAACCTAATTAGAATTTGTGTATAAACATTACAAAAAAACAACAAAAACTACAAATAAACATTTCCTACCAGAGAGCAGGATCAAGGTGTCACAGCAGCAGGAGTAATAATCAATAAACCTCGGACCAGACCATCGGCAGCTTAATATAAAAGGCAGACAAACTAAGCGTCTTACCCACAGAGAGCGCACAGCGCGCACACAGGCCCAAGGGAGACAGCCCAGCTCCCTGGTAACACCACACTGATAGACTGAGCAAAAACCGGAGTAAACACACGGCACGTAATGCTGAATAAATTGAGTAGAGCAGAGCATGCATACCTTTGTTTTGAAACCCGATCTGCTGACCAGCGAGACACCGCCACGCACATGGCTGTCGGCTCCGTGAAGGAGGAAGAGGAAGCGGAAAGAGAGAGAGGAAGGGTCCGACCGGGTGTATTTATAGGTGATCACTCGCTCATTATCTGCCACACTGCCCCTCATGGCGGGGAGTGTAGAGCTATCCTGCCACATAAGTCATGAGTAATGACAGATCAATATATTTTATCAATGCTGCACTAAACACTTGTGTATATTGTGTATAAATCAAAAAGTCACTCTGCACATTTTAGCATGTACATACACAAACAATTACGTATAACATCTGGACATATAAACAGCAGTGTGCTCAGCATATCTGCATCATTTTCAAACCAAGTTATGGTTTTATTCAGAAAATCATTTTATCTGTTATCATGTATATTTGTTCCATTGATTCAAGCACACTTCTCTTCTGCAATATGAAAATGTAAAATCCATCACTGAGCTGACAGACGGTTGTGTGGCAGCTAAGAAATCCACCTGGAAGGAGCACAAGGTCATTGTAGGCCCTACTGCTGGGTTTCTTCCTCCTCAGCAGGCCCTCCTTCAGCTCCAACAACATCAAGGTTCTGATAATCCACCTCAGTCATCTCCTGTTTGTTTGAGTTCTTCTGCCCTCTGGTGGCCTGGAGAGACATAACAGCATGCACATGTAATTGGTTGCATCTCTCCTCTCTTCCAGTTATTATTCACAGAATGAATTGTGGATTTTAGCCTGTGAGGAACAAAGATGTACACAGTACCTTGCAGCAGAAATAAAGGACGATGTTCACCAACAGGAGAATAAACAGCACAGTAACATGTCTGATTATACTTCCATAAACTGTTGGATCTGTTGAAAGAGGTTTACATGATGAGTACACACACAGTAAAAAAAAAAAAAAATATATATATATATATATATATATATACTGTGAAATATTATGATCTGTTCTTTACTGTCTGTTTCTTTTGCACCAACATAAATCCACATTGTCAGTTTTTAAGAGTAATGGTTCAATACTGTCAATGTAGATGGTAAGAAATTAGTCTGTTGGCCACAGGCACCTAGTATCCTTGAAATGTGGGATAAAACTGTTTTATTACAATATGAGGAAATGTTTTTGATTTAGCCATATGTTTTTGCCATATGTGCATCTGGGAAGCAAGACACAGGAACATTTCTTCTGTAATGTTTATTCATGGGCAAACTGTACATTTACTGCCACTGGACAACTTCACTGTTAAATTTTCATCACTCTGCTCTGATCACCAACACCTGTCTGCTCTGAGGACTCACTGCATCACAGGCATCGTGTTGATGAAAAATAGATCAGGACTGTTTATGCATATCAAAGACAAAACTGCACACTGCACAGAAAGTCGCTCATAGTAGTTGTTCATCTACTGATGATGCATTGAAATGCTTTGACAAGACGGACACAATATAGAAAGATTCCTCGGTGTGACTGTTCCCACAGGAATCATGATGCTGACGTGACATTTGTGTTGTAGGAAAGGTGAGAGACTTTCTTGTTTTTTTAATAATTTCAATGTGGCTGTCAAATTTTGTAGCTTCTGAACTAATTCAGAAAGGTATAGAACGTATAGAAATTCTAGTATGAGCAGCAGACATTTACGGTGCCCCCATCAGTGGCTTATGCATCATTCAGTTCTCGTCCAGGCAGGAATTAAAACAAAGCTTAAATTCTGGCTACTTACATTTTATGGTGACGCTCATCGTTGCTGTCTCAGGAGAACTGAAGTTCCTCGAGGACAGTGTGACTTCATACACACAGCTGTAGTTTCCCTGGTGTTCATACTCAGCTACAGAGAAGTTGAAGGAGGCTGAGTGGTCGACTGCTGGCTTGGTGTCAGTGATGTTGGAGCCAGAGAAGATGAGAGAGAAAACACCTCCAGGATAGCTGGAGTTAATGGAGCAGGTGATGATGAAGCTGTAAGCCCTGGTGACCTCTGGACCTTCACGACCCCAGAACAACCCTCCGTTAGGAGATGTCAGGGAGATGCTGGGCTGCTGCAGTGGCACTGGGTACAAGACAAAGAAAATGAATGATGTCAACTTTTTATTCACAAAGAAAGAAAGGAGAGCAGAGAGTACTTTGGTATTAGTTCATTAATTTATTAATTTAAAAAAGTAATTGACAAATGTACTATTCTTTATGTTTTTTAAATAATATTGGTAAAACGTGAATAAAAGTGAAAATAAGGGGCATTCTGATACCTCATTTTGGTTTATTTCCAACCTTTCCAACCGCTGCTGCATGTTGTAATATAAATAATAATAATAATAATAAAATGATAAAATGGTAAGAAAAAAAACAACAACAACAAATTAATCAACATTTATGTAAATGTCCCAGCTGACTAATTTTCAACTGCAGTGCTTTGGCAACATGTTGTGACACTAATGAAGTGATGGTGAAACATTCTGAGGTAAGCTGAGGCATCCCAGACCTCTCTCTGTACTCACATCATGGAAGTTACACTTTAACTGATGTGTGGTTGATTTTACAGGGTAATTTATGAAACTTTACAAATGAAAGGCAGCCCAAGATGTGGACTTTGTCAGACATTTGAGGCCATTAATTTCCAGTCTGGGACAAGTTTTTGTTCAACGTAGCCTCTCCCTCCAGGAATATCTTTCCTGCAGGTACCTTACTGGCTGAAGTTATCTCCATACTCTCATGGGGTTTTCTGATCTTCACTGGCTACGGTTAAAGTCAGAGGTGGGGACTTATAGCTTGAAAATATAACATAACCCAATTCTGAAGATTTGATTTGAATAAAATATTATACCTGGATATTCCTGATCCTCTGTGAAAAGACTCTGCCAATCAACTCTGTGTTGGTGGTCTAGATTCTGGGAGCTCCCTAAAAGTTGGTATTTCGCCTGGATGGGTGTGGTTTTGCAAGACTCTGTAGTGCACGCTTCAGCGAGCTCACAGATGAGCTCTGTAATTATTCGAGCCTGAGGTCTACACAACAAAAAGTTTGGCTGTGTGACAAAGAACAGGTTAATTTAATATTATTTTATTATAAGTAGACTGAAAATACACACACATTATAGATGAGTTTATTTGATGTCTGTGAGCCTTGTAAGCACGTTTAGGCATGATACTACCTTTATATCAGAATACAGATCCCACATTTTAGTATATTTTTGTCGTTGGACATAATTTAGTCAATCTTGTCAATATATTTTAGCATTATTTGCTTCAGGGGGGATAAACACAAGTAGTTTGTCCTCTTTGAAATGAGGATGAGCGTTTTGCGAATCTATTTTCAAAGAAGGGGAAATAAGTATTGTACCACCACACACCTGATGCAGTTATATTTTCCAGTATAGGTTATGTTATGTATGGTACGTTATGATTGTCAGTTTAAGAACTGGTCAACCTTCAGGTAAAAGTCATTTGAAAATCAGGGAAGCCAGCAGAATGAGGAGCCAGAATCTAATTGATCACAAAAAGAGAATCATTAGTGACTGAAGTTACAAGCAGTAATCTTGGGATTAACGTAAAGAATTTGGTTAATAAACACGTTTTTAGGTTATGGTTTTGCTAGCTTATCCAGAAAGTGACAAGACAACCCAAAATGAGCTGACAAGCACAAGCATCAGGCTCACAACATGTGTGACATAGGATGTGAGGCAAAGTTTCTTTTTCTCGTGTTGTTTTATGTGTTTAAACAAATTTGTAGTGAACAGCCCTCATATATGCACATTTTTATTCATAGCTTTGAAACAATTCCTATCATGATGTGTCAGACTAAGCGTGCATGACGCGTGTACAGAACAGACAGCAGCAGTGGAGAAGCAAATAGCAGATGTACTAAACAACTTAACACTGGGCCTCATGTAAGAACCACTCGTACAAACAGATTTGTTCTTAAGTGGTGTGTACGAGAACTTGTCGCATTCATCAGTTTTCTCGTATTTTGAATTTTCTTTTTACACAATTTACGAGTGGTCCAGACCTGTGGTAGAGTCATGTGCAGTCATTCTCCAAAGTTTTTCACTAATGACTATATTTCATTAGTTTGAAGACATTTTGAGTTTAAAAAATAAATTACACTTCATAATTAAAGCTGCAAGCAGCGTTGAACGGGCCCTCGCACCCATGGCGCAACTCAGGGTGCTTGCGGCCGCGGCCTCGTGGCCTGATTTGCCCCTGGCAAATCTGTATCGTACTGCTGCTCCGCTGGTAGAGCTGAGGCTGCGAGAGTGAGCCTCCTGTAATAACAAAGCAATACAAAGTAGGCTAGCAAAATCAATGATCACTCAAAGTTAACAGATCATTTATTTATTTTCACTTCAGCGTTTGTGCATTATATGCGCAATGCCACAAGGTCAGACTCTGAGCATGCATGTGCTTTTTAATCAGCACTGTGTCTTACTTAATAGGCTGTGATCAGATTTACTGGCACACAGCACAAAGACAAACCTATCTGCTGCATGTTTTGTGACAGTGAGGTGTCAACCTACATTTTTTTGAACATATCTAATATGTTCTGTGCTTCAAATAGATAAATAAAAAAAACATGTTTCCCATTTGTTGTCATTGCATTTCCCGGGAAATGTGAAATGGGCTTGATTAGATGTCCCATGGATCCTGTTTCCTGGGATTAAACCGTATTTCAGACATTGAGAAGGGATTAGATGTCACTTCCTGTCTTTGCACTATGACTTTGACTCCTGATTGTCATGCGGATGTGTTCAGAGGTGGTACTTTTGTCATACCTGTGAAGTCATTTGATATATTCAGGGCAGGACCTTTAACATACATGGGAAGTTTCATGGCGATGCAAACGTGTACACAAAAGTTAATGCCATTTAATGTGTTTGTACAAAACGTCAACCTACTCTGCACTGTCAGGGCAAAATCCTTCGACAAAACGTTACGACTTTCACAACATAGCATTGCCAAGGTCTTTAGGACTTCCACACCAAATTTGAGTGCGATACGGTCAACATGTGCGCAGCAGCACCTCAAAGTCTAAAACATGACATGTCCTGTCAGCAGCAGGGGGTGCTATGACAATCACAGAATATTGTCACGCATATGTGTTCAGGGCAGGACTATTATGAAACATATTAAGTTTGGTGCAGATCTGACTGTGTATGCCAAAGTTATAACCATTTCCTGTTTGATGGCGAATCATCAAAATTAGCCGCCACCTAATGGCCACACCTTTTAAGTGAAACGCAATCTTTTTTATTAATTTTGATCACAAACTAGTCTAGATGGTACACACCAATTGTGAAGCTGATTTGATGAATCCTGTAGGAGGAGTTTGTTAAAATGCGACACGTGGAAACGGCAAAAATCACCACGTAATTCAAAATAGCTGATTTCCTGTTGGGTTTAGCCTATGAGTCCCAGATACATTGTTGTGCATCCAGGCATGATCTATGTGTGTACCGATTTTTGTGCATGTCGGTGAGACATGCCGGTAATGGCGGTGTTTAGAGGGCGTGGCCAAGCCATTTGGCCAGGCCCATTGACGACACATGTTCGGACCCGGACCATTAACAAGCATGTGAAATTTCAGACAGATTTGATCAAGTACACTGAAGCTAGGGTCACTTCCTGTGTTTTGTGAAATGTTGACCTTCGCCATGCCGTCAGGGCAACGCCGTTTGACGATATGTCACAATCTTCATGATATAGCATCGCCATGGTCTTAAGGCCTTTCAGACCAGATTTGAGCTGGATATGGTCAGTGTGCTGGGAGCAGCACTTCACAGTGTAAAACATGTAATTTCCTGTCGCCAGCAGGGGGTGCTATGACAAACATGGAATTTTGTCATGTAGCTGTTTTCAGGGCGGGACTATTATGAATCATGCGAAGTTTGGTGAAGAATGGACAATGTAGTCCAAAGTTATAGCAATTTCGTGTTTCATGGCGAAACGTCAAACTTTGGCACCAAAAAGCCAATACGCCCTTCAACGATAGCGCAATCTTTTAATAACTTTTGATCACAAAGTAGTGTAGATGGTAGCCAGTGATTCTGAAGTCATTATGATCAATCCTGTAGAAGGAGTTCGTTAAAATACAACACGTGGAAAACGCCAAAAATTACCACGGAATTCAAAATGGCTGACTTCCTGTTGGGTTTAGCCTTAGGGTGCCCAGACTTTTTTGTGCGTCTGGGCATGATCTATGTGTGTACCGATTTTTGTGCAAATCGGTGAAATGTGCCGGTAATGGCGGCGTTTAAAGGCCGTGGCCAAGTCATTTTGCCACGCCCACCAACAAAAACCACATGACACGTAAACTTTTACCAAGTCTGATGTGTGTGCCAAATTTGGTGAGTTTTTGAGTATGTTTAAGCCCCCAAAAATGCGATTCATTTTTTGAGCAGTCTGAGCAAAAACAATAGGGCCTTGCACCTACGGTGCTCGGGCCCTAATTATGTTGACATTATCCTGTCTGACTACATTTCAAATGATAATACAATTGTAAATGGACACAAAGTCTATCATAATTAATTTAATGATGTATTATGACCTGCTGTCAGGTGTATTGGTTGTATATCTGCACATGCAGGTTTATGAAGTCTGTCCAGGTGAACATTTTCACTTATTCTGTCCTCAGTCTCTGTGATCTCCTTGCAGTCATCTTTCTCCCCTTGCTGTGGCGAGTTGTTTTTTTTTCTTTGAAGTCATCTTCAAATCGAGACATGTCCTCTTTATTTCAGCGACAGTCCAACCCTGCGGCAACACGGCATTAACAGCCCTCGGTTTTCCTGTTCCTTTGAGTTAGCAGGTCCCTTAATTCCATTGCTGACGCTGTTAAAATGACAGACTTCACTTTATAGATCTGAAATGATCCTCTTGTTTCTCTTTTATGCTTTTTTCATGAGCGAACACTTCCTGACATATATGGGCAGGAAGTGTAGCCTTGTATGGTATTATTGGGACATTGAATATGCTAGTTTACAAGTCTCACGCACGTGCACTCAGATACACACAGGTGGATCATTTACAGTACATGGTTGTGAAGTGGTGAGCATTTGCTGAATCTGATGTGGTGTGCTCGTATGAGCCCCACATGTGAAAAAATGTAAGAGAAATTTAAGATAAGAATACAAAAATGTTCATGCATGAAGTCCATTGTTTGTAAAGACAGTTCTTGTCTTTGATGAAACAAACATTACAACAAGAAGAGAGAAACTGAAACTGATCCCTCTGTTGGTATCGATCCTATTAACATAAGAATCCATCTTCATAAGCAAGACTTTGTATTGGGAGTATCAGTATTTTAGTCATGATCAGCCCACCCCTATTGGTAACATAAATGTGAAAGTTAATGGTCTGTGCACGATAAGCAAACATGTTTAGCTCAGCATCACCTATCTCAAGTTAGCTTTCTGGTAGCTTTGTAGCTAAGGGAGGTTAACTGGATTAGATTTATAATTTGCTAAATATTTTACCATGTGCTGGCAAAAATATTCGAGGAGTTTAATAATCTACATTCTGCTACAGAGGTCACCTTAGTTATTAATGTTGGCAACAGGCAGGTTACAGGTTTATTGTTAAGCACATAACTTTACAGGTCTATTAGGTTTCCATTGCACTGAGTTTGAGAGACTAGAGGTGTGTATAAGTGTACAGTGGATGATAAGATATCAGTGGTTATTACAGTTACTACTGCATCTTAATAATTTTAGCAAAATTTGTGGTGTGCACCAGATGACAAAATGATGATTGTAACCATAAGAGACTTGAGACCTGGCTTGGACTCTGTGGCAGCTAGTAATGCAAAGTTGGTATAAAAGAGGACATGTGCCCTAAACTCTGGTGTCAAACAAATGTCTTAAAGAGCCATTTATGAGCCCAAACCTGCCTCAGTGACTTGCTGCTCTTTAAGGGCTGAACTCAATGATTATCAGTGAGTTATTTATAAAGACACATTTGTTCATTTTTAAGCATTACTGCTGCAGACTGAGTAAACAGCACTTGAAAAAATCCTGTTTGTGCTGCATAATGTCTGCAGACAAAACATTTTCAGGCTAGAATTTGTGGTGTTTCTACACTACAGTTGTGTATGTCTTTTGTTGTTCTATCTTGTTTTATTAATTAATTTAGTTTTCTTACCAGCAACAGAGAGTCTGACAGAGTCACTCCAGGGTGAGAAGAAGTCTTTACTTGAAACTGTTATCTGATACTGACACTGGTACGATCCGTTGTTCTCCAAGTCCACTTTAAGGATTCTGAAGGTAGCAGAGTTGTTAAGTGGTGTTTGATTCTTTCTAAAATAACCTGACGTCTGGCTCAGAATGAATTTTCCAGTTAAAAGTTGTTGAGTCTGAGGTGAGATCAAACAAGTGATGACAACTTCCTGACCCCAGGTGACCTCACCAGCAGGATGTGTGGAGATGCTGGGCTTTGGGAGGGTCGCTGAAAAGGAAACGAGATGAGAGAGGAACAGATGAAATACAGTCTCAATAAAAATCCAAACTGCGAGTCACACTGTAGGGTTAGTGCAACATTCAAGTTGCTGTGACCACAGGTATTGTGTTTTTGGGTCATTTCATTCTTGTCAACGCGATATCTCAAGAACTCTGACCACTGGTCACTGTGACCTCATGCCCATCATGTTCTCGTGAATGTGATACCTCTGGAAAGTATTCATTTTGTCAACAAAAATTTAGGCAATAAGTATTCGTTGACATCTTATTTCATGACTTAATTGTGACAACGCTGTAAATAAAAAAATATTGGCAAAAAAAAAATTACGATTAAACATTTGTTCATTCTGCCCTGATGAAGAGAGAAGAGACACAATATTGGCTCTGTTCCGTCTGACAACATAAGTTAGATCACAGTAATCTGCCATCTCAAAGCACTCAATCACTCCAGCAAAGTGCCTCATCTTGGCCAGCAGCCTTTTAGGTGGAAAGAAAAAAAGAAAAAAGAGAAACGACTTGTCTGTGGACACTTTACTCTTGTATTCAAACTGAAAGTAGGACTGAGTGTATTCTTCCTAATTAAGTTGAGCGCCTTGTGGATTAAATTGTCCTGACTGGCTTTGGCAAGACTTTGATCTGATTGGTTGAAGTTCGACCATGTTGGACTGTGCCAACTGCCACATATCATCAGCCATGTCAACTCATTCTTAACCAAACTCGTCACTTACTGACAATTTGTCAAAACCTCTAATCATCTGACACTGAAGTACAAGGTACCCTTCACTTACTGTAACTGACTACTGTAAGCCTTTTTAAGAAGAAGTTTTAAAGATGTTACTGATTCTGCAGCCTGATCTCTTCAGGCAGGTCGTTCCAAAGTTGAAGGCTCTGATGGAAAAAACGCGGTCACCTTTAGATTTAAGTCTCAACTTTGTAACCACCAGGAGGGCGCCACCTGAGGATCTAAGACTGTGTACTGGCACATATGATGACAACATTTCAGCTATATGTAGCTTGGGGCAAGACCCAGACGGGCTTCAAAAGTGATCAGTAAAATTTTAAAATCAATTCTAAAATTTACAGGGAGCCAATGGAGGGAAGCCAGGGTCAAGGTAATGTAATGTAATCTGTTAAAACCAGAAAGAAGCCAAGCTGCTGAGTTCTGAACTAAGTGGATATAAAATGTAAATTTAAAATGTGATTAACGCGTGTGACAAGTTGTAATGAGACCAGGCTGACCACAATAACTGGATGATAGAAATGTAAAACTGCAGAGTAAATGTTTACATTTATTTGATATTCTGTAAATGATCCAAATGTCTTCTCACCTGAACACACCACACCAGCGTCCTTACCGTGTCCACAATTGTTTATCCCAAATCCACTGTGCCAACATTCCGTTAGAGACCTTTCACTTCCTGAACAGTCCACATCATTAAGCCTAAATTGGTCCAGTTCCTTTACCAAAAAAGGCTGAATTTGTGGCGTTCAGTGCTGTACCACAGTTCAAGTATCTGCAAACCACCTCAGCATTAGCCATGCTCCAGTTGTCATCACAGACTGTTCCCCAGACACCATTGTAATAGATTTCAACTCTTCCAGAACACTGAATAGACCCAAACCCAGCTAATCTGAAAACTAAGCATGGAACACAAAAAAGTCATTGTGATATAGAGCATGACAAAAACTTTGCATTCAACTTACACACTTTTCATCACTCACACAGACTGTGAGTAAGATATAACACTTTTCACAGGAGATCAAACATTTCACAAACTTCCTCACTTACATTACAGATTAAATTACAGTGTATCAAGCAACATTTCACACTTGTTATTCTTCAGATTCAGGTTGCAGAGTGAGGTTACAGCTCAGACATCACAAGCCCCAATAATGATGTGAAAGAGCTGTTAAATTATACAGAAAAGGACACATTTATTCAAAATACTTCATCCAAAAGGTTTTCTCACCTGAACACACCACACCAGCGTCCTCACCATGTGAACGTTGTGTTTCCCAAATCCTCTGTGCTGACAATCAATGAGAGAACTTTCACTTCCTGAACAGGACACATCATCAAGCCAGATTTGTCCAGTTCCTTCACCAAAGTGGGCTGATTGAGTTGCATTCAGTGCTGTACCACAGCCCAACTGTCTGCACACAACCTTTGCATTGTTTAAGTCCCAGTTGTCATCACAGACTGTTCCCCAGGTGTTGTTGTGATAGACTTCAACTCTTCCAGAGCACTGAGTAGACCCAGACCCAGCTAATCTGATCTGAAGGTCTATGGGAAAAAAAAGACATACAATAGCATAAAATATTTCAGTTATTCATTGTTGTTTGAAATCTGGCTGTTGATGGTGGTGTCACCTTCACAATCGTTCTCTGTGGGGACTGCAGTCATGGGAGTATGGTGTGAACAGTAGGGGACTGAGCACGCAGCTCTGTGGGACTTCGTTGTTCAGCATTAGAGTGTAGGAGGTGAGACCATCGATGTGAACTTCAATGTCCGTTGCAGAGGGCGGGACTCAAGCCTGCTAAGTTTAAGCTTATCAGTTTCATTGATTATTGAAATTCATCAATTAGCGTAACCTGCGTCGATGTTCGCAATGAACTGCCGTGCCCAGTCAAACCATGAATTCACCCAGGGAACAAGATGCTACTAACAAGCCACGCCCACAATCATCTAAAACAGGCTGATTCAACTAACGGTCCATGGGCCAGATACGGTAACCTGACATGCCAGAGTTACACAGACCACTGAGAGAGTGTTTGGGAAAAGGGCAGGCACTTTCAAAAAATACTTGGCATGTGATTGGATGAACCATCTGTCTATCATGCCTGACATGGGCTAAGTTCAACCAATCAGATCAAACTCTTGACAAAGCCAGTCGGGAAGAAGAAGAAGAAAAAAAAAAACATCTTTTCCATGGAGAAAAGCCTTCTTTTGCTGTTCTTTGCTCTTCTTTCAATGAAGAAATACTCTCCAGTTCTGATATAACTGATGCTATCACAGCATCTATGCTAACTTCTTCAGGAGCCAGTAGTCCCTCCTAGGATGCTGATTGGCTGCACAACTTTTGGTAAAGACACAAAACAGCCATTTGTCCAGTCAAACCTCACGTTGCACTCTGGGGCAGAGAGTTAATCGGATGTCATCAGTAATGTCTGTCAACACAAAAGTAAAATGGTCAGATTCCCAAATTCCTTAGTAGTTTAAAAACTGCACTGACACTAACAAACCGCAGTAACCGTGACTATATTCATAACTTGGTCATGTTTAAAAAAAGCTATGATTTCCTGTAACCTCTGTGAAAAAAACACATAACATCTTTTCATCATTACCATGCTGGGGATCTCGATGGCGTGTCATCCTCTTATCTCTCTCTCCCGAGTTCTGTAAGACACCTAAAAGTTGTACATTGCATGAAGAATGTTTCTCTGTAAACAAGCACACAGACTAAATTACAGAGAAATATCTATAAAATAATGCACTGGACTTTAAACATTATGATGCAGCCGAGTATGCAACCTAATATAGTATGATGTGCTGTGGTCGCAGTGGAAGATGCTGAATATAAAATCTATATGGTGATAAATGTTTCAGAGAAATTCAAGGTAATAGTAGTGTTTAAGTCAAATCAAGTCAATTTTATTTATATAGTGCCAATTCACAACAAAGTTGTCTCAAGACACTTTACATATAGAGTAGGTCTAGACCACACTCTATAATTAACTTTATTTGCATCCAACAATTGAAACAATTCCCCATGAGCAAGCCCTTTGGCGACAGAGGCGAGGAAAAACTTCCTTTTAACAGGCAGAAACCTCAGACAGATCCATGACTCATGGTAGGCGGTGATCTGACGGCACTGGTCGGGATGCATTAGGGGTCAAGACAGGAGAGATTAGTTCTCCAGACTGCATTTTTTAACAACTGAAAGCTTTTGACTTCCTTTGTCCTTGAACTTGTCTTTTTACCATCATACCTGGAATCTCCTGCTGCCATGCCTCATGACAAAAGCTGCATTTCCACCCACCAACTTGTATGAACATTTTCACTTTGTGCAAAAAGAAAAGAGTTGACTGGGAGGACCAAAAATTTTGAAATATTACAAAACTTTTTGACCTTGTCTATGATGGAAAACTTGGTTGTACTGATAAAATCAAAATGCAAAAAGTGCAATGAAAACTGACTTGGTGGAAACATTATGACATAAATGAAGCATGTGACTTAAACATCCACTGAAGCCTGTGATTAACTGAACTGAACTGCTTCTCCTCCTTTTCAGACAGCAAATGTTCATTTATATTTTCATTGTAAGTATGTTTCATTCTTTGTTTGTTTCTGTCTTGTGAGACTGTAATGTTCATCAGATTAATACATGAAACAGAGAGAAATGTCCATCCTGTTTTCATCATTTCAGTTTCCACTTGTGCTTCAACACTAAACAGCCAAGGTGGTTATTTTACTGTTTTCATATTTATATGTGCAATAAATTTACATTACATTTCAATAAATACAATGTTGCTGCTTCATGACTTTTCCTAAAAGTGTCTGTATTTTCATTCAATGATGATATGATCATTTTTACCTATTTCATACTGACCCCACAAAAATGACCAAAGTTATATTATTACGTTTTGGTCTTGATGTTGGTTGCTTAGCAACTATCTTTGTCTCTGTCAGTAAAACTCAACTCAAATGGTCTCGATTTCCAATTTCCCAACATTAAAACACAAATAATTCATTGATTAGACTCACTTCAGTAGGGGAGACCAGGGACAGTTGTAACACTTTTTGTCTCAGCAACTCTAACTCACTGAGGTCTCAAATCTCAAAGAGCACAAATATCAAAGTACCCTTACTTATTACAAATAACAATGTTTCCAACTTTTGTTATGACTTTTCCCACAGGCTCTGATTATTTTTCAGTAACATGTTTATAATCTTATAAAATACATTGAACAGTTTCTCACTCTGATTAATTGTAGATTAATGTAGAATCTGAATCTGATCACTGATGGTTATTATCCTACAGGAAAATACTACTGTGAATATATGCAATCATTATAGTTTACTACACACAATGACGTGCATATTCATGAATATATAAATAAATTTTACAAAATTAGTGTTTTGGTGTTTTGTGTTTGATTCCTAAAATGATTTTAAAAAATTAATGCATTAATCTTTAAGTCTGGTATTTATCATGAGAGATAATAGAGTTTTGATGTCAAAAGTCAAAATGACACGTATGTTCATTCTAGTAATTATAGAATTCTGGCACTTCTAGTGTTAATTTCATCATCATGTTGCACCCTTTTCCTTGGCATAGAATTGACCCTTCACTGAGCCCCGCCTCCAAAGCACTTGGAGGCACTTTTGGTCGCTCCGACTCCAACCATCACACACTGATTTGCATTTCCATCACCACTTTTATCAAGCTAAGCTGTGCCGAGTCATGCCTGAGTTGGACCTACTCTGTAGTGGGGCCAAAGCAAGCATGACCCACCTCAACCAGGCTGCGGTGACGTCTCACTGACCACAGCCAACCTGACGACCCCTCTTTCTCCCCTTCAAACAAGTGAGTGTTGTGACACTCATGTCTGCAGGAGAGGAAAAAGAAAAACATTTCTAAGTGTGTTCAGCTTTCAGTTTCTCTCCTGTGTCTCCTGTGTCGCTGTTTTCACGTTCTGGTATCTGCTGTATTTTACTGTTAAGAACACAATAACACAGGACTTTTATTGTGAAGAATTTATAGGAAGTTCAGTGTTTGTTCACTGTTTTACAGCCGCTCGACTCGAGCCAAGCTGCTTGTCTTCAGTCAAGACACACCTTCAAGTGAGCAGCCCCGTTGTGATGGAAATGCAAATCCCTGCCGTGCCGGGCTGACGTGCCGAGTCAAACCGAGTCAGACCAAGCCAGCACACGTGTCTGGAAAATGGGTAATAGGCTGCTGTTCATTGTGAATGAGACCTGGCATTGGACCCACTGACACCACAGGGGAGAGTTTAGAAACTTCAGTTTCAGAGCTTTGCATTCTTATTTTCACATGATATTTCAAATATAGATTTTTGGGGTGTTCCTAATGTTTCTTGTTGAACATTGACACTGTATCAAAGAAATGAAGAGGAAGTTGTAGGTTGTAGCAGTTCACACCTGGTTCTCAGTTTTTGACACATAGTAGTTTGTTTTTTAAAAAACCACAGAGCCTCTTCAGTCTGTGGACACAGCTGGGAAAGTGACTGATTGAAACCGACACATGTTTAATATGGTGTGCCACAAGGGTTTTTTCTGATGATTCAAAGTGTCACGGCATGACCACACACCACATCTGTACCCAGAGACAGATGAGATATGATTTTACATCAGATAATTATAATAATGATGTAAATAAAAATAAAGAAATTGATTGACTATTTTAGCAATAACTGTAATGCATCTCACTGCCTATATGGTCACATAGTTATAGTAGATATTAATAGTATAGTATAATTAATGTTACACAACAGTGTTTGCACTGCAGTCTGGTGTGTGTGGTCTGTATGGTTATACTGGAGCAGCCTGGTGTTGAATTCAGGTGATTTAATGAAGGTAAACACACAGACTGGCTGTGTGTAACAGTCATTGTGTTCTGGCACAGAACTTCTCAGAGGCTGCAGATTTATCCAAGACACACTGTTGTTGAAAAGGAACGACACTGTATCCACTTATTGTTTTCAAGTTTCTACACTTGTGTTCCAGCATGATCTGTTTATTAGGGACCACACTCTGACCTGTAATATCTACACTGTTTGTCATTGCTGTTGCCCGCCTTCACTGGAACTCCAAATAATTTCAGATGCGCCTCAAGTAACTGCGGCCTGGAACAGGACCTGCTGATGACTCCCAAATGTATGTTCCTTTTAGGCCCATTGACCCTGGCATGCTGATTCTACAGGACTGCTTATGTGATGTCGAAAAAAAACATGTCCTTCAGCTTAAAGGGACAGTTCACCCAAAAAAGGAAATTCAGTTATCTACTAACCCTCATGCCAATTGATCCTTTGCTAAGCCCAACTGTCCAATCATAGCTTAGCAACCATAACTTGTGCTGACAAACCTTCCATTTCTCTACATGTTGATGCAGTGTGCAGGAGGCTCTGAGAAGAGCAATACTCGAATTTTAAGGGTCTGTGCAGTGACGTTGTTTCTGTAGTCTCTCAAAAACATGAAGCTTCCAAGAAGCTTCATCAGTTCATGCCTGTCAGACAAGTCTGAGCTAGTCAGAATAGCTGATGAAGACTCTTGGATGAGAGGTGAAACGTCTTCAGAAAAGACATTTAAACAAGTCCAGCTGCTTTTGATTTAATCTTTCCTGAGATTTTATTAGTCTACAAAATACTGCAGAAGTGCTGGAAGTGAATGGTGACCACTTTTCAAAAGTTAAAAAAACAATTCCCAAAAGAATCAAAATGCCTCC
Source organism: Lutjanus argentimaculatus (assembly GCA_034769285.1). Classification (NCBI taxonomy): domain Eukaryota; kingdom Metazoa; phylum Chordata; class Actinopteri; order Lutjaniformes; family Lutjanidae; genus Lutjanus; species Lutjanus argentimaculatus. The sequence continues at coordinate 8,072 of JAWZSL010000044.1, read as the reverse complement.
ATACTGCTCATCCGGTGAGAAACACTTTTGTTGTCTTACGGTGACAAAATCCAGACTTAACTTTTGTTTTAAAAAAAACAAACAAATCTACTTCCTGTGGAAACATAAGCTAGCAAGTGAGCACATGGCTGACATGTTGGACCACCCACACCAGGTGACCCTTAAGACCAAGAAATAAAAAGGTAAAGATCATCTTTTCATTTGCAGTATTTATTGTGTCCTCACTAGAGGGTGACACGGGAGTGGATTTTCATTCCTGTCCCGTCCCACTCCCACAGAGAAAATTCACTGGTGTATTTGATTAAAACCAAGCAGGTTTTACAAGCCGCATACGTCGTTTTAACGTCATCACACACAACTCTAACGAAGTTAGCTAATATTTGCAACTTTCCCAGTAGTTCAATTAGCTTAACAGAAATGTCGTTATTTCTTACTTTACGTTGTAGTAGGGCTGGGCAATATGGCCTAAAATTTATATTGCGGTATAATTTGAAGCAGTGCGGTAACGATATATATTGTGATATAGTCTTTTCTTCTATATATATATGTCAAAATGACTGTTTCTGAACATACTCACATAGCAGATACATTGCAGCAGAATAAACACACTTCAAACCATAGTAAAAAAAAAATGTAAGTAATTTTGAAGCTGTGTAACAGATCTTTCTCCAAACAATGTAACAGAAAATTAAAAACAGTATTTTAGGAAAATGTTACTATTAATATGCATTTATTTATTTAGTATTATTATTGTTAATAATAGTTTATTTCTTTAATAAAATATTGTCCTCTGATGAGAAAAATCCTCACTTTTACTCAGCTCAGTCAATATAATGATCAAACGATGCGGGATATTCGTGTTTTTGTATTAATGCAGCAGGATCATTTACATCAGTGAGGTTGTTTTAGACCACAGCAGACAGCAAACTGCACACAGACACACACCGAGGAGATGAAGAGGAGAGACAGAGTCTGGACTCTTCATCATGACTTATAATAATGCAGCGCAGTCACAAACATTTTTGTGGAGGAGACGAGCGTCACACACGCGACTTCCAGCTGCTGAATCAAACTATTGATCAGGCCAATATAACAGAACGTGTGTTAACGCGCGTTAAAAAATTAGCGTTAAAAGGAATTTGCATTAACTTTGACAGCCCTGGTAAAAAAACAAACATTACAATTTCTTCCTGCTAACCTGAATACTTCTTTATATCGCGGTAGGCCGGTATAGTCAAAATCTCTACCGTTGGCCAAATTCATATCGTTTCTACCGTTATACCGTTTATACCACCCACCCCTACGTTGTAGTTCAATTTTTTCGGCTTGTGCGCTGCTGCTGCTTGCTCCTTCCATCGCTGTTCTTTAATTTTCAGTGGGAAGCAGGCAAGCAGCGGCCAGAAGCACTGTTGGCTTCTGGCCCATGTAGTTCTTTTGACTTGCGTTGCCATGTAGGCTTATGGAGAGAAAACTACAAAAATTGCGGCGGGCCTGTCATATGTTTTTCGGTGTGCGTGTCCTATTGGTTGATTCCCGCTCCCGTCTGCTCCCGTTAACTTTTTACTCCCATACCGTCCCAATCACGTGATTAATAGTAAAGTTGACTCCCATCCCGCGGGAATCCCGCGGGAATCCCGTGACCCGTGGGATTCCCGAACAAATGTCAGCCTCTAGTCCTCACCAAACAACTTATTGAATATTTTGAACTACATTTTAAAAAATAACTTCATATCACTATTAGATTAATGGATCTTAGATGTTAGTAGTTGAAGTTAATGTAGCAGACCTTGCCAGCAGCCATTTAACTGCAAAATGAGCAAAAATGTCCTTACTGCAACAGTTTTAGGTGTTGTGGTAAAGACTGCGGTAGAGATAATTTCAAGTCAAACAAATGGCAGTTCCGGTATTTTTCAACCTAATTTCCCATGTTTTTGTGTCTAAGTGACTAATGGGATCAACAGTTTTGGAAATCGCTCAGGTATTGTGCGAGACCACAATGTAATCCAGCTCATGTATGTAACCAGGTGGTAAATGCAGAAGTTTAAATTTATAGACAAGACTTAAAACCACAGAAAATGCAATTTTCTACTTCAGCAGTACTGCTGTAGGTATCAATGTTGGACAGCAGGGTGTGTAGTTTCCCCGTTTCTTTCTGACTCATGTGCTTGTTGAGGGGTCAGGATACTTCAGCAAACTACCAGAAGCACAACAGCACACACTGCGTTGCAGGAAATAGCTGCTGCTGCTGCTGAATAATACTGTTTTCTTTTAATATTTAAGACAATACTGCTGTAACCTGGTTCACTGGTGTATGATATTCTAATTGAAGTCCACATTTTGTGAACTTTTATTTTTTTATTTGACCTTTATTTAACCAGGAAGTCCCATTGAGATTCAAAATCTCTTTTACGAGAGAGACCTGGCCAAGGTAGCAGCCAATCACAACATATTAAGATGCAACAAATACAATATATTAAACAAAAAAACATAATAAAACAACAAGAACAACTATTACAGTTTTTCTCAGTCGCTTTGGTACATTTCCCAGATCAAAATGAAATTCTCAAAACTACTTGTTCAATCTTCAAATCATTGTGTCACTTGTGCACACCAAAAAAGCAGTTCCTCATTTCTTTGAACAAGCTGCAAATGCTTTGGTACATCCATGAAATGACTGTGTACAATTCTCTGCTGTTTCCTACATTATCAATTGCTTATGTCATGTTGATCAAAATGTATTATCATGGGTCTCTGTTGAATAGTCTCACCCCCACAACATTTAGGCATTAGTTCATCGCATAAGTCTTTACATGCAAAATGGTTGAACAAGTTTTCATAATATGTCAAGCATATTTCTATACATTTCCATTAGACTTTTTTTCTAAATCTGTCCTGAATTGGTAAATTGCTCCCAGGTGAATCTCGACTTTCTCTAACGAAGGGAAATGTGTGAAGCATTAGATCAACCAATGATCAACCAGTTTTCTGAAATAGCTCAAAGGTGCATCTCATGAACCATCAACTGGCAAGTATATATATAGCTGGAGCACAACACAGTGTTTCAATGTCTGACAATGGAAGGACAAGGAATTGGACGGGGTCAACAGCCAGAGAGAAGAAGAAGAGGAAGAGGAGTGAGGCTGCGTGGTGGAGGAATTGGGAGGCAAAACAGAGGAAGAGGCAGAAGAGGCAGAGGACATATGCGTGTTCCAGATGAGATAAGAGCCACACTTGTAGACCATGTTGTCAATCATGGACTTACAATGGCCGAGGCTGGTCGAAGGGTGCAGCCAAATGTTGGGAGAACAACTGTGTCCTCAATCATCCAGACTTTTCGTAGAGAGAACAGGTAGGTAATATAACAAAACGTACTGTACTGTAATACTGTATTGTAATTCTGCAATGCTTCATACAATGTTACAGTATTTCACTTACATTTTACAATATACTGTATGTATACTTTATACAGTGACATTTTATCTTACTCAATTTTGTGTTTTGCATGATATTTCTTCCACATAGGACTGCAAGACAAGTTCACAGGGGTGGCAGAGGGCCCCTTTTCACACCAGAACAGGAACAGGCCATTTGCACCATGGTTACAGAAAACAATGCCATAAGACTACGGGAGATAAAGAGCATCATTATAGAGGACAACAACATCTTTGAAAACATCCAAACAGTCAGCATCTCAACCATTGACAGGGTGCTGAAAAGACACCAAATGAATATGAAGCAGCTGTACACTGTTCCATTTGAAAGAAATGGTGAAAGAGTGAAGGAGCTGCGCTACCAGTATGTACAGGTAAAACATGTATGAGTATGCAGTGACTGCATCTCACAGTAAACAATACAACATTCTAAAGTGATATACAGTACACTAAGTGTAACCTTTACACATTTGCTATGGCTGTAGAAAAGAAGATGCAATATTTGCTGCATACATTTGATGTAACTGTATCTTGTCCACAATGAAAATGAATGTAATTCATAGAACTAATTTTGTGTCTTCTGGATATAGCGTATAATGGAACTGGAGGCAAGTGAACCACCACACAACTTCATATACATGGATGAAGCTGGCTTCAACCTGACAAAACGCAGAAGTCGTGGTCGAAATATCATCGGCCACAGAGCAACAGTTGATGTACCAGGCCAGCGAGGCGGGAACATAACCATGGGTGCTGCCATCTCTGAGAATGGTGTGCTAACACATATTCCCATTATTGGCCCATACAATACAGAGCGTCTTGTCACCTTTTTAGACACTCTCTACAGGGATCTCATCCCAGAACAAGAGAGGGGTCAGGCTGGAGATCACTTGCCCAGGTATGTAATAGTTTGGGACAATGTTAGTTTCCATCGCTCTGGCATCATCAGACAATGGTTTGCAACCCACAACAGAATGCTAATGGAGTTCCTCCCACCCTACTCCCCATTCCTGAACGCCATCGAAGAATTCTTCTCAGCATGGCGATGGAGAGTGTATGATCATCAGCCACATACACAAATGACCCTTCTGGCTGCCATGGATGCAGCCTGTGAAGACATCACAGCAGATGCCTGCAGAGGCTGGATACGACATTCTAGACGATTCTTTCCACGCTGCATTGCAAGAGACAATATCCGTTGTGATGTGGATGAGAATTTGTGGCCCAACATAGAGGAACGTCAAGAGGTGTAGGAGGACCTCACTGTAATTCCTTCAGCACTGCATGTACAGTTTTCCCTTAGGATATTGTCTTTGTTCACATTTTGACTTTTGTTTGTTTGTTGTTTTTTCTTTGTGCTATGCAGTGCTGTCTTTTTCTTTGTGTATCACAATGACATGGTCTGTCAACAAATTACAAAAAAGATGGTGAAAGCTTAAATGTGAATCTTGTCCAGTCTCTTGCAATCATTCTCCCACATACACGAAGGTGCAACTTACAATTTACAACAACTGTCATCAAAACTTTAGCCATAGTTTACATCAGTACATCCCTCCAGAGTACACTGTTATATTGACAACATGACTAAGCAATTTGACTGTCTTATCCGGACACAATGACACAAGGACTTGTCATTCTGATGCACTGACATGTTCATCGACACAGGTATTTACTTTTGAGAGATGAACTTAGGATTTTGAGCAAGAGACTGGCTTTTGCAGGTAATCCATGGTGTTTTGCTATTTGTACAAATTGTTTTGAGAAAAGAACTTACTGTTTTGCAAATATCGAGGATGATTCGAGAAATGTACCAAAGCGACTGAGAAAAACTGTAAAACAACTTAAACTTGTTGATAGATTGTAGATAACTGGTGGAATGAAAACATGTTTTCACCAGAGCTTTCTGGGAGGTTGAGACCAGGGAGAAGTATGTACCGCTCTGCATTTTAATTCTAACACCAAGAAATTTTAGTTTGCACCAGGTGGCATTTGTGATTAAGGTGGCGCCCATGTAAAACATCTCCAGGACCACTTTCTGTACAGTGGTAGTTGTAGTTCCACAGTACACTGCACTTCAGTGGAAACATTTGACTGAAAAAAGATGTACAGCAACACACCAGGACCAACTGACAACAGATGCTAAGAAACAATGAAGGAACCTGGACAATGTAAAGGCAACAAAAGTTTAAAAATAAATGTTTTTTACATGAAGAATAAAAGAACTTGACTTGATGCCAAATTCACAAGAAGGTACAAATAATTAAGAAGTCAACAAAAAGTAAAATGTAAGATCTTTGGCTGTGGTCTGGGGACAATGAAGTATTTTGTGGTCACTGGTTACTGTGCAGTAGTCTAGTAGGAGTGTAATTCTGCCACTTACTTCCTGACTGCATCTGTGTGTAAGAAGGGGGGTTACTAGAGGGCAGCATCAGCACAGGAAAGCTGATTTCCAGAGCAGTGAAATCACATCAGACTTCAAATCATTTTCTTTACTTTCAGGTAAAAGAACGTCAGAGATGATAGAAAATAAAGGCAGAGGAATCACTTACAAGTTTGAACACACTTCTAATTCAGTGTTTTGTCTTTATTTCTCTGTAAGAAATGGTTGATTTGTTGATTGTAGATTATACCAACAGTGTGCAAAACTGTCATTAAAGCTAAACGTGTCTACTCTGAAGTACTACTACCACTACTACTCTGCACTGAATCCAAAATACCAAAGAGCACACCTGTGGGTGCTCATGTGATTCTGTTGAGTGAACCTGAAGGATCCACGAGTAGTTCACAGTAAATGTATAGAAAACCATCATGATGTCTAGTCAACATAAATAAATAAAGATGGAATAGATAATAATACCTGCGGTGGCCCTGAAGTGCAAAACACAACCGCAAAAGAGAAAACACAACAACAAAAGAGAAAACACAACCGCAAAAGAGAAAAACACAACGGCAAATCAGAATACACAACGGCAAATCAGAAAACACAACGGCAAAAGAGAAAACACAACTGCAAAAGAGAAAACACAACAGCAAATCAGAAAACACAACGGCAAAAGAGAAAACACAACGGCAAATCAGAAAACACAACGGCAAATCGGAAAACACAACTGCAAATCAGAAAACACAACGGCAAAAGAGAAAACACAACGGCAAAAGAGAAAACACAACGGCAAATCAGAAAACACAACGGCAAATAGGAAAACACAACCGCAAAAGAGAAAACACAACGGCAAATCAGAAAACACAACTGCAAATCAGAAAACACAACGGCAAATAGGAAAACACAACTGCAAAAGAGAAAACACAACGGCAAATCAGAAAACACAACAGCAAAAGAGAAAACACAACGGCAAATCAGAAAACACAACGGCAAAAGAGAAAACACAACGGCAAATCAGAAAACACAACGGCAAAAGAGAAAACAAGAAACTCTTTTGCGGTTGTGTTTTCTCTTTTGCCGTTGTGTTTTCCTATTTGCCGTTTTGTTTTCTCTTTTGCGGTTGTGTTTTCTGATTTGCCGTTGTGTTTTCTCATTTGCCGTTGTGTTTTCTGATTTGCCATTGTGTTTTCTCTTTTGCAGTTTTGTTTTCCTATTTGCCGTTGTGTTTTCCGATTTGCCGTTGTGTTTTTCCTATTTGCGGTTGTGTTTTCTGATTTGCCGTTGTGTTTTCTCTTTTGCGGTTGTGTTTTGCACTTCAGGGCCACCGTATAATACAACATCATGCACTGTCAATATAAATAAACACAAATAAAAGGAATAAAAGAATTAAAGGTTAAAGTGGTTTAAACAACAAGATCACATAAAAGCAAGTGTATAAAAATGGGTTTTACAGTTTTTTTTTATTGCTAAAACACGTTTTTCAAAACTGTACGTTGTTTTCAAAACTGCACACACAAAACTCCAAACATCACACACAAATTGCTAAACCCTGGCATCCCTTTGCAAAACAACTCTTTGCCATCAAATCTCTTAACATGTTCACAAAATGGAGCTTGTGTTTTCATTTGGTAAACACAGCCATATTTTCACATGACACACACATACCATTGTAGCACCGGTATCACACCACTTACTGCGCCACTGGACCAGTTCTAGGCTCTAAGGAGTGGGGAGCAAAAATAACTAGACCAGAGACCACTGCTTTAAGTTGAAAGGCCGGCAATTTACTGCATGCAGTAGAAACATATAAAACACAGTACACAAAACTAAAAATACCCTGCAGGTTCATAAAAGAGGTAAGTGTAATGAAATAAATGGAAAAAGGGAAAAAAAATATTTCACCCTTTAATTTTTTGTTCTTTTAATTCACCTAGGTTGTTTCAGTAAGGCTAAATTTAAGTTAGGTTAGACCGTTTTATTTCCTAGGTTAGACCTATTTTGAGGCCCTATTTTGTTTCCTGAGTTAACTCTTTTTCTTTTTTTTCAGGTAAAAGAAAACCTTCAGTTCAAAATAATCAAATACAAGTGGACCACAATCCTTCAAAATCACATTCAAAAATATTAGCTCAATATGCAAATAAAAAAATCAGCTCAACCTTAAATCAGTTCAAGTTCAATGTGAGTTTGAGTTCAGTACAGTTTTCAGTTCAATCGTTCCGTTCAAATTGTTCAGATCAGTTTAATGAAAAGTTTCAGTCCGA